>OX438748.1:9731144-11061644 GCA_949316235.1 Oegoconia quadripuncta
TTGTCAACATTACGTCATAATTTTGCAAGCGTCATAACAGTGGTGTGCATACAGTTTCAAAACAGGGCAAGCCCGACAATGATTTTGGGATTTTTACATAGCTATTGAAATTAGATAGATAACCAAGTATAGTGTTTCAATTTGGCAAGTGCGAATGTTTAAATCAAAGATTTCCTATTCTTTTAAATAGTTAATATTCCTGATCGAGGATTTAGTAAGGCAAGCCGGGATTATAGGAAAGTACCGCCAATGCGTCACAATTTTTTATCATCATCATCATCATCATCATCATCAGCCCGTAAACATCCCACTGCAGGGATATAGGCCTTCCCTCGTATAATGAGAGAATATGGGCCATAGTCCACCACGCTGGCCCAATGCGGGTTGGGTTATATTCATGTCAAATTTCAGCACTAAATTGGCTATGTATGACACATAGGCGGACGAACAGACAGACGGACGGACATGCAAAACTAGAGGAGTTCAGGTTTATGTCGGTGGCTACGGAACACTAAAAAACATTATATTGTTTTAAAATGAAATTCAATATTCACACACTAACAGCATTTCCTGTAGTTTTGAGTAGAGTGAACATTAATAAAAATTCTGCACCATCTGGCGGTAACTTACACATAAACAGGTATACCTAGGTAGATACCTAAATACTCTAGTATAGTACTGGAGTGCTTTTGCATAAATACGTTAGTAGCTACTGTATAGTTCTTTGAGGACATACCTTAGTGTTGCCTTGGAAGACTGTCACAGTGAAATATTTCTCAATCTTATGCAGTAAACATAAACCAAGTGCATACAAAGAATTTATTTATTGTGTACATAATATTATTAATTAGTCGACTACCTAAATTAAAAGAGACTATACTATTCATCGATTTCGTTTACAAACTGCTGTTGTTAATACTTTTGAAATCTCCAAATATAGCGGTCAGCTGGTAGAGTGGGGACACTTTACACCTTAATATTTCGTAAATGGATCTCCATTTATAGATACAGGCTCATTGCACGGAAGAGATTAGACCAAGTTCTAAAAAAACTGCCTGCTCGTGCACCATACATTGTTTTACTTTCAGAAACTATTTTTCAATATTTTATAAATGAGAGATTATTTTCGTCATTTCAAAAATGAAGTCCTACATTTCTGAGATAAATTTATTTAACCTCCTACAGCATTTACTGACAAAGGTGATTATCTGTGAGAAGTTTAAAAGCTTCTCACAGAAACAGCATCTTAAAAGATTTTGTGACTGTACGTGGTAAACAACATTATTTCTCTTACCTGAGAAGGATCTCTCTGCAATTGGTATTCCCTATTGCATACTATGGTATTGGAGCCTGATTCACCTCGACGGGGCAACAGAGACGTCTAGGGATGCCTCTATCTAGTCTTAGTTATGTATATTATTATCACGGGTATAGTATTTTCAATAATTCATTATAAATTGTAATGTCATTATTTCAGATTAATCAATTTATTAACGTTTATTCAAAAATATGAATTATCGCGCATATTTAAGTAAATTTTTAAATTATAAAAAAATTGTAACTATACACATGGCTACATTTACTTGATAAGTCTCATAATAGGTATAATTAAAAAGTCCGCACACTAAAAGTAACACGGTAAGTAACACAAGTAATGGTTGTGGTCTATGTCTGGCTGGATATCGTAAAATGTGACAAAATAAAATATAAAACGAAATAAATCTAAATAATTTGAACAGCGCATAGTGGAGTCACTTTAGATGCATTTAAAAATGAGAAATGCGCGAAAGAATATCATAAATTTCAACGATTTAATTTTTCTGTATAAAAATTAAACAGACCCTTCAATTTTGTTCTCGCAAATTTTTTTAATAAATAGGTATATCTTAATAGATTTTAATATGTATATATTATCACAAATATTCGGATGAAACAGACCTACCTAAGTACTTAAAACTTCAACACCAATAGTTATATAAACGAATCCAATTTGAACTACGTCCCCTTGTGATCTGAGAAGTTTGTTATCAACTGGACAAACGCATTTGGACACACGTATGTCCAGTTAGTAAACTCGAAATAATAATTAATTTTCTTTTATCAACTCGACACTCAACGGGTTGAGTAAAACATAAATACATAAAATAGTATATCTGATTATATTTATCTGATTAATTCATAAAATAGTATTTTAAAAGATTGTGTGATCTAAAAAATATATGGATGGATCTATCGTTCGGTACACTCAGTCACACTCTTTCATTATCATGAATAGTCTTAATGATTACATTTTTTCGATTCATTAAGTTCTCGATTTTAATCGATTTATTATCGACATCCCTAGTCCGGTGGCCCGTTTCCTCTCCAGAGGGAAATTGGCCTCCATATGCCTTCGCCCCTGACGACATTTTTCCTTTGATTTACGAAGTACCCTCATATGTTGCTATTTTTATTGCTTAGAAGTTTTAATAGAGCTACGACGTTTTAAACATAAAATCAAGTAGTATAATATTGCGTTTTATTTCCTTTTCCTTTTACGCAACCACTGCGAAGCCAAAGGAAGATAATATACTTAGCTCGTCTGTATGCATATGTTACAGCCTAAACAACAGATAGACGTTAGTTTTGTGACCCAATAAATTTAATTTAATTACTTATGTGCATCTATCCGACTGATCTTAAACGGTGAAGGAATACATGGTGAAGAAACCTGCATGCCTGAGAAATAAAAATTAAAAGGCATGTGAAGCCTTACACGTTCTCATTGTTAAGGCACAGCCTCCTCTCACTGGGAGAGGGTAGGGGCTATAATCCACCACGCGGGCCCAGTGCGGCTCAGTGGATTTGTGTCACCTGACAGACCAACGACTGCCTTCAACTGAAAACAACCGGTACCGACTATTTAACGTGCCCTCCTATGACAAATTGAAATGCCAGTAGTAGTCACCCACCCAAGGATTGACCGCGCCAGTCATTGCTCAACTTCACTAATCGAAAACGATTAGTGAATACAACTGCGCCACGAGTGCTTGAAGATTATATTATTTAATATAATATGCAAATTATTCAATAATTCAGATCGGAATCGAAGCCCGCATTAGTAATATACTTTAATATCTCAATCAAAAGTATGATCTACGGTCAACCGCCACATAGAACCCCCGATTCCGACCTCAGTCCTTGAATCATTCTCTTTTTTTGAAATTATGTAGATGTATAAATTATGTATACAATTATACATTTTATGCTCTGTTCTAGCTTTTATGTTCTCTTATCTGTTTTAATGAACAGATAAGAGTATCTGGTAAAGATGCTTTACATTTCTTGACTGGAAATCGAATATTTTAAAACGAGCTAGTTCGTCTGTTTTTATCCTCATACTCTGTAGCGATTTGAAAGAAATACGTTATTATATCGTTTAATTTTATTATATTATATCGTAAGTTGTCATGCTGCTACTGCTGGAGTCCTCCCTGGGTTGTGAGAGAGCGTCTTTTGGATATTGATGTACTTTTGCCTCAACACTGCCTACTTGGCTCGTGACGTCATCTCCCTGTAAGAATTCCAACACACTACCCGAATCACCTGTATCGGGTTTCCATGCCAACGTTGGTTTCAAATGATATCTTCGTCATTCCGTTAATGAATTTTGTTAAGTGCAGACGTGCCTCATAATATTATATATCAGTATCCCACTAGTGGATAATTTACACTTGCACCTTTACAATGTTTACGTGATTACAAGATTTGATTGTGTTTAATTACAATCAGACAAGATCCATTACGTTTATTGTGGACAAACTACATAATAATAGCAGAAGCTTGTTACGTTAATTAGTGTTGATTTATTTGATGTCAGCATAGTGTCAATTATGTATAATAGGTCCGATGGTTAATTAGTTATAGTTAGGTAATTACTATATTTAGTGCCTACCTGTATTACAAGCTACTCCGGAATGTTGCCCGCCTAGAAGGTAATGACCGAATGTATGCATTTTATTAAATTCTTTTGAGTTTTGATAATTAAGAGACTTCGATCACTACGGGACATAATCCACTGCGAATTTATGTCGTCTTGTTGTCAAGTCAGTGTTTTAAGTAGCGAACGACATGTTCTCATGAACGACATGCTCAACGCGTCAATAGGCTGCTCGTGACGGTAGATTCGTTAGCCGTCCGGAGTGCCGGGGTGCGTTATTAGACCATTCGTGATTTATCATATCCCATCGAAATAATTATATATGCGGCATTGCTTTCTATTGGTTCCGTTTTTCCGCATTTAATAACCACGTGAAAGCTGTGTTGCCAATTTCAACAAAAAGTCAAATATTAATCATTACACGCAAAATATTTTGTACAAGATCTATGAGTAACGTCAAAAAGTGAGGTTCTAAAGATAAAATTGAACGTAATTCGATAGTTTTTTTGGTCCATGTAAATTGTGAACCAATTGAGCATTCAAAAAGTGAAGGGCTCAAAAATCACACCCCATGTTGCGTAGTCACCATGTTAAGTTAGTTTCTAAGTTTGATCAAAGCTCTATACACCTCTAATTGGCATGCATTTAAGATATGTTAGTTACAATGTATGTATGATTGTTTATAGGCTATATGTAGGTAATTCTGTTGGTGTCTCTATCTATAAAATAAAATGGGACATTTGTAGGTAGAAAAACAGGTAGGTAGGGTGCACGATACTAATAGATAAGTATGGATAAATATAATAATAATATCATATTAATAGACTTACTTAATAATATAAATATATATAAATAAATATGTATATAAATATTTAATATGTAGTTTAAAACACAATCGCTTGAAGCACTTATAGATAGTCAACTAATGTTCACGAGGCGGGAGTTAACGAAAAGAAAAAAGTCAAAGACCTAAGTAGTGGTTTTTGATTTGAAATTTTAAAATATTTAAAGATTGACCTTTCCTAATAGATTCCGGCAAAGAGTTCCACAGACGAGTGGCTTGCAGTCTGGAGGACTGGCTATAAAATTTTGTTAAATTAGGTTTCCACTTACCTGCTTATGGTATCTTTGGGCATTGACTAATTTCATACGTTTTCAAGAATGACAGATAAGCAAGTACGAGGTCATCTGGTGAAAAGTGTCCATGAAATCTATAACTCTCTCTCTTATCAACGAATATGAATTGTTTCTCGTCTCAAAGAAGCTTTTAACCCCACAGAGTTGCTACTTGTGATTCGCGGCCCCTTTACGCGAAATTTAACCGTAAACGTGTGCGTTATTCCGGGGCCACGGGAGGACGCGTAACCCAAGCAACATTACGTCACGTGGTTACGCACCATTAGCGAAGATTTCGCAGTTTCACCGTGTCTCAATCCCGTGGACTATTAAATGGGCAATTTCATTATAAGAATGGCTTCCCTGGATAAGCGATGAATGTGTCGAGGTATGTCTCTGATTAAAGATTACAGGAGGTAGGATGACGTTTAATTTAATTTGCCCCACCAAAGGTTACAAGCATAAGCTTGCTCATCTCATTCGCTGTGATACTTATTTAGCGAACACCGAAATTGTTCCAGATTTCGTTAATGTTATCAACTTTGGATTTAAATTTTCATATCCTCTTCACAACTTTTTAAGTACTTACCTACTTTACGGAGTAACTCGTAAACAAAATTAAAGATTTAATCATTTATTTCCGCTTCTTTTGATTAAAGTAGACATTGTTTTATTAATTTGATATAATTATAGTAACCTGAATAAATTGCAGACGATTAATTACAAAATTTGTTTCAGTCATATAGACAACCAACTAATTTCATAGTTAATAAAATATAACCAATAAACACACATTCATACTTTATTTTATTTCTTATATTAATTTTAATATTAATTTCTTATATTACAACAAGTATTTCCTTATCTCTTTCACCTTTCATCAAAGAGCATTTTCTGAAACTGTATTTTCTTATCTGTTGTACAATAAAGTGTATTTGTATTGTATTGTATTTTAGATTTAGATACTTTTCTCTGAGGAACTAAAGTTATCGTCCTTGCTCGTGAATTTTTTTCTATCTTCTCACTAAGATACACCAAGGCGGTAGCCTGGCATTCTGTAAAACGATGAATCCTAGTACAGACTCCAGTCTCTCACCAAAGAAGGAGAAGAAGAAAAATTCTTTATTGTACACAACTGAAAAATATACACAGTGAAAAATTATTAACAGGTGTACAAAGGAGGTTTATCGCTTATAGCGATCTCTTCCAACAACCGTGGCAAAGGAGCTTGATATATACAAAGAATTTTCCTATAGTCCTTAACGAATTAACCGCCTCCGTGGCTCAATGTAAACAACATTGGGTTTACGATTCGGAGGTCGCGGATTCGATCACCAGCGGGGTACATGTTTAAGTAATCGGTTTGGTTGGTGGTAGGGCATTTTAAATGTCCGCCTGGCTACTTACCACCATCTTATATTGCCGCCAATCAGCAATTTTGATAGGATTGTTGTGTTCCGGTTGTCAGAGATAAGATAGCCAGTCCCCCAAATGTGTTGGTGTTTCCGGGTCAGTACGCTTCCACCTTCGACCTCATCTTCACTTAACATCAGGTGTGATTGAGGTCAAGTACCAATCCGTTGTACATAAAAAAAAATATTCAGTTTAAATAAGAAAGGTTATCTAATAGAAACTACAAAATAGGCGATCTCTTCGAGGCAAATCTATTATTATTGTTACTCAATGTGTGTTAAGAACTATCTTATGAAAAACCTTTGTAAGATAAATAAATACATTATAATTATGATCAACTAGTTATTCGCCCGCGGCTTCGCCTGCGTGGAATAACTTCATTGCGGATATGTTTAATTTGTTTATCTCCCGAAAACTCTCATTTTATCGGGATAAAAAATATTAAATTTAATTAATTTCATATCAATTTAAAAATATTAATCCAAGGTATGTTCTACGTACATAACGACCGATGGATGTTGTGGATAGTGACCCTATCAGCGAAACCAACGGTTGCGGGATCGAATTCCGGGAGGGGTAAATGTTTGGGTTATGAATACGAACATTTATTCCCGAATCGTGGATGTTTATATAAATATGTTTATCCGTTATCTAGTATCTGTACTACAAGCTTGACATAGTTTGGGACTTGATTTGGTGAATTAACCAAAATATTTATTTACATACCAAATTTCACTTAAATCCGTACATGCGTTTCCTTTGATTGAGCAATAAACAAACAAACATCCGAACTTTCGCATTAATAATATTAGTTAGATATCCTACTGCCAATAACAAACTATCCTCCTTTCAAAATGATTACGGCCTCCGATGTACAATTTGATACTGACAAAATGGGTGCTCATATTCCTCAATTGTATTAAGCGAAAAAATCCACCAGTCGTAGCGAAAACACGGCCCGAAGCCCATTACGAGTGTGTACACCATGTGTGCTGCTGCCAGTTTCAATAAAACCCCTCGCCCCGTATATAAATCTAGGGTCTGACACACAGTTCACTATCAATATTTTTCATGCTCTCTGTAACGAGTAAAATATAGTAGACATTTAAAAAAAAGCTTACGCCCATCGCCCGCATTCGCTTTGCGTATCGCTAACAATAACATTGTTTGTCAGAGGTTGGTCATGATAAAAAATTCATTATTTTGTCGTCCTCGAACAAAGACATTCGAAAACAAACAAACGTTGATAATTTTATATTGAGGAATTTTGGACTATAGCATGAAACACTGGAAAAATAATGTATATTCATTGGTTTCGGAATATTCTGTAATTGTAATTGGCACTCTGGTTCCCAGTAGAATAGAATAGGACCAAACCGTTTCACTTTCGGTAAGTTCCTAAAAGGCGTCTACAGGGTGGTGAGTATATAACAGTAGAGACCAGTGATGGGCACCAGCGTCATTAGTGCGGAGCTCCAAAATAACTCTGCGATCCCACGATTCCCACGTAAAGAGGGATTATAGTCAGTAATTGACTTTTATAACCTGTTAATGATGATATTATTGAAATAATTTTTAGCACTTATTTGTGACTTTTTATTTGTTACTCCAGTCACACACATATAAAGTTTTGAGAGAATTACTATAAAATTTAGAAGGTAGGTACTAGCTAAAGGATATGTCTACTAATAACTAAATCATATATGACTTTACCTACGAAAATTTGAGGGATATCGTATGGATAGACGACGCCACACCAGTGTGACGTAGATACGACTTTCTAGTACTCGAAAATTATTGAAACATGAAAGGGAGAAGCTAAGTTACGCAAGTAACAGTAGTCATATACATAGAATAATTAGGGAAATAAACCTTTTAGCAATAGGAGTCAAATTAGAATTCTGTAAATATGGAGAACAAGAGGCTAGGCTGGCCATAGTAAATGCCCAATTGTAGGTATGTTGCTTTTATAATAATTACATGGTATATACATATCTACATACACAGGTGAATATAAAATTAATATTTTCTCCAAACGAATAAAAGTTTGATTTTATTTTATTTATAAAATAAGTTAACATAATAAATATGTAAGTTTTCATTTTACTACAGCACTATATATAAACGTAAGGCATACATTATTTCATGTTAATTAAATAAGTAATTTAAACGGCTATCAAATTTCACTGCACAGAACTCTCTCGATTCTAATTAAAGTTCGTCTACCTGTGCGCCATAACTAACTTAAGGGGTGGGAAAAATCCAAGTTTTCTAAACGATTTACATATTAATGTAGATAGTTTTAAAAGTTGAATAACTATCAATCATTAAAATCTTGCTATGTAACCTACTAGTTTTCCTCCTGCGACTTCGTCCGCGTGGATCTCGGAATAAAATATAAACTATCACTGGTATTGTATACTTTCCTACAGTTCAGTAAGGTAACTTTTTAACTTCCTATAATCTTAAAGGCCGTGATTTTTTTCACATGGATAGAGTACCTGTCAATAATATAATAAATATGTTTTTTAACAAATCGGTAGCTTGCTCTAGACATGGTTTATATTAAACATATTTAAATAAACATCCATGACTCTGGAATAAATGTTCCGATGAAAAGTATACACAGTCTATAATCGTTAATAATGTAAGTTAAATCGAAATTTTGTTGTAGAAGAAAATCAAATGTTTTCCAAAGGTAAACTGTACTCTTCCAATACAAACATCAAATCGGGGGAAACTAATTTATACGTACGACTCTCGTTTAGCAGTTGCCAGAGGAAAATGCAAATTACAGCGACCTCTCAGTCTCTTGGGGCGATTTAGGATTCCGTAGTTGCTAAGAGTCGGAAAATAAATTCTTCGTAAAATACAAATAGGGTTTCGAAGTCCTAAGATGACTGACGTTACTGCGAAATATGTTTCACACCATCATAACTGTCAGTAAATCACCACTTTAACAATGAAGGTGTTGGTGTCCGAAATATTAAAAAGAAAGAAAAAAATAATCAAAAGAAGTTCTGCCCACTGTACTAATTTTCACCTTAGCAGTTTCGTCCTAAAATTGTCCTAATTATTTCATTCGTCTAAAATCATAAACATTGCCAGAAGATATATAGTGCTTTCACGCGACTGCACTAGGAATGATGGTAAGATTTTGTTTGTGTTCTTCTTCTTAGCAGGTCGATAGCAAAACTATCAAATTCTCCAGGATCAGAACGCTCAAACGCATACGCTATTATCTGTGTCGTCGTAGCGTTCAAGTGTCACAAGCTGGACAGCACAGAAAAATCCCAATAGTTTGAGGTGAGAAACCGCGCAAGCGCTGGTTGCCATCCATGTAGCCGCATGGACAAATTCTACTTATATATATACTGACCCCGGCAGTCAATTATAAGTTATAATTATAAGTCACTCACTTCTACACGGGCCATCCAGATAGTGACTATTTTGTGATGTTCGATATAAACAACATAAGGTTAACAAAACAGTGATCGCGGGTTTGATTCCCAACGCGGTCTATGTTTTACTACATGGTACTACACTAATAGTTTGGTGTACTGTGTGGTTTCGGCACGTAAAAATAATAGAACCAACCCAACTCCTCCCGTGAATGTCGTTAAATGCGACTAAGGGACTTTACTCAAACTCAAACATTTCGGACGAATAAATCTATCCGGGCGCTGTTTGAGTAACGTCCAGCGCTGAATTCTCGTGCATAAAAAGAAATCCTTTTATTTCAACGACTATCACTTTTCTATGTGATTTCTATTTTAAGTGTACTCTGTGTACCTACAAAATAAAGCATTTTTGACTTTGACTTTGACTATGATGAATCAGTCTAGATTCATTACTTCTATTTCATACTCATGTTAGTCACCTTTTTTGAGAACCGACGAAAGGTTATAAATAATCATCCACGACCGGGAAATACGCCGTAATAACTCGAACGATTCTGTGAGAAAGAAAGAGTAGAACTTAGCATTACTTTGTACTTCGATGAATAAGTGTAGCTATACTTCGAGTTAATGGCGCCAACGTTTTTGGCTCCATGCCGCGAAGTGCTGTGACTTGGAAAAAGTTTTTTTTTGTTAACTCGCAACATTTTGTTTTTAAATTTCACATTTATGTTAAGTTGCGAGCTTAAAATTAAATATAATGCACACCAACTGTCATATATACAATTCACAATTTAGAACTTGACAATAGGGTAAACACAATTCACCACCTTTCGAGTGGCACCAATTAAAGTATGTAGGTACCTAGTCCTATTTCAATATTATTGTCAAATTTATTAAAAGTTCTAAGATGGTCTACTTCAGTCCAAATTAATCTATTTGTAATACTTGGTGTAACACACATTTACAAATCTAGAAAAATTAGACAAAACCAATCAACCCAAAACTCCAAATATACATTTTCTGCACCAAAAAACGTGCTCTTACTCAGTAAAAATGCCTAGTAATGGAAGACCTAACTCACCTGTCTATAAGTTGATTGTTTTCTAAAAATTTCAACTGTCAATATTTTTTTCACAATCCGAAATAGCATCAATATTTCAATTGGTAATTATCACGCTTTCATCGCTAAATGGAATGCGGCAACATTTCAAAATAGAGGACGTCGCTAAAGAGTAAAAATCAACGTTTCACAGAGTATAAATCACGTCGCTTACAGAGTTTAAAAGCTCGCTTTGACTAATGGGTCCCTTTTACGGAGGGTTCCTGACCAAAAAGCATTTTGATTTGGTACTGTCAGAAGCTATTGACTTTTATTTTGTACATACCTACCTATTTCATTAAACTAATTACAGAGAGTACATAAGTAAAGTAGTCTCCATGTACGGATCTGAGACGGATCAAAGTATGTGACTGAGATGACAATGCTAAGTGGATGTGTGGTGTGACTAGTCTGAAAGTGGCACCATTAACAGAAAAGTTGAGGAGTTATAGGTTAGCATGGTTTGGGGACATTATGAGGAGGGATGAAAGGCACGTAACGAAATGAGTGCTAAGTATGAATGTAGAAGGATATAGAGTTAGAAGAAGACCGAAGAAGTTGTGGGTAGACTGCGTGAGCAATTATATTTGTGTGAAAAGGGTGAATGTAGAGATGGCGACTGATAGAGGAGAGGGGAAGAGGAAAACATGTGGTGCCGACCACACCTCGAGTGGGATAAGGGCAGGAAAATGATGACGTACGTTAAGTAGTAAGGGTAAATGTGGAAAGGTGATGAATCATCATCATCATATAAGCCACAGGACATCCACCACTGAACCTGGCCTACGGAACGGTCCCATAGATTTCCAGAGAGACCGGTTGGAAACGCCCTGCATCCAACTATTTCCTGGGACCTTCATCAGGTCGTCCGTCTACCTTGTGAGTAGACATCCTAGGCGCTTATCAGTGCGTGTTTTCTACTCGACAAATGCCCTACCGGCTATCAGTTCTTCGAGCTATGTGCCCTAAATATACGTTTCTAAAGGGTGCTCGCCTAAAATACCTCACTGCTTGAAGACGAGTCTTTAATTAATGTGTGTTACCAGTGATGTCTTATGACACTGAAACGTGGTCTCTGAATAATGGGCCTCATAAGAAAGCTCAAAGTCACACAACGAGCTATGAAGAGGGGGATGCTAGAAGAAATTGCTTAATTTGGGATTATATAATTGGCGTAAGTGACTGATTTCTTCATATTTACTTTTGCTTTTAAAAATCCCAAATAGAAATAAAGATTCCCATACTTGAGACTTTGCTAAATTTCGAGTTGGATCGATTAGTCAGTACACCAGTTAGTATGAGAATATGTGTTTGAAATTTTAGATCGATATAAGATAATATAGATAAGTAAAAGGGTCCTAACAGACAAATAGATGGAAAACAATCTCTCTCTACTTTTCCAATATCACATAGTATTAAAATTTGAAACAAAAAACTAACACTTAATATTAAGAATAAAATATTTTCCTAGAATATTTTGAACAAAAATTTGCAGTACAAACATAAATTTGCGGGTTTTGAAATAAGCCTTACTTCAAAGCCATAAGGTTTAAAGTTGAAAATATGTCGATACGCATTTGGAATTTTTGTATAAGGGTTAGCGCTTGACCTCAATCGTGAGAAAGCGCTCTCACACAGAACCTCTAACTTATTGAAGGGTTCGGTTATTTCCAAACCGAGCTGGCTGCCTCGAAAGGCGAGCATTTAATACTACTCGCTGGGAATCGAACCTCTAACCACCGTAACCACAAACACATAATACTGGTATAGTTAACGAGGCAGATCAGGAGATTTACATACCTATACATAATGTGACAACCTTTATCACCAATAGGGTTGTCACAAATATCCCAAACATAATTGTTAGGGTGTTCCAAGCATTAAAAGTTTAAGTTTGTATGATAAATACGAACATTTATTCCCGAGTCTTGGATGTTTATATAAATATTTATGTATGTTTATCCGTTATCTAGTATCCATAGCACAAGCTTTGCTTAGTTTGGGACTAGATGATTGGTGTAAGTGTCCGAAATATTTATTATTATTATTTATTAATGTTTAAAACATACAGAAACGCACAGAAATATACAGAACTTCTAGCGTGGAAAGTCCAATAGTCGCCTTTTACGTCACTTACTGAAGGAGATAGGTTGGTTCATGCTGAAACCATACGGCACTAATGAGAAATAAAACTGTAAAATCGATCTATAGTTACGAGTACCTATTCTTAATCCTCATTGATACAATTTATAGAGTCCACTAAAGTTGACGCCCAAACAATATTAATACAGTTCTGACTTCATAACTGTCCACAAAGTTGACAGTTCCATTCGTCTTATCTCCTCATAAGACAGCCAAGATGTCCGACAGAAGTTTTGTGGTATACCAAAACTAGTTCGTTAGATAATAATCCGAGATAGATAAGTTTAACAGTAGATTCGTCTCGGCTTTACACAGGCGGATCCCTTTGTCTAAGTAGGCGATTTAATTATCCTCAGATGGCCGAGTTGGGAGCTAGACAAGTTCTGTTTATTAGCCAATTTGTAACCTCAAGTTGATAAATATGCTTCAAATATTTTCTGAATTTGTGTTCGCGTACCTTAAAAGGTTGGTACATTTTAGGGTCATTTTGCTGTTCCTGAAGGCCCTTTTTATTTGGAATGGCCACAGCCGAAAAGTCCTTAAGTTTCTAAGTTTATTCTATGAAAAGATATGACTTTTTAAATACTGATTTGTAATCAAAATCTAAAAGGTACGCTAAAAATCTAATTCTCGTTGGCCAAGATTCTTGGAACTTCACATAAAGGTACCACTACCGGTACCACTACCACCACCACACCACCACCACAGGAAAAGATCATTTTCAAGATTCATTTTCAATTGTGTATGAAATTATGACGTGACAAACTTAATTTTGTAGTATACTTCAAACTACGTAACTCCGTACTACGTACGTTCTACGTAACTAATTGTACATTTCAATTTGTCAGTAAAAAAAAATTACAATACCGACTTTGGATAAGTACGGAATCTTCAGGGGCTAGAGTTCTATTCGCACTTAGCCGGTCTATTTTCTCGCGATGAAAAGTAGTCCATTTTCTTTCTCCGACTCTTCGACTATCACGGGCAAAACATTAAGTCAATCAAGTATACGACGTGCAAGAGTGAGATAAGTATTTTTCACATTTTATAATACCTGTTGCTAATATGTATGTAGTATTGATGAAGATGTCCAAGAGAAACGCTTTAGTTGCGTAGTGAAGCACTTGTAATGCAGTGAAGCACTCCTAGCGTAGTTCGTTTACGATTCGCGAATTTCACACGACTGGTGCCGGGCTTCGTAAGGCACATTAAGCATTAGCATAAGCACATTAAGCAATTAATGGCAGTCGTTAAACCAAGTCGGTGGTCCACAAGGGCCAGGTGACCATTAGTCTGTCACAAGTCCACTGTGTGGTGGACTGTGTGGCCTATACCCTCACCTAGCGAAAGGACGTAGTACTCCAATAGTGGAGACTTATAAGACTGCTGATGTATACAGATATTGGTAACTCTATAAGGGTTCCGTTTTATTTTAATCCGATACCCTAATAACTATAAATTGTCAATTTGAGAAATCCCCGAATGACTAAGATATTCATCCAAATAAACCAATCAACTATGTTAAAAGCTAAATAACTTTAAATTTTCATAAACCATAGCCAAGAAACGTTTCCATAGTTTAGTCTTTAATATATAAGAAGTGCACGCATCACTGAGATTCATCCGGATAAAAACTTGACACACAATCACACACACATTGCACTCAAATACACAAAAAAATTATATTTCGGTCACTTACACCAATCATCTAGTCCCAAACTAAACAAAGCTTGTCCTATCGATACTAGATAAGGGATCCACATACATAAATATTTATATAAACATCCATGACTCGGGAATAAATGTACATAAACACCTCTCGCAGGAGTCCGTACACGAACCCGTAATCGTTGGTTTCGCAGATAGGATCCAGTGCAGCAATTGGACATTTTTTGATGGTTTTAAATAGTAAACTATGTCAGCAATTCGCCTGCACATTAGGAATGGGTACATAAAAAACTTATACTGTAGAATGTTTCAGCTTCCATAAATTGCTTCAATTGTGAAAATAGACCCTTCCTTTAAACCTTTAATTATGTAGGTTTCCACTTTACCAGTCTGAGTTTGAATTGATTGTCGGTCGTAGGCAACTGTTTTATTTGAGGCCGGGGGTAAGAGGTTGATGGTGCTTTTAAAACTCCTGCCTGACAACAGAGCTAAATTGAATTCGAATTTCGAAAAAGTCTGAAAAAGTATTACGCACTCCACCTACTTGTTATTTATCTTATCCTCAAATCCAACTAACTATGTGTCATCTATGACACTAAAAAGAATATTATGTTTTTGCTGTGCAACAAATTCACACCAAAAACCGAATATCGGCCAACGCATGCATATTCATAGGCTTCGAATTCTAGTTAATTTGCATAGAACTGCCACGGCAAAACAGTAACAAACTGTAAGTACAGTCGACAATATAAATCACAAGATTAATTGTGACAATGTTAGTCAAAAGCTATTCACTCGTAGATAACGTTACGTTTCAAAGAGTCGATCCCTTACATTTCACAATGTTACCGAAATTCCCTTCTTGGATGTAGATTTTATCTCATCGTTTTTACATAAGAAAGACCTCATAAAGCCGCAATTACTTTGATTATGAATACCGATAGGCATTTTTCTTATCTCGATTTTCTCTGCTCAAAATCGAACAGACTTTCATACTAGCAAAGCATATGGTAAAGTTATGAGTGTGGTTTTTCCACAGGCCAAAAATAATCCTATCTGTTTCTAGGCCACAACAACGACCAGCAGGGTTACCACGTAAGTACCTCTATATTGGCAAAAACTAAATTGATGCGCGTATTTGTATCTCTGTCCCCAAACGTGAAGGGAATATACACTTTAACGTGGTTAGAATAATAATAAAAATAATGACCACATATTTCACCACAGAAATATTACTGGGGCAGAGACAAACCAGTTTTTTCGATCTGGCAGGTCCGCTTGCGGTCCGGTTCGCGCTTCGCTAGATCTGTGCACTATGAGCGCGCTCATAGTCGCGTCGGTGCAAATGTGCCAATTTTGACATACGATTTTGTTTCACATTTAAATAATTCTAGTATATGCAAAGTGCACCAGTCACTCGGATATAATGTATATGTATATGTATCTATATATACCTATATATGTGTATGAACTATTCAGGTATTTAAGTACTTATTACTTGTGTGTCCCCCATGGGCGTCCGTGATATCACCTTAGGCTCCACGGAAAATCAGCGTTATAGTCGTTTTTTCCTCTCGACTACAACATACTCTGAAATGGGGACCTGATTTGACACCACTTTGCGACACCGAAATCTAGTACCTACTGCTTACCTTTAGATTGATTGTCCATATATTTTTATGTTGAGTTATGTAGTACATACAACCTGATCAATTAACTTAAATGTATAAGTGTCGTTAAGTAGATCAAATAATGTTTTCTTATACATATTATTCTTATTCAATTAACGTGAAATTGTGTTGGAAAGAGATAGGAAATAGAATGACTCGCTGCTGACTGCCGTAGTAACAGTCGCAAACGTAACTGTAGCTGTTACTAAAGAAGAGTTTGTAAAGTGCTAAAGACTGTTCGCATGTTTCTTCGGGTTTGCACTTGATCTGATGTTAAGTGAAGATGAGGTCGATGGTGGAAGCGTACTTACCCGCTAGTCGCAGCTGTGTCTGTCTAGTGCTCGTAATTTTCTTGTAGTGAACCATTCTGGTAATAAGATTTGTTTGTCGTTAGCACTATTTAAAACTATTGATATACTTATTTTTGAGTATCTTTCGGTAGTTCAGTCTTCATGATCTAAGCATCCGAGAGGTTGAGTATAATGAAGAATGGTGTTAATTATAAATGGACTAATGCACGCTTACTAGATATTGCAAATTAATGAGCGAGATATGTCTAATTACCCAAGTACGGCGAAGCAAAGAAGAGTTATAATTATGTACGGATGTACCACGCAACATCGCTCTTATCGGAGTTTGATATGATTAGTGAGTTGTTTTAATTTTTTTGCCATTTTATCGAAGTATCACAGGGTTCAACTAATGCTTATCAAAAATAATATAACGGAGCGTAGTAATCGGAAAATATTACGAGAACGAACGAATAACGGCCATTAGACACTTAAGATTTTCGAAGTCGAATTTTAGGTTTAACACTATAAATACTTTATACATATATGATAAGACCAATAACAGTAGTTATGATGACGTAAGATTTTTTCAATTTTTATTCTGCTGTTGACAGTACCATCAATTTCATTTTTGCCTGCAAAACAAATTTATCTCGTTCACTTTTGGGATTGGCTATTTCGTTACCATTGATTCAGTATGATAAAGAAACATAAAGCGGTGTTGATGAATAATCTTGTAAATGACTTTACTATATCAATCACAAGAAGCATTCCATCAATAATTGTCTAAGAAATCATAATCAACTTGTTACCGTCATCGCTATGAACGAAATTCTCCTCTGAGCCTTTGAGGTTCCGATCTCACCTGTTTCATCAAAGTCCTGCGATAGTCATTTTAGCTTGTCTCTAAACATTGGCCTTTCCCAAGGAGTTCCTTTTGTAACCGTCTCATACCATTTACATTCGCGGTTGCCAGTCGCCTTCATCAGTTCATTTGTATATAAAGTTTGGGGTTTACTTTATAAATCAATGGAATCCTAAAGGCTGCATCAAATCAGGAATGAAGAAATCCCTAGGCGAACTCTATGTGGGAGGCCTCTGGTCAGCAGTGGCCGTCCTGTGGCTGATATGATGATGATGATAATCCTAAAGACGGTTCGGTAATAAATTAGCTAAGAAGTTGTGAATCTTCGGCAACTCTTTATTAATCCTCCAACTATTAAAACGGAGTGTTATTCGAAACTTGTCAATTATTATTTACCTTTTGGTACTCATTTGGCTTTCGTGCTAGTCGCGTTAGTGCTATTTCAAATTGGTGTACGAAGGCATATGCTCATTATATCCACAGGTTATAATAATTTTATGAATTAAGCATACCTAGATTTAATTTATATCGCTCCATTTATTCCTAGTTCTTTTACGTACGTAAGCTTACATAAACCTCGACATTTCTTTCTATAACCACAATTTTATTTCTGTAATAACCGAATGAAAAACGAGAAGCTTTTAAAAAAGCAATATGTTAAAAATTGCAGCTCGACAAGGGTCTAAAGGGAATAGAAAATTAAATATTCGTTTTATTTTCCTTGCATTACAACATGACACGACGTTGGGATTACTGATGACAGGTGTCAAAGTGGAGATTTGGGCGACGCAGGTTTATTTTTTATTCCATTTTTGTAACAAGAGAATTGTACCTTTATAAGTAACGTCTAAAAAGTACATAAGGGAAAGAATATTAATAGATACTCATACTTAGTCATTCTAATACCTAAGTCTTTTTAATTAACTCAGCTAAGATAAGTTAATGTGAAACAAATAATTACTATACTAGCCACTCAACCGTCCGCGGTTACACTTGTAACCAAAAAAAAGACCAGTCTACTGTCCGTGGCTACTATAGTAACCAATGCGCGCTACCTCGATGCGGTTCGAAACAATTCCACCTATTATCTGTAGTTGAAACTGTTCGGGTTAAAAAAATTCCGTGTGACCACTAATAAATTATCTTACAGCATAATGTTCATAGAGGGCAGTATTCGTGTGTCCTCATAGACAAAAAAAATATCAATGTCAGTTCGTTCAGTCAGTTATCTCTAGGGGTGTTCCAACATTAATGTCGAAAGTAATTATAATGTTTTGACATATTTCTGGGCTTAATATATATCAAAATGATCGTGAGGATTAGTACTTTACGATTATGCATAATTATTATTTATTTATTTTATCATTTATTGCACACAAGAAAAAAAACATACATTATTTATTACAGTTTGTAACGATATTTCGAGTATGATTTCAATATCAATTTTCATCGATTTTTTACCGATATCTTATGTTATACGCAGTTTTTAGTACTCTAGAATAATATTTTCTTATTCGTTTATATATTGTTTTAATCTGTAATCCTTCACCTATACTTATGTATTTTTTGTCGCTGTAGCTGTTGTAGTTTACCAGATATTTTTATCAATAACGGCACCGTGCGCGCAGCACAAAAGTACGACCGCGCGGAGCGGACAGCAGTCCGGAATTTGGGCGCGCGGGCCGAACGGTTGAGTAGCTAGACTGAAGACAGAAGTAGTTGATGTGTTTCAGTTACTATCAGTCTATTTATGTCCGTTGTTGGATACGACGACCGATTGGCGTAGCGGAAGGTGACACTGTCAGCGAAACCAACGGTCACGGGTTCGAATACCGCGAGGAGTAGATGTTTGTGTGATGAATACGAACATTTATTCCCGAGTCATGTGGATGTTTATATAAATGTCTATGTTATGTTTATCCGTTATCTAATGTCCATAGTACAAGCTTTGTTTATATACTTTGGGACTAGATAACTGGTGGAAGTGTCAGTAAAAAAAATTGAGTCAGTTTATAAAATCGAGCTTACAGGTTCGAATCCTTGCAAGGTAAACATTTTGTTCTCTGTTAGTTACCGCAAATTTTGTAATAAGTAAATTTTCTAACAATTATTATGTTGTGATTTGAATAAGACATGATTGGTTCTTATGTAGGTACATCGTTATTGCCATCGAAAATGTTGACGAAATAGAAAACGTCGAATTACCAAGCCATTAATGAGCCAACTAATCACCCTTCGGAATGTAAAGTTACGTAGTTGACACCAAAACATAGGCCTCAAAAAGGCCCGTCAATCAGCTTAAATTTTCAAATCAAATGAATTTTTAGGTCAAAATGTAGGCGTCAGATTGCGTTCGATAATCGAATGAAACATCGGCATATCATTTCATTTGGAACTTTTTAGCTACAACGATGTCATATGCTATGCATACATGGACATTTTGCACACTAGTATTCATATACCCATACTCGATAGTCTGCAATCTATAACCTTTAAAGAATCATAAATTATGGTCCCAATATTGAACACCGTAATTTACTTGTGGCAAAGGCCAACCTGGTGTCAAGAGTTTCAATCCATAATGTCAATAGAGTAACAATGTCGATACAGAGGCCGTCGACAAGATTGATTGCAAATCGTGGTCCGGAAAGAACTTGGTAGAAACGAGGGAATAAATGTCTGCCAACGAAAAGCACCATTACAAGCGAAAAAGGGTATAGGAAAATTCTTATAACATCTTTTACTAGCATAAACTTAGAAATTCCAAGTTTATGGATATTAGGTTACAGTTATTCAGTTTATTGTTGCTAACGTTTAGTAATAAAGTCTGTTATTATATCCGTAAAAATAAATTTGAGTTGTAAACCGGAGCGATATTCCTTATTAAATTATTTTTCGGTTGTTTGCTGTTTTTCGCGGCACCATGAAGCTCAATGGTTATAATATCGACAAAGTGTTATCGGCAGCAAAACTGCTGCAGTTACTGTTCCAGAGTGCGATTTTTATCGCTTGTTAGAGCGAGGATTTGGCTTGTCCTAAGACACTTAAAGCCCGCAGTATAGCTGTCGCAAATTCTTCAAAAATAAGGGCGAAAACATATTATGCCAGACATGCCCATTAAAGACGTGCCTGTAGTGTATTATACTACAAATTTTCTATAAACTAACTAGTATTTGTATATACCAAAAAGGCGTCAGTAGAAGGTATGCCGAAAGCAAGACGCCTTACTCGAATTCATGCCTTTTGCAGGTCACGCGGAGACAGAAAGCTGGTGTGAACGCGTCTGACAGTTGCATATCCTTTGTATATCAAGTCACCAGTTGGAGCATGATACAAGACATGCCCTTTATCTTCTACTGGCATGTTTTTCAGGGCATATGTATTTCCCTTAATCCGGCTGTCAATGAATGTACTCTTGTGTAATGTCTACCGATAAATTCCTTGATAATTCGGCGGGAACTTTGCGGGTGATTTTACATATTCGTTTACATCCTCTGCAATATGTAGATTTTCAGTTTGAGTGTGTAACATTGCAGAGTATTGTGCAGCAAAGTCAGTGACTCTCAAGAGGAAGGAAGTGTAAATTAAGTGTATGACAGCTTTCGTGTCACAAAAAGGCAAAATTTTCCATAAGGCAGTATCACCTAACTGAGGATCAATGACAATATGAATAATTTACTCGCTGGAGTTATACACTAACTCGACACTGGCAGAAATGTCGCCGAAATCGGCTGACGATTGTTAACCTTTTATGACAGCTGAAGGAAATATAAGATGCCCCATTCTTTAAATTCAAAATGAATGAATACCCGTTTCAAATCAACATCGTACTGAGGAAATAACCATACGTAAAGGAGGGCAAAAACTATGCGCACACTATCAAAAAAACAGAAGATATGACAAGCTCCAGGAAATAAAAATCTGTTTGAGCATGTTGTTAAATAAATATATGTTTCGGACACTTACACCAATCATCTAGTCCCAATTTAAGCAAACCTTGTACTATGGATACATACACAAATATTTATATACCATTAACCATTAAAAAGGTTTGCATTGAATAAAAGGAGATTATATTTTCAATGTCAATTAATTACAGCAAATAAACAACAACATAAAGTATACCAAACATATTCAAATGTTTTTAATCATTTGCCGGAGAATATCAGAGACTTGCCAAGATACAACTTCATGGCTGGCTATTAGACAAATGTTTCTATTCAATGAATGATTTTTTATACAGATGTGATACTCTCTTTTTATAAAATTCTCATTTGTGGTGAGTGAAATAAAGATTTTATTTATTTATTTTTATTATACTATATAGGAATCAGCAAAGCTTATGCTGTGGATACTAGATAACGGATAAACATACATAAATATGTATATAAACATCCATGACTCGAGGATAAATGTTCGTATTCTTCAAAGAAATGTTTACCCCTCACGGGATTCAAATCCGCAATTGGTTTCACACACAGGATCACTATCCACTACACCGGTCGGTCGTCAATATTAAATGCACCATAAAATTTTAGTGTTTTCTTGATCGATAACTATATAATTTATTTCTTTACATATCTTTTTGTATCTGTGAAAATATATTAGTGGTACAAATTGAATGTTATAAAATGTAACTTAGGCACAAAAATTAAATATTTTGGTCGGTGATTGCTAAGTAATTGCGCACTTATGATTTAGTTAAAGTTTAATTCATTTAGTTTTTGAAATGGGCGCAATTTAAAACAGGTTAATCTTTTTGGGAGCTAAGCCATTAGTAAATTTTCCTTTTGTACAATTTATGTTTTAGTTCACAAGTTTACTTTAATCGATAGATATAGTGGTTGCTATGTCGTGGTAGATCGTTGATTAGCCATTTCATTGAATGCCAAGATGGATCGTAATGTATGGCGGACATTTCCTGTTTGTGTTGACCACCTGTTAGGTGTAATGGTTAGAAACCCTGAGTATTATACTAATAGGTCGCGGGTTCGAATCCCGCTATTATGCCTCTATTCATCATATGTTTGTATTTGCAATCTTGAATTACAAACTAATGACGATTATAATATATTACATTGCATATTTTTACGATTTTGCAAACTTTTTAACACAACGAGAGATAGACGAGTAACTAGACTTACATATTAATTGCAAATGAAAAGTAAATATAGGCACGTGCCACAGTAAAACACTGGGGAAATTTAAATTGCAAGCAGCCGCTTCTCCTAAATGCAAATACGTCGCTATTTTTAATTTTTAGAAGCGTCCACCGGTGAGTGATCAACAGCATAGTCTAGTGATTTATCAATGCACTTTTATTTACGGACTATTATTTATTTACTAATGGTGGAACATTGTCGGGTTTCATTTCAGCTTGAAGGATCAAAATGGTGGGGCATGAAGTATGGACGCAAGTGATTTTGAATGCAACACATGCAAATGCATGTGTTAAATTAGTGTTCATAAAAACTGTGAGATAGGTAGTTAATACAACGAAAGCCCGCTCATTGTATGCATAATTCTTCACCTTCCTTCTTCTATCCAGCCAAGTCTTTGCTGCAGGCGATTGTCTCTATCGTCTCCAGATATGGGGCTTTTCACTACGTTAATACGCTCATAACTAGCTCTTCTTTTGTGTGAAGATTGAGCAGCGAAGCGGTGGTGATGAGATGCGATGATGCGATGAGGATATGCCATTTATAAAGTATATCCATTAGCTGCTGAAATGCTTTGATATTGTGGCCTTAAGAAGGCGAAGCTGCAATTTTTATTAAGTTTGGAAAAGCATTCTCATTTATAGATGTGGACAGTTCTAAACTTGGGAGACACCTCCCAACATCGCGATGGGTAGACAGATAGATAATGTTAATCAACTACCGACAATAATATTTTAGGTGCAACCAACTATATAATAATATATAATATATTGCAACATGAGGTCGAGAATGTCATTGATTTATAAACTTTGAGTGCACTGCATAGTTTTTTTTATATTTCGGACACTTACACCAATCATCTAGTCCCAAACTAAGCAAAGCTTGTGCTATGGATACTAGATAACGGATAAACATACATAAATATTTCTATAAATATCCATGACTCGGGAATAAATGTTCGTATTCATCATACAAACATTTACCCCTCGCGGTCGAATCCGATGGTTTCACAGACAGGGTTTCACTATCCACTACACCAACCGTTCAATTTTCAAAACCGAATACTTGATTACTTTTTCCGAATGACAATGCTCCTCAAAAAAGAAAAACGTGACTCCTACAGAATTACATTGTTGTCTGTATGTCTGTCTCGTGGGTAATTTACACAATTTGTCTCAAGCAAACAATACTCTACGTTTTTTGCGCATCAAAGCCATAAACTTACTTTGTCAACCGACTGTATCAATAGTTGCAACCATTTTGTGGCGACCTACTTCGTTTCAAACGTGTCGTTCGTTTTTACGACAATAAAGTTGTAAAATGTGACCTTACCTACAACGAGATATTACGCTTTACATATAGATTAGATCACCGAAAGAAAAGATCTCCGCACGTTTCTAAGTTCCGTAGCATAATAAAATTTGTCGTAAACATACCTGTCATGCCTATAGTAATTGTTCATAAAATCCAATGTGTGATATTAACACTTTGGCGGACAGTGAACGCCTATAGACATAATTACAATAAAACATTGTTGTGTCTGGTTCAGTGTCCGTCAACGTGTTAAGAGGGTTTATTCCGTCCGTCGTTGGATAAATTAAAATTTCTTTTTAAATACAGCGTTAATCAAAAATATTGCTCCGACCTGCACTCGAAACGCCTAAAAGCTAATTAAAAATAATACCTTCATAGCTTTAATTACGGTTATTTATGAGAATTTAAAAATATTGATAAAAGCGGCCACTTTTTTTATAATCGTGAATTCTGGAAAATAAGCGTTTACACTATTTACTTATAATGTGTTACTTATAATTAGCTAGGCTTCCCGAGTGCAGGTCAGAGCGTATTTTTATATTTTTTTCTGTGTTTAAAAGAAATCTTAATTGGAATAATCCCTCAAGAACGCTGATGTTAATCATAGAAAAAAAAAGTTAATATTGCTCAGACGTTTAATACTACCATCAAATCATGTCAAAAGAGCTGCCCGTATTGAATACATTACTAATATAATTTTATGCATAATTAATGATATAATCGAAAATTATGCGTTTCGTATAAAAATGTAGCCTTGCCAGTTCGCACTGTAAATGCATGTAATAGGTATAGGTAACTTCTGGATGTGCGTTTGATCACAATCTAGCCTGGTATAAGTAATAGTGGATCAGTATTTTCTTTGGTGGTAGGGCATTTTAAATGTCCGCCTGGCTAGCTACCACCATCTTATCTAAATCTGCCGCCAAGCAGCAATGTTAATAGCGTTGTTGTGTTCCGGTTGTCAGAGATAAGATAGCCAGTCCCCCAAATATGTTGGGGTTTCCGGGTCGGTACGCTTCCACCTTCGACCTCATCTTCACTTAACATCAGGTGTGATTGAGGACAAGTACCAACCCGTTGTGCATTAAAAAAAAAATAGTGGATCAGTGTTCTCGCGCTCCGTGCAGGTTGACCGGTCTCTTGACTTGGCGTGCTGTCATCTATAGCTATCTATTGGCTTAATGGTCATTGGTTTTAGTATCCTGTCATCGAGTGGGTCAGTGGAGTCTGGTGTGTGGATGAGGTCTCTTGGGAGCGCCTTTGCGCAGTGGCCCGGAAGGCTTGTGTATTGTAGCGCAATTTCAATAATCTCACGTTTGCTGAGGGCAAGTGGCAGCGCTATTTATTGCTGCGTGCAAATGAAAGAGCCAGAGATATCTTGCGCTTGCTCTGACTGAAATTGAGTTTGTGTCAAATCAAGTTATACCGATTTTAAAGTAAAAATAACTTGAAATTTCAATAAATTCAGCCCAAGCGCTTCATTCATTCATAATGCGAGAAGCTAAGGCATGTTTTCACTATCAGTTTTCCTTGAATCCTTTAATCTCGAGATCTTCAAAAACAGGGTGATTGTGCATCTGCAGAGATCTTGTGTTTTAGCTTCGACACATCGCCACGTTCCATCAGGTGTGATTGTTAAAAAAGGAACCAATCATTCTGAGAGAAACAAAGAAAAAACGAGATGCTATAAACCACTAACGTATTGTGATTAAAGTGAAACCTAAATAGCAAAAGTTCCCACAAAAAATGAAGTAAACTGGGAAATTTTTAACGTAATTTTGAGATATAAATCTATATAGGAAAAATTGTTTTCATTGTGTACTACGTTTGAATATTAGTTTAGACTAAATGTACCATTAACACCATATTAAAAAATCATACTGATAATGGTGTCGATTCGGATGTACACCAACTAAACTAAACTAAAACCAGTTTTGGAGTGGTGCCGTCGCATCGTACTGTACCAGGAAGAAAGAGACAGTAATACTTTAAAACTGGTTTTCGTTTAATTTAGTTGGTGTACATCCGAATCGACACCAATGTAACTGTAAGTTACATATATTTTGATGAGCAGTGCAGATTCGCAATTTACTTATCAATCAGTCAATCCAAACAAAGATCACTAACTAACTAGACAACAATAGATCAGCTAACTAAAAATATTGAACTGTCCATATGAATACGATTACTCTATATTAGGCATCATTATAAAGTAGCGTGGCTTTAATTGTGACAACCAATTTGCGCCATGAATGAAATTAGTGATCGTTGCATGTTTAATGATGTTTATTTTGTTTGACTAAATTATTGGAAGTCAATAAATGTGATTGTTACTAAAATAAAATTTTGTTAGTTCAGATGTCCTGTTCTAAACCCAAGGCTGCTTGAAGAGCACGTATACCTACTATTTTATAAGTTTAATAAATTTATCTATTACTTGATTATCGACGTTGACATGTCTATGTATTATAATGCCATAGTATTCGGAAAATTTCATATTCTAAAATTATTCACAGTATTGATTTATCTTTTTCGTATGTTGTGCAATAAAATGTATTTATATCGTACAGTTGGCGCCTTAGTTGTTAATTAATGGTAGCATGACGCCTATTCAAGCTAGACTGTCAAAATTAGCTAGCATCAATCAATTAAGTACACTTTAATGCTAAAAAATTCTACAATACACTTCATAAATTTAGCTTCATAAAAAATAATAATTGTACAACCTGGCTGTCTATCGCTATTAAGCTACCAGACAACCTTTGGGTATAGAAAAAAGTAGAACGGGATAAAAGCAAGTAGGTAGCCATCTTCCCACAATTGCTCTGTATCGTTATGTATGGAACCGGCTGTACTGTATTATATTGTACTGTGTCATTGAACAATTTCGCTATGGAATCCTAAAAGGAATGCCAAGACTAACGACTGTATCCAATAACGGATAAATGTAGTTATCGATATTGGTGCAATGGAATACGAAACAAAAATAAAACCCAGTGCACTACTGTTCGATAGGGGATGTCTGTTTCTGACACAAAACAAATAGAGAGAAAGGTCGCGTCACGTACGTGGGTCTCGTCCACGGTTGGTTTGCGGGCAAAAGTGTGTGCGGCCAATTATTGCGTCAGCTATACATCGAACACAATTCCCATTGTAAGAATACGGATAGATATTTCAAGGAACAAAAATAAGCACATAAATCGAGCCATTCCTTTACTAAAAGGTTTTGGGATAGGAAAGTCTTAATTTATTTAATTACTTTAGAGTATAGCTTACAACTTCGAATTTTAAATGCAGGATTTGCATTCAGCTTACTACCAATGAGATCTCAAGGCAAAGCGATAGGTCCATGTCCGAAGCATGCATAGAATTAATTTTTTATTGCAACTCATCATATTATGTTCTGGGTTAACTATGATGCAGAAAATTAGGAATATTTTGGGTAATAATAGAGATTTTGCCTGTACACAGTTTTCCATGTACTCGTAAGTGTAATAATTTATCTTCATAACTACCGATAACATTTTGGTATCTTTTCAATATTAATTAACTTAGTACCTACTTTCTTTGTCTCTGTTTCCTCAAACTGAAAAAGTTTTATTTCCTAAGTGTTATTTTATAAAATATTTTTTTTTTATAAAGTAACATTTGAAAATGCCATGACATACAATTATCGCTCGTTCACAAATCCGAATTCCCAGAGAAGAACGAGCAAGAAACTCAGGGGTTGCTCTTTTTAAATAAGTATTTTTACAACTTATGATTCGACAAAGAATAAAAGAAAATAATTGACTGGATATCGCCAAGCGGTTCTTGTCCATGCATTCTTATCATAGATATAAATATAAATTTTATGATAGCCTTCTTATGACTACCGATTAATATAGTGGGTAGTGATCGTCTTCTAAACAAATAGTTCTGATTTCGAATCTCAGATGGCTATATATAAATGTTTATGTTAATTTATTAGTTATCCAGTAAACATAGTCAAAGTCAAAAAGCTTTATTTTGTAAGTACCCACAGTACACTTAAAAATAGTCAATTTTAAATTTTTTAAGCTACTGTTTATTCAAAATGCATTTTTCCCCTGAGAAGAACAAGCTAGAAACTCTAAGGGTTGCTCTTTTGAAATCAGGCTTTAATTTTACATAAAGGTTTTTATATTACAAAAAGGTTTTTATATTTCATTATTAATTGTGAAATAGCCTCGCATGCGAATGATCTGATTATGCCCAGGGATGATTATCATGTAAATAGTCTGATATTTTATAATATGCTTTGTTAATAAGTTTCTGTTTTATAGTATCTTTAAATTTATTGAGAGGAAGATTTTGTATATCAACTGGAACCTTATTGAAAAAGCGTTATGGTAAGCCTTTGAATGAATTACTGACTTTGCGGAGGCGACTTATGTGATATGCAAGTTTATCTTTATTTCTTGTATTGACATCATGTTTTTCACTATTTTTGTTTGTTTGTTTGTTTGTTTGTAAACGCTTTATTGTACAAAAAGGCAATACATTAATTTTGCATTGATACATAAATTGAGTACAACGGCGGACTTATCCCAAAGAGGGATTTCTTCCAGTCAACCATAGGGTTAGTTAGAAAACAGTAGATTTTTCCTAAATGATGCTATATTTTTTTTGATATCCTACATTAGATTTTTAAAAATGTACTGTGACGAAAAGGTTAGAATAGTATACACTTTAAACCTATCTCTAAGTGACACTGCAGGTCTCAATTGATAAATTGCGCGAACGGCTCGTTTTTGTAAAACAAAGATTGTATTTGTATTTCCCCACAGCAATATACCGTAAAACATCAAGCTGTGGAAATAACTAAAATATACTAATCTATAGTAGTACAAGCATTGCCTAGTTTAGAACTATGTAATTGGTGTAATTGTCCAAAAGATTTATTTAATATCTTCGTAATTTCTTTAGCACTTAAATACTCCCAGTATTAGATATGAAAATATATCATTAATATGAATAAGTCATCAGTAAAAGTTGTGAAGGCCCCCTAAAGTAACTGTAGCTTGAAGAACTACTCTATTTATGCTAAGCAAATATCAAATATTACACAAGTTCTATTACATAATTCAGGACTATAAAATAAATTAGCTTCAGAACTAAGTTAATTATTAAGCTCCCAATCAGCAACTTCAATTTGCTCGTAGTTATACGAACCCGTGTAGCTCAATTCGACTGGTTCGTTAGAAGCGTTGCTTCCCTATAGGTAGTCGTGGAAGGAAACACATAGGAAATGAACTCAATCAATTTACTGTGCTCAACTGACCCGTACCAAATGTGCCAGACTTCAAGTATAATGTATCTAAGTTAATCAATCCCATCAAAAACAATACTTGTCAAAAAAACCAAGTCTCGCAACTCAGTTGTTCTGCGGTAAAAAGTTGTGAGATCCATGTAATACCAAGTCGGTTGTTAATTTATTCAGTCTCTACTTAAGCGACTTTCTGTCTTAATACGTCCAGTCTCTAAGACCACGATCGTGGTCCATAACAATTGAAAATCATTTGTGTCTGGAATCTCCGTACTCGAAGCATTAAGTTATTACGTAATAATTAACAGCATCTTATAGTGACGCATATCAATATTAAAATTCTTTAATGTTTTATATAAATATATCGAGACTTGGCCATCGCACTAAATAATTGAATTTACATGTGTTTTCAGGCGATTGAATTTACACGTCTTTTCAGGCGATGGCCAAGTCTCAATATATTTATATAAAACATTAAAGAATTTTAATATTGATATGCGTCACTATAAGATGCTGTTAATTATTACGTAATAACTTAATGCTTCGAGTACGGAGATTCCAGACACAAATGATTTTCAATTGTTATGGACCACGATCGTGGTCTTAGAGACTGGACGTATTAAGACAGAAAGTCGCTTAAGTAGAGACTGAATAAATTAACAACCGACTTGGTATTACATGGATCTCACAACTTTTTACCGCAGAACAACTGAGTTGCGAGACTTGGTTTTTTTGACAAGTATTGTTTTTGATGGGATCTCATTTCTTTTTGTATTTTGTAGATACTTAGGTACTTAAAGTATCAATATTTAATTTATTTAAATTATTTATCCGAACAACGTCCAAATTGTAAGCAAATAATATCAGTAAACCAATGAGAGTAGCCTTTAGTCGTCAAACTAATATAGCAATCGAAATTATCAATGAAAATCGCAAACTTATAGGTAAGAATTCTGGGCACATCCGAACAGCATTGGGTCGCTCGCGCGTATGAGCGCGGCTGCTGCTCGCTCGGCGACATTCACCTTTCCGCGCGCCCCGCCACTGTCCCCGCCCCGCGCCCTCGCGCTAGCACCGCGCAGCGCGTAGTAACGGCCCGCGCTCACTCGCTAGCATCGCAGCGCGTGGTATATAATTATACAACCTTACGCACTCGTAATAAGTACGAATACGCACGTAGGTACGTTTTTTGCATTAATAAATAATTTAATACACGTGTTTTCATCACCGGAATACCCATTTTTTGCTCGATTTGGCAGGGGCACTACCATGCGCCTATATTTATATGGGACTAGCTTAAACCCGCGGCTTCGCACGCAATAATAATAATTGCCGTAAAATAAAATATTGAAAAATTTAATTAACTGAAGACTTGGCTGTATGGGCTTAATTTTCTTTGCTGTCTTTTCTAGATTTTTTAGTTTTTCCTTGATTCATACACCAAACACTACTTATATTCCAAATTTGAAGCTTCTAGGTCTGCTAGAAGTGCCTTAGAATTTTGATGATCGGTGAGTCAGTGACTGACAAAATTAAGAAATTTGACCCCTTATAATTCTTAAAAATACTGGTCCAAATTGAATGAAATTTTAAATATACGTGTCTTTACAATGCCTGCATAGTTACTGAAAATTTCAGTCTTCTATTTTTATCCACAACGAAGTTACAGGGGGTCGAAAATGGTCTGAATTGCTTCGAGAAAAGGATGGTACGGCCGTGACGCTTTTTTGCTCGACTTGGTGGGGGCACGGCCGTGCCCCCAGATATGAGGCTTTTCATACGCAATAGAATCCCAACTAATATTATAAATGCGAAAGTGTGTGTGTAAGTCTGTATGTATGTTTGTTACGTCTTCACACCTATACGGCTGAGTGGAAATTTGGTGGGTAGACAGACTAGGAGCTGGATTAACAAATGGGTAAAAATTTTTTTGCTAAACCGATTTAGATAAAATCTTCCACGCGGACGAAGTCGCGGGCGGAAAGCTAGTATTAATTAATACTTAAGTACTCGTGGTGCGACTGCCGCGAATCATTATTCTGTTAAGTGAAGTTAAGCAATGTCTGGCGCGGTCAGTCTTTGGATTGGTGACCGCTAGTGTTATTTTAAATTTTGTTATTGCCGTGATTCGGAGGATAAATTAAATAGTCGGTCCCGGTTGTTTTTATTCCAAGTCGATGGCCTACAAGGGCGACTTAAAAACACTGACTGTGGCCACTAGTTTGACACAAGACCACCAATCCGAAAGTTCCACGTGGTGGATTATGATCCGTACTCTCTCCCAATGAGACGAGGCTATATACCATCAGTGGGGAAATGTAAGGATGCTGATGATGATCATATTATTAAATTCCAGCTCTAAACTCATACCGTAAAAGCAATAAGTATGCTACTATAATAATGCAATGCAAACAAGAGATAAAATCAAACATTTTAACTGTTTATAGGTATTTAGTGCAATGCTTTGTTGCACACCTAGCTACTCATAACACGGAGTTTTACTTTTACAGAGATAAGTGCTAGCGATAAATAAGTTAATTTAAATAAAATTATTGCAATTCTCTTACATGGTCGTCTAGTTCATAATACATAGATTGACATTTCATTTCCTACGAATATAAACAATTTAGTGCAATGCGGCATATATCCTAAACCTAACGCGTAAACGCCTCAGCCGATTTGGACAAACGAGGTGTCGATAGGTTCGTACTAGTTCCGGGAGTGTCACAATAAATTCAATAATGCAGTCGCAAGCAGCCATAATATCACACTTAACAGCAAATAATTCCAGCACACCATCGAACATTTGATAATGATAGGTATTGACGAAGTACATTCATAAACAAGGATATTATGTTTTTTCAAATTTCAAATTGAGTTGAATGAAGAGAGAGCGAAGAGAATGTTGGTCGCAGACGGAGATCACGTAAGCAAATCCACTGAAAAAACAATTTTACTGAACCATTTTGTTTTAGTGTGACTTTGTTCATTATTTTAATGAAACTTTACATATAATCAATAAAATAGAACTTACAATTAATAAAACGGAGCTTTGATTGCGGATCCCAAAAAAGATATCACTTTTCTGAATTATCGGATGTCACTTCTCTGTGTTGTAGGCCGTATATAAAAAGTACTCTGTGGTTGTAGGTAACAAAATTTTAATTACAAACTTCTTAACATTTCTTTCAGTGCACACCCTAGCTATTAGCTTACGATAGATTTTTGTGAACTAAGAAACGCTGACGCATTTATTTGAATAAAATCAAATGAAACTTTTAATTATTATCCACCCATCCCTCTGTTTCAAATCCACCACTTTATGGCTCGAATTATCTCATTGGCTTAATTCCTGAAATACATTATAAATATTGCTTTTATTAAAATGTAAGTTTCAAATTTGCGACTATAAATCTAATGTCAAAATTGATATATAAATTTCCGACCAAACAAATTAAATATGAAATTATAGACAAAGTTGGTCGCTAATGGGAGTTGCAAATTGTTTTTGGCTTTATTTCACTTTTCTTTCTCGTCTCGGTGCTAAGTTGCTAAATGCAATTATGGGTTAATAAACGTTACTTTTTAGCAAATGTAAGTTCTTTATTTATGTGCACTCCCGCTGAGAACTTGGAATTTATCCTCTTTCTACTGCAAATATAAGGGATTTAACAAGTTTATTTATAGATATAATTTTCTTTGGAGCCTTTTCGCTAGCCAAGTCAAGTGCAAACACTTGACTATATGAGGACTCTATTAGAATTGGTCTCCGAAATTACCTCATTAAATTTAATTTTATTCAAGTTTCAAATACATCTGTAATTGGTAGACATATATGAAGAGTACCAAGCAATGTTGTGATATATGTATAACTAGAAAAAAATTATCGTAACGGACTATGCTTAAATAATTCGTGTCGACATACATAGGAATATACGTGGTTCAAATATTCTGTAGTAATTTAAGTAAGGCCATTTTGTAAATTCAATTGAAACACTAAATTTCTATTATGCCATAAGATAAAACAAAATGAAAGATTGTAAAATTACTAAAAACATATTTATGAACTATCTAGGTAGAATTATTGAGGGAAGATAATTGTTTTATTTTCTATTTTAATATTTTTTTATTGTATAGCATTTATGAATTAATTTATTTTTTTAGTAAGAAAACCAAGGTGTATGTTGGGGGCGGGACACTTGACTAGATGGTTTGAAGGACGGTGGACCGGGGCAGTCACAGAGTGGTGACCAAGAGGAACGACAAGGTCAGTGAAGTCGTACAGTTGGCGGGATCTCCTTGGATGCAACTGGCACAGAACCGTGAGAATTGACGTAATGGCAGTGGGTGGATGTGGGCAGAGATTGATTGATTGAAGAAAAACCACAGCTATATACAATTTATATAGCTAAATAGTATTAGGTGTCATAACGGAAAGAATGCACAACCAATGTTAGATATACCTAAATTCACATTGAACTTCAACCGATTCCTGAACAAAGTAAATAAATGTTTAAGCGTTTGGGTCAGGACCGGCTAGATTTACATTTGAAATGCGTGGGTCAGGGTTTTATTACCTTTTTTTGCCAAGGTAAGTCGAGTAATACCCTGTCTTGGTACATACAACCCAATGGCGTCTACTAATGTTTCTCTTCTCACTCAAATTCTGGAATGAAATTGAGAACTGTGAAAATTTATTTCAATTGTCGGACACATGGCTGCATTTGACATATGTCATAAAGTCTCTGATTCTATTTCGGTTAGGGAGAGTAATAGAACCTATAATCAGCCAGCCGGATTGCGATGGACAAAATCATTTACGCGTCTTTCGGCAGATTCAGGGACAGAAACTCGATTTGTTGCATTCAACCAGGTACCTACTAATTACGTAACTCTTTATCATTTTATCATGCATTAATAATAGGGAAATGATGCGTACTTCTCAAGTGGGTACTGATTCATTAGTAATACGTACTTTAAAATGATAATGTCAGTTGTATATCCTTACGGCAATGTCACCTTTTCATTTTTCTGAACCAAATTTCACATCAAATGTTAAAATTAAAGTTGTTGGTCTTCCTTTTATTTCTGACACTATGTTATTTAGGAAAAAATAATCGTTATGATGAAGCCTTTCGATCGGTAAAGCTACAGGGTTATTTTTTTCTCGACAAGCGGGTTCGATTCCCGGTTCAACCATGTAATTATTTAAAAATCTATGAATGCAGTTTAAATTGTTTTTTTAATTACAATAATATCTTCTTTTAGTAAAATGCTCAATCTACAATATTCAAGTTACTTTCCCTCCATATGACAAAGGCGTGCAACGCCCTGTATATAAATCCCTCATGAACGTCTGGCTGTGAATAGAGGGGTACTAGTTCCAACGCTGATGTATTGTAGCGAAAGTTGGGTATGGTAGCAAATAAAGGTCTCAACTCCACCTTTCTAATTTCGGTACAATTTCTCACGCTCAAATTAAATTTGAGTACATCCCTTAGTAGTGGTCCCCGTGGATTTATTTGTGAGTGTTCCAGGAAGGCCCACAAGACTTGGGCTCTCAACGGTGATATCGAGTAATTTATGATCGGGTTCATTGAATCGTATACGAGTAATCGATTTCGAAATAAAACATTTTTAAATTTCGGCTGTTGAAATTCACTTTTTACTTTGTGGTTAAATATTGTAAACGGATTATATGGTCTGGTGAGATCGTAAAGTGGCATTTATATGACTGTTTTATGTGATGAAACACTTTGGGTTGAAGTTGTATTTAAATATTTAATCTGCAGCCCGTAACCACTCAACCTTCCGCGGTTACACCTGTAACCAAAAAAAGACCAGTCTACTGTCCGTGGTTACAACAGTAACCAATGCGCGTTACCTCGATTCGGTTCGAAACAATTCCTCCTATTATCTGTAGTTGAAATTCTTTGGGAAAAAAAAATCAGTGTGACCACGAATAAATTATCTTACGGCACGTAAAAAACGCACACAGCGACCGGACGCATACTTTTACGCTCCGCATATTTTTATTCTTTTCGAGTGTCAAGAGTTATAGACCATACCTAAATTATATATCGTCGTAAATGTGACAAAGCATTGTATATAATAGTGACTTGTGTGAAGTGAAAAAATAATAGTTTATTGTGTATATTACCGAAAACAAAAGTTACCGTTGAAACGTGTAAGCGCCGTGTCTCCGTAAGGCGCTTGTTACCTTTTACTCGCGGCCGTTTAGCAGATCGAACGGGCATTTACCTACCCACCTACTGACTAACTCACGTTGTCGCTGCAATTTGTTGCAGCGCTTGTTGTTCCAGTGCTCATTAGACGTTATAAATTCAAACAAACGTTGCAGCGGCTGTTTAAATAGTACGAGTTTATTCGAGTGTATGCGTCGACGTTTTTGATACCGGGCTCCAGCTCAATACGTTGGTTAAATGTCTTCGAATCCATCGAAAATTCGCGTGTCGCCAACGATGACGCATTCATTATCAACTTCTGACCTGACCACCCCTAATGAAAATAATATTGTGGCTTGGAAGCGCAAGCATGCTGAATTGGATACTTCTGTTATGGACGCCATACACGAGCTTCAAAATAAACTGATGGGGGCTATCTCGGACTTAAAAGCTGAGCAAGATACAAGCTTATCCCGACTTAGGGCAGACATTGCCAGGGAGTTTAAACAGGACTTCACTAAATTGTGCGACAGCTTTAATGATATGAGATTATCCCTAGAACACACGGATAAGATAGTGTCAGACGTGACTGCGAGAGTGGAGCGGCTTGAAAAAGACAAAGTGAAGGTCTCTAATATACAGAAACAAGTATCTGCTATTCAAAACACCATCACATTGGTTGATCGTAACAGTGAATCACGTGAGCAATGGGCCCGTCGATCTAATATCGAATTTGTCGGTGTTCCTGAAAAAAAAGGAGAAAATCTCATAGAACTCGTGAATTCTGTCGCCCATAGATGTGGTTTCGATATTGATAATAGTCGCGACATCGACTTCGTGACGAGGGTTGCCCCACGGAACCCCAAACCAGGACAATATAAGCCTATTATAATGAAATTGCAGTCTCGTTATCGTAAGGATAATTTTCTGGCTGCTATACGGAAAAATAACATCACTACCACCGATTTGGGATTCACTGGAGAAACTAAGCGTATATTTGCAAATGAACATTTGACTAGTGCTAACAAACAGCTTCTACACAAGACGAAAGAAGCCGCTAAATCCAATGGATTCCAATATGTCTGGATCAAAAACTGTAAAATCATGGCCAGAAAAAATGATACTTCAGTGTCTTTGGCTATCCTTTGTGAAAATGATTTAAACAAAATGAAATAGGAACTTGCTGTTTTGATGTTTTTGTATCTCCTGGCACTGTTTATATTGTGTACTTTGATAGGCACTTAGTTCTAGTAATTAATATGTTAAGTAAAATAACTCGAAATAGGTATTGTTTCGGTCCAAACCATATGTTTTCTTTGTTCATTGCTTTGCGATGTGTAATTTGTCTCAAATTGTTCCCAGTGAGAAGTATTGCAGGTAAGCCATATATAAATATATATAATTCTTTATATGATATATTTATTTATCTTATTTTATTTTATTCGGTGTACCCTTACCCTTATTATATATTTTTTACACCAGTCTCCGCTTTATACCTATGCACGTTAATTAGGGAAATAATGGTGGAGCACACATATAATTCAATCATAACAATATATCGTAATCTATACCTCATGATTACTGCACTGTACACATGTAAACTATGTAAATTACAAATGAATATTTATTACATGAGGGTTCACTATTATAATTTCGAACACATAGGATCGCCGGGGAGAAGGCAGGTTTATGCTTACTCGGTTAACTTGTTGTTCTTTTTACGTGTTCACTATACTTATAAATCTCACCCTTTATGTTTATTAACACAAGCTATAGTAAATCGACCCCAATGCTTTTAACATTTTACTACCAAAACGTGCGTGGGCTGCGCACCAAAACACACGGATTTCTGGCTAATTTGTTATTATCGGATTATGATGTCATATGCCTCACAGAGACATGGCTCTTACCCAGCATCCATGATAGTGAGTTATTCGATAGTAGATATGTTGTGTATAGGTACGACCGTGATTATGATGTAACAGGTCAAATATATGGTGGCGGAGTACTCATCGCGCTGCGTTGCTCGGTAGTACGTGCCTGCCCTCCGAACTTCGCCCCACTGCCCTCGCCCCCAATACCACATGCCGACATAGTTGCTGTTACTATCCCATTAGAACAAAGTAAATACCTTAGAGTATACTGCGGTTACTTTACACAAAACAGTGGTCACATGGGTTCTCTGGTAACATTTTGTAATTTTATTATGGACTTGTTGACTCAGCACTCAGATGATATTTATTTGTTGGTGGGTGATTTCAATATAAAGCACGCGCAATGGTCTCAGCGGCAAAATTTTAATTACATGGTTTTGAATAACCCATCTAACAATGATTTAGTTTCGGAATTATCTAATTTCCTTAACATGTCTGGCTTTCAACAATACAATCATTTTTTAAATTTCAATAGTAGGATCTTAGATTTAATTATTTGTAATACCACATGCTCAGTTAGTACTTGTACGAATTCACTCGCTTTACCAGTTGATCGTCACCATACAACTATAGTTTTCTCTGTAAATATAATACCTGAGAAGCCTCTTCTTCCTAAGCCCAGACTAGTCCGCCTATACTGGCATGCCGACTATGATGAAATAGGGGTGAAACTAGATAGTTATGATTGGGAACTGGAACTGGGTAATTATTCCAATATTGATGACAAACTATTACATTTTTACTCAATTATTAATAAGGTTATAGATGAACATGTTCCACGTAAATTAATTAAATCCCAGTCTCATTTTCCCATCTGGTATTCATCTGCATTGGTAAAAATCATCAGGGAAAAAACTAAATATCACAAAAAATGGAAGATTTATAACTGTCAAAATGATTATGACACATTTGTATTACTCAGAACCCGTCAGAAAGTTGTTGAAAGTAAGTGTTATAGTAACTATATAACCCGAGCAGAAGAGTCCATACAAAAAAATAGTAAAAGATTGTTCAGTTTTATAAAGTCTAAAAAAACTGAAGTTGACTTACCAGATAACGTTTTTTATGGCGGTCGATCTGGAGTAACTGGTGAACAGATTGCTGATTTGTTCAACGATTTTTTTAAATCAGTATTTGAACCTCCAACTGTTTCATCTCGTAACCTTACATCTCCTAGTTCTGACCCTAACACTCCCCTAAATATTGGCTCTGTCCATGTTGATCCAAATTTAGTTTATAAATACCTTAAAACGCTAGACATAAACAAAGGATACGGTCCCGATGGCTTACACCCATTATTTCTTCGTAAATGTGCTGATTATCTGTATAAACCATTGGCAATAATATTTAATTCCTCTTTGCGATTAGGTTCATTTCCTACCGAGTGGAAGCGTTCCTTTATCGTACCAGTTTTTAAAACAGGTAACAAACACAACGTTGAGCAGTACCGTCCGATATCCAAACTATCTATTCTATCTAAATTATTTGAAAAACTTGTTCTTCATACGATATCACCTTTAATTAACCCAGTTATAGATAGTGCTCAACACGGTTTTGTGCCTAAGAAGTCCGCTGAAACCAATTTATGTGAATTTATAGACACCACGCTGACTGCAATGGAAGGGGGTTTTCAGGTTGACACGATATATACTGATTATTCAAAAGCTTTCGACAAAATATCACATTTTCTATTAATCCACAAGCTAAAATGTCTAGGCATACATGGTGATCTTTTACGTTGGTTTACGTCGTACTTAGAAAACAGATGTCAGGCTGTGGCAATCAAAGGATATGTCTCCTCCTTCGTCCCTGTAACGTCAGGGGTTCCCCAAGGTTCTCATATCGGTCCATTGTTATTTAATATCTTTATAAACGATGTTGTTAACATTTTTGACAAGGCTGGATTGCTCCTGTATGCAGACGATATGAAAATCTTCTATCGTATTAAGAAACACTCTGACTGTAAGGTCCTACAAGAACAGCTGAATCGATTTTACCACTATTGCCTAGAAAATAAATTGCACCTCAACATAGCAAAATGTAATACTATAACTTACTCCAGAAAAGTTAACCCTTTAATATATAATTATAACTTGAATGGCCAGCCCATCAAACGAGTTACACAGGTTAGAGACCTGGGTATCATTCTGGATCATAAACTTACTTTTGATGCCCATGTTGATTACTGTACAGGTAAGGCATATAGGATGTTGGGTTTCATTATCAGAAATTGTAAAGTTTTTAAGAATCTCGCCACATTCCGAGTGTTATTCTTTTCCTATGTACGTAGCATCCTTGAGTACGCGTCTACAGTCTGGAATCCCCAATACTCAGTATACATTACTAAAATCGAACGTATCCAAAATAAATTTCTTAAATACGTATCTTATAGAAATAGAAATGCCACCGTTCCGGCGAACCTGTCTGATTTGTTTCAAAACTTACAAGCACGTCGTGAGGGACGAGACATTACCTTACTATATAAAATCTTAAATGGTCAGATCAACTCACCAGATTTGCTTGCTAAAATCTCATTTCGTTGTCGTAGTAGAGTAACTAGAAATAGTGATCTTTTCTGCGTGCCCACTTCTCGTACGAATTATGCCAGAAATTCATTTTTAAGGCGATCCTGTAAGCTCTATAATAACAAGTATTCCAACATAGATCTGTTTAATATAAGTTTGCCAAAACTGAAGCTTTCTCTGCGGCCCTCCTTTGTGACCTAAACTTAATTGAGACTTGATCAATTTATTTTAAAGAACACATTATGTCTGTGCATATTTAAGAATCCTCCATCATTTAATTTCTCCCTAGATGTTTACGTTTATTTCTTTATTTATTGTATTGTATTATATTGAATTATCATTACTAATGTTTACAATTATTTTATTATATTTTATATTTATTTAATATTATATTTAATATTCATATATTTGCCTGTATAGATTTAAATATTATCTGCTAATCCTGTAACGCTTCTTACATTAATTAAAATATCATAAAATGTACTATTTCCTAAACATATATTTCGCTGTGTTTCTGTGTGTGACTATCTGTGGAGACTATTTCTGTCTATGATATAACTATTTTGTACTACTTAACATTATAATGTAACGACTGTCAGTTTCCCGAAAATAAATAAATAAATAAATAAATAAATAATGTTCATATAGAGCAGTATTCGGTTGCTCTCATAGACAAAAAAAATGTCAAAGTTAGTTCGTTCAGTCAGTTATATGTTAGGAACAGTGTTCCAACATTTATGTCGTAAGTAATTATAATATTTTTAAATATTGCTGGGCTTATTATATATCAAAATGATCGTGAGGATTAGTACTTTACCATTATGCATAATTATTACAGTTTGTAGCGATATTTCGAGTATGATTAGAATTTTGATGTATTCTGACGACCTGTTTGGTGTAGTGGTTAGCACCTCTGGCCACTATACCAAAAGGTTGCGGGTTCGAATCCCGCTAGGGGCATATGTTTGTGTGATGAATACGGACATTTGTACCCGAGTTATGGATGTTTTCATTTATAATAAGTGTTTATTTACAAAAATAAATTTATTTATGTAGTATATCAACCATCTGGTATCCACAACACAAGCCTATAGTTGCTTACTGTGGAACTAGATGGCGCTGTGTGTAGGTCTAAGGATATTTTTTTTTTTTTGTTTATTTTTTACCGATATCTTATGTTATACGCAGTATTAGTATTATTATTTTAATTAGCAGTATTAGTATTTTAATCTGTAATCCTTCACCTATACCTACCTATTTTTTGTCACTATAGCTGTTGTAGTTTACCAGATATGAAGTGTTTTTATTAATAACGGCACCGTACGCCCAGCACAAAAGTGCGACATGAAAAATGCGTTTGAGGCACCCATCTACCAAATCCCAGGATATGTCGCTAACCCGAGGTCCAGCTTGGAGCAGCTGCAAAATAACTACAGTTTTACAATAAGGCTGAAGCTCACTACAAAAACCTTGAAGAAGTAAGTATTGTGAGGGATCTCGAAAACCTTGCTTGTATCTGGCTTTGGAGTAGATTTAGAAAATCTAATACTATTTCAATATTTATCGAAAATTTGGACATCAACTCCCAAAAGAATTTTATTAGACGGGCGGACGTGGAACGATATTTTTTTATTTTAAAGTTTTATTTTACAAAAAAATGTTGGTAATTCGCTACAAAAAATATGACTATTTCTTTCACTCGCTCCGTGTACAATAATCGCTTGAGCTCAACGAGATAAAGTCTCTCTAGTTTTCCCTCATGCAAGCAGGATTAATCTGTCGGCAGCCGTGCAACGGATCGCCGATTTAGCACACGATAAAGTCGGAAACTAATTTTTCTTCTTTTTCCAAGTTCCAACACTGAAGTCAGGGCTATTTGCCTCACCCGCAAAAGTATAAATCAGCTAAACCTACGTTTACTCTATACATCCTTCAGTTAATCCTTTTCTAATGTTTCTTATAAGATTAGTTATAAGGCCAGTGAAGCGGCATCTACTGAGATCGCGTGCTTCATCTTCGGTCACATCGTCACTTCCCATCAGGTGAGATTGTGGTCAAACGAGTATCCAGTTAACCATTAAAAAAAAAAATATATTTCGGCACCCATAATTACGTTCAGACCAAGCATGAAATTTGTCATTATTTGAATGCTGCAAGTATTACTTACTTAGGCTGTTACATGACTAGTTTTTTTTATAGAAAATACGTATTATTCACAGGCCTACTTTGCTATCCCTTTCAGCGTATTCCAATCTTGCCTTTGTAAGTTTAATTTAATTTTGCTTCCTTTGAACGTTTACAAACTTTAAAGTTTGTACTAGACTCTCTGAAAACTCCATGTCCATTTTAAAAATGAGTCATAAAGTGTCTTTTGGGTAATATTATTTTTATATCAAACATAAAACGTTCTTGAAACATGACTTTTTATTTATTATATGGTAGTAAGTCCACAATTTATTTATTTGTGTGACCAGTGTAGACCTGACGTTCAGCAAATTACACACCTGCAAACATAAAGCCACGATCTTTATCCCAAATAAGGTGGTGAGACATTAAAGATTAAATGATGAAGCTATTTATAAAATTGAAATGTATCCAGTTCTAATATATAAAAAAATAAAATACAGGAACTGCCTCTGAAAATCGTGATACAGGCACACCCAGCGTGGCATTTGGGCGGTTCACCCACGCTAATATTACGCGGACGCAGAACCTTTCTTTTGTATCAAAACAGCTCAAGTCATTCTCACGGCTACGCTGCCGCTGCGATTCCCACCACGTGCGCCTGAAATTCGCGTTTCAAACTGCAAGCGTTGGTAATCGCGTGAGAGAGATAAGAAAGAATAACGGATAAATCGCGGAATGGGCGTTTAAGCTATCATGGTATTAGCGTTAAGCCTCGCCTGAATAGGCTCAATCTTATTAAAATCGATGGTACGTACGACTTGAATGAGGCATGTCCGTGCTAGGGTGTAAATTATTAGGAATTGGTAATGAACACAATTCTCAGTTGCATTTTAAAATCTGATGTTTTTATTAAAATTTTCGTAATCGCAGAGCGTTCTTCCTGTATTTTTTATTTCCAAACGAGAAACATCGAGGAAGATATACTAGCATTCTATCTTCAAAGCAAACTATGCAAACAAGTTCACACCGAGATCCGGTTTTATCAGCCAGCAGACGTTTCAGCTCTGAACTGGGCCTCTATTTGGTTTAAAATTTAGTATGCAAATTGTGGACTTCGCATTTGTAAGTGCTCGAAAGCGAATTAAAGGCTTCCCGCTTCATAAAATCTTTGGGAGTTGGCGTATATTGCGTTAGAAAGAAAATTTGAGTAGAGTTCCGCTTCGAGCACGTCGGCCGCGGATTTAATTGCTCTGAATATTCAAATGAGTTTTGTGATTAATGAGGACATTTATGTTTAGTGTTGCGACTGTGTTAGAAAGCGCTGTCTCTCTAATTGGAGGTTTAACTTTGTTTAGTTTTGCTTAATGTAATTTAATTAAATTGAACAACAGCTTCGTTGCAGGATTACTAAAGAGATTACGTTCCCAAAATTATTAGATAGTACTTGAAAGTTTGAGATTGAATTATAGATAGTAGAATACTTTCAACCTTACCACTGAGCTAGATGGAGAAATCCAAAAGTTTCCATTCTACTACTTTAACCTTAATTTATGTTAGTATTCCTACAGTCGGAGATGCTCTTTTCTTCGGGATTTCTTTAATTTCATTTCAAAATACGTACTGAATTAGAATATAAAATAATGTGTGATTTCGGCACTCAAATAGAATAGAACCAACCCGTCTCTTCCCGTTAGTGTCGTTAAAGGCGACTAAGGGACTTTCCACCAAAAAACATCTATAGATTTGCACGTTTCAACGGCGATGGGCTCACCCCCTGTCACGTGTGCATTTCTGTATATTTCATAAGGTGAACCGTGGATGTTATTTCAAGCATTGAATTTTAATGTTTGGAACACTCAAACTTTATTAATTGGGATATCTCTGACCACCACATTTGGGTTAAAGTCGTGACGTAATGCATGTATGTAAAAGTTATGTCTTGTGTTTACATAATAACTATCATACCTCACAGATGTCGCATTTTTAATGACATAACTATAAATTGAAAACTTAGAACCCACCCAAGAAAAAAATCGATTATATTATCCGTATAAACTAAGCCAGCTATGTTAAACTACTGTGTGGCGTAGGTTCCATCAAACATGGCTAAGAATTTATCTCTAAGTTTAATCTCAAATATTTAAAAAATTAAAGTTTAAAAAAAAATCGATATACACCAAACAACTGTGTCAATAGCTAAATATCTACGAAACAACTTAACAGATTTTCATCATGGCTAGGAACCTGTCTCCTAGTTTAGTTTGTGATATAAGAAACCGGCACTATAAGTCCGGACAAAGAACATTACACAACGTGGTCAAACACATAACACTCCTCCTTTTTCGTCATGGGTTAAAAAGGGGGAAAACAGATGGGAATGTGGTCACCTAACGTAAATCTATGGATAAGCGTCACGTTGATAGTGAGAGGTGCGATGATCTATCATGTCGTCTACTGCACGAAGTCAAATAACACAATAGAATAAGGTATTAAATAGATACTGAAGGTGGAACTTACACCAGGAATAAATGTTTGTTTCAATCTATCTGATAGTTCGGGGTCGTCGACGTTTCGAGTTGCGCTCCGGTACACTGAGTTGAGTGTCTTGAGCTGAACAGAGGATTTTTTCCAGAGATACGAGAAGTATTTCATGTGGAATCTGACGTCAACCACGGTGAGTGGAGTGGACGTGACGAGTCGCTTGCTGAAGTACCACTTTTATTTATTCAGCACATTCAACTTTTTTACAGCCAAATTCGATATGTTCCCCATAAAATGGGAAATTGTTAGAGATGGTAAGCGAAGTGTCTTGAAACCGTGGCGGTACATTTTTATTTTGCAGAGAACACGAAAACCTATTCGTTGTGGGGTTAAACTTAACTAGATTAAGTCCACCACATTCCGAGACTTGCTGCAGTTACTTCTCGACTTCGGACACTAGTCTAATTTGACTCTCTTGCACTTGGTACCGTGATTGGCAGTTTCAAGTGTAATTTAAGTATATAAACATATATACATATTTATTTTAGATTTATTAGTTTAGCCAACACATTGTACACGAATAACATCAAATTTGCGCTTTTAAATTAATTACAAAGATGGATAGATTCCAATCTATAAAAGAAATTAATAAATATTTCGGACACTAATCAATCATCGACTCTCAAACTAACTATTATACTATGGATATTCGATAATGATAAACATACATATTTATATAAACATCCATGACTCGGTAATAAAATCCAACAAATATTTACCCCTAGCGGAATTCGAACCCGCAACCGTTGGTTTTGCTGACAGGGGCACTCTCCACTACACCAACCGGTCTTCAGTATAAATCCAACAACAGGCAAATATTAGGTCCTTATCTATGAAATTGGCGTTTTGTATGAAGAATTTCATTAAGACTGTTTTCTTCATACAAACATTTTTGATTTTTTTTAGGAACGGCAAATCCAAATTTAGTTAAACTTTGTGTGTATTATCGTATAACATATATACAGTATAGGCAGCGTTAATTTTTAAAAGTAACCGCTTTATAAAAGTTTCAGCGAATCTAAGAAATGATTATGGGAAGCACATGAAAAGAGCTCTGTTAAAATTTTTTTATTATGTGATTTAGCCAAGAAATTAAAAAATATTTCATGTGAAACCTTGAAATAATATTCCATTTTCCAAATAAAAAACAAATTTGGATATAGCTTTGAAAATCGCAGGAATTGGTACATATGATTAACGAAGAAAAAACTCCAATTTCATAGGTAACGACCCAATATAATATTAGAATTAATAATAATATTAAAAAAACTGCACTCAAATCGGGCCACGCATTTCTGAGATACCTACGTTCGGACAAAGACTGGGGGCACACACACACAACGCAAATATATAACACCCGTCGTTTTTCATCGGGGGTTTAAAATAACGAGTGACAAGCGCAGACATTGCTACTATAAAACTTTACATTATTTTGAAAATTATGTGTAATGGATAATAATAGTAAAATAATAGTTAATTCAACGCGAAGCTGTAAATTTGCTACTTGGAACTTATTGGTCATCAATAAAATTCACCTACCAGATAAATGTCTTCCTTCGTCTCTGGGTTTAGAAACTATAATTTGAAAAGTACTATACCGATTTTAATGAAATTATCACTTTTCTACAGCCAGTATGTCAATAATTAAAATGATGTACGAGTAGCTTAGCTTTTAGAAGTATTCCTATTCTCCACTATAAAATATTTTTTCAATAAATTTAACATTCACCGGTGTTTAGTCCCATAACCTTCATAGAAGCCACGAATGTTTCAGAATTAATTTCCTTAATAGCTGTTAAATAGTTGAGGCGATTATTCGAATCAGGTAATACGCGGACCGTTAACTATGTTTTGCGGAAGTTACTATTGATTCCCAAGTAACGCTTTGTTTCAGTTTACCATTGAAATTAATCAATGCCGCAAGAAACTGTTATTTACTCTATCAAATAACTTGAGAGATTTCTCATTTGTAACGTTTATTATTATAAGCTAGCTTTCTGCCTGCGACTTAGTTCGCGTGGATCTCGAAACTAAATATTATTTATCATTTTTATTATACACTACCTTTACGCCAGCGGCTTTGTCTGCGCGGAATAACTTTATCGTGGATATGTTTAAATTGTTTATCCAGCGGGAACTACTCACTTAATCGAGATAAAAAATCTTATCTTGGGTATGTTCCAACTATATACCAAATTAAATCCAAATCCGTTTATTCGTTTCGCTGTGATTGCGAAACAAACAAACATTCAAACTTTCGCATTTATAATATTATATAGTTAGATGTAAGTCCTACAAAATCTGGTGCATAAGAACAACTAAGCACACAAAGCGACAGATGCGTATAGCGACTTTGTTTCATGCTATTTAGAAATTGTGTATCTTGAAATAAAATACAAACGAGATCTTGTATATTTAAGAATATAACATACAGTTAACATTTTTTCAATAGTATCTATAATTTAATATTAAAACTAAAAAGTTCAATTTAAAATATGTATATCCACTTTCCTTCCTACTTCAATGCTCAGGTTGGTTGGAAGAGATCTCGTTTAAAGTAAGTCCTCATTTGAACATGACCTATCTGTAGTCTGTTATACGTAATGTTCTGGTGTATTAAAGAATACAATATAGATATCTTGTATTTGACATACAGGGTGAAATTTTAATCATTGGCATCCCTTCAATTGATGGTTTAGATTATCGAGAAAAAAAATCAGCTGTTTTATATACAAAAGTTCAATACCTACCCAATTGAAATAAACACCTGACTTTTTTTCTCGATTTCAGAGCGATCCCATAGCGGAAGTTGTTCAGTTTGATGATCAACACCATAACTTAAAAGATGCCAATAATTCAAATTACACTCTGTATAAACCTTCGGTAAGAAATTATCAACATGATAATGAAAGCGGTTTCAAAATACGTTTCGTCCTTTAAAACAACTTTACGCTCAAACAGGCAGATGCAGATAGCGATTTTGATCTTCTCCTTAGCGAGTCAGTATTTTGATTTCATATTATTACAGAAGAGATGTCGGCCTAGGAGATGAGAATTGTAATTTAAGATACACAAATATAAAGTCTATTATACATACATAAATTTACGCCAGTTTCCCGTAGGGGTATGTAGCGCAAGACTTACACTTACGATCCTGACACATCTCTTTTGCTTCATTCACTCTCATAAAATTGTTCAGGCTATTATAAATTTTAATAAAGGCCATATTGTAAAGAAACTTACTAAGGGGAGTTAGATTAGGTACAGTAATAAAAATTACCAATAACCAAAATTATCGGATAAGGAAACTGGGGATCTATTACATAATTTCATCGTTATCGTCATCGGTTACGTAGTGCCATGTGATTGGTTGGTTCATCGCTCGCTCGGCAATCCGGATTCTCATTGGTCAACGTAATTGATGACGATACCGATGAATATTACTGTAAATTATTTTGGGAAATAAAGAGTATTTGTATCGTATTGCTTTGCGTTGTTGTGTTGTGTTGTGTCTTATCGTATCCCATCGTATCGTACTGTATTGTATTACATGGTCTTGTATTCTATTTAGTTTGCATTGCCATGTATGTATTTATTTGTGCAGCTGAATTCTACGACCCCGCTTACTGGTTAACTGGATTAAGTGTAGGAACCAAATGCAAAAGTATCGTGAGAGTAGCAATTTCGAGTTTAAAGGTTTGGGAAAATCGATGCGTAATAATATAAGTTTGCTAGTAAAACTGTTTGTGTCAAAGATTGCATCACGGTCGTCAAAAGTTTAGTTTTAGTTATATGACTGTGATGGATAAGGTGGCTATAGAATATTTTTTCTAACAAAGTTAATAGATAATCAAAATGACTAAAGACTTAACTAACTACACTAGACTAACTTACAGTCCTGTAGCTGATATGATGATGAAAGGTCCAAAAATTCTAATTACTTGTACTATTAGGTATGTTTGTTAAGAAATTATTATAGACTAATTAATTATTGTATAATCATTTATAACTAAATATTTCGGACACTTACACCAATCATCTAGTCCCAAACTGTTGTCCCAAATGTTTATCCGTTATCTAGTATCCATAGCACAAGCTTTGCTTAGTTTGGGACTAGATGATTGGTGTAAGTTTCCGAAATATTTATTTTTAATATTTATATAAACACCCATGACTCGGGAATAAATGTTCGTATTATCACAAAAACATTTACCCCTCGCGGGATTCGAACCTGCAATCGTTGGTTTCGCTGGCAGGGTCCACTACACTAAACGATCGTCTATATAATATCGTCGTCGTATTTATAGATACATCCCCATGGTGTAAGTTAAGTACTTTAAGCCTAACCACGTATTAATAAAATGTACACAAGTAACGCTTTAGATGACTTAAACCTTAAAAGTATCGACTTAAATCTACAGCCTGTATACTTATTCTTACATCTGGGACGTCAAATAGACTAATACTTAACATTACAATTAAACTTATTAACTTAATAATTGCGACAAATCCGCTTTTATGTATAGATTTTATATATAAGTAATTTAAGTAAATTGGTTTTGTATTTATATATTTATTTGTGTAATGAAACGTTTAAAATTAACAAACAAAATAAGTATTATACATATATAACAATATACTAATCTATAAACGATTATAAAATATACCTATGTCCAGCAGTTACCTTGATTAGTGTTTTAACAATTTTCCAGAGTGTGTCGCCAGAATTATGATTCAGTTGGGTTATTGAAATTGACATTTTCTATCCGAAACTTTTTACTTTCAAAAGGTACATTAAGACTAACATGTGGGTGGATTGATTTGATTTACCTACTTAGTTTCATACAACTTAGAACTACTTACATCTCTTTCAAATACTTTAATTAGGTGCTTATGTTATTTAGTTATTGTAGAGAGTTTGAGTACATCGGTGGACTTATCCCATAGAGAGATTTCTTCCAGTCAACCAAATGTAACGTAATTTATTTTTCGAGGCCCTTCATAATCTTACATTCTATATTCCGAATTTAAAGAAAACTAATCTGTAACGTTTTGTGTTACACTTTATGTTATAATTTGCAAACATACTTTATGAGGAAAAATGCGCAGTATATGTGTTCTTGTACCTCAGTACATAATTCTCGCAATATTGTGCATGGTGGATATCTGCTCATGGTACCAAACAAATAGGAGAAAAACCAGCAGAAAGCTAACCCTGGGGAAAAGTTATTGCTTCTGTTTATGACCTCGATAACCCACCAAAGATAAACTTTCGACCTCAAATACAGCGATCACATATATGCGTCATCCTGGAAATATAGATGGGTGGCTTTATACGATATAGGAACTTCACTGGTTTTCTTATAGTTAACACGAGAATATGGTTTACATTTATTTATGTATTTAGTACAGTTAGGAACAGCGTACCTAATTGCATTCTCCAAGTATTAAGTATACAGGGTGAATTTGAATTCGTGTATTTCCCATTAATTTGTGACGCCACTCTCTATTACGAACGAAATTATACAGGGTGAATTTGAATTCGTGTATTTCCCATTAATTTGTGACGCCGCTCTCTATTACGAACGAAATATTACTACGCAAAACAAATGCTACAATTAGATAACGGTTAGATTAAAATCTCTGACGTTTAATGTCAATATGATAGTCCAGGAACTGAACAAATATGGAACCTCCAAGCGCATAACACTGTAACTGCAGAAAGTTTCGAGCTAGCTTTGAAATTCTTGTAGCCACCTAATATTAAATTCCATATTTTCTTATATGGGTAACACTGGCTGGGTGAAGTTTCCTTATCAATTTCGGAGGGTCGTTGTGTAAGTTTTAAATTAATGTTACTGCTATTCATCCATCACGCGACGACACGGCACCAGTCCTCGGTGACAGAGTGACGTCTTTGTGGATCGATTTCGTAATAATTACGTAGGAGGTGTCAAGATTGCAGTACTCTCCATAATTATTCTTTACTAAATATAGATTAGGAAGATAGGATGTCTAATATATACGTGCCTATATTCCTATCTATAGCTACTCGTAGCAGTGGTGTGCCTAGGTTTTCAGAATAGAGCAGTCCATGTTTTTACACTGAAATTAAGTAGGTACATCTTGTTGCCTCTTTTCTCTTCATTCTACAGTTTAAAGTGCCTTGCCTGTTATTTAAATCGTTATAACCAATGTTTTTGTCATTCGGCAAAAATAAAATTTTATGGAATGAGAACAGCCAACAATTCAATAAGGTATGCAAAGTAATTGATTTCAAAATCGAGTACTGTAATGCATACCGGGCTTCTCGGCTTATATACCGCCACTGAATTAGCAGAGGTATAGCAGTCCATTGTGTGTGTAAAATCGCCACCGTAATCTCTCAACTTCAGAGATCTCTACGTAGATTGTTACTTGCAGAATTCCGGGGATAGGTATAATGTTTCGAGTTTCCATTCTTTGGTAGAACTTATTTGTGTATTAAATTTATCTTTGGATATCTGAGGCAACATTATCCATCCATCTAATATTATAAATGCGAAGGTATAAATATATCTCCATCTATTTTTACTTGTTTATATTTCACACCTGTGAATTCTGCTTAAAAAGAGTATTAAATAATTTCGTAGCAGACGTGCTACGGCGTAGCGCGTAGCAGTCTCGTTCCCATAAACTTTACGCGCACTTTCTAACCTGTTGCCGGACTTTTGTCTAATTTCTGTATATAGCTTATGAATTGAATAAATTTTCACTCTCTTTATTTAACCAATTTGACTCATTCATAGCCAATCAGACCTATTAATAAAAGATTTAAGTTACAAGCACCGTACAAATTAGATCTTGAATGAAGAGATGGATGTAAGAGAGGCGAGGGAGGTAAATATGCCAGAATCATAGCAAATCACAGTATATATTGCTCTCTGCCTAGCCCTCTAGGAAACAGGCGTGACTCTTACATGTATATTTTAAGATTGGAATATTAGAACCTGTGAACCTCAAGAATTTGTTACGGTCGAATTAAAAGGTGCCTTGGACAATAAATAATAGACCCTTGATTTGGGAAAAAATATAAATATAGTACACATGTGATGTTCTTACGTTAATCCATAATATAATCGGTCGGAAAATAATTTCATGCTAGTTAACGGCAAATGAACGCCGTCTTTATACGTTTCATGGCGTTTCATCCAACATATGAATATATTTGAATAATTCTCATAGGCACGTTCCAAACGCTTTTGTCGAGAGCTTTCGAGACTAACGAGCCTTCAGATAATGGAGACCGGAAGCATAATACCTACTCACAAGTAGAAAAGTATTTTGTACGGCGAATTTTCTGCTTTCTCAAAGATTTCTGTGAAGAATTTGAATGTTAACGTTGATATATTTTAAAATATCTGCCTTATATTTCAGCTAGGAAAAGGATCACGATTTTCATAAGACGCGTCTCGGATTGGAGTATGGTATGACAATACAAATTTGCTGCTGCACCGGACGTATGGGTTCTATTGGATTTTATTTTCTATTTTATTAAATAAATATGGAAAATATGGGAATGCAACGTTGCATTTTATTTAGAAAATAATAAAAATGTTTGGGTTTCCGGGTCAGTACGCTTTCACTTTCGGCCACATCTTCACTTAACATCAGGTGTGATTGTGGTCAAGTGCTAAGCCTTTGTGCATAAAATAAACAAAGAACCACCTACTCCCACTACTTCGTTTTGAGTTATGGTTAGAAAACGGTTTTCGGTTCGAATCCAGTAAAACTTTAGTAGACGCTGGTGGGCGCAGTCGCTTTCGCGATTGTTTTTGATTAGCGAAGTTAAGCAATGGTTGGCGCGGTCATTCCGTGGATGAGTGAATACTAGTGGCGTTTTAATTCCAGTTTTACATTCTATTTTATAATACCTGTTTTGTTACCTTACAAATAATTCCACCAATCCAATTCAGTCGATAGTAACTACAAGCACTGCTGTGTGCATTCAAAAAGTTACCCGGGTAAGTTTCTTAAATGCCTTCAGGAACATTGAACGTTATCGACACCGATATTCAGCCAAATGTGTTCACTGTGCAGCATAGAAATAAGTGCAACAACCTACAGTAGAATTCGTCGCAATTATCGCATTGTACGAGTATATGCATTATAATAATAAACAAAAAAAATAGTAAATACCTTTGCACATTCACAATGCAAGTAATATAAGATTACTTATTGTACAACAATAGCAATCGTTGAGCGTCGGTGGCTCAGCAGGTAAGACGCGTTCTCCCAATTGGGAAGGTCCGGTTCGATTTAATTAGGTACTTATTTGCATTTATCCGACTGCTATTAAATGGTGAAAGATAACATTGTGAGGAAACATGCATGCCTGAAAAATAGAAATTCAAACGCATGTGAACCCCCACTCGGGATGGGCCAGCGTGGTTGACCATGGCCCATACTCCCTCATTATACGAGAGAAGGTCTATTACCCTGCAGTGGGATGTTTATGGGCTGATGATATCTTCTTATCTTTATATATCTTTGGACATATACAGACTGCGCCATCTAGTTCCACACTGAGCAACAAGGCTTGTGTTGTGGATACCAAATGGTTGATACACTACACAAATACATTTTTTTTTGTAAATAAATACATATATAAATGAAAAACATCCATAACTCGGGTACTCATGTCTGTATTCATCATACAAACATATGCCCCTAGCGGGATTCGAACCCGCGACCTTTTGGTATAGCAGCAGAGTTTTTAACCACTACACCAAACAGGTCGTCATGATGATAAATAACAATGCATCACTCTCTATAAACCACTACTGGTGGCATTTCAATACGAATGTTTCTTTGCTTCGAATCGCAGGTTAATTATTATGTTATCCCGGTTATTTTCAATTGAAGGCAGACTCCGCGTAGATTTTGCAGGGCCATTTGAGGGAAAATTTTGGCTCGTACTTTCTGATGCCTTTTCCAAATGGATTGAAGTTAAACCTATGAATAAAACCACGACCGCTAAGCTTTGTGAGAACCTTGATGATATTTTTACAACATTTAGACTTCCATAGTTAATAGTTTCTGATAATGGGCCTCAGTTTACTTCACAAGAATTTAAATCTTTCGTTGGCCTACAGAGTAGCGGCTTTAAAAGACTGATCGTCAAATGGCCACTAGTGTGACAGAATCCACTAATCCATACTGAGCCCGTTTGGATTATGACCCAAACCCTCTTATAGTGAGAGGAGGCTGTACCTCAATAGTGGGGACGTAAGTTACACTCATAAAACTTTGTGAAATGTATAATGTGCTATGCTACATTGATAAAATTTTGAGATTAACAACAAAAAAAACGTATCAAACAAGTATGATTGCCATGCTCTAATAGGGTTCCCTACATATCACTAATCTTTTGGGCACAGTTTACAAAATTTATTTTGAATCGGCGTTGTCAGTATTTCTTAATATTATGTTAACTAGGGTATACAGTAGTTTACAACCGGTAAATTTAATAATTATAAATTGAATTTCTAAAACATAATGTTCTCAGCTGGTGCGCACGAAATTCCAAATTCCTAACAACTATTGTTGATATGTACCCCGTAAAAAAATGATCTAAAATTGGCAACTGACACAACCTCACATTTTTTTTATTATTAAAGAGAAATAAAAAACAAAACATATAAAGTACCTTATTAAATGATATCTAGACAATGAAATTCCAGGCTAAAAAAATTAATTTGTCTGCTCCTTTTTCATAAATTTCAAAAATTTTCTATAGAAAATATCTAATCTTCAGGTGTGTAAGTTATAAATTTTACGAGCTAGAGACTCGTGAAATACGAACGGTCACACAGCAGAGTAATAGCAAATAGAGCTCCGTTTTGCCCATTGAGCACGGGACCTTATAATCACGATTAAAAAAATTGCTAACGTTAAGCTAAGATATTTAGATGGCAAAGCCGTCGGTTTCGAACTGCTTAACACCAAATGCGTCCAACTTTCCCATCGAGCACGTCTGTGAACGTAGCTACAACGGCACTACTCCCGTAATCTCATTCTATGTTGACTCGTTCTCTGCAATTGCGCGACGCCGAATTACATTATCCAGCTTTTATCTTAGAACAAATGAAGGTCTGCGCTAATACAGTGTTCAAGCTTTAAATTACTTTCTATGTAATAATACTACATACATTTTACTCTCAATAGTCTAGTACAAATACATAATTTTTGTGGTGTAACTTCCTATAATTTTAAATTTCCTGATTTTTGTAGAAGGATCTAGTACCCGTCAGTAATAGAATAAAAACGTTTACTGACCATTCTGTAGCTTGCTTTAGGTATAGTATAGATATTGGTGTAGTGGATAGTGACCCTGTCAGTGAAACCAATGGTTGCGGGTTCGAATCCCGCGACGGGTAAATGCTTGTGTGATGAATATGAACATTTATTTCTGAGTTATGGATGTTTATTTAAAAATTTATGTATTATATGTTTTATCCGTTATCTAGTATCCATAGTACAAGCTTTGCTTAGTTTGGGACTAAATGATTGGTGTACGTGTCCCAAATATAAAAAAAAAAAACATTTTCTAAAAAATTAATCAAACTCGCCACGGTTAACCGCCTGCGTGGCATAATGTAAACAACATAAGATTTACGAATCGGAGTACTCGGTTTGGTTGGTGGCAGGGCATTTTAAATGTCCGCCTGTGTAGCTACCACCATCTTATCTAAGTCCGCCGCCAAACAGCAAGGTAAATAGCTTTGTTGTGTTCCGGTTGTCAGAGATAAGATAGCCAGTCCCCCAAATAAGATGGCGTTTTCGGGTCATTAAGCATCTATTCGGCCTCATCTTCACTTAACATCAGGTGTAATTGAGGTCAAGTGCTAACCGTTTGCATAAAAAAAAACTTCGTATTTTCTAAAAATATTTTATTGAGGCGATATATTTCAGTGAAATTTTTAACAAATATAAAGAAATTTTGGATCGATTTTTTTGAAAATAGTTAAAGGAGTTCGAAGTATATTCAAGAACGCAATGATATTCGCAGTGGTAATTTTAATCTAATAGTCTATTTTTTATTACCAAATACCTACCTGTACTATATTTAAAGCATGTTACCGATTTGTTAGATAAAATTTTTATTCTGTCACTGACAGGTAATCTATCCACGTGCAAAAAAACCCGGACTATAAAGGAAGTTAAAAGTGTATCCTTACTGGACTACAAGTCCCACTCCTATGCGCACCAAATGCAATTGGTTTTTTATTCGACTGCAGCAAGCCGAAAGGGAAAGGTTATAAAATTTTAGTTGTGTAGATGTTTCATCGCAACTATGAAACTGCTGCACCAATTATAATGAATGAGGTATCGTTTAACTCATTATGGAGTGTTACGGACTATGAAAAAAAAATAGATAAGGTAGATCCGCCGCCAAGCAGCAATGTTAATAGCATTGTTGTGTCCGGTTGTCAGAGATAAGATAGCCAGTCCTCTAAATGTGTTGGGGTTTCCGGGTCAGTACGCTTCCACCTTCGACCTCATCTTCACTTAACATCAGGTGTGATTGAGGTCAAGTACCAACCCGTTGTGCATAAAAAAAATGTTGATTTGAATCAAGCGCAGGTGTTTTTATGGTAGAGAAAATTTTTGTTACTATTTTTAGATGTCGGGTTTTTGTTAAATTTATTTTTTCCATATTTTCTTTTTCATTACTGTTGAGTTACTCAACAGTAACTTAACTCAACTCAAGTAAATAATCATATTGTCTGTAAATTTACAGCCAATAATGATTGAGATTATTTTCCATCACCACTTATTATGAGATGGCACAAACTATTATGACCTGAAATGTGTAATGGACGCGGGTTCGAATTACTTTAAGGGGATAAGTTTGTATGATAAGTAGAGTACACATGTCGTGTACTCAAGTCATGGATGATTACATTTTAGAATCTGTATGTTCCAGGAATTTCGTACACGTAATTGATTTTGCACTGAACATGGTGGCGTTGCTGTACAAATACTGCAAAATACCATTTTATGCCGTCATGCAAAGTAATCTTGTATTATTTTATTTCTCAATAAAATTTTTGGATAACTTTATCTCAGAGCACTTTACTTACATAAAAACATAATAATAAATATAAATGAATGATTATTATTATTATCAAGAGCCCATAGTGTCCCACAGCTGGGCAAAGGCCTCCATTATCTGTTTTCAGTCGTTTTTGTTCTCGGCGAGCACAAATCATCCCTTAGTAAAACTGTCAAGCTCGTCTCTCCACCGTTTTCGCGGTCTGCCACGTTTGCGTCTGGCGGTTGTAGGAGTCCAAATAGTGGACGCATTTGCCCACAACTCGCACGGCATGCGGCCCACGTGACCCGCCCAATGATTGATATATTATGCTAAATTTAAGCGTGTATTTATGTATGTTTATCCGTTATCTAGTATCCATAGCACAACTTTGCTTAGTTTGGGACTAGATGATTGGGGTAAGTGTGCGAAATATTTTTTTTTCTATGCACACCGGATTAGCACTTGACCTCAATCACACCTATGTTAAGTGAAGATGTGGCTGAAGGTGGAAGCGTACTGAACCGGAACCCTGATCTTATTTGGATCATCTTTGAACAACCAGGAGCACAAACCTTACAGGTCTTCTTCTTCGTCTAGTACCATTAAAGTTTTCCGGATTAAACTTGTACCCATTTATTTTAAAGCAAGAACTGCTATAAACACTTACATTAAGGTCGTTTCGCTTAATGTGCTCTTCAACAGATTTGCCATTAGCGTGCAATGGATGTTGGTACTCTATTCCATTGCTATTTATTTAGCTTGTTAATTTCTTAGTAGCCACCTTAGTCACGTGATAAGATAGATATATAAATATTAAATCTAAATGAAGTAAGGGAAATGTTATTAGTCCGGACGAACATGAATATTTATATTTAGGCACATGAGGTCAACATTGGCTTTTCTTACATAAGTCCACTAAATATGTTGAAGCTTTATGAGAAAATTACATAGGAAAGGTAAGATGGTTTATTAATTATATACACATTACAGATATCACATAAAAAGTAGATTTGCATCGCATTCCATGTCCTAATCGCCACGCTAGGTTACTAAACCTAGGCTAGGGTTATAAACCCCTCGAAATACTATGACATCATCGAAACTGTGTTAAAAGGTAAATATGTTCCAGTCAGCTAAATCGATTTTCATCAAACATAGTTAAGAATCTGCTCCTCGTTTAGTCTTTATTCTAAAAAACTGCACTCAAAGCGGACCACGCATTAGTATTAAGTATTCAGTATATTTATTATAGTATCACAAATATAAAGTACATGCTTACGAGTAAAACTAGGTCGTAAATAAATATTTGTGATGCCCCGTTGGGGCATGGCAATATTATCTGACATTAGGAGAGGGCCTGACAGTTTATTATTTTCTATACTTAACTATATACAAAATAATATAGAAAATAATAAACTTTTTGTGCGCACATGAAATTGCAACTCAATATGTTGTAAAATACACACAGAAAGCTAATATTTTACTTTCATGTATGTGATAATGAGTAATGTTATTTTAATAATTTTAATACCATATTAACGTTGTGTTTGATGGAGTGATCGAGTTTAAATTTTAATTATTAAGTTCATCAAACAATGCAGCTGATGATGCGGTTACAAATAAGAATTATGCTGTTAACACAATATATCCATTTTTAATGGAAAATTAATGAAATCCTGAACATCATTGCTTCAAATCACATTAATAATATTTTTCATTGACGGCTTTGTAAATTAAAAAAGAAAACTTTCAAGCAATCTACTTTTAATTATACGTAGCATGCTGTATATTCCCACATATAATCAACTAAAATCTATATTTGCACGGAGTAGGTTTATATAGCTACCAAGATTGATAAAATTCGGTTCAATATTAACATTTGTAAAATATTTGGGTTATATATTAGACTGGATGAACCAGTCTTCAGAGTATGTACAGTATTAAGGAAAAAGAGGAGCGCAAGAATCATATAATCGAATTAATACAAAACAAACTGCATAAAACAAGAGAAGCCTCACACTCACAAGTGTCAACGCTGGGAACGTCAGAATACACCGTAGTAACATAAAATATTTGATTTCATATGCAATCTCTAACAATATTACTATGTGTATACTTATACTTAATATGATTTTTTTTACCGTAAGGAAATATGGCATTAATAGGGCATATTAAGTAAATGAAATGGAAGGTATTTGCGTAGGTAGTTTAATTGTTTTTTCAAAAGCGCACGCTCCGGCCTGAGATTGATATGCGACTGGCGTGATTCGTAGGGTTCCTATCGTCAGAAATTTATTTGGAAGTCATATTTTCTACAAGTTTTCTTTATTTATTTAATTTAATGAAGTAATTATGTGGAATTTGTAGCCTACACCGACCGTCAAATGATACAATTAAAGCTTTATTCGATAATGGTTTCGAAAAAAAAAATTAACTACCTATACCAATACCTTCTATTTCACTTACCTAATTTGCCCAATTTTTTTTCATTGCGGTAAAAAAACTCATAGTAAATGACCATTACTGAAACACAATGAAAGAAGGATTTATAACATTTGATAAAAATCACTTGATCACAAGTTTTTTTATAAAGTCATAAAATAAACACCGTGAAAGACATTGTTGAGAGAAAGAGAAATTGATAGTATTATTGTTATACTAGATTTCAGCCCGCGGCTTCGCCTTTTGGAATAACTTGGAATAACTTTATCGCGGAAATTTGTTTATCCCACGGAAACTAATTACTTTATCGTGATAAATAATATTCCATGTCTTAATCCAGGGTACATTCCACCTATATAGCAAATTTCATCTAAATGCGTTTATTAGTTTCGCCGTGATTGAGCAACAAACGAACAAAGAAACGCCCAAACTTTCGCAATTATGACATTTTTTATGTTAGTTAGATACCTAGCTTCGAAGGATTCGCATGGCTAGGCAGGTCCTGAGTACGATCTTTACTGTGGCCAACTACTGTGGTACGCCACTCGTTACTAAACTTAGTAGTAATAATTAATATATAAATAAATGACTTCACGACCTTATTCCAAATGGGGTGCTTAAAGATGGGTATCCCAAACAACCGTTGAGCCATTTCAAACTTAAAAAGTTTAATACTTGAAACAACATCCACATTTCACTTTTCAAATATTAGTACAGATATACATGTGAAAGGTGAACCCATCGCCGTTGAAAGATGCAAGCCCGTAGATATTTTTTGGTGGAAAGACCCGGAGTCGTCTTTAACAACACTCACGGAAAGAGAAGGGTTAGTTCTATTATTTTTGCGTGTTGAAACACACGCCACTAGTAATAATTAATCATATAAAAAACGGTTACCTCAGAAATTTACAGATAGCCACTTGGAGATTTCCAGGAGTAGGTAACTCGTCGAAAAACCACCAATACCTATTTATGTTTAGTTGTCGAAATAGAGAGAATAGATATCGAGGAATTTCAAATTATTTTAGAGGGTCCCACATATCAGTCCCACTATAAGTGAATGAAATGAATGAACAGAGTTGTGAACTCAAATAAATACATCATTAATTTCATACTGATTCAATAGGAATATCTAAAGGTAAATTGTTTGGAAGTAATATTGAGATGGGTCTTATCAGCCTATCCCGTAACTTCTTGTGTTGGTGATTGTACCTTTGTTACCCCAAGGATGTTGGGAGTTATTATTTATTAGTGTCCGAAGTTTGTCAAACACCTAGTATATAAGTACACAGTTGTTATACATACATACATACATGCAAACCTTTATCCCAAATGGAGTGGCCAGAAATATCCCAAACTATAGTGTTTGAGTGTTCCAAACATTAGAGGTTTAATAATTGAAACAACATCCACGGTTCACCTTATGAAAAACACAGAAATACACACGTGACAGGAGTTGAGCTTTCGCCGTTGAAACGTGCAAATCTAGATGTTTTTTTGGTGGAAAGTCCCATAGTCGCTTTTATCAACACCCACGGGAAGAAATGGGTTGGTTCTATTATATTTGAGTGCTAAAACCACACAGCACTTGTTACACATTAGAATTATGATTATTAAATTGTGCCCATATTTTTTTTTCACTTAAAATAAATAAATGTCTTTGCACATACACACAGTGCCATCTAGGTCCACAGTAAGCATCTAGGCTTGTGTTATGGATACCAGATTTGATAGACTATACAAATATATATTTTTTTGTAAATAAATACATATATAAATGAAAAACATCCATAACACGGGATCACGTTAATCATACAAACATATGACTCTAGCGGAATTAGAACCCGCTACGTTTTGGTATAGTGGTCAGAGTTTCTAACCACTACACCAAACAGTCGTTTACAAAACAGTATTTAATTATAATATAAATTGAAAATTTAGAAAACCCACGAGGAAATTTACCTAATAATATCATCCAGATGTAGGTAAAGGAACTGTGTTAAAAGTTAAATATTTCCGAAACGGCTTAACGGCGAAACGGCGAAACGGCGAAACCTTACCCATAGTTTAATCTTATAAGAAAAATGTTAAAACCGGCTAAGTGCGTGTCGGGCGACGCGCGGTGTAGGGTTCCGTACTTGTCCTCACTTAGATTTAGAAGGGGACTTTTTGTTGTTTGATAAAGAATTTCAAGGGAAAGTACATTTTATAAGTTTTCGACTATTAATCGTTAACTTGTACCTGTAATACTCAAATCAAATCAAGTCAAAATATTTTATTTTGTAGGGTAAAATTATCACTTGAAAACGTCACTTTAATATTAATATTACATTTAAATTGACTGCTCATTCCCAAAGCTGACTCCCCAGAGAAGAACGAGCAAGAAACTCTATGGGGTGCTCTTTTAAACAGCAGCCCATAGTTTACTTTTTTTAACTTCATTAAAGGCGATCGTTTCTAGATAACTGAGAAAATTGTAGATCGGATAATAATATAAAGTTATTTTTAAGGAATAATTTGGTAAACAATTTAAGAATATGCAATTTTTTCATTTCATCTGCAAAGCTTAAACCTAGTGTTAGTATGAATCGGTAGCAGAACCGGGCGGACCATCCGAGGACGGCAAGCCTTGCTGCTTGACCGCATTCAATCTTATCCAGTGAACCAGCTTCGACGAGTCCCACCGGTCGGTGAGACTTAGCAGAATGGATTTATGCTTCGTCAAATTGAGTTAGTCGGTATTCTAAATGGTTCGATAGTCGACATTCGACCTAAAGTTCAAATTTCGAATACGTCTCTGTTCACAGAAGCGCGTTCGAAATTTAAAACTTTTCGATACCAATAGATCGAATTTAGATTATCGAACGCAGTTTCAAAGTAACGTTACAGGTGCAGTTTTTGTTTCAAGGAATCATAGTTGACCCATTATATCAATAGATGTATTCGACTTAGTATCAGAAAAATGTACAAGTGTTATAATGCATGTTATTGAATTAAATAATGTATTTCTATTTGTGAGGACCTGTAATTGGCTCTCTGTTTCCTATAATAGTTTCCATTAGTGTTATTGCAGCTGTTGGTTTTCCGAATAAATAAAAATAAAATAAAATAAAAATAACGTAATAGCCAACATAATGCTTGTATTTATAAAGTCACATATCAAAACTTTCCATGTGATTTTTTTCACATTTTTAATTATTACAGCGAGCACTCAGCGAAAAGCTATCGGCCAACAAATCTTAACAAAAAGACAAAGCCACACTAAATCTGCTGAATATATTTTTCCCTATAATAAGTTCTTTTGAAGCGAGTAGCAAACAATGGGTCTCTCAGGAGCGTCGCAATGAGACTTGATAATGTAAGTCACCGCTTTGGAGGCTTATTAAAATTGAATCACCCTGTGAAATGAGGTCCCGACGTATCTTGAATCATTCGTTGACTCTGGTAGTTTAGCGATTACGACATTTGTGAATTGTGAACTTGTTGTGATTTTAACGATTACATGAATACGTATGTATTTAAAACTTATATAAATTAAGAGTATTGTTCAGTATCCAATATTATAAATGCGATCGTATGAATGTTTTTTGTTTAATTACAGCGCAGCGGTTGAACGGATTTCGGTGAAATAGGGTAACGATAGAATGGGCCCCGGTATGAGACAAAGTATATCCCGATAAAGTGACTACACATCTAAGCGAATACATAAACAAGCCGTGGGTAAATACTATTCTCGATCATAAATACAAAGCTCCGTTATTTAGACTAAAAATTGCAAAAATTCGCTACATAATTATTTTAAATCTATATCTGCACAAAGTGATGGACGACGACAAATGCTCACTCTGCATCACGTTCCAAGTTTAAAGACCGCGTATTTTTGATGTCAGATTAATAAATAACCGATAAATAACAATTGTTTTACTTTAAAAATGATTGCGTTTGGTTTGAAATCATGTACATAGCCCCTCTAAATAAAATACTGCTTCGACACTTTTGGTTTTATTACCCTTTCGGTTCAAGTTGCATATTTCTTTACCATGGATGCTACAACTCGTTTAAGTAATCATTTATTAATAGAGTGAATAGGCATTTACTGGGTGCGCGTGATACATCTTCGGCTCTTCCATCAGGTGAGATTGTAGTCAAACGCGAAACCAGTTTTTAAATAAAAAAAAAACTAACTTCTGGTGCCTTCTTTCCCTTTGAGTAGGCAACAAACCACGATACTACGCTCCAATCTGTTTCGGTTACCTATAACCACCTCTCGCATTGTTGTGGGAGGGATAAGAGAGCTATTTAATTACTAATTACAGTCTCTAAATGCTCGCCAATTTAAAACCTCATCACAAAAAGTGGGTGAGCAGTGGTTATGTGTGAATAGCCTCGCTGTAGCAACTTGCAGTTTCTTGTCTGTGGTAATGATAAAAACGTGCCAAAGCGATTTTGTTCTTGTTTTAATTTATAATGGGTTCACCCACGATATCGCGATAGCGTTGTGGCTGCAAGGTGGCCAGTATAGTACATACGATCGAAGTAGCCTGCAAGTCCATATGGACAACGATTCATTTTCTCACATTTTTTGTGGTTTGAAAGGGGTACGTCTACTTTGAGAGGCATTCCTTTATAGGTCTCAGGTTGTTAGTGCATCTGTGACTTCGGTATTTGAGGAAAAACGAAAGAATAATGAAAGTAGCCAGAAATCTCTGAATGCAGATCGCTCCAACCGGTGTCGCTCTGAAAATCTATGGGTGAAGCCTATGTTTAACGATGATATTGTGTAGTTGGTATGATGAAGACGTACAGTCGAAGTCCTAGCACAGTTATTCATATCGGGCAGTTTAATGATAGCATAATGCCTACTTAAGCTATTTCAGCCGTAGTTCTCTAAATTAGCCCTCTTGTTGAAACTACCATTTTAGAGAACTGTTGATGGTACCTCGTTCGATTAATTATTGAGGCGACTGTACAAAGTAAATTAATTATTGCCAGTATCTATTTCGACTCAAAAAGTAACGAAAACAGTTAGCTAAAGCGAAAATCTACCTCTTGCATTGCAATATATTGTCAGTGTCAGTTTATAGACTTTCGTCAAAGATTTCTTATAGTAAAATCATTGATCTTTGTAGTGTTTGTTACGCATCAAAGTCTAAATTCTGATTTCCATTGCTACAGAAATAAACCTATTGTATGAAAAGAAAAATAAAAAGCAGAATCTTTACAGTGAAAATGCAAAGATCCTACTATTTTTAAATTACAGAGAACGAAATGCTCAGTGAATGTTTTTTCAGTTGCGACTTAAAAACATGTTTTCTACGTAGACGTTATTGTCATTTTGGTCACGAAGGAGAAAGGTGAAGTGGAATTGGTTTGTAAAAAAATATTGGACCGCGTTTAGAGATGAGACACGAAACCTAAAAATTCGGGACAATGTAAGTAGAGGCAAGGGGTTCATGTAGAATATTAAGGCAGTTTTATTTTTATTGAATATAAATCTTTCGAAAACATTTCATAAATGATAGAAGCTATCCTATGTCACGAGATTTCAATTCAACTCTTAACTTTACCTAATCAAATAAGGAGGTCTGATGTTTATTCATATACCCATTGATACTTGATTTAGGTCTTGATTGAATATTTTTAAAAGTCCGACAGGTTAGCTCTCAACACTTTATCTTATCAGGATTCCTTTGAATTACAAATTTCAGATCGCAATTATCCTAACATTACCTGTTATTTAAAACAATTGATATTTTTTTGGATTATCGTATTTTAATTTGGTTTGGGGTAATATTTTAATCTCGTGTTTTCTGAACTGTTCTGCTATGGGCCGTTAACTTCGATTAAGCACGACGCCGCGCTGTGTCAACTTACCGACTAACATGATATTCGTAAGTACAAAAATTATCCACTTAAAAATGTACGAGTACTGTATGGTTTCGGCACGTAAGAGAATAGGATCAACGAGTCTCTTCGCGTGGGTTTCGTAATTCGCGACTAATAGACTTTCCACCTAAAAACATGAAGATGTAGATTTACACATTTTAAAGGCGATGGGCTCACCTCCTGTCATTATATGCATTTCTGTATATTGCATACGGTGAACTCTTAATGATTAGAACACCCAAACACTAATGTTTGGGATATATCTGACCACCCCATTTGGGATATTGATGATTATGTATGTTTCTGCTCTTGTACAATGATATCACTGACACAGTTAAGTTTCTGATAATATTCAAATATATTATGATCTAAGATATAATAGTTTAGGTATTTGATTTTATTTTAAACAAGTAAATATGCCAGATGAATCTAACGCGCGTTCCGACTAGATTTCACGTTCACTGATATGTCTGGGATGCCCTGTCAGGATCCGGACGCGCTTTCGACTGCTCTATCTCCCCGTTTGTTGGATATTTGGGAAACTCAGGATCAATAGATATTGGAGGGCTTGGAATAAAGGGATTTTTCTCTACTTAACAAAAAGACTTTTGTTAATTCCTATAGCTCTTACCACATTTTTAAAATGAAAATTTAAATAAATTATATTTAGTTACGAGCACACACAATGGACACGTTATTTTGTCCCGTCACTGTAGTTGAGTTAATTACTAAGGCGTAAGCCAGATTTGTCGTCTAAGGTTCTTACAAAATAGCAACCTCAAAGGTTTTTAGAGTATGATGTCTAAAATAAGGTTATCTTTTCTGAGTGAAGTGGCAAAACAAAAATTACATGTCCTTCTTGTGTGCCAGTAATCAAAAATACTCGTACTAGACTATTATAAACGGGTCTAACGTATGCCCAGCGACACCGTTGTAATCATAAGCTAGTGCAGTTCCATCACTAAGAAAATAAATAAATTAAACTGTATCAAATATAGGATTTAATAACTAGATTTAGATTTAATTTATCTCAATTATGTAATAAAATTAAATAATAAACATTTAAATATTTCAGACACTAAAATAATATCTACTCCCAGATTAGGCAATTCGGAATTCGAACCCGCAACTGTTGGGTTTGAAGACAGAGCCCCATACCAACTACACGTCAAAAGACAAATAATAAAATAAATAAAATAAAAGGTACTATCTAGACACAAAAAAGAAAACACAAGCATACATAGAATCGAGAACCACAGTATTGTGATGAATGGGTAGGGACTCAGCAGTGTTGCTGATTTTCAGTCTCCCCCTGCAGAGTAGTTGCTGCCACCAAAGTAAGTATGGGCGCCTTTCCAATGGCTATAACTTTTTTATGTAGTATGACATTAATACCATATTTAAGTTGGATATGATATTTACTCGTTTTGACTTGAGATTTAGGGATTGTATGTCTGTCTAAATGTTTGTCTAGATGTCGATAAACCGTGGGTCGATAATCGAACTTCTTGCCACTTATTTTTAATTGTGTATTAATAAAAAAAACGACCGCAAATGTAGGTAATATATTCGCATGTTCGAGAAGAAATTCAGTGACACGTTTAAAGCGTTCACCAATTTGTATTGACTCCTTGTGGTAAATTATGGGCCGACCTTCTTCACACTGAGGGCGCCTGAAGGGACGATAGACTGATTATGTATGTATGCAGGCATAAATCAAGTCAAACCTTACCTCCATTCATAAGTATGGTTTTGTTCTCACTTTTTGTACTTACCAGATTTTATGTATTTGTTTGATTATTGCAACAATATGTTTATGGAACTGAAAATTCCTTGTATATTCCAGCGAACAACTGCAGTAGTCTGTAAAGTTCATATTAATTTATTCATGCATAACAGAATAACAAATAATAGCATATCTATATAGTGAGTACCTAAGAAGTAAGTAAGGTAAGTATTATAATAATTGATGATTAATTATTATTAAAAATTTGTTCATTGATCATAGCATGTAAACAGAATTGGTATAGTTGATAAGTGACCCTGTCTGCAAAAGCAATGGTTGCGGGTACGAATCCCGCGACGAGTAAATGTTTGTGTGATGAACACGAATATTTATATATGTTTATCCGTTATCCAGTATCCATAATATAAGCTTTGCTTAGTTTGGAACTAGATGATTGGTGAAGTTTTTTTATCACACCTGATGTTAAATGAAGATCCCAAGAGAAACCCCATCTTATTTGGGGAACTGGCTATCTTATCTCTGATAACCGGAACACAACAACTCCATTAAAATTTCTTGTTTGCCGGCAGACTAAATAAGATAGTGGTAGCTAGCCACCAACCAAACCAAGTACCTACTAAATATGTCCGAAATATTTATTTATAGATTACATTACCTAATAAAATCTTTTTAACAAAAACACAACCGACTTCAAACAGCCTCTTGAATAGTAGTGAAAGTAAAAAATAATTTTACTGAAACTTTGGTACCTATTTCTCAATTCGTCATTTTCTTTGAATTAAGCACCTTCTCCTATTTGGAGTCGATTAAAGAAAAGAACAGATTTCATGTCACAATATTATGGGTCATTAGTCAAAGGATTTTCTTGCATAGGATAATATGTCATCGTCTGGTTGGTTCGTACTTTTAATTATTACGTTTCTCTTTCAAATTCACGGGCCGAGATCCGGTCATTTGTGGGTGGTGCACGGGAAATGACCGACACGTGGAACGGGAAAAATTCGAAAGTCGTAGCAAAGATTTTTGGTCCCTCCAACAGAGTTGCTTGTTTAGCTTTTGACACAGTTGATTTTTCTACACAAATCATTTCGTAATCTCGGCGGTATTTATTGACGACCGGTTGATGTAGTGGATAGTGACCCTGTCAGCGAAACCAACGGTTGCGGGTTCGAAACCCGCTACGGGTAAATGTTTGTGTGATACATGATGATAGGTGTAAGTGTCCGAAATATTTATTCAATTTATAGTTTAGATTGTTTGATTAGATTTCAATCCAGATTAGATTAGGTTTCCATCTTTATGTCATTTCTATTTTCAATACAATGTTATATTGTTAGGTTTCACCAGCTACATAAAAATATGTAGCGTCCAAATAACTTACGAATTAACATTTAGCCAAGGCGTATAGTTAAATACACAGAACATGTCTCCACACAAACATCTTCATGATATTCGTAGCAAGGGCAGCCAACCGCTAAAACAGTTTTATTCTATACCATAAATTCGACCAATTACCGAGAAGGGGAAGAGGGGCCATTTGTCACAGGCAGAAAAAAACTGTGCCGGCCCGCGACCCGTCAGTCCATCTGTCCGCCTGGGACCTACGTCAAAACCCTGTTGACTGACAGATCGTATTTATAACCCCACTTGCAATTGAGAACGAAATGTTTGGGTAGATCTTATACGAACCACATATTAAAGAAGAAAGGAATAAAGAAGCTTTTCTATTGCGGACGCTTCAAAATGGGTACCTGTGTATCGAAAATAATATTATATATTAAAGGACCATTTACAGCGCGAGCTGGAAACATTTAATTTTTTGGTGTATTTTTGGGATTCTTTCATTAAAATGCATAAAATTAAATAATGTAATCAATATATGTTATATTTCGATGGTAATTTATTTCTACTAAGTATTTCATAATAATTAAGCAACAAAAGTGAAATAAATGTAAAATACACGTAAAATTTTAATATTGCGGCTTAACTTTGTTAATGCACTGTTAAGGGTGATCTCGGGTAAATACACATCAACATTCTAAACTAGTCCTTTTTAGATTTATACACTTAGCAGCGCAAAATTTTGAGAATTTACCTTAATTCCATCAATCTGAATTGAGTTGAGAGTTACTCGGCGTCTCTTTGATGGGTGTGATTCGATATGACGTCATCCAATTAACAAAAGCTATCGCAAAGGCTAAATTAAAGTGACAGTGGGCAGCCCACATTTGCAAAGATGTGGAACTGTTGGATGGAGCAAAGAGAAGAATCGCAATAGCTGTGGACATAATTCATATTATTGATGATGATAATGAAGCTGGACCAGTGAACCAACAACGCCACTATTATTAATCTATAGTATTTGTCTCAATGGATCCTATCCTCTTGTGCTACCCACCATAAAATTTAAATTAAAGACCTCTACGTGTCGGACTTTGCCTTATTTCTTGCCAAATTTCATGATTCTAGATCAACGAGAGTACCCTAAAGGGTTTGATTTATTTGCTAGTGTCAAAATATATGTAAGTGCCGTATTTTTTTCATTTATACGGGCCCAAAGGGCTATAGATTTAATTGCAAAGTATTGGCTATTAATTTGGACTTGGCAAGTGCACAGGTTGCTGAAAAAACGGGCCTTGACAGACAGACGAAGAACGAGTGGTCCTACTAGTATAAGAGCGCCTTTTTTCCTTTTAAAGTACAGAATCCTAAAAACGACCAGAAGAAGGCTAATAAGGAAGGTATCTCGTGTGCTTATCTAACCAGTTGAAATTATTAAATTATGTAAAGGGATTAGGAAATATTGTTTCTTTTTTATTAATATCAAAGGTGATGCGGTAGTACCCTAAACCAATGAGCATTTATGAATAATTCTATGAGAGCGAATGAAGCAAAAGATATGTGTCTGGATCGTAGCAATTGGAAGTCTGTGCTCTCTGCCTACCCCTACGGGAAACAGGCGTGACTGTATGTATATATAATAATAATAATAAATGTCTTTGTACAAATGCACAGCGCCATCTAGGTCCACAGTAAGCATCTAGGCTAGGATATCAGACGGTTGAAAAACTACACAAATACATTTTTTTTGTAAAAAAATACATGTATCAATGAAAAACATCCATCACTCGGGAACACATGTCTGTATTCATCATACAAAAATAATGCCCCTAGCGGGATTCGCACCCGCGACCATTTGGTATAGTAGCAGAGATTCTAACCACTACATGACATGCCATGCAAGACTGCAACGTCGACGAATTTTCTTTTACGTTCATCAAACAATAGGCTATACGATAACAAGGCATTAGTATTGGACAGATAATCCTGTCCAACAGTACTATCCACAACCAACCCGCAAAAGTATAACCAAAATTAAAGTAACAACCAATAACTGTTCTTTTCCACTTTCGCCTAACACCAAACTGAGCACTTCCGATACTTTGTACACTGGTTTATAGCTAAGAAATACGACAAGTCGGCACGAAGAATAATCTTCATCGCGGAGCTTACCTGAAGATAGGATAGGAGAACGGAATCGTCGCGATACACTTACTCCGTGAGAGCGCTTTAAGAACTTATATGATCTCTATAAATAAAAAAAACCGCTTAAATGCTAGTAAGACTCCTTAAGAGTTCCTTATCATGTTTGAAATTAGTTATCTCGATTGTAGTTAAAACGTTAAGCTACAAGTATTTATTTTAACGTAAGATCATATCATTTGTTCATTGTTTAGATATAGTTTGAGACTAGATGATTGGTGTTTAGTTAGTATTTATCATTTTTATTTATTTATAATTTTATAATTTTTGAGAGCTGATATAAATAATTTTAAAATAATTTTGTCATTATGATAGTCACAAATGGCTATCTAAGTCTGCCACCAAACAGCAATTGTGTTCCGGTTGGCAGAGATTAGATAGCCAGTCCCCCAAATAAGATGGGGTTTCCAGGTAAGTATGCTTCCACCGTCGGCCTCATCGTCATTTAACAAGCTGTGATTGAGGACAAGTGCTAATCCGTTGTGCATTAAAAAAAAAATTATGTAATCACCTTTTGCTTATGTGATATCGACATGATATAAATTTATTTCTTACGTTAATTATATTCTCTGTTACAATGTTATAAGAGGTATTAACTGTATACGCGCGATTACTAAAAATTACGTTTATAGTGAACTATTTTTATTATTCAAGTATTTTTTTTCATTTAAATCATCAGTAAGCGAATAAAATGTGTGTATTGACTGTATTGCCGAAACCCTCCCCTTTATAATTTTAACACTGGTATAATAAAGTAACCTGACTCTACCTGCTATTGACGTACCTATAACTAGTATCCCTGTATGTAGGGCTCGTGTGGGTGAAACGTATACCATTGATATGCATCTGCGTCACTTCCCTCGTCAGCTGAGCGCGAAATCGGGTTAATTCGGGACGGAACAGTTCGAATTCGGAACTGGGGGTGCGATTCTTATAAATTTGCGTATTACTCGTGTAAATGTTGTTCGAAAATGCGGTCATGGATGTAATGATAATGATTTTCTGCTAAACTTACATTTCTACTGAATTTATTGTCGATTTACCAAAAGAATTGTAATATACCATAATCAATTTTATCCATATTACATACAAAAGCTTATGATTTGCTCCCTGGTCTTGTACATTGCCGTAATTTTCTTCCAATGAAAATTTTGCCTACTGACCTAGACACTTGAATACAAATGACGTTTTGTTTCGTAGACCATCTGATCCGAAAGGATTGTTTGGTTGTAAACGCTTTATTGTACAAAATGATATTAATTAGTTTTAAATACTAAAAATTAAACCAGTACATTGGTGTATAATATAAATACATCCATAGCGAGATTTCTTCCAGACTACCATATGGTTAGAGAACAGTCAAATTAGTGCAAAGTTAAAACTAAAATTGTTGTAATGAAAAAATTAAAAAATGAAAAAAAAAATGATCATCCGATCAGCCAAGGCATGGAACTCCCTTCCGGCATCAGTCTTTCCTGAATCCTACAACCTTTGGATCTTCAAGAGCAGAGTGAATAGGCATTTACTGGGATCGCGTGCTTCATCTTCGACCACAACGTCACTTTCCATCAGGTGAGATTGTGGTCAAACGCGAATCCAGTCAATCATAAAAAAAAATGGCACAAAATATTAGATTCAAGGATCCTACATAAATAGAAGGTAATGAGATATTTATAACTAAGGAATACTCAAATATTATATAGGTATATGTATATAATATTTGAGAGAAAGGTTTTTATTAATTATAAATATTTCCACACAAAAGTTACTAACAAAATATCACCATAATCATATCAAAAGTGGAAAATTAGGCCTCTCCCATAGATTTTCAGAGCGACCTTGCGAGTGGAAGTCCTACGCTGCACATGCCGGTGCCTCACGGGCCATCAGTTCTTCGCGATATGTCCTGCCCACTGCCACCTTAGTTTACTAAATTGCTGGGTCATGTCGGTGACCTTCGTTCGTCTATGGATTTCTTCACGTAGTAAAACGCCGAGCATCACCCATTCTTACCACCACATCGCTCATTCTTATGAAGCCCATAGTATCACGAATGCTGCCCTTCCGAATTAGATTTGTCGATTGGCCTGTTTATCGATAACAAAATAGAAAGTTTACTAATACAGATAATAAAAAAATATTTCGATATAGGTATTAAATAAAAAAAAGATTTAGTTACAAGTACGACTAAAGTGCAATGAGGATTAAACTTAAACACGTGTTTGGTTGTTGATTAGTCAATCTAATATATTAACCCCTAATAATGTTGGTCTCGTACACACAAGGGATTTTAAATAGATGAATTTATATATATATATATTTACGTGTCACACAGAACTTCCTTCATGCTAAACTTCAAGATTGCAGGCCATCCTATAGATTTTTATGATATAACAGTGAGTGGGATTCTAGAAACCTGTTTTTTTAGCAGTGTTATACTATTCGAAATTAATTTTAACTTAACACTTCCAGCGTTTCTGAGAAAAGGGCATCGACACATAGACAGACAGAAGTACAAGAAAAGCGATCCCATAAATACCTTTTTTACCTTTTGGGTTAGGGAATCCGAAAAATGAGCAAAAAAAATTAAGAGCTTTATAATATTTCGAATGAATAGTCCACGCGTTCCATACAAAAGCAGCTGGTTATTCTGTTGGTTTCAGAATAGCGCCTCTCGATCTGAAGCCCGACTCACGACCGCAAGTATAAATGGACCTAATTAACTCGGTATCGATTTCGTTGAACATTGCCTTATCTCTTGAAGCTTGCTGTTAAAGGCTAATGGTATCATGTCAGAGTTTCAGCGATATTGCTAAATTATGTTCACTATCATCATCATACAAATGTCCAGTATAGGACATAAGACCCTCCCTTTTCATGGACTTTTGTAATGAAAATCTAGGTCAATACCTAATCGCCACACTGGCTAAGCGAGTTGGCTAGGTATACATTAGATAGACCGATTAAACGACAGTTAAAAGAAAACTTTAATCACTTAATAAAAAAATAATACACAACGGTTAAGACTTGTCCTCAATCACACCTTATGTTAAGTGAAAATGTGGCCGAAGGTGGAAGCGTAGTTACCCGGAAACCCAAATATTTATATTATTTTCTAAATAAAATTATTTGGGGAATGTAGAATATGAAAGAAGCTGGGTATATACCTACCTATTCTATGTCTGTTACCTCACGTTGATCTCGGAAGACTTGGCAGCTACCTGATCTTCCACTTGATCTTCAACAGTAGCACAAATACGCTAACCACAAGAAACCTTCACAGATGTATTATCTTATTTTTGCGATAAATCAATCCTATAACCCGTGATATCCTAATTGTAATCGATAAGAAAATGGTAGTTGGTAGAAATTAGGACACAAACTTGGAAGACGGACGTGAGTGTGTTTTTTTTTACTTGTTTACGTCTTTAAATTTAATATTAACATGTAATTATTAATCTACTACATTATAAAACCAGATACGACCTTTGACGACCAGTAGTGGTTAGAAACTATGACAGCTATATCAAAAGGTCGCGGGTTCGAGCCCGCTAGGGGTTATATGTTTGTATGGTGAAGACAGACATGTGTTCCCGAGTTATGGTTGTTTATGGATGATTTACAAAAAAAAGTATTTGTGTAGTTTATCAACCATCTGGTATCCATAATACTCGTACAAGCCTAGTTGCTTAGTGCGGAACTAGATGGTGCTATGTGTATGTATAAAGATATTTATTTATTTACTTAAAAAATTTTATTGAACTGTAAGGCTCCACTCTTTATCTCGAGAGTGTAATATCAGATCTTAACTAAAGGTATATAGGGCTACCTTGGTGGTAAACTCTAACCTAACCCTAAAATATTAATATTTGATCTGCTTCTATTCATTAGTGCATTAGCCTCATTTCTGCATTAAAATAATAATACCTTAGTAACATTTCAGCCCCGGCTGATGAGACCGCTTCATTTAAAGTGATTTAAATTTATAATAAAACCGTATGGTCGTAATAACAGTACTAATAAATATTTAACGTTCCACTCTACTATAACAACTGCTGAACGTAATGAAATGTAAATTTGTATTCGCAAAGTAAAAATAAACGTTCTTTCAAACGTAACACCTTATTTTGAAGCATTTCGCCGTGCTGCAACTAACAATTTCCATACGATAGATGCAAAGAAAATTGTAGTATGAAGTTTTTAAACCATGCCTCAATTTATATCAACAATAAAATTTTATATAGTTCCTTGTTCTCATATTGTATACATGCACGTTTTATTGGATCTATAAAATATCAGAACGTTACGATCCACAAAACTCAGCACTGGATTTAGTTGATCCTGACATTATTCTTTTAAGGACTGCCAAATAAACGGCGAAAAGTATGTAAATGCCATGTGAACTGCAATTTATGTATCTACATACACATGTAATATCCTTTAAATGTCAAATATGTATGCAGTAAATAGTCTAAAATGTAGGCGGAGAAAAGAACATCTTGTTTTATTTTGTTCTATGTAGGTAGTAGACCTTTTGCCTGGATTTTAATAAACCGTTTCTCCTTGGTTTACTACTTTTTATATACTTGTTCACTTGGTGTTAATCTTAAATCTTGAATATAAGTAAAGGAGATAGCTACTCTATACTGCGGAGTAACACGGCCAGTATTTTTTATTTTTTCTTTATTTATTTGAGAGAAAACAGTTGCTTACATAAATTATATAAGTAGCTCATGTACTCTTAAAATATTACATATTTGTTAACTTATAGTCTCCTACATTACATAATCTAAGGTGCATTAGGTAAATTACATAACATAAAATAAAATCAATATAAAATAAAATTTAATCCGTAACTTAATTTAGAAGTACTCATGTTCGATGAACGAATGAATTATTTAACGAAGAACTAGTTGATGATTGAACAGAGTTACCAAACACGATTCATCTACCAAACTTAATTTCGAAATATTTAGTACTTTGAACGATTCTTTAAGTGAATTATACGAAGTTGCTAAAATATTATTTTTATTCTTGAATATGTCAGTAGTCGTGACGGATCAGTTATTTCTTTTAAATTAGAGAAGTTAAGTAACCTCTGACGGGCCTCAATTCTACTAAATACATGATGATTCAATGACAAGTCAACGGGACGTCAGAACGTCAAACGGTAGTCTAATGTTCTATGAAAGGCCATAGATAGACCAATGATCTACCAATCAACCAAATAGGTAGTCTATTAAACAATGATCAATCAATGGCAAATTACTTGTTGTCAAATTGGTATGCTACTCCTTATTTGACGTTTCATACGATCATGATTGTACCAATGATTGACAGATGTGGTGTCACTTTACAAAAGTAGCCTAGAAAACAAAATTGTTCATCTGGCGCTCCCGACTTCTTATAAATTCACGTGAATTTCTCAGATTATAGTGTTGGCGTCTTAGATTAATGATTGGTCTCCGCGCCGCTACGTCTAGATACCGCACTATGAAGAAAAAACAGGTTCCTGAATGCGGCAACTCAATATTGTAGTGTGTAGATTTTACTTACATGTGATACCAGTATCTTTCTTGTTTATTGTATATAAACTCTTTTGGAAATAAACAATTTTATCAATCAAAATTCTATGATGGAACTTGACAAAATTAATGGCTGTATGGAATAACTTCTTTTGCCTTACCCGAAAGTGAAAACAACAAAATGGAAGATCTATCTTTAATCATATAATTGTCATCCAGTTGTCATCCAGTTGTCATCCAGTCATGAAACCGACAAACTTGAGTAGGCTACCAATTTTCTCTGATCGTTCGTAGGTATTGTTGCTGTATGACATCTGTCGGGTGATTTTTATTAATATAGTAGAATTGAGGCCCTGTTCGTTTAGTGACTTTTTCATACCGTGAGATGAGATAGAAAGGTACGTTAAATAGTCAGTTTCGGTTGCAATGAAGACAGTCGTTAGGCTTTGGCCTGCCTTGCAGTTGCTTTGGCAGTTTGAAAAAAAAAACATTACCACCATTTGGCTGGTCCGACACAAATCCACCAATCAGGGCCTCAATTCTACTAAATACATGATGATTCAATGACAAGTCAACGGGACGTCAGAACGTCAAACGGTAGTCTAATGTTCTATGAAAGACCATAGATAGACCAATGATCTACCAATCAACCAAATAGGTAGTCTATTAAACAATGATCAATCAATGGCAAATTACTTGTTGTCAAATTGGTATGCTACTCCTTATTTGACGTTTCATACGATCATGATTGTACCAATGATTGACAGATGTGGTGTCACTTTACAAAAGTAGCCTAGAAAACAAAATTGTTCATCTGGCGCTCCCGACTTCTTATAAATTCACGTGAATTTCTCAGATTATAGTGTTGGCGTCTTAGATTAATGATTGGTCTCCGCGCCGCTACGACTAGATACCGCACTATGAAGAAAAAACAGGTTCCTGAATGCGGCAACTCAATATTGTAGTGTGTAGATTTTACTTACATGTGATACCAGTATCTTTCTTGTTTTTTGTAGTATTGTTATTACATAGTTTGACTACGCAAACCGGCATTTTGCTTCAGTCTTAAACCAAAATTTGAAATTTAAATTTAAATACAAGGCAATCGAAATACCTGCCGCGGTTTTTTGACAATGACTTTTTTACAAACTTTTTTTGGCTAGTATGCTGGGTTAGTTGTGCAACAAAAACAGCCAATAATCAATAAAACATGTGTTTTGTTGTTTATATTGTTCAAAGTTATAAATATAATGAATTGTATATAAACTCTTTTGGAAATAAACAATTTTATCAATCAAAATTCTATGATGGAACTTGACAAAATTAATGGCTGTATGGAATAACTTCTTTTGCCTTACCCGAAAGTGAAAACAACAAAATGGAAGATCTATCTTTAATCATATAATTGTCATCCAGTTGTCATCCAGTTGTCATCCAGTCATGAAACCGACAAACTTTAGTAGGCTACCAATTTTCTCTGATCGTTCGTAGGTATTGTTGCTGTATGACATCTGTCGGGTGATTTTTATTAATATAGTAGAATTGAGGCCCTGTACTGAACCCGCGAGGTGGAATGTGAGTACCGTATGATAATTATTTTCAATTAGGAAATTATTTTATATTTCCTGTTTCAAATTCTATTGATTTGATTTACAATGTGATTAACTCGTACATTTCCTATTGTGCCGTAATTATTTTGTCGTTTATGTTAATGTAAACAAGTATATTTAATATAATAATATTAGAATTATATAACAGGCCATCATTAACCACTTCCCGGATAGATGGCCCTTCATCAGTGGAGACATTAATAACGACATATTCTACGGAAACACTCGTGGCATGAATGAGTGAGATGGTAATAAATAAACTGTAGTAAATGTGGTAAGAATTATGAACATAGGCTTAATTGTTCATTTTAGAAGGTAACCTATTAGTGAGAGAGAAAGGATAAGACAACCGAATTTACATACGTAATCTTTCTAATTATAACATGAAACCTTCATATTTTGTGGAAATTATAAAAAATGTAGTGACTTGACCCAATGTTGTGCGACATGTAAACATGTGCGAGCTTGTCAGTAAATAAAAATTTCCTGCTCTAGTCGATACCTTATACGCCTCTATAAAATAAAAAAGATAGCGATCCCCCTCTTAAATGTCCGGATCTCATCAAAATTTAAGTTAAAAAATAGTCAAAAACGTAAAAAATCTGTGAAAGTTTTTTCTATCTCGTTATATTTCGCAGCTGGTCAGAGGTTCTTTGACAGACAGTCGGACAGGTGGATAGGTGGATGGACGGACGAATTTGGTACTTGCGGGGTTTATGTCAGCTATTAATTTATTTTGCAACTCTATTTAGAGCTATGCATACCTTGGCCAATGCATGTATTGCCATTCAACGTGGGGGTATTGCCAGCAACCTGGATACCCTCCCGCATGATCGGGACCTTCAAAGCGTTTCGGGGCAGACAACGCGTTTTGGAGTCTTCAAGTTGGTTGCTTTTCTACAATTTTTCGAGTTTTTTATTATGTTGTATATTTTGCGTTTTAGTGAGTAGTCTTTTCAAATACTGAATACAAAGAACATAAAGTAAGAACCTCACATTTAACATCGTTAAATTTTTCGCGATTTTATCCCAAAGGTGGTGGTCAGAGACATCCCAAATATTGGTGTTTGGGTGTTCTAAACTTTAAGAGGAGTTTAAAGCTTGAAACAACATCCACCAACATTCACCGTACGAAATATACGACACCCACGGGAAGAGATAGGTTGATTTTATTCTTTTTATGTGTCGAAACCACAGCACAATCTTCGACTCATTATTGTTTAATTAGGTATATGTCGCCATTTTAATACATTCATAAAAACATCTCAGTTACAAGCATTTACACAAACTTTACATAGCAAGATATTTTCATTTTTACCTTTCTCCAAACAGAATTCTCGAATACGAGTTTGTTAGGAAAAATAATAACTCCAGTATAAATTTTCATGGGTACAGACGTTCCGTAGCGGGGACAGCTGGCAGACACAATTAAACGGTAAACGTATATATATACCTAGTACTACGTGGGGTCGAGGAACTTGGTGACACTTAAAATGCACACATAAAATTATTGCCAGACAAAAAGTAAAAAACGAATACAAGAGGGGTTGAAGTTAATCATCTCGTACAAAATAGCGACTATTAAAACAATATTCTTGCTCAATCTAAGAATATTTAGCATGTTTATATTATGTATACCGGATGAGTCTTTTACCGTAAGGAAAAAAATAGGGTATATTAGGTAAGTGAAATAGAAGGTATTGGCATAGGTAGTTTAATTTTATTTTTCAAAACCATCATCGAATGAAGCGTTGTGTCATTTGACGGTGGCGATTTTAGCCTATTCCACATAATTGCATCATTAAATTAAATAATTAAAAAAGACTTGAAAAAAATATGAGTTCCAAATAAATTTCACATAATAGGAACCCTACGAATCCCGCCAGTCACATATCAATATCCGGCCGCGCCGGCGTGTATGTCGATGATGGTCTTGAAAAAAAAATAATTAAACTATCTATTATTTCCTTACGTCAACGCACTGACTGATCTATCAGTCAATATTTAATTTCTGCCAAATTATTTATTTCTTGTATGTAGAATATATTTCATTTATAAAAATTTAAGTACTTTGATCTTAAAATATTAACATTTTTGAGAATACAGTCATACTTCTCTTTGAAGATGTCTAAACAATGAAACCTTATAAGTCCATGACGAACAAAACAAATTTACCTACCTTCTTTCATACTCACAAAATTCAATATTTAATTTCTGGTCAGATCGGTACAATTGAGAGAGCACGTAAGCTTATAAAATGCAAAAGCTTCAATTGACAAATCGAGAAACGCATTATTCTAATGTCACATTTCCGCTGACCGGTAAAGCGGGAATAAACAGACACCTTTACGTGGATCGCCGCTTAAGTCCCTTAAAACGCCACCAAAATTTGAAATTTTAATGTACTTATTATATTTTGCTACTAAAGCTTGTTTAAATGCTTCAAGTTATTTTCGGGTTCCTCGTAAAAAATTACGACTCAGTTTATACGAGTAACAACATTTACTGGGGTAAAGGTCTTGTCGCATTTATATTTAAATGAACTTTATTGTGAGTCTGGAATACAAATTTGTGATCTCAACACCCGGTTGACTCTGCAGCTTTAAGTTTTATATAGGACCTGCCGTGGTAATTACAGAGGACTTTCAGTTGAATAGCGGACAGAGTAGGGATTCTAGGTTTCACAAAATTTTGTGAAAATTTAACATTTTAATATAATTAATTTATATGGTAGTTAATAAAATATTGGCCAATTGTTACAACCTATCTTGCTGTTAATTTTTTTATCTACGATTTATAATATTGTGGTGACTATTCCATGCATTAGTTATGCAGTTTGGAACAATTTGGATTTGGATGGCGGAATGTGGATTGACGACCTGTATGGTACAGTGATAAGAAAGCCTGGCTGCTACACTGAAAACGGGTTCGATTACCGCTAGGGGCAGGTTATGTATATGTATTGTCTATGGTTATGTGATGAATACGGACACGTGTATTCCAATCATAGAAGGTTCCATTTATTTACGTATTTTCAAAAAAATGTAATTGTCTAGTTTATCAACCATCTGGTATCCATAATACAAGCCTAGTTACTTAGTGGAACTAAAGTTTCATATAAAAATCAAAAAGGACGAAGGTATTTATTGGATATTTTGAGAGAATGAATAGTCTATATTAGGACTTTTTGAGACATTGAAAGAATATTTTACACTTGAAAGACCCTAAACAAACAATGAACAGACTGATGGAGCAATAATTTTTACAATGTCTTGTCAACTTATTATCGCAAAATTTCTCCTTTATGAATTTATCTTACTTGTCCTCTATTTGGTTCTGACTGTACATTATACTCGTATATGCAACCTTTTTACATATTGAATTTTTAATTTTCCTAATTCTTGTCTTAGGTATTTACTTATTTTTCAAGAGTACATCTAAGCATATAACATGTTTTCGGGATATATTTTGCAGTAGAAAGATTTAATATTTACACATTCTTGCATCCAACATTAAATTATGAAGGCATGCTCCTCCTCGAAACGTCTCAAAGTAAATTGGTATCTGGAGTCCCAAATTATCAAAACTCTGAAGCAAAGTCGCTTTTGCTGATACTTGTACTGAGATAAGCCTTCAGGATCGAAAGCTGCGACGACGAGATATCTAGCTAGATTAATTTTCTTGAATTATTAGTCATAATTCTACTTATTCATTTACATGGCTTTAAAAAGAAATACTTCTATAAGTATCTAGTTAGTAAAAAAAGAGGTCATTAAACATGGGATAAGGTACCTGAGTGACTTTCATCACGGAAACACTTTCGGTCTGATCCTGCGATCCGACAGCCCTGTGACATCTGTTCGAAGTAGCTGGCTGAATGAAAACTTGACGAGTTTCCGTTGGGTAACCATATTCTAGACCCGACTTTGGCGTAGTGGTGTAGACGACGCTAAATTGGATCGAGACGGGGATTGACTAATGTACCTATATCTCCACAACTGGGGCATCACCTATGCAGTCATGCTACTACGGTGCGTCAGACCTGACGCCAATCCATACTACGCATAGGCCAGGGTACTGGCAAGCGTTTCCCCATGGGCCTGGATAAAGCTTACCCAGCAGCAAAGGAATGAATCCAGATTTTACACATTAATTTATACCAAGATGAGTCAAGTACAAACTGCAAATAACTGATCTGATTTCATTAAATACAACGTGCATTTTCAACTGCTGAACGTTACTCTACTACTTGTGGTGCAGTCGCATTCCCTATTCGTTTATGATAATTGAAGTTAAGCAACGTTCAGTGCTATCTCGGTTCCAGTTCAATTCAAGGCGTCGCTTAGTCAAGTCGGTAGCCCACAACAGTTTGAAAACACTAACTGTCAGTTGCCAGCCAGACAGAAATCCACCATTGGCGCTGGGATCGCGTAGTAGATTATTACCCTTAACCTCTAACACTAAGAGGAAGTTATGTCCCAACAGTCGGGATGTAATGCTCTTAATAATTATTTTGTCAGCTCATATAAACTATGGTTTATATAGGGTAAAACCAGTGGCGTGCAACAGGGTTTTGTCACATAGTAGGCAGAATGACCAAAATTAATATTAATTGCGAAAAATTACAACTACAAAATAATAGCTCACTCTTATAGGAATATTCGCAAGTGTTTAGAATTTCTTTCTGTGCACATAGTAAGAATAAGCTGTCTTGACAATGTAGAGGTAAGCTTACAATTGGCTATAGGGTTGGCATTGACTTTCTGCCTGTGTGGAGGGCACGCCACTAATAAATTCTCATGCAATATTAAAACACATGCGCAGATAGCGGAGATTTGGATGCGAAGGATAATTATGGAAGTGACCTAAGTATACCTATTCATGTGATTACCCGATCTACATTTAAATTTAAAATAAAGACCATTAAATATAAAAATAGACAAAAAATTGTTGTATTGAACATGTTACTTACTAATAAACAACATTCTTATAACATATATTACAGAGACTTCTAATTAGATATCCTTACAAACTATATAAATGATTCATTCTCCAAATGCACTTAATGTCGACGTGTCTACAGAAATGTACATTCTTCCCCCTCTGGCAACCCAATTCTAATTGCAGTATCAATCTAAAACTTTGCCAATTTATGCAACTTTAGTGACAATATGGTAATATCGTATCATCGAGCTGGTGTGATGATAGAAGTAGGTAAGAGGTTGTCATAGGGACTTCTTTGAACTCAATTGACTTGTCTTGGTGAGTCCTATAGCACCATAAAGTAACATTATTGTGACCAGCCCTCGTAGCATGACATCGTTTGTCGCGCGTGACGTAGGTGTGAGAGTGTGATAGTTCTATACTTCGTCCAAGTGAATGAGCAGGACAAATATTAAACGTTTATGTGCCTGTCATGCTCCTAGTGCAGGTGTGTTTGTAGTTTCTAAATTTTTTTTTTTTCCAAAAAAAAAATTATTTGTACTTGACTTCAATCACACCTGATGTCAAGTGAAGATGAGGTCGAAGGTGGAAGCGTATAGACCCGGAAACCCCAAACCATTAGGGGGACTGGCTATCTTATCTCTGACAACCGGAACACAACAATGCTATTAGCATTGCTGCTTGGCGGCAGATTTAGATAGATGGTGGTAGCTAGCCACGCGGACATTTAAAATGCCCTACTACCAACCAAACCGAGTACTTAAACATGTTTGAGAACAGAATTTAGTTTAAATTAAATTAACAAATAATTAATTTATGAAAAACGATAACGAACAATATTAATATTTTACAATTTAGGTTAGTAAAGGAAGAGTACTGGGTATATTGTGAGCGTTCTTGAATGTGCGTGCGTGCTTTGTGTGTGTGAGTTAGTAAGTATTAGTTTTATTGTAAATCGCCTGAATAATTAATCTACAGCATACTTTATTGAAAGCGAAAAATGAGATGGGAATTAGTCAGTCTACTTTCTAACAGTCCGGTAACGGATTCTTCAGTTCTACGAAAATGAAAACCTGACAAACAGGTTGTTTTCTCAGAAATGCTATGATAATATTGCCATTATTACCGAAATAATAAGGAAGTAGCAAGTTAAGTATACTGGATAGATATTTGATCTCTCCAGAAAAGTGATTTTGAATTTGGAATCAAAATTACCCACTCATTCATCACAATACTGTAGTTCTCGATTCCATGTATGCTTGTGTTTTGTTTTTGTGATGAATAAACACCCTTTATTTATTTAAAAAACTCAAGAAAATTTGTATAATTTTTTATTATGATTACCTGGATACGCGTTTGACCACAATCTCACCTGAGGTAACGTGACGATATGGCCGAATGTGAAGCACGCGATCTCAGTAGATACCTATTCACCCTGCTCTTGAAGATCTCAATGTTGTAAGATTCAGTAAAAACTGACGCCGGAAGGGAATTTATGTAGCTAAAATAGATTTTAATGTGCCCGAATTATTATTTTCCTTCATGTTATGTGACCCTTATAGCATATAGCTTATAGATATTTGAATTTGGAATTATCCATGTCTGTGACCAAAAATAGATAATCTTTGTCTGTAGGTACTGTGACAAGTTTTAAATCGACTACGCTTTTATGCGTATCCAAACAGTCAATGCCGTATTGTGTATTTGGTCAAGGACATTTATTTATTTATTTATTATTAAAACTGTGCTTGTGCTATTATTTCGGAGCCATTTCATTAAGTATCCAAGAGTTTCATTAGAACGTCCATATTCTCCTATTATATTAATTTATGTTAGAAATTAGGAAAAAAATGTCTGATCTATTATACAAGGAAAATAACAATAAACAAAAAAATTAGTTCCATATCCAAACACTCAGAGCAATGATGAAGTTTATCCCCTATGAATATGCGATGCTCGTGGTTAAGACACGTAAATTAGCTCGTTATTCTGCGATTTACATACATAATTACATTGTATTAATGAGGGAAGCGCTACACTATCCCGTTATAATATAATCTGGTTCAAGCACTGATTTCTGCATAGCGAATACTGCGGAACATTACATTATCTGTATTAAAATTCGCGTGCACTGTTTGACAACAACGCTAGTCTTAATTGAATTTCATCTAATACAGGCCTCAGGAATGTCAACGCGTCAGTAGCATTAACATCCATGCAGTCTTATTAAATATTACTCAGACAAGCAACAGCTACTAAGTATAAACAGGTGATCTTTTTAAACATATCACTATACTTATTAAGACTATAAGTATTCTGCCAAACAGCAATGTTAATAGCATTGTTGTGTTCCGGTTTTCAAAGATAAGATAGCCAATCCCGCAAGTAAGATGGGGTTCCGGGTCAGTACGCGTTCACCTTCGGCCACATCTTCACTTAACATCAGATGTGATTGAGGTCAAGTATTAACCAACTATTCATAACAAAATCTTTTGATTTGACTATATTCACTGTAATGACATAACATGTATTTGTGCGCAAGATGGGATAATACAAATGGTTTTTGCTAATAAAAAGTTGAAATCGTGGTGAAGTTGTATTCGCAATTCGTTATCGATTAGCAAAGTCAAGTAAACGTCTGTTTTCATACGTTCATACGAGTTTTTCCGTGCTTCAAAGAGCACGTTTAAGAGTCCGTCCTGTGTTTTACAATTAAAAACAGCCGTTAAGCTAAGAAACTACAGGGTCTGTTAGAAAACACTCTCCGACAAGATAACCGCTTGATTGACACAAATCCACCAATCCGCAATAATAGTGGAAACATAAGGCTGCAGACGATGATTTTGAATAAGGAATTTACTAATTTGGAGTAAAAATATGTTCTATTATTTTACGAATATACAATTAGTTTTGACTATTACGTCAAGGAAAACATTCTGAAGAAATCTGCATTTCGTCAACCTATAATATAGCTCAAGTTTTGTAGTGTTATTTGCAAGTCTGATTGACTTGCAAGCAATATTTTACCTTAAAACAAGGTACCTACCAAATTATAGTTAAAATTAAATCACTACCTTACAAAGCATAAAATGCTTCAAGAGTGAAATGTAAATGTAAGCTCTGCGCCTATAAATTCTTTTCAACGGTATCGTAAAATACAGCAAGAATTTTTTTTAAATCAGACTTATAGCGACTAGGGCCCTATTTAAAGTATTTTATATAATACTGTAAGTACAATATATTATATAAAATACTTACTTACAATATTATATAAAATACTATATAATTTGTCAATACCTAGGGGTATTGACAAATATTCGTAGCCCGAAACTGTAAAGTTTAATTTCAAGGTTTGATTTCTTTAAGCATAGGAAACTGGCAATCGTATTAGCAATCTGACAGATTTCTTCGGATGCCATTTTGATATCTCCGATTATTGATTTTCTTTAAATTTGATTGTATATTTGTATAAACTTACTTATACCTTCTTCCGACTTAAGCCTCAGAAACAGAGGACATCCGAATTTACCTCAAATGGCAGAAATCTGTTCGAAACATCGATTGAAATAATTTTCTCTCCTTTATTTCCATCCATCTAAAAAGAAACTGGTTCGAGGTGTTATATTTCAAGGTAAACGTTTTCCGCAAAGAGCAATATTTGTGTAGGAAATTTAATGTTTGTTGGTATAAGATGAAAATCGTAGCATTTTCTGTTTCTTTAATCGAGTTTTTTTTAGCTTTGAAGATGTTGGATGATTAAATTTCTACTACGTAATTGCGATTGTCGTCATTATTACTTCGTAGATTTAGGTTTTAAGATGTTTAGAGATTTCGTCATCAGGATATATCACTCTAGATATTTTTAACCGACTTCAAAAAAAAGCAGGAAGTTCTCAATTCTGTTGTTTTTTTTTAACGTTTGTTACCTCAGAACTCCCTCACGCAAACCGATTTGTAAAATTGTTTTTTAATTGTACGAGTACTTCCAGATTGGTCCCATTTTCTTTAGTATGTTTGTTACGTGATATCTTCGTCAATTGTTAACGGTTTTCAAAAAATCTTTTTTGGTTTGAAAGGGAGCAGCGGTGTTGATAAAGATCTGATGATACATTTTGGAGAACTATAAACCGCCTCCGTGGCTCAATGTAAACAACATAGGATTTACGAATCGGAGGTCGCGGTTCGATCCCCAGCGGGGTACATGTTTAGTACTCGGTTTGGTTGGTGTTAGGCCATTTTAAATGTCCACCTGGTTAGCTACCACCATCTTATCTAAATCTGCCGCTAAACTGCAATGTTAATAGCATTGTTGTGTTGTCAGAGATAAGATAGTCAGTTCCAAATATTTGGGATTCCGGGTCAGTACGCTTCCACTTTCGGCCTCATCTTCACTTAACATCAGGTGTGATTGAGGTCAAGTGCTAACCAGTTGTGCATAAAATATATATGCATTTCCTATAGTTATTGGTTTTATGGCGTTCTAGAGTGGAGACCACACACCGGTAAGTGCAGCACAGGGTGGACAGATGACTTTGGACTTAGCTGTGAATTAGCAATAGGGTGGTAAAACATAACAATAGCCTTTCGTATTTCACTCGTAGAAAAAGTATATAATATTCATCGGCCAATATCTTCCAAATAGCTAAGAGTATCACGTCAGCCGATATAAAAGTGTGTATTAAAGAAAATGGCAGTATCTTCTGACATATTTATAGTATAGAGCGGGTAAGAGGAAATAAGACTGTCCCATTTCCCTCTTTACTTACCAAATTACCCCGTCCTAACAGCTCTGTTTAGTGTCCGCACGGTAGTATTATTAGTGACAAATAGTGTCACGGGGAACATTCCACCTTCTGTTATTACTACTTAAAGTACAGGTTTCCTGCAAACGCAGGATTTAGTGAGCAGTTTTCGTAAATAAATAAATAATAATTAATAAATATTCCATCTAGTTCCACACTAAGCTACTAGGCTTGTATTATGGATACCAGATGGTTGATAAACTACACAAATACATAGTTTTTTTGTAAATAAATACATATAATAATTCGGTAACACGTGTCTGTATTTATCATAGAAACATTTACCCCTAGCTGGATTCGAACCCGCGACCTTTTGGTATAGCAGTCAGAGTTTCTAACCACTACACCAAACAGGTCGTCGACATACGAAATAATGATTCAATTTAGTGTTAATTATTTAGATTCAATGTTAATTCAACAACTAAATATAAGGCCAAAGCCTTCTTTTTCTCTTACCTAATATGCCTTATTTTTTTCCTTACGGTCAAAAACTCATTCGGTATATTAAAGAGGGAGGGGTTCGCCCATGACTATACTTACGCTTAACCAATCAATTATTTACCAATGTTTCTAGTTCGTAGTCAGTCTACACGCTCCCCTAGAAAAGAGAAACGAACAGGATCATTACTTTTTGACATCTAGTAGCTTTACGGATATTTTCTTGTCGTCACTGTGTTTATAAACATCTTATATTACAATGTAACATTGTTATCTCTAATTAAGATGTTTTGCGTTGTTTTCAGAATATTTCTCTTAATTTTTTACTTACCTATACCTAATTAGTGAATGTAAAACGAAATTAAGTATTGTTTATTATATTTTTAGAGAAAAATAAACAAGCTTTGTTTATCCGACTGCCTCAGGAAAGACGATCGTTCCCCAAAAGTACATTTGAAGTGCAAGTGTCGTTAAATTCGTCTTGATTCCCAGAGTGTATTAGTACATTAAAAATTCAACATGGCACCCGCAAAAAGCAAAATGGGATCGATTACAAGCATTCCAGTGAATGTCTGGAAGGATTTCGGAGTCGTTTTAATTACTTTTTAGCAGGCGGGTTCTTGAATTTTACATATATTGTCATTAATGTTTTACTTACTTTTTGTGAGTGTCATTTTCGTATGTATTTTGTTTTGCTCATTCCAATCAATCTAAAAAATTTCCTGTAATAATAATAATAATAAGAAGAAAATTCCTCCAAATTGATGAAAACGGACAAACTGACTTACGATTTTAAAATAAATAGGAATATACCATTTACTTGGTTAATGTCCGTAAATGGTATGATAATACCAGCTCATGCTGAGAAAAAGAAATTGAAAATAGTAATAATAATATCTTTGCACAAACACACAGCGCCATCTAGGTCCACAGTAAGCATCTAGGCTTTTGTTATGGATACCAGATGGTTGATAAACTACACAAATATTTTTTTTGTAAATAAATACATGTATAAATGAAAAACATCCATAACTCGGAAACACATGTCTGTATTTAATTCATCGTACAAACATATGTCCCTAGCGGGATTCGAACCCGCGACCGTTTGGTATAGTAGCAGAGTTTCTAACCACTACACCAAACAGGTCGTCCTGTATTTCATGAAACGTTCCGTCCGCCTCTTTCTAACCTAGTTTGCTTCTGAAGACATCTTTAAAAACCAGAGAGTAGAAATCTAAGTAACCACGTTACGGCAAGTGCTCCGTATAAACTGCACCGCGGTTGCATTCGAGGCAAGTCGGCTAAAGGACACTTGACCCAAAACTCCTTCTTTGTCCGACGATTGTAGTTACAACTCTCTTCACATCCACTTTTACGGACGGAATAGGAACGATCTCTGTTTATTTGCTTTTCATTCCTACTTTTAACGGGATTCAAGAGAACAGATTAAAACTTAGTTGGGAGTCTATAGGTAATCGAGTCCCGTTAATATACATGTAATATTTTCTTTATCCCAAACTGTCCGGTCAGAGATATAACAACAAACAACAACAACAAAATATTCTTTATTGTACAACAATAAGAAACATAAGAAAAGTAAGAAAAAGGGATAGTACAATTTGGCGGCCTTATCACTAAAAGCCTTTCCTCTTCCAGGCAACTTTTGGGTTACAAACCTTGGGTTGTAAAGAACAAACAAACAAGGGTTGGGTTTGGGCAGCAAACATTAGTTTGTTTATTTGTAAATTTTAATATTTGTACAAAAAGGCAATACATTAATTTTACTTATATGAGTACAACTACATTAGTATTTGGGTTTTCCAAAAATTTAAAGTTTAATGCTTGAAATAACATTCACGGTTCACCTTACGAAATGCACAGAAATGCACAGTGACAGGGGGGTGAGTTCACGCTGTTATAACCTGCAAATCTATAGATTTGTAAAATTGTATTATTGGAATTGCTGCAACTACTGAAAATGTATGTAATAATTTTGACAAATATTTACATGTATAGTCTTGAACTGTGAGTGTAAGTTGAAAACAATAAATAAATTAATTAAAAATATGTTTTTTGGCGTAAAGTCCCTTAGTCGCCTTTTACGACACCAACGGGGGAAAACGGGTTGGTTACATTCTTTTATCTACACCCATGCTATAAATCCTCTAAAAAAGTTTCTGAAACAGTTAGCTAATTGCCAACATTAAAACAACCAATATCATAGTCATAAGCTTTGCTTAGTTTGGGACTGGATGATTGGTGTAAGTGTCCGAAATATTATATTATATATATATATTATATATTATAATAACATCCAAATATAAAACGTTAAAGAGTTTCACTACGCAACTCTTTTGGTTTTTAATTGGTTCCTTCTACGCAAAGGGGTCTGGTCATCAATCAGCCACATTCACCCTACTCAATGTGTGGTATCTAGCATTTTAAAAAAATAACAACCAATTCTAGGTTATTCGAATTCTCGTTGTATCCCGCAATTTTTATTCGATATTGGTATTGCGAAAATTTATTACTTAATTGTTTACAAAAATTAGTGATAAAAGCTTTGATGACACATTTGTTAGATACTCAACAATTAAACATGCCATGAATGGACATAGAGATCTTACAACCCGTACCCTATTTTTTCAGAACCTTTTATAGAGGATTCATATCATGGGTGTAGATAAAGTCTTGTATGCAACTGAACATAATTAGGTATTAAAACACTCGTATGATACTGTTATTACACTTGGCCACGCCTCCTTTGAAAAAACCCGTATACCTGTGTTAATACTCATTATACAACTGTTAATAATTAATGTGTGCCAAAACCATACAATACTTTAATAGAAGGATAAAGTAATGAATAATCCAGTGGCTTAATAATAATATAATAATGACAAGATCAATCAAAATGAAATGAAATTTTGTATGGAAATACATACATAATATCACGACCTTCATCCCAAATAGGATGGTCAGGGATATCTCAAATAATAGTTTTTGGTTATTCCAAACATGGAAGAGTTTAATGATTGAAACCACATCTACGGTTCACCTTACGAAATATACAGAAATGCACACGTGAGCCCATCACCGTTGAAACGTGCAAATATATATATATATATATTTTCTATATTGATGTTTTTTGGTGAAAAGTCCCATAGTCGCCTTTTACGACACCCACGGGAAGAGACGGGTTGGTTTTATTCAATTTGAGTGCCGAAACCAGGTGTGCTGTGGCACATTTTGTATGGACGTATAAACATTAATACGTATAATCTACGCAAGCTTAGACAATATTCACCATGAAATTGTGAAAACAAAATTTTTCTTTTCAAATGCTCGTGTCATTTGAAACAAAAACGGTATAGATAGTACGTTTTTATGGAGACTCAAAGCGTACGTCGGACCCTTAACGACACTCATGGAAAGTGAGGAGTCCTACTATTATTCTTTACCGGAATCCAAACTGCAAACTGTTAACCTAGTTATGCTATAATACATTTAGGAAGATGTACAAACATATGCGTTGTCTTAAACAAGTATGTACTCACTGTATTGACACTCCGCTTCGAGCGGGGTTTCGGCTAAGACCTCAATATGTCAGACAAATAATAGGAGGGTACACACAAGCCCCACTCAGATGGTGGCTGTAGTGGATACTTATCGACTTGAGTGATACGTGACCAGTTAACTAACTAAAATGATGTCTGTTTCTGTACAAATTCGGAACGGTTAAAATGTGTGCAATTTTGGTGACAAACAGATATTTTGAAATATTGTGAAAATGTAATAGTGTATTTAGTCTATCTATGGCATTAGTACGGCTTACACAATCAGAGTAAAAGCTTTTATTGGAGATAAAATTGTATTTGCTTTAAAATAAAAATTCCATTTCTTAAAACTGCAATAGTAGTGAATAGTGACGACACGACTTTGGTTTGAAAAGGTCTTATACCTTTTCAAGGCCTTTAAATTTTAATGGACTTTAGATCTCTGAATTGATATTAACAAGATTTGCTATTATATTTGAATATGATCAACGTTCTGAAACATTCGTCATGCTTACTAAACTTATCTAATAATAATTCAACCACTCAATGATAATAACTAACTAGATACACATCCGTTTAGACTTACGACAATATTGACGAAGCCTATCTGAAACAAAGTAGGTAGTTCTCTAGATGAGGATTCATATTTGGATGGAAGCCAAAATAACCACGAACAGTCAATATTTCTTCAAGTAAGTAAAGGACACTGTTATAATATTAAATCTGTTGGCTTACGTCATTGGGGTTTTATTCTCGGCGACAAATGTGGTGTTATAAGTTTTAAACCTTTGTTTATTGTTTCATTTTTCTCTTTAATCGATTTATGATGATCGAGAATAGATGTATCGATTAAGTTAGAAACTATACGTACAGCGTCGCTAATATTTACTATATGATTCTTAGCTATGATTGATGGAAATATTAAAAATAGGAAGTGTTAATTTAAGAACCAGTTTTAAAGTTAGTATGTGCATTATACACGTAGACGTTGTTGAAAATAATGCAATTCAAAAATAGTTTTTCTCTCCTCTGTTCCTAGGCCCCATAATTTAAAATCAAAATTATACTCGTTAGTAAGAAATTGTTTTTTTTTAAAAGGTCACTTATTTACTCTTTAACCTGTTTTGATCGCGATATAAAGCACTATCAAAATCTGTTAAGGTAGAACTGGCATCTAAGAAAAATATACCTTAGGATTATTGCAATAAAGTCTAGTTCAAAGAAGAATGAATTATATTATATTGCAACGAGGTTAAGGTTCTATTTACTATTTGTCAACTTGTTACCCTTAAGTTGACATTTAATGTAATTTTGATATATGACCAATGAGAATGCTATCAAGGTATTTCTCGTTGTGCTAAAACTTTGAAATTGTGCTTCAATTAGAACACTTCTATTGTCTGGTGCTGAGTCTCTGAACGTGTTTATTTAACTACTACAAAAATTTTCATCATCATCATTTTAGTCAACAGGACGTCCCCTTCTGAATATAGGTCTGCCCCATAGATTTTATTAAAATAAATACCAATATAAGTTTTCTTTTTTTTATGCACATACGGGTTGGTACTTTACCTCAATCACACCTGATGTTAAGTGAGGTCGAAGGTGGAAGGTGGTTTAATAATTACAAATTCCCGACGGAAAACGACGGGCGTTATGTGTTTGATGGCGTTGTGGGTGTGAGTGCAGTCTTAACATATATTTCACAGAGATCACAGTTTTTTGAGGGTTTTGTACATTTTAATTGTTTTATATTTAAGATTAAACGGAGATAAATTTTAGCCAACTTTTAATGGAAATCGATTAACCGTTTCGAAGATGTTTAGTTTTTAACTCATATTTTTAAATTTTCTATTGAAAGTTATTTTACTTAGTTATTACTCAAGTAACAACTATAATTAACTTTTACTGGCTTCAATTACACACGAGGATTAATTAAAAACTAAAGTGTTAAAACATAAATTGCTAACAATTTACTAATAAGACGTCAATTGTTTAATGCACCCTTCGTTATACGGAAACTTTCATATGAAAATACATACCAGTGGTCAAGGACAGAACACGCCAATGTTGCTTAACTATGTTAATGGAAAACGAATAGCCAATGCGTCTTCGCCACGCTTCTATTACGTTATGTTAGAGCGATTATAACTACAGTGAGAACTGAGTACCCCATAAGCTACATCTAATGTCATAATGGTGAGGTAGGTAGAGACGAAATTAGAATTAAGACAGCAAACCATAATTTTTTAAAGATTCCTAGCATCATTTTCAAATAATTTAAGTAACATTGTTATTAATACTTTTGTTTGCAAAAGGATACTTACATGAGAATTGAACATTTTGCTATTTTTCGAACATATTAAACTGGATTTCAATTTACAACCATCCATCATTTATCTACAATTGTCATTGTCACCCCCATTGCATATACTGTGGTTTATAACTTTAGGAAAACTTGTAATTGGCTTAAAGTTAAAAAGTCTCCAACCCGCATTGGGCCAGCATGGTGGACTACGGCCCATACACCCTCATTATAAGAGGGAAGGCCTACATCCCTGCAGTGGGATGTTTACGGGCTGAAATGACAATTTTTTTGGTAAAACAGCTGTTAGTTTTCTAACTAAATAAAAATACGATGTGATAGATAAAGGTCAGTGAAACTTGGAAAACCATTTCCCTTGAGAGTTGCTTCTTTTTTTTATGATTGACTGGTTTCGCATTTGACCACAATCTCAACTGATGAGAGTGACAATGTGGTCGAAGATGAAGCACGCGATCCCAGTAAATGCTTCTGCACAATGTTAAAAATAAAATCCTGCTATACTCATATTTGAATTAGATTTTATTGGAATTGCGTCATTCTCATCATAACTTAGTGAGTCCACAGCTGAGTGTGGCTGAAGATTGCGGGAAATCAATGAGCACACAGAGCTCAAGGTCTCTTAGAATAGAATGTGTAACAAATGGTATGTGCTTGGAAATTTCCAATAGTAAGAAAAAAATCTCAGATTTAAGAATTTTTGATAATGTTTTCATAATCCAAACTGCGCTCAAGTCTCAACCTGGGCCGGCTAGGTATATGCAAAACTACCAGCGTGGTGCTCCCTACCTCATTACCATTCAATTATAGCAATTTCGCTCTCAAAAGAAGAATTTTAAATTCGTCATGTCTAACTTATACTGAGATGACTTGCCTGACAGAGGCAAGGTCGGTTTGGTACAACCGAATACCAGAGTAATAGGGATTCACTAGCACTAGCTCGTGATCTCAGTGAATTATTCAGGGAATTAGCTTCCTTACTTAAAATAAAATTTTTGAGTTTTTATGCAGAACAATGTATAACAAACGAAATGAAAATATTATGTATATTGAATTTTGCTACTGTTTCATGAGAATTGTGGATGCAAATATTACCAAAATATTTGTATCCATATATACAGGGTCAGGATGCCTGAACACTTGCGAAGGGATTCGCCCGCATGCAAGCGACAGATTGATGTTTGCCAATTTCTTAAGGCGGAGATATTGACCCTATCCCTTTTCCATTTGCTGATAATACTAAGGTACGGTTCTGTAGATATTGCTTTAATAGACTTCTTGATACTTTGATAAGTCTGATCTCCAGCGGATTTTATACATCTTATATTGTTTATGAAAATTCTTGCGTGCGGTCCCGGTTAAAGGATGAGATTTTTCGTACAGCGGAGTGGCTGAAAATATTAGAGAAAATAAATGGTGAACTGACTTTTTTATGACACTGTTTCATATCTCATGTTGTTATCGTTTACGACATCTGCTTCACTTCCTTACTTGCTGCTATGGCTTACTGAAAATGTTGGTAGCGCGGTCGTACATCCATTCCTATATTCATTACTTTACCGATTTTTTTAAGTTTCTATCTTCGTAACTGCGTATCAATAGACGACCGGCTGGTGTAGTGGATAGTGACCCTGTCAGCAAAACGAACGGTTGCGGGTTCGAATCCCGCGACGTGTAAATGTTTATGTGATGAATACGAACATTTACTCCCGAGTCTTGGATGGTTATATAAATATTTATATATATTTATGTGTTATCTAGTATAATAGTTAAGCCTAGTTGATATGTCCGCCTGGCTAGCTACTACCATCTTATCTAAATCTGCCGCCAAACAGCGATATTAATAGCATTGTCTTCGGCCTCATTTTCACTTAACATCAAGTGTGATTGAGTTCAAGTGCTAACTCGTTGTGCATAAAAAAAACCTTGCTTAGTTTGAGACTAGATGATTGGTGGAAGTGTCCAAAATATTTATTTATTTAATTCTAGGCTTTTCTAATTCAACTTCTCAGAAAATTTAAAAAGGAAAGGGATGTATTTAAAATACTTTTTTAAAATATTATTTAAACTGTTGCCATTCCGCAATCAGACGACACGCCATTTTATTTGAATGGAATTTGAGTTTGATATCAATTTTAGCATGCGAATGAAAAAAAGGCGGGTATGTGCAAAATTAATTTCACTTGCCTTTCTCTCATACTTCGATATTAATTGCCATAGAAAGCCTACACTCGTCTCAGCAGTAAGTAAGTAGGACTTGTACATTTTTTCCTCAGTTGCGAAACATATGCGAGGGTAGAAACTCAATAAGCTATTCCCAAATCCTACCCTTACCTATTGTAGAAGCACGTAATATTTCCTGTCGTTGAACTGATTTGATTACTATTACCGGCATAGAGTTGATTCATATGCATGAGTGACGCAAAGTTTAAATTAATTCCAATTCCAAATAAGTCGAAACTTCCCTTGATACATGAATAATTACTTTACACTTTACACTACTACACCTGATACGTTTCACCGTCGAATTTTCGTTAACGAAATTTCATAATTTCTGGGTTGACGATTTGAGTATTCATTAATAATCTGTATTAATAAAAGGCAATATCCTGCCTGATTGACTGACCCAGGGTTTTAGCACACGGTCCAAATGCCTGGACCGATGTTGATGAAATTTCGAACTAAAAATTTTGAGAAAATAACCTAAACCCATTTTCAGCATTGTTCTTAATTGTTTAAAAAAAAAACGAAATGTATAAAAATCACGTAGTTAAAAACATGCTATATTTGTCAACCTTTTAGCTATTTTTACCACGATATATTTTTTTAATTTGAAATCCACGAGGATGGGATCGCGGACGAGAAGCTAATGAATGATATAAGGGAATTTTCTTGTCAAAATTAATGACGTGGTTTGTCGCTGTCTTTTGCGCAAGTTATCTCTGATAATATATAAAATAAAGTACTTACACGTTTTCTAAGAGCTCCTAAGATTTTTATGAAAGAGAATAAGAAATCTGGTACCTACACGAATGCTGTCCGTATAGGTTGACTTCATTAGACAGGCATTTAGATATCTATCTTGTATTACATACGAAATCTACCGTAAGTAATTCAATGTATCTTCTAGATTTAGAGTCAAATAAATGTTTTATTTCTTTTAATATTTCTACTAAAATTGTGTTTTTACCTGACTAAAGAGATGGTTATGTTTATCGAGCTTATCTATGTATGAATGTGGGATTATTTATTCCCTCGTAGCACACAAATGACTGGATGGATTTTAGTTAATGAGGTAACGTTGTATTCATCACTAGCTTTCCGCCCGCGGCTTCGCCTGCGTAGAATAACTTTATAGCGGAAAATCGTTTATCCCGCGCGCTATGTGTACTTTATCAGGTTAAAAAAAATCCATGTTTTAATCCAAACAAACAAACAAATAAACAAACAAACATACATCCAAACTTTCGCATTTATAATGTTAGTTAGACTAGTTAGATGACAGTCTTAGTGTCATAGGATAGGTTAAGTCACAAAAAAGTAAACCACAGCGGCCAAAAAAGATAAATTTTGTCAAAATAAAAAAAATATTGTTCTAGGGTTACAATATGTGTACATCATAGGAAAGGGCTCATCATGAGTGTTCCAAAAAAGTAAATTAAAAGTGAGACATGCTAAGCAGCAGACGAGTCAATTATATTACAGTGAATGGAGCTAAGTAAAGTTAATCATTTTTCCACCATTTCTCTTACTTAATATAATTAGAAATTTATCGACACAGAACACTTTGTTAACTTTTTATAATTGAAACTTTAATAAAGTTACTGTTTGATGAACTTCTTAAGGACCTTTTAACAAATTAATAACTCTCTAATTTTAGTCATGAAAGAAAAGGCACGTAGTTACGCGGCATACTTATTAAAAAGTTGAATACAAAAAGAAAATAATATACAATGTTAAAATTAGCAAATTGCTCTAAATTACATCTTTACACTTTTTCAATTATAACCTCCGAGCGCAGCTTTCAACCCCCAGAGCTAGAGTACCTCTTGTAACACCTCCCGCTTATTCCCCACTCCTTGTAATTTATACTCCTTAGCGCAAACTTTCAGCATTGTAAAATTAAAAGCAACAGTATGAAAAAGGCGAAACAAAATTAAGGCGACGGTGAACATAGATAATAACTCCCCTTTGGCCTTGAGTGCCTTAAAAAGACAAGCCACTTTCATAAATCTCTGTGGTGGTTAACGCCTCGTCCGCAATCCGAGAAACAAGGGGATGGCTTGGAGCGACAGAGGGAAGGCTCGCCAAAGTTTTAAGTACTCTTCAGTAAATGTTCGCGCCAAAGTGATCGTTTGAATTGTTACCAACCGTTTTATTTACTTAGTTAATTTCCTTAGAATATTGGGCTGAGACGCTGTTAAAGACATTGTAATGATTTAGCTAAATAGATATCTTATAAGCGGCCTTCAGATTTAACTTTTTCTAAATAGGTAATAACACGTAAAACGTCTCAGCCGAAAATCTGTACGCATTTCTTTTAATAACAGGTGGTAAATAACCTGAATTTTCTCAGACGCCACAATATTACATGTGAATAAATCCATCTGTTCCTTCTACTTTTAGAATATAGCTGAATCATAAAACGGGGAAAATTAAAGAAGGTGAGACTTGCTAAAAAAGATAATACTAAGTTTTAATTCTTTAACAAAGGCACAAGGACAACTGAGCCCTAAGTAAAATAATACTATTTCCCCAAGGGATGTAAAAGTATTTTCTTTCATGTAGGTTCGTATAATCGACGGCAAGTTAAAAGTTCACCATGTAAAGTTTACATCAAACTGATACCTACTAGCAGATAAAAATTGATTTAACCTTGGTGCGTACTGCAGCTTGACATTTTACAAAGAAAAATGGCTAATATTTCGGGCTGTCTTTTTGATTATGAAACTCAATTGTATGAAAATTGTTACATACGAGTACCTATAGGTTAAGATTGACACCCACAAATCACGAAACAATAAAACTAAACGGTCAAAGCGGCATGCATTCATGAACGATCAATTAATTGCGCACTATTTTCTTCCTGAAACGGAACAGATTTTAATTCATTAGTCATTACACTGCAACTATTCTAATTACCTATCTCGTTTGCCTGCCTTATGTAATTCTGTAATAATTCGAAAACTGACAGCTTATTTGGGCGATAATTCGCGTATGCTAATAGGAAACGGAAAGTGTTCTATTTATTCTGGGACTGAAAGAGACTGATGCTTGATATGGAATTTAGTTGTATGGTGAAGGAATTCGATGAATACAGTCCACTGCTTGCTAAGCAATATTGTTAGGTGTTATACTAAAAACAAAAAGACCATGTACAGGCACAAAAATAATAGTCAGACATCACAAATCCAAGTTCGAATAATACGGACTAGAAACTATTGATACAACAATAAGTTGGTTTACGAATCGGAAGTCGCGGGTCTCCAGCGGGGTATACATGTTTTAGTTTAAATGTCCGCCTGGGTTTGTTACCACCATCTTATTCCTATTGGCTTTCCTTTAGGAGTTACTAAAGGAAGGACAATACTAATCGCGTTATATCAATGCTTGACCACTGGTAACGATTTACCAATATATCGATGCATGCATTGTTTCCAAAATACTTCACCATATTGGACATTTATTTATCACTCCATTTTGACGCCTTACATATACTAATGTTTAACGTCAATGCTAAATAATTTTTGTTTAACTGTAAAAATATCTTAAAATAAAATGCAGGATCTTTAAAAATGGGTCACAATCTCATGTGTCAAAATCATTCCAGAATAATATTTTCTAACTAATCTTATATCGAACATACTAGAAAGGCGTCGATATATGGTCATCGTTGTAAGTAGCAACAAAGAAAAAGATGTTAAAAACAAGGTATCGTTAAATCGTTACCGGTCTAAACGTTTTCGTATTATCGAGTTTCGTAGTCAAGTAGGAAACCGGATAGTGGGTTATACATGCTCTGTTGATCCGGCCGCATACACGCTATCAGTCTAGACACCAAACACCCTCGATAACGGTTTCTGTTGAAATAAAAATTGCTCTATACTCTCCCTGATGGTTCGTATACTTACGGGCTTTATTGATTCGGCCGCCATTCGTCAAGACTACGTACGAAAGGCAATCCGCAAATAAATTATTCATGAAGGTAGGCTCGCTCGTCTCTTTTCTAATAGTGGTTAGTGAGACAAGACGGGGATGGATTCGGGGCCCTCATATGCGGGGATTACTGGATTCGTGTGATTCTATCTCTGCTTGTCTACAATCGTGTTGATTTTACTATTTAAGCATGATAACAATATTGTAATTTTATTAGTAGTGTAGTAGCAAAGCTTGTTAGTTTCATTATTATGATTAGCTCTATACATATTCCCTTTCATCATCACTTGATACTTTTACTATATTAATTCTATTTAATAGATTGGTTACGCCATTCTATACAAATTTAAAAGAATTAACTACTTAAAATTAAACGTTTGTTAGTTATTAGAGGATATTATCGTAAACTTATAGTTACTGTTTAACTATTTCAAACAACTCTAATATTTGAAGTGTCTAGTCTGTATTTATAGTAGTGTATAAATATTTTGAAAATTAATGGATTAATTTAGTAGATTGTGAACATTGGTGTTTGTATGGAATGCTGTAAAGAAAACATTCTTCCTATATGACCAAGCTGTTTTACTATTAATTGCTTTGTACTTTATTAAGTTCGTCTTCTGTTCTTATAAGGTTCACTTAAAATAATTTGCGAATATTTTTTACTTACCAATGGGTATTCGCCCCCAATGTCGTATAAATGAACTTCATTTCTTTATTAGGGCATTCTTACAGAACAGTTGATGATAACTTTTTTAAATTAGACAACCAGAGTTAATTAGCTTTGTGTCAAATAATTTAGCCAAATGATGTCGCTGTGGTTTTCAGCGACAATTGAATGAAATTGTAGAAACTCTCCTCATTAAATTGTTGTAAAGGTTTTAACTAAAGAAATGAATTGATTTAACCATTCGGAGAAAAAATTATTATTAACTTTAGTGATTCTTTTCTTCAGTCTATAAACGAAGTATTGCTACCAATTCTGAATGTAGCGACTTGCACATCGTCGCTACATTCAGAATATTATTGAAAAAGGAAGCAGCACCAATATATCCAATATTGGTGCTGCTTCTTTTTTCAATTTCTTCTTTTCTAAATATTTTCCTCATCATCATCAGTCGCTTAGTTTCACTGCTGCAGCTGCTAGACATTGTACCTTCCATGGCGTGCATCGTATCACTTTCCTTGGACGATAAGCTGTAATTGTCACGCTGCTTTTCTTTTCTTTCTTACTTCCTTAAACTCACAAATCCTTTGGTTATCTTTTACATTTCAATTCAAATCATTTATAGCATGCCACATTGTAAGTACATAGTAGTAGTATATGGTATAATCTGTAAAGTAACACAATGTAGCGCCCCATAGGGCATAACAATAGCATTTTCTAATTTACATTTAAATTAAATTACTTATTGTGTTATTTTATTATAGTTTATTCACATTGTTTACGGTACATGGTTATGGGAAGGGCATTTTAAATGTCCGCCTGGCTAGCTACCACCATCTTATCTAAATCTGCCGCCAAACAGCAATGTTAATAGCATTGTTGTGTTCCGGTTGTCAGAGATAAGATAGCCAGTCCCCCAAATGTGTTGGGGTTTCCGGGTCAGTACGCTTCCACCTTCGACCTCATCTTCACTTAACATCAGGTGTGATTGAGGTAAAGTTCGAACCCGTTGTGCATAAAAAAAACACAGTCAAAGAGAAAATTAAGAATTAACAGCATTTTTCAACTCTACTCGCAAAAAATTCATACTGAATAAGCACCTATAACTTTGCCCACCTATATTAAGATGACAATATATCCAAGAATTGTGTAAGAAATGGGAGTAGCGTATTCCCCATGGTTTACTAGAGTGTATTTACCCAGAAGGTAAAGTCTCTTATAGTCTCCCAGTTTCATACTATAAGAAACTCTTTTTCTTTTTTTTTTTATTAAAAACTGGTTTCGCGTTTGACTACAATCTCACCTGATGGAAAGTGACGATGTAGCCGAAGATGTATCACGCGCACCCAGTAAATGCCTATTCATTCTAGACTTGAAGATCCCAAGGTTGTAAGTAACTTGTCATATGAAAGAGCAAAGTATACCGTGTCAATAATATAAAAGGTTAAAATATTGAAATTTTAATTGCTGAATCCTTAATAATTAATGAATTACATAAATAGACTGTTTTGGTCTATTAGTGGCAACACTTTTGATCTCCCCCTATCTGTACTATTTTGCATTGCATGTTTTCCAAATAAAGAAAATGAAATTTGTACTAGTTTGAACAGCAAATGTTCATCTATGGCTGATATGATAATTTTGTACTGTATATTTTGCTAAGTATAGAAAATGAAACTAAAAATGATTATTAGTCGGATAACTTAAGATTCCTTAAGTTTTAGCTTTTAGCTCTCATACCTTTGAATTTTAACCTTATATCTTTGAATGGCTTATTTCATGGCCCGCAGATTTTCTTAGTTGGAAAATATTGGACAACTAACTTAATTTTAGTGATTCTATCCAAACTTTGTCAGATTTTTGAATCGCATCATAGTTGAAAAATGGAGATTGCATAGATATTACTAATAACTTTTGAAGCTCATATTTTAACAAATAAAGTCGCCCAGAGACTCGATTATACTTTTAAAGAAAATTTGGTATATACCAGTTATATAAATAAGAAAGAGGAATGAACAAAGAAATGAGCCCTGTGGAACACCAATGTAAACTGGAGATCATGACGATCTCTTACCAATGTCATTAAAAAATACGATTCCTAAAGGTTGAGGACATGGCCCGTATTTTCCGGATTAGACAATCATAACTTACGACAGACTACAGAAAATGCCTATCGCATCCAAGGGATATTTGCTTAAAAATATAATTATCATTCCTATCGATATTATGAATACACTTTAGGCATAGTTTTTATTTTTCAGACTTTTAGAATAATTAGTATAGGAGTTTTGGCCTTTGGCAACATAACCCTAATCACGTTATAGGTTTGAAATGGAAAATGTGCGTTATCAACGGAATGAAACCTAAATACAATTGTATATTTTTAATCAACACAAACTAGTAATCGTTATATCGATCGAAAGCATACTCCAAATATTTCCGACATGCACAAAGGGATCGTAAGTTTGATCTTCATAGATACGCGAGTATATAAAACTCCACCGCTAAGAGGCACCTTTGATCGGTCATAAAATCGTAACCACCTATAAAACGCGATCTCACGATTTACATTTAAAGTAGTCTTTTGTGTGGGCGAGAAGTAATTTTAGTGACTTTCGGTGTTATATTTCGAAATATAGGAATTATGAGAGCTGCTTGAGCTCAAGCCTTGTTATGATTGTGATGTACAAATGTATATTCAGTTCGTGTTATCCCACTATCTGACTCATATGAAAGCTTGAACGAACGTTCACTTCAGGAGCATTCCTTTGTGAGCATTCGAAAACAAGCAAAATTATCGTTTGTGAGTATATTTCCTAAATAAATTCAGCGTCTTCATTTCAATTTTGCTCTATTCTATTATATTGATGTATGTTACCATCCAGAAATTGCACTTGGAACAAGTCTAAGTCACAGGAACGTAAATCCAGGTTTTAATTCGTAATTATCCAAGAAAGTGAATTGGTCTTCAGTTTGACAAGTAATAGCATGATTTATTTGCTATTGAATTTGGTAATGTACTTAATAATAATGAAAGTAATTTTGGGACCTCAAATTCTACCACTGTGTGGTATTAATGGTAATAATTTCAGTTACCTACTATTACTACTTACATTACATTCTTATAAACTAATTCTCAAGTCTACAATTATTACGTACAACATTACAACAGTGCGTTATCCTTTGCGGTATCCATCAAAGATTAAATAAATGATAGATCATTAGGTTAAACCTCGTCCAAACACGTGAAAACACCTGTTTAATGAACCAGTGGAGCGTTTATATTTGAATGCATTCGACATTTATCAAATAAAACTTAACTTAAAATAAAATTAAGAATGATTTCTTGACAATGTTAAGTATCATAACATCTTCAAAACTCTTGTTTTTCAATGAACATCGGTTTGACGAGCAATATTGCTTGCAATAGGTACGCCACTACAATTCAAATATTCTCTGACCTATGTCAGTCGCTTCAGTTCTTCTGCGGAATTCATATCGAATTTTATCACGCAGAGAAATAGTGATCATAGGCTTACTATAGACTTCGAGTATGAGTATAAGTAGATCGAGAAAGTTAGCTGCGTATTAGAAACGTAAGACATCACTAATAGGTACATATCAATACTCGTTGATTGCAATGAAATATATGAGCTTTGCAATGCTTGGCTCAATGTGCACTTTTTCGAATATTTTGAAGATTCGTTATCGAAAATGTATTCATTACACGCCAATTTGTGGAACCTTGAAACCATAAACGTATGCTCAAAGGTTTTCCAGGCATCTTGCAAGCGAACTATAGTGAACTGGTAGGTAAATATAGGCCTCTTTTGAGAAAATATCAAGCTATCTTGAGCCCTTTGATCCAACGGTTTCCTGCAATCTTTTCTAGATTGTCAGTCCACCTAATGCTCATGGCCGTCCCGGGCGGGAAGTCCTTACGTAAAAATCTAAATCGTCTGAGCTGGGGTTGTCCATGCACTTTTGTAGTTACCTACATAAATAAATAGGTTCATAAAAAACGAATGTTTGGACATATCAATATGTTTGTCTTATGATGTTAAATGAATATGTTTCTATTAAATTTCATATTTGGATACTGTTTGTCAAAGAATTATCATTTTTAACAATACTTTCTTATATTATGTTTTGACTGTGTCTGTTCTTAAAATAAATAAAATAATAACTATTTAAGTATTTAAAAACCAAAAAACCCGACAGCATATTTAGTATTTTGCGGACGCCATGTTGGATTTTTTTAAATAAAATATATCCTATGACACTCCTGGTACCAATACGAATCTAAAGACACCATGCTCTTCGAAATCGGTCAAGCTGTTTAGGCTACAGGTGCGCCAAAAGAACGGACATACAAAAAATACATCCGAAAAACATTACCCTCCTTCCTTGGGCAGTCGGATAAATATATATATATTGTGGTGGTGTTAAATAGTGTTTAAGCAAAAGTTTACCCATGACCTATCTACGTATCTACTATCTACAGTAAGTACGTAAGGTAATAAAAGCCCTTCTTGAAATAATATATCATCTCAAATATCGTTTAGAAAATTTAATTTAACTGGGGGCTTTGAAGTGTTAAAATAGATGGATCGCTCTCAAACCGTAGAATGGGAACACATTTTACGATTTGTTTGACATGTATGAATACTGACATGAATTATTGCCACCCATACGTCTACGTCAGATAGATGGACCGTTTTTATGATGGCTCGAATGTTATATTACGTGAAGTGAGAAAAAGTGCGATCCTTTTCATAGAGAATTTATTGAATTACTCTCGTCCCGTCGTCGTCAGTATGTGGATTGGCTTTTCTTTGCTTTTCTAATTTTCACCCTATCAATGCTATTGGTACGTATGTACTACAGTGAATGTTTCTGGTTATGTCAGACTTGAAACTGTTTTATTTCGTTGTGATATCGTATGCGTGGACAATTGAACTTGAATAAACGTTTCTTTTAAAATTAGATAGAACAATTTGTGATACTGTATCCTGGAAGAAAAATTAAGTAATTGAATTCACATACACTTTTCCTTTTATTCTTCTTAAAAGTTAGCCTAAAATCTTCGATCTAAATCGGTCCAGTAGTTTTTTAAAGATGCAAGTTTAAACAAATTGCACCATTTTATTATATTAACTATGTATTGATTATGTTATGTTTTTCTTTTCAAAATTTTGTCTAATTGTTAATCTGTACTAGTAGCATGACTCTCATATCTACCACGTAGCGTGCGACAAACGAAGTCATGCTACGTAGGCTGGACCTATAAACATAATCTGTGAATATAGTCGGCCCAAGTTGTTGTTGTTGTTCATCTCAGGGGAAAATTCCCTTTTGAACAAGCAGTAGCTTTAAAAATATGAAATCTGACTATTTTAAGTGTACCCTCGGTACCTACAAAATAAAGCATTTTTGACTTTGACTTTGATACGCGTTCAACTATCTAATTCTATGATTATAGAATAAATGCTTTGCTGTAGTTTGATATCTTATCCTTTTTTATTTCGGTTATATTATTAACACTATTTTACGTCTTTTGAAACATTTACTAACCTATTCTGTTAAAATAAAAAATATAAAAAGTAATTGAGATCAATGTTGGCGCCTGCGAGAAGGCTAACAATACTGGCTCAAGCCTGACTAGAAAAGGCTCGGACAGACGGAAAACGTTCATAATAGAGCGAAAATCCAATTATCCTGGATAGCTACAGATAAGGCTAGAAGGGTTACATCACTGAGCTGAAATAGACTAAACGAAAGAAACTTCAGCAGTGTTTTGTTTCATGGAGAAGATTTGTATGTTTGAAATTTTTTCCCCTAATAGAAACTTTGTTGTTGAAATTAATTTAATATAGGCAAAGTTTCATGAAAATACTGAAACAATTTGTCTACCATATTTTGATTTGCTTTAATAACATAGGTGACAATCTCCGTAGCGTAGTGATTTCGTACCATGCAAACACATATCACCCACCCCAATATACCTCGTGGCAATCATTTTCGTTGAAAGATATTCTGTCAAACGGTCGTGAACGATGAAGGATTATCATTAATGAGATGAATACATAGGATGAGTGTCGTTGATATTTTTATCGCTAAAATTTTGGCTGCCATCTACAATCAACTACACGTTAAGAGGGTTTACTCTGTCCAGTGGCGCAAAAAACCCTAACTAAAGCTAATTATGAATAATAATCATCAAAGCTATTTAGGTATTACTTATCCAATAAGGGCGCCAATGGACGGAATAAACCCTCTTAACCTATATACACCTACAAATTATACAGTATTCGGTGCGAAACGGGGATGTATTACTGTGTTTTTTTTTTGCTTTTTATTGTGTGTTTCAATTAAATTAGTCTTATACAAAAGTTAATAAATAAATAAAATAATAACATTTTTTGTATCTCCCTAACTAGCCAACCATCTTGGTCAAATTCCGACAAATGTGTGGCCCAAGAAACTGCATGAAAGTTTTTGACGGCTGCAATAGCTTGTCTTTACAAGCTATTGTAACTTCTTTGAGTGAGCGTTTAGTTGGGTACATGAAAAACAAAGGTTTTTGTATACTAGGTAACCTATTTTTTTTTAATCAAAAACAAAAAAAAAGAGGAATAAAATAATAAATAATTTTACCGCAGTTTTTAGCGTTATAATAGAAATAGGGGCTCTGCACTAGATTCTTCGTCTTCTTTTAAGTAGCTGCATAAGTAGTGGCATAAGTTATGATGACTTAGAGTCTGCGCCATATTAACGCTATGCTGATGCAGAAGTCTTTATTTTGCTTGTAAAGCAGAAGTATGTAGGTTCAAATTAATCAAACCATCAATAAGAGTATTCATGTTGACGAAATGATTGAATTCCATAGTCAGATATTTATGTACCTGCTTGATTGTTATGTTTCCGATAATTGTAAAAAACTGTGCCTAACTGACAACTTAACAAAAAATGTTTCAACAAATAGAAGCCAAAAGGTATCACAAGCAAAAATCCAAACAGAGCCGGTAAGTAAACTTTGTTTTAGATGTACGTCATTTTCATGAGCATAATCCTCAGCTTAGGTAAATTATAAGTTTGTTGTTTAAGAGTTATTCTTGTTTACGTAGCTAACATATTTCAAAGAGAGCTTCTACGTACATTAATCTTGAATAATTTCTCATTATTCTAAAGCATACCCAATCAATCTCGGGGTTCAATTTGTGGTAACGACTCCATTTTGATAGGGACAAAAAAGGATGATTGAAAATAAATAAGACGACACGAAACACACTTAAGCAGAAGAGAGTGAATACATCTTTTATTTGAATTGGTCCCCTTTGTTCAAAATACAATAGTTTAACCCGTGTCCACAAAAAAGGGAAATCTCTTTGCATCCTTTATTCCCCACACCCCGTGGATAACGTATTTCTCAGTCCCTTTTAACTTTATCCATTATGTTAATCTAAGGTCAACGCTTTATCATGTTTAAATGGATTAGAGGAAATGTTGCTTTGTCTCCTCACATTTCGTGGAAATATGTCGGCGGTTTTATTGACATGAAGTCTATGAAAATGTTTTAAACAACAGCAAATATTTATCGCTGGTATGATTTCTACCGAAGATTGCTGGGTCAGACTTTTCCTCAAAATTGTGAGAGTTTACAAAGATTCAGGAGTTAGCATTTTGTAGTTATTTGCTATGTTTACTCAAGAATCAAATATAATTTGCAAATGTTTGGCGCCCTTTTTTGTATTTTGAAACTATATTTGTTACTTAGGAATTGTGTTATTTTAATAATTATTCATCCTGGATAGACCACTATAGTTTTATCAGTTTTGGAATTATATCTGCATCTTATTTAATTTTGTTTTGGCTTTATTGTGACTTTTAGATAAATTTATAATTTCAATGAACCCAAATTATTTACTTTATAAGGCCACGTACTTTTTTTATATTAAATTCATAATCTGTCTTAATTAATAACAGATTATTAATTTAATATTAAAAAAGTACGTGGCCTTATAAAGTAAATAATTCATTTATAATTTTATGGTATACTAACGACATAAATATGAATAGTTCAGTCATCAAAATTTTAATAGTCGACTGTTAATTTCAATTACCTACCCTAGATAGAGGAAATTAAACAAACCTAACAATTATAAACAGTAGCGGAGACGGGAGAATGGGAGTCACTTATGGAAAACTCATCACTGTGATCACAAATGATCAGTGTTTTAATTTCTTAATAGTTAAAATTTCTTAATTTAGTAATAGTTTTCTTAATAGTCAGGTATCTAATCGCATAAGTCGTTTTTGGATAATATCAGTCTCACAATAAAATAAAAAATATAAAAAAGTGGTTTTGACTTCCATTACCCAGATATAGGGATAATGAGAATCAGCTCTTGGGGTAATGGAAGTCAAAATCCAAAGTAACAAATTGTTAAAATTTTAAAATAAATAATAAAATATGAATTTTACATTAAAGACCAAACGAGGTGACCAGTTTCTAGCCATGTTTAATGAAAATCGGTTGAACCGTTTTGAATTGACTATTTTAAGTGTACCTTGTGTAGGTAATTGTTAAATAAAAGTTGATTGACGTGTCCAAAGTATTTTATAATGTAAACGAAGGCCATATGAATAGCTGAAGTGGCTATATTTTAACAATTAGGTATGTCCAATTAAAGTTTCCTCGTAAAACAGAGATAGCTAACTTTTACAAAGAAAATCAATAAAATATCGCCCCGATAACGACAGTATCGCGTATATTAGGGACGAAAAGTTTTTCCAATACCGAATATTATCCGAGTGAAGTGAGCTCAATCTTAGCAATGAATTACCAATTTTCTTCATAACAAAGTCGCGACTTTCCCAGTTTTAACCCTTTCAGTGGCTCAAGTTCGTTCATTACGCAGCCCGGTCGGGAACTTTTTGCCGAGTGTTAAACAGTCTCGAATGAGAATTTGTTGAGTTTATTTTGATGAAAGCGTCAGCATCACATGTTGGATATGGTATATACTAACAACATATACAAGATGCTGCTTTTGCTTTTATAATTAACATGACTGTTTGCAGTGGAGAGACAAAAAGGAGTGATTGCAAAGTATTCCGTTAATTACCACATTGCAGCAAAGAAGAGCTTCCAGAAACTTCTGTGTTACAAAGTTTGTAATTGAAGTGGGATGGATTCAAAGGATGAGAAAATTTGTTCATTTCTTTTTGAATTCTTTGTCGCTGTTTTCAATTCGGTCTTTCATATTTCATGTTTCTGTCTTTGACGGCACGATATTTTTCCATCTTCCACAACCAAGGTTTTGTTACATTATTTTATATTTTGACTACCTAGTGCTGAACTAGTAATAATGTTAACTTGAAACGTGTTTCTTGTTCTCGATGTGTGAATTACACTACCTTTTAATAGGACTATAATATTGAAAATGCGGTCAGGGCGAGTGGATTGAGAATCGCAGATGTATTCGGAGGTCCATTTTACATACAAACGTTACTTGCATCAATTTCTTGGTTTTCGATCGGTCAACAACTATACCTATAATTACGCTATAGAATTTATAAACTGATGTACACCACAATCAACAGCATAGCGGCCATAATCTATCAAGCGGGTTATGTCAGACTAGTGCCCATCGCCTGACATTCTATTTTCAAGCCCTGTCTGATGTATGTTCGTTTTTCGAAAACGATTAGTGACTGTGATTTTAATAAACATGATTTAATCCAAGAATTACAAAAGGAAATAACGTTCACCTAACTTATTTTATAACATTAGACTACTCTGTGCTTAATACTTTCATGTACATGATGTATGGTTTTGCACATGCTCAGCGGCGCCGCCCCACTTCTCCCGTGAACTTGGTAATGAGCACAATTTATTCTAATTATTTCTCACCGCTTCTCACGCCTCAATGAGTGCTTTCCTGAAAATTATTAGGGATAATTTCTTAGATATTACATCGCCTTAATCGTAAGAGGTGTTGGGTTCAGTGGTGTCAGAGTTTTAGGTAGGTTTCGCCCGTGGCTTGGTCCGCGTGGAGTTTTTTAGCTTATGACTTCAGATCCCAGGCTACATTTCTGTTAAATTTCAATACGATCGATTCCGTGATTTAGTCGTAAATCGGTAACAAACAAAGATATAGACAGAATTACTGTCCCATTTATAATACTAGTATGACTGCATGGATAACGATTATATTCGCCGTCAATGTACCTAAACAAAATAAAGTTTACAAAACGAAGGTCGCGGATTCGATTCCCATCAGAACATGTTTAGTACTCGATTTGTGTAGGAAACTAGAAAATTAGTACTGTATTGCAAAGTTGCAGAGGACAAGGGAAACAGCTATACAAATAACAGCAATAATTTTATTAACCGCTGCTGTCAGAGCATACCAGAAGAACAACTAACAAAACTCAAAGGACATTTCTTGATATAAAATTTAAAAAAAGTAAAGTAAAAAGGTATCAAAAGTTCCCAATATTTTAGTATTGTAGGGAATCTTTAATGTTTGCCTGATAAGTAGCTACCACCATATTATCTAAGTCTGCTGCAAAGCAGCAACTTTGATTGCATTGTTGTATTCCGATTATTTGCTAGGTATTATAGTTAGTCCCTCTCCAGTCTTCGGGTCTCATCCTCACACGTCTTTTGTGAGTTCAAGCGCTAATATTTATTAAATCCTATAAATTAAAAAAAACATCTTTATATTTTATACTGTGAACAGGATTATCATTAATATTTAAAATCTTGTGAGTACGTATTAAGTTGAACCTATTTTGTGGTTTGTTTGATCTTCTCTATACACCGTGTAACGGTTAAGTGTAGTCATATTTTAAGGGCTTGTTCTACCCATCAATACGAACAACTTTTACTATGGGGGCAACTTCGAAATCGCGAAAAAAAAATGAGCTGTTCCATAGAAAATTTCAATAACCTCCCGATGCAATGTATGAAACAGCTGATTTTTTTTTCGCGATTTCGAAGTTGCCACCATAGTAAAAGTTGTTCGTATTGATGGGTAGAACAAGCCCTTAAAATATGACTACACTTAACCGTTACACCCTGTATAATTCCTCCCTTACATGTTCTTTTCAAATTTTTACAGGGCTTCCTCTACTTCATGTATCCAAGTTCATCGTATCCTAAACTGCTGCGTGTTTACCACATAGACCGAGATCATATAATGACACAAATGAATGAACCAACTATTTGTCTGTTTGTAGATGTCGGTTCTCATACTAACATCACACACACACGCACAACAGATTGTGTAATTATATATTAAAAGAGCTTTTAAATCTATCAGCGTTATTCAAGTGGAAACGACATTGTTATTATTTATTGGGGCCTTTGACGAGGTTTGTGGAATAACAGCCGATAATATAGATAGAACACGAATTCATTTTGCGTTAAGCACGCATACACTGTTGACCTTAGAACCCGAAGGATTTTAGCCATTAATTAGGAGTGAAAAATTTTATATGAAATAGTCATTTTAACATCTCATTATTTTTTAACAAAGTGGATACATTTTTTTTGGTTCCACATTGCTAACTACATCTTAGCACTAGCTGATAGGTAGGCCGTTTTCACATTTATAATTTTGCTGCGAAGTAATGGTATTATTTTAGTACTTAATTACAAAAAACACTTCTCGCAAGTTATTATTATTATCATCCACTAAATTTAGCTGTATTTATTACATAGTGATTAGAGTTAATCAAAATTTTAATGAGACTTATATATTTTTTCCGTTGGGTAAACTAATGCTAAATTTCTACTATTTTCCTCAGTTTGAAAAGGATATAAATTATATTATTAAAAATATAATTTCAAATTTTGTGTACACATTTTTTGCCCACTCAAATAAATACTATGTACCTCTAAGGTTTGATGGTAGAAAACTATATTGGAGTTAAGCTCACTTTTGTAAATTTTATATAGAAAGCATATTTCTCTAACAATTTTATTTTCGTCCGTCGTCGTGTGATGATTGAGCAATAAACAAAGATGCAAACTTTCACATTTACAATATTAGTTAGATAGATAGATCCTTGCGTATCGCATGCATAGTACCTACTTTAAAAAAACTTTTATATAAGGAATGTTTTCCTTCTTACATTAAATGGAAGCCAAGAACAAAAATACTTAAAAAATTGGGGCGAAATGGTGCTTATTATGCCTTTGATTAAAATTCACTTACCACAATACATGTCGAGTTTGAAATACGACTTCGTCTGTCGCATGTAAAAGTACAATATAATTATATAGTATATTGGTTCAATCATAACGATTATAACTTAAGTACATACATACATACATATTTCATAATAAAACATTTTTGGTGTGATATTGCTCCAAGCAAGAATAGGTCCTATTCTCTACCCGAAACAACATGAAACTTATTTTCATTAAGATATGCATAAAATTGAGTACCAATTGATATTTTGAATTGTTATTCTTGTGACAATAGAGCCGAGGCCTTACAAATATGTAAACAAAGGAAATATATTTCTGTTTCTCTGCAGAATTTGAGAGGTATTTCCAAGGAATTAATATGAAACGTTTAGATATCACTTTATTGAGTAGTAGCTTGTGTGTGCAGCTTCGTCTGCTTGTAATTTACTTTTCGTCTCGCGGGAATTAGGGACTTGAAATGTCCATTAATTTTTAAGATATCGAGATGAATCGAAGAGTAGATCCTTATTGTGCCTTTTAGTTCCAATTTTCAAATGGGGTGGAGCCCCGAAGGATAGCACATTCCAAATAATTTTCCGTTCACTTTTAAAGTGTACAATATTTTTATATACTTAATATATTTTTTAAACACAGAAACATGAAGGAGGAATTGTACTAAAAATTAATTATTGAACAATACAAACTTTCACAAACAAAGCGTTGGTGGCTCAGCGGTTAAGACGCGGTCTCCAAATTTAGGAGGTCCGGGTTCCATTTCCAGGAATGTATCAATGAGTTTATAAATTTAATTACTTATGTGCATTTATCCGACTGCTCTTAAACGGTGAAGGAAAACATCGTGAGGAAACTTGCATGTCTGAGAAATAAAAATTCAAAGGCATCTGAAGTCCCCAACCCGCATTGGGCCAGCTTGGTGCACTATGGCCCATACTGCCTCATATACGAGGGAAGGACATATAGGCCATATGTATCCCACTGCAGGGATATCATTGGGATGTTTACGGGCTGATGATGACAAACTTTCATCCCTTATTCATTCCCTTATAGTATAGGTATGTAGGTACATACATAAATACATATAGTCACGCCTGTTTCACTTTGAATTGATGATCCTGATATACTACTTTTGCTTCTTCCACTGTCATCGAATTCTTCATAAGTGCTCATCGGTTAGTGGTTGAGCGCACTTGACCTTTTGTGACTACCTCAGTCACTTGATTGACCTACGTCCTTCTTTGTTGACCGTTAATTACTTCCATTTACGCTATCGTTATACATAAATAGTATAGGTAAGAATATTAAGAAAATGCTGAAATACATGTAGGTATAATTTAATAAATAAATTTTAATCGCCAAAATTTGGTACAACACCGACTGATGTAATATTCAAGTTTTTATCTCCTGTATATTATACTGTTGACCCTAGTGATAAACCATATATTAAAAAAAAAACAATAAATAATAAAAACCAGTTAACAAATGACGAAAATAAGGATGAAAATACATATAGATCAATATAGAATCTCCACCTTTTTTTAGATTCGGTTAGTTATTTAAATAATAAATAAATATCCTTTGTGTGTGTGTATGTCACAGCGCCATCTACTTCCACAGTAAGCAACTATAGGCTTGTCTTGTGGATACCAGATGGTTGATATACTACATAAATATTGTTTTTTGTAAATTAATACTTATTATAAACAAAAACAAAAAACGAAACGAAAAACGACTGGAAACAGATGAGGGAGACCTTTGCCCAGCAGTGGGATACAATGAGCTCTTAATAATATTATAAAAATACTTATTATAAATGAAAACATTCATAACTTGGGTACACATGTCCGTATTCATCGCACAAACATATGCCCCGAGCGAGATTCGAACCCGCGACCATTTGGTATAGTGGTCAGTGTTTCTAACCACTACACCAAACAGGTCGTCATCGTTAAATCACATCTTGGAAACCTTTGGTATCAGTAACTGATGTTTCATGGAGTATTGATCTAGCATCCACAATGTGTAATTGCTTGATTTATACCATTCAATACTGGATATGTTTATTTAGACACAACAATGTGGTTGACCCACAGCAAGTCGACCCGTTGAACACATCGGTCAGTTAGCATGATACTGTTTTGCAATGGCAACTAATTGGTGCGGTCATACAATAGAGATACTATTTACCTATATACACAGACCACTTGGTCTGTGCCTACCTTCTGTATTTATTTAAAACTTGAAACTGGTGTTTGTATGTAAAGTTTTGGTCGTCAGATATATTGTCAAAATATTTATTATTATTATTAAGAGCCCATAGTGTCCCAATGCTGGGCAAAGCTTCCCTCATCTGTTTCCAGTCGTTTTTGTTCTTGGCGAACACAAACCATCCCTTATTAAAACTGTCAAGCTCGTCTCTTCACCGTTTTCGCGGTCTGCCACGTTTGCGTATATTAAAGTCAAAATATATTTAAAAGAAATTAAAATGTGATAGGTATAATTGTTAATAATTTGCAACAACTTTCCTGGCATTAAGGATTGTTAGCTGATCGCTGTTAGCGATAAGGCGACCTAATTTGTAGTTTCTATAAGACATTTAAATGTACCTTCCTTATTTAAACAATAAGGCATATTTGATTTGATTGTTATTACCCGACTGCGGAGCGAAGCTAAAAAGAGGATAATGTATTCAACGCTTCTGTATACCGGATGAGTCTTTTTACCGTAAGGAAAAAGGTAGGGCATTAATATGCCCTAATGGTACCCTAATGGTAAGTGAAATAGAAGTTAATGGCATAGGTAGTTTTTTTTTTTTTTTCAAAAACGCACGCGCCGGCCGTATATTGATATGCGACTGGCGGGATTCTACCTGACTACTGTTTTAATATACCTACCTCTACAAAATCAAAACGAAACAACTCAATTTGGTTTATACCGACGTCGGAGGTCGCGTAAGACCAATAACGAATTGATCGAAGCGCATTGCACACTTACTTAGTAATCAAAAAAATATACTTTCGAGGAACCGATTTATCTCATTTAGATGTAGGTAGATCATCCCGGTCTAGGCCTTAATTTTTTATGTATTTTCTTATCTGTTGTGCAATAAAGTGTATTTGTACGGTGTGGTTTTGCATGCATTGTGTTGCATTGTAGTGCATTGCATTGTATTGTACATGGATTATCGAGCCACTCAAAATAAGTGCAGTAGCGTTTCATTAGAATCGAGACAAAATATGATCTGTTACTGTATATTATGTGATATGGTAAGGTGAAGGTTTAGAACCACCAAGAGCATTATGCTGTATGCAGTTTATCGATACTTGTTTAATCAACGAAGCAAAATATTCTAAACGCCTTCCTGCAGCAACCTCTCTGTTCCCAGACGTTCAGTTTTTCTGTTCTCGTGCGATTTGTTTCTCATTTACATATTCAGCTGACAATGAAATAAGCTTTTGTACTTGCGATTTTCGGTCTTATACCGACACAGTAGGCAGAGTATGTAGGTAGAACGTATATTATTCAATCACGACAACCCAAAACTAGAAATTGTAAGTGAAGTTGGTTTTGAAGCAGACTCCGTCGAAATTAATCCAGAAAGTAATTCACTATTAAAACATTTTTTTACAAACTAAAAATAAGAAAACGCTCTTATCACCTGACCATTTATTTATTTATTTATTTATTTATTCAGTCTTTCACATGCAGCATTACAGTACATTACATTATACCATGTCGAGTTGTGAATGATGTGTGGCTATAAACAATGCTCTTGTCAGTTTACTGCAACGTTACGGTAAATCTTTCGATAAACGAGCAGAATAAGCTATAAACATAGGCAAGTAAATTTTTGGTATCTTCACGTATGCGAAAGATAGGAATGGAAAACTGCAGATCAAAGAACCTCTGACGATAAAAGATGGGTGTTATGTGTTTCACTGCGTTATGTGTGTGTCCAGTCTTTGTCCGGATATACCTGAGTAATGGGTGGTCCGATTAGAGTGCGAAGTCCGATGAGATTGTTGAAAATCGGTTAAGCTGTTTCGAAGTTTAACACAGTTGCTTGGTGTATATGGGATGATACCATAGTCTTTCCTGAGGTTTATAACAGTATTTTAATAGATATTACAATCGGAGATGTCGATGATTGAGTAACAAGAGTTATAGTGTAAGAAAGAATGTGAGGTAGGTAGGTCTATCTTTATTCTCTCGTACCTCCGCGTCACGTGGTGTCACTGACAACTCAACTTTTAATATATGCGCCAACGACTGCGCTTCGCATGTACGGGATACGTCTAGGCTTTTGTTGTGTTGTGTATACACCTAGGCAAATTTTAATCTTGAAATACCTAATATTAGCAATCTGACTGACATCGTTTAATGCCATTCTGATTTCCCCTATTACTGAATTTATTATATTTTATTGTTTATTATTAGAATTTTTTTTTAATCTTTACTCGACTTGCGATTCTCTCCGCGTAATGATGGTTCAAGTGTTAAAATGCCCCTTTCGTAAGTATATTTACTAGGTTTACTAGGGTGGTCAGAGATATTCCAAACATAAGCGTTTGGGTGTTCCAAACATTAAAAGTCAATGCTTCAAACAACATCCATCGTTCACCTTTCGAAATATACAGAAATGCATACGTGACAGAGGGTGAGCCCTTCTCCGTTATAATGTGCATGTCTATCGATGTTTTTTGGTGTGAAGTCCCATAGTCGCCTTCTACGACACCATGGGAAGAGTTCTATTCTTTTTACTTGCTGAAACCACATATTCTGTACTATATTCTGTACTACATATTCTATAGTATATTCTGTACTATTTTCTCACCTTGTCAACATGCCCTTTTCCTAAGTACATTTACTAGGTTTTGTTATGTACTAGGCAGGAAGACATGCTTCATTATTCAAAAAATTCACATAATTACTTAGATTAACTTGATAAATAAATCAATCAATTGATCTTAATAGGTGAATGAAGTTAATGTAAACACAAAAAATGTGAAAGTTACATTATTTTCCGATTTAGGTCATATATTTGATTAGGTATAGTAGACTTAGCCCACTCAGGTGATTCACTGTGGGAGCATTAAGTCCAGGAATTTAACAAAGAAGATTGGTATTAAAGATCTATCCATAGATAGATATGTAGATTGATAAAGCCTTTATTTGTTGCCACAGTCACATATGTACATTTAGCTTATACATATTAATACTCAGATAAGGTAACAAATCAAAAACAATAACAATTTTGTAACACTAACGCATGTGTGTGCTGCAGTAGGTTAATGGGTCATAGCTCAGTATATTAGATTGCTCATTGAGACACCGATAGTACTATATTAATTCTGTGACACAGATTTTCAGCTATCAACTAAGGAGCAGAGCATAGTGTACAAATATGAATAAATATCACAACAAAACTGATTAATGATAGTCCATTGTTTCTTTTTGTCATAGTGTTCCTTCAATTTGTCGAGCCATTAACATTCCATGGGTATTGTTAAAGGGTTTCTGGCGTCAAGGAACGACCTAGTTCCGTTGTAAGGTCATCTTCCCTATATAAATCAAACTATACTCTACACCAACTGTTTCTACAATGGCCCGTATAAATTAATATTCTCTAAATATAAATCAAAAGGCTTATTTGCGCTTAGACTATATAACACAATTTAGCTGCCCAGTTTGATTGGCTTTACATTCCTAAAATAGAATTATTCAGGAAAATATTTCAAATTCAATACAGTCTTGTGAGAGACGAATCGCTACATTATTTGGAAGGAAAATAAAGATATTTCCTCTTGGTCTGCAGGAATATTATCAAGTCGAAAATGTGGTCCTTGTCTTTGGCAGTTTATATAACTGTCATTTGTTATACAAATCTTTAAATAGTACAAACTAAGTCTGTCTGTTTGTGCGCTTAGTTGTTCTATACTATAAAACGGATTTTGAGACAGTTTCCATTCTCATTTAGAGAATTCCTTTCAGATGGTAAATCACTAAGCAATACGATCAGCAAAGCGGTATATTTCTTCCTCTTTTATGGAAGCAGCATACAGGTCACCTTGTGCTGGAAGGAGAACACTGGCACCTATGACTGCTCCAATTTCATACAGATTAAGCGGATTCATCATCATCAGCCCGTAAATATTCCACTGCAGGGATATAAGCTTTCCGTGATTTATGACGGAGTATGGGCCGTAGTCCGCCACGCTAGCCCAGTGCGGGTTGGGGACTTCACATGCCTTAGAATTTTTATTTCTCAGGCATGCAGGTTTCCTCAATACGTTTTCCTTCACCGTTTAAGAGCAGTCGGATAAATGCACATAAGTAAATTTAAAATTCATTGGTTCATGACCTGCCTGGGAATAGGCAGTAATTTCATTGGATTTCTTTATTCTTCACGCCGATTTGCAATACAACAATGTATACACATCGATCTCATCATCACATCACAAAAAAAAGTCCTTTAAAAATCACTACTGGACTGGACTATGGAGTTATTTGCATCGCTTTCCCTGGAAGAAGTTACCCTAATCGCCATGCTGAGGAGGCGAGTTGATGACCGCAGATGCTTCTGTCCATCACTGCTCAAAGTCGTTATAATCACGATCATTTGGTTGCCTCTCAACACTCTCCACAAAAAGAGTGCTGGTCCTATTCTAGTCTGCTAGCAATCACACGGACTACTTTAAATATGTGTACCGCCTGTTAATCAATTTAGTTTGTTACAATATCTAATGCTTATGATTTTTGTCCGCCGAAAATGGAGGCTGCAGGCGAAGTATATTAAAAATCGATCGGGGCCGCGCGCTCTAAGTACTTTGCTGCAGGTTCAATTCCCAGCCAGTATGCCTGTGTAGTACCGGTTTGGTGGTAGGGCGTTTTTAAATATCCACCTGGCTAGTTACCACCATCTTACCTTACTCTGTTGTGTACATGTTCCATTACAACTAACGCTAACATAAGTGTTTGATTAATTCAGTTTCACCGTTAAAGAGAAACAACATAACTATTTAAGTATTTAAAAACCAAAAAACCCGACAGCATATTTTGTATTTTGCAGGCGCCATGTTGAATTTTTTACCAAAAAATGTACCCTATTACACTCTAGAGATCAAGACGAATCGAGCGACACTTTGCACTTCAAAATCGGTCGACTCGTTTAGGCCGATTTTTCCCACTTCTACAGATTCCCCATTCTATACAGATTTCCAATATTATAGAAACCCTTGTCTAGAGATTGTCAATACTATACAGATTCCCATCTCTACAGATTCCTATTACAGGAGGTAATATATATCGACATCTATATACATTCATGTATACATATACTTACATACACTCGAAAAACATTCCTTTTTGGGACTGTCGGGTAAAAATAGAACAGTGGCCCTGTGATTCACGGCAAACTATAACAATTCGTCTCTTTCCGTGGGTGTCGTAAAAGGCGACTATGGGGTCGTGTTTTGCGAACATAACTGTATATTACAATAGTATGGGTTACAGTACAGCATCATTGATGCGGGCCTCCCAAAAAGTCTGCCCATCCAAATCGTTCCATGGGAAGTATGAGTACTATGGGAATGGGCTTTCATAGACTGCTGATGTGTGATAATAATATCAGATCAGATGAGAGATATCCCAAACATTAGTGTTTGAATGTTTCAGATATTAAAATTAACTTGAAACAGATCCACGGTTCACCTTACGGAGTATACACAAATGCATACGGGTGAGCCCATCACCGTTAAAACATGCAAGTCTATTGATGTGTTTGGTGGAAAGTGCCTTAGTCGCCTTGTATGACCCGCGGGAAGAGACAGGTTGGTTCTAATCTTTTTACGTAGCAAAACCACACAGTGTAATGTGAAATAGAAACAACATTTGTAATAATAATTAAATTATTTCCCGAAGTTTTGTTCGCTCGTTGTTATTATCAAGTCATTACTGCCCCTAACTGATATTTTGACAGGGCTTAAGTAGGTAAAATATGGATGATGGTAATTAATTGCTAATTTTAGGCCTTAATTTCATTTAATTAAGTTTGTTTAAGATTTACGAAAATTGACGTTGCCTGTACCGAAATTTAATTTTATTATTTATGACAAAAGCTTTCTTCTTATTATCTACCATTCACTTCCTGCCTCCATCATCAGAGACCCTCAACACCAAGTGCAATATATTGGACTCGTTAAGATGAATCACATGAGCAACGAGGGGTTTACTAGTCGCTACTGAAGAGTTCCACCATCACCTCTTGGCTCCATCATCAGACCCTTGTAATATATTGGACTCGTTAAAATGAATCATACGAGCCTAAACTCGAGGGGTTTACTATAGTAGCCACTTAGGAGTTCCATCATGCACCTCCTGGCTCCATCATCAGGTCATCATCAGTATTGTCGTCCGAACTATATATACATTTCGATACAGAAATTGGAATTGGCTTAAAATTGACTTCCAAGATTTGTTAGTTACAAGGTGAAGCTAATAAAAGCGTGTTAATATCCTCAAATTCTACCGCAATAATTCCTGTATTTTCCATAGTCACGTTAAAATAAGAAAATATTGCTCCAATAACAATTTCTTCCGTTATTTTTTTAGGAAATGCCGGAGTCACGTAGATACACTTAATCCTACGCATGCTTGACTGGAATGTCAATCTCACGTTTGGCGAAAAGCTGGATAAGTAGAATTTGCCATTAGCCCTTTTGTTGTGATTCCTCTGGAGATATAAGTACTAAGTATACCAATTTTGACTAAAAAAATAGTATAGAAACATAAATAATAATAGTGATGTTGAACCCCAGCATTGGAGCATTAAGGCTATGTTTAGAAAATAACCGGCAGTAATTTATATAACCAGATAAATAAAGCAAGCATATTAAAATCTAAAGTTCGAAACCACCTCCGTGGCTCAATGTAAACAACATAGGGTTTACGAATCGTAGGTCGCGGGTTCGATCCCTAGCGATTTGGTTGGTGGTAGGACTGTTTGAATGTCCGCCTGGCTAGCTACCACTATCTCATCCAAGTCTGCCGCCAAACAGCAATGTTGTGTTTCCGGTTGTCAGAGATAACATAGCCAGTCAGCCAAATTAGATGGGGTTTCCGGGTTAGTACGCTTTCACGGGCTTCATCTTCAATTAACATCGGTTGTGATTGAGGGCACCTGCTGATCCCGTTGAGCATATAAAAAAAACGGCTTTAACCCATGTAAATCAAATATATAAACCCCTCTTTCATTCTATTGCGTCGGAGGATAAAAATAAGTAAGGGAAGTTTGAAGAAGCATCCCCGAAATTTTGTAATACCTATTTTTAACACACCATGCAAAAAGATCTATCTATATGTTTGCCTGTGGCATTGTTGTGTCAAAACAAGCGAAACTATTTGAAATCGAAAAATAGTTTTTGTAAGATTGTTCTTCGCCACTTTGATGGAAACCGGTTAAGTCGTCTCGGAGATATTTATCTGTGTACATGGTTTGTTTATCTTTTTTTATATGCACAACGGGTTAGCACTTGACCTCAATCACACCTGATATTAGGTGCAGATGTGGCCGAAGGTGAAACGTACTGAACCGGAAGTCCCATCCTATTTCGGGGACTGACTATCTTATCTCTGACAACGGGACACAACAATGCTATTAACATAGGTGTTTGGCGGCAGATTTAGATAAGATGGTGGTAGCTAACCAGGCGAACATTTAATATGCCCTACCACCAAGCAAACCGAGTTACTAACCCAACTGGGGATCGAATCCGCGACCTCCGAATTGTATACCCTATGTTGTTTACGAGCCATAGTCAAATCTGAATGACATATCAAATCATTGCCTTTCGGAGAGTTTCCAAACTTTCAATTAAATGGACATCCTCGAAATGTTGTAACAACTGTTTTATATACCCAGAGTTTATTTTTTTGTGATGTTTCTGTCTCTTACATATATAACTTTATTTTAACTGTTTTATTTATTCACTTCATTCATGTGAATTATGCTTTGGTGAGTTGGGAGGTCTAAAATTAAAAATAAGAAACCCACTGGGAAATGAGGCACCATCTTGAAAGAGGGCTCGTTATCTTCGAACGCCCGAGGAAAATAATCAGCCTATAAAACAAAGGAAACAATAGGTACAGTAGACTGCAAGTCAAGCTTGACGCAGGTGTTTCTCATTACGGTGTGCTAAAATTAAATACAATATCACCGTGTCTTTCTATTTTATTCACATAGTTTACATAACTATCCCCTTCTGTTACAAATATCTGCCTATTAAAGTGACCCGCACTTACCCTTATAGACGAATTTTTTGTAGACTGTAAAATTTTGTGTTAAAAAATTAAGTGTCTTCAAAGGGTTAAATCAGCATACTGTTATACCCATAATTAATATCGAGTAAAATGCTGACTCGTAAAAAACTAGTTTGCGCCACGCGGTCACAAGCAGTCTTTTCCTAGCACCTACACCACGCGTGTCCAAGAATTTCAGGTCCTGAGAACTTCAAACTTCAAGCATTTAATTTCAACGTAAGATACATGATATCATTTGTTGAATGTCAATTTAAATCTATTGGAAATAAAAATAGGCCTAAGCATTTTTCGGTCAGTCAGTATGTCAAAGCTACCACCGCTTCGGAAAGGGAAATCATCTGTGGGAAAAGAAGCGGCGCAAGAAACCCACAGGATCATTTTCTTTTCTTTTCTCTTTTTTTATATATATAAAAGTATACAACTAATACAATTTTATCATTTTTGGGAGCTGGGCGAAGTATACCAAGCGTTTTTGTCATTCAGGTAGTAACTAATTTTGTAATAACCTTTTTTTGTTAATGTTGTTTTGACATGGTGTTTAAATTGTTTTTCATTTAGTTTAATGATATTCTCAGGTATAAGGTTATAAAAGCGTATACAGTGTCCCATAAATGATGTATTAACTTTGCTCAGTCTGAATATAGGGGTGGCTAATTTGTCCTTATATCTCAAATTTAAGTTATGCTTATCACTATTTTTTGGGAATGAAGAAATATTTTTTCGTACGTACATAATATTCTCGTAAATAAATTGTGAAGGAACAGTTAAAATATTAATTTCTTTGAATCTGTCCCGAAGAGAGTCGTATCGACGCAGATTATATATTGCCCTGCCCTCTTTTGCAAAATAAAAATATTTTCAGTATCAGCTGCTCGTCCCCAAAGCAAAATACCATATGACATGATACTGTGGAAGTAACTAAAGTAAACTAATTTTGCAGTAGCCACATCTGTTAACTGTCCAATCTTCCAGACGGCATATGCTGCGGAACTCAATCTACGCGCTAAAGATTCTAAATGTGGTCCCCACTGAAGCTTGGAGTCAAGCGTAATTCCTAAAAAGACTGTTGCATCTACAAATTCCACTTTATCTTGATCAATTACAATTACACTGACTTGACTGACTGATTAGACTAAGGCAATCAAGAAATTTTATAATAAACGGGTGTGTCACATAAATAGTTTTTTTTTTAAAAACCAAACGGGGTCCATCGCATAACAATCGCGCGCCACAAAAGCGCCCGGGCTCTCATTTATATGAGAGAAAGAGAAATTATATTCCATTTACATGGAATACATTTTTTAGAATTCCTCCAAAACTATCAAATCAATTTAGTAAACAAATTAAAAGTTCAATCATCGCGGAAATACCAATTTTCAAATAAAAAACCCCTTTGAAATCGGTACAATTGTTCCCGTAGACAAAGGCTTTAAGCGTTATTTAATACCCCGCTTTGCGTCGGGCTATCAGCTGCCATATTGAATTCTTGACTACGTCATGTATCACTTGTCCAAAACGTTGAGCAGATTAGACTGCACGGTAACGCAAGTTGCCTCAATGAAAATAAATTAGTTATCTGTAATATCTTTATCTTAGCTATCTATATATCTTATCTTTTTATTGCTTCTCAGTTACGTAGGTGGAGAATTACAAGTGGAACTTGACCTCTTACATTAATGGTTTTGATGGGATTTAATTTTACTGCTAAAGTTTGAATTCGTTTTAGTCAAAGCCGTCTAGTTCATCCCGTCTGGCAATCTAAATGGTTTAAGTTTATATTTATGATTTTTCGGTATTGTAATTTAATTATATGTATTTATTAAATCCATTTAATAATCCATTGGAATAATTAAGTGGAGCGTCGGTGGCTCAGCGACACCAATTTAGGATGTCCGGGTTCGATTCCCAGGCAGGCCAAGTACCAATCAGTTATTAAATTTAATTTGATTACGTATGTGCGGTTATCCGAATGTGAAGTCCCCAAGCCGCATTGAGCCCGCGTGGTGGACTATGGCCCATACACTCTCACATACGAGGGAAGGCCTATATCCCTGCATTGGGCTGTTTACGGGTTGATGATGATGAATAATTAATTGTGCTCTTTTTAGCCTCACCCAGAAGAGTAAGGACATTGTTACCAGATTAGTTACTTTTAAAAAGAAGGCCCTGTTTTGCACAGAGGCCATCATTAAGAAATCATAAAAATGCAACATCCGTAAACAAATTTTCATTCTATGCATAGAATTAAAAAATAAACAATGGGTGAATGTGACTTTGAGTTATGAGTCTACTGATTATAATCTTGCATCACCGGTTGTATTGAATCATTGTTTTCCAAGCCAATGAAAGGGTTTTAGAATTTAATTTGTGCAGCTAGACCGAGCGGTGATGCTATGGCACCGGGAAATATTGCAGAGAAAATGTAATGAAATACGAATCCTTTAAACTTCCACATTCATTTTTATCCCTGCTAACCTATCTAGGTTCAGAAAGTAAGGCGGTATTTTCTGAACTTCTTCGTAGACTGTAGTATTGATTTCCCTTGGGAGTAAAAGCGTTTGTCATGAACTAATTTCATAATGTTACGCTTGCGGTAAATACTCTGCTAAAAGACAATTTCTGTTGCGGGAAAGACCTCCTAATGATATTCATAATAAGATTTCAACAACGAGATATTTTCATAAAACTAAATGAGACTATTTCATCCAAAAAGCAATTAAGAAGTTTAAGTACTTATTTTGAATATTGTAATTAGTATTTTACTAATGTTATGTAAGTCATTTGTTTAAACATTCTTATTTTGTCATTCTCCTGCAACTTCGAGAAATTGAACAATTTTGGTAAAGTTGGGACTTCAATCAAATCAGTTTTATCGTACTTACCTCACATATAATAATCAATTATCATTTCATCATCATCTGTAAGGTCTACGGCTGGAATTTAGCTATTTTAAAAAGTTTATTTCAATATAATCATAACTCCACTTTTTATTTTAAACCCCCAACGAAAAACTACAGGTGTTATGTGTGTAGAAATTGTCTGTGTGTGTCCATTTTAAATTTAATTTTAGTCTAGAAATGATTTAAGTAATAATTCACTTTCCATATATTGTGAGAAACTCTACCTAAAAGGAGGTATTCTTTTGCTAGATTCAATAACGAGGCTGGTTGTAATTAAGCTGAAAAGCAACGTTTTGGGAAAGGACTATGTCTTATAGTAGACTAGGGTGAGTTATCGATGATGGAGTAAAGATGAATACTGAAAAATTTTCAATAAAAATGTGCAAGTTATAATAAGTCCAATAAAATGGCCATAGTGGAAGTTTATAAAAAGTTGATGATGACAACTCTCTTATACTCGTACTTACCTAATCATCATAATCACATAAATCACACTAATACACACAACATAGGTCTCCCCATAGATTTCCAGAGCGACCGGAGCGAGTCGACTTACTCCAGCGACTTCCCGTTACCACCTTGCTTGGGTACTAGGCTGCTTGCACCTATGTATGTACAGTCGGCAACACAGTTAAGGTAGCAGGTCTTTATTTATAAATATAGGGGAAAGTGTAAAGGAAATTGTTATTTAAGTTTAACTGAAATTTATCTATCACATGATGGTATGATATGCCAAGCAGTTGATGTTGGTGGTCAGAGATAAGGTAGCCAATCCCGAGTTTCCGAGTCCGCTTCCACCTTCGGCCTCATCTTCACTTAGCATCACGTGTGATTAAGGTCAAGTGCTAACTCGTTGTACATTAAAAAAATTTCATAATTATTGCAGGTGGTGGCAGTGTAGTGGATTGTCGTAGTGGCTAGTGACCTTGCCTGCGAAACTAATCGTTGCGGGTTCGAATCCCGCAAGGAATAAATGTTTATGTAATGAATTTCTTCCCGAATCATGGATGTTAATATAAATATTTATGTATGTTTATCCGTTATTTAGTATCTATATTCCAACTTTGCTTAGTTCGGGACTAGATGATTTGTGGAAGTGTCCGAAATATTTCATTATTATTGTTTACTATTACGTTAATTGTGTTGTAGACTGCACCTACCTACCTAGAAACATGAAAATGTAAATATGGATTGGATTTCAAACAAAATAATAGTATAAATTGGCACTTAACTGTCTGAAAGCACATAAGATGATCAAAAAACGCTGTTAGCTATAGAGGAGTTAGAGAAATTTATTGCATATTGGTGCACCTACCAATCGAAGTTCAATCGACCATTTAGTTTTTATCGTCTGTCTCCTGAGCTGATATCAAACATGTTCATTCTCTGTAAAGACCGTTCTTTGTTTAATGGTTCAATATTTCTTACTTTGGTAGGTCAATCGTAGTATTGGCTAACTAATATTATAAATGCGAAAGTGTGTGTGTATGTCTGTATGTATGTTTGTTAAATCTTCACGCCTTATACCGCTGGATGGAACAGATTAGGACCTGTATTAACATATTGGCAAATTTTTTTGGTGAACCTATTTTGATGAAATCTTCTACGAAGTCGCGGGCGGAAAGCTAGTTGTATAGTTGTATATAGTTGTATATAGTTGTATATAAAGTGAAGGAAGAATTCGCAACTGCAGTGTATACATAATGATATGATGTTGAATTATAATGATTTGAGAAACACACTCTGTGAACTGTGGATGTTGTTTCAAGTTGTTTAAACTCTTAATATTTTGGACACCCAAACACTAATGTTAGGGATATCTCTGACCCACCCCATTTGAGATAACGGCCGTGACGTTATCTATGTTTTAGGAAATACAGAAATTTATGATCACCCGATGTTCGTAGACTTTATTTGAACATTCAAGAAAAGTCCAAAACATTCAAAAACAGACATGCTGAAGTTAAATTGTGTTGTAAAAAATTCATGTTACGGGGTGCATTATAACGCAAAAATAAGACTAAATAAGCCAAACTGCCTCTATTTATTATACTGGTATTATGTATTAACTAATAGCGCCTATATAAACCTCTACTGGTAGATACACCTGACTCATTCATTTTCATAAATATTTTATCAGCATTTTTATATTCCTGGCACCGCAACACTGGCTCATTTCCAATACTTCTTTCTTCTTTAGATTTTATTATTGCCGTGAGCTCGATTCTTTATCTTATCAAACAGGTGGTTGGTTAAAGCATTGACCCCTTACATTACCTTTACATTTTTCTTTACATTACGAGTGTGGTCATTTTGCGAATGGGACAAAATGCGAATGGGATCAAATGCGAATGGGACGGAATGCGAATGGAACCAAATGCGAATGAGATGGAATGCGAATGGGACCGAATGCGAACGGGACCTTTTTTTGCATTCGTGACGAAATGCGAATGGGATGGTATGCGTCAAACCCCTTCAAAAATTGCACTGTGACGCTAATCTTACTTAAGTACTGTCTAAGTACAGTCTAAGTAAGTCTGAGGTCGTTGACATAGCTCTGAAGGAGTAGCAATGGGAATTTCTCACCTCACTTTTACTATTGTTACCGCTTTAAGCCAGGCTGGATCAACAGTAGTGGTACTTTGAAGCGGCGCCTTCTGAAGATAGACGATACCCTATCTATTACTACTTAGAAAGACTAAAGGAAGAATTTAAAAGTGGCAAAGTAGGACAGAAAGGCCCTCCTTAGAAATTTGGAATTTAGCCAATGTGATGCAAAAAGATGAAGCGCGGTTTGGACGCATAAAGTCAAAGATCGGGTTATGTATTGCTTCATCGGAGAGACCTATATACACCATTCCTTCATTCAATGTAAATTACTTCTATAATATAATTACCTACTCTTTGCTTTACTCAATAATCAGTTGGAATTAGATTTTGCGGTACTCAGTGTAGTCATACTGTATGCAGCGCGGCAATTAATTTGCATAGCTGAAGCAGCGTCAAGCGCATGTGGCCTGTTGTCTCTAGCGACTGGAAGTGCGCTGCTTGTATGTTCAATTTAGATAGGGCACATTGTGTCTACTGATTCACACAGTTTACTGCACAATGGTCAAAACATGACTTCTATGTCAATATTGTGATTAATAGATTTCCAATTAAGGTGTAGTTTCCAGTTAGAAATTAGAAGCTATATCGTACAGAGGAGATACATTTTGAAGTTTCACAATGTTAGCTCTAGCCTAGCGGCAAAAACAAGAATCCATCTACAAGTTATTTCATTAAAATGACTTTAAGAGACCCTAATTAAGTCAAAATAAAACAAGCGTCATTTTTTCGTTTTTATATTTTATTTATTGATTCATAAACCCTACCGACTTTATAGATGTAGACAACATGCACCACACAATAAGTTACATCGGGAATGTGCAATGAAGATCTTTAGTTTGAAAACAATACATTTTTCTTAAGTGTTACCACGATGTCATGTTATTAAGTAGAAATGTTAAGATTATGTCTTCGTTATAAATATTTTTTTTTAATGCACAACGGGTTACCACTTAACCTCAATCACACCTGATGTTAAGTGAAGATGAGGCCGAAGGATGCAGCGTACTAACCCGGAAAATATCACAAAAGCTTCGATAACAGTAGATACATTTCTACTGTTATTTCGATATTTTGGTCTATTCTTTTAGGCAGCATGTGTTATTCGATATTTTGCTTGTCAATTGCAATAAACAGCCCTCTTATATGCATTTAAGGATTTGACGTTAGTAATACGAAAGCTTTAGATTTTACCGAAGTTCATGACATTCTAAAATATGAAGCAAACATTTCAAATAAGCTTGCATCTTCTCGAGCATTAAAAAAATTTATTTGTTGCCGTAGTCTCGTAGTCTCTCTGTGACAACACGAGATAGAACCTTGATGTCACGTTCATGCTTTATGAGAGTAAATAAACGTGAAGCTTCTATCTCGTCTCATTATAGATATAGACTGTCCTACTCATCTATCCGAGCAGACAAGTAGGAAATATTAAAAGAAATCTCGTTACAAAAAAAAATATTCAAACCGAAACTGTCTGATGTGAAGAAGTATTTACGTATACACCCTCATCCCAAACAGGGTGGTCGTAGATATCCCAAATATTAGCATTTGGTTGTTCCAAGCAATGAGAGTTTAATGCGTGAAACATTCACGCTCACCTTACGATGAAGCACTTAATTAAATTGTTATTAATTTGTTACACCTTTGAATATAATTTGGAAACATTGGACACACCCTGGTTAATTAATTTGCAAGGCTGAAGTGGTCATCTGCGTCATACACACGTGTCTGTTGTCTAAGCGTGAAGCTTCCACGGGCATACTATTTATAGATCTGTCGTCGGAAATACACAGTGTAATTTAAATTTTCGGGATTGCACATTAATTTAAATCAAACTCATTTTGTCGCTGTAAAATCCTGACTAACACAGGGTCAACTCATATTCCTGAGGGTGACATAGTTTATTATGATGACTAAAGGGTTTATTGATGGAAGTAAAGTTATTATAAAATGAGGAGCTTTCAAAAATCTTGGATAGTTCCACTTTTCCATTGCCAAGTGACTGTGAAAATACATTGCAGTTATGTCACGGGCTTAAGATATTCAAAATATATCCCATACTTTACAATCAACGCCACTTTCAGTCGTATGTGCTCTGTTCAAGGTCTAATAATTCAAGGGGTCTATTGTTACATTATTAGTTTCGAAGCGAGCTTATTTTGAATTCGTTGGAAGTCTTTTGACGTCACATTGCAAATAATTCACTCAAAGTGTGTCTTTTGTCAGTTATTTAATCATAACGGTTTTGTGAAGAAGAGACTCCAGGTAATTGTAATCGCAGTAGCCTAAAATTATGTTCACACTTGTAGTCACGATGTTTTTACCACTTCCTTCTAATTTTATATCATTCACATTAACCCATTCTATCATTATTATTGTCTTTATTATGTTCTTAATTTACACCAAATATTTGAAATATATAAAGCGAAGTAATAATGTTATTTATACTATTATATTATATATAATTTTGTATTATTTTTAATTCCTTTATAAACACTGAACAAAGAAATTATAGGTCTATCAGTATCAAGGGTCCGTCACAATCCATAATACCGTAAGTATAATAAAATTCTGCAATAATTATTTAAAATAAAATTTAACCGTCGTGGGTTGGATCCCCAGCGGGGTACATATTTAAGTACTCGGTTTGGTTGGTGGTAGGGCATTTTAAATGTCCGCCTGGCTAACAACCACCATCTTAGCTAATTCTGCTGCCAAACAGCAATGTTAATAGCATTGTTATGTTCCTGTTGTCAAAGATAAGATAGCCAGTTCCCCAAATGTTGGAGATTCCGGGTCAGTACGCTTCCACCTTCGGCCTTATCTTCACTTAACATCAGGTGTGATTGAGGTCAAGTGCTAACCCCGATGTGCATAAAAAAAAAAATTTAAGTAACTTTGTGTATGAAAATTGCAACGGTAAACAACATAAGATTATAAAGTTTAATAATTTCCTTTGTACTAATATAAGTTTGTATTGATTAAAAACTCTTTAGTTACCGCATAGGAGCTAATTGCAGTTTTCTTGTGGTATAATAATAATGAATTTAAAAGCCCTGGAGTAGACAAACTTCGCTTAGCCGTTGCAAACTGTTGTGTGGATTAAGCTGCTTTTGAAACTTGTTAAACTAGATTAACTTCAATTTCACCAAGCGCTTTTTTAACCCCTTTAGTTTTCAATTTCAACAAATACTGTAGTAGTTAATAATTACTTTTAACTTTAATATTTTATAAGTTACTAGCTTTCTGCCTGCGACTGCGAATTAGTTTATGTAAAATTTAAGGATTAATAGGAACAGAATATTTTGTTAGACCTCAATCACATTTGATGGAAATTGAAGAGGCCGAAGGCGGCTCAACTCATTTAGAATATCTTATTCAAACAGCCGGAACACAATACTAATATCAACATTTGACTTAGATAAGATGGTGGTAGCTGATTAAGCGGATAATTCAAAATGCCCTACCTGGTGGTACAAACATGTGAGAATCGAACCTGGGACCTCCGTTTTGTAAACGTTATGTTGTTTACATTGAACCACGGTGGCAGTTAATATACTCCTTTTCATTACAAAATTTCATCCAAGTTCGTAAAGTTGTTTATGCAGGGCTGAGTAACAAGGATCTTTCATATTTATTAGTTTGTAATAAAACAAGAGAAAACCTTTTTAAATGCACTTTAAAGGCAAGAAAACTTAAATTAATAAAATAAATCGCAGTCCTCACCAAGGGAAGCCATCTCTAGAAAGGAAGAATTATGTTAAAAATAAAAATTCACTTATCATCAGGTGTGATTGAGGTCAAGTACGAACCCGTCGTGCATAAAAAAAAATACAAATTGTTGCCACAGATTAAAATGTATGTTCATGTACTGAACAAGTGGGTTGTGAGATTGAACCTAGGAATTCTCATTTAATGAGTTTAATGCAAATTTTAGTTCGACTTCTATCTGGCATGGAATGAAACACATTTTAATTACAAATTGAATTTCAGTCAATAATTCTTCTTCTAAATCTCTTTTAATTTCATGGTTACGCCCTTTTTTTACATTCTGAGTAGAATCACTGATATCACTAGATCCAATAGTTATAGGTACTAACCTATAACTATTGGAGATAGTTGATGAACTAAATTTTTCATCCTTAAACAAGTTTCCAAAACATTTCCCCTTTAGGCAATAAGAATAAAGATGTGCTTCGACTGAAATAGAGTACTCTATTAACCTGATAGACAATTTGTTCGAAGGGACCATTGAATTGCTCTCTTCAATCGTCATGAGTGGACGAAGGCTCAATACTTTTACTTCCAACAGACGTCTGAACGGTATAAATAGGCACCTAATAAAATGTTCTATCGTAATTTCCGTCACTTGATCCTAAATTAACATTAATTGAAAATTTTGAAAACCCTGAGAAAAAAAAAACGATTGTAACACCCAGATAAACGTAACCTTATTGAAACCTAAATATCAAACATGGCGAAGAACCTATCCCCGAGTGAAATAGTAAAATTAAGCGAAATTGAAAATTTTGACGTTCCAAGAAAGACCATGATTATCATCGAAATGATCCAAGAAACAGTGTAAAAAGCTAAAACTCTTCGAAACGGCTTAACCGATTTTCATTAATTATGACTAAGAACCTATCTTCTCATTTAGTCTAACTAATATTATACGTGCGAAACTTTGGATGTTTGTTTCTTTATTTTTTGATTGTTTATTTGTTTGTTTATTGCTCAATTACGGCAAAACGGATGAACGGATTTGGTATATAGGTAGAATATTATAGACGACCTGTTTGGTGTTGTGGTTAGCAACTCTGACCACTATACCAAAAGGTTGCGGGTTCGAATCCCGCTAGAGGCATATGTTTGTGCGATGAATACGGGCATGTGTACCCGAGTTATGGATGTTTTCATTTATAATAAGTATTTATTTACAAAAAAAAATGTATTTATGTAGTATATCAACCATCTGGTGTCCACAACACAAGCTTATTGCTTACTGTGGAACTAGATGGCGCTGGGTATATGTCTAAGGATATTTATTTATTTATTATATACCTTGGATTGAGACATAGGATAATTTTTTTCGTGATTATTTAAAGTGAGTAGTTCCCGCGGGATAAACAAATTTCCGCGATAAAGTTATTCTACGCAGGCGAAGCCGCGGGCGGAAAGCTAGTCTTTAATATAAAAAAACCACGCTTAAATCGTAGCACTCATTACTGAGATACATACATACATATGTACATAAAGTCACGTCTGTTTCCCGTAGGGATAGGCAGAGATCAGACTTCCACTTGCTATGATCCTGACACACCTCTTTTGCTTCATTCACTCTCATAAGATTGTTCATACTGAGATACGTCCGGATAAAAACTAGACACGTGCGAAATACATGTGACCCGTCGTTTTTTGTTTGGGAGCTAAAACTATTAATATCGATCTTGAACCTGCTGGGGCAAGTAGTGTTATGGATGACTATCAATTTCAAGCACGACCATTCTTAACTGTCTTATCTTAAACAACCGAGTGGGCTGTTTATTTGTTTATACTCCACGTTCATAAAAATAAGTGCCATGTAATATTTTTGCAGCTACACACAATCAATTTGCTAAATCACGAATAAATTAGAAAAGTTGTTCAAATAAGGATAAAATAAAAACTTTATGCCCACATTTCAGTGCCTACCTAAAGAATTAGTAAGGAACACTCATCCATCACGCAAGACTGGACTCGCACTTGAGTGGGCTTTTTCTTTTATCGTCTTTGTAAAAGAAATTTAATAAAAGAAGACCCGTTATATGAATTGGAACTAATCATTGACCTAACTTGTACGGATGATTTAAGTATGGTAATAATTTGTTGCTTTTACAAGTAGGTATATACAAGATAGGTCTGTTAAACAGGTCTTGTACGGGAATATATTAAACTAGGGGTGCCCGGACTTATTATAGAATCGGTGATCGACCATAAAATATATAATTAAGTCTTGGATATACGTACGAAAGAAAAGCGTCCCATTTAAATAAGTTTTTTTCTATTATAGTGTAAGTAAACATGAATTCCAAATATATCCACATTAAATGAAATTCAACATTCAACGAATTAGACTGAAAAATCATAATCAAATTGATATAAATCTCAACTGTAAGGCACACTTACAAAATGAGAGAGAAACTCAAAACATTGATAATGTTATTTACGTTGGATGGGTGTCTGTCTCATTGTGACCAAAGAAAAGACAAAAGGGCTTATAATATCAAAACTGGTAAACAATAATTTGTAGGAACGATTCAAAGTAAATAAAGTCCCTGTCAAATTCAACTTGGAAATTTCGCATTCTCCAAGTTTATATTTTAGAATAAATCAGTTCTAAACAACACCTCCATTTAACGAGGGCGAACCTAACAAAAAGGCAAAAAAAGGAAAAGGCCTCTTAAAGGTTATTTTTCCATGGTGAACCCTCAATATTTCCTCATTTGCCTTTATAAGCGCAGTATTTGTGTAAAGAGAGGGAAAAAAAGACCAATAAATACCAGTGCGTTCCAATGTTTTAAAATTAACGTACCTACCGTAGATAATGACTAATGGTGGAAGTAAATAATGATTCAACGTAGCGAAATTGCTGGCAGTTTTGACGACAAAATGGTTGTACACCAAACATTCATCAAGTATGTTCGCACAAAGTGAATGAGTAATTATACATGCACCATACGTTGCTGTGCATATTGCGGCGACCTCGCTTACCAAATAGGTATAGCCTATTTCATGGGTAGACTTCCGTTAAACTTTTCTTATCAAATACACTTTATTTTACAATCATCATCATATCAACCGCAAGAACTCCACTGCTGAACATAGGCCTCCCCCATAGAACTCCGGAGCGACCGATTGGAAGCGGCCTGAATCCGCGATTTCTCACGACCTATATGAGGTCGTCTGTTTACCTTGTGAGTGGACGTCTTCGCTGCGTCTGCCGGTGCATGGTTTCCACTCGAGAACTTTAATGCCCCACCGGCTATCAGTTCTTCGAGCTATGTGCCCTGCCCACTACCTTTTCAACTTGCTAATTTGCTGGGCTATGTTTTGTTTGACTATAGATTTCCTCATTCCTGATTCGATCAGGTAATGAAACGCCGAGCAGCACCTTGTCACAGCCGTTGAGTGATTTTGAGTTTTCTTATGCGGCCCCCGTTTCAGCAGATTCGACTTCAAGCAGTGAGGAATTTTGGATGGAAAGACGGTGCGCAGTTTCCGAATGCTCATTCGAGTTGGTTTCGTCGATTGGCCCTCGAAATTGGACCTGTCTAGTTGGATCTCTTGTCCTAATTAGACATACTCGTTACAACCTCCAGAGTGGAGTTCCCAACTGATATTGGTGTGGGCATGACATGGCCATTCGTAATAATTTTCGTTTTCTCCGTGTTCATCTTAAGGGTCACTTGTTGTGATACTCGAGCAGTGTTTTATAGAGTCTGCCATGATTACAATTTCGTCGGCAAACCGAAGGTGAGTGATATAGGTACTCGATATTTATGTTGATGCCGAATCCTTGCCATTTCAGGAGTTTGAAGGAATCTTCCAGTGCGACAGTTTCATCTACACTACAGCAGAATCTCTCTCGTGCTCCTGGTCCTGTACTCGAATTGACGAACATTGTACAAAATAACATTTTATATACAGGATTTTAGCGATATCGATATTATAGGTTTCGCATCATTGAAATCCCTTACGACCAATCAGCACTCTTCACCACAAGCTAAAAATTTGTGACCCCGAGGATAGGTAGATAAAGTACCTACATATGCGTCTCAATTGGTTTAGCACTCAGTGGTTTGAATGATAACAATGAAATATAAAATTTGAAGGAAAAAATAAAATATAAATTTTATATTTTTAAATTTAAAGGAAAATAAATATTGTTAATAATGCTACTTCGAACGCTACATCAAAATCCAGAAATTTCATATGATAATATATTTCCAAGTATGTTCTACATCTACACCAATAGAAATGTCATTAGGAATAAACAGAATAAATTATAATATACAAGTACTAGTACTTGAAATAAAAAACGCAAAATAAGTTCGATTGTCATTCATCACTGTTTGTTTAAGTTAATGTATGGCAGGTCATTTATTACATTGCCTACTATTACCAAACTTATTTACTCGTATTTGGTACTATGGAAAATAACATGCTGCAAGGCACACACGTCTCCCCTACTATTAACGACCAAATGTGAAGGACAAAGAATATTTCGCAAAAGGAATCGAGCATAATAATAAAGAATATCTAGTTTTTGTACCTGTTACATACTCGTATTATTCTCGCAAATAGCACGAGAGTAAAGTTCTCCCGACGTCTACATATTTCACTAAAACAACTTATAGATCCTTATGTCCCATGAATGTCAAATGAAGCACCCAAACTTTGGGGAGAAAAGGTAACTTGCGCGAGTGATAAAGTAGAGGATTCCTTCTGCATATTTTTATGTTGACTTCCTTATCCTTGTACTAATGGTTGCCTTCAGAAGACATTTACTTCTTGTTATTTGGTCAAAATAATTACAAAGAAGTTGTTTTCTATAGACAATTAGTATGCATTACAATGCCTCAATATTAACATGGGCCTCCAAACTAATGATCGAATTTGTTATTTTCAAAGAGATTGCAAATATATGTTGATAATCTCACTGGGATTTAGATACCACAAATGTGATTGAGTTCATAAGTTCATAAATTCAATCATATTTTAATCCTGGATCAGACGCTAAACTAAATTAAACTGGCCAAGGGTACAGATTATGCTATAATCACGATATTAGTTGACGTGGATAATATTTCAACTGATGTGTGAATTCATAAGGATAGTATAATAATGTAGACAATCCATGATGCGAGGCTCTCATTAATCTGGTATTGCTATAAGCGATGCTAATTACACCTAGAGCGAAGCCATGGTGTGGCGCATGATTTACAGTATGCTGCTGATTACGGCTGATAGATTATCAATACTTAGCCTAATATTTGAATAAAATAAATTTCACAGTTATGGAGCTGTATGTTATATTTATTTGTAATACTCATAAAAGATTCAATTGAATGTCTTCATCCTTATACTCTCCCAATTACTTAGAGTAGACTTTAGTTTATTTCATTGTCTTTTTTTTTCATTGTCTCTCATACCGCGCTCCTCCAAATTGTTTTTTTTACAAAATATCTATTCTTTTTCAGCCCTGTTTTTGGTACTGTTATTCCTTTTTCCGTGTTACCATTAATTGAAAACTGTATTGCTAAAGCTGAGGTTCTCTGATAAAGGTAAGGACTCTGACTTCCTTTGCTGACCATTGATCTTGGCATTCGACTACATTCGAGGAATTAATCAATTATAACCATGTGGCCGATGTGTGTACTTCATCATCCACAGCTTTATACCTACGTCCCCACTGTTGGGGCACAGCCTCCTCTCCCTGGGAGAAGGTTTGGGATATAGTCCACCACGCGGACCCAGTGCGGATTGGTGGGTACTTATAGAACGCATTTTAACCCCAGTTTCTGATACAGTAATGAAATGACTTTATTTGCAGTGATATTTGGGTGTTGTGGGCGATAAATCTATTACAATATTCCCGGAATCTGCTTATTTCAGGCGTTCAAATATTGAATGACTTTAATTATAAATTTTCATTTTTAACTGGTCTACTAATAGGTCATTTAATTACTAACAAAATTTAATTTCATTAATATTCGTTGATACAGTTATCAGTATCGTCTGATCGTGTATTTTTGACATGAAAGTGCTTACCAGTCAGCCTTTCAGATGGCTTTACTGCCAAATCCAATGCAAGAATATCTCCAATAAATAAATTATTCATGTAGGAGTCTATAGCCAAGTCAAATCTGGGGCAATCATGAAAGATCGAGTTATTATCAGCAAAGTGACAGAGGTTAGCGAAAGATTTGCGCGCCTAGTTTTTGGAGTACTAAATGTCTGATATATTACTCCTCCCTTCATTCGGTTAAAACCAGTAATCACTGTCTCTACTGGCAGTTATAAATTTGCAAAACAACATGCAATAATCACTCAAAGAATTTTTGCCAAATGAGTCTTACAGTAAAGGTCAAAAATTTACTAACCTGTGGAGGTAGCACAGATAGACGGATATACAAAATACTAACTACGTTCGCTCCGACACGGTTGACAATTGATGACGGAATTCGAAGCGCTCTCCAACCTCCAATCATTTGGGTGGAATTCGGGAAATTATATTATTTCGCCCTCTCTTTTCACTCTGATTATTTCACTGGCAGCGTCCATTGAAACAAAATATAAGTAAATAAGTTTTAGACTTCCGTAGCGTAATGTTAATAAAATGATCTTCTACTTTTTTGCTTTTAATTCGAAGTCAAATATGTTGTAGGTACATAGAGTACACTTAAAATAGTCAGATTTCAAATTTTTTAAGCTACTACTTGTTCTAAATCTAATCTATAACTGAGAGATGTTTTTTACTAACTTCAAAAGAGGAAGTGGTTGTTAATTATTATTAGTGCTGCCTGCGTTATTGATTTCAATGATTATATTTAATGGGTGAATTTTCTTGTCTTTGTCTTCAAAAAAGGAGTTTCTACGTTCTTCTGTATGTATTTTTTTTTTATGATTGGATTCGCGTTTGACCACAATCTCACCTGATGGAAAGTGACGATGTGGTCGAAGATGAAGCACGCGATCCCAGTAAATGCCTATTCACTCTGCTCTTGAAGATCCCAAGGTTGTAGGATTCAGGAAAGACTGACGCCGGAAGGGAGTTCCATGCCTTAGCTGTTCGGATGATGAATGAAGAATCGAACTTCTTAGTGCGAATGTTCGGTATATTAACTATATACGGGTGGAATCCCTCCCCAAGCCTAGTGGTCCGAAGATGGAAGGGTGACTGTGGAATAAGATTATGTACATAATATTGTACATTTTAGTGTATGTTTATATTTTCGTCAACTGTTAGCCAATTTTGATAATTATTTTTTTGTTTAGTTGTAGTAGTCCTATATAAATTTGGCTAAGATCTGATGTTGTGTATCTTTGACGACATAATGATTGTTGCTGAGCTCGGAGCCGGTTTTTTTTGACAACATTTGGCGGGTCAATTGTCTTTCAGGGTAATCCCATACATTCGTAAATTATTGACGAACGGATATACACCCCGGAGGTAGAAAAGGGTAATATTTCAAAGTAATTGGTACTCACCCTTATCTTATTATTATATCATCAATAGTCTATGAGTCCACTGCGGTTGCCGGTCATTCGCTCGATGTACTTTTTGCATAGTTTTGTCATCAAGATAATCTGTGTTTCTTGTGCCGCTTCGTTTCTCATAGTTTTCCTAGTTCATGTGAAACCAACTGACAGAGGTATTGCACTAACCCTAATTAAATAACCGATAGCTCAAGTAACCAAGCCGGGTATCATTATAAAAAAATAACATTTCTAATATATTTCCAATAGATTTAACCACTATAGCCATGCACATATTATCACTGAAAATTTTCTCTAGGAGTTCTTTTAAAAGTTCTAATAAATCAAGAGATTATGAAATTAGTTACTAATATTATGAATGCAAAACTTTCGATGTTTGTTTGTTTATTTTTTCGTTTGTTTGTTGCCTAAACACGGCGAAACGGATGTACGGATTTGTTTGAAATTTGATATATAGGTAGAAAATACTCTGGATTAAAATACCCCGAAAAAGTGAGTAGGTCTCACGGGATAAACAAATAAAACATATCCGCGATAAAGTTATTCCACACATACCAAGCAGCAGGCGGAAAGCTAGTATATAAGGTCTAACAAAATTAACCCGGCAAACGTTGCAGAGGGTATGTATAGAATGTACCTATTACGAAAAAAATAAAAAATAAAACATTAAGGTTAACAGATTTTATTCAAAAAATAAAATTTGGAAATGTAAATTTTGTGAGTTGGTCCTTAATGGCCGCGCGCTCTAAGTAGTTTGCTACAACACACAAACACGTGCCGTGGTATCTTTGAAGACGCTGAAAGGCGACCACTCGCCGCGACTTGCTGTGATTGGTTGGGCCCTGTGCCCCGCCACCCCTATTGGCGTCTTCCATATGAACGTTGCCTTTTTTCCTCATTGATAAAATAAGGTACAATCGTAATGAAATAAGTGTGTTGATTTGTATTTTCATTTAAATTTTTTGACTCGGTAACTAAATTTTTAAAGCTAGTTTTTTTTATGAATATATTATTTTATTGTCATGTACGTGCAATTGCCAAAGTTTGTCGGGTTAATTTTGTTAGACCCTATATATGTATAAATAACCCACGAAAGGCTAAGCCTGAAACAAATGAACAGTCAAAGGTAAATATTAGTGTCCGTTCTATTTATATCAAGAGTTTTGGGATTATTTTTCTAAAGGTTAGGTTAATAGTCACAAATTTCAATAGAGAAGACATTGAATTATCTACGTTTATCCTCTAAGTATAAATAGCCAGTTATGGACTTCGAATATCATGCATGTTGTAATTACATAGTTGGTATCGCACTCGATTTGAATTTAGTGTGTGTCAAAGACACATTTAAATAAAGTTTCTCATCGTGATTCATTTATGTACTTAGTCATTGATAAGGTTTAATAGGACAAGGTTGAGATAGATTTTTCTTTCAAGCATAAGTATATTGTCGTATGGTTTTATGAGTGGATGAGTAGGAATTCTTCCAGTAGGTGTCACAAAAAAGAACTTCAGGAATTTGATTCACAGCACAGACTATATTAGCGTCTGCAAGGTTTATTAATATACTGTAAAATCCTCCCCATGAAACCAATACAAATTTATATATGTAGTAGAAAATTTTCACCGTCAATGAACTGTTATAGGTGCGATTATGAAATGTGTATGATTTACTTAAATAATGCATACCCAGAGATGTGCATTAAATATAGGCAAGCTCTGTGGCCCAATGTAAGCAACATAAGGTATACAAAACGGAGATTTTGGTTATTTGCTGTAATCATATTTAGCACTCTGGTTGGTAGGTGTTAGTGAATATGGATATATTCAGTTAGCTGGTTAGCTAATCAAAGTCAAAATCAAAAATGCTTTATTTTGTAGGTACACAGGGTACACTTAAAATAGTCAATTTTACATTTTTTAAGCTACTGCTTGTTCAAAATGCTATTTTTCCCTGAGAAACTCGAGGGGTTGCTTTTATAACAACGTTATTTTTATTAAAAAAAGGTTTCTATATTTTATTATTAATTGTGCCTGGCATGCGAACAAGCTGGATATGTCCGGGGATGTTTATCGTCTAAATAGTCTGTTATTTTGTAATATAGTTGTTTAATATTCTCCTGTTTTTTTTGTTTTGTTTGACGTGTATGCTTATATACAATAAAGTGTTAAATAAATAAATAAATAAATAAATAGTTTCTGTTTTATAGTATCTTTAAATTTATTGAAAGAAGACTTTCTACAACACTTCTACTTTACTTAACATCGTTGGGCATACGAAAATGATAATTTTATCTAATGTAAGCGGCAGCTGCTAGACGGCCTGTAAAGTTAACATACACAAATCAATGCGTTCAGTTATGGTTAATGCAATAGCAATAATATTATGATCCACTCCTACGTTTCTGTTAGTGTTGCATAATATGAAAGAGTAAGTAAATTTTACCCTAATTTTTTTTTATGCACAACGGGTTGGTAGTTGACCTCGATCACACCTGATGTTAAGTGAAGATGAGGTCGAAGGTAGAAGCGTACTAAGCCGGAAACCTCAACACATTTGGAGGATTGGCTATCCTATCTCTGACAACCGGAACACAACAATGCTATTATAATTGCTGCTTGGCGGCAGATTTAGATAAGATGGTGGTAGCTAGCTTGGCGGACATTTAAATTTACAAATGCATATTTTTCGGAGTAAAATTTGAGACTTTAGTTTATGTACGTCCATTCAATTCCTAAAAGAAACAAACATGATCAACGAACTGTAGGTTAGTGGCGATTACAATAGATCGGCGACTGTCGCAGTGATACAGGTCTCCGACCAGTTGCAATAGCCACACATACAACCAATATGTCAACGTAGTTTAACCATTTCCTAAATGTATCAACGGATAGACTTCATAAAAAAAATCTAGAAAACTCATGAATAACACACGATGAAAAGCACATGTTGCGATTCCAATGCAAAACTCATGAATGTTATGATTCAGTATCCGATTTCCTATTCGGGATCGTATTCGAAACATTCGTTTCTCATCCCTTACATTATTTCAATATACATGCTCTTCAATGTTGCCACGTAAATAGGTATTTGTATTATGTGTAATCGGCAAATAAGGTCATGAAGTTACATAATTTTCTCAAGTTTTACTACCTATAAATCGGGAATACTATTTATTTAAACTAAGTAAGTTACAAGTTGACAATAGGCAACCCTACTTGTATTGATACGAAAGTTTCGGATACTGTTGGTCATTTCTATTTACATTTTTATGCACGTCAGGTTATCATCTGACTTCAAAGACAAACGATGTTAAGTAAAAATGAGGTTACTGTTCTACGTCTTCCTAGGCAGTTTCCAAACGATCAAATTTAAAGTTATGATGCAGTGACATTCGGATAGGTAGACAAATATGACGAAATTATGTAGCTGTGTGTGAATGAATGATTGAGTTAGATTATTAAATGATTAAGAATAGCTATATATAAGTTTGTAACTAGTTTGTATTAAGTAACCATAAGGTGTATTGGTAATATTACTGTAATACTGTATGTGGAAGACTGAATTAATAAATAAATAGTTCTGTTTTTGCCAATTGGCTACGGACCTACAACTAAAAAAGGAAAAAAACAGAAGTATAGTGTTTTCACATTAATTCCAATAGCGAACCGGACTACATTATTATTGATCTATTCTGTGTGATCAATGTTCTATACAAAATACTACATGAAAGCCAGGATTAGATATAAATTTTATTTGAAAATTTTAATTAAATAACTTCTTCTTCGTGTCAATAAGTCCAATTGAGGTCAAGTACCAACGCGTTGTGCGTAAAAAAAAAGAAATTATATCGTTTCCGCCCAGAATTCGGCCACAGGTTTGACGTTGTATGAGGCTATTCCCATTGGTAAAAGTGAGGAGGCACAGTGGACAGAAGAACAAGGCGCCATGTTTCTTAATGGGATTCCAAAATGGCAATGCATTTTCAAATAGATAATTACTCAGCACATAGCCGTAGTAGGCCACGATATTTCTTATAATGTTCTAATTATCTGTATAACCAAAACTGTAAGTAAATTTCAACCCTACATTCATAATATGTAAGTAACATCCCAAATATTCCAATTCATGAATATTATCTCATAAGGTGATTACTTCGATTTTCGCCTACGTTTCCCTAACATACCTATAGGCGCTACCGTACCCTATCGAGTAGATATAAATGTTTTGTTAACTAATGACTATTCATGAACTAAGTGACAGCGAATGATAAATATTCAGTATTCGACTAAATCCCTGTAATAATACGTCAGCTTAAGTACACAGTCTTGTTCAAATGGAGACGGAATGAATAATTTAAGATATGCCGCTGTATTTTATCACTTGTATTGTGCTCGTTAAAAGTCTGTTCACATCTGGACTTAGATCTCATATACTATTTGCTATATATAGTTAGGATTTGCGTAAATCGGCAGACTGTGGTTCATTTAAAATGACCTCAAATTGAAATGAACTTACGTTTGTATTGTAGTTAGAATGATACTCGATTTCAATATTGTGCTCACTTTATTAACCTATGACCTCTATATAGACCTTTGATGGTCTGCGTGCCGTAGTGGTTTCGTATCTCAGCTATCACGAATAAGGTAGGTACTAGGTTCAATTCCCGGCCGGAAGGTTTAAAAAAACACATTTTAAAATTTTCTCGGCGCTATCTATGATCTAGGTATCCATCATAAGTCGTTTCTTGTTTCTCTACTAAACACCATTCGAGTTCCTTTTGATACTCTCCGGTATCGAGTCGAGTTCCTATATCGATCTGTTGTGAACCCTGGAACTGGAGCACTATTTTGTCGTACTCGATTTTTCACAGTCGATATTGTTTGTCCATCACTTTACATTTTTACGCGAGTGCAAAAGTGACAAACATATCGATCTCTAACGACGTTGATTTGTGGATTGCGCAGAAATTAGCACACATGAGCCTATAGGATGAATGAAGTACGTGTATCGCCTTCGAGATAGCCATGTTGCCTCGATTTACTCGTAATCATCCTTCAAGATTGATTGAGAAAATATATAGTCACATACTATATTATTTTCTCAATCAATCTTGCAGGAATGAGATCGTTTACGTGACAAATTCAAGTTTGTTTTATACAAATTCAAAAATAAATTTATTTCATATAAAAGTAAATATTCCACTCACTCTAATTATTCATACAATGTGAGCTCTTAAAATCGTTTGTTGTACTAAAATTACCGCACATTTCCATGTACCTTAAAGTTTGTTTAACATACTCTCAGTTTAATATCATTCTGATTATCTAACCAGGAATTTACTTTTGTGTCAGAGTCTTGTCAGAATATACGACAGCAATAGTTTTCCTTACCACGTAAAGGAAGCTAAGGGAGAAAAATATAATTAACTTAAAAGTTCCTCGCATCAATACCAAGCAAAAGATAAGTTGTTGTATTTGTGATATAATTAGTAAATCCCAATAGAGTAGCTAATGAAATCCGTGAAAAACATTCGATTAATGTTAAAGCTTCCGAGGAGAAAGACTATTCCCAATATAAAGATAAATGACGACCTTCTGAAATATGAGCAGACCCCTTTTTGTGTCATTCCGTTGAGAATTTCCCTAAATTCTTTCGTGTATATCTACCTCCTACAAGGAGGTTCAGAATATAATCTCTAGGTTTAAGATCGTGATCTGTCGTTATCACGATCAAAATTTATTCGTTCATTCATTATTCTTATACTTTATTTTAGCTGAAAGATGAATATGAATATAAATTTTATATTTTTCAATATGGGTTAACATTTATGTAGTTAGTTGTAGTTAAATCAACAGTGATTGATTCGGGACTTGGGCTATTAGCTCATTAACTAGCTGTTCTGCTAAAGTCATTAAATACTTCCACTGAAGCGAACAACTTTCTAATAACCTACGCATTTTAATAACTCCCTGCTCAGAGATATCATGTGTGAGTTACATTTCACCACTTTTCTGCACAAATTTTCAAGTGACAATTTTCATATTCTTCAAGAATGCGTCCTGAGAGCTAAAGTGCTTCAAGCTCTTCATTGTTAATAGAAACATCGGGGGGAGGCTTCTTTATTACCCCTTGAAGTCAACTGTATAATTGATTTTCTACTCCACCGGCCCCCTTTCCTATTTTCCTCTTGAAGGATGATGGTATCGTAGGTACGCCTTGCGGTGAATCCTTTATAGAATTTCATGATGTCTTAGAAAAGCTTTGTATATAGGTAGGTTAACAAAAGGTTTTTGATTAAATTGTATCAGTCAACCCTATTCTATCACGCTCACTGACGCTGACTGAATATTACTTGCTAGTGGTATTCTAAACTATAGATAGGTACTTGTAGAAAATTGGAGTAACGTGATTATTTTTCTTACAACCAAAATCATCACTGGTTGTTCAGCGATAGGGACATAATTACTATGCTCGAGTTTTCTTTAAGGTATATCGCATTACATTAATATGTGAAATCCAAAACTGGATACAGCTTCTCCTACTATAGTTCGATTTGCATCGTATTCCAAATTCAATTTTTATTCAGTAAATACGCATTAATGGCACTGCTGTCCTATGTTTTTAGACTTCATCATATCAGCCACAGGACTTCTACATCTGAACATAGGCCTCCCACATAGATTTCTAGAGCGACCGATTGAAAGCGGTCTGCATCCAGCGGTCGCCTGCCTACATTGTGAGTGGGCGTTTTAAGCTGCGCTTGCTGGTGCGTGGTGTCCACTCGAGAACTTTAATGCCAGCCGTTTTTCGAGTTATGTGTCCTGCCCACTGCCACCTTAACTTACTAATATGCTGATAAATATATCTATTACGAATGTTTACTGTAATTTTTCACAAAGAATAGGATTTTACACCACGAATAGTAAACTACGTCCAGACGATTTGCTATAAATATATGTATTGGTTAACAGATGGAAATTGCTTATATGAGGTGGATGAATTGCTGAAGGATGTGTGTTTTGACACATTTTTTTTTAGGTAAATCTTAAGTATTTCATTAATCTTATGTTTATGATGATAATTATTGATAACTACTGCTATCTAACTAATATTATAAATACGAAACTTTGGATATTTGTCTGTTTGTTGCTCGATCACGGCGAAACGGATGAGCGGAATTGGATGAAATTTGGTATATAGGTAGAATATACCCTGGATTAAAACATAGGATACTTTTCGTCCCGATAAAGCGAGTAGTTCCCGCGGGATAAACAAATTTCTCGATAAAGTTATTACGCAGGCAAAGCCGCGGGCGGAAAGCTAGTATTATTATGTCCATTTCTCTTTAAAGTTGAAGTTCTATTTATATTCAAATACTTTAGGATCTTGATTTTATGGTCAATAATCGTGAAATTGTATTCGATGCTTCAGCATTATAAGTCACTCGATTAATCAAATAATATTCGTAAGATCTGTCAATCTATCTCTAGCCTCGACTCCCGAGTTGTTTTTTCAGACGACTTGTTTGATGCAGTGATAGACGCTAGCGAATCCCGTTAGAAGTATTATGTTTGTATGTTGAATACGAGCACGTATGTACGAGTGAAGAATTGATAGTTCAACACGTTTCATATCATCATATCAGCCGAATGATGTCTACTGCTGGACAAAGGCCTCCCCCAAAGCTCTCCACAACGCACGCTTATGGCACAGGACCGTGAGATTTATCGTAATGGACAAGAGGCCTATATCCAGCGGTGCATAAAAATAAAAGATATAACAAAAACCGGCCAATTGCGTGTCGGGCCACGCGCAGTGCAGGGTTCCATACTTACCTTCACAATATGCGGACTTAGAAGGGAAAAGCACCCTTTTTATTGTTTGACAAATATTTTCAACATGTTCTTTTAACACTCTGTGGGAGTGATTAATATATGCACCGTGCATTCCCATGTAGGTGCCCTTTTTAGGGCCCTTTTGACTACGGAACCCTAAAAAAGGCACCTACATATTGAACCTGTGTCCACTTGTTTGTACTAAAAACGAACCTGGTCTAGGTTCGTTAATTTCTAAAAGACAGGAATATTAATGAATAAAACAAAACGTCTTTAAATATTTAGTTATATTATTTATTATTATATAGTTTACAGTCATATAACATAGTCTTCTGTTTACAGATTAGAAATGTGTACTTTAACAAAAAATGTGCAACAACATATTATAAAATATCTTAAATATTAGAATACTTATAATATTGGCTTCGCCGCATATACCTTACCCATTAGGTACTTCACCTATTTCACAAACAATAAAAGTTTCTATTAGATTTTTAAAACAATATAATTTTAAATGCTGTACATTTTGTATTAAAATACAATTATGTAACTATATACGAAGTTAACCTAAAATATTTATATTAGACGAGTTTGTTAGATTATTGAACTTTATTACAGTGAAAATATTACGTTATGAAACCAATTTTTATGTACATTCTACATAATTTTCTTTAATTATAAATAACTCTTAACATTAATCAAATCTTTTCTTAAACCATTAAGTCGATTTGAACACTATGATTATTCTAGCGTTATTAGATATCATTTTAAACGTAAAAGAAAGTTGAAAAAATTAACTAAAAATATTTTAGTGTTCAAATTTACTTTCTTTATTCTTTGGGTTATTATTTTGGCATACAATACTTATATATTTAAACCAGAATGGTTTATTAGCTTAGAAAGTAAAACTTTATTTTGTAAATATCTAACCAAAATTGTATTAGCTCACAATATCCTAAAGCAGGTAATGCGACATCCCTGTACAATGCAATCAATGACGACCAAGGTAAAACTCGAACATTGGAAGGACAGACTAACTCAAAATTTTTAAACTAAGGTTTAAAAAAAAATTGAACAAGGGACTGTTTTCGCACAAACTATAACCGACCAGGTGTAAATAATATGCAATATTTTATTTTATATTGCGTGATGCGTTTCAATTTTTTGTTTTATGTCACTGACGTAGCGTCCATGCATCACTGGGCATTTGGAAGCATTGAAAACCAGCACTGCGATACGTCGCAGCCTGAGCTGGGTGCTAGCCCATTACTTTGTGCCGCTACACGTGACAGCATGGTGAGCATTTTATAATTTGTATTTCTGTCTTTATCTATAATTTACTTCTTTTTGTTTTTGTATCGTGTTTTGTCATTCATAATAAATTGTTCTTATTTTTATTGTGATTATTTCTTACTTTAAATATTTCCTTATAAAAATATAAACAACGAATGAATCTCGGCAGTAACTTTGCAATTAAACTTATATTATTAATGGCAACTGGGGCTACCAACTTTAAGTTCTATCAAAGAAGTAAATAAAATATTGGATAATTTATTAATTACGAGTATATGGTCAAGTATAGTTTGTATGAAAGCTCGTCATTATTGTTTACCCTTAAGGTGTGACTAACGATCAGGTAGCTAACATAGAGCTATAGTTTTTATTACGCGAAAGCTTCAATAGAGTATCTATAGTGTGTATGTCCTTTTTCAGGTTAGTCTTGAAGAGGAAACAAATAGTCTGAGTCTGACAGAGTTACTTTAGGTATGTAGGTATTCGGCTAGTAGTAACCATTTTCTTTTGAAATGTTATTGAAGTATTTTTTGGACCTCAATGATGCATCAAAATCATCTCGGTTATTGGATGAAAGTATGTTATTAATATTTGACGTTTCATTGACATTCAATCTTGATCATTACCGAGAATGATTAAAGTGTTTGCAAAATAGCCATGCAGTTTCTTACAATGGTAGTCTCAATCGTTTGTATAGCTGGAATGAGAATTAGTTTTCGAAGTCTAAAACTGGAGTACTGGACATATACGGGTTGGACAATATCCGCCTAAATGGTTGATTTGTTATTTTGAAGTAACAAACTTCACCTCTGATGATAAGATTTCTCCACCTCTGATCCCCCACAAAACATATTGGCACTCTTATATTATCGGAAGAAATATAACATATACTTATATACGTGCTGTCTTGTAAATGGAAGAGACCAACCACTCGATAAATAATTCTACGTTTATGGCAAAATTAGGATTTCTTTATATCGATTTCAATACATTAAGCTGATAAAGTCCATTTGTCACGGATTCTGATAGATTGAGATTTTAATGATCAATTAGTTGAGTTTCTTTTTTATTCTTGTAGTTCACATTCGCATTCACGGATATAGAGATGGAACGGGAGTGAATAAAAAAAAGGACATTTTTGAGAAAATTTACAACCCGTTTATTCTGCTACTGTTTGTAACGCATACTTCGATATTAAATCTACTTCACGTGGTACCATTTTAATTTCAAAGAAAAATTAGTTAAATACAAAAGGGTTAATAATTTGAGAACTATTTATATCAACCCATTCACAGTAATGTTTTACTTTACAAATAAATTATAGACACATTAGTATATTCTATGAAATCTTTTCAGAATTACAATTGGTCGCCCATACACTAAATTTCCCAATTACTGTCAGCCTTGGCAATATTCTGACATTTTGTGTGCCACAGTACACTTCTGATAAAATGAAGCTAGTAAAAATTTGATAAATACCATTATTTCAAGTAAAAAATAATAACAAGGCTATAACTGAGACTAAGGTTAAATTCTGCGGTTGCCAGAAAAGTGTTCCTTTGTTCCAGGTGTCGTGATGTACAGCTGCTTGGTTTTCACCTAATGAAAACAAAAAAAAATACATTTTACAAATATACACATAGAACAATCTTACAGATGGTAGATCAAATTAAAAGGATAAAACACAAATAAATGAACATTATTTATACAAAACGGCTACAACTCAGAGTGTTGATTTGTCCATGAAGCACGGGTAAATATGCAATTTCCACAATTTGAAATTAAAAAATAAAAATAAAAATATCTTTACGCATACACACAGCGCCATCTAGGTCCACAGTAAGCATCTAGGCTTGTGGTATGGATACTAGATTGTTGATAAACTACACAAATACATTTTTTTTGTAAATAAATACATATATAAATGAAAAACATCCATAACTCGGGAACACATGTCTGTATTCATCATACAAACATATGCCCCTAGCGGGATTCGAACCCGCGACCTCTTGGTAAAGCAGTCAGTTTCTAACGACTACACCAAGGAGGTCGTTGGATTCCACCAGTCTCTTTTTCTATTTCCTCTTATAGAAGGCCGAGTTTCCTATATTCATAGTAGAATTCTGGTCTATACAGAAGTTATAATTACCATCATAAAGTACTACTTAACACGTTCACAGAGACTGAACCAGACACAATAGATGTTTTATTGTTATTACGTCCATAGGCGTTCAGTGTCCGTCAAAGTGTTAAGATGTGAATGCGTAATATAGAACAAGTTGTTAATTCAATAATACAATTTAAGAAGAATGGAATAGAATTATATCCTTCTGTGTTGTTTCTTTTCCTTTGTTATTATTCATTATAGTTGTGTAAAATTTTTTTGATTTAGAGCTTGACGAATATTCTATTATTTTGATCTAGTAACCGTTATCGGGAATTTTGAAACTAAACCAAATACATATGAGTACGCTAACACCGGAGTCGAAGAAAGTGCTGAAGACTATAATAATTTATAAATCATAAGGAAAATGTTATTGGTTTTTATGAATTAAGGAGTGAACCATAGATGCTATTCGAGTAATCTATACAAACTAAATCTTGCAAGTCAATACTTTCATACAAAATTATTCGCAGAGAAAGTAACAAATGGTTAAACAATCTCATAGATGACAAATTAAATTGCGTTACAAATTGTATTTTGTCCAGAGTCGTTTCATTAAAGCAAATTTTAATGGAGCTATAGATTATTGGTAATTAAGAATGCAATGTAAAATTAGCTATGTTAATTTTTTTAATTTAAATTAGCTAATTAGTTAATTAAGGGTTTTAATAAATTTTACATTATTTATTAGGCTTATAGGCTGTAAACATTAACTCGCTAACATTGGTAACACATTGCATGAAAGAAACAATACTGTAATGGAAAATTACTTACCAATCAACACATGGACGTTAACAGTCACTTGAGAATGATTCTGCAAGTGACAGGTATAGGTCCCACTGTCGTTCTGGGATGCAGATGAAACACTGATTGTGGCGCTGAAATTAAAAGTGAAGTTCAATTTTGAAGCTGATACAAATTGTATGGATATTTGTAATTGGTTTATAAATATATATAAACCAGAAGGATTTTGTTAAGTGTAAGTTATCTGCATAATAAACAAAGTTAATTTATATCTCTAGAAAATAATTATTATAATATAAATGTTAAATATTTCAGTCACAGGCCAATTATCTAGTTCGAAACTAGACAAAACGGCAACGGCATACATAAATTTTATCCATATCTAAATATTCGTATTCATCACAAAAAAAAACCCCAGCGGTATTCAATTTCAATCGCAGGGTAGTTACTGCCAATTAGTCCAGTACAGACTAATCGACCTTCAATATTACAAGTATTTAATTATCTGTTGTGCAATAAAGTGTATTTGTATTGTATTGTATTGTATTTATATAAACAGCCATGACTCGGGTACATTCGTAATCATTATACAAACATTTACCCTTAGCGTAATTCGAACTCGCAACGTTGGTTTCACCCAAGACACGGCAAGTACCCAGTAGACTAATCGGGAGTTAATATTAGACAGAAAGATTCTTAGCGTAGATCTTGTCATTCTAAGATAAAATCTGTTATGTTGATCTTACCTTGTTACATAATAATATAACAAATTCAACCAAATTACACCACGGTCAAAGTGAATATTAGAATATAATTACCTCAGATTCCTCCAAGTGATATTATCAAAGAAATCTTTTCCCTGCTTTTTCCAAGCTAATCCAAAAACATTATTCACAACAGGTGGAGTTGTTGGTGCAACTGTCGTTGCCTCAGTAGTTGTCTTTAACGGCGGTGTTTTCTTAGTAGTAGTGCTTATACTAACTGTTGAAGTAATCGTTGTAGTCTCGACACTCCAACTTTTATTCAACATTACATCTATTCTGTTAAATACTGTACTCAATTTTGTTGTCAACTCTGTGGTTGTTGTCAATGGTGTTGTAGTTGGCATGGGTGTGGTGGTTGGTGCTTTAGTTGGTACTGCAATAATATATTCATCTGATATGATGCACGACAGCTTTATGGAGCTGCCAGCTTTGTAGAATCTGTCTTTTACTTCATGCGTATGATCACCATTTATAGTTATTAGAGGAGCTGTAAAGGAATATAAATTTAAATTTTAAACCATAAGAAGAATAAGTGAATATAGGTAGTTCTCAGAAAAGGTTATAAATCAAAATTTTCACACATGAAAGATACTTACGTAGTACAGTTAAATTAGCAAATATTGTTCTCGGAGGGTGTGTAGATATTTGGCACATATAAAGTCCAGTGTCAGAGCTCTTCACTGGGTTCATGCTGAGCCTCCAATTGTTTGGATATTGGAACTTGACTGATATCCGACTATCACCAGCATATGTGGCAGGACCAACTGTGAGAAGCTGTGCAGACTCTGTTGTGTTGCGTAACCACATCACCTGCTTACAAAAGGACTGATGACAACACTATTCTTAATCAGACAACATCTATATCTATCAGAAAATGTTTTATGATGTAGGCATCATTTTCTTAGGAGAAAAATAGATTTAATATGTGCCAAGTGCGAGAAGCGACAAAAAGTATAATTTCAATAATCTCTTCTCAGTATTCGTAATTCTTTTCGCAAACTAATAAGTTTTTATGTCAGGTATTTTTAAAACAGTTTATCAGATAAAAATAATAAATACTACTCCTAGTACCTGGAACCTCTCAGAGATAAAGTCGATATTTCTAGTTTAAACATGGGTCACAGATGCGTTGTCTCCTTTAGACCAAGCAGGAATACCTATTCACCATATAATATAGTTATCGAACACAACAATTCGGGCATTGATTTCTAGCGGCAGAAATAAAAAAACAGGGTATGTCACTCAGAAAATGTATTGCAAAAATAAATAGTACACCAAAGTTAAGATATTATCAAGCACCTCGTTTATTTAAAGACCTTTTGGCGCGCTGGGTATAATTATGCAAGTTACCTCTGCCAGCGCATCAGCCAGCCATTTAGAGAGGGAACGCCACCTGCCTTTTAGGCACTTTGCCTCAAGATAATCTTTGGAAACTATTTTTCATTGCTAAATGCGCGGTAATTAAAAAACTAATATAATACTGAATTCAATTAATTATGGACATAAAATATTCCACTACAGAGATTCAGTTAAAATCAAAATTACCGTTTTATCTTTTAGCATGGATACCCTGCAGTTCAGCAAGGCCTCGGTCCCGACGTGGGCTGCTACAAGTGTGAGCTTCTCCTCCTCGAAGTATGGTCCCCAATGATGCTCGTGATGATGGTAGCCCTGGTATGGGACGTAATGACGAGACTCTTCTACCTTGGCTGTTGAAAAAGTAATTGAGTATTATCAAACAGAAAATGAAGAGTATCAAATTAACTCTATTGTCTTCACACCTATTTTTGTTAATACACGATAGACTAGCATCTGATGTTTATTATAAAAGAGACTGAAAAGCACTCATAGTAATTATATCATACAGCCGGTAGTTCATTTTATTTATTGACATTGACCCAAAGCGACGACTTAAACATGATTTTTTTTTATAGGAAGGATCCATACGTAACATCACGACCCTTTTCCCAAGTGAGGTGGTGAGAGATATCCCAACGTAAATATTTGGCTGTTCTAGATAGTAAAATTTTAATGCTTAAAACAAAATACACAGCTCATCTTTCTAAATACATATACAGAAATGTACAAGTGACAGGGGGTAAGCCGTTAAAACGTGCAAGTCTGTAGATGTCTCTTGAGGTAAAGTCATATTTTACGACACCATTAGGAAAAGTCGGGTTAGTTCTATTATTTTTAAGTACCGCAAAACAGACGGCAGAAAGGACAAGTTATATAAAACATTCAATATTATTCTTGGTATTGTAAAGAAGAGCCATAGCATTTTTTACAAGTTGCGTTTTTGGAACCAGTTAAAATATTTTCGATTGATACAGATTATGTCGAGTAAACATCATTTAAATTTCTTAACGGATCAGAACACAGGCATCGCAATACCTACCTACCCAACATTTATAAAATTCAAACATTTCCCTTTCTGCGCCATGCTTGCCGTTTCACGAGAGAGGATAATCCCAGGAAAAGCTCATTCTGGGGAAACTAAATTTTATGAAGCAGAAACACGATAGGTACAAGAAGTGCAAGTTGAGCAGCTCTTGTACAAAATACCGTGGCAGTTACAGTTGTAAATGTTCAAGGAACTTGCTGCGTTAGAGAATATAGTTCAAGCCTTTTAAAGTTTCCAAGACTTTATAAAAAGTACAGTAAAACATTTCTTGAATAAGTATTGTTAGTTCATGAATAATAATTGCAGCTTATTTTGTATAGGTAACTGTTGTAGTAAAATTGGGTCAGAACTACCAATATTTCCGAATTTAATGTGTGTAAATCATTGTTTTAATTAAATATATTAGGTAGTGGATTGTTTAGCATGAATAGATTCATACAGAGTATTAAATTTTGCAATGAGTAGAAACAATAATTAAAGTTTTTGTTTGGTTGTGATAATCGCATATTACTTTACGTATTAAATGTTAATATTTGTTATTTTGTGATTTAGAAGATGTCATTCGGTGTGTTGTTGTTGATTGTTCATTCTTCTTAAATTTTCACATAATGTTTTAGTACCTGTTATTTATGCAGAGCTAGTTGTCTAGCTAGTCTGTCTAGAGGTTTGTACCTCCGCATTATCAAAATATGACCGTCAAAGTACGTTAATGGTTTGACCACATTAAAAGTTACGAGTAGTTTCCATCCAGGTAACATCAGCTATATTTTCATCATTTGACCTCTAGGTTAATTAACCTAACCGCGCCGTATAGCATCTTACATGTTCTGTTTCTCTTTTATTCATTCTATAATTTTTAATTTTGTAAACATCCCTTCTTTTCTTCAAGTCTTTTATTTTAATTTTGTTGTGATCAATTGCAGGATTCATTGTCATCATTTGGAGTATCTCTAATGTTTTTCAAACATCTGACATTGCTCTTGAAAGTCAGTCAGTAGTCCGATATTCCGCTTCTGAGTGGATTCATCATTACCTACCGGTTATATCTTTCAAAAATTGATTATGGATTCTAAGTGATGTGAAAAATATCGGATTTATATTTTCAATGAAGAATTATTACATTATTCCTTGAGGAAGAAGAGGATTCTGATTACTCTGATTAGGCAGGCATGGAGTGAGAGGTGGAAGGTATTTGTCTAGCAGTTGGGCATCACATAGCTAATGGTACTAATAAACTAGGTTATAATTAGATATTCCTTGCAAAAATATGTGTCTTGTCGTTTTGCAAATTGTAGTCACTTGACTGATGATTGCATAAACCATAATGTTGTTACGATATAGGAAATATTTCGGTAGTTCTGTCCCACTGATTACATAATACACTCTACTATTATTAAGCAATATATTTGTCCAATGTCGAAGTTGAAAATATAGCTAACATTTAGATAAGCACCTATGAAAAATTTGCTGTTCATGCATATCTTTATCCATACGCTTATTTGAGGGCGGCAGTCGACTTCAAGACGCAGCGATATATTACCGAAACTTTATTTTATATTATGACTCGAGATATCCCTTTGCGGCATCGCGAGGGAGGGAATCGATACTCACTCTGTAACAAATGATCGTTCTTGTCAGTCGCTCCCTCGCGTCTGATATTTTCTCTGAGATGCTTGGTGATGTTTTTGAAAATCTCCCTGGACAACGCGAGGCCATCTCTTTCATCACTCCGACGTCTCCTGATATTGGTGCGATAATCTTCAGGGAAGCGCAGTGGTTCTGTGCAAAGAGATTTGATGTTGGACTGATTGGGAGTACTAAGGACTAGACTTTGTCAAATTGATTTAAAGATTATAATTATTTTGTAATACTGAATTTATTATGTTCCATTTATTAGGTAACTTAGTTTTCTTATGTATTTTTTACTTAATATTGCTAATTCATTTTAAATGCATGAGATAATAAATAAAATTAAAGGTCTTAAATCCAGCTATTTAATTTGAAATTATCGATGTATTGGAATTAAATAATTTATCATACTACTTTGATTTTTTATGCACAACAGGTTAGTTTGTCCTCATCTGATGTCAGTAATGGGACTCAAGGCCAATATTCCGTTTTATGTTAATTACTAACAGCGCATGTGGTACAATGATCTAGTTTATATTTTTAAGGCTATTTAGTTATGATGTCTAGTGTGTCATGTTGTTTTATTTTATAATTGGCTTTATTGGATAAAAAAAACCGGATCAGTAGGAGTCTAACTCGCCCGCCAAGTCAGTAGTTTTAAGCCACTCTTGCAGGCCACGGAATTTGCTTAAGATTTTTCTTAAATGAAAAACACCTGAGACCGATTAATTAGTGTCCTCCGAAGCATGGAAATTCTCGTATTAAAATGCCACAAGGGTTACCCGTTTATGGACTAACGGCATCATATATCGAAAACAAATGCGACTGCACCATGTGTGTATTAACCTCAATCAACACAAAATTATTAGCGTCGTAAACTTTCCAAACAAAGAGACAAACATTCACAATCCGAACATTTTTTAACATAGAAACTGCTTGTTAACTGGCTTATATGATAATCCTGTCATCATTAAATGCCATAGCTTCCTTCTTTTTCTTTTCGAGTCGAGGCAAGTTTCAAATTTTATTGGGCCAAAACTTAGCCACTCTAACGGCACTCTCTGTGGCGTTAAGAAGGTCGTCAAAGGTGCAGCTGTCAGGACACTTGGAGCAAGACAATATGTGATCCATTGTCTGTGGGGAGACTCCGCACTCGCATCGATCACTCTCGCCATCGGAGAAGCCCCACCTGCACAGATTATCTTTGCTGCGGCCGACCTGAGTCCGAGCGAAGAAGAGAAGAAGAAGTCCAATTTCCATGTTGGCCATGGCAAATCGTCTCCAGGAGGAAGAGGCTCCACGAGCGGGAGGAACGCCGCAAGAGAGTATCTCTGCCGCCAGAGGCTGCAGCAAGCATCCGAAGCCACACCTTGTATGGGAGCAACGCCCTTTAAACAGTTATTACGTCTCTGGAGTCTTTGGGGCACTGTTGAATACTGGTACATCGGGTGGCGAGCATCACTCTCAAGTTTAGCCCTCTCAATGGAGCTAACTATTTCTCGCCGAACATCTGGGGGTGCAATTCCTGCCAGCGGATATATTCCTAATAATAATACTCGGGACATTACTTAATTTTGTTAACCTTATTTTGCTAATTGCCACATTAATAGGATCGCCATTATTTTTTGTTGACATGAGCATGACCTTCCCAGAAAAAAATATAGATTTGATGAAATATTGTGAAAGTATTTAAACGAACACCCACTCCTTCGATAAATACCGAAGGCCCACTCTAGCAGTTTCTAATATCATGATGAAAAATAATCGAATGTAGAATTTGACTAAAATTTATGTTGAATCATTGATATAGGTAGTTACAAAAAATACCCTACAACATATTTGTACTCAGTGTGTATTCAATTCATCAGATTACTTTATAGTCTTCCAGACCGAGTCAGCTCACTCGCTTTCCGCTATCACAACGTGCAACCCTTTAGGTATATGAATTCCTGAACACGTATTAATATGCGAAGTTCTAATACGTGTTAAATTACTCATTTTCTCGTTACTGACAATTTCGAGGAAAGTTTGTGAGATATCATGTGTGACCTAGTTGGTTTTGCTAAGGGAGGAGCGTTAGCAATTCAACAAACTCACATATCTCTATAAATAATATTAATATTCGTGTTTTGATGAGGTACTGAAAGCTTAAGGCTGTTACAATTATTTATTTATAGAAGAGGTATACGTTTTAATTACTATATCTAATACAATGGTTGTTTCGAAATACCTAATTAACATCACGTGGAAACTTCAACTTATTTGCAGTCCCAGACATATTTCTTATCATAAACAGTTGAAACAAAACAATGCTTATTAACTTTGCTAAATTAGCCAGGACATTTAAAAATGATTTACCTACCATCAACCAAAGTACTAAACATGTCATCATCATACTATCCTAGTCCATCCTATCCTAGTGCTGGACATTGGAGCCTACCAAGGAGTGCTACTGATCCTGAAATTTGGTTCTTCGTTTCCAATTACTGTCAGTCGCTTTGCATCGGTCGCCGAATCATTTATTAGGTGGGTTCCTACATTTGCATAGACGTGGTCTCCACTCCTGAACTCGGTTTCCCCAACGGCTATCGGTACTGCGACAGACAGTTATGGCAAACATATTGCCACTTCAACTTGCCAATTCTCTCAGCTGTCAGTAACTCTTGTTCTCTGACAAACTAAACTTATACCTCACTGGTAAATAGGACCTATGACCTCCGTTTTGTAATCTTGCCTTGGATAGATTCACAGATGCAGTTGAACTTCCATTGATACGTGGCTATGCGCGTGCTTGTCTAGAAATCTCATCAACAGAAGCAGAACATAACAATGCCTGCCAAGCCTGATTGATTTTATGTGTGAAAACAATATGTTAGTGTAGCATAAATTGAGTCGAGAAAAGCTATAGCTAATCTCAACAAATGTTTTCGAGATTCTAGAGACCTGGGTCCCAGGCTACCCCTCTGCCAAATTTTAATGCGGACTATTTTTAGGTTTATTTTAATTACTATGGTTGTAATATTGGTGTAGATTAGTAAAATTGTTAATTCCTGCTCTATGTTCAGCAGTGGAAGTCCTGTGGCTTATGTGATGGTGAATGAACTGTCATCGAACTTCACTGGTAAGTTCATTTAGTTTAAAGAATTAACAGCAAATCCGTTGTTGAATGCATCTAGTTATGATAACAGTGCGTATAAATATTCGGAATATCTTTATTGTCATGAAACATTCAACAGCGAACACATTACTATAAGATCCGAATACACACCAGTAAGAATTCGTAGGTATTTATGCCAACATGGATGTTTGCTTGTTATGGTAATCATATAAACTCGTGCTGTATAATACAAGTTACACGGGGGTTGTTGTAATTCCATAAAGCATTATAATCTGCGCAGTCAGTTCGTTTGCTACGTACCTGCGCCTTGTTGAATTATTTTGAATAATTTTTAACGCGTATACTAGTATTACCACAAGGAACCATCGATAGCTGTCAATTTTGAAAACTTGTCCAACATCGTCAGTATCGATATCAAACCGCAAGACCAAACAAACAAAGAGTGAAATGAAATTCGACGCATTTTCAACAGAACAGCAACATTGATCACGGATGTGGAAAAATATGTAAATTTTCTAAAAGTTAAGGCCTAATTGGACAAGGTGGTCAAAACCATACAAGACTTCATGCTGACATGTTATGATGAAAGGCTTATACTCAGAGATAATTTTGGAAGTATCTCTTTTAATTATATATGCGCTTGCTATGCGAATTACAGGTAACGATCACCTCTATGTTCCTGGATTCGTGAACCTCTGATGTCCATAATTATAAAGACTATTTGAATCGTCGAACGTCGTGACCTATTCCCTGCTACGGCACACATAACAATTTTATACAATATATAGCATAGTTATTTAGTTTCTTAAGATTCTATATGAATTTTAATCTATTGTTATATGTATGTTTGATGTAGTAACTCCTCTCCTAATTACGAACAACTTTCCACTAGGAACCACAGTTGAATTCAACCGAAAATTGTTGGACTTCCATACTAAAGGTGGTTCCAGAGTGGTTACTTTGTTTGGGTAATAAAAATTTTTTTGATTGAATTCGACTATGGTTCCTTGAGTGAGTTGACAGTTGACAGTGGAACTTGACAGTGGAACTTCACGAATCCAGGACAATTACGCTATCGTTACTGTTCCTTCTGATCCTACATTTTGAATTCATTAGGGAACTCAATACTTTATTTGGTTTCACAGAAACATACGTAACACTCACATATAAATAGCATATGTAAATCAACTTCAATCAAAACAATCCCTTCCCTATAGTACCTATCACTTTTTATTGGAATTAGTAAAACTATATTGTCAAAATTCTATTCCCTGGAGAGTAAGTAACAATATTTCTATGGTGCTCTAATAGCGAAATAGGTACCTATTATTATAAATTAAAAGAAAGTCAAACTCAAATCCAACCTCTTCTTTGGCTACCCTTTATGTATAACAGGTGGACGTTATGACAGTTTTAGTGAATTTATTACAGTCATACGAACTGGAAACCTTAATAATTCAGTTCCCTTCAAGGGTAAAGTCCACAATGAAGTCACTTTGTTACAAGAAATGTTTTATCGACTAAAATTGTGTCGATTCGGATATACACCAACTAAACTGAAACCAATTTTAAAGTAGTACTGTCTTTCTCCCTGGAACAGTACGATGCGACGGCACCACTCTAAAACTGGTTTTAGTTTAGTTGATATACATTCAAATCGATAAGGTATTTTTAAAACTGCCTGGTAAGTTACCACTGTCTTACCTACGGCTGCCGCAAATTGTTGAGTTCCCATTGTTTGATATAAGTCAGATCCCAGAATGATCAAAATTTGGGAACCCCGGGTGAGTAGAGGAACTCAGAAACGGCATATACTAAAACTTTCGAGTTTAAGCTTATGGTATACCTCTTTGTGAGTACTATAATAATAATAGGTTGTGATCAGAATCGCAGGATTAAAAATTACTTTTGAAAAGTATTTCTAATATAGAACTTATTTTTCAATTGAAATAATATTTGAATACAATAAAGCTCCAAGGAGGGATGACATGTTACTAAGAGAGTGATGAATGTGGATGTGGATGGTTGGAAAAGAATAGAAAGACCACGGAAATGATGGATGGATTGTGTGAGTGGTGATGAAGGGCGTGAATGATGAGGTAACGGCTGATAGAGGAGATTGGAAGAAAAAGACGTACCTACTGCCGACCCCAAATACATTGGGACCAGGGCAAGAAGATAATGGTGACAACAAAACTCCAATCATCGTGACGACTGAAATTAATATCTACATAATTACACTATGGATCTCTTTGTGCGACTTCGAATGAACTAAGTCGACTGCCTTTCAAATTATTGGACTTCCATCGGTATCGCGGGGTACTTCATAAACGATAATTTGCTATTCGAATGGCAAATGACATTACGACTCTCTTATCCACGAAGGAAAAGAAATTGCGGGCATAATAAAATCTTTTTAGCTTCATTGTTCTTATCGTCTACACCAAAACACTGTCGAATCATCGATTGCGGACTTAATCGTTAAAAACAGATTTTTTATGATATCACTATAATTTCACGATGGAAAGTGACGATGTAGCCGACCATGAAAAACATGAATTTGCATGATTGCATGAATCGGGGAATACCGGCGCCAGCTGGGAGTTCCAGATATGAGACTGTTACCCATCCAGTCGATTGGATAACTGAACTGAATTACTTAAAAAACTCTCGAAGAAACAAATGACTATATCATCAAGATATACCAAAGTAACTGTGTTAAAAGCTTCAAGATATTCGAAACGATTTAACCGATTTTCACCAAACATATTTATTAACCTGTCCTCTCATTTAGTTTTAGATAGAAAAAAACGCACACAAATGGACCACGACCAAAACGGCTTAAACGATTTCCATCGAACATGGTTAAGAATCTATCCCAGATTATCTTAAATATAAAAAATTAAAATTTAGAAAACTCTTGAAGACGTTAAATAAATCATCATCGAAATACATAAAAAAATTAAAAGTAAAATATCTCCGAAATGGCTGAACAGATTTTCATAAAACAACAAGAGCCGTTTTTTTTTAATATAAAAAAACCGCACTCAAATCAGACCACACATTACTCAGATACGTCCGGACAAAGATTGGACATTCACACATACACACACAATGCGTAACACAATGTCAAATACATAACACCCGTTGTTTTTCGTCGGAGGTTAAAATTATTGACTCTTTTGATGACAGCTTTTAGTATTCCGTGCTTCTTTTTGGAAAAATGTAACCCTTACATTACCCCTTTTTTTACCCCAGAAACGCTAAAAGTCCAATTGCCATAATTATCATGAAAACCTATATTATACGTGACGATGCCCTAAATTCTTGAAACTTGGCACGAAAGTAGGTTTGGGGTATAAGTGAAATGTATAATATAAACACGAGAATCATTAATTTCAAATTCCGTGTGGAATTATGGTGAGACCAACATTTGCGGTTAATATCATTACATCGTCAAGTACCTATACTAATAAGCATGAGAAGGTGATGATGAATGAATTGCGGTTAGCATTGTGCATGTCTGTGGTAGACAGCAGCTTGATATGAGCACTGAAATTTATGAAAGCTCCATGCTTGTGTTAGGATAATCGAGTCATAAACTAACCAAAGTAATTATACAGTAATACGAGTGATAAGACTAGACCACCAGGCTGTTAGTCCAATGACATCTTGAAATTGACGGGATCTCACCGGACCGTGGGAATTGGCGTAATGGAGAAGAGGTCTATACCCAGCTTAATATACCTGAAGCATTATGGAGAGTAGTAAGATTGTCAAATGTCATGTTATGTACGTAACCCTCAGGACGCGAATCCTACTCGCACTTGACTGTCATTTGTATACATATATAGTACCTACAGAAAATTTAAAGCGCAATATCGTGATATTATGACATAGGTAATATTACAAATTATTTACGAGATGGCAGCCTCTGAGACGATGCCTGTGGAAAATAAATCTCTGTCTACGTTTTACTCAAAATATCTTTATTTCACTTTGGGAAACTGAAACCTAGTTGGGTTTAAGCTTAAAGTTGTATACTTGTAGAACATTATTAAATCATGTCACAAGTGATTTATGACTATAAGTTGTACTACAGGATGTTTCCAAAATTATATCTTTCTCACCATGAAAATATTTTAAGTAAAAATATAATAAAACTCGTTATTTGCGGTCGTGACTGTGCAATACAGAAAAAACGTATATAATGTTTAAAAAAATTTTAAACGCAAATAGTTTTTTTTATGCACAACTGGTACTTGACCTCAATCACACCTGATGTTAAGTGAAGATGAGGCCGAAGTTGGAAGCGTACTGACCCGGAAACCCCATCTTATTTGGGGGACTGGCTATCTTATCTCTGACAACCGGAACACAATAACACAACAATACTATTAATTGTTTGGCGGCAGACCTAGATAAGATGGTGGCAGCTAGCCAGGCGGACATTTAAATAAATGACCTACCACCAACCACCCCGAGTACTAAACATGCGTCGCAAACATTTCGCAAACATTTTTATTGTTTACATTGAACTACGGAGACGGTTGACAGTAGTAGTTTAAGTAATGACATCAATTTTACGTCTTATTTGTTTTTCAAAATATAAATTCTTATATCAACTGTTATTAATCCATGTGATGCACCTGATTACGCAATCACGCTTTTGAACGAATTGGGATGAAACTGGTTACAGTGGTGAACTATAATCCTGGAATGTATTTTTATGCCCCAATAAATAGAGCGGGGTGAAAAAACTAATTCAATGCGGACGGAACCGCCGGCGGAAGGCTACTATCATGTATAGGTATCCATCAAGCAATTAGTTATTCATTATTTAATAGCTATTAATTTAGTTACCAATTGCTTTTAATACCTGCCCGTATAAATTATAGAACCTATGATGTACATGCCACATAGAGCACAGATGTTGGTTGTCCGGTAAATTTTAATTTCCGATTCAGAATAATTACCCCAATGTTCACCAAGTCTAGCAAGTCAGTCGGATCTTCAAATTGAGTCTTCAGGGCAGCTTACCTGATTCAGTATGCAGGCAGCATAATGCTAAACACACGAAGTAGAGCCCGCCACGCTGCATATTAGAGAGCACATCACAGGCGCAGACGCATCACGCACGCCTTTCACCTGTTGACAAACAAAGTTTTGTTTTCAGTATTACTATAAAACAACCTCTCGTCGACACTATTATGTCATGACTTATAAGCCAGGATCAACAGGTCCAATGAATCTTTATAGTTCTCAGAAAGAAGAAAGAAATTGTTAACCACATCTCTACGAGATTTTTAAATATTTTCAATATTTGCAACCTTAATACTTTGTAATGGGTCTATATAAGTTAATGCCTTGTACATAATATGCACCAGCTATTCGCCGACGCAAGTCTCAAATCTACTAATGTGACCCAAAAAGTGTTGACCTAGTTCTGTTCACGCATACCCGGCACTAGTTGAATATTTCAGTCACTCATAATCACTAACAAACTTAATTCACAAACTTAGATTACCCCTAAGAGTTGGATAAATATTTCAAACGCTATTAATTGGCTTCTGCATGTTTGAGATTAACAAATTATCCTCATGCATAACATATGATGAGCCGCATGGATCACTGAGCTTATACTTGTTGAAGTTTAGTGCTTATTTGAAATTATTAGTGATATTAGTGATAGTATGAAAATGTTATCTTTTTACATTCATCGTCTCGTATATCAGCCACATGACGTTCAAAGGCCCGTCCATCTATTTGCTGTGTGACTTCATCATGTAAAAGGAATGGAACCAACTCGACTCTTCCCGTGGGTGTCGTAAAGGCGACTATGGTTTTTTCCACCAAAAAACTTATACAGATTTGCACGCTTTAACGGCGATTACGCTCACGTAAATTATAGATGTTGTTTCAAGAATTAAAAGTTCAATATTTGAAACACCCAAATACTTGTTTGGGGTATCTCTAATCACCCCGTTTAGGATGAAGGTAGTGAAGTAATGTATGTTTATAGAGCTAATTACTGAGACTTAATTTTCTCTAGCTATTTCACATAATATAAATCTACTGACACGTCACCCGTGACCATTCACCAGTCATAAAACGTAATATAGACAAAGAAATCCAGTAAACACAATCGTTGTAATAATAAAGCAATAAGATAAATAAATCACAAAATGTGCCACGCACCTAATCTGAGAGGATTGCGTGTCTGCACTACAGCCGATAGCCCATCGAATATCAACGAAAATGGACTGCCAACCACGTTATTGAGTTACTAAGTCCCTTCTGAATAAACGAAACAATTTATAAGAACTCATTTCCAATTCTGTTTTTGATTTCAGCTCAAACAAACCTATCGGTGTATAAATTAGGGGGGAAGTTTGATTTTTTTTTAAATTTCTCTTGGTGACCTTCCTTGAAGGTTGTGTTTACTTTAAACGAAGTAATTTACTGTAAGGAAACAGTTCAGTTTTTTGATGAAAGATGAATTTGAGCCGGAAAATTGGGGCGACATTGTAAAATTGTATACAAAACAGATGTTAACGAACTTCCTTTTTTGTGACTTTAAATTTAAAGGCTATTGCAACGTTTATTTCTTTGTAAACTCTTTACATAATATACGTCAACAGCCATATTATACATTTTTTTAGATTTTCCCAATATCCCAACTATTCCAACTAATCTCAACCCCCACTATCCTAACTAATATTATAAATGTGCGAAAGTTTGTGTATCTGTATGTATGATTGTATGTATGTATGTATGTATGTTATCTCTTTCATGCCTAAACGGCTGGATAGATTTGGTTGAAATTTTGTTTGTAGACAGATTAGGACCTGGATTAAGATTTAGGCTACTTTTATCCCGGAAAAGCGACTGGTCCCTGTAGAATAGGTATTATCAGTGGGATTGCTTTTGAGTCATAGAGTGACGCATTGGGTAGTAAAATGAATTCTACGCGGACGAAGTCGCGGGTAACAGCTAGTTTTACGTAGTAAAATTGGAAATCAGAAATTAACTACCCTCCTGCGGTAAACATAACACAGCTTTACTTTCTCACTGTTAGGGCACTACCTCCTCCCACACAATGATAGCAATGCTTAATTACTTTTATAAGCAATGGCCGTAATGTATATATACCTAGTAGTTAATAACAACCAATGTTATTCGAGACTACTGAATCCATCTAACATCTTCATTAAAATCCATCAAGCGGATCTAATGTACAATGAAACTCACACGATTTAAAGGTAAGATTATTAGACCTTACATTGTTTCTAAATTAAAATTCTTAACTATACAGCTATACAATATGAAAAATCTAACCTTTGCCTTCGAATAAAGGGAAGTTAATATAGAGACCTCTATTTTCTGAAATGTTATCACATTTTTCTCCGGAACTATAGCTATAATAGATGAAATACCTACGAATTCTCCTAACACCTGCTACCTAATAAAGTTATTTCAGTACCAATGTATTCTACGTGCGTCTATACGAAATGTATTGACATATGTGTTATCTGTATACTTCTACTTTATTTATAGTTACATACTACATTATTAGAGGAAGAAGGAAGAATAGAGGAGAAAAGAAGAAGAGGAAGACCGAGAACAAGCTACATGCAGCAGATAAAAGAGAAGTTGAACGTCGTATCGTATCAGGCGGTCAATAGGAAGGCAGAGAGATATGAAAAAATCTGCACCGACAAGAACATGGCTCTTAAATAAGATCATGATGATGACTACATTATTCATCAATTTAAATTCTATAAAAGTAAGGTCAGATACCCCGTGTAGTTCAGTAGACTAGGACCAGCCCGTTTCGTCCTTTGGATGTCAAAAGGCTGTTGACATAATAAATAACAGTACCTATGTGTGACGAGTAGCATCATCGGTGTCCAAAATCTGAGATCGTCAACTCGCCTGCCCGGCTGGCAATTACATCAAATTATCATAAATGCGATGCAAATGCGAGCTGTGGATTCATATAGACTTGATGCGTCTGATGTCTGTTAGGGACGAAGGCGGTAACAAACAATAAACATAAATACATAAATATGTTCCAACATAGATATCATCATCATGTCAGCCACAAGACCTCCACTGTCGAACATAGGCTTCCAGAGCGACCGGTTTGAAGCAACCGTATTATCTTTTCTGTTGTGCAATAAAGTGAATTTGTTTTAATCCAACATGGCGCCCGTAAAATACTAAATATGCAATTTGTTTTTTCAGTACTTATATTGTCTTGACATGGTGTTGAATGTGCATACACATTATTTATAAAAATCTCGGAGTAATATATACATACATAAAAAAAATACGCCCCGAATACAGAACCTCCTCCTTTTTTGAACTCGGTTAAAAATGCTACTAAGACCACTGAGACAAGTGAGCGTTTAGAGAGTGGTAGTCCTTACAAAGTTATTTAAGTCGTTATAAAATATTGTAAAATTATGCGTAGTGGGGACAATAACTGGCATAAATGTATTGGTTATATTTAACCACGTGATTGCTATACTCAACGAAATTGACCATCAACATGCCAGACCTAAAAAGGTTTCACACGTATTGAGCTCAATAGCGCATTCTTTATCCAACCCATGTCAAGACGTCGCGGACAGCGTTTGCCGATATCCCGAAGCATAATATGTATGGGATCGATTTTAAATCATCTACATTATGATATCAGCCCACATTAGGTAAGCATGTTATTGATATTGCTTTTATTCACAATTATGGTAAACATATCTTTACAGTATAAATAATTTTAGTATTTCCAATTCCGATTTTTCGTAGTCACACTTTCTATGACGCGAGGGCAAAATTTCGGGTTAGTCCATTTGGCTCTAGCGCTGCTTTTCGGGTGCATTAAAAAAAAGAATTTATTGAACAATAGCCTAATACTATGTGCAACTAAATTTCGCGATATATTTTTTTGAGATTTTATACAGTTTCAAGCCTACTGTACAATTTTTGTAATTTTTATTTTGCACTGCCACTACGAAGGTTTTCTTTCTCGTAGTATACAAATAATTAATTTGAAAAATATTTTATTTAACTTGGCCGCATTTACATAAATAAATATGCTAAGTTTTAAAATGACTTTCCATTTTGTGACGATTTAAAACAACACAGAGCTTTAGACAACCTATAACATCGCTATTTTATTATAATGATCGAATGTAATTCCTTTCAATGCGATAATTTCAAATATTAAATATAGCCAAAATCATACCATGGCCAGACAAGAGCATTTTTTATTTCTTACCAAGTCACTGCGCCAAGTAACGTAGGTTTAAAATATTCTGAGGGATAAATACCTTCTACTCGGAAGAGCAGGTGAGTATCTTTTGAGATCTTATAACTTTCAAAGCTCTATACTTTTTTGTGAGATTTTTGGCATTTCCTTGTATAGTTCTATTTCGCGCACTCCCAGTTCCATTAATTACGTATACAGAGGTCGGTTTAGATATTATATTTGTGGTAGTGTCACTGAACTTCGAAATATAGATCATAGTTGGTCGACACATTGCTTTTGCGATAAACCACAGTGACAGAATACTTCTTCGACGAACGCTAGTGAGAAAGAGACCTTTGTAGCGAGCGAGCAAGATGGGTTAGCACCCGGACACTATTGGTTAGGTTCAGAGGGTTAAGACTTTCGATTTTAGGTTGAACATACCGGGGAGTTCTTTCGCACGCGTTCGTCGAAAAAGTATTCTGTTGCAGTATAGTTTACCGCATAAGTATGTATCGAACAACAGAGTATCGGAACTACGATCAGTCGAACCACAGTTCTTCGTACGTTTGTATTTCGAGGTTCAGTTACGGACACTATATTTGTTTGACACCATACAATAAAGCAATAAGAAGAATAATAACAAGAAAATTACAACACAATGCAGAAAAACATATTTTGAATTAAGGTGCAATTTCAGTCCAATGTGATGTCAAAAATGAATACAAAAATAAGAGTATTATTTAGCAATTGGTTCTACTTAAGTATTTACTTTTTTGTACAAGTTAGTTACAATTTGTAACGGCAGATATTTTATTCAGCTGAAAGTCACAAAATTTATACATAAAATGCAAAAAGATCCCGCGTCATCCTTAGTTGAACAGATACTACACATACTTTTAGTATCTATGAGATGGGCAACGATCCATCTTAATAAGTCTAGGACAGGATGGCGTTATTAAGATGGATCATTAACTTTTATGGAATCCGCGAAAAGATAGCCGAGGACACGATGATAAAATTAAAGGAATGCTTTTTAAGTAACTTTTTGGCAAGTTCATTTATCAAAGTTAAGGAGACTTGTGTTAGCATTTACTTTTGAGAAGCATTACCAGATGTTAAAGTTTAAGTGTCTGTGATAAATTTGATTTCAAAAATCTTTAAAAAAATAGGCGCCGCAAAGCATAAGATTTTTCGAGTTTTGCTTAGTCAATAAATGTGAGAAATAAATAATACTGTTTATTACATACGTTTAAGAGTGTTTATTCTGTCTAGTGTCACCCTCATTAGCTAATTTAAAATAATACCTAAATAGCTTGAATGGGGGGTTATTTTCCAGGATTCACGATTTACAAAATAAAAATTAAAGTAGAATGAATGCAGTGGAAATGAGATCATTGAGAAGTATGAGTGCAGTGACTTCGAAAAATAAAATCAGGAATAGTGTAATTAGGGAGTTAAGAAGTGTGAAAGAAGACGTAGTGACAAAGATTGAAAAAGGTATGCAGAGATAGTTTGGACATGTGGAGAGGATGAATGAAAGAGATATACATGCGAATGTAGATGATAGTGTTGGTATGGGAAGATCAAGGCAAACGTACCATGATCAAATCGGGGACGTATTAAAGAAAGGCCAAGAGTAGGTACCCTAAATCAACGAGCATGTATAAAGAACATTATGAGAGTGAATGAAGCAAAAGAGGTGTGTCAGGATCGTAGCAAGTGGAAGATTATCGTCTCTGCCTACCCCTACGGGAAACCGACAATGTAACGTGCCCCCCGGAGATGTCAGGATGAACGCGTTAAACTTCGCTAATCGTAAACTAATAGCGAGTGCAACTGCGTTACGAGTTATAAATACTAAAGTATTTCAGTGATTCAGTCAGCGAGTAAAACAGATGGACAGATTAGACTATACGAAATCCCAAAAATCACAATAAAATGGTGCACATTAAATAAAAAGAAGTGAATGGAGTTTAATTTAATTTGTTTCTAAAGATCAAACAATAAATTGAATTTAAAATAAATTTTAAGGAAAACTTCAAAATTTCTCTTTGTCATAATAGATTATTTATATATTGACCTTCTTACAAAATGACAATGTTAAGTACCTGTACCTACGTACATACCTACCTATAGGTATATACATAATATAGATGTATGACTAAAATCAGCTCTCAAGTTATTACAATATATGTTTCTATTCGCTTCGTTGAATCACTCCTTTTTCATTGAGATCAGTATGAAATCTGCCAATACAATTGCGAATAACTTTCTATAATCCATACTACTGTGACACACATAACAATAGAAAAATCACTGAATAGCGAACAATAAAAGGGAATCTTGGAGAACCCTTTTGGATCTGCACGCTACTTCAGTCAATAAGTCCTGATAAGAAGAAAGTTCTCATAAAAGGTGTAAGTAAACACACCTAATACAGGTAGACGAAGTAAACTGTAGATCAAACAGTGATCGGATGTATCTTTGATCACAACAGAGCAATAGAAAAGTTACAAAAATTGTTTTCCCTTTTTCAAGTCGCGAAATTCCACCTTGAGAAGGCTTATTTTACCGTTTGACGGAGACAAAATACGTCTACATCACACATAAGCAAATTTCTTAAATTTTATAGGATGGTGTTTGATGATAAGAATTTAATTAACCATCTAGAAGAAAAAAGGAACAAGGCTTCCTAAGAAAATAAATCATGACAGCTATAAATTGTACCATTTCTTCGTAAATTCAGACTAAGCCTTAGTAAATCTATGCAAAACTAACCCTACTTCGTAGCGTTGACCGCGGGCTACCCCACGAGATTTGTCTAGAACGAAAGGCATACAGGACATGCCAAAAAACAGCCGCATATCCACTGTTGTTGAAGCTATTTTGGATTAAGGCCCTTACGCAAAAATTTATGTGCTGTGTAGTTTGCGCATTCAAATAGAACAGAACCAAATTCTGTGTCGTCTTTCTACCAAAAAACATCTTTGGTTTTGCACGTTTCAACGGCGATGGGATCACCCCCTGTCACGTGTGCATTTCTGTATATTTCATAAGATGAACCTTGGATGTGGTTTCAGTCATTAATTTTTTAATGTTTGAGACACCCAAACTCTATTATTTGGGATATCTCTGAACACTCCTTTGGGATAAATGTCGTGACGTTATGTATGTGTGTATGCAAACCTTAATAAAATTTTATGGGATTGTTTAAGTTTAGATCTTAAATAAAAGGGCGAGTTAGATTTTAAAATAATATGCGTCAAAGACACTAAATGGCGCAGTGTGACGTAATGAGGTCGTAACCTTGAAGATAAAACTTCACAGGTTGTAAATTTCGAAATTCGCTGATATCAGTCCCGAATTTGCGAGAACAACAAACGATTCGTCTTGCTTCTTTAAATTCTTTTAGAAATAGTAAAACTCCTTATTGCGAATGAAAGAAGATTCCACGGGAAGTCGTAGGCTTTGAAAATGACTTTAAATTTTAAATTAAGAAAACTCTCGAAAGACTATGATATCTTCCAACTACACCAAAAAACAGTCAAAATCGCACTCAAATCGGATCACGTATTACTGAGATACGTTGGGATACTGATAGACAACAACACACACACACACACACACACACACACACACACACACACACACACACACACACACACACACACACACACACACACACACACACACACACACACACACACACACACACACACACACACACACACACACACACACACACACACACACACACACACACACACACACACACACACACACACACACAACACACGTGTGTGTGTGTATGTGTGTAATACACAACGCCGTCAAAGATATCATCAACCGTCAACCGTTGTTTTTCGGTGGAGGTTAAAAATGGACAAAACAGTTCATGAAGGTTCATGCGATCCAGTGGTGCCTCATTAAGTAAATTAAGGTTTCTTATTACGTACAGTATAAATCCAAAATATTGCTCTGACCTGCACTCGAAAAGCCTAAGAGCTAATTATAAAAAAATACCGAAATATAGTAGTTGTACTTTTCTTTGTATAAAAGTAAAACGCCTTTGTATAAAAGTTTTATAAAGATTTTGGAAAAGTAAATTTTCTTTTACACACGGCATACTCCTCATAAATACGGTCATTTGATAATTGAAATAAAGGAAGAAAATATTATTTCGTTAGCTCTTTTGTTATTTATAATAGACCTAATTATTTAAATTTGAATAGAATTTTTTATATACAATTTATAATTTACACTTTAGTACAGTCGGTATCATGTTTACCCATACTAGGTTAAATTATAATATTATTAATGACAGCATTAAACTATTCCATTCGAAGTTCGCTGAAATGACGTTCTGGCCTAGATGATTACATACATAACCTTTATACCAAATGTGGTGGTCAGAGATATCCCAAATATTCGTGTTCCAAACATGAAGAGTTTAATGCTTGAAACAACTTCCGCAGTTCACCTTACGATATATACGGAAATGCACACGTCACAGGTGGTGAGCCCATCTCCGTTAAACCGTGCAAATCTAGGTATAGATGTTTTGTAGTGGAAAGTCCCTTAGTCGCGGATTGCTCTATTATTTTTACCTGCTGAAATCACACAGCACAACCTAGATGATTAGAGAATTGCGGATGGTATAACTTAAATATGCAACTGGTTATCATTGATGAAACAGCCAAACCCTGTATGAATATTTATCACGCAGACTGTACCTACTTCCCTTTATTATATTATACTCTTGTTCTTTTTTAATATTAGGAAAATTGGGTAATAGTGTATTTTTAGTAACTTTATTATGAAACGACGAGCTTTCTAATAAACTGAGAACGAATAATATAATGGAGAAAAATAAAATAGGAATACTATCGTGACGACCGATTGGTGTAGTAAATAGTGAACCTATCAGCGAAACCAACGGTTGCGGGTTCGAATCCTGCAAGGGGTAAATGTTTGTGTTATGAATATGAATATTATAAATATTTATGTATATCCGTTATCTAATATCCATAGTAAAACCTTTGCTTAATTTGGGACTAGATGTTTGGTGTAAATGACGCATATATTTATTATCATTATGTATTACTTAAAGGTACTACATAATTTTAATCTTAAATAATAACATAATATCTAACTAATATTGTAAATGTGAAAGTTTGGATGTTTGTTTGTTTATTTATTGCTCAATCACTGCGAAATGGATAATCGCATTTGGATGAAAAGTACATAGATAGAACATACGAGTTAAATCGTATAGTTATCGTGCCCTTTACCAGGAAGCGGAAGCTAGACCGATTGGCTCCCTCCCGCCTGGACGGCACAACCATTCCGTTCTCCGCTGAGGTCAAGTATCTGGGTATAATTTTTGACCAGAAACTGACCTGGAACAGCCACCTGAACGGAGTCTTGCGAAAGGCTAAAACAGCCATGCACATGCAGTCGTCTGGCAGGACTAAAATAAATGCTAAGTGTATTGAACCATTTGAGGAAGAACTGGCTCTCCCAGTCACTGAGAACTCTCCAAAGCTGGGTACTGGAGGACCGGATTCTCGGCATGGTGACCGACGCTATGATTCCTAAGTACGAATTCTGCAGGCTATTCACCGTAGAAATTCCTCATAGAGAGGACTGGTTAACTGAACGAATTACTTGGAAACCCGGGAGCCTAAAATGGTACACCGATGGCTCTAAGTTAGGTTGTGACGTTGGCTGTGGAGTATATGGAGAGCAGCCTAGATTCAAAACCAGTACTAATCTTGGGAAACATGCCTCCATATTCCAAGCAGAAGTATATGCCATAATAGAGTGTGGGAAATCATTCTACACAAACGCTACGTCAACCATACCATCTACATCCACTCAGATAGCCAGGCGGCTCTTTTGGCCCTAGCCTCAGACAAAATTGTCTCAAGGCTGGTTGAAAACTGCAGGCTTACTTTAAATACCCTGTGCAAAACAAACAGGGTCTTTCTTCGTTGGGTCCCGGGGCACGCAGGCATCGAAGGCAACGAAAAAGCCGACGAACTAGCGAAATTGGGGGCTAGCGGATCCCAGTACGGCCCTGAGCCTTTCTGCGGTATCTCAAAAAGCCTAATTCGCTTTACCCTAAGGAACCGTTGTACCCAAGCAGCTCTTAAACTCTGGACGAACACGCCAGGTTTAACACACTCCAAATCACTAATCAAAGCCTTCAACAAGAAGGCGGCCGGCGAAGCGCTGGCACTCAGTAGGAACAATTTACGCATTCTCACAAGGGCACTAACGGGACACTGCTGTCTGAGCAAACACATGCTCAACATAGGGCTCCGAGAAACAGGAATGTGCAGATTTTGCCTCCTCGCAGAGGAAACACCTGCACATCTGCTGTGTGAATGTGGCCCGCTAATGCGTAAACGCAATATCCACCTGGGCAGCCACTTATTACACCCGGATGAGATAAAAACCATCGGTGCCAGGAAAATTATCCAATTCCTCAAAAACCTGAGCAACGAACTGTAGGTCAGTGGCGATCACAATAGATCGGCAACGATCGCAGTGATACAGGTCTCCGATGACCTGCAACAGCCACATACACATACAATACAATACGAGTTAAAATCTAGGATAACTTTTATCCCAAAAAAATGAGTAGCTCCCGTGGGATAAACAAATTAAACATATCCACCGAAGTCGCGGACGAAAAGATGATTATTATAAAAAGAAAGAAGACAGGAAAATTATATTCACATTATAGGTAGAACAAATGTTCCAGGTCACTGCCCTGAGGCATGGTGCCCAGAAGGCTAGAGGAGTTACCACGTGATATGGCCAGACTAGGTAGATAGCCTAGTCCTTCTAGCTTAGGTAGCTGCCAGCCCTTTACTTCAATTAGTTCTATTTTGTTTGATGCAGTCAACCCCGTCTCTTTTTACACGCTTTTATTAGCGTCACTTGTAACTGACTAACAAATCTTGGAAGTAAATTTTAACCTACATCTAATTGTCGTATCGAAATGAAACTCGGTAAGTACCTACATGTAGATTGGATGACAATACTATAATTTGATATCTTGGAGCTGATGGAGTCAGGATGAACTCTTCAATGGCTACTAGCAAAGCCCTCGAGTATGGTCTCAATATGATTACTTTTGCCGAGTCCCAATATATTGCACTTGGTGTCGAGACTCTGATATTGGCGCCAGAAGGTGATTAGTTTTAGTTTTTCTAAACTATTATTAGTTCTGTCTCAGCATTCGTGATTGGATACTCTTATTATAGAAACTCCAGTTCTAAATTAGTCATTCCCGAGATAATCGAGATAGAATATAGTAAATCAATGTAATCTCTCGAGTTTACTTAGATTTCTTCAAGGCCCCTTCGTTAAATACATTGTTCTGTTTCAGCAGAAAAATTCACAACTTAACAGTCCTATTTTTCATAAGTAAATTTAGTAATGAAAGTTAATTATCATCTCAGTAGAAAGCAATTATCGCGTTCACTGTAGCGGAAATAAAAAAGTAGACGTAATTACTATCAGCTGTTATTTGAGTGGGACAGAGAATGAGGAGGATTTTTTTCCGAGCCAGCGGAAAGCTTTGAAATGTGGTACGGCGCGACCTTTCTTATGGCGCCTTATTTGGTGAGCCTTTTTTCCCAATAGAGAGTTTTGGGGGTAAAAACCTTTTCATATTAGATTAAGAATCTTCATAGACTAGACTTCTACACCTTTCAATGATTTTATAGTTGTTTTATGAGGGATTACATTAATCGCTCTCTTCCTCAACTGGTGATCGCTGTTATACGACTATGATTTTAAATTGATAATATTACATATTTCGAAATCGTGGTCAGTATTCACTGAATACATATCATGACGTATAATAAGTCGAAGCAAAATTTTCACAAAATAGCAAAATTTTTAGTTGAGAAAAGATTAAAAAAAATATTTCGAACACTTACACCAATCATCTAGTCCCAAACTAAGCAAAACTCGTGCTATGGATACTAGATAACGGATAAACATACATAAGTGTTTATATAAACATCCATGACTCGGGAATAATATACTTATTCATCACACAAACCTTTACCCCTAGCGAAATCGAACCCGCAACCGTTAGTTTCGCTGACAGGGTCACTATCCACTACACCAACGTATCGGTAAATATCAGTTACACGTACATCGATGGTCTATAACAGTCCGACCACGATTTCCATCGCAGACCCCGAGCTCCAAATGAAACGCTGCTGACCATCACAGTCTAAACTAAATTAAATTCTAGTTTGATTACATCTAATTAAGCACGCAAATGTTCATTTTAGTATAGTGAACTCGCATAAATTAACAGGAATTGCTAAATCATTATTTTGTCGAACAAAACTAGCGCCTGTAAACTAAAATGGTTGAGGGCAATTAAGTTTTGAAACTAAGCAACTCCCATTAATACAAGCATTGTGTAGTTTTCGCTGAAATATGCCTGTCTTGTAACTAGAACTGGAGTAACGATTTATTGAAAAAGTGAAGGAAATGATTCGTTTAAAAGATAGTATTATACCTATTTAATTGTTGGAATCTTGACACTCAGCTTTTGATGCTTTTTTTGCTCTTAGATGTTGGGTCATCTGATACGACACGACAACTTTATGAAGATCATTGAAGAAATATCATCATTTAAGGAGAAATGGAGGAGAAGAGAGGAAGGCCTAGAACAACATACATGATACAAATAAAAGACTAAAGTAAATGTCGTATCAGGAAGTCAAAGAAAAGGCAGAATGTAGAGAAGTGTGGAAAGGACTCCACCGACAAGAGCATAGCTCTTAAATATAAGAGAGAGATTATTTGTAAGTGATGATGACACATACATGATATCTAATTAAAAAATGTGAATGAATCTTTGACAAATCTGTGACTTCGAATTTGTCTCAAATACTAGCTAGAGTCTCCGATTCACAAAAAACACTCTATGGGTAAATAGACAAGACCAAATGGGAAAGGGGTACCCCGATTCGGTTCTGTGACAGATAACCTTTCAATGATTAATATTTAATTCTGATCTAAAACATTACAAGATTAAAGTGAGTGCATGTCGATCTAAATACTTTTGATGAAACTTACTATCATTTGAAAGTATTTTCGATATAATAATTATTATTGAAACTAAAACTTAAGTTAACCTAAAGTTATACGAAAGGCGCTTCAATGAAAGACTATCTCGATGTACAAATAAAATAATGAAATAAAATACGATCTCTAGATTTTCAAGTAAAAGAATAAGGTCTCCTTACAAGCATGGGAACGCTGCGTGCCTCTTAGACACTATGCCGCCTCGAGGAGATGCGCAAAACGCAATTTTTACCTATAATAATGATGAGTGACAAGTTAATATATTATGAGTTGTATTTAATTTAATTTATGGAAAAATCTCCACCTACAAGAGCATGGGTCTTAAATTAGATGATGATGATTTAATATTATTAAGTAAAATACTCTTCAAGCAGATGTATGAGCGATGGAAAGTTCGACGAATGATTACTAAATAATTATAATATTCTGCGAATCGTGTTTATTTTATTTTTTCTTTTATTTATTTGTATAAGAAACAAACAGTCTTACAAATGTTTAGGGTACAATAATTAGTTACTTATGGACTTATAGTTTCACTAATTAATTACTTACATAACTAAGCATTTTCAAACAAAATGCCTTACGTATATTAGGTAACTATACCTGCAATTGCAGGGGAAAAGAAAATGAGTATCGGATTTTGAGACCCGAACGCCATAAACATTCGAATCCCATAAAGTGTAAGCTTATTTGAAAAAAATACTATTATTGTTGATCATTATATACAGCACACTCTCAATAAAGAAAAAGAATATACATGCATCTACATACATTAACACCAAGCAGTAATATATAAGATAGATAATGGGATATGAAAATCGATGCCATGATGATGACATATTTCCCGGTAATATTGCCCTCACATGACTACAATACGCATTACTGTAGATAAATCGAGATGTGTCGTAGTTTCATATTTCCAGAGAAAATTATATGAGAAGTATCTCAGTTTGGGATTCAAAACGAATCTCCTGTTACTACTCGTATATCTAAAGCATGTTTCTAATAACCTAATAATATGTACTAATGAAACATAATAAGGTAGCTAATTTCAAAGACATTAATCTACTGTAATAATAAATAACACAGCTAATTTCCTTTGTAGAAAATGGAAAAAAGTTTTGATAAAAAAAAAACAGCCAATTAATTACAAGATAATTGAATCAAAAAGTAATTTATTGTACTAGTACGAAGTAACATCTAATTGTATTATGAGAAATTGGGTAATTGGGGCATGTTTCATTTTTGATAACGTTTTGAATACCATTCTAGCCAGAATTAACATTAACAGTTAGCTAGTGTGGTTCTGATTTTTTTCCTCTGTCAAATAAATATATAAAGTAAGTGATGGAAGTTTAACGTTATTTGTGGAACTTCTAAACTGTTACAGAAAATTGTATCAGCCATTTATAACTAGTAGATATTTTACTGTCAGAGCAGATAGATTATGACATTATGATGATATTATGAAGCGGTGAAAGGATCTTTATAAAAAAAAGGGAGATAATTGCAATGTATATGTATGTACATATCGTGGAGTATTATTTAGCATTACACAGAAAAAGAGATGCAAATCATCTTTCTTTTGGACAAGATACACTTTATTATATTAAATATTATATACTATACTTAGACATTGATAACATAAAATATAACTATGGGGCATCTTTTATGCTGCCCTGTGTCGCGACACTTATACGCTACAGGACCTTTGCGATTCCACGACGGTTCGGTACGTGTGGGCGCGAACTGGTCCTCAAGAATTTGATGTGTTTGCCATCAACTTGCTAAGAAGAATATAATATGATTGTAAAAGTGAGATAAAATAAGTTAGCAAGTACTAACAGTTGTTTTACAGCAGTTTTAATAGTAATCGTAAGTACAGTCGACAGGACGACGCCGGTAACACTACCAGTGCAAGCTAGCCGCTGGACGCTATCGGAAATGTGAACGTCGCGAGATCCACTTATATTGGAAGTATATAGCTTCTTCTACAGTTTAAGAGCTATGCTCTTGTCGGTGGAGTAATGACCACAATTTGCACCTACACACAGCGCCATCTAGTTCCACACTAAGCAACTAGGCTTGTATTATGGATACCAGCTGGTTGATAAACTACACAAATACATATTTTTTGACATAAATGTGGGTATTGACAATTACATTATAATATGTATTTGTGCAGTTCGTATTGTTTCGTTTGTATATGTTGTCACAATAAGTCCAGAAATAGTATAATTTAATTTCGAATTTCCTACCAAATTTCAATTGCCTACATAAAATAGTTTCTGAATTGACAGTGATAGATGGACAGACTGATATTGACGTGATTCCATAAGTCTTTTTGTTAGTTTTGGTCCGGGAATTTATAAATGATTCTTGTTTAATTTAAGTTAAATAATATCATGCCACCGTAGCATGACATAATTTTGGGTACATTATGAGGAGGGATGAAAGGCACGTAATGAGACGAGTGCTAAGTATGAATGTGGAGGGATACAGAGGTACAGGAAGACCGAAGAAGGTGTAGGTAGACTGCATGAGGAATGATATGTGTGTGAAAGGGGTGAGTACGGAGATGACGGCTGATGGAGGAGAGTGGAAGTGGAAGATTTCCACTTTACCAGGCTGAGGTCCGCTCGTGCATGGAATACTGCTGTCACCTTTGGGATGGTTCAGCCAAGTACCAACTAGCTGCACTCGATTCTGTGGAACGACGTGCCATGAGACTCATAGGCGATAACTCGACGACTGCTAAATTGCAGAGCCTTGAACACCGTCGCAAAGTCGTCTGTCTCTCAGATTTTTACAGGATGCATTTCGGGGAGTGTGCGTTGGAATTACATAATCTTATTCCACCGTCACCCTTCCATCTTCGGACTACTAGGCGTGGGGAGGGATTCCACCCGTATATAGTTAATATTCTGAACATTCGCACTAAGAAGTTCGATTCTTCATTAATCATCCGAACAGCCAAGGCATGGAATTTCCTTCCGGCGTCAGTCTTTCCTGAATCCTATAACCTTGGGATCTCCAAGAGCAGAGTGAATAGAGAATCGAGAGAATAACTGGGATCGCGGGCTTCATCTTCGACCAGATCCTCACTTCCCATCAGGTGAGATTGTGGTCACCCGCGAATCCAATCAATCATAAAAAAAGAAAGATATATATATGTTGTACCGACCCCACCTATTCCCCACCCACGATAAGGGTAGGAAAATGATGAAACTATTACCACAATAAATTACTATATTCGCATTATCTGTAACTAACGCCACTCTTTTAATATGATCCTCATTTTAGTAAAAGACCCAGAGTACGGCGTTGATTGATGGTATTTACAATTTAGTGATTTGCATAATTTTATGTTCATTGGCAGAGTACCATTGCACCGCTACTAACCAAGTAATATATAGGTACGAGCAAATTTTGAGGCCTTAAACAAATAGCATTTGCATTACACACAGCCTTTCGGTTCGTAAAAGAATAGAACCATCGCTTCTCTTTCCGCGGGTGCCATAAAAGGCGACTAAGCGACTACACCAAAAATATATAATAGACTTTCACGTTTCAACGGCGATATGGCGTCATCCCCTGTCAGGTGTGCATTTCCGTATATTTCAAAAGGTGAACCGTGAATGTTGTTCCAAAATATATAAATTTAAATTGACATATTGTTATGTATTGTTACTTTATTGTATTTGACACAACATATATGAGGTAAGATGATGTTAATTCAGTTTTAAATGTAACATTGTAATATTTAAAGTTATTCAGGGTTAACACAATGTTGTCGTTTATCGTGTCTGTTTATAATCGTTGCATGAATTTTTAATTCTATTTTTATATTTTAAATATTTGTACGCCCTAACAGGCAGATTTTGTTGGGCTACTTACCTATCTACAAAATAAGACCTTTATCTGTATACCCAAAATCAAACAAATAAATAATTTTCTTTCTTTCTTTCTTTCAAAAATTAAAGTCTTTATGTTTGGAACGCCCAAACAATACATTTTGGAATATCTCTGACCATTCCATATTCATAATATGTTTGTATGTATTACACTTTTTTATAACACCTGATTTTTTAATTAAACACGAGACCGAATGTGGTAATGCTCTCTGCCTGTACAACCGCATTATATAGTAACTAACGCCATTCTGTTCCTGTACTCATTTGGTTGTTGAGCCAGAGTGTTGATAGTACAATTTAGCGACTTGCGTAATTCTCTGTTCATTTGCAGAGTACTATTGCAACGCTACACCAAGCGTTGCCTTTATAACCGGGTATATACTATGTAATAATAACCAGTTCTATGTCAATATAACTAGCTTTTCGCCCGCGGCTTCGCCTGCGTGGAATAACTTAATAGCAGAAATTTGTTTATCCCGCGGGAACTACTCACTTTATCGGGATAATAAATATCCCATGTTTTAATCGCAGGGTGTGTTCTACTTTAATACCAAATTTCATCCAAATCCGTTCATTCGTTTCACCGGGAGTGAGCAACAAACAAAATATACAAGCAAATATCCAAACTTTCGCATTTATAATATTACTATCTATTCGCCCGCGGCTTCGCCTGCGTGGAATAATTTTATCGCCGAAATTTGTTTATCCCGCAGGAACTACTCACTTTAACGGGATAAAAAGTATTCTATGTTTTAATTCAGCATATATTCTACTTCTACACCAAATTTTATCCATATCTGTTCATATGTTTCGCCGTGATTGAACAACAAAGAAACATCTAAACTTTCACATTTATAATATAATATTAGTTAGATTGTCTATACGCGTTGAATCACTTGGGCTATGGAACCTACGCGCACATGTACTCTTTAAAGGGTAGTCTGAGAGCCTGGTTAACGCATGCACAATCAGAGCCTTGACCAAAAAATAGGATTGACTGTGGAACGGACTTCCGGCAGCGGTATTCCCGAACGAGTACGACATTGGAACCTTCAAGAAACGAGCCTACACCTTCCTCAAAGGCCGGCAACGCATCTGTGACCCTTTTGGTGTTGCGGGTGTCCATGGGCGGCGGTGATTGCTTTCCATCAGGTGACCCGCATGCTCGTTTGCCGCATTCTCATATAAAAAAAAAAAAAAATTACTATACAGTGTGGCAATGCAGCCAGTCACTACTATTTTTCTTCCACGAAAGCCTTGGCGAAAGTTTTTCATTTATAGCTATTTTTTAGTATTTTATATAGACACTTAAAAAGAATAGAATCAACCCGTCTTTTCCTGTGGGTGTCGTAAAAGGTGGCTAAGGTACTTTCCATCAAAAAAACATCAATAGATTTGCACGTTTTAACGGAGATGGGTTCACGTGTGCGTTTCTGTATATTTCGAAGGTGAACCGTATATAGTTGCACCTCTGTTTTGGTTTCTTATATGTTGTTGTGATTTTTTTTTCGGTGTTTGTAAATAAATGGTTTAAGTGGTATATGTTTTTTCCAGCATTAAACTTTTAATGTTGGGAACACCCAAACACTAATGTTTGGGATATCATTGAACTCATTTGGGATAAAGGTCGTGATGTTATGTATGTATGTTGATGTGAATTGTAATGTTCATAAGTATTTTTCTCATGTGAGTGTATTTCTTTGTAAATATAATAAAGAATAAGATACATGACTGAATAGTTTGGTAGTCGAACATTATATAGAATATTCGTACTATCCATCTTACCTAAGTTTATGGGAGACAGCATAATGACAACCAATAAGCTTGTCCATTATTGTTTCTCCCTCCGGCCAGTTTCATCATTGTATCAGACGAAAACTGTTGTGTGATTGATAATTTGTGACAAAATATTATACCTAACACGGCATATAGTTGTATTAAAAGTTTACCTGTGAATTAGTTCAAAATATAAGTAATTCACTACGAGATCTAATAAATAATGAGGAAATTCGTGAAAGAAGGGAAGTCGCCGATATAGCCCAAACCGCCGATATAGTATTAGCAAGTTTTTTTTAAATATTTTTAGGGTCCGTAGTCAACAAGGAATCTTTATAGCGTCGTCATGTTCGTCTGTCTGTCGGTCTGTCCGCGGGTATCACGCTGACAAATTGATAAAATTTAATTTTGAAAAAAAAAACTAAATTCTTCAAGGTTACCTGCTCTTATGTTATTGTAAAATATTTTTGTTCACTTGTGTTGGAAGTTATTGTATGTATGTGAATGGAGTTAGAGTTGAACGATTTATCTATCTAAATTTTGATAAAGTAAAGTGTCGTCGTGCCCTACCAGCTACGACGTTAAAATGAAAACTATCACAGCTTTACAAGTTAGTAAGTAATAGTCGAAAAACTAATAAAATTTATTATCTGAGAAATTTGTTTAAAACAACAAAATGCGCTTTTCCAAATTCATAGTATGACGGGCAACAACGGAACCTTACTCTGCGCGTGGCATGACGCGGACTTGGTCAGTTTTTATTTGCAAGAGTTTTGTCGATAATCGGTATGTCGCTAAGAATTGGCCGTTGGAGCATTAAGGCTTATTTCAGAGACAGTAGACAAGGAGCATTAGACTTCCTATTGATATACTCCTATAAATTAATTTATATGGAGGATGAAGTAACAACATATCGGCCTATGTAATTAGAAAAGTTTACTTTGTAAAAGTATTCAACTATTGGAATATAATGAGGTAGATTTAAGGCAGCGCCTTAGATTTGCCATTGTTGTAAGATAAAAAAGGCTCCACATTCCCAGAACCCAATGTATGTAATACCCAAACTGGCCAGCCTGATACGTGCTTCACCCCTGTACTCACATCTTAGCAAGCCAATTTCCTAGAAGGACATATTTACTTGTTTTCTAATGTATACCTAGCGAAATTCCTATTCCGGATATTTGAAGTTGACGTATTTAATTCCTCATTGGGTTAATACAAATCAGATATTATAGACTTAGTTTACTTTACTTGTCTTTTTTTTTCTGTTTTGGTTGGATAACATAGGGCTTACTTTCTTTATTTAAAATAGATTTACCTAACAGAGTTAGTAGATAGACGAGAAACAATTTTATGTTTTAGGGCATCTCGATGTGTCTGTCTCTTATAGTAAATTTGGTGGTTGAATTAATTATGTTATCTATTAAATTTTATCTTTGGACTTGTCATTTTTTTTTCAAATCCTGGTATTGGTGAGATGGTTAATGACATGGCTGACGTTGGCTTTCAACACACTTCATTTTTTATTTACGTAATTAGACTCGGAATTTTCTTAATTTTCAATTTATTCTTTATCACAAGCGATGATCGCGTATACCTAAATCGATCATATACTTACTGGCTGATGACTAGCAGGACTTTCGTGAAAGTTTGGCCAAACACTATACTAGGTAGCATCATTAATATTTTTTTATCGGGAAGTTTCCTAATTTTATTTTAATTACATGTCTTAATCAATTTATTGCAACGTTCTGTATGGTATTATGAGTCTCTATTATCACATAACATTTGTAAATAACTTCACGTTTAGGATTAGCCGACAGTATCGGATATAATGCTGGATGAGTATTTTTAACGAAAGGAAAAAATAGGGCATGTTAGGTAAGAGAAATAGAATGTATTGGCATAGGTATTTTTTTTTTGAAACTATCATAGAATAAATATTTTATTGAGTCATTTGACGGTCGCTTTTACAGCCTATTCCACATGATTACATCATTAAATTAAATAAATTTAGAAAATTTTAAGCAAAAATGAGTTCCAATTAAGCTTCGCATAATAGGAACCCTAAGAATCACGCCAGTCGCATATGAATCACAGTACGCGCGTGCGTTTTTGAAAAATAAAATTAAATAAAATTAAAAAAAAAATAAAATTAAATAAACTGCCTATGCCAATACCTTCTATTTCACTTAACTAATATGCCCTACTTTTTCCTTACGCTAAAAAACTCATCCGGTATATATCATCACACATTATAGAGCATATTTAGTACGAAAAATGGCGAAATTTATACCCTCGGTATCTGTCATAGTCATTTTAATTTTATGTTATGTCAGAAACTGACGTACAGAAGTGAAGAAGTAAAATTAAGTTTGTTTCAGGGATGAAATTTGATGCCACATTAATGCTCGATTTCAGATTAAACAACAAGCATGTTATATTTCGCTTACATCGTCTGACATTTTTTAAAATTTGAAAATTGCGTCAAGATTGCTGAACACCAGCTTATCTCTACAAAAGTATCGCCTACAAATATCATCTTCAACGTATCTTCAATGGTTTATACTTAGAAAGCTCTTTGACAAACTTTGGTTCGCGGTTTAGAAAATTTACTTGAATTAGGCAGAAATAATTACGAGATAACATAAGATAATAAGTTTAATTGCAAGAATACAGTATAAACAAGATCTTAATAATTAAAAATAGATATTACATTGTAAGACTATCTACTTTTTAAGCTGCTAGTTTGGTTGAGTCCGGACTCGGGCTTGAGCGATTTTTTTTTTTATTTATCTTATTTTATTATCTATTATGAGTTAGGGTTATTTAAAAGACATCGGGAGAGCGTCGGTGGCTCAGTGGTTAAGACACGGTCTCCCAATTTGTGAGGTCCGGGTTTGATACCCAGGCAGGACATGCACCAATGAGTTTTTAAATGTACCTAATTTAATTACTTACGTGCACTTATCTGACTGCTCTTGAACGGTGAAGGAAAAATTCTAACATGTGAAGTCCCCAACCCCAAAGGACCAGCGTGGTGGACTATGGCCCATACTCCCTCATTATACGAGAGAAGGCCTATATCCCTGAAGTGGGATGTTTAGAGGCTGATTATGATGAAATGACATTTCCACATTTTATGGTTTTTTAATTTCACGGGTTTAGGGATTAGAAAAAATGATCTTATCTTCGATAATCGTGAAAAATATCCCAAATTTCGTAGAAGGATAAAAGCCATTAATACCACTTTACGTTTTTTTATTATATTGTTCTTGTTATTTATATCCACAAGGCTATATACCAAACCTCGCAATACTTATCGCATTATAATCGACTACTTTTTAGAATTTTGGTAGGTATACTCCAGTCCTATGGTATGACATTATTTTACTAGAAGTATGGATTATTATTATCAGAGGTCCATTATTAAAATGTTTCTTTGAATTTCAGCTAATCGATTCTTTCATATACATCTCCACATTAATTATGAAATATGAAATACATGTAAGATATTTATTGAAGATGAAGAGTCTATAACCTATTTCAAAAGGCTGTGAAGTTCTATATAATATTTTTAATTGGTATAACGAAATATCAATAGGTGCCTACACATCACATTTACTTAATTACATAATTTGCAGTTTTGAACCTAACCGCGATATTTTACTTTTTTAAGTCAGTTGTATTTATTAAACTTACATTTCATTAAACTAATATCATTGCCTATTTTAACAATAAATTAATTAAAAATCACAACAGGTATATAAGTGCCATTAACAAAAAAAAACTTAAAAAAAATTATAGACAATTACGACAAAACAACTTTCCAATAATTAATTTTACAAACCTGCACTCACATAATTTTACACGTGCATAATGAAAAGTTAACTGCCTCCACCGGGCGTTAACACGAATAATTAACAAAGTGCACCCATGAACAATCACTGCACTCCACACGTAAACGTTTCAAATTAAGGGGTGTGTTCTCATGTCACTCCACGACGTTCACCCGCCGAGAGGCTGCGTGATACTGAATCGAAATCGGAACGAGGAGCGAGCGGGAGCGACTGACGCACACGTCACTGTTGGCCGAAGTTTGCGTACACTGATATCCCATTGATTTAGTACAAAATAGTAACGGAAAATTTATTAAAAATAAGACAAGTATACTTAATTAATTTTATTGATGATTACCGATATATGATAGAACAACTTTACACAACATGTTTTATTTAATGTAATGTGTCTCATCGCTCGAGTACAGACAATGGCATTATATTGTATGATTGCTTATTGCGTAATTCACTATACTCAGATATAAATTATCTAAACAAACAAATCGCCGTATGCTTTTTTGTAATCTGAAAAAAAAATTGTTTTTGAAAAGAAATATAATTTGAAACAAAATCCATCTATCAATCCATATAGCTACTGTTTTAGAAGTGGTCAGCAGCGTACCTACACAGGGTGCATGTATACACAGGCGTTGTAGCGACTAAGGCGGTGTCATTTGAATAGGCAAAGGAAACGGAAGCTTCTTTTTGACAAGAGAATTTTTTTACGATGTTAAAGCACACAGGTTGTACGTGTTTTTAACTGTATATTTTTATGCTCAACGGGTTAGTACTTGACCTCAATCACACCTGATGTTAAGTGAAGATGAGGCCGAAGGTGGAAACATACTGACTTCTTCTTCTTTTCGTGTCGAGGCAAGTTTCAAATTTTATTGGACCAAAACTTAGCCACTCTAACAGCACTGTCTGTGGCGTTAAGGAGGTCGTCAAAGGTGCAGCTGTCAGGACACGCAGGGCAAGACAATACGTGATCCATTGTCTGTGGGGAGACTCCGCACTCGCATCGATCACTCCCGCCATCGGAGAAGCCCCACCTGCACAGGTTATCTTACAGCAGCGTACCTACACAGGGTGCATGTATACACAGGCGTTGTAGCGACTAAGGCGGTGTCATTTGAATAGGCAAAGGAAACGGAAGCTTCTTTTTGACAAGAGAATTTTTTTACGATGTTAAAGCACACAGGTTGTACGTGTTTTTAACTGTATATTTTTATGCTCAACGGGTTAGTACTTGACCTCAATCACACCTGATGTTAAGTGAAGATGAGGCCGAAGGTGGAAACATACTGACTTCTTCTTCTTTTCGTGTCGAGGCAAGTTTCAAATTTTATTGGACCAAAACTTAGCCACTCTAACAGCACTGTCTGTGGCGTTAAGGAGGTCGTCAAAGGTGCAGCTGTCAGGACACGCAGGGCAAGACAATACGTGATCCATTGTCTGTGGGGAGACTCCGCACTCGCATCGATCACTCCCGCCATCGGAGAAGCCCCACCTGCACAGGTTATCTTTGCTGCGGCCAACCTGAGTTCGAAGCCGATTTAAGGATTTCCATGTTGGCCATGGCAAATCGTGTCCAGAACATACTGACTGACTGAATAAGATTGGGTTGCCGGGTACAACCCTATCTTATTTGGGGGACTGACTACCTTACAAGCAGCACTCAATAATGCTATTAACATTGCTGTTTTGGCGATAGCTAGCCAATCGGACATTTAAAATGCCCTACCTCCAACCAAACCGACTAAATATTTTCAAACTCGCGACCTCCAATTCGTAAACCCTATTTTCTTTTACATAGAGCAATAAGTTTCGAAATGAAGACTTCCCGAGAAGTCCTTTTCCAGGTTCCAAACCAGCTGCCTGTCAAATTTTAATAGGAATCGGTTTAACTATTTAAGCCTAAATCCCTGACAGACAGACAGTCCTTCGAATTTATAATATTAATAGTATAATATTATAATATAGGTATATATATAGGGTACGTATAATATAAAAATTTAGAAAACCCCCGAGAAAACAAATGATTATTATCATCTATAGGTAGACGAAACCAACTATGTTAAATGTTAAATATATTCCGAACAGTGTAACCGATTGTCATCAAACATGGCAAAAGAATTTGCAAACCCTCGAAAGACTATGATATTATAGAAATGCACCAAAAACTGTGTTAAAAGTCTTTGTGAAATGTCTTCCAAATGGTTCAATGATATCGACCGATAAGACCGATTGATGTAGTTGAACCCTGTCAGTGAAACCAACGGTTGCGGGTTTGAATCCCGCAAGGGGCAAATGTTTATTTTTTCATTTTTGTTTGTTTGTTCGCACGTGGTTTTTAGAAAGGGATTAAAAATATAAGTACGGATTAAACAGATTAGTAGGTACGGATATTTTTTTTTTATCCACAACGAGTTAGCACTTGGCCTCAATCACACCTAATGTTAAGTGCAGATGAGGCCGAAGGTGGTAAGCGTACTGACCCGGAAACCCCATCTTATTTGGGAGACTGGCTATCTTATCTCTGACAACCAGAACACAACAATGCTATTAACATGGCTGTTTGGCGGCGGATTTAGATAAGATGGTGGTAGCTAGCCAGGCGGACATTTAATATGCCCTACTACCAACCAAACCGAGTACTAATGTACCCCGCTGCCTCCGAAACGTAAACCCAATGTTGTTTACATTGAGCCACGGAGGCGGTTATGTATGGATAATAATCATATATCGAAGTATGTAGATCGGTTGAAAGTTAATCAAAATCTTTATGGGACTTACATTCTTTTTAAATTGATAAAATAAGGGATATTACAGCATTGGCATTTGGTAGTTCAATGCAAAATTTTTACTTTTTTCCTAACGAGAAATACAGTTGAATCCTTGTAAGGAACACCGATCTGTGATAATAATATGTGGTGCTAAAACTATGTTTGGTCTTCTTACATAATTTATGTGTTATTATCATTGTTATAACGTGGCCCTTTATGGGTTTTATGACCGCCTTTTATTTGCAATCTTGTAACAAAATAGGCGCTAAAATATAATAAGAACTGTCTGACAAGTGTAATAAATAAAAATAAAATAGGTTTCAGTATGTAGTTGTACAACGTACAGCCGGCAACACAATAAGGCAGCAGATTTGTATTTTCTAAATACATGTAAGAGAAAATCTAAAGGGGAATTGTTGTTCAAGTTTAACTAAAATTTATCTATCACACCTAAGGAAAATATAACCAATTCCAACCAAAAGCATCCAAACGATATCATAAAAATTAAGCCTGCTACCTTAATTTAACAGCCTCCGTGGCTCAATGTAAACGACATATGGTTTACGAATCGGAGGTCGCGGGTTCGATCGCCAGTGGGGTAAATATTTAGTACTCGGTTTGGTCGGTGGTAGGGAAACTTAAATGTCCGCCTGGCTGGCCACCACCATCTTAACTAAGTCTGCTGTCAAACAGCAATGTACTAGCATTGCTGTATTCCGGTTGTCAGAGGTAAGATAGCCAGTTCCCCAAGTAAGATGGGGTTTCCGGGTCAGTATAAGCTTGGGCCTCATCTTCACTTAACATGAGGTGCGATTTAGGTCAAGTGCTACCCCAAGGTCAATAAAAAAAAATTGTGTTGCCGACTGTACCTATTCCAGTTAATGATAACGTTCATTTGATAGCAAATGCGTTTTCATTGGGTAATTTTGAACTATATTTGAAATAGGTACCTCGCAACATAGCGAAATGAGTACGACATCATTTTAATGGGATTTATGAATATTGGGTTCACGGATCAAACCCGATTGTATAATTCGATTTGTTCCATAATCTGCTTAGATTATACAATATAGGCGACTCAGTTCAAAATATACGAGTATTTGGTTCTTTCACGATAAGATCATGCGAAGGGAGGATGGCGGGAGGAATTATAATTTAGAAAAGCTTTCGTAAGTGTTTTTGTTAATTTGGAAATTTTTAAACAGATGAAAATTACAATGTTTTTTTTTTTTTATGATTGATGAATGATGAATGTCCACGTCTGCTTGAGCACTATAACCTGTACTTAACCTAAACTTAACCTCTTACCATCAGAATAACTCTATATATTGAAAATTTTGAATACCCCAAGAAAACAAGTTATTACATACTATAGCTTTCCGCTAGCGGCTTCGCCTGCGTGGAATTAATTTATCGTGGATATGTTTAATTTGTTTATGCCACGGAAACTATTCACTTTATCGGGATATAAAATATCCTATGTATCTTAATCCAGATTATATTCTACCTCTATACCAAATTTTTTCCAAATACCTACGTTCATCCGTTTCGACGTGATTGAGCAACAAACAAGTAAACAAACAAACATCCAAACTTTCCCATTTATAATATTAATTATAGATATCATCCTGACAAACCAAACCAACTGTCTTCGAAACAAACGATTTCTATAAAACAAGGTTAAAAACTACTATGGCTAAGAACCTCTCCCAAGTTAGAATAACTAACTCGGTTAGCCTTTAATATAAAAAAAAACGCATTCAAATCAGACCATGCTTTACTGAGATACGTCTGAACAAACTCTGAATACATACACACAAAGCCGTCATTTACATAGCACCTGTATTTTTTTAAAACAGGTTTTAAAAAAATACAATTCAAATACTGTAACGTTATATAAGGAATGTGTTGATTAATAGAGCATCGAAACTACGATCTTTCGAAGCAGTTTTTCGCACGTTTGTATTTCGAAGTTCAGTTAAGAAATCATAATTAGGAGTAGATAACACTTCTATTAATTTAAAATAAAAAATCTGTTACAGTCCGTCTTTAATTCCAGAAATCCAAATTCTCGAAGTATTTCACATATAAATCATTCTTTTCTTATTAAGTTAGCTGTAATAACTCCTGAATTTTTCATTTCAGAATTTTTTGGTACATCTCTACCCCAATTAGTTTATGCTCCGGGCAAATTCACCAGCTGTTGATATTCAAACAGTGTAATCTGTATTTTTACCCGACAGCCCCATGAAGGAGAGTAATGTTTATCGAGTATATTATATTTGTATGTGATGGATGTATGTGGATTTATATGTATACTTCCTGTAGCTTGACGGTTTTGAAGTGGAAGGTACCATTATATTTGCCTTGATCCTCGCAGTGTTTAAATGTAAATAATAATTAGGTATAGCAAATTTTGTAAATTAGCTGTCGACTTTTTTGGTTGTTAATAGTACATTATTGCAAAGGCCGGGAAATAAATAAATTGCAGGTCGAGTATGAGTTTGAAGGCCGAGTCGTAGGCGAGGATTTCACTAATACGAGACAGGCAATTGCCATTTCCGCCGAGGCATATACAGGGCGTCCCAAAGTTATGGGACATGAAGGGGAAGTACCTTAAATATCGTAGATAGTGAATTTTGCTCAAAGAAGACTTTATGTTATTTTTAAAAGTTAGTAATTCTGCATTCATAGATTTTCTAAAAATTATTTGCTTCGGCTGGGAATCGAACCGACTCAAATGTGAAAAAAAAAACACCCTACTTTTATGATGCCAATCGAAAGAATAGCTAAAAAATAATAACTCTGCCTAAGTAACATAGTATTTTAAAAGAAAGGAACAACGTGAAATTAATCATTTTAATCAAATAAAAAACATACATGAAACTGCCGTAGTCAATTAAGTAGGTATTTTTTTGTAAATTAATTAATTAAATGCTCAAAATGTGATCCCTCTTAAAAATACAAAGTAAATACAAGTTTTATCATTTCATCTACACGTGCACTTATAATAAGGAAAACTATGTTAGTACCTATTTTATGAAGTGGGTACTTATTTACGAATAATCAATGCTATCTTTGGAATGATAATATCGCTACTTTTCGAACGTCGTCGGCAATAAATAACTTTCTTGAAATTTGACTCAATCATTTTATGTTGTTCCTTTCTTTTAAAATACTATGTTACTTAGGCAGAGTTATTATTTTTTAGCTATTCTTTCGATTGGCATCATAAAAGTAGGGTGTTTTTTTTTTCACATTTAAGTCGGTTCGATTCCCAGCCGAAGCAAGTAATTTTTAGAAAATCTATGAATGCAGAATTACTAACTTTTAAAAATAACATAAAGTCTTCTTTGAGCAACATTCACTATCTACAATATTTAAGGTACTTCCCATTCATGTCCCATAACTTTGGGACGCCCTGTATAGTGCTTTTCTCAAAAGAATGCAGGGAAATAATAAATATTGAAATAACAAATCAAGACGAATTTTCAGCTTTGCCGCCGATTTTCTATTTATCATCTGTGCCAAAAGGCAAACGCATTTACTCATACAGCCACATGAACGCAATTTGTTCTAAGCAAAGAGATTTTGGTATGCCAAGAATGATAAAAGAGATCCAATCAAAGAGTATACATATAATAACCCCAGCACGCCGTTTCATACAATATTGCTGGAGCGTTGTAATGTTCCAAATTCAAAAAACGCTCCTGCAATGGTTTATTTTTCGCTGTCCGTAAATTAGATACTTCGCGTGTTCTTTTTTCGAAAATAATGACAATATTTCCATGCATGTTTGAGAAAATTGTATTTCATCATCTCAGCCTGTACCTAAACATCCCACTGCAATAGTCCATTACGCTGGCCCAATGCGGGTTGGGGACTTCACATGCCATTGAATTTTTATTTCTCAGGCATGCCGGTTTCCTCACGACGTTTTCCTTCACCGTGAGCAGTCGGATAAATGCACATATGTAATTAAATTAAATTTTAAACTCATTGGTACATGGCCAGCCTGAGAATTTCGATTCCCAGGCAATCCCAAATTGGGAGACCGCGTCTCAACCGCTGAGTCACCGACGCTTTGGGTGGATTAACTTGTATTTAATTCACCTCTTTTAGTCGAGGAAACAAAGATTTCAATTCAACGCTTATGTCGTTTTTGTTGTACGTTATCACATTATCTCCGAGGCTTGTAAATTGATGTGTGTTTAATTGTATGCCACTGTATGCCATTGAGCGGCAGATACCATAACTGACGGAGTAGTATTTTATTAATAATAAGAAATTTCAACAGAGTACCTATACGTGGCTATACGTAATACTTACGAAATGATGTTATTGGAATTAGATTAATTCGAATTAAATTCTCAGTTCTTCGATAAACATTCGGTTCGATCAACCAATCGTCGATAGACTGTTTCGATAGGTACGATATTAAATCGAGCGTTATGATCGCTGGAGTGATATATAGATTTTCATTAAATATTTTTTTCTAATTTTGAACATAAAAATAAATTTGATCTTATAGATTAGGTTTCGAATCAGATCGCCTTTGTAGGGGCGAGCGACATGCTGAGACATGCAGTTTTGGCCTCCGCGTGGGCGCACAAGCGAGAGCTAGTCGTTCCCCGTTTCGCGTCCCGCCCGGTATACTACAATTTCCACGAATATTATCAATGTAACTTTGTGCCTCTGTTTTGTGTATACCCTAAAGTGACAATAGAACTTTGATCTTTATTCAGAACTTTCATTTATACGCACCCCTGGAAGCCTTTATATACACTTTTACTAATTAAGTTAAATATTCTTTGTATTTTATTTTGTTTGCAATAAAGGATTTAATAATAATATGATCAGTCTCCAGAAAACGGAAAATGAATCTTGTCTTGACTTTACCTATTTCGACCATATAGGTATATGAATCGTAATATCAAATTGAACGAATTAAAACAGTAATATAAGAAATAAACATTTTATAATCAAATTCAAAACAAAAATCTAAATAGTACCTAACTGTTGTAATTTCAATTTCGTTTACCCGGTTTTAAAATATAGCAATCATGCTTACCTCAGCCATCTACCTATTTACTTCAGCTGACTTGGGCGTTGAAGCAAGACAAAAAGCTGCTTTAAACACCTTAAGACGAAGAAATTAATGACAGGATACTGAAAGAAGCTTTTCTCTTCTTACTGCGTCGATACCTTTATAAATAAAGCTCAGCGGAGTTTATTTACTTTTATTACAGAGTAGTATAATGCTTTCTAACGATGCAAAAAGAAGGATGTTATAACTTTGACTGCTATGTTTGTGTGTCTGTCTGTGGCCCTGTATCTTTGGCATGTTTGATGGCAATCGGTGAAGCCGTTTCGAAGACATTTAGCTTTTAACATTATCTTTTGGTCTAATCTAACCTAATCTTGATTTAACCGCCTCCGTGGCTCAATGTAAACAACATTGGGTTTACGATTCGGAGGTCGCGGGTTTGATCCCCAGCGGGGTATATGGTTGGTGGTAGGGCATTTTAAAATGTCCACCTAGCTAGCTACCACCATCTTATCTAAATCTGCCGCCAAACAGCAATGTTAATAGCATTGTTGTGTTCCGGTTGTCAGAGAAAGATAGCCAGTCCCTCAAATGTGGAGGTCAAGTACGAACCCATCGTGCATAAAAAAAATCGACCTGCTCTAGGAGCATGTGTAACGTGGTATTTTCAATGCTACGTTGAGGCGAATTATCTCGATTTTTTTATCAAGCTTAAAGTGAGCGGTTTTTGAATGGAATTAGTCCCTCACTGACACCATACGTAGGAATTTCATTTTATATTGAGGTAAAATGTATGTCCATCCCTTTCTAACATACCCGTTATTTATATTTCCGTCCCATTCTTAGATAAATTCTGTGTCAATCGTTGAATCTTTAATTTTTGACTACTTTCTGAAAGCCTTTTTATAGCGTCCATTCGATGTGGAAGGGTATCCCTAACCTCCCACAGCGAGGGTTCCTTTTAGGGATTCGTGGTCTAATTTTTGTTCATTAATTTCGTTCATTAATCGATTTTCCAGTCTGGTGATACCGGCCATTTATTGGGTTTCGACTATAGCCACACCTGGGTTGCCAGGGGAAGATTCGGTTTTCCCTGACAGGTGTGGCTGAAGTAACTTCAAACTTTCAGGTCGTCAATTTTCAGTTTCAGATGTGTAACTTTTATTGTGCAAAATATAGGGCTGAAGTTGTGATCGCAGCCCGATTCGCGGCAAGAAGGCGTAGTCCCGTTGACAGGAAGTAATCTTGAGTTTTTTCAGGTGACTTTTCAGGGCTCCAATGTCAAGTGAAAGGAAACGTTGGTATCCGAGGAAGACCTCCCGAACGACGAGAGCTGCTGGCACCTAAGTCACCTTCGGGAAGGTTCTGGAGCCAACCGTTGTCCCAACAATTAGGGGAACCCCTGAAACGGTCACCTGACATCACTGGTATAAACAACAGAGCTCAGGACCTCGATGAAATTCCTGTCGCGGCACTTGCCTTCCGATAGCGTCCAGAGACGGAGCTGCGGCTACATACGTTATAAACTCAGTTTTGTGGTAAGCATTTTGAAGAGACAGCTCCATTGAAAGCAGCCTGAATCATTGTTTATCAACGTCATTCTAAAACCGGCGTATTTATTTCAGATTCGGCTCTTTTAAGTGAAATTTGCCTGCGCCTGCGGCGTGTCTGAAACCGCGTGCCGCATATTTGCTGCACCGGTATGTATTACTGCTGTTTAACCTTACCAAGGCCCTCGGAGCCTCTCCATTATTATGAATATTGTTTCTAAATATTAAATTCTTTCCAGGAAGCTGAAAGTGTGGAGTGGACATTGTGCAAAGCACCCTAGGCAGGCATATTTTCCTCCGACAGGTGAGTTTTTACCATATTACAACCATAAGACATTATCTTATTACTGTCTCTCATCGGATAGGGTAATCTTTCTTTGAAAAAGACAAATTTTAGTTAATATTAACCATGTGCCACGAGGCACATGTTCTCTTTTAATGCTTAATAACTATTACTACTTAAATTAGCATTTCATACCATTCCGAACCACCCTACAACCATGTATAATGATGTAGGTCTACCCCGAGTGTAGTTTCAACCCCTATTTAAATATATTATCATAGTTGTACTAACCCCTGCAATGTTACCCATCGCAGGAGGAACCATATTGGGGCGAACAGCTACCAGTGTCATATTGGGGCGAAGAGCCTCTGTCATATTGAGGCGAACAGCTACAGTGTCATATTGGGAGCTACCAGTGACTGCTCAACAGTCCTGCGCAGCTGTGTAGCAGCTGAATTAGCAGTCGGGTTACCACCCGCATCACAGGGAGTGATAACACCTCACCTCACCTCACCACCTCAGACTCATAGCCTTCAGCTATTTCCTTTAATAATTTTCTCTTTACTGCCGAGTGCACTGGAGCAGGCGGGTTCCACAGACAGAGCACGTGGAACACGGCTGACCCAGTCACCCCCCAATATATTTTAAGAGTTATCGACCAAGCGAGCCAACAACCCGAGCATTATTCTGTTGCTAGTTGAGAATGTTTGTCAATGTATTTTACCAATAAACAGAGACTGGTTAACGGATATAATTTTATTATTTATACCCCTACCTGACCCGGAAAATAGGTTACACATGAGAGGGGCGATAAACGTTCATGTCGCGCGAGATAACATTTGTCCTGCTTATTCATTTGGAAGAAATGTACAACTATCCCATTCTCACGTCGAGTCGCGCGCAACAAACGATGTCATGTTACGGGGGCTGGACGATTATAATCATTTGTTCGCTAATGTTCGATTTGTCGGGGGTTTTCTATATTTTCAATTTATAGTTATTCCATATTTACGTACTTTGAAAATTCATTAGAATGAAATTCATTATAGTGGCGTGTGATTTTGGCAAGTAAAAAGAATAGAACCAAGCAGTGGCGTGCGCAGCGTTTTGAACATTTGCTAGTAAAACATAAAAAATACGCACAATGATTAACTTACTCTTGTAGCAACCATCGTAACTGTTTAGAATATTTCTTTACAGGTCAGCATGAATCAGCTATCTTGACAATGCATTTCGAGGAAAGCTTGCAATTTTTCTACGGTAGGCACTGCTTTTCTACCTGTATGGAGGGCATGCCACTGGAACCAACCTGTCTCTTCCCGTGAGTGTCGTACAAGCCGACTAAGGGACTTTCCACCAAAAAGATATCTATAGATTTAAACGTTTCAACGTTACGTATGCATTTCTGTAGAACCGTGAATGTTGCCTTTGTAAATGTTTTGAACACCCGAACAATTATGTGTGGGATCTCTCTGATCAACCCATTTGGAATAAAGGTCGTGACGTTATGTATATGTGTATTGCTCACAGGCTTGTCCTTCGTAAAATACCGTGAATCTTAGTGTAACCAGTATTCAGTGAACTTATGATTTTTTTTTGACATAAAAAATACATAGTAACTTGTTAGATATGGGGAGTGATGTGATTATTTCAAATGTCATTTTAATACTAAGAACTGAAGAATAAAAATCAAAAATTCCTCGTACTAGAAAGTACGAAACTAATGTTTGGGATATCTCTGATCATATAGGATGAAGGTCGTGAATGTATGTATTTTGTTTATCAATAAATGAACCATCTTTATCGCAAACGAGGTACTCAGATATATACCATATCATATCATTTAAAGTTTAATTCTTGAAACAACATCGACGGTTCCCCTTGCTAAATATAAGGAAACGGACACGTACAGGGGGTGAGTCTATTTCAGTTAAAACGTACGTACAAGCCTATAGATGTCATGGTATAAAGGCCCCATAGTACTCACATTCTTACACATATTCTACTCTGCAAATCAACAAAAACATCGAAAAATTTTAAATATATCACTTTGCGGTGTAATCTTTCAGTTTCGTGAATTTATTAGGAGAGGCTTCCCTCTACTCCATTGTATTGCTATTAAGATAATGTGCTAGCAGAATAGCTTGTAGGTACTAGGTATGCTTGCAGCCTCTATTGGACGACGGACATAAGTAACTTTCCCCACAGAAATGCTCACTAGCCTTCACGGTAGCACAGTATATTCATACAACCGTAAATGGGTCTCATATTCAATGTTTACATTTTATCAGCTAACTGTGCAAACGTGATTGATTTGGGGTCTCAAAAGTATCGAATTAGTAGTTCCAGACATTACCTCATATTTAAAAGGGTTTATTTTATGGCGATCTCATTGCATAAATTAAGATTTCATTTTAAATACGGAATAGGCGCTACGGGATGGAATAAACTCTCTTAAATAAATACCTTTACCTCTTGTAACCCTAGATTAATTTATTTTCGTTCGACCAATTGGTTAGTATTTCGTCTTGCTATTAATTAATGTAATTGGAGAATGTGGTTCAAAATACATAATATAACGACGTTTATCCCAAATAGGGTGTTCAGATATATCCCAATCATTTAATGCTTGAAGCAAACTTCCGCGGTTCACCTTATGATATATAGAAGAAAGGCACACGTAACAGAGGGTGAGCCCATCGCCGTCCAAAACTATCTACATATAGGTGTTTTTTGCTGTAAAATCCCTCTTTACTACACCCACGGGAAGAGACGGGTTAGTTCTATTTTGTTCACGTGCCGAAAACACAATGCAAGTAAAAGTAATAATAATATCTCTAAACATTTTTAATGGTGAGTCCCATAGTTGCCTAACGATACTCACGGGAAAAGACGGGTTGGTTACACAGTACCATTACCTATAAAAGTAGTATTTAGTCTATAAAGGCTAAAGTCCAACAGTAAATTATTACAATCCAATGAAAAATGGAGAATATTTTTCGTAATGGAATACCGTATAAACTCGCGTCATGGCGGACGACCGAAATAGTTGATGAAAACTGGCGGCGCTTTGAAACGTGACGCTGTCTCCGCAAAGTTGAGATTGAAGTGTTGATGGAAAACTTTTGAGGCTCGAACACGACGGCTCCGCTGCGGTACATTTTCGAAAAGTTTTATTCTGTTGCCGCGCTCCCTGTTCTGTTCATGTTTCGAGTGGGGTGAAAAATTATTTTTTGCTATTATTTTTATTCATTTCGTGCAGAGGTTGGGTTCTCGCATTTTATAAAGTGGTAAGCATTCAGCAGCACGAAGACTGTCTGATAAAATATAAAATCTTTAAAAGGTAATATTTATGTCGTAATCTTGCACAGACCTTGATAATATTTATGGCCAGACATTGCTTAACTTCGCCAATCGAAAACGAATAGCGAATGCGACTTATCCACGAATGTTTCCAGCCCGTTAATGTAATACAGCAGTAGGCTGGAGATATGTTAAAGGTGATGATGATAATCTATAATTATATAGAGGCGTTATAAAAAATACTGAAGGTATATTTTTCACAAAAACTAAATAGAGGATGAAATCTAGCACTTTCTTTAATAAAAATTCAAAATGTCGCATAGCATTTGAAGTTGGACACTTGCAATTACTACAAAGTGGTTTTTAAACTCACAGAGAGCCTACTGCGGTGAAACTTTTACATTTTAGTTAACATTTTCAATTCAAGCTTTGACGGTTAAGTTGTGAATAAAAGGTTAGTTTATACTAACATTTATCTTCCATGGTTAATGGAGAACGAATTGAACAATAATTTACTATGACAATAATATAATTATGTGTTCGTTGTTAGTAGACACTGGACTTGGCTGGACGTGATGAAGGATGGCGGACCAAGGCAGTCACAGAGTGGAGGAGAGACAAGACCAGTGGGCAGACCGCCGCCCGGCCCATTTTCGTCTAATGACTTCGTACATTTGGCCTATACCCAGCAGTGGATGGATGTAGGCTGAGATTGACGAGGATACTCCTTGTAATATATCATCACAGTTGCCTTTTATAGTTTAAGTGAAATTTGGAATGGACTCAGGGTCTGCGGAGAGTATACTATAGAGTAAAGAAAAATATGTTCTACCTACATAAAAAATATTTTTAAAACAATTTTTACACTCCATCATGGTTATCACATATTATTCTAGTTCAAAGATGAGTAACATAAAGTCCATCATGGAGTTTCAGTGGCAATCTTCTGGCTCCATCCTTAGACCCTCATCATCATGTGTATGGAAAGCGCTCATCGCAACAAAACCAACCTGCCCAAATTCGACTATCTCGCCATTTAACGTGAGGTCTCTCCTCGCAGCGCTTGAATGAACTTATTGGGTGTTTCCCATATTTATAAAGTACCGCGGCACGCACTTCAAGGTAATGCATGAGCCGCGGTCCTTTCTTTACGTACCCAATCGAAGCAATACCGCTACGAGAGTTTGCGCTGTTTGGTGTAGTAGTACAGACATGTGGCATTGTGTTCCCGAGTTGTGTGTATGTTTCTCATTTATATATGTACAAGTATTTATTTACAAAATTTTATCAACCATCTGGTATCCGTAATACAAGCCTAGTTGCTTAGTGCGGAACTAGATGGCGCTGTGTGTTTCTGTAAAGATATTCATTTATATTTATTTTGCAAAAAAAGTCAGGCCAGTAGTTATGAGAAATAAATACTGGTGGTACAGCTCAGACAGCTTTAATAAATTTCATTAATAATTTTTGAAATCAAATTGAGTAGTCATGACATAGCGTGTTATCTTTTGTAAATGTATTCGCGCGGCGGGTTTCCGTCCCATCCACTCATACCGGTATTAATTCGGTTATGGCAGTTAGTCTGAAATGTTCAATTCAGATGTATTCCTTTTTAACTCCTGACGAAAAACGATCAGTGTTATGTGTTTGACGGTGTTCTTTGTGTGTGTGTGTGTCCAGTGCTTATCCGGATAAATGAATGAAGTATTAATTCGGTTATAGCAGTTGGTTTGAAATGTTCAATTTAGATGTATTCCTTTTTAACTCCTGCCGAAAAATTACCAGTTTGACGGCGTTCTTTTGTGTGTGTGTGTATGTGTGTGTGTCCACTGCTTGTCCGGATAAATGAATGAAGCGTGGCTACTTTTGAGCGCTTATTTTATTTTTAAGATTAAACTAGGAGAAAGGTTCTTAGCTAAATTTAATGAAAAACGGTCCAGCTTTTAACAGCTCAACATGTTGCCATATAAAAACTTTTAAGAAAATCTACGTCACGCTTTCGTTGACCAGACTCTAGACTGTTTCCGTCTTGAAGTGCATACATTTTATAGTGAAAAATCCTATCTGGTGCACACAAAATATGCCGTCGTGTTTTTCAGTTTTTATATACGTGTAGTATTTTTAACAGTTCTTGCACAATGAACTACGTTTTGCAAAATAACACTTTCAAATCTTCATATACAAATTTACCAATTACGATAATTCCAGTTTAGCGGCACCGAATAACCGCATGGACCGAGAGAATCAAACAGAATATTAAACAGTGAACGACGCACTAAAGTTCTTAAATGTTGTACTCAGAGCAAATGTTTAGACATTTCGGGACTTCTCAAACATTAATGCGAGAGTGAAATAAGGAATGAATACGAAATAAATGCTTTTTCATTTAGCGGCTCTTTGTGTGTGGGGGTTAAAAGCGGACAGCGATATATGCGAACATTAGGGGAAACAAAGCACCATTGTACTTTTTGCTTGTTACTGGGATATGAAAAAAAAAGTTCCGAATAAAACCCGGAAACTGACTGAGAGGTGTAGGACATTAGTTTACATAATTTACATTTTATGCTTCGTGCTAATAGAAGAGGTGCTTAACCCTAACCGTTGTGGAAATAACTACCACAAATTGTATAGTGGAGACCAAGGGACTCCACATTTCAATTAAAAAAAGACCACTCAATATTTAAATAGAAAAAATGCCTTTATTGAACATATTACTTACTTAATAATCAACATATTTGTCAGAAATAAATATTACATTATAACTATATAAAAGATTCATTCTCAAAATCCCCTTAATATACATATACATGTCTACAGAAATGTACATGCAAGTATTATTAAAATACCATTACTATGTTGCTACTCAATAAGTACGTAAAAATAAACACAAAAAAACGTGCAAGCCATCAATCAAGAAATTCGCTCACACACTCCCTCGCACTCGAATACTTACTGTTAGGAGAAGGCTTGCGGCACGTACTCTAGTCCTCACAGTAGCTCCGCTGCAAATAAATTTAATAATTAATTAATAATATTTAAATAAACCTTGGGATCTTCAAAAGCAGGGTGAATAGGCATCTACTGAGATCGCGTGGTTCATCTTCGGCCACAACTTTACTTTCGTTTACATCGATTGTGGTCAAACGCGTATCCAGTTAATCATAAAAAAATACACTAGAGTTACATACTCGTACAGCGCGTAATTCCACATTAACCTACTAGGCTTGTATAGGTACCTATTATGGATACCACACGGATGATATAATACACTAATACATTTTTTAATAAATATATACATATCATAAATACATATCATAAACATCCATAACTCGGGTTCACATGTCGGTTTTCATCACTCAAACATATTATGCCCCTAGCGGGATTCGAACCCGCAACCTCTAGACTTACCTAGTAGTCAAGTTACTAAACACTACACCATATAGGTCGTTATTCGATATAGGTATTCTTCTATAAAGTGCTTTCCACGTCGATTGGTAGTATGGTATCTAACTAATATTGTAAATGCGAAAGTTTGGATGTTTGTTTGTTTGTTTGTTGCTCAATCACGGTGAAACGGCTGAACGGATTTTGATGAAATTTGGTATACAGGTGGAATATACCCTGGATCAAGACATAGGATACTTTTTATCCCGATAACCACTCAACCGTCCGGTCCACGCGGCCAAATTCCGGCCTACTGTCCGCTCCGCGCGGTCGCACTTTTGTACTTTATGCCGTTATTAATAAAAACCTTCATATCTGGTAAACTACAACAGCCATAGCGACAAAAAAAATACGTAAGTTTAAGTGGAGGATTACAGATCAAAATAAAATATAATCGAATACAGGAAATATTATTCTAGAGTACTAAATACTGCGTATGACATAAGATATCCGTATAAATCCATGAAAATTGATATTGAAATCATACTTCAAATATCGCTACAAACGTAATAATTACGCATAATCGTAAAGTACTAATCCTCACGATCATATTGATATATCATAAGCCCAGAAATATGTAAAAACATTATAATTACTTACGACACACATGTTGGATTACTGTTCCCTACAGATAACTGACTGAACGAACTAACTTTGAGATTTGAACATTATGCCGTAAGATAATTTATTAGTGGTCACACAATTGTACGACAAAAATAAATGGAATACCTCATGAATGACACGTTTATATAATGCATTCTCTAGCTTAGTGGTCGATTATTTATACCTTACAGATTATAAAATTAATGTATGAGGCTAGAAATAAGAGAAAACGTGTGTGGGGTGTCACAAAAAATCTATTCTATAATAAAAATTTATACAAAAAATGCTAAATTTTATTGTTTTAAAAGCAATATTTGTCCTACAAAGTCGGAAAAGGCTTCATTGTTCGAATAAATTCAGTTGAAAATCCTTGCGCGGCGAGTAGAGCCATCAATCTTATTTATTTAGATTGAAGCATCGGCATCGAAACAAGCCGAGTACTGTTACGGTGGTTATTTGCTCTTTTCGACTTCGAAAAAGTAGGTTAAATATATCCTGTTTCAGTGTAATTTATAATACTTAATACCTACCTATCTACAACTTTAAGGATTTGTATAATATGAGATACTTCCATGCTAAGTCTATAATGTTGGAAACAGTGAAAAACGATTGTTTTAAATTTTTATTGGATTTATAGCCTCGGGTAGGATTTTTTTCTTAAATGGATACCATAAGTCGTGCAGTATTGATGTAGTTTAATAGATAGATACGTAAACCTAAATAGGTTACTTTATATGACTTAATGAATAACCGTATCGGATAATAATGACGCCAAAATTCAATCGCAGAAGGTATATAGTTAAATTATTTTCATTTATTTTATAAATTTGCAACGATAGTGGACGCGTCCACATGCCGTGGCATATGATGCCAACATATGTACGCAGTAAGTTCTACCTAAGTCTGCGAAGAAAAGGTCAGTGGACCGATCGCTGGGCGACGGCAAGTCCACGCCACGTATTAAATCTGAATCCGTCCAAAAATTGACTCGTACAATCCCGGCTAAATAATTTTAAATATCCGCATAGCGAAATCGCGGATGGAAGTTAGTTCCAGAATATGTGACGCACGAACGTTGTTTCAATTTATTTTTTTAGTTTCTTGACCTATATTCCCCAATGCGAGTCCTGCAAGAATGCGTTGTTTCGTGTAATGTAGAACTATAAGCTGGATTGTTGATTTTACTCGGACTGTTATACTAAAATTTTGTAATCTTACTGGATATTTTCGTATTTGTTAAACATAGAATAGAACCATCCCATTTCTTCTCATGGGTGTCGTATAAGGTGACTAAGAAAACGGAGAAAGATTTGACAACTTGTACGAGTGAAGGACAGCAGCTTCACTGGCGTAAAATCCTCAAACTGCCGGCAACCCACTTGCCTAGCGTAAGCAATTAAGGAAATCCTCCCTATAAGATCCCTGTCCCCGCGGACTCGCTATTCCTGGCTATCTGATGAAGGTCGGAAGTCACTGGACGCAGGCGGCTTACAGCCCGTCGCTTAGGAGCTATACAGCGGGGAAGGAGGGATGGGAGGTCTGTGTGGCTGATTAAATATTATGGGATCTACATCCACGGACTACTGGGCATGGAGAGGGTTTTCCAATCGTATTGTCATTGGCATACCGAATATTCGGTATGCCCATGATATTATGTTATAAATGCAAGTGTTTGTTGCGGTATTCGACCCCGGCACAGGTAAATGTTTTTGTGATGAATACGAACATTCATTCCCAAGTTATGGACGTCTAATATCCATAGTACAAGCTTTGCTCACTTTGGAACTAGATGAGTGGTGTGAATGTTCATTATATTTATTATTATTATTGCAGAGAAGCTTCCCTCGGGTCACGATCTGGATTGGTTCATATGGAAATCATTCAATATGTCGGTGGATGGCGAGAGAACATACGAGTATCCAAGTGGGGCTACACGGACGCCAAGACGCCAATGCTTGTGCGGTGATACACCACAAAACTATAAGACACTTGCTATGCTGCCACGCGTGTCCTGACACTTGTACGCTACAGGACCTCTACGAAGCCACAGACAATGCTGTACACGTGGCCACATTCTGGTCCTCAAGAATTTGATGTTTTTGCTATCGACTCACTGAGAAGAATTATTATTATTGTTACTCAATCACAGCGAAACATAAAGTATGTATTATATTCGCTTTTAGTGATAAGGCCGCCAAATTGTACTATCCTCTTTTTCTTATTTTTTTTATGCTTCTTACTGTTATACAATAAAGAATATTTTGTTTGTTTATTTGTTGTATTATTTTTAACTGAATGACTGCGGATTTCAGAGAAACGGTAGCCGATAAACGGGTATAGGACAAAGGAAACAGGATATTGGCGATATCATAAAATTTATTATATTCCGCTCCGACGACGGTACAATGCAAGTGGGCCACATTCAGAGACCACCTGCATTATTTTTCATTGGGTATCGCTCCGCGTCTCCTAACGATCATGGCTCGGTTTCAATATTAAAAATAGTTCTCAAGTTCAGCTTTTCGTTGGAAAAATGTTTTAAGAATATTGAAGGCGGTGACCCAAAAATTTCCAATAAATTCCAATAGACCATGGCACGAGGATGTTTTTCGTAAGCGAAGTCTCCTTATAATTTTTCAGCCGGTGTATTTTTATCGCTATTTGATTTCTATCATTTATGAAATATGATAAATCAAAAACAACTAAAGTAATTTAAAATTCAAAAGTAATGGAAACATTAGTTGTTTTAAGTCTCAATAGATGCTCTTTCACAGCTTTTAATGTTGTATAGCAAAATTTGAGATTTTTGCATACATACATAACCTCAGGAATTTTATCCCAAATGGGGTGTTCAAAGATATCCCAAAGATTGGTGTTTTTGTGTGATCCAAGTATTGAAAGTTTAATGCTCGATTTAGCATCACCGGACGGATCACCTTTTGAAATATACAGAAATGCAAACATGACAGGGGTGATGGGGGTAACCCATCGCTGATAAAACGTTAAAACCTTTAGATGTTTTTTGATGGGAAGTCTCACAGTCGCCTTTTACGACAGCCACGGGAGTGACGGGTTAGTTCTATTCTTTTTGAGTGCTGAAACCACACAGCCTCGAGATATCTATTTAGTACTAAATTTATTATTATTTAATAATTTCTTTTTCTCTTACTTGATAAATTAATATGTAATAAATAACGTAATAATTTGAGGAATTATTAATTCATAATTTCATTCAATTAGCCAATCTTGTATAATTCGGTTTAAACACATAACATTCATATAAAAGATTTAAATGTAAAATGTACCTACCCAGTATAAGTATAACTAAATTGAAACTAGACCTTATTTTACTTGTGAAAAACAATTTAATAACATATTATATATACTTTTGAAATTGTGCTATAGGTAATAAGCTTTCAAATGATACACAGGAAAACCTTATTTTTTTTTAAATTTACCATTTAGCCCTCAGATTAAATCCTAAAATAAATTTAAGTTCTCTTATATACCTGAGTTTAGGCGAACATTTTTCTACAAAGATGACACAAATTTTCTTCGTTAAATTAAATAAATGGCGATTACATAACGTTTGTTCGGATACCTTCGGATGACAAAGTTGTGACCCCATTTAAGGTCTGTAGAGAGTTCCATAAACCATGTAATCGTAAATATATCAGCTTATCGAGACCCTAACCGCAAGAAGCGATACATTTTTAACGGAAATGCTTTCGCGCGTCTAGTGAGCATTTTTTCGCATCTCATGCCTGATACTAGAGATGGGCTTACAGTCCGAATAAGTATCCACACGGCTTACGTGTGTATTCTTTTAACATGATTCCAAATACTTTATCAATTAGGTACTTCAAATGTATAAGTTAATGACCCTGTAATTATAATAAAAGCTTTAGGCAATTAAATGTGAACATTGTCTCCAAGTAACATTTTCAAGCAAGTTTTAATGTAAAACGTAAAATATCTCTTTTTACCGAGATAAGTATCATATATTTTTCTAACATTATAACGGCTTGTGTTTTGTTTGTTAACCCTTAACGCTGAAAGGGCTGTTATTAGTTTGTGCCCTTTGTCTACCTGTGTTCTGTATGTCTGTTTATGGTATTGTAACGCCAAAACGGGTGATCCGAATTTTATTTTCAAAAACTGGTACCTATTTGAAAGATGGCTCTTAGCCATATTTGATGGGAATCGGTTCAGCTGTTTTCAAGATATTTAGGTTTTAACACTGTTCGTTGTACATATAGATGATTTTTAAAGTCTTGGAAGTTTTTGAAATTTTTAACAGTTCTACTAAGAAAGTGAAATCCTCAGAGATAGCTAGTTATCTCCTAGGAATAGATTTTCCTTGTATACTGTCAAAAATCATAGATATCTGTGAAGAGAATAAAAGCCTTACAGATAACTTATTATCTCTGAGAAAAACAAATTTCAAAGATAACCAGTTATCTGGCCATAGTTATCTACAAGGAACAAGGGGCGCAGAATATGCCTATCGCTTAGTAACTTACTAGCACTTAATTATTATTGCCTCAAACTTACAAACATTACAGTTTTAGAATCTTTTCAACATATATGTTACAACAACATAATTCATTCATAAAAAACTATATTTTATAATCGTCGTTTAAGTAATTCGTTCAACAACATTTGAAGGTCGCGCATTTGGTATACCTATCTTCTCGCAGGGAATGCTTTTTTCATGTTCAATGGCTTACTTGACCTCAATAAACCTGATGTTAAATGAAGAGTAAGCCGAAGGTGTAAGCGCGCACACAAGCGCTAACAACATAGCCCTGTTATTAACGCTTGATATTATTATTTGGATGTCGGTAGGGTATACAAAGCGCAGGTAGATCAGATTTAGTATAAGACTGATGTATCTATTACATAGTACTGTAGCAAGTACGTCTAACGAAATTGCAGATATCTCCTCTTTTAACGCCAATATTTTCGGGCGATGGATATACTACGCCTTTAAACAGAGTCAAGCCCCGATCCCTAACCTTAGCCTATAATATAACGCTGACGGACTCGTGAGTTTTTTGAATGTCAAATTTGTATAAATTTGTTATCTCGATCTCTTTTACGGCATTATGGAACATAAGATAGACTTAAATTTTTTCCATAAGGATAAAGTTGGAATACGACCAGAGAAAATGAGCAGTAATTTAAATAATAATAAAAAAAAGGAATTTATTCTTCACGTATTTAATTTAACACAGAAATTAACAAAGGCAGATTAACATGAAACTGTGATGAAAAGGTCCTCAGCATCTGCTGATTTTCAGTCCCCCTGATTCACTAAAACTCGTTGCAATGTCAATAGCTTTCTTCACACTAATATTCTTTATGGCCAGTAACTGTATGTTTCAAGGTACTTGGCAATATTACAAGCTTTTATTTAGTTTGCAATATTCGTATGTATGTACTCGTTTTTCAAAATTGGCAAATAATAATAATAATAATAAATATTTCGGATAAACTAAGCAAAGCTTGTACTATGGATACTAGATAACGGATAAACATACATAAATATTTATATAAACATCGATGACTCAGGAATAAATATGTTCATATTCATCACACAAACATTTACCCGTCGCGGGATTCGAACCCGCAACCGTTGGTTTCGCTGACAGGGTCACTATCTACTACACCAATCGGTCGTCATTTCATCGTCGTCAAAGCATTTTTCAACCACTTGCTGGTACCTGATTGAGTTGAAATCTGTCATATTTATGTATGTTTGATAACAATGCAATAGTATGGTACTGATGATGGATCCGGGATGGCGGGACTGGAACTCCCGGATGACAAATGGCAAGACAGTCGAATTTGGGCTAGTTTGTTTTGTTGCCATGAGCACTTTCCATTACACATAATAACGAGGGTGATAAGATGGAGCCAGAATGTTACCACTGAAACTCCTTAATTAACATAATGATTTTATTCCTCCTTTTTAGAAGAAGTAGAACTTATTTTTAGAGCAAAGTTTATAAAATCGTTGTAGAAACTTATTCGAAAATGTTTCGGTCAGCCCATCTCTACGTGAGAGTCATCCCATTACCCTAATGTCACGCGCAGGGTGACTCGTCAAAAATAAAATAACGCTTTTCGTTTCATGCGGGGAAACTTAAGCGTCGATATGTCTTGAGTGTTAGATATTAAAGACTACTTTTATATACATTTGATTTCTTTTATGTCCGTAATAGTTTTCGAATATAACAAGCTAATATTATAATTAGATAGACGAGTACAAAATCAAACATTTGTAAAGGAGAGTTAAGTTACTCAAGTATTAACTCAAGTACTGCCTTCCAGGTGCTGTATAGTATTGGCAGTTAAAAAGAATAGAATCAACCCGTCCAAGGCAGTTTCTACCAAAAAACTTTTATAAATTGCATATTTTAACGGCGATATTTTGTCGGCGTCGGTGGCTCAGCGGTTAAAACACGCTCTCCCAATTTAGGAGGACCGGGTTCGATTCCCAGGCAGGCCATCCAATGAGTTTTTAAATTTAATTTAATTTAATTTAATTATTTATGTGCATTTATCGGACTTCTCTTAAATTGTAAAGAAAAACATCGTGAGGAAACCTGCATGCCTGCGAAATAAAAATTCAATTGCATGTGAAGTCCCCTACCCGCATTGTGCCAGCGTGGTGGACTGTGGTCTGTGAGTTTCTGTATCTTTCGCAAGGTGAACCATGGATCTTGTTTCGAACATTAATATTTGGAACATCCGAACCCCAATTTTTGGGATATCTCTGAACACATTTGTGATAAAGGTCGTGACATTATTTAATGTATCTACCTATTACCTTCAAGAGAGTTCGCTATTAGTTTTCGAAATTAAGTTACGTATGGCGCGTTCTATTCATTTTATACGAGTGTTTCCGTGTTTGAGAACTGTTTTTGAAGGCTGTCCTTAAATCGTTAGTCTAGACTCTAGGTGAAAAAACGCCACTGACTGTTAGGTGCCACCACCAGACTTGCAAATATGCACAAATTGACTCTGGACCCGCATGGTGGATTATGATCTACACTTTCGGGAGGAGAGGCTGTTATTATGAGCGAAAAGAGGTCTATAATTATGATGTTACAATTATAGAAAAAAAACCCTAATTCTATAAATAAATATCAAAATGATTGAGGTCAAATGCTAGTTAATAAATATTTTTTATATATAAAATTTGTCTGTAATTGTTTGTAGATGCATATCTTTTGGTATCAAGAATTAAGAGATTAAAAATTTCTTGAATAAATAAAAAGAAGTGAAATTCTCAATTCGATTGTATTGTTCTCTACATTCCACGCCAGTTGTGAACAGATTTCGATAACACTTTTTACTTTTACAGGTCATCATCATCTCAGCCAGACTCAGACAAACACCCCTCCCCCCCATAGAATGCCAGAGAGATCTGCTGGAAGCGGCCTGCATTCAGCATCTTCCCGCGACCTTTATCAGGTCACCTTATGAGTGGTGAGTGGACGTCCTACTCTGTACTGCCTCACATCAATACTTCGTCCTATGTGCCCTGAACACTGCCACTTCAACTTGCTAATCCGCTGGGGTATGTTAAAATTTACTAATTATTGTTAGTTTCATTATTTTATAATATTGTTTCTACTTATTAATACTATTATGTCGAAATTTATTGCGTGTTGACTTGGTGCGACGACGAAGCGGCGCGGCGGTCCCTAAGGAATTGCTCGGCGTGATTTGATGGATTAATGTCGCCCAGATTTAATGAGTTGCAGGATTTAAGGTCATTATTTGAGAAATCAAGGATGTGCATAAGTGTATGTTTCTTGAACATGTATTTGTTAGATGTTGTAACAATTAAATAATGCTGCAAAACCCAAATTATATTTTGCAATTCATAAATTCATGTGCTTTTACTGATGACATAGAACAATGGCCCCAAAGGAATTCATCGTCATGATATCATCCACTGCTGAATACTTATAGTCCTTTCACATCAATTTTCAGAGCGACCTGTTGGAATTGCTGCATTCAGCGGCTTCCCGTGATATTTATCAAGTCATGTCAAACGACCTGTTTGGTGTAATGGTTAGCAACTCTGACCACTATACCAAAAGGTTGCGGGTTCGAATCCCGCTAGGGGCATATGTTTGTGTGATGAATACGGACATGTGTACCCGGGTTATGGATGTTTTCATTTATAATAAGTATTTATTTACAAAAAAAATGTATTTATGTATTATATCAACCATCTGGTATCCACAACACAAGCATATAGTTGCTTACTGTGGAACTAGATGGCGCTGTGTGTATGTCTAAGGATATTTATTTATTTATTATTTATTTATTTATGTGTCCGCTTTGCAAAGCGACATCCCACGCTGCGCTAGCCGGGGTGAGGTATTTACTCTAGAACTTTAATGCCCCAACGGCCGGCCAGCCGGCCAAATGAACCACCTCCGTGTCTCAATTTAAACAACATTGGGTGTACGATTCGGAGGTCGCGGGTTCGATCCCCAGCGGGGTACATGTTTAAGTACTCGGTTTGGTTGGTGGTAGGGCATTTTAAATGTCCGCCTGGCTAGCTATCACCATCTTATCTAAATATGCCGCCAAGCAGCAATGTTAATAGCATTGTTGTGTTCCGGTTGTCAGAGATAAGATAGCCAGTCCCCCAAATGTGTTGAGGTTTCCGGGTCAGTACCCTTCCACCTTCGACTTCATCTTCACTTAATATCAGGTGTGATTGAGGTCGAGTACCAACCCGTTGTGCATAAAAAAAACGGCTAACAGTTCTACGCGCTATTATGCCCTGCCCGCTGTCACGAAACAAATTTCCTGGTCTATGTCGCTGGCTGTCATTCTCCAACGGATCCCTTCATTCCTGATTCGATCTCGCAGTGATTCACCAGTCTCAATGTCTCCATAGCCCCTTGTGGTCGTTCAGTTTTCTTATGAGATTACTTCCTTATGGGCTTGCTTGTATGTGATTAGTGCTATTGTTACTCAGATTTGGAGCGTTTTAATATATCCTCTAACTAATATTATAAATGGGAAAGTTTGGATGTTTATTTGTTTGTTTGTTTTGTCATGTTGCTTATGTCAGGTGGATGAATTGCTGCGATGAAGGATGTGTGTTTTGATACATTTTTTTTAGGTAAATCTTAAGTATTTCATTAATCTTATGTTTATGATGATATGATGAACTTATATTATAAATGCAAAACTTTGGATATTTGTTTGTTTGTTGCTCAATCACGGCGAAACGGATGAACGGATTTGAATGAAATTTGATATATAGATAGATCATATCCTGTATTAAAACAGGATATTCTTTATCCTGATAAAGTTACTCACTTTATCGGGATAAAAAATTTATTTATCCTGCGGGATAAATAAATTTCCGCGATAAAGTTATTCAACGCAGGCGAAGCCGCGGGCGGAAAGCTAGTTAGTTATAAATTTTAGTATATCAACGCTAAACGCATTCGAAAACCCTCCACGAAAAACGACGCCGACGATGTGTTTGACGGCGTTGTGTGTGTGTGTGTGTCTGTGTCCAGTCTTTGTCCAGATGTATCCCAGGTTTGCGTACCTCATTTCTAAATTTGCCCCAGGACAGATCAAAAATGTCTATATAAATCAGATTTACATTATAAAATTTTAGGGAGCGATTGAAGTAAGTATTCATGTAGTTTTACTAATTGAATTTTTAAATAAAATCTTTAAACGAGAACATGTACGAGGAACTCATAGCGATACTTTCTCGAGCAAGACTGATGAATCAATTATACTATTTACGATTTTATAGAGGGTAAGAGAAGGAAGATATGATCTTCTGCTTTTTAATGAAGGAATTTTTAATTCCAGTCAAATTTAAATATGATCGGGCTTGAGGTACAGTCAAAAGGTAACAGACACCCTTATGATTAGTCGTGAAAAGGTAACGAGTAGCTTGACATCAAAGATAATTATTTTAATACGGCAACTTGTTACTTTGTCTGAAATAGCATCAACAGGAGAAACAACTTTGCGATTATCTGCCCAACAACAACTAAATATTGTCCGAAACTGACAGAACTGTTCGGTATGCTGGTACGCCTCATCGAGAGACTTAGATAAAGACGTCTACATAATTGTGATAATTGAATTGAAATGAAATAATTTTATTTCGTACAATATTACAATAAATTTATTATTTTAGTTAGTACATGTACATCATGGATGGCGGCTTTATAATAGGATATAGTGATGGGTTTACAACAATAGGCTATCGTCGAGTGTACCTCACAATAACCAATGTTGTTTGTTACTGTTTTTTGGCTTACCAATGCACTTTATAAATTGTAAAATTTCTATTTCTTAAATTATAAGTTTATATTTATATCTATAGGTCTAAATTTAGTTCTTTTTAAGGTTTGAATTTGTTTATAAACGACTGTTTGTTTCATAATAAACAAAATTTAAAAATTTAAAAAATACATCATAATTTGCTTCGGTAGGAATTTCGTTATAAACGACACTAAACTTGACGCAGTAGTCTAAATACATTCTCTATCTTTTTTTTTTCGGAGCGCAAGTAGTTTGGTGCTTTAATATATCCTCCCCCTACCTGTCACGTTGTTACTTCTGCTTACTACACTTTTTGGACTTATTTTGACGTGTATAACATACTGGCTCTAGGCATTTTTAAACCTATTAATACAAACGATCCCAATAGAAAACGGACTTCAAGAGATATTCGTAAATTTTTGTAGTAATTATTCGATTTACCCTACATTAGTACTTAATTTTGTCATACACACACACATCAGCAGTCTTACGTTACAGCCTCCGCTCACTACCAGGGGGTATGGGTCACAGTACCTACACCATGCAGGGTCAGTGCGGACTGGTGGATGGATTATGTTCAGACTATTATAAAATATCCGATTACTTGAGCGATAAAAATGTAAGGATCTAGCTACTCGATTGTTAAGTCATATTTTTTTTGCACACAAAAAAGTATATCTATAGAACATAATAAAAAAGAACAACTATTGGGTTTCTTGGGCTTCTGCTCAACAGAGGACTGGAAATTACGAACGCTTGTTTTCAGTTGTAAATTTTACCTATGAAAATAAAGCATTATTGATTGATTGACTTGTGGCCACCCAACCATTAGCGTTTTCAACCATCCATGTAGACAATCGAATTATTATTATTAAGAGCCCATAGTGTCCCACTGTTGCTAAAAGGCCTCCCTCATCTGTTTCTGTTTTTTGTTTGTAATGACAGCCGAATATTAATCTAATATTATCCAAAACGGCAAGAATACACAAAAGATATGATTGGTTTAGGAGTTAAATAAATCACACCTTTTTTGTATACTTGCCCTTGTGCAAAAAAAAAATTAAATCAGTTTGAACCCCAATTTTCAATAGTTTAACAATTGGTCATAACAATTATTTAATATGCCTGTAATTGTTTTTAGAGGAAAGAGTGTAGTTTAATGGCAAGTTCTAACTCAACCATCCAAATGAGCAGGTGAATATAACTTGTCTCTGGTTAAACTTTACACAAGTTTTTATCCATTCATTTCGCATTAATTAACAGTAACCAATACACTAAGCGTGCAATTTATATTAACATTAGAGTTAAACCTTAAGTAATTGTTACCCCATCGTTATTAGCCACAGTTTACTAAGTGATTGAGGATTTGCAGAAGTGATAATATAAAACATTTTAATTTTAAAATACAAGCAAGCAAGTATTCTGAATTCCATTGAATACATTTATATAAAACTCAAGGAAGGAAATGTATTTGCGTTTTGTTTAAGCACAACAGGAGTTCCAAGAAATTGGCAAATGACAGCTGAAGAAGGACTTAGTCTCATTTCAAATTTATGTTTTTGATGGGATTATTTAGTAGGATTTATACAGTAGGCGCGGCTCAAAAATTGAGAGGTAAGCTATACTTTCAGTTACTGGCACTCACTTGCACTAAGGGACTGCATTTTGTGAGTTTACTGAATTGAGGGAGCCGTAAATAGCATCCGCGTTATTACAATATTTTTTGTTTTTACTTGATCGTTCACCTTTCCCACTTTATCACACTTAGAACTCGTTCAATATCCCAAAAACTAGCAAATTGAGTAAGAGGGTTTCGGGGCTGTCTACTGCCTGAAATATTTGCTTGATCTGTTTAAACTATCCAGGTGAGCAGATAGCTTTCAGCAGTAGCCATTTCATGCGAGTAGCTTCTGCTGGCTAGTCAGTTGCTTTTCAAAGCAGTTTAGTAGAAAGCTATCGCGATGGGCAGCCTAACTTACGCGATAATCTATATGTGTCCCCCGGTGGTACTTCAATGACAACAATGTCTCGGCTGCAGCATTCTCCAGAGATAGGTAGATACCTAAGTCATGGATTACGTTCGATTCAATGCAATGCCAGATAATTTATTACTTACTAGACCTTATTGGGTAAATAATTTGGCATATCGTGCGTGCACAGTCTCCAGGATGTAAACCTTAAGCTTAATTATGATGAGATATCGGCGTATTTGTTAGATTAAAAATACTTTTTCAAAGGGTAAAATTAAGAAAGTGTTTGAGATTTTCATTGGTAATGTGCATATTCTGAACGTTTTACTTCTTCGTTCATTTTCATTATGCAAGCTTCTAACAGAGAATTTGAATACAACAAACTTAGGATATTCTAGTCCGGTAAGCAACTATACGAGCATTGTGTACTAGGATCAGTACGTAAAAGATTACATAAAGAATTTCATCTCTTTGTTTATGGAAATATTATCATCTTAACTGGTGTTATGATGAATAATAATTCAGTTAACCAAAGCCTTTTCGTAATTGAGTTGTAGTTTTTATAGATATATTTTTTTCTTTTTTGATTTCATATTTACATACATAGGGTAGGTATATTGGACATATTTGTAAGTAGTTACCATCCTATCAACAATATAGATGTATTAAACAAATTATCCAATTTCAAATTTTAACAATCAGGAGAGGTGTCATATGCTAAAAGTCAAGGGATGAATTAACCAGAAGTAAATGCCTATTTTGAAGTGCTTGAGAAGACTCTCTGTGATAATAACCTCATAAATACACCTGGCCATCTTTATCTTTTGGCAGAAAAAGGTTCCAAACGGTAGCTATGTCATCCTCTACAGAAAAAGGAGAAGCGATCACGTTAATTGGGTGTTGTACTGCTGGAGGTAATTTTGTGCCTCCTGCATATTATGAAAGGGCAAAGTAAGAAATGGTGATAATTATTATAGAGCACAACTAATCAAAGCCTGGATTCAATGCAATATTTGCATGCTATGGGTGCATGAAAATTGCACCGAGTTTGAGGACATGTGTTCCAGCTGCTGTAAGAAGAAAAAAAGGAGTTAAAGGATCTCAAGGACAAAGGGAGAGGCAAAAAGTACTGGCCATCTCCCCTCGACCACTATGATTCTAGATTTTTTTTTGTTTTATGACTGATGGAAGTAAATGCCTATTAGAGTGAATAGGCTAGCTCTTGAAGATCCCAAGGTTGTAAGATACAGGAAAGACTGACGAGGATGATGAATGATTTGATAAAGGTTGAAAAATACCTTTTATTGTTTGCTTTAAAATTATCTATCGTTAATGCGTCATAAGAGTTATAGTTAAAGTTTAGTTTTCGATATAATTAAACGTTTATTCATCATAATTCCTGCACAACAGATTCTTAAAGTTATTAGGGCCTACTCCCCCGAAATTACCCTATAATAAAATTACATGTATAGGTACTCAATCTCAATCCTGAAATAAAATGATTTTATTTATGTATTGTATTTTAATTATTAATAAGAGACATATTTACTTACGTTAGTAAGTACGTTAGTTTAATCTGAAATTTCACAGAATAGTGATTCCTCAGGCAACATATTGTTCTTCAAAACAAAACTGTCAAATGACAGACCGTGTGCTGTGTGTGCCGGGAAGCTGATGTCCGCCCCGCAATTTTTTTTATTCATACGAATACGAGCCCAGGCCCCGTAGCATGCCAGGCGCGATAAAAGTTTATGTCGTGCGAGATAGTATTTGACCTGCCTTTTCACTTGGACGAAATATACAACCTATACTCTCATGTCGCGTCGCATATGACAAACGATGTTATGCTACGGGGGCTAGTTTCTAGTTGCATTAGTCACCTTGCACTTATTACCCAAATCTTGGCAAATAACTGCGTGAATCGCAATCACCATTAATAACCATATACCACAGCCATTGCTGGATATTAATTAATTTTATTTAGCCACCAACAAAAATAATCAATCCACAAATAATGTAAATGCAGCTTAACAGAAGCCGTCAGTTGTTGTTAACTGGAACATTTTCTTGTCTCTGGCTTCCTTTCCAACTATCAGACTAGTTTGCTCAACAAGAGTGGATCCGTCCGAGTTAGCGCGAGACAATGTTCATTAGTTGTGCGGACTTCGAACACAAATCGAACTGTTTCGAGTGGTTATGGTTATTTCGATGAATTTTGCAATTGGTTTAATAGTTCAAAGACAGACGGCTAAGTTTGAGGTATTTTGATTGACAACGTGGTTTAGGGTATCGGATTATGTCTTTCATAGCCTATAGGCAACATGTAGATATTGTTATAAATTCGTGGTATAACATTATTGTATATGCTTAATATCTTTCATTCATTTATCAACAGCATTACACGTGGGACGCCAACTTGCCCCAACAGTGGGAGTTAGGGAACAGTTTCCCCTCACAGGGGAGAGTGTGGGCCATGCGGATTGGTGGATTTATGTGAGATTCCCAACTGACAGTCAGTGTTTGTAGGCCACCGACTTGGCTTAACGACTGCCTTCAATTGAAAACAACCGAGACCGACAATTTAACGTATCCTCCGAAGCACGGAAACACTCGTATTAAATTGCCATTAGTGGACAGCCATTCAAGGTGTGACCGCCTCAGACATTTCTGCACTTCGCTAATCGACAACGAATAGCGATTGCGAATAGCTATAGTGTTCCTCTTTCATTACCTTACCATATGACTATTAATATAAAATATAAATATTTTGGACAGTTACACCATTCATCTAGTCCCAAACTAAGCAAAGCTTACACTGTGGATATGAGATAATGGAAAACATACACAAATAAAGATTCATGACTCGGTGAATGCAAAGCTTGCACTGTGGATATTAGATAATGGAAAACATACACAAATATTTATTTAAACATCCATGACTCGGGAAATGACGTTTGTATTTATCACCCAAACATTTACCCCTATCGGGATTCGAACCCAAAACCCAACCGTTGGTTTCTATATCCGACGACGATATAACCACCCCGACGAAATATGACACGTGTTATGTTTGTGTCCAGTCTTTGTCCAGACGTATCTCAGTAATGCGTGGTCAGATTTTAATGTGGGCTTTTTTATATTAAAGACTAAATATGGGTGCAGGTTCTTAGTCATGTTTGATGACAATCATTTAAAACATTTCGAACATATGCAGATATCATTGATATTCGAGGGTTATCTAAAATGTTTTATTATAAATATATAACGTTTTATATTTAATATTAAACTCGAGGATAGATTCTTAGTTCGGTTAATTATACCGGATGAGCTTTTTTATAGGGAAAGGAAATATAAGGAGAAACATATTTTAGGTAAGTGAAATAGAAGGTATTGGCATAGTTAGTTTAAATATTTTTTTTTTCAAAACCATAATCGGATAAAGCGTTAATTTTGTCATTGACGGTCGCGTGTGTAGCCTATTCCACATAATTACATCATTAAATTAATTAAATAAAGAAACCTTCGAGAAAATATGAGCTCCAAATAAATTTCGCATGATCGGAACCCTACGAATCCCGCCAGTCCCATATCAATATAGACTTAAAAACAATATAGATTTAAAAAAAAAACTTTTTTTCCTCACGAAAAAAAAACATCCGGTATAATCGCTCACTTTTTTTTGGGGTTTTCTAAATTTTCAATTTATAGTTATCTGTATTATAGCTAATAAAATTTGCCAGTATATGTTAAACTAGTATTATTACCGTCATCATATCAACCGCTGCGGTTTCTAAACTAGGATAACTTTGACGAATCACAATGACTTCTGCCCTAATAAATATTATTTGACAAAAAACTCACCTGAAGGAAAAGGATGATGTGTCAAACACGAAGCATGCGACCATAGTATTATATATTAGCATACCAAAAGAACGAGTTATCATTAAAATTCTAACAAAGATGGCGAATGTATGGGAAAAAACTGAAATAGATCCAGCTTTAAAAACAGCCGGAGTTAGTAGGTATTGCAACAATATTGCTCCATTCGATGCCTCGCGGATAGATTCATCTGAAAAGTTAATTGCCTACCCCACAGTACCTGGTTGCGGCAAGTTAGGGTTGCCGCGGCACTATTTAAGCGATGTAATACATTAGAGGTAGTTAATTATGCAACACCTTTCCTGCCACTGATTTTAGATTGTGAGAATTAAAGCGCAGTAGAACTTCTGCTTGTAGTTCATTTATGAGTGTTTGTAATAATTTATTTTCATAATATAATGCTCTTCGTGGTATTGCATGATATTCAAATTACCATATGATATAAAAACTACTATGTGTACCACTATTCAGACTTCGGTTGTGAGGTCCAAGGCTCATGAAAGAAATACCTTCTTTGTAGTTCTGTGTCGTCATTAATTTTGCCTACTACAACTTTAAATTTTTTTTTCTTACTCTATTTCCATAGTGTTATATTATAAACTTGATTTAATATTTGATAAACAAGGGTGAGCAATTGCTCCTGTAATCCTCCCAATTTAGGAGTCTCCCAATTTAGGAGTTCCGCGTTTGATCCCAGGTAGGCCATGTACCAATGAGTTTTTAAGTTTATGTGCATTTATCCGAGTGCTTTTAAAGGAAAACATCGTGAGGAAACCTGCATTCTTGAGAAATAAAAATTCAAAGCCATGAGAAGTCTCCCACCCGCATTGAGCTAGCGTGGTGGGCTATGGCCCATACTCCCTCATTATACGAGGGAAGGCCTATAACCCTGCAGTGCGATGTTTACAGTCTGAGAGGATGTATATATAGTCTGAAATCTTTTCATGAATTTCCAAAAACTAAAGTTATACTGCTCGAATATCACTAGGGCCTTTCATGGTCCAACAGCATTTTTGTTACACCCTACTAGTTTTGTATGATTTTTTTTTATTCACAACGGGTTGGTACTTGACCTCGATCACACCTGATGTTAAGTGAAGATGAGGTCGAAGGTGGAAGCGTACTGACGCGGAAACCCCAACACATTTGGAGGACTAGCTATTTTATCTCTGACAACCGGAACACAACAATGCTATTAACAATGCTGCTTGGCGGCAGATTTAGATAACATGGTGGTAGCTAGCCAGGCGGACATTTAAAATTCCCCACCACCAACCAAACCGAGTACTTAAACATGTACCCCGCTGGGGATCGAACCTGCGACCTCCGAATTATAAACCCTATGTTGTTTACATTGAGCCACGGAGGCGGTTAAAATGAGAAACTAATCGTGACACCATTTATCTACACTAATTGTTCTAACACAGATATTCCGCTTCAAACTATAGCACACATTGAGATATAATATAGTTGAATACTGAATAAATGGGACAACCCCTAGGGAATATCATTGAACAGTTGCAGTAACTATTCACCGCATGAAATTGACGATCTGCAGCAGTAGTGATCTCAAGCTCCACGATTCCAATCAAACAGGTTTCCCATCTATAGATTTATGCTACTGGGGATTTAACAGTTCATTACCTGTGTAACCTACAACTAGTATTAAAAAAGGTGAATAATTTTTCATTTTAGTAATATTTGTTGTAAAAGTCAATATGTGTTTTGTTGTATACAGACAGTTTTGACTGTAGAACGATAATAATATAAGTGATACTTAGCACTTTAAAATGATTAATTTCTATGTAAATATTGCTCGATTTAAATGTATACTTTGCACTATGAACAGACTTAAAATGTACCTAAATGTTGTACTCTATTTAATGAGATACTATAGATAAGATAGGTAATGTGTTAAAAATTAGATGCGAAGGGCGACCCAAAGGATTGACCATGACCACACCCACGCGATGTGCTAAAAGAACGCTTTTCTAACTTTTTTCTCACATGAAAAAAGTCGCATACTGTTCTACAACATTAAAGTGGAAACTAATCGTTTTATAATACAAAGTGTCTTTTTATAGCTTAATGTTTATAGTTGACAGCTTAGATGGAGATTTTTTTTTCTTTTCCGGACACACCAATCATCTAGTCCCAAACTAAGCAAAGCAAAAAGTATGCATTATCTATGGATACTAGATAACGCATATATATACACAAATATGTATAGAAACTCCATGACTCGGGAATATTATGTTCGTTTTCATTACATATACATTTACCCCCTCTCGAGACTCGAATCGGAAACCGTTGGTTTCGCTGACAGGGTCACTATCCACTAAACCATCGGTCGTCAATCATTATTTTAAGTATTAGTATCTAATAGTGTAATACAATTTTTATAGCAAAACAATTTTTAGTTAACTTGAAATGAAACCAACCTAAAATAAGAATAGTTACTTCGGCCTCTTATGTGGAGATCAGTCCGCAAGACCGGTACCGCAGTCGACCGCACCCAAGTAGTAAAGGACTACATTGACTGATTTTTAACTTCTCATTACGAGTTTGTGGCAGTTCCTTGTGGTCGTTCGATACCACAAAATTTATAAAACTGTTGTATATGCTAATTCTAGCTTCAGGCGACATCTGAGCGGCCACCTTCTTCCCACAAAGGCTCAGTCTGAATGTCCAGCGTGGCAAGGCGGCTTTGGGGACGATGCCGCAGGTAGGAGAGCTGTATAGTCACTTTTTGTAAATATGTGCATATAATAATTTTGCGTAGTATGTGTGGAGTATAGAACGAATGAGTGAAAGGAGATTAACGCATAAGCAATTTATAATGAAAGTGTGAATGAAAAGGTCAGTAATAATTAACTATTTGTTAAAACTTTTCGTGAGGGAGCACCGAAAAAAATGTAAATCCATTCCGGAAAATGTAGGTAAAATTATTTTGTTAAATACCTACCCACTTCTAAAATCACAAGGGCTTGTTATTGTACTGTCGCTACAATCGGAATGCTGGACAATAGAAAGTGACAGACGACAAAAAGGTGGAACCACTATACAAATGACGGCACATTTCCTTGACTCTCTCCCCCATTTTTAGACTATTCCACTCAATTTATGGTTTGCGATCTCGCAACTCGTAAACGTGGAAATAATATATAAACCAACTGACAAAGCTTTAGCAAATGTAGTTTATGTTTATATCTGTACAGCAATTACTGTAATATATCGTAGGTATTCTCTGCGTAGTTTCGAAAATCTCGCTTGACTAAGAAAAGGAGCAGACCCATTTGCTGCGCGTGAGCGCGCTACGATGTATGAGTTTAATAGTGGTACTGTTCACATTGCTATACTACGACTATTTATTATTACTTCAACATAATCTATGAGTTATAGTAACCGCTCGGCGATTATCGGCCTAATTAAATATTTTTCTCCGTTTTTCAGATCAAAAATTGTAAAAAATTTTTTTATTACAATATAAGTTTAAAAACCAAAAAACCCGACAGAATATTTTGCATATTTTGCATATTTCGTGGGCACGCTGTTGGATTTTTAGCATAAAATGTATCCTATGACACTCCAGGGATCAAGATGACTTAACTTCGTCAAACCGTATGGGCTAGGTACAGGAGGTAACATACAAATCTACATACATACTTATACATACATACACTCGAAAAACATTACCCTCTTTCCAAGGAAGGAGGGTAAAGGGCTGTCGGGTAAAAAGTAACGCCTGGTGATTTTTATGGAGTCTCCGTTGTGTAGTTATGTATTCGATTTTTAATTTGAGTGAACAATCACTGACTATTTTTACCCGACAGCCCAAAAAAAGAGGGTAATGTTTTTCGAGTGTATGTATGTATGTAGATTTATATGTTACCCCCTGTAGCCTAAACGGCTCGACTTGTTTTGAAGTGCAAGGTGTCATTCGATTCGTCTTGATCCCTAGAGTCTCATAGAGTGCATTTTATCGTAAAAAAATGCAACATGGCACCCGCAAAATACAAAATATCCTGTCAGGATTATTGGTTTTTAAATACTTAAATAGTTATTTAAATGCATGAACGTGATTTTATGTCCAGGACGAATACCTCCCACTCAAGAACTTTAATGCCCCACCGGCTATCAGTTCTACGAGCTATGTGCCCTGCCCACTGTCTCTTCTATTTAATAATCCGCTGAGCTATGTCGGTGAATCTATGGTGGAGGTCTATGTTCAGCAATCGACGTCCTGTGGCTGATATGATGATGATGATGAATACCTACGTTGTTTAAGCGATTTCTTCCATCAAATTGTACACAATCGTTTGGAACGACTAACGATTATCTGTATTGTAGTGTATTGTATTGTAAATAAAGTATCAGTATTCGGAATCTGTCGATTAAGTGTTTTTAAGTTATTAAAATTAATATTTTCCTTCTATTTTCGAACAAAGTTGATCGAAAGATTTACTATTACTAAATATATGAAATTAGTTACAAATTGACAATGATAACTACATGTAGTGATTTGGGATGAAATAAAATTTGGGACTCCGTAGTTTTATTTGCTTCCGTATAAGTTACTATATGAAGCTGTAGCTGAAACATTTATTTATTGCAAATGATTACCTAAAGTGTAATAAAAAGGCAAGTGACGACGTGTTTCATTCACGTAAGATAAAATCAGAGGCTTTCGGGACCCAAATCTGTTTTATTACGGGAGAAAATAAGATCATGAATCAAAGGGTCCCATTTTGTACGCAAATTTAGGTGACATATTTGGCATTTCTCCAAGAAAAGGAAATAATAAAACTTACGACGGGCGTTTATTAGTGATAAATTTTGGATTGTTTATTCCGTTCCCTTAAAATATCCATGCAAGTTATCCACCAAATTGTTTTGGGTGACATCATCGAAAAAGAATATGTCTCAGAATGGAAGATAGGCCAATAAAAACACTCAATAGTCAAGTAAAATACGAGTGGTACCCTCTAGTCGAAACTTCCGTGTATAACAATAGTTTTCTAAATATCCGCATTAGCCTACTAAAAATAATCTTTCTTTTTCTGCTTCCAAATTTCCATTTGAGGTGTTATTATATAAACATTTAAAATATTAGATATAACTAAATAAAAATGGAATATTAATTGTGCAATTACGGAATTAACGGAAGGGTGCCTAAGAGGCTAAGTGCGTTTCCTCTTTGGACAGCCAGACTTAGCCTCTGAGCGAAATAGAAGCCAGCCTTCCGATCATTGGAACTAAAAAAACCTATGATCGAAAAAAGGCCGCGTTAGTTTTTATAAAGCAGTAGACGTATTAAGAATTTGAAAAAAAAAAATGTACACCTAGAATAGAAGAAATGTACAAATAGAAACAGGTAGAAACACCAGTCATGACTTGTAATAAATATATCATTTTCCGTATAGAACATTTACGCATAATGGATTTTAGGCAGCATTATATTTTGCTCCGTTAAACACGGCAAAGTGACACAAACTGCATTGCGGTTTTGGGAGAGCATAATTGTGGTTAGAGCCTGCACTGACACAACTGTTAGTGCTAACATTATTTCACTTCACACTACGCGGGTAAGATTTTTATCTGCATTATTTTTCTGTTTATACAAGGGCCTTTATACAGGGCGTCCCAAAGTTATGGGACATGAAGGGGAAGTACCTTAAATATTGTAGATAGTGAATTTTGCTCAAAGAAGACTTTATGTTATTTTTAAAAGTTAGTAATTCTGCATTCATAGATTTTCTAAAAATTACTTGCTTCGGCTGGGAATCGAACCGACTTAAATGTGAAAAAAAAAACACCCTACTTTTATGATGCCAATCGAAAGAATAGCTAAAAAATAATAACTCTGCCTAAGTAACATAGTATTTTAAAAGAAAGGAACAACATAAAATGATTGAGTCAAATTTCAAGAAAGTTATTTATTGCCGACGACGTTCGAAAAGTAGCGATATTATCATTCCAAAGATAGCATTGATTATTCGTAAATAAGTTGCAAACAGAATTGTGCCATATCACATCGAGTGTTCACCATAAAATGATTAGAAAATCAACAGGCAGCGGGCTCATTAAAAGATTGGCGATTTGCGTAAGACAAGAGGGATCACATTTTGAGCATTTAATTAATTAATTTACAAAAAAATACCTACTTAATTGACTACGGCAGTTTCATGTATGTTTTTTATTTGATTAAAATGATTAATTTCACGTTGTTCCTTTCTTTTAAAATACTATGTTACTTAGGCAGAGTTATTATTTTTTAGCTATTCTTTCGATTGGCATCATAAAAGTAGGGTGTTTTTTTTTTCACATTTGAGTCGGTTCGATTCCCAGCCGAAGCAAATAATTTTTAGAAAATCTATGAATGCAGAATTACTAACTTTTAAAAATAACATAAAGTCTTCTTTGAGCAAAATTCACTATCTACGATATTTAAGGTACTTCCCCTTCATGTCCCATAACTTTGGGACGCCCTGTATACTCAATGGGCCTTATAGTATTTAAGACAATACTAATTTTAAATGTGTTGGGGTTTCCGGGTCAGTACGCTTCCACCTTCGACCTCATCTTCACTTAACATCAGGTGTGATTGAGGTCAAGTACGAACACGTCGTACATAAAAAAAAAAAAACTTCATACCAATTCTTTTTTAGGTGGCATGATAATTATATTAACAAACGTATGGAACAGATTTTAAGACGTATTATTTATACTCTATCTTTTGATTGACGACCTGTTTGGTGTAGTGGTTAGAAACTCCGTTGCTATACCAAAAGGTCGTGGGTTCGAATCCCGCTAGGGGCATATGTTTGTATGATGAATACAGACATGTGTTCCCGAGTTATGGATGTTTTTCATTGATATATGTATTTATTTACAAAAAAATGTATTTGTGTAGTTTATCAACCATCTGGTATCTATAATACAAGCCTAGTTGCTTAGTGTGGAACTAGACGGCGCTGTGTGTATGTGCAAAGATATTTATTTATTATTTATTTATCTTGAGTTCGAGATTATTTCAAGTAAGTAGTAGAGAAAAATAGTACTTTCGGTACATAAGAACAGAACCAACCCATCGCTTCCCGTGGGTATCGTAAAAGGCGAGTAAGAGACCACCAAAAAACATTTACAGATTTAATGGCGACGCGCTTACCCCCTGTCTAGTGTGCATTTCCGTATATTCCGAAACGTGCGCCGCGGATGCCTTTCCAGCATTAATTTTTTAATGGTTGGAACACGCAAATGTTATATTTAGGATGTTTCTGACTATCCCATTTGAGATAAAGGTTTGCTGAATGCACTAAAGTACACAAAGAGACGTTTAACTTTAAACATTCCCATTTAAAAAAATTTCATAATTACAAAATTGGCTTGTTTTTGTAACGAATTTACTAATAATTTTATGAATAATAACATCGTACAGTTGGGGGGATCTCATTAAATGCGACTGCCACAGGTTTATTTCACAAAACCTAGAAATTAAACTGATGACCATTGGTTTAGTGGATAGTGACCCTGCCAGCGATACCAACGGTTGCGGGTTCGAATCCCGCGAGGAGTAAATGTGATTGGTGTAAGTGTCGGTTAGATCGGTTAAACATGTGTTTTTTTAAATTGTAACATTATTGTATAAACTTATTTATTACTTACCATATTTAAGCAAATAAATAATTTCAATTAATTTCAACGTCCCATCAGATTCGTAACGAAATGTGGCTTTGAGAATTGTATTTTGCATAACGAAATGTCAATTGGGTATGAAATAAGTCACACTTAATTAACTTCCACTGAAACAGCTCGTTACAAAACTCCACAAAAACTAAGAGCGCGACTGAAAAGTTTCTAGTACGAGGCCTGTATACCATGAGAGTCCTTGATTTTCAAATGTCAGCGCTGCGTTGCAATTAAAATAAGCTAGCACATTATTTTTACAGATTTGAAAAAGAGACATGATTATTTACTTTCATGAGGTATCTATTCGACTTTGGTCAATCGTGTAAGGAGCATTGTATACGGTTTTATAATAAGGTATATCATTTGTCTTTAAATAAATTCAAAACTATCATAAAACATAAATTATTTACAAGTCAATACCTGTATTTATAAATAGAATCAAATTAAAACAAATAAAAACATTTTTAAAAAAAATCCAATTTATTGAAATTGATATAGTGATAAGTTTGGCAATTCATCCATCATTTCTAATTCGATCCCGCAAGGAGACTCCAACCATAGTTCTTTCCATTGCTCTTTGGGTGAGTTTGAGTCTTCTAATGAGGCCCTTAGTGAGTGAAACTTAAGTAACAGTGGACGGGGCACATTGTTCGTAGGACCGATGGCCATTGGGGCGGAAAAAATCTCGCGACTACGTACTGGAAGATGCAGCGATGTACGAAGTGGAACGACGATTTGGTACCGATTGCGGGAAGCCGCTGGTTGGGTTGGGCCTTATACCCTCCCTCCACAAAGCCCTACCCCAAAGATCTCCACAACGATCGGTCCTGCGCTGATATGATGATGTAATATGATGATATGATGATATGATGATGTATTAACATAACTTACGCAAATGCCAAATTCACTTTGAAAAGATAGGACCTAAGACAATTGCATAAAAAACACAAATTAAATTAAAAATTGCACTAACATTACAAATTTTCCGATAACCGTTTATAAACGTAGAGGCGCCTATCTATAAAATAATTAGTAGCAGGATATAAATCATGTTATCTCCGTGTGGGCTACGACAGCCAATAAGCGTTTTACTCGAATTACCCCAAGATAAATTGCCCTATCCTGACATTAATGCGAACTTTCTTCCGAAAATAAATTACCTGTATCAGCCTCACTTCGATTTTGAGCCGACCCCTATATGACATATTGCGATAAAAAAATGCAGCACGTGATTATATAGATCTAGCTTTTAGCCCCGGACTCGCCCGCGTGAGTTTTTTTATACTTGACTTTTCTTTAACGGCTACTTTCAACTATTCTAGTACAGAAAATAAAATGCACTATAACAACAAAGAAAGAAAAATACAATAAAAAATGGGTAAATACCCAGTATATTAATTGTTTATGTATGGAATTTTGCTTAACTTCAATTATACTTTCCTGATGTTAATATAAATCGAGGAGGAAGGTGGAAGGCGCTTATTATCGGCGCTTGGGACTTTGAGTCTGTTCAGCTGCGGTGTCAGCACTGAGGGCAGTACCTTGAATATGGGACGGTGCCAAAGTATTCGCACAAGTTGAGCCCCACTCCAAGGTGTGCATCAAGCACCAGAGTACTAACGTGGCTCCATCAGATCTTTTCACATTCTTCCTGAATAAATCACAAAACTTCAGAGACACCTAGACTGCTGCAGTGGCGGGAGTGCGCCTAATTAACTGATTATTACTCATTTACTTAACATTGCAACTAAATAAATGCTTGTAAAAATTTGCAAATTTAAAATAAATACCTCTAGCAACTTCTTTCGGGACCTAGATTGATACCAATCTGTAAGGTAGGTAAGTAACATGTCACTGATAATAATGTAATTTAATCAGACTTAGCTACACTTAGCAGTCCTATGGTTGATGTGATGAAGCTATTTTAAACGATTACTTTAATTAGTACCTATCATATACGTTTGTATTTTGTTGCTATTTTATAGATGTTATGTTAAAATAGGTATATTTGTCTATTGATCTATGTATGTATGTGTAATTAATAAATATATGAAATTTATTCACGTAGTTTGTATCTGCATCCCTATTTAATACCGCACAACTTACCTATTTCAAATGTACTGTCTTTATACCCAAAGGTTGCCTGGAAGAGAGAAGAGAGTTGCTTTTAGTGATAAGGTCGCCAAATTGTACATTCTATTCTTACCAATTTTCTGAAACTGTATCTTCTTTTCTGTTATGCAATAAAGTGTATTTGTATTGCATTGTATATACTACACACCCTTACATAATGTACATAATAATACACCTATACACAATGAACCATACATAAGATTGCATCGTCGTTCCGCTATGCAAGTGATTTGTGATCACGTTGTTGTCAGAGCAAAGTTTTCTTTGTGTAATCACTTTAGGGCGAATGCACATCCTTGTAAAAGGCAAGCCCGTAGTTGTAGCCAATCAAATTATATACAATCTACTACGTAAGCTAACTAGTATACACTATATAACTAGTATAATTTATGTATACACGAAAAAGACATGCCAGTAGAAGGTAAGCCAGAAGTAAGCCAGTTCACTTGATTTAACATACATTATCACTGATACTTGAATCAAGATAGCATTACATCATAATAGCTATTATTCATTAGAGTTACAATTAGATACAGCGTTAAGTCACGCAATCACGCGATATTTCTGCAAGTGTCGAGTGTATAATGAGTTAATTTATCATATTTTTGTTAATCTTGCGTCAGGCTTACGGAAGATTTTAAATTTCCGAAGATAACACCAAAATTCAGTCACTCACTTCAGTTGTTTATATTTTTCTTCGACACAAATTTTTACTTCTTCTTTTCGAGTTGAGGCAATTTTCAAATTTCAAAAACTTACTTAGATTTTTACTGAAAAATACTTATATTTATTTTTCCTTATTACACAGGTAGGTGCAGGTATTGAATTGTTTACTTATTGAATTAAATTTAATAGAATTGCGCTGTATTGAATAGACTCAATGTTAATTATGTTTATAAAAGTTGACAAACTTGAAGAAGGTAATAATATTGACAGTGTAAGACTATTACAAATAACTACATACTAACAATACAATACCAAATTGATCGGTTTGCCTGTGCCCAAATTGATCTTTTTGATTATTATATTACACACCAAACCTCTGTTAATTATATATATAAATAGCAGAAAATTTAAAGAAAAAAATACTCGCCGAACGCCAGCGTAATTTTTACCAAAAAGTAAATTTATAAAGACAACATTCAATCAAAATTCAATCCTCATAAAAGTTGCCGAAAGACAGCAAAGGAGCAACACCGGATAAGTCTCCAGGGCGCCACATTTATTTATATTGCACTTCTAACCTGCCGGGCTATTTTCTTTTTATAGTTTTTCTATATGAAATGGAAGCTTTGCGTCTCTTTTACTCGTATAAAGCATGAACGTGACAGCCGGCTTCAATCTAGTGTCGTTGTTGAGGGACTACGGGTCATGCTAGCCCGGCTGGAGCATAGTTCTAGTCGACGATTAAAGCAAGTTCAAGAGGCAATAGCCTCTCAATCTGGCCACTCTGGAGAATCACTCCAACAGCTGCTCACCACACGCTAAAAGCTAGTCCATCAATAGGCGATATACGATAGGGTTGTCACACCGTCTTGACTTAACATTAATCGAAAACGTCTGTAGTGAATTTTTGTAATGACTGACAATGAATAGAAGGTAATTTTTTATCATGATATATCTATCCAACTGCACAATTACATTTAAAGCAATGAAAGAAACAAAGCTTTCCAGCTCAATATCAATTTAATACCATTTAGCTGCAAGTTCCTTTATCCTCTAGTAACAACTTTAATTCTGTCTCAACTTCACTGTAACATAGCAGCCGTAATAATGCAATATCTCTACAAAGTCAAGTTGCTATTCGTGCACCTGCTATGAGCTTAACGTTTTGCCAGTTTTCAAGTGCTATAACTCAAACAGTTAACTCAACGAACTATGGTAATCGGATCGCAATTAATTTTCACACGGATGAGACTTCCGTCATTGAAACTAATTTCTTATCGATTTATTACAGTTTCCAACTGCTTTGACTAGCTATTATCGATTATGGATATCTGTAGACGCCTATAGGGATAATTTAATTAGTTAATTACACAGAGTGTCCGTCGTTTTTGATCTTCTAGAACACATATCGATTCGACATGCTTGATAGTCAATGCCATTTAATGTATGTTCAAATTCATGATTGCTTATACCAGTGATTCTAATTAATTACACATGCCGCTGGTTGTTGTGTGGTGGGTCTGGAAAGGCAAACCTCGAAATTCAGTGCGTATTCTAACCCAGAGGAAATGAGGTGTGTCAGGATCGTAGCAAGTGGAAGTCTGTGGTCTCTGCTTACATCTACGGGAAACAGACGTGACTTTATGTATGTAGGTATGTATTCAGACCCAGAAACCAATCATAAAAAAATATTAGTTTTAGACTTTTAAAGCATTGTGGCAAATATTGTCCTATCACACTTTGATTGATACAAAATACCAATATTCATCATCAGTGTCACAAATCCTCACTATTAGGGTTATAGCCTTCTCTCACTGCCAATATAAAAAAAACACCTATTAAACAATCACGGAGGCAAAATACAAATCTTAGTTGGAAATGGACCGTGGAGACCTCAGTGGTCCGTAGCAACCTGTCATGCCCTTGTCATGTAGAAGCATGATCACTATAGTAATCACCCTGATCACCTGGGGAAATCTGATCACTAATTACTACCAGTAGCAGCTACAACCTACTGGAGAAAAATTTGGAATATTTTTGAACACAAATATAACATTTATCGATAAATTGACAGCCTAAGGGCTTAAGAAGGAAAGCTTTTCTCTTAACAGATCAGACAGTCAATCAATCAATCAATCAAATACTCTTTATTGCACAATTAACAAAAGCGACACGAAGAATACAGTGTACATCATTAATCGCACAAAAAGGCGGCCTTATCGCTAACAGCGATCTCTTTCAGGCAAACCTTAGGGTAAAGATACAAGCTACCAGTAGATGAGGTTTGCACTAATAGTAGCAATACGGGTGTATTTTATAGTTGGTAATGAAGACAGCCTCCTATAGCAAAGGAAAATAAAATATGGTTAACCTAGTAAAATTACTCGATGGCTTATATAAATTGAATACCTACCTATCTCGGGACCAATTTTGACCTGTCAAATGAGAATGGGGGCGAGTTAGAAACACATTACTGTATTCGCACGGCAAGGGGCAGACTTCGATAAGGTTGTAGCCAGCTAAGAGGTCCTTTGTAAATGCCTTACCTCCAACTAAAACCAGTAATAAACATAGCCATATTAGGCGTCCACCCGAAGTCCCTGTTTTGAACCCTATTGTCGTTTAAATTGAACCATGAAAGTGGGTGTTATTCAAAACTTTTAACTATTTCCATTTAGTATTCGATTTTACATTAAAAATCAGCTTCGAATTCGGGTCTCAATTCATTTTACTGGATTATCAGATAGTTTTATGTAACAGTAAAAATAGTATAATAAAAGGATGGAGTAAGTATTTAAATTATACAGTGTGTAAATTTGTACTTTGAGCCTTAAACCACACATGGTGTTAGTAGAGTTAATTTCATTAACCTACAAAATAGCCTATTCATTTTAGGTGGTAATTTAATTTTCTATTAGATGCAAGTGTGGAGCGAACAAAGCGGGATGGAGTTTACATAAAATAAACTTCCGAAACATGCAGTTTTTGGGTTTAATGAAATGTAGTCAAGTAACAGTATACTTGGTTTAATGCTACTTATATTTACATCCTGTGTAGTATATATGTTTAACTTCAATTATATTCGACGACCTGTTTGGTGTAGTGGTTAGAAACTCTTGACTGCTATACCAAAAGGTCGCGGGAACTAAATGACACTCGTATTTATTTAAATTGAGATTTCGTGTAAATCAAAAAGACGGTGGAATAAGAATAATCCCAATTGAATCCCAAGTATATATAAATCAACTACAGTAAATCAACCACAGCTACAGTCTGAAACAGATAAACCTTCACAGGCATGTATAACACAAATTAAGTTTTCTCAGGAAATCGAAATTATGGAGTACAAAAAGTTTGTACTATTAAAAAATAATCATTATTTGTTCGGAAAATTAATTTGTATTATGCAGGCCTGCAAAGGTTTATCTGTTTCCGATTGTACTACAAAAAGTATTCAATATGACTCAATGTTAATTAGAAGCCGATAAAGCAGTCATTCATTCGTTACCTGCCAACAAAGTAGTAGTATACCTGTTTTACCGAAAACGACCCCGTAATGGTAATGCAATATAGTTTGTGTGTAAAGCGCTTCATTAGTTCTGTAACAACGATTTCGTTGCATACTATTCGGTTAATGGCTATAAGGTTTAATTGTTGTATCTCATCAAGGGAATGTAATTTGGTGATTATATTTAAGTGACACACTGGAAATACTTCAGTAAGCTGTATTTTCATGTATATACCACATAGACCAGAAGTTCGTTGATAAAATATTTCAAAATTGGAATCTGTTCACACAATCTCAATCACACCTGATGGTAAGTGAAGATGAGGTCGAAGGTGGAAGCGTACTGACCCGGAAACCCCAACACATTTGGGGGACTGGCTATCTTATCTCTGACAACTGGAACACAACTATGCTATTAACATTGCTGCTTGGCGGCAGATTTAAATAAGATGGTGGTAGCTAGCCAGGCGGACATTTAAAATGCCCTACCACCAACCAAACCGAGTACTTAAACATGTGTCCCACTGGGCATCACTCCCGACCTCCGAATCGTAAACCCAATGTTGTTTACGTTGAGCCAAGGAGGCGGTTGTTTACATTGAGCCACGGAGGCCTATGTAAAATTTACGTCCTATGTTCTTTTTGTACAATAAAGCGTTCACAAATAAACAAATCTTTTGCCGAAGCACGGATGCCGAATGACTGTATTATATTGCGAAGTTTGTTTTAACCCCCGATGAAATAATAAATAATATAATAATAATATATAAAGAAAGGAAAAAAAAAAATAAACCCATCTCATGACAAACAATCAGGTACAAATATTACACAGTCGAGACACATACAAAAAATAACCCTGTGTTTGCCAATTAATTGTCGGCGTCGCAAGGTGGAGTCAAAAAGGTCTCCAACTCAGCATGGTTTGTCGCCGCTCACTACAACTTTGGTTTTCAGTGGAGCCTCCAAGTTTTCAAGAGCCGGTTTTCAGGAGTACTTCGGTGGGCACGTAAACACTCGTCACCCACCTAAGGGCTAACCGAGCCAGACATTGCTTAACTTCGTGAATCAAAATCGAATAGTGAATGCGACTGCGCCACGAGTGCTTTTTTGATATTCTGTATTTAAAAAGACATCTTAATTTATCCAATGAAGGCGCTACTGGACGGAATAAACCCTCTTAAGTGCTATTATTATTATCGTTTATTTGAAATCCAGTCAACTGGAATTACTAATAAGTCACGTTTAATTAAGTAAGAAAGCGATACAGTGGCTCACATAATCTCTCTAGCAAACTTAGTGTAAGCGCCGGATTGACCGCGGATTTCCCCTATTTCGCTTCCAATAGCGTATATAATAGTTGGTGACGTCACACCAACCTAATTCCTTACACACACACGAAGACGAGTTGATACAATGACGTGCTATATTTGCCTGTGTCAAATACTTGGCCCAAGTTTACAATTACAAAATGTATGACGCTGTCTTCATGAGTGTTTAGAAAACTGTCTGAAATTCAGTAGATGTTCTAGCTTTCTGTTATTTTATACGAGTAGGTTAAATACCATCAAATATATATTTATGTATTAGTGACTAAATTCTCATTCAGTTGTTACTTAGATATCAAATAGGGTTGGAATAAATCAATGTCAAGTGTCAATATTTTCTTCAATGCCTAAACAAAACCGAAATATATTGTCGCCCTTTGATGTTGTCCACTTGTACAATACATTCTTTTATACAAAATATGTTCGCTTGATTAAAAAAATTAAGTTTTAGTGCTTCAGTTTAATTAGATTAACCCTTGCAAGTTTTATGTGTTCACTGGATCTAGGCTGGTGAGTGAATCTTTATCAAATTAAAACTTAACCAATGTTTTAATAAAATCATCAAATGGCATATACATTAGTGATATTTAGCATAAAGTTATGCTATTATTAACATGTAAATATTAAACTATCTCCGATATACTTAATTCTTGTTGTTAGTTCTACAAAAAGGAAATTAAAAAAAAACATTGTTTGTAAAATTCTTTATTAATAATAAAATAAACTATACAAACCTACTTATTCGTATTGTTATAATAATTTAATTAAACCATTGTTAACATTTTAGTAAATAGAGTGGAGAACTCGACGTGAATATAAGCAATGAGTAGGTAACATATTAAAATATTATTGCTTCTATTTGATGTTGTTGTTAGTAAAACAAAATATACACAAAAATTAAATAAATAAAATTTATACTAAAAGTTACCAGTGAAACTTTTACATTACATGTATGAAACTTTAATCCCTTAATTACGCTAATGGACGAGATGTGACCAGAATAGCGCAATGCACCAAACAAGCTAGTAACTTCTTGAGCGTCGTAAGGATTAAAACTATAAACCCGAACGATTGTTGTATAGAGTATTGAATAGAAATGTCCTTTTCATGAAAATGTATGACAAAGGAGCATCGTAGACACTGATTACTGCAGAACAACCAGATTCAAAGACCAGAAAGTCACTATTTAGAGCATTGCACAGTAACGGAATATGATAGAACACATCGATTTAGGTTAGTGCAAACTTGATAAAATTAACTTGCATGATTTTACACTCGGATGGATAGGTGACATTAAATATACTTCAACTACATCCTATAACAAAATAGATGATCTCATTAATAATTGATACTCTAAAATGCCTTAGTAAAAAATTTATTCAGTAAAATATTGCCTTTTGTTTTTCTAGCTGCTGTCGTTTCATCGAGAAATCCTTGCATTATCAAGACAAACAGTCATTTCACGGCTGCTAGGGAAAAACTAGACCTTGGAGATATTATTGTAGTAAAACCAATTTTCAATTATTACTAGTTAATCATTAATAGTCAGATGTATACAGGGCGTCCCAAAGTTATGGGACATGAAGGGGAAGTACCTTAAATATCGTAGATAGTGAATTTTGCTCAAAGAAGACTTTATGTTATTTTTAAAAGTTAGTAATTCTGCATTCATAGATTTTCTAAAAATTATTTGCTTCGGCTGGGAATCGAACCGACTCAAATGTGAAAAAAAAAACACCCTACTTTTATGATGCCAATCGAAAGAATAGCTAAAAAATAATAACTCTGCCTAAGTAACATAGTATTTTAAAAGAAAGGAACAACGTGAAATTAATCATTTTAATCAAATAAAAAACATACATGAAACTGCCGTAGTCAATTAAGTAGGTATTTTTTTGTAAATTAATTAATTAAATGCTCAAAATGTGATCCCTCTTGTCTTACGCAAATCGCCAATCTTTTAATGAGCCCGCTGCCTGTTGATTTTCTAATCATTTTATGGTGAACACTCGATGTGATATGGCACAATTCTGTTTGCAACTCGCCTACGTTCTCGTATCGCTTTTTGTATAGCATATCTTTCACGTATCCCCAAAAGAAGAAATCTAATCATTTTATGTTGTTCCTTTCTTTTAAAATACTATGTTACTTAGGCAGAGTTATTATTTTTTAGCTATTCTTTCGATTGGCATCATAAAAGTAGGGTGTTTTTTTTTTCACATTTGAGTCGGTTCGATTCCCAGCCGAAGCAAATAATTTTTAGAAAATCTATGAATGCAGAATTACTAACTTTTAAAAATAACATAAAGTCTTCTTTGAGCAAAATTCACTATCTACGATATTTAAGGTACTTCCCCTTCATGTCCCATAACTTTGGGACGCCCTGTATAGGAATAATTGCTGTCATTCGAGAAGGTAGCGTGCTGACTTGCTACTTATTAGTTTGACAAACATGTTGAAAAACTACGTGGACACGAGTCATTTTATTTATTTCAGCGGCCTTACAAGAGAATATTAAAAAAAAAATACTAAAATCGATATTACACTGATTACATTTGGTCTTGTTCTAATGCGCACTTCAATTATATATGAATATTTTATTTCTTTTAGTAACATGATGAGACATTACAGTTTTGTTATATCCTAAGTATAATTGGCAAACAAAGAAGACATCTCACAACTGCAACAGTTCATGCGATAAAAGATGTTATCACTTTACGACTGGTTATGGATGCCTTTCGCCCCAGGTTTCGTTAAATGTTGGCGACATCCGTAGTTATCAACAATATTTTTCTCGTCGATCTCTACAACGGGTATCTACGAGTATTATAGCATCGCAACGTTTTATAATGAATTTCATACGGTCGAAAACTATTCCACCAACATATTTTTGGTTCACGGATTTTCAATTCATACCTTTTCATATAATCGAACACCTGTTCATCGAAAAATTTAGTTCAAATTTGTCTCCAATAATAAGTTTATTTAAGTATCAATTTATAGAAACGTCATTTACAGAAATTACGTTACTCATCTACGGGCTGATGATGGTGATGATGACGTTACTCATTTTCTTCGCAGTACCGTGTCATAGAACCATGGTTCTATGATTATTTTTATTTTTTATTTTTTTATTTTCTATTCCATTTGTTATCATAGCAGCCATTAGGAAAACGTTACACTTAGATCCTCTGCCAATCTAGCTATGCTTATCCGCTTGCTCTTTAGATATACAAAATTAAATTACTCTGTGGGTAGGGCAGACAAGACCAAGTCGAATTGGGGTGATCTGAGACAATCTTTCAATAATTTGTAACTTAAATGATTCGAATTTTCATCACCCAAAGATACTCTTATTTTTGACGAAACGTACTATTGTAAAAACGTATTTTCGATATGTTACTTTACTGGTACGGAAACTTATACGATGAACTAAAATGATAATCGATGAAATGATTTTCGTTAAAATTACGGATTTTCATATATAACATATAAGCATAACAGTATTCATACGTTTTATGCAATTTTAAAAGTAACAATATCAACATTTTATTGGGAGAGTAAAAGCACGAAATCTCGCCGCGGGTATAATAAAACCGGGACACGCTTTCGTACTAATTTAACTTGCTCAGACATTGTTGTTATCAAGGATTGCGCAATAACTGGATGTGTCATCGTCATACTCAGTAAAAGTTACATTCGTCTCGCAAAGTTTCTGAAGTTCATGCCACATGCAGAAAGTGATACGCAGGTTGATATACTGCATGTTAATATGAAAAGGGGCCATAGCGAAATAAGTAATTCAGAAGATGTTACAGAGCTCAATTCTGTAAACAAATATGACTATATTTTTTTATAAAATGCGATCCAAAATTTGACGGCATCAACCTTACGAGAAATCACATGTATAAGACTTCGCGCACCGAGCTCATTGACAACACGGCTGATAGCATAGGGCCACCAACCGTATGATTTTTGGAGCTTACTTTCGCGGTGAACATTTACGTCTAGATTTATGATAATTAAATTTTATTAGTGCTAATATCTTTAATTTCGATAAAATTACTGCTTCCTGTTCACACTTAAGTGGGTTATATTAGGATATTTTTAAATCAGTGGAAACCTTTTAGGGAGTTCATATCATTAAAACGGACAACTTTCTTCCTTTTGACTTTTTTAAATTCTGCATAATTTATAGGCTGCTTTTTTAACAGCAAAAATACACAAATTAAAAATTCTTGAACAAATTATGTACATCCTATATAATATTTTTAGATTGCTTTGCGCCCGTGGCATCGCCCGCGTGTGTTACTTTCTCTCGGCGTCTCTATATAGAGATAGAGCCAGTATATTTAATATAATTCAGTATATAACACTCTTATAAATCTGAGTGTTTATTACGAGTTTCACACTGATTTTAAGTTTACATTCAGTTGAAAAGTACATATCTAGGAATAAAATATTTAATTTACAATCCGTTAGTAGTATTATACTATTTGTACATATTGTCATATAAACGTGATTGAGAAACTGACGCTATGACTACCGATATTGATACAATAGATAGGTATGTAGCGAACAATTCAGATTGTGATTTTATCAGTCCATTTGGATGGACATAGACTTGATAGATAGCTAAGCGATAACCTGTATATTCATCACATCGTCAACACACTATAGTTATATAGAACATATAGTATAGTAGTAGCGTCATAGTTATTCTACTGGACTGTTTTTTATGAAGTAAGAAGTACTTATACCCTGCAAGGGTTATGTTTTACGCACATATCTAGGTATGAATATGGAACATAGACTTAATAACATACATTAAGTGTAACAAACATAATGTATTACTCCTAAAACTCATATTTTTTATAAATATTGTAATATTGTTATGTAGGGCTGTGCGTCACGTCTCGCAAATAGTTATGTAAACAATTGTAAAATAAAATTTAAACTTTCAGATTCAGATTCATTTCATTAATTGTGAAACTAATATTGTATAAATCGTAAAACACAAGGTATTTCTTATTCATTTATTTATTCAGAATTTGTGAGTTGTTTTTGAGGTAATAAATTCCAGTTGAAAAAGCTGAATCTTTATTATATATTAAGATTATATAACAAAAACAGATTAACATGGGTGTTGATTTGGATGTAAAACCGACTAAACCTAAATTGAACCAAAATTTCGACTAAAATTAGTTTAATGAACTAAATTTAGAAACCTTAACTAAATGGAATTGAAATGCGAAAATGCGGTAGCGGCACTACAAAAACGCGGATTTCTTGTTTTAACATTTACATCAAACTACACCAAAACATCGTTGTTATTCACCAATAGTTGATAATAATCCTCATCGGGTTGGACCATTCTATTTCATATGATACTTAAAAGCGAAATTTTGAATTCAATAAAAAATATTTATTTCGGTAAGGTAAACTGTAATGGTGAAAATTTTAATTCTTTGCCTTTAAGATACAAAGTTTGTGCGATCAATTCATCAATACCCTGCAATGAAGTTTCCAAAGCGAAGACTTCATGGACAGAGTATTGAGTAAGCTGAACAAACTATTCATTATACTTTTTGAGCTGAAATATTATTTAGTATTCGTTCAATTTCATACATAACGTCACGACCCTTATCCCAAATAGAATGGTTAAAGATATACCAAATTAAAGCGATTGAGTGTTTCAAACATGACAGAATAATGCTTGAAACAATATCCACGGTTTACCTTCGAAACATACAGAAATGTACACGTGACAGGGGGTGAGCCCATCGCCATTAAAACGGAAATCTATTTTGGTGGAAAGTCTCTTAGTCGCCTTTACGACACCCATGGGAAGAGACTACTATTCTTTTTACGTGCCGAAAGCACACGGCACCAATTTGAAATAGTTAAGAAATTATGAAAGGAAACATTTATGTTAGTCCTTGTTGCAACTATGCCATTAGTAGTATTCACACCACGTACACGGTTAATGACACTCAAAACTTAAAGTTTAACTAAAACATCTTTGAAGTGAGCGAGTAAGAGAAAGGAAAAAGTAACTAAGTGACACACAGCGTGTTCCTAATTAGCATACAATCTTAAAAGCATGTTGGAGGAAGGTTTTTTTTACCTTTTTTTTTCTTTTTTTTTAATGCACTACAGGTCATAACCTCAATCATACCTGATGTTAAGTGAAGATGAGGTCGAAGGTGGAAGCGTACTGACCCGGAAATCCCAACACATTTGGGGGACTGGCTATCTTATCTCTGACAACCGGAACACAACAATGTTATTAATATTGCTGATTGGCGGCAGATTTAGATAAGATGGTGGTAGCTAGCCAGGCGGACATTTAAAATGTCCTACCACCAACAAAACTTTCCAGTTGTACTGCAAAATTAACTATACTATCTTGATAACTCTTCCTTCTTCAAAGAATAGCTTACAGGAGCTTAAAGCAAATAAAGATATTCTATTCTATTCTATTCTATTCTATTCTATTCTAAAAGCAAAAGAATATTTGTATACTACAGTGGCGTCAATACTTACCCTAGCAAATTGCCACTAAATGCATTGTTAAGACAACTGATTCATACTGATGTGAACATAAATATTCTATGTATAACAGTTGCGACGATTGCTACAACAGTAAGTTATTATTTTGTACTTGTATATTTTCTCAATTGAAAGCAAATTTTATCATTATTCATACACTCTGACAAAACGATGTGCGGCGTGCACATTCAACAATTTGTGTAATAAATATTTACAATCATAATAAAATCCTGCATATTAAATTTCATTTCATAGAAAATGCTAACATTATTTGACCCAAAAGCACTGGAAGCCTCAACTAGACTTATCACTTGTTATGTTATTATTTAACAGTTAGGTAATAATATTTCAAATCTTTCAATAACAACAATGCATACAAGTAAAATGATCGATCATCGTGCCGAAACAACATCTATCAGCATTTATCTTTGAAATGGGGTTTGGATTCGTTCCAATAGTCGGACCAGTAGTTTGTGGTCAGCGTTCCCTCGTTGATTTCATACTTTGAATGGTTGTCTCGGCGATTTATTCCGTTAAAAAATTCATTTCCGAACGTATCCAACACTGAGTTAAGTTTTGAAAGGGGTTTTTTAGATTTTTCTTGATAAGTAAAATAGACACAATTGAAAGGCACCTAACTAACTAAAAACGTTCATGATTTCCTGATGAAACTTAATTAGTATTATGCTGTTCCGTGAAGGTTTATCTGATTCAGATTGCACATTATCAGCTATCAGCGTGATATTATTTATTTTTTAATTTTTTTTTATACACAACGGGTTGGTACTTGCCCTCAATCACACCTGATGTTAAGTGAGGATGAGGTCTAAGGTGGAAGCGTACTGACCCGGAAACCCCAACACATTTGGGGGACTGGCTATCTTATCTCTGACAACCGGAACACAACAATGCTATTAACATTGTTGCTTGGCGGCAGATTTAGATAAGATAAAGATAAGATAAGTTAGCTAGCCAGGCGGACATTTAAAATGCCCTACCACCAACCAAACCGAGTACTTCAACATGTACCCCGCTTGGGATCGAACCCGCGACCTCCGAATCGTTAACCCAACGTTGTTTAGGGGAGAGTGTGGATGAAAGAGCCAGTTTTGCTTAGTATAAAAAAAAACACACTTTTATTATATTATTTTCAAATGAAACTAGGTTTTTTTATAATCACTTTAATTGGCAATGTTATAAAATGAAAATAAAGAGGATAACAACGCTGATAATCTCTTATATAAATAGTTTAAAAAAAAAACGATATCGGCTCTTTCATAGCAGCAGGTCAATGAAAGAGCTACCATGTGTTATGAAAGAGCCGATACCTACTTTTGAGGTACTAAACGGTTTTTTATCAATTAAAATTATGTTAAGTATTTAAAATCAGATTAATATTAGTATTACCAAGTAAAGTAAGCTTAGGCTTACTTTGGTAATTCTATGAAAATCACAATTTTTAAACAGTCTCAGTAATAATTAAACATTGTCTTAATCAACAATTAAAACTTTTGAACTTTGTCTTAGTCAAAAATTAAATAATTAATAAAAATTTGTCTAAAAACATAAAATCGAACCCTTTTTCGTATACTCTATAACTTAAAAAATAAAAACAATATAAAAACAATTTAAACTTAAAAACATTTTTGGGGGAAGAAATTAATCACCCCTTTATGGCCACACGATTCATTTGCCCACCCGTTACATATCTTGTACTTGTACCATTCTTCTAGTAGTTTTAGTTGTTGACGCTTGCAAAGACATATCATTATATTCTGAAACATATATCATATAATGAAATAACTAAAATAAAAAATTTTGGACACCCCAGACCTCCATAAATATGACTGGTAGAGAATGCCATTAGACATTAAGTCCGCCTTTTGTACATACACATTTTTTTGTATTTTGTGCAATAAAGATTAAATAAATAAATAAATTATAGCTAAGAACAATCTCCATCACATCAGTTATCAAACAAAAAAAAGAACCATCAGAATTAGTCCATTGGTTTAGGTAGGAGCTACGTTGCCATAGACACACACACACGCACAGAGACAGACACACAGACACACGTCAAACTTATAACACCCCTCTTTTTTCGTCGGGGGTTAATTAAAACTAAACGATGTATTGAATGAGCCAGTATTCGTGGCATGAAAGAGCCGGCTCTTTCAAAGCATAGATAACTGGCTCTTTCAAAACACGGCGCTTTTAACAATATAACCTCAAAAAAAAGGCAGTATACCAGAACGCTGATTTGATATTATGTATGCAAAACAAGGGCAAATATATAGACACCAATACTGTATATCACTTTTGTCAACTTATGCAACACCCTTTTTGAAAAAAAAGATGAAAGAAACACAAAGAAACTTACTATTTGACTTCCGAATTTTCGTAACAGTCCTGTGAGGCCATTTGTTGTCGTAGAACTGTCAAATGTTTGTGGGTGACAGCTATCCAGTGTTGCCATTTAAGGAGTAAAATTAAACTTTGGTAGAATATCGATAAGTAATGGAAAATCACATCGGCTCTTTCAAAGCCTGGCTCTTTCATGCACACTCTCCCCTACATTGAGCCACGGAGGCGGTCAAAACTAACGGTATTAGCCACTGGACGTCCACTGCTGAACATGGGTCTCCCCAATAGACTTCTAGAGCGACCGGTTGGAAGCATCCAGCGCCTTCCCACGACCTTCAAAGTCATAGACAAAAATCTTTATTTTGTAGGTACACGCAGGGTACACTTATAGTCAGTTTTTAAATTTTTACCCGACTGTCCAAGGAAGGAGGGTAATGTTTTGATTGTTAGGTATGTCCGTTTCTCTAGGGCATAAATGATTTTACCGATTTTGAAGTACTTGTTGTCGTTAGATTCGTCTTGGTACCCGGAGTCTCATGGGATACATTTTATGGTAAAATACCTAACATGGAGCACGCAAAATTCAAAATATGCTGTCGGGGTTTTTGGCTTTTAAATAATTATTTAAGCTACTGCTTATTCAAAAAGCCATTTTCCCCTGAGAAGAACAAGCAAGAAACTCGAAGGGTTGCTCCTTTAAAACTGGTTTTTATATTACAAAAATGCACAATTATTTCATCATTAATTATGAAATAGCCTGGCATGCGAACGAACTGGTTATGTCCAAGGATGACTATCATCTAAATAGTCTGATATTTTATAATATGCTTTCTCAATAAGTTTACTTGTTAAAGTAACTTTAAATTTATTGAGAGGAAGATTTTGTATATCAACGGGAACCTTATTGAATAAACGTATGCGTAGCCCTGTGAATGGATTTATTAGATAATTCATCCACCTTATGGGTAGACATAGATCTAGGTATATACGTTATCGAAAATTTATTCTGATATTCATATTATATATTCTGGTTGTTTCCTCACTCACCGCTTAAGTATCTGCATACAACGAGGAAACGCTGCCAGCGTTTTGGGTACCTTGCCTCGCGGCCCCAATTTTTTACATTTGTTCTAGTTTATATTTAAATTCCATCTTTTTTTTTGTTACTACTTATTAAGTCAAGTTCATTCCCGTCTTATGATATTCATACATTTACAACATTCACAGCTAGGAACGGATTGGTTAAATTTTTTACTTGCCGCAAAATTATAATGACGTCATCAGAAGTCGACAATAGATTTGGTAATTAATTACATTGATAGTCTGTAATATGTATTTCTAACATGGTAGAAAATTTTCTCAATAGAATCTTATACAGAACCTCTCTTGCCTCTGCTATTGCTTTCAAAAATAAGTTATTTTTTCTTTTTTTTTTAATTTTGGACACTTACACCAATCATCTAGTCCCAAACTAAGCAAAGCTTGTACTACTTGTACTATGGATACTAGACAACGGATAAACATACATAAGTATTTATATAAACATCCATGACTGGGGAATAAATGTTCGTATTCATCACACAAACATTTCGTTGGTTTCGCTGACAGGGTCACTATACCCTAAACCATTCAGATAGCTACACTAATTCTGGGCCTACCTACTGAAATGGTCCGATAAATTAACTCTTGCAAGTCAAAAATATTAAAATTGAGGGTGTGATTCGCCAAGCATAAATATGTTTGATGAGTAATTAATTTAATATAATTTAATGAAGCATTGATCACACAATTATAATCTAATCGACCGTGAATTCTAAATTTGATAAATTAAATCAGTGAGCAAGGGTTTCAAAGGGTCTTCGTCTATACCTCAACGCACAAGGCCCAAGTTAAATTGGTAGGAAAAGAATTTGATTACTTCCGGACCGTCCTAAATTAAGGGTCCACTCCGGTTTAAAATACTTACCTCTAATTAAGAGGTAATTCGTCTTTAATGACGGCTTACGCCGGAAATTCCTTATTTGAATAGACAGATTTCTATCACTCAAGGGTTTCTTTTAATTAATAGCAATAAAGGTTTAATACGGTTCACTTTGTAGCTACGAAGTCAAAGAATATTGGTTGACTTTGTATGTGAAGTCAACAATGAAAGAAACTCCTCGACAATTTTCGTTCTGTTAGATAATTGGAACTATATGATTCTGAATTCTCTCTTGTTCACATGACAAGGGATATTTCTGATAAGTATGTCTATACTTATCAGACTATACCATGGTATACTATTGTACCCATGGTATAGTAGCATTCGCTATTCGTTTTCGATTAGCAAAGTGAAGCTACGTCTGGTGCGGTCGGTCTTGTGATGAATAGAATAGAAATCTTTATTGTTTTAAATGTGGTGGATACAGGTCGTGTTTTCTAAATAATGTTCAATCACACTTAACCATTACTGGTATACATTAATAATAGGAAACAAATTAATGACTCTAGCACACAATATTATAAAAGTTAGTATTTTGTGTCATTTTAAATTAATATATACAATAATAAAAGTCCCTATTAAAATCGTGTTACTATTAAATTTGAAAATATTCAATTTCTACATAATATTATTAATGTCATACATATCTTCATGACACTTATAACTAATTAACATTTAATTAATAACCTCTTTAACCGAATAGAAGCATTTGCTTCCGAGCAAAGCCTTTATACGTATGCGGAATAATTTTCGTGGGAGTTTTTGGAAATCTTGCGGTAAGGCATTAAATGCACGTACACACATAGCAGCTGAACTTTTTAGATATAAAGTAGTTTTACACTGCGTTTCATAAACTAGTTTATCTGGGCATCTTGTACTTCTGGAGCATACATCTCGATTTTTTATAAACAAATTTTCAATACACTTTACAAAATTTACAACATAGTTCAGATGTGTGACTATTAGTGAAATTTTTGTACGAGTATTCCCATGCTTCGGAGAGCACGTTAAATAGTCAAGGCAGTCGTTTAGGCAAGTCAGTGGCCTATCATCTCAGCCCGTAAACATCCTACTGCAGGGCTATAAGTATGCCTTCTCACGTATAATGGCCCAATGCCGTTTAGATATTTCAATGGCTTAGAATTTTTATTTCTCAGGCATGCCGGTTTCTTCACGATGTTTTCCTTTGTAGTTTAAGAGCAGCCGGATAAATGCACATAAATAATTAAATTTAATTTAAAAACTCATTGGGCCGTGGCCTGCTTGGGAATCGAACCCAGATCTTCTAAATTGGGAGACGCGTCTTACCCGCTAAGCCACCGACGCTCCCCAGTGGCCTATACTGAGTTAGACTCACTATGCTGATCCAAACAAATCCATTAATCTGCGCTGAGCCGGCCTGGTATTTAGCTATAACTCTTACCCTCTACTTGAGAGAGGAGGCTGTGCCCTAACCGTGGAGACAGGTCAACAGGGACGTAATACTGTTGATCATCAAGACACAATTTTTTAAGTGATACCCAACTTTAATTTTCAACATGTTTGCTAGAGCAATAACTATTTAACTTAAAAACCCACAGTCGCGTTTTAACCGCCTCCATGGCTCAATGTAAACAACATTGGGGTTTGGGGGTACATGTTTAAGTACTCAGTTTGGTTGGTGGTAGGGCATTTTGAATGTCCTCCTGGCTAGCTACCACCAGATGGTGGTCACCACATTGTTGCTTGGCGTCAGATTTAGATAAGATTATCTCTGACGCCAACCAGCAATGTTAATAGCATTGTTGTGTTCCAGTTGTCAGAGATATGATTTTGTATTTTGGGGACGCCATGTTGGATTTTTTACCATGTACCTATGACACTCTGGGGATCCAGACGAATCTAACGACACCATGCACATACGTAACCAGTCGAGCCGTTTACGCTAAGGATGCGCCATAGGAATGGACATATATACCTACCTACATACACCCGAAAAACATTACCCTCCTTTCTGGGGCAGTTGGGTAAAAATTGTATTTTTTAAATCTTGTGACTACTTTCAAATAATGACAGGTCTGAGTTTAGCGGAATAATACGAAATACCTTGCAGTCTATAAGCCTTGCGAAGCTGGAGACATTTAATTGCTTTCCTTTTTAAAGCTGACAGACAATCTCATGTTATTGTCGCTTAAGTACTCACTGACCCTTCACACGCGAAGTTGCAGCGTGATTTTACATAACAAAAAAAATGTATATATATTTCTAAACAATTTATTCTTGAAGTTTCCGAATACTATTATTTTATGATCAAAGCAGTTTTCGAAGACTTAAAAATTTGATGTTTCTATTTATTGTGCTAGTTAAGATCACGTTATGATCCATTTATAACTCTGAAGGTGTTATTATATCAGTTCTCTAAGTAATCTTACGATGCGCATAACCTTAGTCATAAAACGGGGATGAAAGTCTGCATCGTTTCCATGTTGCATTAATGCATACGTAGCATATAACGGGAATTCATATATTTTCCATAACTGCAATTGTTTCTATGCAAAGTTAACTGCGGAAATTGAAGTCAGCAGTGCCGCATATGCCGCAACTTAATTTTGCCTTCAATTTATATTACTTTTTATAAATGATAAGTAGATGCTTATCTAACGTTTAGAAAAAGTTTTTATATATGTACTCAAGATCCAAGGAAAGGGGAACAAATAACGCGATATAAAATGATATTATAAATAAATACATAATAAGAAATATCTCTGCACATATAGGTACACAGCGCTATCTAGTTTTTTTTTTTTTTTGTGAACGACGGGTTCGTACTTGACCTCAATCACTGATGTTAAGTGAAGATGAGGTCGAAGGTGGAAGAGTACTGACCCGGAAACCACAACACTTTTGGGGGACTGGCTATCCACTAAGCAACTATATAGGCTTGTATTATGGATACCAGATGTTGATAATCTACACAAATACATTGTTTTTTTTTTGTAAATAAATACATGAGTATTTAAATCATAATAAATCATTATATAAATGAAAAACATCCATATCTCGGGAACACATGTCTGTATTCATCATACAAACAATTATGCCCCCGGGATTCGAACCCGCCACCTTTTGGTATAGCAGTCAGAGTTTCTAATCACTACACAAACAGGTCATCAAAATATATCGATTATGGACGCTAATTGTATAGTGTGACGTGCTTTGCTTTCATTGCATTCTAAAAGCCAATAAATGGCAATATCTTCGTCATCACTACCAAATCAATAACTGTCTAATTATAAAATTCATTTTTTTAAGTATTAACGATAGTCGCTTGAAAAGGCTTGGCAAGTCTACTAGGGAAAAATGAACATTCGAGCCGTTGCGCTTTGGAATTTCAGCCAAGACGGGTCCGCCGCCAGATGCTCGCTGCGTCCCGCTTTTTATAATTTAAATAATCACAGAGCCAGATTGCGTGAAATAGACTGAAAAGAAAAAACAAGGTCAGAAAGCTTGAATTCTATTTAGCAATACTGAACATCTACATCATGTGAAATAGTTTCTTGTTCGATACCCTCATAAACAAATTATTAAGACCGATTGGAAAGAATTGAGATCTAATTTTTTTAATGAATCCCGACTGTTATTTGGTCGCTATATTCCGCAATGAAATTTATAAATTGTGAGCTAATTTAGCTATTTCGTATGATAAAGGACTATGGGCCAAGGGCCACCACGCGGGGCCAATGCGGGTTGAGGACTTCACAGACCTTTGAATTTTTATTTCTCAGGCATGCAGGTTTCCTCATGATGTTTTCCTTCACCGTTTAGGAGCAGTCAGATAAATGCGCATAAGTAATCAAATTAAATTTAAAAACTCATGGCCTGCCTGGGAATCGCACCTGGACCTCCCAAATTGGGAGGCCGCGATTTTACCGCTGAGCCACGTTCTCATTAACAACATCATGATATAAATTATCCACAACTAATTACTTTTTTACCTGTGAATGTTTGTTTATAAATCTATGTAAAAAAATTATCAGTATTATGACTTTTCAAAATATAACTAAATATATAAATTATAAGTAATTCTTATAATACACAATAAAATGTATTCTTTGTTTATGTAAATATTGGTCAAGAGATGATTTTAGTTGGTGTTCATTGACGGTTCATGACGGCCTTTCACTTTTCAAATCCATTTTCAGTCCATTTTACTACTGGACATTAGAGTGACGGGATAGGTGTGGAATTATCAAATGACAGGATAGTTGCAATTTCGGAAATAAATCATGTGTTAAATTGTGTGTAATATGAGAGCGTCGGGACTCAGCGGTTAAGACGCGGTCTCCCAATTGGGGAGGTCCCAGTTCGATTCCCAGGCAAAACATGAACCAATGAGTTTTTAAATTTAATTTAATTACTTATGCACATTTATCCGACTGCTTCTAAACAGTGAAGTAGTTAGTTTAGACTGATCAACTTTTGGTATGAAACAACTCTGAAATCGAAAGAAAAATGCTATGCTATGGATTTAAAAAAATTTATTGCACGAAATTTAATATGACACCGCAGTCTTCGTGGCTCTACCAAACATAAGATCTGATTAAGGTCAAGCGCTAAACCCTTGTGCACGAAAAACACAAATTTTAGTGTAGCTTATTGGCTTAAGATTGGGTTAAGTTTTTCGCGCGTATATCTATTTAACCGCCTCTATGGCTCAATCTAAACAACATTGGGTTTACGAATCGGAGGTCGCGTGTTCGATCCCCAGCGGGGTACATGTTTAAGTAGTCGGTTTGGTTGGTGATGGGGCCTATGAAATGTCCGCCTGGCTAGCTACCACCATCTTATCTAAATCTGCCGCCAAGCAGCATTGCTAATAGCATTGTTGTGTTCCGGTTGTCAGAGATAAGATAGCCAGTCCCCCAAATATGTTGGGGTTTCCGGGTCAGCACGCTTCCACCTTCGACCTCATCTTCACTTAACATCACGTGTGATTGAGGTCAAGTACTAACCCGTTGTGCATAAAAAAATGTGGGTTTTATTATTCCCTCGTAATATACCAACAGCTCGATAGATTTAATTAATGAGGTAACGTGATAGTCTAAGTGTCATGGGATAGGTTACGTCACAAAAAAGTCAATAACGGCGGCCGGAAGAGTTCAAGTTTGCAAAAATTAAAAAAAAAAAATGTTCTAGGACTACAATATGGGTAGCATAGGAAAGGGCTCATCATGAGGTTTCTGAAAGTGTACCTAAATTACAAATCAGACATAGGTACTAGGCAGCAGACTTGTAGACAGCTTCTTAATTTTATAAATTATTATTTTTTTTAAATCACGAAATTAATTAACAAATTAAGAGTGTATTATAGCTAGGACAAAGGTAAGATGAATGGGTAGGGACTCCGCAGAGCTGCTGATTTTCAATCCCCTCCAGCAGAGTAGTTGCTGCCATTAAAGAATGTATTTAAAGCAGTTACAATAATAATTATAGATAAAATGTTGTAATTAATGTTAATAAGTAAATTAAATGTAATGAAACTAAAGATTATTATAATAGGACGATTTTAACACTATGGAGCTGAAGGTGGTAGGTTATTATTTTATGAAAGAAAAGGATTTTAACAAAACAAGTAGTAAACAAAGATGATGGACAGGATTAATATTAAATTGAAAGTGTGTACCTATTTGTGACGGTCGATAGGGACAAATGTGCGAGTGGATTCTTATCTATTGTTATCTATTAGTTGGCTTTTTACATAGTGGAGTTTTAATTCTTTTTATGTTAGGTGGTTATTTTACAGTATATCGCTTCGCCGTTGTAGATGAATGGAACAGGTGGGCGCTTCGAGCGCCGAAGGCGTCGACTTATTAAAGTCACTTATTGAAGTGATAATGAAGAAGCTGTCTGCAATCGAGCCCGGTGTTATTAGAGCCGTGGCTAGAGGCTGTTTACATTCAATTAACCTGTAGTTCTCACGTCCTTATCAGAAACTAAAGTTCACGTGTTTACATTAAATTGGAATTGTTAGGAACAATAAATAGTTGGAGTGAGTAGACTGCCTTTGTAATTGAATTCGAGAATTTTGATTGTACAGTGGTAGACAATAACTGTCACCATCTATGGATTATAACGATTAGGTCTATTATTGTTTACATTATTTGTTTTCATTTTGCTAGAAACATAAATACAAATCAATTATCTTAATATAGGTTTCTACTAAGCCTTATTTTATCACGATAATCTTTTCATCTAAAGAGATTTAAACAAAGTCGCTTTCCTCGTCTGTCCGTTTGTGCGCTGAATTGTTTTAAATCACGCAACCGATTTTTATACGGTTTTAATTATGATATATAAAATTTCTTCCGGAAGGTTGATATGTATAATAGGTACTTGCATATATTTATATAGAAATTAAAGTGAAATGCGAAGCCGGGGCGGTCGATAGTCATAAGTAATTCAATTAAAACTATATTTACCAAATTCATTCTGTTCAATTGTTGAATTATTTCTATTGTAGACATGATAAATTGATGTTTGCTTTTGTATGTACAGATTAGATTTTGAACTAAAGATTGAAACCAATTTACAGTTTATCAAATCTTTCCAAATCAAATGTCCTGATGGCTGGACCTTTCTTTTCCACTAAAGTATATTTCTGAAGTACCTAACCAAAATGGACAAGCGTTTTTTGTGCGAAGTAAGAAAGAAAGAAAAATGTTTTTTATTTTGATAAAATGAATAAAAAGATCAGTACAAATTGTGGTACCTAAGCATACGAATATTCGTTATCAAAAAAAGCGGGTGCTCCTGTAGCGCTGATTTTCCGTGGCACCGCTCATAGCAATGTGTGAAACCGCAGCTAAGTCACATCAAATTAAGGTATGTAAAAATAATAAATAGTTGGTAAGCTTAAAGTTAAAGGATGTCAGTGGCTAAGTGGGGGAGATACAGTCTCCCAATTTGGGAGTTCCACGTTCGATCCCCAGGCCGACTATGTACCAACGAGTTTTAAATTTAATTTAATTTAATTAGGTACTTATGTGATTTTATCCAACTGCTCTTAAACGGTATAGGAAAACCTCGTGAGGAAACCTAGGTGCCTGAGAAATTAAGGAAAAACTAAGGCATGTAAATTCCCCAACTTGGCCTGCGAGCATGCGGGTCACCTGATGGAAAGCAATCACCACCGCCCATGGACACCCGCAACACCAAAAGGGTCACAGATGCGTTGCCGGCCTTTGAGGAAGGTGTAGGCTCGTTTCTTGAAAGTTCCAGTGTCGTCCTCGTTCGGGAATACCGCTGGCGGAAGTCCGTTCCACAGGGTGGTTGTACGTGGTAAGAAGTTTCTTGAGAAACGTACAGTGGTAGACTTCCACTCATCCAGGTGATGTGGATGGAAATTTAATTATCGGCGAGAAGTGTATCGGTTAAATTGAGCAGCGGGTACTAGCTCGAACAGTTCTTCAGAACACTCCCCATGAAATATGCGATAGAGAATGCAGAGGGACGCGACGTCTCTTCGCAACGCCAGGGGATCCAGTCGGTCAGTAAAACTCTCTTGGCCGACAATTCGGACTGCGCGACGTTGAACGCGGTCAAAAGGAAGAAGCTGGTACTGAGGTGCCCCAGCCCATAGGTGAGATCAATACTCCACGTGCGGCCGAACTTGCGCCTTATAAAGTTGGAGGCGGTGAGCCGGCGTGAAGTAACGAGCCGCTCTACTCAGGACACCTAACTTTTTGGAGGCCAACCTGGCCTTATCCTCCAGATTACTAGAGATGTTCACTCCGAGAATCCCAATACTCAGCTTAACGTCAAGGGGAGTGCTCTGAAATTGAAGAGACAGCTATGAAATTGAAGAGACAAAATATTATTGTTGTATTATAGATTTACAGATTATTTTGTTACAACATTAATTTTATTATACCTAAGAATATTAATGTTGGTAACGGTGATGTGTAGAATTTAAACTACTTAATTAAGGCGCAAACAGTTACATCTCAGAAATGCGTATCTATTATTTGTAACATTTAAAAAAATAAATTGTGTTATTATTATTTTCACTGTTCATAGTAATAGTAGAATTTATTATTGTATTTCTTAGTAATACCTATTACTATACAACTCCTACATTAATAAATATTTTTGTACATTACTTGTAATTAACATTGTTATAATATAATACAATACAACAAATACACTTTATTGCACAACAGAATAGAAAATACAGTTCCAGAAAAGTGGTAAGAATAGAATGTACAATTTGGCGACCATATCACTAAAAGCAATCTCTTCCATGCAACCTTTGGGTATAAGGACAGTACATTAAATATAAAATATATTTATTTTTAATTGCTCGCCAAGAACAGAAACGATTGGAAACAGATGAGGGAGGTCTTTGCCCAGCAGTGGGACACTATGGGCTCTTAACAACAATAACAACAACAAGTTGAGGGTAATGTTTGCTCTCATAGCAATGTAAAAAACAAGTTGAGATAATGTCAGGCATACATCATCGCTTTAAATGATAAATATAAGCAAGTCATTACGGCTAAAGCATAAATATAGACGGTACTGACCGAACTACAATATTCCTAGATTAGTGTGCATGAATAGTTTTGGCGATTTGGTTAAATATGGATTTGTTATATTTCATCGCTGGGTTAACAATATTAGTTTATTCATTGTATTACTACTTCACAAGGACATTCAAGTATTGGAAAAACAAAAATGTCGTCGGACCAGAGCCGGTACCATTTTTTGGTAACCTAAAAGATTCGACGCTGAGAAGAAAAGCAATTGGTCAAGTTGTTAAAGAGATATACGAGAATTATCCTAACGAAAAAGTGGTTGGAATTTACAGAATGACCTCACCATGTCTACTGATCAGGGATGCGGATGTAATAAAGCAAATTATGATTAAAGACTTCGATCTATTCATTGATCGTGGAGTTGAATTTAGTAAAGAAGGTTTAGGAACTAATTTGTTTCATGCCGATGGTGATACTTGGCAAGTACTCAGAAATAGATTTTCTCCTATTTTCACTTCAGGTAAACTAAAGAATATGTTCTATCTGTTAACTGAACGTGGAAATATATTTATAGACTATGTCGAGCGTATCTGCACTGATCAACCAATACAACATGTTTACCCGCTTGTTCAAAGATATATGTTATCTACAATCTCAGCTTGTGCTTTTGGAATTGACATAGACTTACTCAACGATAAAATGGAGGTATTCAGGACAATGGATACGGTTATTTTCAAACAGACTTTATTTACTGAACTAGATATGATGTACCCCGGTATTCTCAAAAAAATCAATCGTTCACTGTTTCCGCAAATTGTCTCCAAATTCTTTGACGATCTTGTTAAATCTGTCATTGCTACTAGGAACGCCGTACCGTCAAACAGAAAAGATTTTATGGATCTGATTTTACAGTTAAGGCAACAAGTAAAAGTTCAAGGAAGTACAAGACACAATCAAGAAAATCTGTCAATAGAAATGTCAGATGATATAATTGCAGCGCAAGCGTTTATCTTTTTTGCCGCCGGATACGAGACAAGTACATCCACATTAAGTTTTATGTTGTATTTATTAGCATTCCACCCTGAAATACAAGATAAACTGATAGAAGAAATAGATGAGACACTAGCAAAGAGTAATGGAGAAATAACATACGACTTGCTGAAAGAAATGACATACTTACCGAAAATATTCAGTGAGACACTTAGAATGCATCCAGTGGCGGATCCATTGCAAAGATGTGCAAAAGTTGATTATAAGATAGAAGGCACAAATGTGGTTGTTAGGAAAGGTGAAATTGTGATAATGTCCGTGATGGGTTTACATTATGATGAAAAACATTATTCCAATCCAACAAAATTTGACCCAGAGAGGTTTAATGCTGAAAACACGGCAGCAAGACATCCTTGTGCCTATTTGCCGTTTGGAGCTGGTCCTAGAAACTGTATCGGTAAGTAAATTTTAATCAATTGCAACATTCGCCATTGTCTGGTTATTATGGTCTTTGTTGTAGTGGAATTTAATGTAAGATCATATCAGAACAGATAGGGTTAACATTACATTCCACTATAGATATACCAAGCTAACATAAACATATAAATTTATGTAATAGTAAATACAACAAAAATCACAATTTAAACAGATAGGATTATGTGATACTGTAGATTGTGCAGATCGCTGGCAAATTACCACCACATGTGTAGTTTTTAGGCTTTATTGAGCACGAAATATACAATTTTACCATTTATTAAGCTACGCTATAGTGCGTTGAAGATGAAGAGAAAGTTCTATCGATACATTTTTAAACCATAGAAAAAACATTACCCTCCTTCCTTGGGCAGTCGAGTAAAAAATATATTCGGATACAATATAGTTTGGTTATCAACAAAGATAGAAATGAGTAGCGTAGAAGTTTGTAAGTTAAGTTCAGCCGATCAATACTAATTAAAGTACTTTTTCTTTTAACAGGAATGCGGTTTGCCAAAACTCAAACTTACGTGTGTGTTATAAAATTGCTGTCCAAGTTCCGCATCGAACCTATGAATGAAACACCAAAGGCCATTCAATACGACCCACTACGAATTATTATGAATCCCATTGGAGGAGTTCCTTTGAAATTTGTTCCAAGAAAAAAGTAATTTAAGCCTATGAATAAGCTTACTTTTACCCTATTACTGTGAATAGGTAAATAAACGGTAAACTACTTATATTCCTATATCTAATACAAACCAAATGATTAATAATTTTAATCACAATTCACGGTAATAGTAGTAAGGCTCTAGACTTTAATGTGGTCGCCAGCGACAGATTAGCGGCGGATTAATAATATGGACGGTCGAATGACCATCATGATACAATATGTTTAACTACATGAAACCTGGCAACGCTAGTATCACCGGAAACGGCGAAGATTTTTAACAGAATAAATTATTGTATCGAAAATGGGTATTCATCTTGCTTCCAACCATCAAAGGAGACGGACCATTACATTCAGCAGTGGTATGAATGATTTCGAATACCCTTTTAATACTGACGCTTGGAAGGTACTTAGCTCTTGATCATGGAATTTGGGTAGGAGGGATTCGAGACTAGGCTTCCTGAATCCAATAGCCTACAAGGGCCGAGTTGGATGGCGTGAGGGTTTTGCCCTATGTTTACCCTTCACTGGGTAGCATTTTAGGTTCCATGGTCAATGAAAACACTCTCTTATTGCCTGAGTACCCTGAGACTGGCTGGCATCTTCCCAGTCCCTAGCAACACCCACATTTTTCCTACATATAGCGGATGAGTTTTTTTACCATAAAGAAAAAATAGGGCATATAAGGTAAGTGAAATAGAAGGTACTGGCATAGTTACTTTATTTTATTTTTTTCAAAACTATCATCGAATAAAGCGTTAATTTTGTCTTTTAACGGTCGCGTTTGTAGCCTTATCCACATAATTATTATTTTTTTTTTATATGAGAGATACAGTCTCCCAATTTGGGAGTTCCACGTTCGATCCCCAGGCCGACTATGTACCAACGAGTTTTAAATTTAATTTAATTAGGTACTTATGTGATTTTATCCGACTGCTCTTAAACGGTATAGGAAAACCTCGTGAGGAAACCTAGGTGCCTGAGAAAATAAGGAAAAACTAAGGCATGTAAATTCCCCAACTTGGCCTGCGAGCATGCGGGTCACCTGATGGAAAGCAATCACCACCGCCCATGGACACCCGCAACACCAAAAGGGTCACAGATGCGTTGCCGGCCTTTGAGGAAGGTGTAGGCTCGTTTCTTGAAGGTTCCAATGTCGTACTCGTTCGGGAATACCGCTGCCGGAAGTCCGTTCCACAGGGTGGTCGTACGTGGTAAGAAGTTTCTTGAGAAACGTACAGTGGTAGACTTCCACTCATCCAGGTGATGTGGATGGAAATTTAATGTTCTCCGAGAAGTGTATCGGTTAAATTGAGCAGCGGGTATTAGCTCGAACAGTTCTTCAGAACACTCCCCATGAAATATGCGATAGAGAATGCAGAGGGACGCGACGTCTCTTCGCAACGCCATAAATTAATTAAATAAAGAAAATTTGGAGAAAATATGAGTTCCACATAAATTTCTCATGATAGGAACCCTACGAATAGCGCAGTCGCATATCAATATAGAGCCTATGGCAATAACTTCTATTTCACTTACCTAATATGCTTTATTTTTTCCTGACGGTAAAAAAACACATCCGGTATATTATATGGACCGGGTCGTTGAAACAATCAAAATCGCACCAACTCATTGGCGCCAAACTTCCGTTTTGTTAAAAGAGATATAATCGTGCAACCATATTTAGAGTATACAAATCAATGAATTGGGTGCATAAAAACTAAATAGAGACTTCTGAGACAAGAATAATATATTTTTGTTTACTTGGGTACGATTATTATGTATATGATGAATATTCTTTATATTGGATAAATAAAAGGTTAATCTGGCCTGGTCTGATTATCCCGTGATACTCTACGGCTCGAAGATATCTATACGTGATCTATCATAAACATGTTAAAAATTATTATTAATTTGACTGATTATAGAGAAACATAATGTATTTCTTCTCCGATGTTATAATTTACGTAAGCAGAATTTATTATTGCTAATAATTATGTTTTAAGATCTGTTTAATTTTTGTATATTGTATCTAATATAAAATTTGTGTTAAAATAGTAATTGTACGTTAATCTAACAAAATAAACAATCTATATTTATCCAAAAAGTTTCTATGTTATTACTACATTATCATTCCCAACGTGCAGATATTTTGAATCGTGATATTCAATTTGTAGCAATAGTATTTCCACTAAAAGCCCTTCCATCACATCATCATTTTCCTGCCCTAGGTAGGGTCGGCACAACATATCTTCCTCTGCCACTTTCCTCTATCAGCCGTCATCTCCGTACTCACCCCTTTCACATACATATCATTTCTCACACAGTCTACCCACACCTTCTTCGGTCTTCCTCTACCTGTGTATCCCTCCATATTCATACTTAGTACTCGTCTCATTACGTGCCTTTCATCCCTCCTCATAATGTGCGCAAACCATGCTAACCTATTACTCCTCAACTTTTCTGTTATTGGTGCCACTTTCAAACTTCCTCTGATACACTCAATCCTGATTTTATCCATTCTAGTCACACCACACCTCCATCTTAGCATTCTCATCTCTGACACATGCATTCTACTTTCGTCCGCCAATTTCATGGCCCAACGTTCAGATCCATACACGGTGATAGGTCTTATAATAGCTTGCGTGGAATAGCTTTATTACGGATATGTTTAATTTGTTTATCCCGCGGGAACTACTCATTTTGTCGGGTTAAAAATGATTCTATGTCTTAATCCAGGGTATATTCTACCTATATACCAAATTTCAATCCGTGCAGCCGTTTCGCCGTGATTGAGCAACAAATATACAAACATCCAAACTTTCGCATTTATATTATTAGTTAGATTTAAATTGACATTCAACAAATAATATCGCATATCTTACGGTGAAGTAAATGCTTGAAGTTTGAAGTATTACAATAATTTTACGAAAACATTTAATTATATTATCGAAACTATTAAGGTTACATAGTAAAGTTTTAAGCCTTGCATTAAAGACTAAACGAGTGGACACGTTTTTAGTGATCATTGATGGAAATCGGTTAAGCTGTGTCAAAGACATTTAGTTGGTTAGAAATAGACGACATTTGGATAACAATAATTTGTATCCACGTGGTTTTCAAAAATTTCAATTTATAATTATTTCCATTAGTATACATATTAGGTTACCACTGCTGCAATTTTTACCGAAAAAGTATGAAAATTAATAAACTTCCCAAGATTACAATCTTGAATTATGTGATTTTCCAAATTTTTTACCGATTTCAAAAAGAAGGTGGTTCTTAATTTAGCTGTCTGTATGTTTTTCTATATTCATTTTATTTATTTATGTTAAATTAAAAATGCATACCGCGTACCGTTATTGGTTCAGAGGGAGACTTAAATAGTCGCAGAATACATGCATAGTTGTTTTCCCATAAGACAGACTGGTGTCCGAAGTACGAAAATATCTATCTTTTAGATCGCTAAGCGAGAGCCCTTGACTGCGTAAAAACTTTAAAGCGTTATGTAGGTAAATTAAATGATTAAAAACAAATATTTATGTGAAGTAGAAAAGAGATAACAATTTACTTTACATAAAAATGTGTGTTTATATAATCCATACTTAATAAGTGGTACAACTTTGAGTAGATTTTCCGTTTTGTCATAATCCACTTGTTCTACAATATATATAAAAAAATAATTTATCCCTGGTCTCAGCATGTAAAAAGAATAGAACCAAACATTCTCTTCCTATGGGTGTCGTTAATGGCAACTAAGAGACTTCAGACCAAAAAACATCTTGTGCTTAGACTTGCACGTTTCAACAGTGATGAGCTCACGTGTGCATTTTTATTATTCCGAAAGGTGAACCATAGATATTGTTTAAAGCATTAAACTTTTAATGTTTGGAGCACCCAAACGCTGATGTTTGGGGTATCTCTTACCACTCCATTTGCGATAAAGGTCGTGACGTTATGTATGTATGTATCACTAAATCATCTTCAGTCCGTAAACATCCCACTGCAGGGATATAGACCTTCCCTCATATTGAGGGAGCATGGGCCATAGTCCGCCACGTTGGCCCAGTGCGGGTTAGGGACCTCACATCACATCACACTTCACCGTTTTAGAGCAGTCGGATAAATGCATATAAGTAAATTTAAAAACTCATTGGTACATGGCCTGCCTGGGGATCGAACCTTGATCTCCCAAATTGGGAGACTGTGTCTCCTCCACTGATCCACTAACGCTCTAACAACGTATTACTAAATATTTCCATGTTACGAGTATTCCTGTGCTACTTGTGTATTTATTTAATTTAAATTTGGTTAATATACCTCCAGTAGTGGATGGAAGAGATCTCTTTAAAGATAAGCTCACCTTTGTACATATTTTCTAACTGTAATCTGTTTGTATTTCTTTTTTTTTTTTTTATATGAGAGGGCGGCAAACGAGCATGCATTTCTGGTGCAATTAAGAATGAATAATATTTAAAATGTGCCTACTATCGTCGCAGCCACAGGAACAATTCATATGATAAATAAGTCACTATAAGTATGTCATTCTATGAACCTAGTCTACATCATAGATATATGTACATACATATAATCTGATGTGTGTCAGAGGCAGCCATTGTTTGGTCAGTAGTGTTTGCGCACAAACACTACTGCTTCGGTGTTTAGTTTAGACCCCTCTGGAATCAAAGCTAAATACCAATAGGAAGATGGATGACTCAAAAGGGAAGTGAAACATGATACTCGTATCTATAGGTACCTACTTGACAAGTGCTAAAACATGTAGTTATGGATATTACCAAACATTCACATAGTATTTACATCACATATATGTCGTCAAATGTAATACATATTGAAGTTTTTGATAACATAGCCTATATAGCGAAATGGGTCTATAATTTTCTCAAGCACATCTGGATCCGCTTGGAATAAAAACTGACTTATTAACTGACTCAAAAAAGGAGGAGATTGTATTCGTTTATATGTATTTTTTTTTATTTATGCTCACCCGTATACTCGTCTATTGTTAACCGATTTTGATGATTATTTATTTTGTTTCATAAGTAGCGCGTAGTAGAGTGGTCTCATATAATGGTTAAGATCTGATGATGGAATCCGGAGATAGATAATGGAACCTTACTGTAGCCGGTTGTTTTGTCTTTTTTTGGCGGTTCAGTTATTCAACTTACTATGGATATTAATAGACTACGTTACGACTAGAGACATAAATCTAACTAATATTATAAATGCGAAAGTTTGGATGTGTTTGTTTGTTGTTCAATCACGGCGAAAAGGATTAAGACCCTGGATTCCCGCGGGATAAACAAATTTCCGCGACAAAGTTATTCCACGCAGGCGAAGCCTCGGGCGGAAACCTAGTTAATTGTATTTTAAACCAATCATTGCTTCACAAGGTCAACACCAAACTGTAAACAGTTTTAAACTTCTCACAAAACAAACACTATTATTAAGTTCATTTAATTATTTCCGTACATAACAAAATAAATGTAGCCATACCTTTGCTATGCTTCACAAACAAAGTATAGCCCTACAATCACAACATAATTTTCGATACGGAATCACCAATGTATCTATACGATAATGCAAATAAGATATAAACACAATCTACATTACTCACATATGAAAATAAAGAACCGGTCTTGTGTATAACGTAAATATTTTGCTGTAGAAAAAGACTAGAGTTTTTTTTGCATTCAGAATTAAATATTTGTGGATTCATTTGTTTTTGTGTCATGTATGAGATGTGTTATTATAAAAACTAATAAATACATACATACATACATAATGTCACGCCTGTTTCCCGTTGGGGTAGGCAGAGACCACAGACTTCCACTTGCTACGATCCTGACACACCTCTTCTGCTAAATAAAAAATAAAAACTAAAACTAATAAATCAGATCCATAAATTCAATAGGTTTTCTTTCTCTAACACCACACTGCATCATTCGCTGATTTATACCGGATGAGTTTTTTGCCGTAAGGAAAAAATATTAGGTAAGAGAAATATAAGTTATTGGCATAGGTAGTTTTTTTTTATACCATCATCGACGCACGCGCCTACATTGATATGCGACTGGCGCGATACGTTTGGGTTAATACGATACGTTAATGGGAATTACACGAATTCTAATTCACTGTGTATCATCTTTCACCTAATAATAAAAAAAAAAAACATTTTATCATACATAAAGAGTAAAGTCGCATTCCAAATCTGCTGTTTTGGAGTAGGTTGACAACAATAATTACAGTAAGATATTTCACAATACATCCATTTTTAAACGTATACGCATGTAAATTCCTATTACTATTAAATGGAAAAACAGTAGCTATATTCTGCTATTGACAATCGGTCACGACATCGAGCATGGATAAAGTGAGGCGACCCAGTGCAAGGGTGGGGAGGGGGGGGGGGGGGGGTATTCGCTGCAGGCCGCTTCCAACCGGTCGCTCTGGAAATCTGTGGAGGCCTATGTTCAGAATTTAAGGTCTTGTGGTTGATATCATGATGACGATACATAAACTTCTACGTTTCATATTTATCTTAGAACAGGAGAGGATAGACCGTTGACCGCAGTCCCGCCATCCTGCATAAAATATTTGAACTGCCAAAAATTCACTTCAGTATGGTTCCATCCTCCATCTCCTAATTCTAAGGAAGTTGACGGTATTATTACCAACCTACTGTTGCAAATTACAAACCAGAGATAACGTATACCGCCACATTACCCCTGGCTACTCCACATAACCATAGAGATGAATATTTAGCACGTAGTATAAAATTAAAAACCAAAATACTCGACAGCACATTTTGCATTACACGGGCGCCTTGTAGGAATTTTTACCATAAAATTCTATGACACTCCAGAGGTCAAAACGAATCGACACCATGCTCTTCGAAATCGGTTAAGCCGTTTAGGGTACCAGAGGTAACATAGATCATATACACTACATACAGTCGAAAAACATTACGCTCCTTCCTTGCGCAGTCGGGTAAAAAGGCGTGGCAATTTTAGCAAAGTATAATTAAAAGCGGTGTAAATCGCGCCTTGGGAAAGACCTTTTGTCCAGCAGAGGGATAGGCTACTAAGATTGCATTATGTATTTAATACTTATTTTTATTACATAATTCGTTTGTTTATACCTAAAACTGAAGCACATTATGTTGGTAACGGTGATTTGTAGAATTTAAAACTACTTAGTTAAGGCGCAGACAGGTTCATTTGAACTTTTTTTTTATTGTATTAGTAATTTTTTTTAAGAACAACGGGTTGGTGCTTGTCCTCAATTACACCTGTTGTCAAGTGAAGATGAAGTCGAAGGTGGAAGCGTATTGACACGGATACCCCAACACATTTGGGGGACTGGCTATCTTATCTCTGACAACCGGAACACAACAATGCTATTAACGTTGCTGCTTGGCGGCAGATTTTGATAAGACCGGGGATCTAGCCAGGCGGACATTTTAAAATGCCCTACCACATACCAAACCGATCCACATCCAATATTAATATTCAAAATACACAAAAGAACGAGTACATTAATAGGATAAGTGCAAATGATGTTCATATTGAATAATATTACTACAATAAATAATTTATTTACAAAACGGCACACATCTTTTAAAACGTCTGAGATTACATGATATTAATGTATGTTGTTGGCTGTATACATATGAGAAATAAAACAGACTCCTAACTTTCAAACTAGGGGAATTAGAAAAATTATGGAAGTCAGTTCTAGGATAGCAACACAATGCTACAAAGAAACTGGAATTATGAACTTACGAAGCTCATTTATATACTTCAAATATTATGAAGTATTTGGTCTCCAATTATGCTAATGAAGTCATGTTAAAAAGATAACCAGTTTCTGTATTTTATTTCTTATTAATATCTATTACTATGAAAGTCTTACATTAATAATTTTTTTACATTAACATTTCTTTGTAATAAATATACTTATTATAGGGATCATTTATAAAAATATTTCTTACGGATTATAATAATATCAAGTAAAGGAAAATACTATTTGCTCTCAGAGGTACGTAAAAAATAAAATGAGATAATGTTACGCACACATCGCCTTAATCGGTAAATATATGCAAGTCATTGCGCTTAAAGCATAAATATTGACGGAACTGCAATATTCGTACATTTGAGTGCTCGATTTTTTCTGGGGAACACGTCGTGGTTAAATATGGCTTTGTTATATTTAACCGCTGGATTAACAATATTAGTGTATTCTTTGTATTATTACTTCACAAGGACATTCAACTATTGGAAAAACAAAAATGTCGTTGGACCAGAGCCGGTACCATTTTTCGGAAATCTAAAAGATTCAACGCTGAGAAGAAAAGCAATTGGTGAAGTTATTGAAGAGATATACAAGAATTACCCGAAAGAAAAAGTGGTTGGAATTTACAGAATGACCTCACCATGTCTTCTGATCAGAGATGCAGAAGTAATAAAGCAGATTATGATTAAAGATTTCGATCTATTCATAGATCGTGGAGTTGAATTTAGTAAAGAAGGTTTAGGAAGCAATTTGTTTCATGCCGATGGTGATACTTGGCAAGTACTCAGAAATAGATTTACTCCTATTTTCACATCAGGTAAACTAAAGAATATGTTCTATCTGTTGACTGAACGTGGAAATATATTTATAGACTATGTCGAGCGTATCTGCAATGATAAACCAGTACAACATGTGTATCCGCTTGTGCAAAGATATATGTTGTCTACAATCTCGGCTTGTGCTTTTGGAATTGACATAGACTTACTCAACGATAAAATGGAGGTATTCAGGACAATGGATAAGACTATTTTCAAACCTACTTTATTTATTGAACTAGATATGATGTACCCCGGTATTCTAAAAAAATTAAATAGTTCCCTGTTTCCGAAAATAGTGTCCAAATTTTTTGATGATCTTGTTAAATCTGTCATTGCTACTAGGAATGGCGTACCGTCAAATAGAAAAGATTTTATGGATCTGATTTTGGAGTTAAGGCAACAAATAGAGGTTCAAGGAAGTGCAAGACATAATCAAGGAAATCTGTCAGTGGAAATGTCAGATGGTATAATTGCAGCGCAAGCATTTGTATTTTTTGTAGCTGGATACGAGACAAGTACATCCACATTAAGTTTTATGTTGTATTTATTAGCAATCCATCCTGAAATACAAGATAAACTGATAGAAGAAATAGATGAGACACTAGCAATAGGTAATGGGGAAATAACGTACGACTTGCTGAAAGAAATGACATACTTACCGAAAATATTCAGTGAGACACTTAGAATGCATCCAGTGGTGGATCCATTGCAAAGATGTGCAAAAGTTGATTATAAGATCGAAGGTACAGATGTGGTTGTTAAGAAAGGCGAAACAGTGATTATGTCCGTGATGGGCCTACATCATGATGAAAAACATTATCCCAATCCAAAAAAATTTGACCCAGAGAGGTTTAATGCAGAAAACTCGGGAGCAAGGCATCCTTGTGCCTATTTGCCGTTTGGAGCTGGACCTAGAAATTGTATCGGTAAGTGAATTTTAATCAATTGAAACTTTCGAAATTGTTTAGATATTAGTGTCTTTGCTGTGTTGGATTTTAATGTAAGGTCTTATCAGACGCCCTTCCTATAAAGATATATACCAAGCTATTATACAAACAAAATTCGTAGCTAACATAAGTACCTACATATTAGTTTACACTCATACATAACGTCATGAGTTTATCCCAAATGGGGTGGTCAGATACATCTCAAACAATAGTGTTTGGGTGTTCCAATGTTTAATAATTCAAACAACATCCACGGTTCACCTGATGAAACATACAGATATGCACACGTGCCAGGGGGTGAGCCCATCGGCGTTGAGACGTGTAAATCTATAGATGTTTTTTGGTGGAAAGTCCCTTAGTCGCCTTTCACGACACCCACGGGAAGAGATGCATATTAGTTTATGTAATAGTAAATACAACAAAAATCACAAGTATAAGAGATATGATTGGAATGAGTACCGTAGATGTTTATATGGGAGCCACAAAGTTTTTTGATGAGACTCAGCTGCCTATAATAAGTTAAGTTCATATCCAGCTGATCAATTCTAATTAAAGTACTTTTTTTCATTAACAGGAATGCGGTTTGCCAAAACTCAAACTTACGTGTGTGTTATAAAATTGCTGTCCAAGTTCCGCATCGAACCTACGAATGAAACACCAAAGGACATTAAATATGACCCAATGCGACTTGTCATGAATCCCAGTGGAGGAGTCCCTGTGAAATTTATTCCAAGAAAAAAAGTTATTTAAGTGTAATGAATAAGCCTACTTTTACCTTATTGCTGTGAACAGGTTCAAAAGCGGTGAACTAAATAGATTGCTATACCTGATAGACTACAAATAGATAATAATGTTAATCAGAATTCACTAAAATAGTAGTTGGGCCATACCTTTTATATATTGCTGCGTATGGATCGGGTCGTTGAAATAATAAAAATGACTTCTACTTATTGGCACCAAACTTTGTTCATTAAACTATTAAGATAACCGCAAAAAAGATATGTTCGCGTGACCATATTTAAATAGCATTTAAATTTATGAGTAGGACGTATAAAAAATAATAAGAATGAGCCGAGGATACATTTTTTCATTTACAATCTATTATATGATACCTACTCATAACTTTACTATGCATATTTCTTTTTTTCGAGATTCCTTAAATATAAATAAAAGACTAATCTGCCGTAGTACCACGTAAATATTTAAATTTAAAGTCGGATAGACGTATTGAGTTACCATAACTTGTTTCTATGGCGTTAAGTGATACCAAAATTTAACTGTCGAACGTATGCGAGATAAACGCTAAATTTATATATTATTATAGCGATCGAATGCAAAAAGTTTTATGTGGTACGGGCTGCAGGGCTGCTGGTCTAACTTATTTACTATTAATTTGACTGATTATAGAGAAATAGAATATATATATTACTTATCATTTATTGTAATTTTTATAACGGAGCTTATTATTGTAAATATATTTTTTTGTTTTAAGATCTCTTTCGTTATTGTATACAGGGTGAAATTTAATTCGTGTAATTTCTGTTTACTGTTGATTCCTCTCCTGATTACGAACAACTTTCCATTGGAACTATAGTCGAATTCGATATAATAAAAAAAAACATTTTTTTTTCAAATTTACCCATACAAAGTAAATCATGCTGAAACCACCATTAGTATGGACGGTCAACATTCGGCCGAATTCGGCTATGGTTCCTATTCAGGTGTGAAGTCATCAACCGAAAGTTGTTAAACTTCCTTACAAAAGGCGGTTTCAGAATGGTTTAAGTTCTTTCGATTAGGTACCCATAGTAATCAATTTTTTTTAATCGAATTCGACTATGGTTCTTTGTGTAAAATGTTCGTAATAAGGAGTGGTGTCATCAGTTAATGGGAATTACACTAATTGAAATGTACAGGTATTTAATATAAAATTTGTATTTTTAGAGTAATTGTACGTTATTTTAAGAAATATACACATCTATATTTATTAAAATCGATTCATTTCCAATCTACGGATATTTTGAATCGTGATTTTCAATTGTATCAATAATATTTGCTCAAAAGAATTTCCATCACATGAAACCCAAAAATACAGTGCAATATTAAATATTTCCAGTTTATTTTCGCGTAGTGAAATAGTATAATTAATGCAGCGGCCAGCAAAAAAGAACGTGAAGCCGAGGTACACATTACGTAAATTCATCAATGCCTGGATGCGGCAAGGCTGTATGTATAGTAATTTTATCAAATATTGTGAGCAAATTCAAACTGTAGTTCATAACCCTCACTTTATTTGCTTGAACACATTTTGTCAAATTATCTATACAATTATTATAAAATCACGCGCCAAAATATCGATTTTATATTTTATCAAACAGCTCTCTATTCGAAAATCAGAATTTAAATAAACCTCCGTGGTTGCCATCTTTCGGAGTAAAAAGAATAGTTGCATCTTTAAATTACATATATATCTACCATATAATTTTCATAGTAATTTATTCGTCCGCTTAACAGGACAGATAAGGATTTGTATAGCTTTGCCGGCCGCTGCTTGCATGTTTTTTATGCACAGCGGGTTAGCACTGACCTCAATCACCTAATGTTAAGTGAAGATGAGGCCCAAGGTAGAAGGTACTGACCCGGAATCCCAAATATTTGGGGAACTGGTTTTCTTATCTCTGATAACCGGAACACAACAATAAATAAATAAATATCCTTAGACAACACACAGCGCCATCTAGTTCCACAGTAAGCAGCTATAGGCTTGTGTTGTGGATACCAGATGGTTGATATACTATATAAATTAAAACATCCATAACTCGGGTACACATGTCCGTATTCATCACACAAACATATGCCCCTGGCGAGATTGGAACCCGCAACCTTTTGGTATAGTTGTCAGAGTTGCTAACCACTACACCAATCAAGTCGACAAATGCTATTAACATTGCAGTTCGGCGGCAGATATAGATAAGATGGTGGTACGAGTAGCTAACCAGGCGGACATATAAAATGCCCTCCCACCAACCAAACCGATAGTACTATACATGTACCCCGCTGGGGATTCAACCCGACCTCCGATTCGTAAACCCTATGTTGTTTACATTGCGCCACCGAGGCGGTAGGTATTTGAGCAGCATTTCATCTCGATGAAGATTGTCAAAATAATAATAAATGAAACGAGACACACATACGTAAGTTCATCAATGCCTGGTTACGTCGAAGGCTTGCGTAGTACTTTTCTCCAATAATGCGCGGAAATTCGAACAAGTAGTATTTTAGAACCTTTTATTGTTTCATGGTCACAAGTTTTCAATTACGGCTCTTGCCGCCTCTCACTTTCAGGGAAACTAAACACCCTCACTTTATCTGCTTGAATAGGCTTGAACTTATTTTGTCAACACAATAATTACATTACATCAACATGAATGACGAACAATAATCAAAATAAGAATGATTAGTTTATATTTATTTATGTATGTAACACAAAAATATCCTGTCTTCCCTACAATAATGAAATATTTAATTGTAATCTATTTCACTAATGTTATTTGTCGACTTATTATGATAAGTTATCTATTACAAAATTCATAAGAAACAGAAGTTTACATTAGGTAATTAAATATTAGCTATCTTTATTCATTATCTTCTACTTATTTATTGTACAAGACTTTGTCTAATTTGTGTTACAAATTATCATGTTTATTATACTTAAATCCTAAAGATTATTATTTAGATATTCCTTGACTTTTCACTTAAATAATTGGCACATAAATAGTGGATTTATATTATACGTTCATATTCATCTCTACGTTACTGGTAAACCTACTAACTGGCTTGAATTAATAATTAACCAATTTGACAAATAAAAAGTTTTAGGGTTACAATTTACTTTCAACCCCCGACGAGTTAAGAAGATGAACGTTAAACACATAGTCGACGTTGTTGTTTGTGTGTGTGTTGGGGTGCGTTTCTATGTGTGTTAGGATGTGAGGTTGTGCAGGTGTGTGTGTGACCAGTCTTTGTCCGGACGTATCTCAGTAGTGTGTAGTGCTATTTGAGTGCAGTTTTTTTATATGACAGATTTATTAATTTATTTATTACTAATATATTTATTTACTAATATATCTAGATTCTTAGTCACGTTTGATGGAGAGCGGTTAAGCCGTTTCGAATATATTTAGCTTTTAACACTATCTTTTGGTGAATGTCTACCTGGACGATATTATCATTTGTTAAATCAAAGTTGTCAGGGTTATCTAAATTTTCGATTTATATTTATTGAATATAGTTATTGAAACGAAAAATAAATTTTAAAAATGTTTCGAAATTCATCATATTGTAAATATTAATATGCTCCTCAAAACGAAGAGACCCATCAAATACGACTCCTAGATTCCGAACCGACAGAGACTCGCTTATAGGAATCCCGTCCAGTAGCACCTGAATAGGTTCACGACGACATGCAGCGATTTGGTGATTTGTTCCTAGTATGATATAGGTGCATTTTTGAGAATTCAGAAAGAAAGAATTCACAGTTATGCACGACAGGTTAGCGCTTGACCTCAATCACATTAAGACTGATGGTGGAAGCGCGCTTTCCCGGAACCCCAAACTCATGACTGGACTGGCTATCTTATCTATAATATAAGTTATACATTAAAAATCCTTTTAAAGAGAAGTTTCTAATTTGTCATGATTATCACATATTATTCTAGTAAAAAGACGAGTAACGTAAAGTCTATCAAGGAATTCCAGTAGCAATCTTCTGGCTCCATCTCCATCCATTGTAATCATATGTAAGTGCTCAAGGCATCAAAACAAACTACGACTATGTTATCATTTGCCATCCAGGAGTTCCAGTCCCTACATCCGGCTCTATCATCAGATCAGGTCAATAGTACCAAAATATTTCATTAACACCGAACTTATATAAATGACGTTTTTTTATGCACAGCGAGTTGGCACTGACCTCAATCACCTGATGTTAAGTGAAGATGAAGCTGAAGGTGGAAGCATACTGACCCGGAAATTTCATCTTATTTGGGGATTTCAGTTCAATCAGATACCAGCAAGTGGTTGAAAAACGGGTTATAAATTTTGAAAGGGACTCTTGCTCATAATTATGCGAACATTGCAAGCTTAATAAAAGCTTGTAAAAATAGCCCGAACACAACAATGCTATTGACATGCAATGCTTGGCAGTAGACTTAGAATAAGACGGTGGCAGTTGGCCTGGCAGACATAAAAAAATGCCCTACCATTAATCAATCCGAGTGGGAATCAACCATCCGCGAGCTCCATTTTGTAAATTATGTTCTTTCTTATTGAACCATAGAGACTTATTATCCATGTTTGGTGTAGTGGTTAGAAACTCTGACCACTGTACCAAAAGGTGGCGGGTTCGAATCCCGCTAGGGGCATATGTTTGTGAGATGAATATGGACATGTGTACCCGAGTATTGTATGGTATCCGCAACACATCAAGTCTATAGTTGCTTAATGTGGAACTAGATGGCATTGCGTATACGTCCAATGATATTTATTTATTATCCATATTTCTTTCTATTAAAAACTAATCACGCAATTTTATCACAGATCCTCGAGTGTGTATACGCGACGAATAGTGAAACTCCGTCGGAAAGTTAAAACATATAATTTTTTACGGCTTGCAAAATATAATTTCAGAAGAATTGCGAAGTCACGAAGTCACGTGGATCGCATAATTATGTTGGTTTACAAAATTACCCATAAGGTAATTTAGTATTATTCTGTTACAATACATTGTCAGTAGACGAATAATTAGAACTAGCGTAACGTCAGCAAATAATTCTTTACAATGTGGAGGTGAACTCAATCAAATCTTCGACAATTTTTCTCTTCGGACCATGTCATAGTAGGTAATTAAATTAATCCAAAATTATTTCGGTATTGATTATTGTGAAACGTCGATGTGCGTATTAATGGAAAGAAAAGATATCTCACTATTTATGATTATCATATCAGCCACAGGACGTCCATTGCTGAACATATGCCTCCCCCATAGCACTATTCTCTCTTATACTGGATGAATTTTTTACCATAAAGAAAAAAATAGGGCATAATATTAGGTAAAAATTATTATTTATAATAATAAAGTTATTGTCTAAGGATATTTATTTATTATTATTATTAGAAGTAGGTATTAGGTGCAATGGAAGGTATTGGCGTATATGTAGTTTAATTTTGTTTTTTCACAACTATCATAGAATAAAGCGTTAATTGTAAAGCATAAATGTAATCAGAATTCTTATCTTAGAATTGGTATTAGTTGCAAATTAGATTAAATAGTTAAGGTATTTTTACTAAATGGAAAAGTTACTATTGCCATTCTGTTCATTGTATACAGAAGTTAGACACATTTTAATTTGCCAAGACACAAGTAGCAGTTTAAGAAAGAAAAATATTTTTTCATGGAAACGTCATCTCCGGATTACTCTTTCCTTTTGTATCCATAAAATACCTTTCGACAATAAAACTTGTAAAATAACAAAAATAAATATCTTAACAATTTTTGAATTCTTTCCTGTCTCTAGTCTCTACTATGCTTTGTTAAATGCGTCACCCATCTTCTAATTATGTTACATCACCTTCGAACCTCTACACTACCACAGAATTAATATAGTACACTACATAAAATTTTATGTGATGACAATATTAATACGTCCAACTGTTACCTACTTAACCAAATTATTGCAAATAAATTTATTCTATTGTATTCTATTCCTGTGGCTGATATGATGATGATAATATTAAATAATATTTATCTAACTAAAGCACTTATAAATACATAATTAATCGGCCCGATTTGAAAAAAAAAATTATTATTTTAGTATTAGTACTGCAATAGTATTTAGTTTTGATGTATGTATATGTTCACATATTTTAATTTGTCTTAGTAATTAAGTTACAAAAATATTGCAGAGTCCTTTTTCATAAACTACTTTGGCTGCTATCTATATTTGACGCTGACTGTACACTACCGACTTATAAATAATTCCTGATACGACTGTACATACTCATCACGACACTTCAACCAGATCGCGACCTCGCTTGTTATGTCATGTAAGATGAAAATAAAAAATAACGTTTACGTATGATGTTCTCGTGACAATCGCAGGCAATAGAGTTTTATTTAAATTTCGCGTAGGTACCCACGCGAACGCAACGGGAGCGCTGAAAGGGGCTGCTTTTTATTGTTTTCTGTGTAATGAAACGTGCGTTGTGAAATTTTGTTGTTTACAAATGTTCCCATTATGTTGCCTGGTGTTATTGTAGCATACGTTCATGATCTTTTTGCATACAAATATGTGAAATAATAATAAAGTCAGGTGTTTGACTTCTACATTTTCAACACTAGTTTGTTTCAGCGAGGCTTCAGCACTATGTACTTATATGTGTAAATATATATAAGTCTATGTTTTGTAGCGATACTCATATACATATATTATTGCAAGTTTTTTTCACTGCATACTAAAGCAGCTCAGCGGTATCATGTAAACTCGTGCACTTCACCTTTCATCATCAACAGCCTTTACGTCCCCACTGTTGGGGTACAGCATCCACTCACGGGAAGAGGGTAAGGGTCATATGCCACCACGCCGGCTCATTGCGGATTGGTGGATTTGTGTCATCTGATAGTCAGTGTTTTCAAGCCGCCCCTATTGACCACTGACTTGGCTTAACAACTGCCTTCAATTGAAAATAACCGGGACTGACTATTTAACGTGTCCTCTGAAATACGGAAATACTCGTATTAAAAAACCACTAGTGGTCATCTATTCGAGGACTGACTGCGCCTGACATTGCTTAACTTGGCTAAACGAAAAGGCTGCGTCTAACTCCAGATTTTGGCGGAGTGGACTGAATGTTTTAAATCAATAAAACGCGAGCTTTTAGATTATAGCAAAACTCGAAAAACAGTCACTATCAAAAACTACCACACTGATATTAATCAAAATTAAAAAGCTGTTGTACCAGCAAGTTGCCAATACTGCGTATAGAGCACTTCATCTTTGCATCTCTTTAAATTGTGCATAATATATTCTTATACCTTCTATAGTTAGGGCAAATCTTAATTATGTTAGGGCATAACAATAATGGTGTCGATTCGGATGTACACCAACTAAACTAAAACCAGCATTGGAGTGGTGCCGTCGCATCGTACTGTTCCAAGGAAAAAGAGACAGTACTACTTTAAAACTGGTTTTTGTTTAGTTGGTGTACATCCCAATCGACACCATTGTCCTCGATTACGTATGGATTTTTTATTATATTTTATTAATTTAGTTTATTAATGAGAAGTTTACTAAGAGCTAATGTTTGGATGCGAAAGTTTGGACGTCTGTTTGTTTGTTGCTCAATCACGGCCAAACCAATGAACAGATTTGGATGAAATTTGGTATATAAGTAGAATATAATGTGCATTAAAACATAGGATTTTTAATCCCAATAAAGTGAGTAGTTCCGCGGGATAAACAAATTAAACATATCGGCGATAAAGTTATTTCACGCAGGCGAAGTCGCGAGCGGAAAGCTAGTAAAATATAATTAGCGAATCGGCCACTTAATTTGTATTGCTCTTCCCAATAAATTTAAAAATACTGAATTGTGACTATAAAGTGACGCAAAGATATGGTGCGTATTCTATGTGCTGATATGTCTAAGAAACTACATAATTGCTTAAATAGACCTCCTACAATCCACCATTGTATTCAAGTGATATTATAGTTCTAAAATGGTGCCGTGATCAAAACTAAAATATCATGAACTATGCCATAATCGGGTAAAAGTTCACTCGCTTTAAATTAGCATGACAGACATCACATAGTCCGTGTTGATTCTGAATTAGATTGATGAGATGTCAACGACAGCCACGATCACAATAGGCACGACGCTAATTGGTTGCCACAGACAAAGGGAATTGATATTTGAACAGATCTGTTGTTGACAAAACTTTCGATTTGAGTTAATTTGTATTGAAATGCACTTTGACAAGTAATTTAAGTTAAACAACGTAGAAGACTTGAATATATAAACGAAATTAGTATAAAAAAATTTAGTTAAATAACAAAAGAAAGAAACAAACGAAAATAATATTGAAAACTTGACTGTTATCTACGATAATTTTTTGACGATCGGTAAATTTTTTAAGCAAGTTATGACAAACGAACTGGTGGGAGGTGGTGGATCATCATCATTATATCATCTACATAACGTATGCTGATGAACATAGACCGCATAGATTTCTAGAGCGACCGTCCAACTGTCGAAAGCAGCGTGCTTCCAGTAACTGCCCGATGTGACAATGCGTCCAATCATATTTGATCGGCCCAAAATTTTGCATTAACTACGGCGTTGTCTGCAACCTGTAAAGGTTCCCCATAACACAGGTGGAGGGACACAGAGGGCAGGAGCACAGAGGGCAGGAGAGTAAGTGCGCCATGTTTCCACAATCGCAGTGCGGCGCGTAGTCTCCATTCTAGAATTTTAATACCTTTGGTGGTGGTAAATAGTGGTTGACACCTTATAACCTACCAAAGATAAGGTAGCAACTTTACAAACAACAACAGTAAAAAATCTGTCACCTTGAGGTCTTTCCTCATAAAGCCAATGATTTTTGTTTGCTACTTTATACCTCACATTGAAGCACACATTTCAGACAACGATGCTTCTGCTGCGAAAAGCAGAAATAGATAATAGTGTGGTACCTACACAGCCGACCTCCTAGTAAAGTGAAAAAATCTATTCGTCCCCTAATCGTTTTTGGATACCATTGTGTCTGTTAGGTGGTGATAGGATAACCATGTAACGTCCCATAACAGTTATTTCAATTCTTAACTAAAATCAAAGAGACTATAGATAACCTGAAATTAGGAACAACAGCTATTGAACCGCCATTAGGAAAAATAACCGACTTCAATAACATTCCACTCTTTATATCCGAAGTGCATTATCCGATATGAATCAGCCCTCGCAAACAAAAAAACAATCATTAAGATCGGTTAATAATTGCCGAAAATATGAGTGAACATACATAATTAAAAATTATATACAGACGAACATAGTATTTTCGGCAGTCGGTTAAAAATACCGAAGTAGATGACACATTTTAGCTTTTGCTGGAATCAGGAATATCCAAAAGGGAAAGCTATAATAATTTTACGACAGGAAGGGATAGTCATTTAGGTATCCTAAAACAAATCATTTTGTGAAACGTACCTCATCAAAAGCGCGTTAGCCTCAAATATCATGTAAACAATTGTTCTGGCTCAACTGATATCGAGTGCCATTTAAAATGTTTGGATTTACATTCTCAAAAGGCCGGGTACTTTTATTTGCGGCTTTCGCAACAAGAATTAAGTACAGAGTAGCGTGAAGCACAGAGTTCACAAATATTTAAGAGTAAATTGTTGTACCCAGCAGAAAGTGAGTTATAATTGTATCAACGCTCTAAAGACAGGAGTGCAATTTTAAATATAATTTGCTTCTAAATAAGCATATATGTAAAATTAAATTTTCAGCCAGTAACTTTACACTGATCCGCCTTAGTTTTGCGCGCCAATTAATGTTTTTTTAAATTCCAATTTACAACAACTGGTTGTGGCGAGTAAGTAGGATTGTTCTTAATTTGAATGTCTTTATACGAGTTCCTAGAAGTTTTCTTATAGAACTTGATGGACAGGCTTCGTTCGTCGACTACTTGAATTTAAAAAGTATATACACTGTCACTGCACGGAGAGCAGTAAAGAGTCGGTTTCTGATTGCTTTATTGAAAAATTAAGAAGAAATTACAGCATTCTTGAAAAAAAAATATATGAGAGGCCATGGGAGGTGACGAAAATCATACATTATTCAGCAGTGGACTTCTATTGGCTATTGATGTGGTGTGTGATGGGTAATAGATTTTTAGCACGCTTTTAATTTTTGGCTTTCTAATATAAAAAGAATTCTAACCACTCACTTTTCATATCTATTTAAAACTTTGCAAGCTTATGCTTAGTATCATCGCGCTGGTATGATGGTGAGGGTAGGAAGACGTCATAGGGACTCCTCAATGGCAAATAGTAAAGGCGTCCGCTGCGTTGAGCGGAATGCAATTGGTCATATGCCTCTGGTTCACGCGCGCGTCTCGCTCAACACAGTGGACGCCCTTAGACCCGACTTGGCTTAGTAAGTTCTATGTTAACATAATGTCACCGAGTGTGTTTTTTTTGGGTTTTTTAAACTATAGTTATTTTATTCTATGACAAAGGAGTGAGACTCAGCTCAGTGATGGTTATGATCGTTGTCGGACACTAACCCACCGTTGAGACCCGTCATATGTTTTTCTATATCTCTATTCAGAGAAACAACTACTCAGTAGTTGCTGCAGTGTGCTGCTGATACTAAACACAATCTTATTACCTAAGAGTTCCACTGACCAAAACTCCAATATTATTAAATTTATCCCGCACCTGGCTAACCGACTCGAGAGCCAAGGTCATTGCTGCGGGAGCATTGTGTTCGGAACCGATAAACGCTAGTAGGTTTATTTCACTTCAGTCCTTGAAATATAAATAAATAATAAAATAATAAATAAATATCCTTAGACATACACACAACGCCATCTAGTTCCACAGTAAGCAACTATAGGCTTGTGTTGTGGATACCAGATGGTTGATATACTACATAAATACTTTTTTTTTTTTTTTGTAAATAAATACTTATTATAAATGAAAACATCCATAACTCGGGTACACATGTCCGTATTCATCACACAAACAATATGCCCCTAGCGGGATTCGAACCCGCAACCTTTTGGTATAGTGGGCAGAGTTGCTGACCATTACACCAAACAATATAAATACTTTGTGTACTTTATGCTTTATGAGCAGAGTATTTTTACGAAATGAAAGACGGGTGCTGCAAAGCCAAAATAATGTAAATAATTTAGTTATAATATTTATCAAAACATGAGCCTAGAGACATTTCAAGTGACAACGAATTCAAAAACAAATCTAATTATTTTTTATGGAAACATAATATATTTGTCCTTCATAGTGGCAAACTGACAAAGCGAGAAGTCTGCAATCTAGTAAAAACTTACTTATTAGTGGTTTATGAAAATACCATAAAGAATAAATGGTAAGCAGCAGCACGTCACGCTCCATTATTGAAAATATATAAATTGGGTTTATTCTTACTTGTTTAAATACTCTGTACGTTAGAAAGAGTCTGAACGATTATTTGTTTGGGAACCGCAGGACGGGTTGGGATTTTATTTACGATCGGCTCAATAAACTGGACACAGGCAAATCCGTTCAGCCATTCCGACCAGCTGGCGGTGCTCAGCTTAAACACCTACATACATACAGGTATATGTGATTCAGTATACGTGATTCGTCGCAAAATGGTCATTTGCGTTTCTTCAGAAGTAATGCTGATATATTTTAGGGGTTATATTTGGTTTACATGAAAGTTAGTATATATTTTAAAGAGGATTGTTTCAAAATCAATAAATGTCGTAGAATGTATGTTTCGTAAGATTTCAATGAACGCGAATCTTACGAAGGAAACTTCTTTATCATTGATAGACATAATATTGTGTTCCTGTACTATTATTACACTTTACAAACTAAAATACATATTCATAACTTTGCATGCACTAATTTAAACACTATAGTTTTATATGATAGTATCTTTTTTAATAATTTGGATTTTTTACGAAAAATATGATAACATCGAGTTCGCATTATTCCGTAGTGTCGTTATTTAGATCCACTTTCAAAATACACACTACCAACATTTTAGTGCACAAAAATTACCACACCATTTTATGTGTTAAAATAACATAGAGTAGTGTTGTTACTTTATTATAAAAAAATAGGGCATGATCAGTATCTAATGCATTATTAAATGTATAGATGCACGCCCGTCAGGTCACCGTCTCGTCATAGACCGTATTTTTTCCTGTTTTCTTCCGTCTCTGTCATAGTTTAGTCAGCCAGCATCAGCTGGGTCCAAGAAGTTCACAACATTCCTATAATATTTATAGATAGTTTATATTTATTTTTATTTAAAAGCTCCATTGCGCTCTCGTCTCCGGAGTAATACTACCTCTCATAATCATCATCACCATGCAATATATTCATTTTTCTGTTTTAAGCTATAGCTAAGTGTAATTTTGTTAGATGTGACTTTCTTAACTGCCTCTGTCATATCGACGCTATGAACGACTTCATCCTTCTTAGTTTGTGTGTTGTTCTCGTAGGTCTTTCTTCCCTATCTTTCCCCTAAGTTTCTCGATCTAGTGTTCCTACTTGGGTGTTTATAAATAAACTTCATAGTGCGTTCCGTATCTATTACTAATCATTGTTAGTCGCACCGTACAATATCATCTAATATTTTCTATTTGGTATTTTACTCGTTAGAGTAAGTATATTTTATAAAACTTTTATTATGACAAGATTTCGGTACAAATACAAATGATGAGTAAGGTATGTCAACAATATTCCATTTTCAAATTCTTGCGGTGTAATCTCCTTTTAGTCGTGTTTTCACTTGCGGAGCTCGGCAATACGCATCTACATATTTTTCATTTCCGTAAAGCAATATCCTGTGGCACAGGATGTTTGGTTTAGCTTTTCCAATTTCCTATCCGATAGGCTGCGAAGTTTCAAAATTTTCAGGTAGATCAATATTTAAGTTTATATGTGGAAGGTTATCTGTAGCAGATAGGGTTACCTACATGTATTCTGTTGTGTTTGCAAGATATTTAAATGTTTAGTTGAATATTTATGCAATTTTTCATTAGGTGATATGCCAATTTAAAGTCGCATAACGTAACATGTAATGTATGACAGATAGAAGAAAGAAAAAGTTTTTATTTGGCAATATTATAAAGATATGATTATGATCATTACCATTAAGATCTCAATTTATGCTTCCAGTTAAATCTTTATTTATTATTTATTTGTTGTATTAAGTACATTAACTACTGTTAATGTACCTAATATAACAACAACAAATATAATATACATTAACAGTATATTATATTTTGATGTGACATGGTTTGTGGTACAGTTCTTATACGAGTATGTCTACCAATTACAAATGTACTCAGCCTTAATGATTTGAAGACAATGTTTGATTTAGTAGATAAATGAAGAATTAAATAAAAATATCTTAAACGTTATTTTAAAAGTAACAGTGTTTAAAACTATATTGCAAATCAAAGCTATATCATAATTGAAGCGTCATGCGACAAAAAATTGGACAAAATTTTCGATCGAACACGCTCGAATGGAAAGTTCTCTCCAACAATACGGCCCCTAGAGCGAAAAATTTTATTGACCACTCGAATTAACTTACATTGCTTTTGTATAAATAAATACCGTGAAACGGGAATATTTTTGAATGTTTTCCAAGGGTTTAGAGACAATAAATTTTGAATGAAACTACCCAATAATTTATTATGTTAAGTAAATGATAATAATAAATATAACAATTTGTCTCACCGCAAAAGTTTTACGAAGTAACTTTGAATCGAAGTAAACACAATACACAATATTTGTGGGAAGACTGGTGATCCAAATCACGAACGCTGTGCATTAAAACTGATGACTATTATCTGTCATTAAGATTAACTAACCATGAAAATTGGATAACATCATCAATTGGAAAACAAACAAACACAAAACGGAGATATTTTAGGAACAATTTTTTTCTTACATTTTAGATATCTACTCACCCAAACATTATTACCCGACATCCCCAAAAAGGAGGGCAAAGTTTTTCGAGTGTATGTATATGTAGATTCGTCTTGATCTAGAGTGACATAGGATATATTTTATGGTAAAAATCCAACAGATATAAGCTCGCCTTTTGTGTATTGTAATTTCTGTCCTATGATTGTTCAATGTATGTTTATTTATTTATTGATTTATTTATTTAACACTTTATTGTATTTAAGCATACACGTCAAACAAAACAAAAAACAGGAGAATATTAAAATATACAAAAGGCGAGCTTGTCTCTATAAGAGATCTCTTCCAGCAAACCTCAGTAAGGAGACAAATTGATGAGGTAACGTAAAAGTAGACAGCGAGTACACTTACAAAAACAGTAGTTATAAACAAACATACAAACATATAAACAAACTTATATATGTATACTTTTATATGCAATTATATACTTTTATATACTATTGTATACTTATATATGCAATAAAGTGTTAAATAAATAAATGGTGCCCCCAAAATACAAAATATGCTGTCGGTTTTTTTTTGTTTTTAAATACTTAAATAGTTATTATACTAGTTATGACTCTATGGGTAGTCCTAAATAAATATATTAATTATTTAAAGATATTTTAATTTAATTTGTTATAACAATACAGAGTCTATTGATGAAACAGATAATCGCGGCGATCCACCGGTTGGGTTCCAAGCGTTATCTTATCCGTTCTCAAGATTGTGATGACCTTAAGTTGACGCTTGAGAATCTGTTGCATATTAAAACAGTATAAAAAAATTGTATTGAAACTGAGACGCGGTCTCAACCTCAAGATCGATTTATTAATACGACCCTTGGTCAATTTGCAACTTAGCGTCTCTCTCACAGCGTCGATGCAACTTAACCGACTGCGTATTAGATAAGGTTAATTGTGTTTAATTTAGCTTATATTAGTAATACTTCTAGCATTTATTTCCACGTAAGATACACGATTTGACGACCTGTTTGGTGTAGTCGTTAGCAACTCTGACCACTATACCAAAAGGTTGCGGGTTCGAATCCCGCTAGGGGCATATATTTGTGTGATGAATACGGACATGTGTACTCGAGTTATGGATGTTTTTATTTATAATAAGTATTTATTTACAAAAAAAAATGTATTTATGTAGTATATCAACCATCTGGTATCCACAACACAAGCCTATAGTTGCTTACTGTGGAACTAGATGGCGCTGTGTGTATGTCTAAGGATATTTATTTATTATTATTATTTATTACGATATTATTTGTTGAATGTCAATTGAATAAAAATAAGCTTAAACATTTCTCTGTCAGTATGTCCACGCTACTTACGCTTCGGATATAGAAATCATATGTGGGAAAAGAAGTGTTTAAAGTAAATCAATGTAGAGTTATCTTTTAATTTTATTTACATACTACGAACTAAGAAATAGGAGGTCACAAATTCTAACCTGTACTGAAATAACAAGTCGTCCTATCGAAATGGGTCTGAATAATGTATGTATGTCAAAGTAGAACCATCATTCGGAAAATGTATTTAAATATATGCAGTGGTGCTGTCCGTAGTGATAAATTTGGAATGGAAAAGAGACCCAAAACCTCGTGACAGGTGTATAAATGTGATGGTAATTACGTGTCAGTAGCTTAAAATTGGTATTGTATAACTACATTCGTTTATTATCTCCCTGCTTTACGTAATAGTTGTAGGTATCCTAATCTATCTTCATTGCATGTAATTCTATCTTCATCTTTATATCTTTAATTACTTTGTTACTTTGCAGCCTAATATACCCCTTAAAGTATGCTTGTGGTTTCGGGGGGCTATGTGGTTTCGGCACGTGGAAAGAATTGAACGGGTAGGCCGTTTCTTGCCGTGGGTGTTGCAAAAGGCGACTATGGGACTTTTCACTAGAACATCAATAAATTTGTACGATTTAACGGCGATGGGCGTGTGTATTTCTGTATATTACAAAAGGTGAGGTGTTGTTTGAAACATTAAATTTTTAATGTTTTGAACAGCCAAACGCTAATGTTTGGTGTATGTGTGACCATCCCATTTGGGATAGAAGTCTTATGTATGTAACATAATGTATTATTAATGTAGGTAAATTGTTTACCTCGTTTCATATAGCTAATTCGAGGAGCGTTGAAGAACCTGTATGTAGTGCTTTAGAAACTTTTTTTATTTTTTTTTATATGTAAGGGCGGCAAACGAGCATGGGTGTCACCTGATGGAAAGCAATCACCGCCGCCCATGGACACCCGCAACACCAAAATGGTCACAGATGCGTTGCCGGCCTTTGAGGAAGGTGTAGGCTCGTTTCTTGAAGGTTCCAATGTCGTACTTGTTCGGGAATACCGCTGCCGGAAGTCCGTTCCACAGAAAACTTATTTATTCCTATAGAATTTTTGTTCCTATTTCCTTCAATACCTAAATCACGATTCTGTAATATCTTGGCACCCGCTGCGTGCAAAACCTTAGGGTTTATGCCTTCTAAGCCAATATAAGTCAAAGCGCAGCGGTCGTTCCACTTTACTACCAGAGCTTTAGCATCTTGTCGTTGCAATATTTTTTTTTTTGTAAATCAGAGCGCTCCTCGATTAGAAATATTTCATTTAGGGACTTACGTAACATTGTTAACTTATTAGTCTACTTCGAAATATCCATCATGCTAAAAGGTGGCGGGTGTTTTGAGATTTTATGCTGACATTATTTAAGTACTAAGAGTTTCTCGCGTTTTCGTCTTATTCGGCTAAGTCGAACATTATCCTTGCCATTTTTGATTAAGGCATTGCGTGCAATGGACAAATTATCTCAAGCTTATGCTTAGATAGAGTATCTATAATTTTTTTTTGTCGGTGAGCTCATTCAATATCTTTGGAGACAGACAAAATTTTACTTTATTTTAGAAAAGTAGTAGTGAAAGAAAAGGGTTATGGACTACAGAAATTAAAGTACTAGAAATTGCAGGGTAAATACCTTTCGACAAGAGATAATTGAGTGAAGTGTAAAAATGTTGCCGAAAGCATTCTCACTCACAGGCATTATTTTATCCCCAAATATTTGTTTACGACTGTCTATGATTGAATCGATTCATCTCTGTTTAATACTCAGAATCTGCAAAAAGTATGACAGTAATTTTAATAGAAAACTAGGCTTTAATTCCTTTCATATTCCTACGCAAGTATATTCATGCGGAAGGCACATTAAATAGGCAGTGCCGATTGATAGATTCGTTTCAGTCTATAGCTACCACCTGAATGGTTTTTCAAGTCGGCCCACCCCTGACTTGATACCTTAAATTCCCTCTAAACACAGAAACACCATTATTAAAATAGTGGTCATCCAAGGACTGACCGCGACTGACTTCTGCTTTCCAAGCTTTCAAGCGTTTTTGTCACTCATATTACTGGCACTACTACTCGCGGTAGCCTTCTACCTACCCGCTACCAAATGCTACCGTCCCGCTCACTGCATTTAGACGCAGTCCGTGGTGTATACAAAGCAGGGGGCCGAGCTTCACTCGACCTCCTTCCCCATAGGGTTGGCATTACTGCCGTTTGCATTTCATTGGCTATAGTCCTATTTGCAGAGGGGGGAAGTGGGAAACTTCTTTTCCTACTTACACACCCTATTCCTTTCTTTAATTAGTCTGGAGTCCAAGGTAGCAATAGAATCACGTAGGGCACCGTCTACCTTCAGTAGGCGCCGTGTCGAGTACCACTGTTGATCCTGACTTACAGGAGTTACAGTGGGAGGAGTGTGGAGGCGGGATCTACTTAACTTTGATAAACGAAAACGAATGCGACTGCGCCACGAGTTTATACCATATCTTCTCACGTATATTGTAAAAGATAACTAAGGAATCGTCAGCATAACAGCATAGACTGATGAACAGTTGCTTCATTATGAGTTAGCCTCCAAAAAATCTGTGTTTCAAGGTGGTGATAGAACAATTTCTCTCTTGAAATGATATGCAAATCGCGCCAAGAGAGAGGCTTACATTCTGCAATCCACCTCCACGTTCCTCCACTGTAACTTCTATAAGCTAGGATCAACGGTTGTATGTGACAAAGCACTCTGTTAGTGCCCTACATGACTCTCTCGCTACCTTAGACGCCCGATTAATTAAAGAATGAAATAGTGTATGTAAGTTTTACACTTCCCCCCTCGGTAAATTGGAATATAGCATGTCATGGGAACGGTAAAAACGGACGAAATATTAAAGGGTCGAGTAAAGTTCGGCGTCCTGCCTTCGTATACACCACGAACTGCGGCTATTTGCAGTGAGCGGGGCGGTAGTAGAAGTCTACCGCGAGTAAAAGTGCCAGTAATAAGAGTGACAAATACGCTTGAGCCCTCGGAAATTATGACGGTCCGGGACGAGGTCGCCGCAAACACCGGATGGATAACTGAATTTGGATCAGAATTTGCGGAAAAGCTATTCATAAATCTTTCTAATGATAATAAAATATACTTGGACATATACAGACAGCGCCATCTAGTTCCACACTAAGCAACTAGGCTTGTGTTGTGGATACCAGATGGTTGATACACTACACAAATACATTTTTTTTGTAAACAAATACATATATAAATGAAAAACATCCATAACTCGGGTACACATGTCCGTATTCATCATACAAACATATGCCCCTAGTCGGATTCGAACCCGCGACCTTTTGGTATAGCAGCAGAGTTTCTGACCACTACACTAAACAGGTTGTCATAATAAAAGCAAGGAAGCTATGGGAGCGTAGTACTTGACGCTTCGGTATGCGTGACGCTTGTGGACGCACATACTTAACTTCACAAACGCATAATGGTATGTATGTTGTGTTACTTACGGTGAGTGCCAATCAGTGTGTTATATAAATGGATGCTCTAGTGAGTTGTACTAAACACTGCATTCAATATGGCGATTGTACGACTAATATATTATAAACTTATAACGATGACAGTATCTTCTTTTTAACCCTCGACGCAAGAGAGATGTAGGTTTGATGTCTTTGTCTGCCTATGCCATTGTAGTACCAAAACGACTAAAAACCGATTTGATATTTTTTTTTAACGAAAATTCTTTCTTATTGGTTTAAATTGGTTTAGTTATTTCCAGTTTGTTTTACCCTCAGAAGCTTCATTTTCGGGTTTTTATAAATAATAATTTATATTCATTACTTGATTTACCTGCGGCTTCGCTTGCATGGAATTTATTTATGTGTCAATTCGATTATGTGTGTTTAACCAACGGAAACTATGCACATTATTGAAATAAAAACTATTCCATATTTCCATCACCTGGCATGAGAGGCCCGATAAACGTTTATGTCGCGCGGGATAATATTTGTCCTGCTCATTTGCTTTGACGAAATATACAACTATCTCACTCTACGTCACAGGCGACAAAGGGTGTCATGCTACGCAGGCAGGTATAATTTACTTGTGTCCCTCAAAATTTCGCCGTGGTTGTCAATGCACTGCAAGGCCGTCAATGAACAAGTAAAATTTAGACATTGGCGTGTATAATATTAGTTAATGTAAGTTCATCCACCTCCATGACTCAAAGTGAAGCACAAATGGTTTACAAAAAGGAGATCGCATGTTTGATTCGCAGGGGGTTTCAAGTTATACCTACTGGTTGGAGGTAGGGCATTTTTAAATATCCACCTGGCTACGATAATACAATTATGTATTCTGTGACCTAGCTAGCTCCCACTATCTTATCCGCCAAGCAGCAGTGTGGATAGCATCGTTGTGTTCCGGCTGCTTGAGATAAGATACCCAGTCCCCCAAATTATGGCGATTCTGGATGAACGCTCGACCTCTTTTTAACTTAACATATATAACTTCATCGGTATCGCCATCAATAACGTTGACCAATGAGAAATCGTCAAATTGCCGAGCAATGAGTCAACCAATCACATGTCAGAACGTAACCGATGACGATAACGATGAAATTATGTAATAGAACACCTAATGTGCTTAAAATCGAGCGTTAACATGAAGTGTTATAAAATCTCTGAGTTTGATAGATAGGCATGAAAAAAGTAGGCATTTGCAAAGGGATACTTTTAACTCATGCATTGAGAAGCAAGATCCATCCTTTTGTATACGGAACCCTAAAATGCAAAAGGGTTAATTAGCAGACAACAAAACGTTAATTAATCCAACCACTGCACTGGTACTATCATTTACTTTACTACTGTTTAAAGTGTTGATATTTGTTTTAAGCTGAGTCACCTTTACTTGCAGTTTATAAGATGACAAGTTAAAATAATATGTAAACTAACGGTGAATAACAGTCAACGTGCCCATTATCAGCATGTGATACTGAATTATGCTGATTTATCATTACTATTGGAAATTTAATTGAACAACAAGATTACAATGTCGCGATAGCGTGCCTGTGTAGCCATATCTGTCGGAAGTGGATCGGGCATTTATTCGGGGATATGGGTAAAATCTCGAGCTCATAAATAATATTCAGGCTATTTATTATTGTGCGGGACAACTGTGAAAGTATGCCCGTTAATAATTAGTGTAAACAGACAGTAACATACAATAAATTAGTAGTTTATGTATGTAGTTAACATACCGATCATTCGCACTAATTTCTCCTATTGGGTAAAGCGATCCCGCGTTTCATGAATAGGTGATTAGAGCTACAAAACATACATAACCCATATGAGGTGGTCACAGATATTCTAAACATTAGTGTTTGGGTGTTCCAAATATTAAAAGTTTAATGCTCCACAAGATCCACGTTTCACCTTTCGAAAACAGAAATGCACACGTGACAGGGGCTGAGCCCATCGCCGTTAAACCATACAAATCTTAGATGTATTTTGGTGGAAAGTCCCTTTTATGACACCCACGAGAAACCACAAGCTAAAATTTAATAAAGTTAAATATACACGGTGTCAGGAAAAGAACATTGGAACGTTACACCACATAATATAATGTGAGTTGAGTATATTCCAGCCAGCGTAAGATGGTCTGACAGCATATATGTTTTGTTATAGCATTTTGCCATCAGTTGATACTATAAGTGTTAAACTCTATGCGGCTAACTGTACTAAAGCCGTATTTTTTAATGTGTCCCACTAGAAGCTTGAAATTTGTACAGCTGCAGACCTTACTAGTCAATATGAATTTCGATATCTCCAGTCAGTCCTAAGGAAATGGACCTACAAACATGGATATATGTTTTTGTTATTACAAATAGAAATGATTTATTAATCATTTTTTAAATTACTTTTTCACAGTTTAGAAAGTCAAGAGGTAGGTACATGTTTAGAACTGCGGGTGGTGGTAAGCCATTTTTAAATGCCTGCCTGGTTTACTACCAAAATTATCACAGTTGATAGCATTGTTATATGCCAGTTCTTTTATATACCAAAGTTCCCCAAATTACATGGGGGCTTCCGGATGAATGCGCTTTCACCTTCGGCCTCATCTTCACTTAACGTCAGGTTTGATTGAGGTCAAGTGTTAACCCGTTATACTTTAAAAGAGATATGAGTATGTATATAATTTAACAATAGCATATACTGAATATACACGTTTCATTTTAAGCAAGTTCAGCTAAGTTACTCACCCACTCTTGCTTATTTACTAACAATGGCCGACGTTAAAAGGCTAACAGCGAACGATAAAATTATAGGCACAAAACACGTCTTTACAAATAATAAACCCTTTCCTTTTTGTTCCAATTTTCGTGGATGTTCAACAAAACTGGGCAAATCATGTTTCACTTCTACAGTTTACAGAAAAGCCTTACTGACTGGTAAAATTAAATAGGTACATGCGTTAGTAACGTCAGATGCTTGCATAGCTTTTGAACAAATACAAAGGTGGTTAGATAAGTCCATGACTTCATGGTTGAATAAAAACTTTTGTCATAATTTATTTTTGGATAATAAGGAACTCCTTAGAAAACTAATGCCTTCCTTTTTTTAACAAAAACAATAGGTATGCCTTCTAAGTATTCTTCAAAAATGGAGAAATCCGAACTACGAGTGTTAGTTGAATACTATTTTTTACGTAGTAAAACCAATAAGTAGATCGAAGACAAATTGGAAACCTATTAGAGGGATGCTGCGCCTTCTCATGGAATGGTACACAAGTGGATTACTGAATTTCGTTGTGGACGTACTACCACCAATAACGTCGAGCGCCCAGGAAAGCAGATTGAGGTCACAACCACCAGCTTAATAAAATACATGATATTGTTTTCTCGGACCGTCGAGTGAAGGTACGCGAGATAGCTCATGCTATACACATGTCGACTGAATGAGTTTTTTATACTTTGCATTATTTTCTGGGTATGAAAAAGCTTTCTGCATGATGCAAATTCTGAGGAATACTTAGCCATGCATAACCGCAATCCGAGTGAATTCTTGCGTCGGGCCGTCATAGGACCAAACATGGTTGCATCGAGATTATATACTGAGCAACAGTCAAATAAATGGACTTCTTCCGGGGAACGTGCGCCAAAGAAGGCAAAGCCTGTTTGTTCGGCTGGTAAGGTGATGGCTACAGTCTTTTAGGCCAGCCAAGCATTTATTGACATTGTTTTTTAGAGAAAGGCAAGACAATAATGGGAGCTTACTATGTTGCAGTGTTAGGTCGATTCAATGAAGAGATCACGAACCTGCATGAAATTTAATACTTTACTAGCTATCTGAAACTAATAAACCTTTACCTTCCTACGCAATAAAAATTAAGACTTCCTAGTAAATCGTGAACGTTTTTCAATATTTTTTTATTTAGTTGCAGAAAATTCTGAGCTCAACCATAAGCAAAAAGTATTTGCTGACAAACCTTATTTGTTTATCTGTTTCAGACTGTACAAGTTACTGTTTGACAACAAATTGGTTGGTACACTTAGCAGAAGAGAAACAATGACCCCCATACTGTCAATCATATATGAACGGAGGATCATATTTCTTTGCAACTGAATGTCGTCTGGTTTCATAATGAGGATGAAGTAATGTCCCTGTCACGAAATAGAGTAGAATGCCAAATACAAACCGTGTAGGAGGTAGGTATCATATTATCGACATAATATCCTATCGTTATCTACACAGGCAGGTAATCTTTATGACGCAAGGAAATTGCACATAACATAAATGTATCATGGGCATGGAATCCTTTCAAAATACAGGCGATGTACGAAACATCCCCGAGGCCAGACGAAAACAAGGAATATAGGGATGTGTGTTGGTACGCGTAGGCTTGTCACGTCTCATTAGAGGTGTCCCAAGGACAATGCTCAAAAGCAAGTAATAACGTTAGCAAAAGAGTTTAAATTTTATTGAGTGACAGTGAAGATGACGAGTTACAATGTATCAGTGGCGAAAGGTCCTACCACTATTCATTCACCTATCCACTATTCATTATTTCAAAGGACATTTTTAAGTTTGTATTAATGAAAAAGCGCCTGCACGCAACGATAAGCAAATCTTCCGTACGAAAATTTGAGGTTACCAAAAAAACCCACATTGTTTTAGCTTATATTCGTACTATGTCTAAACTTTGCTATATGTTGCCAATATTCATTGTTCTTACTCTCTCTCTTATGCTCCCATGCGCCTGCTCCCAACTGACATTACTAGCCTGGCGCCTGCCATCTCTTTTTCTGATTAAAGCGATTTTAACGTTTTTCTCGTTCTGATGCGTTGACATGTATAAGTAATAAGATTGTGAAATTATTTTTTTTTGTTTAGAATGCTAAAAGGAAATATATCGCAACATAGTCATTTTTATTTAGAAGTATAATTTTTCAGATAAGTCACTTTCACCATACTTCAAAGACACTGTCATTATCAAGTTGTCAGTGATTTTTTGTATTGTGAAAATGGTACCTTAAGGGCAGTATCCGATTGGGGTACCGCCAACCTCGTCAAATTCAATGCTACCAAAACACAGGCGTGTCTGTTCACCAGCAAACGGAGTCCATTTCACCTGACTCCAACTTTTCGGGATGTATCCATACCAATTTCTGACCATCTCAATCTTTTGGGTTTGGAGCTAACCTCCAACCTAAATTTTGGGCGCTCCATAGAACGAAATGCTAAAACAGCAGCTAGGAAGCTTGGCATTCTTCTCAAGGTCAGGCGATATTTCATGCCGAAACAGCTCTTGGTACTTTACCAGGCTCAGGTTCGCTCGTGCATGGAATACTGCTGCCACCTTTGGAATGGTTCAGCCAAGTACCAGCTGGCTGCACTCGATTCTGTGGAACGACGTGCCAAAAGACTCATTGGTGACCATTCGATCACTGCTAAATTGCAGAGCCTCGAACACCGTCGCAAGGTCGCCTGTCTCTCGGTCTTTTCGGTCGGTTCGATTCTTCATTTATAATGCGAACAGCCAAGGCATGGAACTCTCTTCCGGCGTCAGTCTTTCCTGAATCCTACAACCTTGGGATCTTCAAGAGCAGGGTGAATAGGCATCTACTGAGATCTCGTGCTTCATCTTCGGCCACATCATTACTTCCCATCAGGTGAGATTGTGGTCAAATGCGCATCCAGTTAATCATAAAAAAAAAAAACCTTACGTTCTGAAGAAATTTTTTTAATTCAAAAAATTGGCGCTTTTGTTACACGGTGAGTATTTTTCGACCAGCTTACCCTCGCCATAATTTCACGCCTCGCCAATGCAATGTACCTGTTGCCTATAATATGATCATCGCCTTTTAAGCAAAATATGTACGCCGATTAAATTGCGTAGGATTTAATACTCAATTGAGTACAGACAATAATTGTTAAATAAGAAGGAAGCTACAAAAGTAAATAATTTAGGTAAGCACTAACTGTGTCCGTGTAGTTCCTGGCAGAGTATAAATGACCCAGCCCGTTTATTCCCGATGGGTGTCGTGAAAGGCGACTTAACGATAATGAGCAACTTTATTGATCAGTGTTGGGTCATTGGTGTATTAACCCAAATAGTATGTGAAGAGGAAGACCTAGGCGCAATTACTTCGATCAAGTAAAAGAAAAGGTGAATGTCGTGTCGTACCAAGAGGTTAAATCGAGGGCGGAAAGCAGAGAAGTGGTCATTACTCCACCGACAAGAGCTTAGCTCTTAAATTGAAGAAGAAGATGAGAAAATCCCAAATCGTTTGTGATTTCTTTTGGTTTAGTGGTAGTTATCCATGAATGAATGGTGAATTATGGCCCACCTTTCGGAAGAGGCTGTGCTAAAGCAGTGGGGGATTATCAGTAGATATACTCGAATATTCTCACCCAGTCAGGAATGCTGGACAAAGTTTTTGCTGGACTCCCTACAAAGAACAATTCGACACGTCTCACAGAAACTGAGCTACTTGGCAGCACTAGTGCGGACCCTTACTCCGTGACTAGGGTACTAACTGAATCAAGTAAATATCTATCAACGGAGTGACTCTTTAGGGAAATGATTTACTCTACCCCAGTGAAACACTACTTGTCTTTAGAGAATTGCACCTGAATGTACCTCATAAAATATATAAAGATATTATTGGGATATAATATATTTTATTTCATGTGTTGATATTCGTTCGAGGCAGTTATTTCGTATTGCCACCACAACCTACGACTAACTTATTGATCCTATTGCCTGGATTCGCCTGCAAGGACTAACTTTATCGCGGGTATGTTTAATTTATTTAACCCGAGGAAACTACTTACTTTATTGGGATAAAAATATATAAATATATAAAATATAGTTTCTACCTATTCAGGATGAATTTGAATTCGAATATTTCCCATTAACTGGTGATGCCAGTCTTGATTACGAACAACGTTCCACTCGGAACCATTGCCGAAATCACCTAGCCGTTAAGTTAGACTAGCTTTCCGTTCGCAGCTTTGCCTGCGTGGAATGACTTTATCTCGGAAATTTGATTTCCCGCGAGAAATGCTCACTAACTTTCAAATTTCATCCAAATCCGTTCAACTGTTTCTCCGTGATTGAGCAACAAACAAACAAACATCCAAACTTTCGCATTTATAATATTAGTGAGATTATATAAGATATTCGTCACTACTACTCGACTGTAACGAATCCAAATAACCAGAACTACCGACCTAACTTTAGGACTACAATATGCGCTTTTCGGGATCTCTACTAAAATTACAGTCATGTCGGTCTACTGATCTGTAGTAAATAATGCTATTAATTTTTTTTTCGTTACAGTGATCTGTTTACTACAGGACGAATGTATCACCAGCGGATTAAATAAAAAATAATTATTTTTGATATTATGTTTTATTATTATCGAGAAAAAAAAAGCATTTTTCCAAAAAATATTTTTTCTCGTACTTCGGTTTTGCTTTAAAATTTTTGATGCATAGTATTTTTACCCGACTGCCCAAGGAAGTAGGCTAATGTTTTTATTATTATTTTGTATATTTCTACGCAATTAGCTATTACAACATGTATGCTGATATTGTGACACAATGTTAGTTGCATAACTATTCTGAAATATTAATAGAGAACCAAAATAAAATAGGATGAGTAGGTACTTACTTTTAAGAGCCTATTTATTATCAGAGTACAAGTTTCTGATAAATTACACCCATGTTGTGACATAATTACCTACCCACATCCCGTACTTTGTGTCCCCCATAAAGCCTCTCAACCGTGATAGAGCAACTCGGAAATAAGAACAATCTTTCCTTTTTCACGGACAATATAAAACCGACTTGTTACGTTCTATCAACGGAGCGTAAATGATCATTATCTTGTCTGTCTATAAATGATTGAAACGTAGAGCTAAAAAGATTGAATGTGATGGAAAGGGCATTACCTTTATCAAAAATATAACACCTGTGTTTAAGTTTAAGTTGGTTAAAATAAATTTTATAACTTTTCCTAAATAAAAAAATAACGGTTGTGGGCAAAGGAAATTAGATATATGTAATGCATTTCACTCGTAGCGCAATCGCAGATGTCAAGCAATGTTTGGCGAGGTCAGTCATTTGATGGGTGACCATTAGTGTCATTTTAATACGAGTGTGTCTGTGCTTCAGAAGGCACGTTAAATAGTTAGTCCTAGTTGTTTTCAATTGAAGACAGTCGTTGAAAGGGGCGGCTTAAAAACACTGACTGTCAGGTGGCCACTAGTCTTTGCTTACAAAGCAATAGATGGTAATTAATTATGATGATCATGACATGAATGACGAGTATCATGACAGGTAGAACAAGTGCACGATTGAAATTTGTTAGTGCGACATCTAGGTACAACAACCTTTTATTGTATAAAGGGAGGCTACATTAACATGGAAACGTTCCAGTTAGTTTTGATACGCTCAAACAATTGGAGATGTCGCTGTCTTCTCTTTATTAGCAGTTGAGTAGGTAGTATCACCATTGCGCAGTAGCGCCATCTTGAGTATAGTAATTGATCAACCAAGTCAGGACTGAAACAGGTTGTACTTTCAGCGTTTCAATAAGTACTCACAAGAGAGCGCCTCTGGAAGAATACGAGTAGCGATTTACTTTTGTTTAGGTCGCCCGTGTACATTTTTTTTGTTATGCCCAACGGGTCACTTGACCTCAATCACACCTGAATGTTAAATGAAGATGCGAACTGACCCGTAATTTGGAGGACTGGCTATCTTATCTCTGACAACCGGAACACAATAACGCTATTAATATTACTGTTTTGGCGACTGACTTAAGATGGTGGTAGCTAGCCAGGCGGACATTTAAAATGCCATACCATTAACCAAAACCGAGTACTAAACATGTACCTACCCCGCTGGGGATCGAACTCGCGACCTACGATTCGTAAACCCTATGTTGTTTACATTGAGCCACGGAAGCTCTTATTTCTTTTCGGGGGTGCCGTCGGTTCTCACACGAGTGGAATACTTAATCATTACATCAACGACTTATTATGAGCACAGACTCCTGTCATCACAGAATATACAGGGCCCGTAACATATAGGAATAGGAAAATATATTAACCTTGCGCCACGAGCACATATTACAAGAACATTTTAGTTGAAAAATTTAAATTAGAAGATTATTAGATAAGTAATTTATTGAAAAATATTCCTTATTCTTAAACTGTTGAAGTTGGGCATTGGAACTATAGGTTTGCTTTTTGTATATTTCTCGACTGTGTAATTCTTACCTCTTCTGTCATGAGAGGTTTAATAGTTTTTTTTTCTTATTTAAGCAGACTGACCCTACGGGATTATTCGAAGGCCTTGATTGATAGGATTGACGGATTGATAGTTCCTGACAGTCGGTCATGTATGAATTGCATTTGGAAAGATATGTCCATGGCGGAGTTATGGATTTCTGTAGATAAATAGGTACATAAAATGCAATGAAATGTAAAGATAATCCTTTTTATTTACAAAACACAGTAAACATTTACATATGCCTTAATATTATTTAGATACAGAGAAGGTACATTTTCTCATAAATCTTAGAAGGAAGTTAATAAAATGTAAGATTAAGAAAAAGTGTGTACGCTATTATTGACCGATAAAACGTACTTTTCGCAATATCTTCTCAAGAATTACGTACACAAATTAATAGACTCGAAGAAAATGTGTACTTTAAAATCTTTTTCCACCATTTTTAAATTTCGAATGTAATTGAATCTCTATTATGGAATACAACAAAAATAAATAAATGCGATTAAACAAATTTGTTTAAGATTGAATGAATGATTTATTGCTCAAAGTTAAGGTGTTATAGATACAACAATTTGATTTTGGAGCCCCTATTAAGTAAAAAAATACCTTTGCTAGGGGTCTCTGCTCTGCCACAGTGGACAGGTTAATTCATAATTAAAATCAGAAGAGTAAAGAGTTTATGTTTTCAGATTGAAATATAGAGTTATAAGTTTATTTCATACATTTTTTTCAGACGTGTTCGTGACATAATATAGAGTCACCATCAAATTTATTTTAGCAGCCAGAGTGGTCAAACCTTAAATATATTTTGAAATAAAATTAATTATACCTTAGTGCTGCTAGCTGACTTTAAACAAAGAAAACTGCAATGTGGTTAAAGGTTTATTTTTCTGATTAAATTGGATATATTTTACCAGCATGGTAGCTAAACTTTGATGTTAATATATAAGCACATATATTTTTACCACAATTTTTCTAACAGATGCCACACATTTTCTGTGCTTCTATGTATTTTTGACATGAAAACACGGTAATTACGTTTTTAATGTTGGGAACATTACTTCCCGACTATATTATTCACAGACGTATAAGTATATATTTCTTTTGTTCGATCATGTACGTACAGATACCATCAAGGTAAATAATCTAAACCATCAAAGGCTTTAAGGACTTTTTATACGTAAATATTCTTTTTTTTAATAAATTTAAAAATACAGATCCCACATTTGGCATGAGGGTTAAATCATTTTTATTACAACCTGCCGACTTACGAGTAGAACTTATCAATATGAATAATGTTACAGTCCATCGCGACTCATTGTGAAGTATGGCGAACTATAATACTAAATAATATGTATTCACAGCTTCTGAGGGCACGTTAAATAGTCGGTCCCAGTAGGTTCCAATTGAAGGCCGCCGGTAAGCCAAGTCGGTGGCAAACAAGGCCGGCTTAAAAACAGGAAATGTCAAGTGGCCACTACTCTGACACAAATCCGCCAATCCGCCCTGGGCCGCATGTTGATTTAAGGCCCATTCCCTCTTCCAGTGAGAGAAGACTGTGCCCCAACAGTGGGAACGCGTAAGGCTGTAGAAGATGATGTTGAACCTTAATGTAAGAAGTTGGTACGTAGGCAGACAAAAAAATGAATTATAATCAATGTCCTGACTGACTTCTGTCCCTTCTTAATGAAGGGATTATTCGAATTTCAAAGAAAATTAAATATCTATTATGGAAATGTTCTATTATGAAAATAAATGAATACGTGTTCCAACATTTTTATTTTTTTTTCTAAGAAATTGTACATTCTATTCTTACAACTTTTCTGAAACTGTATTTTCTTTTCTGTTGTGTATTATAGTGTATTTGTATTGTATTGTAAGAGCAATTAATTTATTAAAGTATGGTTATTCAATGGCGACCGTTTCACCATGTTCAAAATGAATTTATATTTAAGATCCACGCGTAAGACGTAAAACTAGTGCAATAATAATGCCCTTAATTTTTTGAAGTGTTAAGATAACAATTTACCACATGTCAGTGTGACCAAGGGCTATATAAAATTAACCAGTAATTTTCCGGAATTATAAATATCAGCACTTACAAAATTTAAATCTCATAAAATATGACGTAAATAAACACCACAACAGTTGCTTAAAAAAATTAGGCTAATGGCTAACTTGTCAATCAGATGGACGAGTAAAGCCGAGTAGGTACACATGATTTTTCGTAAAGTTGACACCTTCAAATTTGGTATATTATTTTACAAAAAATATGGGTCACATTATTTTTATAGCTTCAGGATATCAGCTTCTGCTTGATCGCTCGCTATGGACTCCGTTCACACTATTATGCGACACGACTATATTGACTACTAAACTAATATATGCCTAATTATACTAACTCTACCGGCGCCCAAAGTGATCAACTCTAATTATTTAATAATAAATCTTATAATCAAATTACCCGTATTAATCAGAAAAAAGAATATGTTTCTAAACGTTTCCCATAAATCCATTACTTAATTTATAAAATATATTCACTTAATCATATTTTATTCTATCTAGAGTAAGTCTTAAAATGTATAGCTACACAGTCAACATTTAGTTCAAGCTTAATTAGATAAAAAAATAAATTACATTTTGTACAAAATCTTATACTTAATTTACATAGGTAGATATGTACAATTATATAACTGATAATAATAGTAATTTTTATTAGCCAAGTTTAAAATTCATTTTAAGTAACCTGATAATTAGCGAGTGATGTGTAGTTTCGGCACTTAAAAAATCGTCCGACCAACCCGTCTCTTCACTGTGTCTTATTAAAGGCGACTATGGGACTTTCCACCAAAAAACATCTATAGGCTCACACCTTGTCACGTGTGCATTTCTGTATAATTCGAAATGTGAAACGTTGTTTCAAGCATTCAAGTTTTAATATTCGTAACACTCAAACGCTAATGTTTAGGATATGACTGACCACCGCATTTGGGACAAAGGTCCTCATGTTACTTATGTGTGTAATATTTTGAGTTATGGAAAAAATATTTAAAGGCAACTAACTAGAAGAGAGACCCCTGACTCCGAAACTAGTTGAACTGTATTCACGTCCGTACGCATCATTAACATTATCACCAAGTAGAGAACAGAATTGAACAGAAACAAACAAGGTAAAGATATGGAGAGACTAATGTAAAGTAGTTACAACATACTGGTATAAATAGGTTTTTAAACAGAGGTCGTTGCCAAATTCTAGGGTCAATACGTGTCTACTTTAGATGCAAATAATTTTTAACAACCTAACTTTATAGCCCTAACCTTAACCTACGAGTATATACATATATCACATTTTCTTAATAAATCAAAGCACAACACTTTCCGACAGTACTTCTTCATGTATGGTATAGTGTCTATGATATTTACGCACTGGTTATAAAAGACTGACGTTATGCCCGTTGGAATATTTTGCAGATGACCTCAGGGAACGTATCGTGGTCAGTCTAACCGAGGAAGTGTGGTCGCCGCGACGTAGAAGGGATGCGTGGTGACCGGATTCCCTGTAATAAAATAAAATAAAATAGATATAGAAAAGAAAGTGCTTACACCCGGAATCGGATCTACCCTGCTGTTTCTGGTTCTAAAGAACAATCGAACCAATCTGTCTCCTCGCGTGGGTGTCGTACACAAAACAACTTCATCGTAGAACTTGCACGTTTCACCGGCGATGGGCTATCATTATTTATTTATTTACTAATTTACATGGAATCAACAGCATTATTGCAGAAATTATATTATAGTAAACTAATACCAAACTTATGCCAATTAGTGATTCTTATTATATTATTGACAATAATTATTGTTATAATTGAGTGGGGAACGTTTTAATTATATTACAAGAAAATTTGGATTTTTACATTATTATTATATAGGTATTTTTTTTTATGCACAACGGGTTGGTACTGGACCTCAATCACACCTGATGTTAAGTGACGATGAAGTCGATCATCGATTAAGATGAAGAAGATCACCTTATATAGTATTTCGAAAAATAAATGCATGGATATTGTTTCATGCTTCACTTTAAATGTTTGGAAAAATCAATCGCTTACATTTGAGATATTTCTGACCACCCTATTTGGGATAAAGGTCGTGACGTTATGTATATAAAAATATACAGAGTGGGGCCCTGAACAGGGGTAAATAAAAAAGTGGGGCTTCTATTATAGTATCTGTATTTTTTTGGAAATGGTCATCTAAACCCCGTAAATTCTGCACAATTAAATTTTAAAAGTATAATCACCATTCGTTCGTAATATCAAAACGAGATGACCCGACAACGCACAACGTAATGTTCAAGTTGTTTGCCATACATTGAAGTTGCGATTAACTTTATTAAAAAAGATCGACAAAAGGCTTTCAGATTCTAATTGGTCAAAACATCTCCAACCAATTGCTGACGACCTAATAGAACCCGTAATTTTTTATATGCCCCTGTTCCAGGCCCCACGCTGTATATACCTACTGATTTCTTTAATAAATTTTTAAATTTAAGACCTAAATGACAGGCCGCCTTAGCAAGTGATCATGCTCTTCCAACCCAACTAAGTTAGACCAACCTCTCTTCATGGTGTGGCTCTTTCGATCAATAGGTTAATATTTCATCCTGCTATATGATAATGCCCAAACTTTATATCCAACTCTCAGCCACTGAGATAAGCTCATTGATTTACACTAACTAGAGCGCGCAGGAGTCCGTCTACTTATGCCCACGATTCTTTCAGGTCTCACTTATAGATATGATATTAGTAGTAGGGATTCAACGGTTCTGGACCACCCCAGTTTTCTGGTCCATCACTCCACCCCCTGCTCGCAAAAAGGGCTTCACATATGCTCGCGGTATGTGTGTAATAAAGTTTATTCACGGTTAAATTCGCGCTTAGATTCGCGGTATGTGTAATAAACTTTATTCACGGTTACGTAATAAAGTTTATTCACGGTTAAATTCGCGCTTAGATTCGCGGTATGTGTAATAAACTTTATTCACGGTTACGTAATAAAGTTTATTCATGGTTAAATTCACGCTTAGATTCGCGGTTATTATCGGCGGATGTGTGGGTGGCTTGGTTCGGTTCACTGACAGATATCGTTCGGCCATATGTGAGATATCACGGTGCTCGCGGAATAATCATCGCGCTTCGTTGCGTAATAAATTCGCGGTTCCATATGTGACATGTCGTGGTCCTCTCACAGAATTGATCGAGGGACAGATTGAGAGCGGCACGGTTGCATTGTTATGGAATCATGGTAATAAAATTAATTCACTGTTTGATTGGGAACGCTCGCGAACGCTCTTTGAATCATGGGTGGTCCGGCGAGTAGAGTCCGAACAAAAGCGTACTTATTCTTAGAAAGTTTCTATAGCAGCGGCATTTCTTTGTGAAATATTTTTTTATCGTAAGTATTAATTTTACGTTGCTGGGTAGAGTCCAAACAAAAGCGTGGTAATTGTGTATTATTGTTGTATGTACATTTTACGATTATTGCTGTTTCAAAATGGAGTATCCCGTCCTTACCTTAAATTTTTTTCATGGTTATTGCCACAAAGTTTCTATAGAAACGGTATTTCTTTGTTGTGAAATGAGTTTTTGCTACGTTGACTTGTCAAAACAGGATCTCGTGTGACATATATAAGAGCGCTAAGGCCTACGTCTCTCTACACAGTTCGAGAGATACCAGTTGACAAAGCATCTACTATGGTGAGTTTAATTATTTAATTTTACCTATTTTTCTCAATTGTGTTGTGTTGTGTGTGTTTCAATATGTATACGTAGTGTTTCCAAACTGTTATAAAACAATTCCTAACATCTGAACCTAAATTATCCGAGTCGTTAATGATTTCTCAGTGAATTCTCGATGTCGCTAAGTTTGTCCCTATTCTAATTTAACTATACTCTCTTGTTTCAGTGTGTGTTATATTGTTCTAATGTATAATCGTTAATTAATCAATTATAGTGCGCCTCGATGAATAGGGCTCTGTGAGCATCGTGGTTTTTTGGAAAAACTAAGTCATACGCTAACCCAATATTTAAACTTGTTTCAGACATCAATTCCCGAGTGTGATTACACATTTAAGAACTATTATTTTCCTGCCTCTCCTGATTTAAGTGATGATGAAACTCGCGGTTCTCCCACATTAAAGGCCAAGCAAAATACCGCAAAGAGAAGCATTGATGCTTTTTTTGAGAAGCCGAAGAAAAAGAAGGTCAGAACGCACTCTTCAAATGTGGCCCAGGCTAACGGAGAGGGAACATCATACATTTCATCAAATAACGACGATGGATCCACTGCGAGCCATCTCATTAAAATAGAAGTGTATGAGATGAAAAAATTGAAAGATGTTCTACCCATTGATTACTGGAAATACGCAGATGTACGTGTTAAATATTACATCACATCAGAAGAGGACAAAAATTATCAAAATACCAGAGATTTAATTTATAATATAACAAAACAGGTGGCAACTAGGAAGGGCTGCACAAAATATTTCATAGAAACCGATAAGAAACAATAACACCTTACCTATTGTTACCACTCTTACTACCTAATGACCCCCCGCCATGCTACTTAAAATCGACTATATAATGAGGGTTTCAACTCAAGTAAACTGAGAGTCATTCCTAATCAACCATTGACTGAAGTTTGTTAGTGGTAGTCTAAAAACCAAAGACCTTTATTAGTGGTAGTCCCTTATTCAGTGTTAACACGATGGCACATTTCGATCTCAACAACCCAATATTTGATGAGCAATTATATCAACTATGTATCGAGGCAGAACAAAGAAATATAGATCAACAACTCTACGATATCTGTGAGCTCAGTGATGCTGTAAACCAAGTACCACCTGAACAGTAAGTAACTTGTACTATCTTTAATTCGTCCAGGAACACACAGTTTAATTATATTATGTGATTTGTGATGAAGCTCTCTCATTATCTATTGAATTTATGCAAACTTGAACTCTCGTTCTTATGTAATAAGATAGTTCTCATTATCTATTAGTGTTATACAAATTTGAATGATATTTTATGAGTAATAGGACACAGTTTACAAATCTTTCAAAGTTAACCCAAGTACATTGATGGTATGAGTAGTGGGGTGAACGACGTTACTACATAAACGATTGTTAGTAGTGTCTTTACCTCATTTTGTTACAAGTAACGTCTCAAAACTAATACACAATGTTGTCTTTATCGACTCAGGAAATTATGTCATTAGACAAATCGTTTCTTCTAAACAAATTTCATAATTTCATTAGGCTGTGGTACATTAGTCATAAACTTCCTAATTTCATGATAGAGGACCCAGATATTATACCATATTTTACTCCTTGTAGTGGGCATAAAATAAGAAGTGATGCGACTACTGAGAACATTGATGAAATTGATGGTGTATTACAAATGCAGGCATATTGTAAGCTGTGTAATCCTTAATGTGGGTATTATGAAAGCAATTTTGATTGTGTTATTTCATTATTATAACTCTAATACTAATATTGTGTGTTCTATTACAGTGCAAGTAATCAAACCGGGGGGAAAAGAAAGGTGCAATCGAGTGTACAAGTTGCATCGAAATCGCGTCGCACACAAGAAGCAAATGAGTCATCTAGTTGCACTGAGTATATCAATGTCGTGAATAACAACAACGCGTCGACATCTACGAGCAGATCGACTAGCAGTGCTGGACCTTCAAATGTGGTGGTGGACCCCATAACATGTGGAATATGTAATCACACGGTGAGTCGAAGATATTTCACTAACCACTTGCGGAGTAAATCACACAAAGAAAAGGTTTTCGTTCAAGAACATAATCTCGATAATGTTAGTATTATTTCTACAGCTTTTGGTTCTAGAATATTAACCTACAGAATAACTTCACCTCTTTCCAATGATAATAATGTTTTACAAACCCCGGAATTGTTCATAAAATCAGTGAGGGAAACTATTTTATTTCTTGTAGAAGAGTGTTTGAGGGAGCTGACTACTATTAAAGTCAACTTTATAGTTCATGCGGACTTTGTACAGGAAACTAAAGACATTAAAAATTCATTTGACTTTCAAACAAATAACTGGTCACTTTGCTTAGGTGAAAATTTAGATATTTACTTCAATACATTGATGGAAAATATTAAAACAAGGATGACTGACTTTGAGAAAAAAGATAGTGGTTGGTCTTTGCGGGAAATAAAGTTTTTAGAAATGAATATTAATCAATTTAACCCCTTACGTGGCTCGACATATATCGATTTACCGATAGATATTAAACACAAGAAAGCTGTAATAAATGTAAAAAATAGAGACCAACAATGTTTAAAGTGGGCTTTACTCTCCGCAATGTATCCAGTTAATACTCACTTAGATCGGGTATCATCTTATATTAGACATGAGAATAAATTGAACTTTAATGGTATTCAATTCCCAGTGAAGTTAAAAGATATAAGTAGAGTTGAAAAACAAAACAATATAAGCATTAATGTTTTTGGTTTGGATTACAACAAAGATACTAAGAAAAATACTATTGTGGGTCCTTTGTACTTTACCAAGTCTCGTAAAGAAACCCATGTAAACTTGTTATACTTAGTAAATGGTTCCGATAACCATTATTGTTACATTAAAAACATGTCACGTTTGGTAAATAAACAAGTCACTAACCAGGAGAAAGCGATACATATTTGTGATGGTTGTTTATTATATTTTACTACCAGAGAAAGGTTAACAAACCATCAAACAAAAGATTGTGCACAAATAGTTACAGAATTACCTGGAATGAATAAAAAGACTAAGAATTGGTTTGGTCAAGAAATAAGTAATGATAAAATTACCTTCGATAAATTCCAACGAAAGTTAAAATTACCCTTTGTTATATATGCAGATTTGGAAGCCATTTTGAAACCGATTAAATCATGTGATCCTAATCCATTAAAATCATACACCCGATCAATACATGAGCATGAAGTGTATAGCTATGGTTACTATATAAAATGTTCCTATGATGATTCCCTTTCCAAGTATCGAACATATACTGGACCAGACTGTGCAAAAGTATTTATGGAAAGTTTATATAAAGACTTATCCGAGATACAAAAAAGGAATTGCTTTCAAAAACGACCCCAACCATTAACTGATGCTGATCAATTGAAAATTAGTCAATCAGAGTTATGTTATATATGCGAGACTCGATTAGATAATAATGATACCGATCTAGATTTTGATTGGAATACTGGAAAGTTTAGGGGGGTAGCTCATAAAATATGTAGTTCTAAATATCGTGTACCTTTCTTCATTCCAATTTTGTTTCATAACTTGAGTAATTATGATGCTCATTTTATTGTTCATGCACTTAACTTTATGGATGGTGAAATAGAAATTATCCCACAAAGTAAAGAAAAGTACATTTCATTTTCTAAAAAAATATTTATAAATGGTCATTCAATATTTTTAAGGTTTTTGGATTCTTTCAAGTTTATGTCCAGTAGTTTAGATAGTTTGGCAAAAAATCTTAAAGAAAAACAATTGAAAGAGTTAAGAAAACAATTTCCTGAGAAAACTGATTTTCAGAGATTAATAAAAAAAGGTGTATTTCCATATGAATTTATTAACTCATATGAGTCGTTGCAGGTCACATCACTTCCCACGCAGGATCAATTTTACAGTTCTTTGACTGATACATGTGTATCTGATAATGATTATAAACATGCTTTAGATGTTTGGAAACATTTTAAATGTCAAAATATGTTAGATTATTCAAATCTATACTTGAAAACCGATGTTATGCTATTAACCGATATCTTTGAAAATTTCCGTGAAGTGTGTATTGAAACTTATGATTTAGATCCAACTCAATATTACACAGCTCCGGGGTTAAGTTGGGATGCGATGTTGAAATACACAAAAATTGAATTAGAATTGTTGACTGATTTCGATAAGTTAGCGTTTGTGAAATCTGGTATAAGAGGGGGTGTATCACAATGCTGTAATAGATATGGAAAGGCTAATAATGAATATCTCAAAGATTTCAATTCAGATTTACCAAAATCTTATTTGATGTATTTTGATGCAAATAACCTTTATGGATGGGCAATGTCACAATACTTACCTGTAGGAGATTTCAAATGGGTTAGTGCAAATACTGATTTTCATGTATCACTTACATCTGATGTTGGATATATATTGGAGGTCGATCTCCATTATCCTGAAAACATTCATGATTTACATTCAGATTTCCCCTTATGTCCTGAAAATATTGTTATAGGTAATAGTAAAGATAAGAAATTAGTTCCTAATTTATATAACAAAAAGAATTATGTTATACATTATAGAAATCTTATACAATGTTTGCAATTAGGTATGAAATTGCTCAAAGTCCACAGAATTTTACAGTTTAAACAAAGTCCCTGGCTAAAAAAGTACATAGATTTAAACACAGAATTGAGAACTTTAGCAAAAACTGATTTTGACAAAGATTTTTACAAACTTATGAATAATTCTGTGTTTGGTAAGACTATGGAAAACATAGAAAAACGAGTTAATGTAAAATTATTAACACATTGGGAAAATCGTGGTAAAACTCAAGGTGTGCAAAGCCTGATAGCCCGACCGGAATTCCATAGCCTTTCAATATTTTCTGAGTCACTAGTTGCTGTTCAATTACACAAAACGAAATTATTCTACAATAAACCTATTTATTTAGGTTTTTGCATATTGGACATTTCAAAAACTCTTATGTACAATTTTCATTATAATTATATTAAACCAAAATATAACAATAAAGTAAAGTTACTCTATACAGACACGGATAGTTTAATTTATCATATCTTTACTGATAACTTTTACACAGATATAGCACTTGATATATACAATTATTTTGATACTTCAGATTATCCATCTAACAATGTCTTTGGTATTCCACTGTTAAATAAAAAAAAGTTGGGATATTTTAAGGATGAAAACAATGGAAAGATATTTAAAGAGTTTGTTGGTTTGCGATCTAAAATGTATTGTATAGATGTTGAAAATAAGGTAACCGCTAAAGCTAAAGGCGTAAACAAAAATGTTACGAAAAAAATGTTAATGGAAAATTATAAAAAATGTTTATTTCATAACGAAATCCAAATTTCGGAAATGTATAGAATAAGAAGTTTAAAGCATACTATTTTCACTCAGAAAATAAACAAGATATGTTTATCTTATAATGACACTAAGAGATATTTTATACCTAACTCTACAGATACTTTTGCTTGGGGTCATTACAGTATTAAATAATGTATATACATTTTAAGTACCACTATTAGTATAATATCATTATTGTAAGATTATTTTAATTATTTGAATTGTAAAACTGTATTTGAAATTTTTAATTAATTTTCATTATTGTAAGTATATTTTAAATTGTGTGATTTCTAAATGTAATTTATATAATAAAATTACTGAGTGACTTTATAAGAGACTTCCTATTTTGTTTAACCCCATTCCTAAACACAGAGCTTTATAGGTTACACGTTAAATTGTAACAAAATAAAAAAATGTTTCATTTCATCCATCCTTTCACAGCTATTGTAGCAGGCCCAAGTGGTTGTGGTAAATCTAACTTTGTTACCAATTTCTTAAAATATGCAAAAGATATTTGTAACAGTGACTTTGAACGGATATTATGGTGTTACGATGAAATGCAACCTTTATATAATTTGAACAATGTTGATTATAAACAGGGTAGCCCTGAGTTAAGCATGTTTGATGGTAAGCTACCACAATTACTGATAATAGATGATCTTATGCGAGAATCCGATGCCCGCATTGTAGATATTTTCACTAAAGGTAGTCATCATAGAAATCTTAGTGTGTTTTATATAACACAAAATTTATTTCACCAAGGTAGAGGGCAACGCGATATTTCCTTAAATTCGAGTTACATAATTTTCTTCAAAAATCCTAGAGATAGAGCACAAATACGTCATTTAGCACGTCAAGTAATGCCAGATAATTCCAAATTCGTCGAAGAAGCTTATAAGGACGCTACAGCAGAAGCACATGGTTATCTAATGATTGATTTAAAACAAAATACAAATGATATGTGTCGTTTTAAGAGTAAACTCTTTCCCTCGGATGAAAACTGTGTAGTTTATTTGCCGAAAAAGGGTTATAAATATGATACACACCGTAATCAAATATCAGTTAGTGGTCGATAATGCCTGAAGAAGCAGTACCACAAGATCAGGAATTATCACTAGCTTTACAAGTACTCACACCGAAATATCGCAAAGCTTTATTGAAAAAATGTAGTGAAGATAAAATAAATCGTATATGTGAAAGTATTGTAGATACTTTCATTGAAATCCCTATAAAAGGGGTGCGGCAATCAAAATTTAGTTTCTTGAAGTTACATTGCTTTTTTTCAACAAATATTGCATAGTGTTTCCTTATAATAATAACAGCCTCAAAATATTATTATTATTAGTCGGTTACAATGGTTGGTAGAGTGACGACGCATCTTGAATTACTAAAAGCTTTGCATACGCTTAAACCTAAGTATTGTACAGCCTTGTTGAAAGTATGTCGCAATGAAGAAATAAATTGTTTATGTGAATGTATTTATAATATTTTGAATGGTAAAATTCCTCTGAAGGATAGAGATAAATCCAAGTTGAGTAAATACAAAACTTTGTTGAGAAAATTAGTATCTAAGGGTAAAAGTAACTCCCGAAAACGAATTATTATACAGAAAGGTGGAGCATTCTTACCCATAATTTTAGGTTCTGTTCTTAGTGGATTATTAAGTTCGTTTTTGAATAAGTAAAATGGAGAACACAAAGAAAATGATACTTGTGGAACCTCATGTCATTGATAGGATTAGACACAGTGATAACGTTCCTGAAAAACCATTGTCCCGTCTCGATGAAGAGATGAATAAAATCTTAAATAGTAAAATTGAAGACCGTGAGAAATGGATGCAATATTTACAAATCTTACAAAGATATTTACATTTTGCTGGTACAGAACGTCATCCCATTACATTACCAATAGTTACAGATGCCCCTATCAATGCAGTTTTTAATAGTATTAAAAAGGAAGAAAATAATGATAATGCAGTAGTTCCAAAATTATCAGCAACAGAAGAAGACGTAGTAAAGGAAAATCATATAGTATCACGTTATACCCCAAGTTATTTGTTTAAATTTATACCAAAAACATATAAAAAAAAGGGTGAACTATTATTAGAAGGTATATTGTCAGAAGGAAATGCCATTACTTGGGATGGTGAAGGTAAAGTCATAATCAATAATGAAATTGTTCCTCGCAGTAATATTGTAGATTTAATTAATGATGTCCTACGACCGTTACGACGCCCAAAACCATCAGGTTGGGAAAAGTTCGCTTCAGCTCTAAGGGACATAAAAATACCATTAACTTGTATAAGTAACCCAGAAACGCTTGAATACATAAACAACCTTGATTCGGCTGATTTTAACAAAGACGATTTAGTAGACAAACATAAAACACCAAAGCGAAGACGTGGTGACTTGCTACATAAAAGAAAATTAGATTGGGAGAGATGGAACCCCAACTAGATGATATAAATAACATATATTATGATGTCTCTCACCCGGCTGGATATAGCAGTGTTAACAAATTAGTAAAAGCTATGCAAGGGAAAATGAACAGACAGAATGTAAAGAAGTGGTTACAATCTCAAGAAACTTATACTTTGCACAAACCTGTTAATAGACGATTTCCTAGGAACAAATATATTTTATCTAATTTAAATGAGCTATGGCAAGCGGATTTAAGTGATATGCGAACATACAATAAATATAATGATGGCTTTAATTATATTCTCTGTGTCATTGATGTATTTAGTAAGTACGCTTTTGCAAGGCCTATGAAGAAAAAAAATTCTGAAACTGTTAAGACATGTTTCGAAAGCATATTTACTGAAGCAGGGGCTACTCCTAGACATATACAATCCGATAAAGGTACCGAATTTGTTTCAAAAGATGTAAATCAATTCCTCAAAAGGAAAAATATTAATTACTATACAACGAACAATCCTGATATCAAAGCTAGTATTGTAGAAAGATTTCAGAGAACACTTAAAATGAAAATGTGGCGATATTTCACTCATAATAATACATATAGATATATTGATATTTTACAAGAATTATTACATTCTTACAATCACAGTGTACATTCCAGTATTAAAATGTGTCCTAGTGATGTGAATTCGAATAATATAATGGCAGTATGGTCTAATTTATATGATAAGGACAATAATGAGCATATAAGTGATCGTTCATCATTTAAAGTAGGTGATCATGTTAGAATAACGAAATATAAACACATTTTTCAAAAAGGGTATGAAACAAATTGGTCGGATGAAATATTTATAATATCATCTATTGTTAAAAGATTTCCTTGGGTTGTTTACAATTTAAAAGATCTTAAAAACGAACCAATAGTGGGTACGTTTTATGGTAGGGAACTACAAAAAGTAATCTATGACCCCACCATTAAATATAAAATCGATAAAATAATATGCACTCGTCGTTTTGGTAACAGAAAGGAAGTGTTTGTCAAATGGAAAGGATATCCTAATAAATTCAATAGTTGGATATCAGCATCAAACTTGGAGTTAATATGATAGAAGATAGCTTTTATCTTACTTTACCAAGCAACAGTTCAACTATATATTTCCCTCAAAACACAACAGCTAACTTCATAACAAAGCTACCTAAAACTGTTCAATTGGAGGGTGAATGGGTTGTCGGGTTAGCTGAATTTCATTATCCCTGCTCGATATTTAATGTTCAAGAAAATGAGAATATTCTCTTCATCAAGCAAAAAGCCATAGTAGAAGGAGATTACAAGAGTAATGATGCAGTATCTGTAGAAGATAAGTCTCACAGTCGTATTGATCTGAATGAAAACTACTATTATGATGATCCATCGTTAATACCAGTGGAATACAAATCTCAAATCCCATCTTTTACTTATGACCACATCAATAATTTTCTAAAAGTATTCAATGAAAATAACCTCTTACGTAACCAAGTGAAATTTGAAATTGATGACAACTCGAAACTTATTACTGTTACGAAATTAACTAACAATGTATCATCGTTGGTCTTATCCCCTACGCTAAGTCTTCAACTTGGCTTTGAGCCTTATACAAATTTAATAACAAAGCCACATGCAATATACCCAACGAATTTACAATTGGGATTGCCTTCACAACTGTTTATTTATTCTGATATTATCCATCCACAAATTGTGGGGGATGTGATGAGCTCGTTATTTAGAATCATTCCACTAGATCCATCAAAATACATTTATGGTGCATACAAAATGCATATATTATCTCCTATTCATTATCTTCCAGTCATGCGTAGAGAATTTGATACCATAGAAATAGATATAAGAACCAGCATTGGTAATAGAGTACCATTCCAATTTGGAACTTCATGTATTAAACTTCATTTTATGCGAATAAAATGAATCATAAACGTGATAACATACTTTGTCCTTACCATCATTATTATTCTCACCAAGCTGGTTCAGGTGTGGGTATTATATATCGAGGTATACCTTATCAGCGTGGTCATGGCATTGGAAGTTTTTTAGGAGGACTGTTTAGATCTGTATTTCCACTCTTAGCGAGTGGTGCCAAAGCCGTTGGAAAAGAGGCATTAAGCGCAGGTGTAGGGTTATTATCAGATATGATTAGGACACAACCAATGGAGGAATCTGTTAAGTCTCGTCTCAAAAATGCAGCTGCTAATTTAAAACGAAAAGCGGATGATAAAATCGATTCACTTATGTCTGGTTCCGGGTATAAAATCAAAAGACGTGTAAAGAAACCAATCATTTCATTGAAAGCATCTAAGCGAAGAGGGGTTCAGAAGAAGAAAAATTACATAAAAGATATATTTTCGGATTAACTATGTCGTTCTTACATAATCATTCTTGTGAGTGTGTTAAATCAGAGTTGGATCTTTTTGCACTTCCATCAACACAGACAAGTATTGAAAGTGGACAATGGATTCACTGTACACCAATATCATCTCTAAGTGATGAAGGGCCAATTGAGTTTGTTATGCCAGGAACTGGTGATGACTACATTGATTTGTCACACACTCTGCTTCATGTTAAAGCTAAAATAGTCAACATAGATTCTACCGCTGCTTCTACTAGTGTTAAAGTGGCACCTGTAAATAATTGGTTGCATTCACTTTTTAACCAACTAGATGTATACTTAAATCAAAAACTTGTATCACCTCCTAACAACACATATGCATATCGGTCTTATGTTGAAACTCTACTTAATTATGGACCTGCGGCAAAACAATCACATCTGACTTGTGGTATGTGGTACGAAGACACAGCATCTAAGATGGATTCATGTGATGATACTAACGAAGGGTTCATCAAAAGGTATCAACGAGTAAAAGATGGAAAAGTAGTTGAAATGATTGGACATTTACACGGTGATCTCTTTAATCAAGAAAAATTTCTTATAAATGGTGTAGAAATACGCGTTAAATTAGTGCGTAATAAGGACTCCTTTAATCTAATGTCATCATCCCAAGATTCTAAATGCAAAGTTCAAATTGATGGTGCCACTCTTATATTACGTAAGGCAAGAATAAATCCATCAGTTTTAATTGCCCATCAAAAAGTTTTATCCACTACTACTGCTAAATATCCAATTACTCGTGCTGAAGTAAAAGTTTTGACTATCCCCTCAGGAATACGTGGAAAAAGACTTGATAACGTATTTCTTGGGCAGGTACCAAAAAGATGTATTATCGGGTTTATTGACAATATAGCTTTTAACGGTACTTTTAATACCAATCCATTTAATTTCCATAATCATGATATAAATGTATTTAGCTTGTATGTAGATGGTCAGCAAATACCTTCTAAAACTCTGATGCCATCATACGAAAGTGGTGTGTTTACGAGTAGTTACCACACATTATTTACTGGGACTGGTATCCACTTTTTAAATGAAGGAAATTCCATATCGATAGAGGACTATGCAAATGGATATTGCTTAATGGCATTTGATTTAACTCCCGATCTATCTGCAAACTCGAATTCACATTGGAATTTAATAAGACATGGGTGTGTTAGAATAGAAGTCCAATTTGAATCAGCACTCACCAAAACTCTTAACTGCATTGTGTACGCTGAGTTTGACAATGTTATTGAAATTAATAAGAATAGAGATGTAAGTGTAGATTATAATAGTTAATTAAAGGGTAACATTAAACTTTTTATTATAAATTGAAATTCATGTAACATTTATCATCACTTTCCTTTTAGTATACCTCAATGTAAGTATGTTCGATTTGTTTCATGATGAATACCCGAGAAATAGGGCTATGTATGAAAGATATTAATCCACATCTAGAATTTAATGTGTTCGCTGCTAACAGAATTCCGATGTACATAGAAGTGCCGACTTACTTTATTTCTAACTTAGATCCCGATACAAAACCTGGATCACATTGGGTGGCTATTAATATTGATGAAAATGGTGTTGGTGAATATTTTGATTCATTTGGGAGAAAGCCTACCGGTTACCATAGAATGTTTCTAAACAGGAATACTCGAAAATGGTTATACAACAATGAAAAGCTTCAAAGTCATTTAACTTCTGTTTGTGGTGAATACTGTTTAGTATATCTATACTTTAAATATATGGGTATGAGTATGTTAGACTTTATTAGATGTTTTTGTGATATACCTCTGTATAATGACATTTTGATAAATAGAATGTTTACAACCTTATTTTAGAAATAATATATTACAATGATGATGATAACAAACTCTTTCATTTATTTCCCCCTCCCATTTTTAATATAAAGCTATAGAAAAATAAAATACTATAATTATAAGTGAAAAAAAAATTATTTTATTTTGTAATTATATATTATCAACTAAATATAAACTAATTACTTCTTCATTAGATTTAGAATTAGATAGTCTACTATCGGTCGGACTGTATACTCCAGGTGAAATAAGGTAGTAAGAGTGGTAACAATAGGTAAGGTGTTATTGTTTCTTATCGGTTTCTATGAAATATTTTGTGCAGCCCTTCCTAGTTGTCACCTGTTTTGTTATATTATAAATTAAATCTCTGGTATTTTGATAATTTTTGTCCTCTTCTGATGTGATGTAATATTTAACACGTACATCTGCGTATTTCCAGTAATCAATGGGTAGAACATCTTTCAATTTTTTCATCTCATACACTTCTATTTTAATGAGATGGCTCGCAGTGGATCCATCGTCGTTATTTGATGAAATGTATGATGTTCCCTCTCCGTTAGCCTGGGCCACATTTGAAGAGTGCGTTCTGACCTTCTTTTTCTTCGGCTTCTCAAAAAAAGCATCAATGCTTCTCTTTGCGGTATTTTGCTTGGCCTTTAATGTGGGAGAACCGCGAGTTTCATCATCACTTAAATCAGGAGAGGCAGGAAAATAATAGTTCTTAAATGTGTAATCACACTCGGGAATTGATGTCTGAAACAAGTTTAAATATTGGGTTAGCGTATGACTTAGTTTTTCCAAAAAACCACGATGCTCACAGAGCCCTATTCATCGAGGCGCACTATAATTGATTAATTAACGATTATACATTAGAACAATATAACACACACTGAAACAAGAGAGTATAGTTAAATTAGAATAGGGACAAACTTAGCGACATCGAGAATTCACTGAGAAATCATTAACGACTCGGATAATTTAGGTTCAGATGTTAGGAATTGTTTTATAACAGTTTGGAAACACTACGTATACATATTGAAACACACACAACACAACACAATTGAGAAAAATAGGTAAAATTAAATAATTAAACTCACCATAGTAGATGCTTTGTCAACTGGTATCTCTCGAACTGTGTAGAGAGACGTAGGCCTTAGCGCTCTTATATATGTCACACGAGATCCTGTTTTGACAAGTCAACGTAGCAAAAACTCATTTCACAACAAAGAAATACCGTTTCTATAGAAACTTTGTGGCAATAACCATGAAAAAAATTTAAGGTAAGGACGGGATACTCCATTTTGAAACAGCAATAATCGTAAAATGTACATACAACAATAATACACAATTACCACGCTTTTGTTTGGACTCTACCCAGCAACGTAAAATTAATACTTACGATAAAAAAATATTTCACAAAGAAATGCCGCTGCTATAGAAACTTTCTAAGAATAAGTACGCTTTTGTTCGGACTCTACTCGCCGGACCACCCATGATTCAAAGAGCGTTCGCGAGCGTTCCCAATCAAACAGTGAATTAATTTTATTACCATGATTCCATAACAATGCAACCGTGCCGCTCTCAATCTGTCCCTCGATCAATTCTGTGAGAGGACCACGACATGTCACATATGGAACCGCGAATTTATCAATAATACACAATTACCACGCTTTTGTTTGGACTCTACCCAGCAACGTAAAATTAATACTTACGATAAAAAAATATTTCACAAAGAAATGCCGCTGCTATAGAAACTTTCTAAGCTTTTGTTCGGACTCTACTCGCCGGACCACCCATGATTCAAAGAGCGTCCGCGAGCGTTCCCAATCAAACAGTGAATTAATTTTATTACCATGATTCCATAACAATGCAACCGTGCCGCTCTCAATCTGTCCCTCGATCAATTCTGTGAGAGGACCACGACATGTCACATATGGAACCGCGAATTTATTACGCAACGAAGCGCGATGATTATTCCGCGAGCACCGTGATATCTCACATATGGCCGAACGATATCTGTCATTGAACCGGACCAAGCCACCCACACATCCGCCGATAATAACCGCGAATCTAAGCGTGAATTTAACCGTGAATAAACTTTATTACGTAACCGTGAATAAAGTTTATTACACATACCGCGAATCTAAGCGCGAATTTAACCGTGAATAAACTTTATTACACAAGCCCTTTTTGTGAGCAGGGGGTGGAGTGATGGACCAGAAAACTGGGGTGGTCCAGAACCGTTGAATCCCTACTACTGATATTAGGTACAGCGTCCAACCCTCTTGCGGCTTCGATTTAGTACCATCAGGACCTCGGATAAGGGCACAGGAAACTTTTTTTTTATACACAACAGGTTGGTACTTGACCTCAATCACACCTGATGTTAAGTGAAGGTGATGTCGAAGGTGGAAGCGTACTGACCCGGAAACCCCAACACATTTGGGGGACTGGCTATCTTATCTCTGACAACCGGAACACAACAATGCTATTAACATTGCTGCTTGGCGGCAGATTTAGATAAGATGGTGGTAACTAGCCAGGCGGACATTTAAAATGCCCTACCACCAACCAAACCGAGTACTTAAACATGTACCCCGCGGGGGATCGCACCCGCGACCTCGGAATCGTATACATGTCTTAAAAGGCTAAGGGATAGTGAGCAGGCAAGTAACGGCAGTGACAAGTGGTGAGGCAGCAGCTCTAAAACATATACCGACCAAGGCGATTAGCGCTAAGCCCGTACCAGTACAATTTTGTTGGATATTTTAAAGAATCCCGAAACGAATCTTAAATATTTTAAAAGATCGATAGACTTAACATTTTTATTAAAAATTGTTAAAAATAACAACTGCACCATACATTATAAGAGAGTATGAAGTAATCTTTTCTATGGTATATTTAGCTACCATGCACAATGAGTCAGTTCCTGTTGTTTTTAATTAAAAGCAGTTCGATGTGTTATTGAAGTGGTTTAAAAATGGCCACTAACTAATATTATAAATGCGAAACTTTAATGTTTGTTTGTTGCGAATCGGATGAACGGATTTGGATAAAATTTAGTATATAGGTTAAAACATAGGATATTTTTTATCCCAATAAAGTGAGTAGTTTCCATGGGATAAACAGTTTTAAACATACGTGCGAAAAAGTTATTCCACGCAGGCGAAGCCGCGGGCGGAAAGTTAGTCTTACATAAATCCACCAAACCTCACTGGGTCTGTATGATGGATGGTCCATACCTACTCATATAGAGGGGGGATATGTTTCAGCTATATATATGATACGAATATACAGGGCGTCCCAAAGTTATGGGACATGAAGGGGAAGTACCTTAAATATTGTAGATAGTGAATTTTGCTCAAAGAAGACTTTATGTTATTTTTAAAAGTTAGTAATTCTGCATTCATAGATTTTCTAAAAATTACTTGCTTCGGCTGGGAATCGAACCGACTTAAATGTGAAAAAAAAAACACCCTACTTTTATGATGCCAATCGAAAGAATAGCTAAAAAATAATAACTCTGCCTAAGTAACATAGTATTTTAAAAGAAAGGAACAACATAAAATGATTGAGTCAAATTTCAAGAAAGTTATTTATTGCTAAAGTGATTTCTTCTTTTGGGGATACGTGAAAGATATGCTATACAAAAAGCGATACGAGAACGTAGGCGAGTTGCAAACAGAATTGTGCCATATCACATCGAGTGTTCACCATAAAATGATTAGAAAATCAACAGGCAGCGGGCTCATTAAAAGATTGGCGATTTGCGTAAGACAAGAGGGATCACATTTTGAGCATTTAATTAATTAATTTACAAAAAAATACCTACTTAATTGACTACGGCAGTTTCATGTATGTTTTTTATTTGATTAAAATGATTAATTTCACGTTGTTCCTTTCTTTTAAAATACTATGTTACTTAGGCAGAGTTATTATTTTTTAGCTATTCTTTCGATTGGCATCATAAAAGTAGGGTGTTTTTTTTTCACATTTGAGTCGGTTCGATTCCCAGCCGAAGCAAATAATTTTTAGAAAATCTATGAATGCAGAATTACTAACTTTTAAAAATAACATAAAGTCTTCTTTGAGCAAAATTCACTATCTACGATATTTAAGGTACTTCCCCTTCATGTCCCATAACTTTGGGACGCCCTGTATATGATGTGTACGAGCATGTGGTATGTGATTCACTAACCATCACCCATAAAATATTCAACACTGATTTTGGAGTGCATTATTTGAGTAGGTTAAGAATAGGTACCTGTCGCTATGTCGCGATACTTTCTTCTTGGGCCACAGGTGAAAGGCCCCGTATATTACTGGATTGACAAGGCTGTTTGACATGCCAAAGAAGAAAATCCCGGAGAGTAGTTCATCGCTTTGCTGAAAATGAGAAATGGTTAAGACATTAGTCACGAAAATTAAAATACACAAATTACGACAAGAAAAAACAACACTCATTTATCATAATTCTTATTGTTCATAATATTAGCTACCAGGACTGTAATTAAAACAAATGTAGGTAAATGTATCATGCTTTTTGGGATTGGTATTCTGTGTCAACAATGTTACTTATATAAAGCTGCCCAAACTCGTATCGGGCCACGCGTAGTAGAGTTGCATAGTCATAATATAAAATTTTAGTGATTTTTGTACAAAAGTTTTGTTTGTCAGAGATGTACTTTGATTGAAATTACATTTTGCCATAATTTATCTAAAAACTCTCCTTTTATTGCAATTCTTTTAATTCAGTTGTAAGTTCTGGTGTTTACATTTTGATTAATCGAGCCGGACTTAAACCAGTAACTTTTGGATACTAATAAAAGAGGTTATTGTAATATCCAGCCCCCGTAACATGGCATCGTTTGTCGCGCGCGACGTAGGAGTGAGAGTGGGATAGTTGTATATTTCGTCCAAGCGAATGAGTAGGACAAATATTATCTCGCATGACATAAAGGTTTAACGCGTCTGTCATGCTATTAGTGGGTTACAACAGATTTATCATCTCATCACAGCATTACATGCGTTGTTATTTTGCGAATTTAGTAATACTAAAAATTTCGTTGGCTCTTTCGTCACAAATCGGGTGATGGTTGGCTGCAGAAATAGATGAGATGAGGCTGTTGCACCACCCAGTTTGACAGTATAGAGTTGTGATAATTTGAGGACTACCAAAGAAAATAAATACCAAAAATGTCATTGGCTCTTTCTCAACAAACCGGGTAAGATACCTACTTAGCTGCAGAAATAGGTGAGAAGAGGCTATTGCACCATCTAGTTACCAGTGTAGGGGTTTTATAGGAGATTACATGCGGTTACTTCGAGGACTTGGAAGTAATACCAAGTATTTTATTGACTCCTCCATAAACCGGGTTTCGCGAACGCGAAAACGAACGCCCCTGGTATTCTGGAATGCAAATATGAATGCGAGTATTCCGCTTTTTAAAACTAGCGCCATTTATCTATAGCTCTAAAAGCGAGTAGCACGAACGCACCTAACTTTAAAATATGCCGAGTAATATGTAAAATTGCCGAGCTGATCCAGAAATTCGAACAAAGCCGTTTGGTTTACATAATGACACGAAAGATCGCAAAGAGAAACAAGTGAATTTTGAGGTTAGAGTGTAATCAACTTCTATTCGCACCAGCCAGTTGCCAGTATAGGGGTTTTAAAGGAAATTACATGCGGTTACTTTGAGGAGTTGGAAGTTATATCAAAAATTTCATTGGCTCTTTCTATACAAACTGGGTATTGATGTTTAGCTGCAGAAATAGACGTACAAGAGCCGGTATTAGCAGTGGTAAAGGACTACCACAATCTATAATTTATTGCGTTGTTCATTTCTAAGCTAGAAATTTGAAGTTGTTCAACAATTCATTAATTTTCCCTGACCTTCAAACCCTACAAATGGTTTTATAAAATTCCCGCATCAAGCTTCACATTAACCTTTTCATTAGTATGGTTTCCTATTGTAATTGACCTGTATTTCTAAGAAGCTAATTTGCTGAAAGCTGGGCGAACGGTATGTTCCAAGGAAAAAAAGTAAAAATAATACATAATTAGGATCATATTTATATTTTCTTCACAATCTATGCATATTGATTGAGGTCAAGAACCAACCCGTCGTGCATTAAATATATATATATATATATATATATATATATATATATACCTTACAATTGTCAATTTTTTGAACTGACAAACTCAAATACGTGGTTAGTTAGGTGCATGATGTTACCTACTCATAAAATAGCAAATTATTGGCTATCGATTGTTTCCCTGTAGTTTTGGTTATGTGAAACCTAACGCAAATTTTTAAAATTTTAATCTTGATCTAGAGAGCATTGGGACTTACCCTATAGGTTTTGATTATCAGTCAATTAGCATGGGAATATGTGTAAACCTGGTTCGGCCCATATCTATTTACAGGATTTGAAAATGTTATATTTTATTTTTTATCAAGAAAAGCGTACTTTTAGTAATTATCAGTAGAAAGGTTGATTGTACCAAATACCATAATAAGTATCGAATTTTACATCGCAGGATGTATTAGAGCTACGCATGTACGTAATTTAGCATTTTGGACGTGGAATATTTAGTACCTATACCTAAGGTTAAAATTGTATTTTATATTATATTATAACCAGCTCCGTGGCTCAATGTATACAACATTGGGTTTACGATTGGGAGGTCGCGGGTTCTATCCCCAGCGCGGTACATGTTTAAGTACTCGGTTTGGTTGGTGGTAGGGCATTTTAAATGTCCGCCTGGCTAGCTACCACCATCTTATCTATAATCTGCCGCCAAGCTAGCAATGTTGTTCCGGTTGTCAGAGAAAAGATAGCCAGTCCCCCAAATGTGTTGGAGTTTCCGGGTCAGTACGTTTCCACCTTCATCTTCACTTAACATCAGGTGTGATTGAGGTCAAGTACCAACCCGTTGTGCATAAAAAATATCTGTGAATATCAAATGGGTATAAAGTACTGGTGCGTAAAAAAGTGGCTCGAAGTCGCAAAACAGGGGTGTTATTAGTAAGAAGCCTGTGTGTCTGTAACATGGTAGCGCCAAAGCAGCCGAACATATTTAAAAACGGTTTTTTTATTCGAATCCAATTAAATTCCCTATTTTATTCGAATTCGTATGCCGTGGGATCGAATAACACTTGCTCGACAACGATAACTCGGTAGTCTAAAAAATGGAATAATTACGAGCTCGACAGTTACCAATGGTCCTTAGCAATGGTAACCGGTGAATAATTACAAGCTGGAACGGTCCTTACGAATGGTAATCGGTTAAGCCGTTTCGACGATATATAGCTTTTAATACAGTTGGTTTGTTAATCTGGATGATAAATTATTTTGCCCCTCGGAGGTTTTCTTTTATTTATTTTTTTGTTGAAATGGACTACCAGGGCCCGTGTATTCGCCGGCGACGTGATATTATTTTATAGAGTACTTTTTCAAAATGAAAAGAAGACTTCGTCCATATCCGTGGCCCAGGCCACCTCTCAGAAATGGAAATCTTTCTTCCGCAGTTTAGGCGTGAAAGACGAACAAACAGACAGTGTTTTGCATTTATAATCTTACTAGTATGGATGATTACAACCAAAATAATTTATCCGACAGTACTTTTAGCAAGAGCAATGCAGCATGCTTCCAAAGTTTGAATTGCCTAATATTTTCATCAGGCGCTATTTTAACTACAATGCAATAGCGGCGAGAACTGCACCAACAAACCTTGTCAGATTTAATGCTATATATGACAAAGCTACCATTTTAACAGATTCCAAAAAAGGAGGAGGTTCTATGTTCTTTTTTATTGTATGTTCATTCCAGTGGCATACCCTCCATACAAGTTGAAACGCAGTGCCTACCCTAGCAAATTGTACGCTTTCCTCGAAATGCATACTCAAGACATCTGATTCATATTGATATGAACAGAACAGTTGCGAAGATTGCTAAAAGAGTTTTTACTTTGTAGTTGTATTTTTTCTCATATAATAGCAATTTTTATCATTCACCCTGTGACAAAACGTGGTGCACGTCACTGGTTCATTTGTGTTTTCGTCAATTATTAACCGATTTTGATGATTGTTTTTTTTTTGCTAGGGCTCATCACCAATGTTGTCCCACATACATTTCGTTAAGATCTGATGATACCACTCCACTAGCGAGTGCAACCTTACTGAAGTCGGTTGGTATGCAAACTTTTGGCAGTTCAATTGTATAGGTAACCGCCTCTGTGGCTTAAAATAAGCAACATAAGATTTACAAGTCGCTGGTGCGATTCCTAGCGGATACAGTTGAATTTCTAAAGAAAAATACCTTTAATTCTTGTGCAGTAGGTCGTTCTACATAAGAGTGGTACTCGATATTTGCCTAAATACCTACTAAAGTTTTCGATAAAAAATTAATCGTTGGAACTTGGACTGTTACTGCTTGTCTGAGCCCGACTATACATGATTCGAATTCGGTTGAAAAAAGATAATTTTATCTCGTAACTTTACAGCATTATAACTATCCTTCCTAAATTTCAGTTTCGTAGCATGAATATACTGGCTATATTACTATATACTTATTGCATATTAGCTTTCGTCATATTTAATAACCAGAAGTTTGAGGGTAATTAATACTCACGTTTTTATCAGGATTGAGGAATGTAAATATTATCATCATGATATAGTAGGGTGTCCACCAGATTATGAACGCAGCCACGATGACGACTGACATCCTGAGAGACTTCATCTTCGCCCTGTCGATGAGTCGCCGTCGATTCATATCCGGAGTAAGATACTTTTCTTGCCTCATCACCTCGGGCTTGAAGACTTTCTCGCTCTCTGAAAAGGAATTGTTCAAGTTTTGAGGGCAACTCAATATTGGGATACCAAAGTTTGATCACACAAAGTTCTTGAGAGGTGACTTAATGGTTTCCAAACTTCGTCGCCGTTTTGATTTGATACTAACAATAAGTATCAAAGTAATTTCCAACAAAATTAAATAGGTGTGGATTATGGTTGCTAAGAAATTTGATAACGAATGACAAGTAGGTACTCGATTTCGTGTCTACATTTTAGGGTAACTATAAATTGAAAATTTTGAAAACCTTTGAGAGGCTATGATTATATAATCCAGATATGATTATCTGGATTATATAATCATATGTTATGTATGTAGCTATGTTATAAGTTGTGGACCGGTTTAACCAATTTCCATGAAACATATCTAAGAATTATATCGCTATCGCCAGATTTCGTAAATAAACCGTTTTCAAATCGGTTCTTCCGTTTCTTTTTTATTTATTAAGATAAGAAACAGTTACGCTTCACCTGCGTAGAATAACTTTAATTTGTTTATCCCGCGGGAACTACTCACTTTATCGGGTTTAAAAATATCCTATGTATTATTCTAGGGTATGTTATACCTATGTACCAAATTTCATCCAAATCAGTTCATCCGTTTCGCCGTGATTAAGCAACAAACAAACGAAACATGCAAACTTTTGCCTTTATAATATTAGTTAGATTTCGACAGTTTAAATCTTATATATTACTCATTGTGCAACCAATATCGTTTTCCACAGATAAGTATTACAAATTAAGTAACGAGTAAAAATTAAGTTTTGGAGCTAGAATACCACAGACAGACATATAGGCTTCAAACTTATAATATATACAAATGTAGACTTCACATTGAATTTCACTCACACACGGAATTCCATACAAACTTTTAAGTACAAATAAAATTGTCCGAAATGAGTAGACCTATTCTCATGAAACTTTAATACGTAAAAGCAGCATACTCAAAATATCGAATTTAAAACAACATTTTCCATGTTTTCTGTTACTGTAAAAACTGATAAATTATGTGCATGGCCCATCCCACCGCTCTCACTGTCCAACTACGGCATCCAAAAATAAAAAAACCTAACCTAACCTAACGTGTTCAAGGAACGCTACAGTGCAAAATTATTATGTAATAAGATGGCTGCCCACAAGTGTCGCATTTTAATACCGGTTTACAATGCTAAGGTAAAACTTTATAACAATATCATCTATAACACAAGTCTAGTTGCTTAGTGTGGAACTAGATGGCGCTGTGTGTATGTGCGAAGATATTTATTATTTATAATTCTGACTGTATCTATATCTCTTCGAAACATCAATTTTGTTACCGTGAATCGACATACATGCAGGAGAATAGGAAAACTACAATGAAAAGTTCCACTGAGGCATGAGAGTGCAGCTGCCAAGTTCTTAAGTAAAGCTTGGCAATATATTCCGGAAAAGAAGGCGAAACAAAACACACACTAAGTCGATTATTTTAATATAGGTAAGCGCCACCCATTAATACATTTGTATTAATAGGTGTATATTTGTACAAATGTATTTGTAGAATTATACCGATTTATTCACGTCCACTATTATTGTAGGTAAGTAAAAGCCCTATTAATTAAGAGATCCTTGTGTGACAAGTACGAAATGCGCTGGGAGGCGATACCAACGACTTATAAAAATTAATTCAATAATATGTCATGTCTCACACTCTTAACTGAGAATTCATTTACTTATATATGAATGGAAAATATAGTCTAGACCTGTGGCATATAATAACAAAAAATCATAATTCATTATTATAGGTCAGTTAAGTTTGTACATGCTACATTGGTACGTACTTAATCGTCATCTAACAAATGTATGCATCTGTTTACAGAACATAAAAACGTAAAATAAAATAAATAATTATTTAAAACAATATTCTACACTTTTGAAATGACGTCATGTACATTGCATTGTTTATACATAAATAATCTTTACAGTGATTTATAATGTAGATTGATGTTCTTTTAACAGTGGCGCCGACTTTGACAGATATGTTTTCATATAATACAAATTATAAAAATCACGACAGAGAACATAGAATAATACTGATTGAAAGAAACGTGCGTTTCAATTAAATTATTTTTTACTTTGAAGTGGTTGATTCAAGAGATTTTTTTGAATTCCGTGGTATTTTTTGTTAAAAAGTTTTATCGTGAATGCAATTTTACCAGTTTTGCTGAGATACATTGTACACTGAAAAATTAATTTATTTTGTATCAAATTAATAAAAGATTTGTTTTACTAAATCGACCCAGGTTCATTCAATATTTTTTTACTCTCAATACCATCGGGTAGCCATGGTTAATGTTTTTTGAGTTCAGTTTCAACGACCAAGTTAAACATTTGCAAAAATGTAATGAAGGAAACATTCACCATTTAATATTTTATGAACTTGGCTTAACTTTTAAAAATACAATACACTTGTTTGTTGCAATTGCTTATTCACGAAACTCCGTATAAATTCAAATATGGATCGGAGAGACTTGGCATCAATTCAATTTCCAGATGAAAATATGTTGAATAAATTTCAATCCGTTCATGTTACAATTTTTGTTGGTTATAATGTGAACTTATATAATATGTTACCTTTATAGTTCTTATTTGCAAAAAATATTTTTTGTAATAACTGGCCAAGTATCTATTTGTTTATATATTTTAGATATTCATTCACAAGGTTTTCGGTATGCATCGGGTATTCTATTGCAAATTATGTATCCTTCAGTTTGTTGACATTGTTACTACAAATTACAACGAGGACATTCATGCATATTTTTTTTCTTTTAAAATAAAGCAGTCGATGAATTATAAACAATGCGATAACCGCAATGTTATAAATATCCATTCTATCAAATTTGATGGATATGTAGACGTATAGATTGAGGTAAGAGTGGTCGTTAAGATGAGGCAATTACGACATCAAAAAAAGTTATATTTCACAAATCATGCTCATTAATAATTTCAAAACACTCACCTTCAAGCAAAATATGTTTTGAAATATACTCAAGCCCTCGAGTGTGTAATGGAAGGTCTACAACAATGAAATTTACGTTAATTTCAAATAAATGAATAAAAACGATAAAACGTGACAAAGAAAAGGCAAACGAAGGAAAAAACGTATGCAGAAAACAAGCACTCTCAACTCCTAATGCAAATAAATGGACGGCTGTGTTCAAAGGAAACCGTATGTATGAAAAACTTAGGATGGTAAAAAATATTTACACATATATTTTCATTGAATTAACATAGAAATAAAAAAGAAAGAAATTATATAAAGAAAAATGTTTATTTCATTAAAAAAAGAGTAACATCATATACAATTTACGCAATTAAGTATCTAGGTGTACATAAGATGGTATCATAACATGATCGCCGCATAATTAGTTCCAAAAGAAGTTAAACACATGACTTGGTAGGACATCTATGTTAGACTAGTGTACATTTTTGGACCATACATATACAGTTGGCTCCATAAATTACGATACACGGCAATTTTACATGATCAGTGGTAGCATTAAAGCTATTTAAGCTGTAGTGTTACCGTTAAAAAGATGTATACTTTTCTATTATTATTGTTTGAACTAAAAAACTAAATAAATTCTATTTATTCCTTTAAAAAAAAATATCTGATATACGTCGTAAAGTCGTCATGTTTTGGGTTTAATATAAAATGGTATAAAAAAGGAAGTCAAAGCAGCTATAACGGTGTATTTGAGAAATACTCTCGGTTTTCATTAACATATTAACATAACAATCGCATATAACTCGCAGCTCTTTAAAGTCAGGTTAAATAGGCATCTTCTGGGAAAGCTCGTTCCATCGTAGACCTTATCTCGACATTAGTCCAGATTAAGGTCAAGAGCGATCCCATTCTAATTAAAAAAAAAAAAAAAAACATAATGATTGACATCATTATTTTTTTTTATCTTTTCATCGGTAAATTATGAACTGATTAAACAAAAGCTACACAGAAAGAGAGAGCGAGAGATAAAGAACAGGCAGAGTTCAAATTTTGAATTTAAAATATTATGACTTTAACCGAAAAAGAAACAAACAAGGAGAATACTGCAAAAAGAGAACCAACGAGTCACATGGCGTCTCGTTACAGTAGGATTCGAAGAACTGCGCGACTTCACTCGTCCAAAATACCTCAGTACCGCAGTACGAAAGTTTTTAATCAATGATTAAAACTTTCGTCTTCAAGCAATGATGACTTATGACACTGAAACGTGGTCTTTCTCTGTGGACCTTATAGGAAACCTCAGTTACGCAACGAGCTATGGAGAGCGCAATGCTCGGCGTTTCACTATACACATCGAACCAGGAATAAAGAAATCCGTAAGCGACCGAAGGTCTCGAATTAGTAAATTTGAAGTGGCGGGCACATAGCTCGCCGAACTGTTGGCTGGTGGGGCATTAAAATACTCGAGTGGGGACCATGCACCGACAGGCGCAGCGTAAGGACGTCCATTCACAAATTTGGACTGTCGACCTCATAAAGGCCACGGGAAATCGCTGGATGCAGGCCGCTTCCAACCGGTCACTCTGGAGTTCTCTAGAGGAGGCCTATGTTGTGCAGCGGGCGTCGTGTGGCTGATATGTTGATGATCCGAAGTTCTCCACAATGATAGTCTAAACCAGAAGGTCATTTTAGACTGCAGTTGGAGTTTGAATAGACATCATGTTATCATTGATCATGCAAAACAGCCCTGTATACTCATACTCGTACATCCATACGTATTACTCAATTATGACGCCGATTGTACAAGTGGAACCCTGATTCTCGCGCACTCGACATTTCAATGCTGATGGACATCAATAGATTTATCACTTTTGTACGCGCATGTAAGTGTGAAAGAGATAGAATCAGTGAAATTTCGAGTGCACGAGGATCGGGGACCAGGTTTGTAAAGACCTAAGAAAAACTTATATAGTTCTTGCGCTTCCTCTGGCAACTTCATACATACGACGATTATTTCACATTGATTGAAATAATTGATCAATTTTTTATTTGTAATATTACTTATTGACTTAATTTATTATTACTTAGTTTGTCTCACTATTCACTTTTGCCTCTAGATTGTATAATTATTGTTTAATAGTGACTTTCCACCTAATTATTTTTTAAGATAATTGTAATGAAAAATGAGAGTCTGTAATTGGCATGCTTTGGCTTGTAAATTTTGTGTAATATTTTTTATAATGATGTTGTTGATTCTGTATTATCAATAAAATAAAAAAAAACTCAGCATCGAGTTTATTGCAAGATTAGATATTCCTAATGATTTTTAATCGAGAACAAAAATGCAATTTTTCGCACTGCATAAATTAAAAATCAGAAACATATCCCTAACACTGTAGAACCAAAACATGACCGCGTATCGCGTCCATTACTTCTCACTCCATTTAAAGCCGTTCGATGATTTTAAGCACCGCTTAATACGGTCGAGCTGGATCGAGCTGACTTTGTATTGTGAACTAATCATCGGTTCGGTACTGTTGTATGATTGGAGTCGGTCAAAAAACTAATAACTCACACTCACTGATAATATACATTGACTTTTTCTTCTTTAAATGCTGAATTATTGTGGTCGAGAAGATTATTATCAGCACTACCCATCCGAGTTGTATTCGACGATTGGACTCTTTCTCGAAGTTCAACTTATCTAATTGGATACTTGTCTACAACTTCGAGAATGGAGTACCAACGAGAATTGTTTGGGCGCGGCACGGGAATTCACCATAATATTCGTTTTGCCCAGCCCATGTTCATTGTATATTTTCAGGTTAATTTATTTTGCCTTAAGTACTTAGATTGAGTATCGCTTGGAGAAATTATCAATTCCAAACAAGGAATAAGTTCTACATTAAATATCTCCTATAATGCTCTATCATGATAATCATATATTATTCTAATTAGTACAAATACGAGTAACATAAAATCCATTAAGAAGTTCCAGTGGCAATCTTCTGGTTCCATCTTCAGACCCTCGTTATCATGTGTAATGGAAAGTACTCATGGCATAGACATATCCGCAGGCATAGACCGGGTCATCCAAAGTGTTACAAACATTTCATTGGTGTTAAAGCGGAAGTTTGGATCCAATGGGAAGTTAGTCACACGCCAACTTCATTCGCGAAATGTCATTGTTTTGCAGAGTAAAAATGCCGCATGGCAAGTAACTAACTAGCCCAAATTCGACTATCTTGTCATTTGCCATCAGAGAGTTCCAGTCCCTAAATCCCGGCTCCATCATCAGATCAACTCGGTGGTACCATAATATGTATTATCATCGAACTTACATAAACATCTCAAAATTCAATTCCATCAGATACCAGCAAGTGGTTGAAAAATGCTTTGCAAATTTTGAAACGGACAACTTCCATAGTTACTTGCATACGAACACTGCAAACTAAATAAAAGCATGTAAGAATGTTAATATTCCATATAGCTTCAATATAAAGTTAAATTTACAAGAAGGGATTTTGATTCACTTGATCGGTATTCGATTCAGATTTGATTTCACAAGGACGAGTTCCATATAATAAATTTTGTTCTCTAATGCTACTGCAAAGTTGTTGATGGCTAGGTACACTCGGCCCCACGGCGACTACAATGCTTCCAGTATAAAGAAGTGTCACAGCGTTCACATTTCCGATAACGTCCGCGGCCAGCTTACACTGGTAGTGTTACAATCGTCGTGATATCGACAGTAACTTATAAATTATTCATTTATCGGAACGTCCGCAGGTATTATGGTTAAGATTAATTTGAAAATGTTTTGGTCCTACGCAAATGGCCTTATGCTTGGGAACGAGCGACGAACATAATCTTGATGATTTTCATTTATTTATTGGATTTATATTTTGCCTCTTGTTACATTCTCTATAGTTATCTATCGATCCCTCACTCCTCTCAATTTTGATGTACTTCGCTATTAGTTTTTCTGAATTTCCTATCAGTGGAAAAGCAAACGCTTTTCGCCACTATATCTTCCTTCTATGTATACTTTTTTGTAATGTATCTTTCCCGAATAAAGACATTGAAAATGAAATTCCATTCGATACTAAGACTCAGCAGTTCAGCCTCGATAACAATTTAATTATTCCGTCCACGAATTAGAAGTTGAACAAAAAAATAAAGACCTTAATGGATACAAGACTTGAAGTTGAAATTGACATGGAATGCCAAGGTCAGTAACCTCATACTGCTGAAAAAAAAAGTTTCTATTGTAACTCAAAACGCTTTTTATGTGTATTGCTTTGTGCAATAACGCGTTTACAAACAAACAAAACGCCCTTTCAAAACTTAGGTATATAAATTATTTATCTAATAACTTTAAATTAAATATATAGTAAATTCTAATCTAATAGTGGAAAAATATACAATTGGTATCATTAAATAAATAAATAAATAAATATTTCGGACACTTACACCAATCATCTAGTCCCAAACTAACCAAAGCTTGTGCTATGGATACTAGATAACGGATAAACATACATAAATATTTATATAAACATCCAAGACTCGGGAATAAATGTTCGTATTCATCACACAAACATTTACCCCTCGCGGGATTCGAACCCGCAACCGTTGGTTTCGCTGATAGGGTCACTATCCACTACACCAATCGGTCGTCAGATCATTACAAGAACTGTCTTTAGTACACATAAAAATTTAAAATAAATACGAAATCCGAATTCAGGGTTCTCGCTGGTTAGGCCCGTGCTCCCTCGGGGTACATTAGAGTGTTTTTTGTAAAATAGAAAAAAGAAAACAGAACGAAAGGTCTTAACGAGATATTGATTTCGTTTGACAGTTGTCAAAATTTTAAAGGTAGTCTCGAGAGTATCTTCGTCACGATCTCTAAATAACCGGTTCATACATTCTCTGTAATGCTAAATTATCTATTGGTATGTTTTATAAAGTGAAGTGCCTGTGACTATTTTTGTAAAAAACTTAGGTATTGTGTAAATTTAGTATTGGTATTAGTGTTGTAAAATAATTTGGTTTATATTTACATTTATAACAATTTAATTTTAGGTTCTCCTTATGCGATTATTTATATTCATTTATTAGTTTTTAATAATCTATGCTACTCCACGTCCCTGAAAACGCAGGGCTATCCAGTAGCGAACCATCGGAAAATTATATACAGTGCCCCAGATGCCCCAAGCCTCGCTTCTTCAAAGGACGAAGGGGTTTAAATATACATTTAGACAAATTGCATCAAAATCGTTCTGAAATCCCGTCCTCAGCGCCAAATTTTACGTCTACCGATCCACATTTAGTACCTGACACCCCCTTTTGGAAATCATTAAGCAGTTTAAAACGATCTACACCAATCCTTAAACGCATTTCGCGAGGTGCGAGGATTGTTGTAGCCTAAACTCTCACAGATTGCATCAAAAAAGTAAGCCGGGAAAATTCAATTAAAGCCTGGAAGCATCTGCTCACCGTCCCTTACCGAATTCTACATATTGAAAAAAAAATTGACAACACACAAAAAACCCTAACTTCCCGCCTAAAACAAAATTGTAATAATCCTATTTCTAAAGAAATATGGACATTCACGCTCACAATCTAACTACAACATTAAGTGATGGTGATATTAGGGGTGCCGCACGAATTCTTTTTTCGCCTGATTCTGCCGATACACTTACTGCCCTACGTAGCAAACATCCTCAGCCTTCAGCGGATCTTCTCTTGCCCAATGCCCCCAACAGTGCGGATTCCGCTCTTGTAGTCTCGACCGATGCGGTTCATAAAGCTGTTTTCACATTTAATACTGGATATGCTGGGGGCATTGATGGCCTGACGCCACAGCACCTCAAGGACCTACTCGGTAGTGGCAGTGGGGATACCGGAGATAGCCTGCTAAAAGAGCTAACGGCCTTAATAAATCTAATATTGACAGGCTCGGTCGCAGATGCCGTCACCGATATCTTGTATGGGGCGAACCTCATAGCCTGGAACATAAAAGGCGCTGACGTCAGACCGATTGCCGTTGGCACTACGTATCGTCGCCTGACAGCCAAACTTTGCTGCAGGAGCGCGGCTGAACAACTAGCCAATTATTTTCAACCAATTCAGTTAGGTTTTGGCTCGAAGGGTGGCTGTGAGGCGTCGGTACATGCTCTTCGAACCTATCTAATGGGTCAGGATTGTGAAGTGCTGCTGAAAGTTGACGTAAGGAATGCCTTCAACTCAGTCGATAGAGGTGTCTTACTGACCCAAGTGCAATCAAAGCTGCCCTTTGCTTATAAGTTTTTATGGCAATGTTATAAAGAGTCATCCAAACTAATTTACAAAGATCATTTATTACATTCGTCCGTTGGGTGTCAGCAAGGTGACCCGCTCGGGCCGGCTGTCTTTGGTCTAGCGATCCATCCCATTTTAGAGAAATTGAGATCAAAATTTAATGTTTGGTACCTTGATGATGGAACTATTGGTGGTGAAGCGTCAACGGTCTTGGAGGATTTGCGGGTCATGATTCGCGAATTTGGCGGCATTGGTTTAGAACTACATTCAGCTAAATGTGAGCTGTATATCCCAGAGTCATGCCCGGATAAATCCACAATAGCATCATATTTTAATGCTCTGGCGCCAAATATTAATATTGTCGACAAGAGCACGCTTCATCTTCTAGGGGCACCAATTTTTGATGAATCCTCCTTTATAGACCTCAAAATTCAAAATTTTATACGCGTAGAAGCGTCGGATCGCCTTCAGCACATCAGTACCCATATAGCTTATACCATCCTCCGTTACTGTCTCTTCGTATCACAATTTACGTATGTTTTACGATGCTGTCAGTTATGGAAACACGATGATTTACTTTATCGACTCGACAACACCATTAAACAGTCGCTAGTTACCATGCTCAATACGAATTTCGAAATCAATACATGGACCCAGGCCTCCCTACCGATCAGGTTTGGGGGTCTCGGAATCCGCAAAATTTCCAGTGTTTCATTACCTGCATTCCTATCCTCTGTTCACAGCACGCAAACGTTGGTAAGTAAAATCTTGAGCTCAAGTCCCAACGTTTGCGAGGTGGCATACTTATTTGAGGCCAGGAATGCATGGACGTTGGCCTGCCCGAGGACTGAGTTTCCGACTGCTCCTTCGTCACAGAAAAAGTGGGACGAGCCGAGCAGGTTGGTGCGGGATAACCTTATTAATACGTCAACCAACCCCGCAGAATGCGCTCGCCTCCTAGCTGTCGGCGAATGGGAGTCGGGTTTATGGTTTCAGGCCCTTCCATCGACTAATATCGGTACGCTACTGGATCGCTCCACGTTTAGAGTTGCCACGGCCCTTCGCTTAGGCGCCCCCTGCGTGACCCCTCATGAGTGCAGCTGTGGACATGCGGTGTCGCAACTCGGCCACCACGGTTTGTCATGCTGCAGGAGCGCTGGGCGTTTTCGACGACATGCGGAATTAAACGACGTTATCCGCCGTGCCTTTACCACGGCTGGGTTCCCCGCAATCCTGGAACCTAATGGACTGGCGAGGGATGACGGCAAAAGGCTGGACGGTATGACGCTCGTGCCTTGGAAACTGGGACGATCTTTGGTATGGGATGCAACCAGCAGCGTCGATACCCTTGCTCCTTCCCATCTTCCAAGTACAAGCGGCACAGCTGGTTCCGCTGCCACCTCGGCAGAAAGCGTTAAACGGCGCAAATATGCCGGTCTCAGTGGAGATCACCTATTTGCGCCGTTTGGTGTAGAAACGCTTGGGCCGTGGGGACCGGGTGCTCACACTCTTTTTAGGGAGTTATCTGAGCGTCTGGTTGATGCATCCCACGATCGGAGGGCTGGCCAATACTTTGGTCAGAGAATCAGCCTCGCTGTACAGCGAGGCAATGCGGCCAGCCTTCTGGGTACCTTTCCACCAACCAGAGACTTGGGGCTAGTTTTTTATTTGTGATTTTTTTTTATAATAAATTGTATTATATTATAATAAGTTGTTTATAAATATTGTACAAATAATCTAATAATCTATGTTTTACTACTAAATATCTATACTATATCTAAATCAAGATACCAATTTGGTAGAAAAGATTTTTATTCTATCACTAACAGCTCCTCTATCCATGTGCAAAAAATCACGGCCTTTAAGATTACAATTTACAATGCAGTTAATAGTGTAGTTACTGGACTATTAAATAAATATAAATATCTTTGCACATACACACAGCGCCATTTAGTTCCACACTAAGCAACTATGCTTGTATTGTAGATACCAGATGGTTGATAAACTACACATATTTTTTTTTTGTAAATAAATACATAATATATAAATGAAAAGCATTCATAACTCGGGATCACATGTCAGTATTCATCATATAAACATATGCCCCCACCGGGATTCAAACCCGCGACCTTTTGGTATTCGTAGTATTAAATTATATAAATAGTATTTGTGTTCTTCAAACCTTTTCAGTGTCACTTATTCAGACATTCGTTTTTGTTATTATACGAAGCGAGCAACGTTACGAATTTTTTTAAATACCGGAACGTACAATGCCTTACTCCAACAATTGTCTCTTTTGGGCCATCAATATAACAACATAAAGTAATTACCATAGGTACATAAACCACGCTAATTTTGGAACAACTGTCTATTTTGTACTAAGCACATAATTATAATATACCTGGTCTTAAAGAGGATATCACATAAATAACATTAATGAAATAAATAAGGATTGTTTGCTGCGATCATTATTATTGTTACAAATGGAAGACTGGAGCAAATGTAAATATCGAGAACTCAAGAAAAGCAATAATGAGTAAGAATCTGTAAGTAACTGAGACGATTTCGAACTTCAATTCTCTGTGTTATACATATTATACATATAAATCTAAAGACACTGGAAAATGTTTTTTTTTGTGGAAATTATGGGTCTAAATTTAGTTAGTTTTAAATTTTGAATTTGTTTATAAACGACTGTTTGTTTCATAATAAAGAAAATAAAAAAAAATGTTTTAAGAGGGTTTATTCCGTCGAGTGGCGCCCTCATTGAATAAATTAAGATTTCTTTTTGAATACAGAATAAATAAAAAAAATCGGTCTGACCTGCACTCGAGAATCCTAAAAGCTAATTATAAATAATATCTGGGAGTACCCAAATAGCTTTAATTACGGTTATTTTCGAGAATTTTAAAACTATCGAATAAAACGGGCACTTTTTTATAATCGTGAATTTTGGTAAGTATCCCCCAACAAAACACAAATAATAAACACTACGTAAATAACACAGAATAAATAGTAACATTAATTTCACTGGTAGCACACTAAGTAAGATTTTCATATAGAAGGGCTATATTTATCCACTCTGGACTGAATGGGCTCTGACTCAGCATAATGCTGCAGTACAGACATAGGCCCGCATTACAGTGATGATAATTCTGCCAGTACTGCTTGCAGAAAAACGTGAGCCACATTAATGTAGCGAAACCAATCCAATTATTGTGATCAGAGGTGTAAGTAATAAATTAAAAAATAAGTGAAGATATTTTAAAGAGTGGTTTGAACAAACGTGTAAACAGTCTATTATAAAAAATACCTGTAGATATTTTAGAGAGTGGTTTGGACAAACGCGTATACAGTCTTTTATAAAAAAAACCTGAAGATATTTCAAAGAGTGGTTTGGACAAATGCGTAAACAGTCTATTATAAAAAAATACCTAAAGATATCTTAAAGAGTGGTTTGGACAAATGCGTAAACAGTCTATTATAAAAAATACCTGAAGATATTTTAAAGAGTGGTTTGGACAAATGCGTAAACAGTCTATTATAAAAAATACCTGAAGATATTTTAAAGAATGGTTTGGACAAATGCGTAAACAGTCTATTATAAAAAATACCTAAAGATATCTTAAAGAGTGGTTTGGACAAATGCGTAAACAGTCTATTAAAAAAAATACCTGAAGATATTTTAAAGAGTGGTTTGGACAAATGCGTAAACAGTCTATTATAAAATATACCTGAATATATTTTAAGGAGAAATTTGGGCATTCAGGCTGAACAATTGAGACCAACATCAACTCTGAAATAGCGAAACAAAATTCAGCTCCATACAGCATTTGCTAGAACTTATTTTATATTTATTATAAAACCAGGTGTAATCGATATTTGTCGTTCCTGATTCTAAGAAATATGAACGCTGTTTCTAGAATGAATACCTACTGTGCTCATAACAAGCTTGCTCATAAATCACCTATTGTGCCTTTAGAGGTAGCTCTCCAGTCAAAAGTTATAATGGATAACGTAACAAGTATATATACTGTTCCTATTAGATAATGCCCTTGTTTCCTTTCAGTTTCTTGATGTTTAATAACTACTCTACGATACTATGAAATGATGACCTGTCTTTTCTCTGTTTTTACTTTTGTCTTTGATTGTGATATGAATAGTACTGTAAAAACCTATCTACATTGGCTTTAGTTTTATATTAACTGCCAAATTATTACATAAACAGATTACAAAATGATGTTGCATGAAGTGTACTCCATTTTAATGTGTTTTTACACAGGATGAATTTGAATTCATGTAATTCCCATTAACTGGAGACACCACAATTGATTACGAACAACTTTCGCCAAGGAACTATAGTCGAATTCGAGTAAAAAATGTTCGATTATCCTTACAAAGTAAACCATTCTGAAACCATCTTTAGCATGGAAGTCCAACAATTTTCGGCTGGTGACTCCACTCCGGATTACGAGGAACATTTCCACTAGGAACCGTATCCGAATTCAGCCGAAAATAGTTGATTTTTCATACGAAAGGTGGTTTCGGAATCGTTTACTTTGTATGGGTAATCAAAAATTTCTTAATCGAATTCGGCTATGGTGCCTAGTGGAAACTTGTTCGATATCAAGAGTAGAGTCACTAGTAAACAAATTAAACCTATGTCACCTTTCAAGACTTCAATCAGGTGCTAGATACTCAGACTTCAATCAGGTGCATTGTCAAGACAGCTGATTTATACTGATATGAGCATGCATAAGAGTAAATTATTATTTTGTAGTTGTGTTTTTTCTCAGGACAAAAGAGACAATGAGCGGCATACTAAATGTTCATCATCATCATCAGCCCATAAAAATCCCACTGCAGGGATATAGGCCTTTCCTTGTATAATGAGGAAGTATAAATGTCAGCAAATGATATTCCATGGAAGGTATAGATAAAATGCTTACTTGCTATAGTCCTCACGGTTGAAACATAAGTAGACACCAGTATAAACAGTGGTAGAATGAACATGAAGACCAATGATAGCGTGGTATAAGCCTGTTCCTGCCATCTTTCAGTGTAGAACCCGTGCGTCACACATTGGTAGAAATCTTCAACGAAAGGACCTTGCGCGACCCGAAATATTATCGCCTGAAAATAAAAAAAATAATGTTATATAATTAACACTGTCACAGGCAAGTGTGTTTGAACTCCTGCAATATGGTGAACTACGAGTCCTACGAAACGCAATCGAGCAATAACTTCAGATTTTGGTAAAACTTCAAGTATAAGACGACCGATTGGTGTAGTGGATAGTGACCCGTCAGCGAAACCAACGGTTGCTTGTTTGTGTGATGCATACAAACATTTATTCCCGAGTCATGGATGTTTCTATAAATATTTATGTAAGTTTATCCATTATCTAGTATCCATAGCACAAGCTTTGCTTAGTTTGGGACTATGATTGGTGTATAAGTGTCCGGAATATTTAATTATTTATTTATTTTCTGCATTTATTGGAAATAACAGGGCTTGTAAATTTTCCTGTCCGTCAGTAGATATGTATATAATCTAGATAGGCACCACTGGATAAGCATGTCTAGGAAAGGAAATCATCTGTTGGAAAAGAAGTGGTGCATGAAACCCAAAGAAAAGAGGAAAAAATTATCTCCTCGCTTTTTTTCTTAATTTCAAATATAATTTTAGATTCGTTACCGCATCATTAACGAATCTACTCGGTTTTTTTAACCGTGATTCGAGAAGAGGGTTGTTATTACTTTGATGTACGTACAGGCAAAGGTCTTAAAGTCCTGCCGAACGCCTAAACAATTGGACCGATTTGAAAGCGATTTTATTGTCGAATTTCGTTTACATTTGGTTTGTTAAACTCCGTGAACAAGCGACGGGTATTGTTGGGTTGACGGGTGTGTTGATGGAGTGTTGTGTATGTGTGGGGGGTGGGGGTGGGGGGGGGGTCCAGTCTTTGTCCGGATGCATCTCAGCAATGCGTAATTAACATAAGTAATATAATAATAATATATCACAATATTATCCCACCCTACTGGAGTTTAGATATGTTAAACGGGAAGGGAAAAATAAAAATTTTAAGGACTAAACAAGAAGCCATTTTGTTGAGAATGGGTTAATTCGTTTCGGAGATATTTAGCTCATAACTCAGTTGTTTGGTGTATTTGGATAATATCAAAGTCATTCGCAAATTTTAAATTCATCGGTGTCGATTCGGTTGCACACGAACTAAACTAAAACCAGATTAAAGACTGGTGCTGTCACGTTATATTGTTCCAGAGGGAAAAAGACAGACCTACTTTAAAATTGATTTTAGTTTAGTTTGCGTACAACCGAATCGACACCATTATTATGTATTTATAGTTTGAAGTAAAGTTATTTTGTTTGGTGCTGCCAGTGGCGTGCCTTCCATACAGGCAGAAATGCAGTGCCTAACCAAGAAACTTGTAAGTTTTCCTCGAAATGCATTGTCAAGACAGCTGATTTATACTGATGTGAGCATGCATAAGAGTAAATTATTATTTTGTAGTTGTGTTTTTTCTCATTTAATAGCATATTTCATCATTTTGCCTACCCTGTGACAAAACGCTGTGCACACTACTTAGTACTGCTATAGTACCTAATAGTAGTAGTACCTGCAACTATTTACCAAGTAATGAAGGTCAATTCTACTAATAATAAAAATGTGATGTTTCTGAAGATTTTGAAACTTCAAGGAGATTGATGCTCCTTTCAATACCTATGTTTCTTTGTATTACCTGTACCGTAAACGGCTTAAGGGATTTTAATAAATGAAGTCTTTGTTATATTCGTCTTAGCCAAAAGGTATGGCAGGCCGGGGACTTGTTTATTAGGTAACCATCAACCACAATAATATGCTTCTGTTTATCCAGAGGTAAGATAACTTTCAAGGTAAGTTTAATTAAGATATTTCAACATTCAAAATATGCTTATAAACAAATTCAAAACCACCAAAAACCCGAAACCATGTCCGAAAGACAAAATGTCTGTCATAGAATTATATATTACTGCATATGGACCGGGTCGTTCATACAAAATGGCACTGCTTTTTTGGAGATAAAACTGGCGTTTGGAACCAATTGGAAATCAGTCATACACCGACTTTGTTCGCAAACTGTCATAACAAATGCTGATTTTTATTGTAAAAAATGCATGACAGCACAGCAAAGTGACCAAAAACACGGGAGTATTTTTTAAGGATAACAAACATGATATAATTAGTATATACTCGTTAAAGTCATATTTATAATCAATATATTTTTTTGCACTATTATGTGATAGGTTGTGAACAAAGACTAAAAAAACTAGGTAGTTCCCGAGGATTCTAAGAGATGGCGGCGTTTTAACTACTAAGAAAAGCAAAAAAGATTGTTCGCGCAACCATATCTTCTACAGCATATAAATCAATGGACTATGTAGATGATAAGTAAGCATGACATGACGATATACGGTTCGATCGATCGATCTCTAATGATTTTGAGCAGTATTTTATTTGCTCCTTCCTTTTTCAAACTCCACTCTGAATTTGTTATGAATTTTATGTTGATATAAGATATTTTCTGAAGGTCTTCGCATCTATCACATAACACGTTTCATATTACAATCTATCGTGTAATTGGGTCGAAGTATACTCACTAGTGATGCGAGATCACGACTCGTTTTACATATCGATGCAAAAAGCATCCCGTCTCCGAGACAAAGCAATTTATTTTCCCCTTCTCAGTAACTCGACACACACCCGCTTGTCATCCCTTATCTTAAGTAAAAACGTCAACTTAATATGAGGCCGTGGTATGTAGACTGTAAAATTAGTTATTCACGCTGCAAGCCAATGCTAGTTGTCATGTCAACTCAATTGCATAATCAAATCAAGCTTTGTGTTATTTATGAGTTACAATATGAAATAGCTCAGCAATAATTGAAAAGGAATATGTAAATCACAATTAGATCCTCTGGAAGACGTCGAAGCAATATGTGTATACATATTAACTCATTTAAAACTATGTATTTCTTGCTCAATGGTTGACTTACAGGCCTTCACTTGTACTGTATACAAACAAATTTAAGCAATGTACTAAAACTAACAAAAGCAGGTAGAATCGTCATCCTGTAAGACGAAAAACGTCCACTGCTGCACATTAACCCAAATAGGCCCAAAAAAAAATCCAAAGCTGGACATAACCGATTCAACCCTTTTTTCTATCCAGAGTTGAATAATAATCTAACTGAAATCATGCAAGAAAAGACCTGTCTTCATTCCCTGGAATGAGATATGACTCTATCATATTCTTCGTTCAAGAAAACATACTTAACCATAATTAGCGAAAGATATTTCATAGCAGCACTTCATCGTTCAGGAGTTTTGTTTCACTATCTACATTGATTATTCTTTTATGTAAAACTCCTTGATTTTGTACCTCTCTCTTTCTCATCTCACCTCTTACTCATCTCACCATAACATAAATTTCGAAGAGGCTAAGTTCTTATATGAGCTAATGTGCATCGTCAAAGGAACTGCCATTAATTTGTAATTACAATGTCATTAAGATTTATTTTTCTTAAAAAATTAGGCATAAAGACGCCTTGGCTACTAATAAAAATTTGATGCTAACTAAATGAATGTAAATAATTAACAGCAACAGAAATTCTTAAAATTGGAAGCATTTCTGTGAATTAACCGCATAAGAGACACTCCAATTTACTGAAAATCAATTTATTGAGACCGATATGGTCCTAAAAGCCTCTCCTTTATACCATTGGAACGAAATAAATGAATAAACTTGTACCACATACTCGTAGTATACCTACATGCTACACGTACCCAAATTACGAGTACCTACCTAAGTAGAGCTGTCTAGTTATTCCCGTGGGTAAAATTAAAGGTATACTAACTAGAGAGATCGAGTCAAGTTCATGTATAAACTTTAGAGGTCACGGTGCAGATTTTTTGTCAAAAATCGGAATTTTGACAATTTGTCGTCTTGATTATTATTATAACGGCCAACAATGGGACCCTGAGGCCCTGAGGCAAATCGCTTGGTTTAAGACCTGTCGGCGCGTCTCATCGAGGCTTCTGGTGACCGTAGAGCGGGCTGCTTCCTAGCACAGAGAATAAGTCTCGCTATTCAGCGCGGGAACGCCTCTTGCCTGTTGGGCACTATGCCGCCTCGAGGAGATGCGCTAGATGCAATTTTTTACCGCTAAATGTTTGTGTTTGTAAATGTTTGACATGTTCTAAATAAATAGGACAATTACGTAATTACGTTTTTATGAATATTATATGTAACTTCATATTTATGAAGGAGAAGTAAAAAAATATTTAGAAAATATATAGATGATTATCGATCAAGTAAATGTTTTTAAATACTGATTTTTACTTAATTTGGCCTAACAAACAGTGAACATGATAATAAGTATTTATAAAGTTATTGTATCACCAACACGGTTACTAACATATTACTTTAAAAATAGTTGAGAAGTTGTGCTACACATTTACTATTAGATACTAATCTAGTTATATTTTTATTTTTTAGCCTCGAGACTTTGGAGTGTTGAAGTTGACAAGTGTTGAAGTTAGCCTATGCTACTGCACAGTTACCTCGTTCAATGAATTTCAATAGAAATTCAGCGAGGTTATGTTGCCAGCATATGCGCTTTTATAGTATCAAATTTTTAAGATTTATCACTCTCTCAATCGTCTATGCAAGGACATAGTCTCTGTGTCCATGGCTGTGGTATTGTAGCGCCATAACGATTGAATCAATTTGAATGCGGTTTATTCTGTTGGTGTTTGCCAGTTTATTCTCAATAACGCTGCAATGTTTGATAAACCCCTTTGCAACTCTGGAATATCCTAAATATAACATTTCGTTTGTTTGCTTGTATGAATAAGTCTCGGGGGTTTCCACAATTTTCAGTATATAACATTGTTTCCGTTTGTTAATGAAATTAGAAAAATATTCACGAGAATGCCAAAGCAAGATTAATACTTCAGTCAAGCTGAAATAGCGAAATATTTAGTCAATTACACGAATTTGGTAAAGTCCAATAGTTAAGAAGATTAACGCGAGGAATTCCATTAACTTAATCAAATGTTGAAGGAACCCAATTAAGTCTCTGGACTCAGACAAGCAGATGAAATCGATCGGAATAGGGGTGCGTGGCAGTACATTTTAGTATCAGTGACTTTAGTTTTTATCCCACACAATTATTACAGACCATTAAAATACACGTAAAAATATACTTACACAAAGTAAACCGTTTGTTTTCCAGTCGGGTACACTAAAATAATGAAACTCTCTTAAAAGCGGGGAAAAATTGTTTACCTTTTGGACTCGTAAGTAAATGTTCTCGATAAAGAATAGCTTGTTGCTTTTGCAAGAATCAGAACTTGTTCACAAAAGGGATTGCAGATATATCAATATTCGTATTATGAGTGGTTCACATATATGTATACGCTTTTATAATAAGGTTCCAGTGGACATTCAAAATTTACCTTTAAATAAATTCAAAACCATCATAAAACAGACATTATTTACCAAAGGCTATTATAAAATTTTTGACTATCTGGATGATAAGCAAGCACGGACATAGAACGCTCGGCGAAATTCAGCCTAATTATACAATATAATATAATTGTAACCCAAACTTATTTAAAAGAGCAACCCTTGAGTTTCTTGCTCGTTCTTCTCTGGGGAATCTGCTTTGCGAATGAGCAATAATGTCATTAATTTTAATATTAAGATAAAAAATGTGACGTTTTCAAGTGATAATCTTTATCCTACGAAATAAATATTTTTTGACTTTGACTTTGACTTCTTAATAGGTTCCCATCGAACGCCAGTTAAATTTCACTATTAATAGTAAGCGCTAGTGTCTTTAATACGATTCCTGTCGGATTCGGTTTCAAAATATCGAAATGAATTACTCTGATATGATTTTTTTCCCCATTCTTTTTCTTAAAATTTTTCATTATTTAAAAATTTTATTTTAAATTCTTCTTCTTAGCAATTCGATGGCAAAAAACATAAAAATCTTTAGGACCGGAACGCCAAAACAATTAATAGCAAGGAGCAGTGGCGAAGTGTTCTTATTAGGATTCCTGTCGTCGGAATGGAGCTCTCTGGCATTTTTTACCCCATTAATTCACTTAAATGCACAGAAATTTTAATTTCACAATAATCCAATTTTTAATATAGCATTTGCTTTAAACCGCTACCAATCCGGCAACTCGGGCGCATAACCTATATATTGTTTTGCACCTGCATAGTCTTTTTACTCACTGTCTTGGTTTAACATAAGCATGTGTGTGATAAAAGCGACAGCCTATAAGCCGCTCGATGTCGACTTATGAGGCAAGTAAAATGACAGAGTGCGTAGGTGCAAAAGAAATCGAAGCATTTACGAAAAAATAAATTATTGCTATTTAAACGGTAGGTACCAATTTATTTATTTAAATATTTCTCATACTCATTTAAGTACCTACTTACCCTTCGCCATTAGCAAGCGGTTCACTTAATGTATCGTCTGATATATGCCTACCAAAAATGTTTATCGGATCACAGAAAATATCGCAGCAACTACGAAATGTACACTCTGTATTTGGTTTTGGTATTGTACGAATAGAAAGTGGATCGTATCCATAACCTGTTAATGCCTATTATAAATGATTTGTGGTTACTTTTTCATTTCCATCTTTAAAGAACCTACTGAATCCTCGATCATCCTATTCCCCCTTTACTTCAATCTTTATTTAGTTCAGTGTGTTCATAAAGTATAGTACATATTTATCGCCAAAAGTGAGCGTACTCGAACTGCTGCTGCAACTCATCATCTTCTTGGTAGTAATTTATTTACTGGTATCAGTACCGAGCAGCATTACATTTTGATAACGAGAATTATATAGGTACACAGGGTACACTTTAAAGTAGTCAGATTTTACATATTTAAGCTTGTGCACGTTCAAAAGGCTGCTTATTCTGAGAAGAACAAGCAAGCAAATAGCTTGCAAGTATCGGGATACGGAGGACAGCATAGAAGACAGCACAGATAACAGCACAGTGTGAAATCGCACAAGTAAGTCCACAGAGTAACACCGCATCTGTGACCCATGTATTTGAGATCAAAGCAGATAGAAAACACATAATTTGCTCAATAGCAATAACATCTTTAAGATATAGGTATATTTGATATTACTTTACTAACCAACACTAGAATTTTAACATTTTTGTACTACTATGTCGATCTATCGATCTGAGTGATTTTTTCCTTTCTTCAGAAATTTTCATACTACGCAATAATTACGTCTCAATATCTACGTTTGTATTACTACTTAATACGTATTATCCCTTAGTAGCATTTTATGACAACCAAAGGGTAGGATGTCTCGTCCTTTTTCCAGGGAATTGGGCTGAAACCACATTCTACTAATGGAAGTTTTAATGAAGGTAAAACATCGTTAGTGCGTTATCTATATAATTGGATCCCTCAGGCATATTTTGTGGTGTTCCTCTATTTTATAAATCGTACCTTTCGAGAATTAAAATATTGATATTGTTATATAAATAACCATTTCCTTAACTCAGTGTAAACATCGGTTTGCATGTTTGGTACATATTTCTAGTGGTTGCATAGATTAGCACAAATACCTCTCTTCCATAGGGGTGTCGTATAAGACAAAGTCTAAGGGGTAGTGAGCATATACTATAGACCATTGATGGATAGTTGCAGATGACCCACAGCGCCGAAACGTGGACCGACACTGTTAGCGAGCTAGAAAGTTATTTCGAAATTTTATCAGAAATGAAAAAAATCAAAGAGAACCAGGGGCTATTACATAATTTCATCGTTATCGTCATCGGTTACGTTCTGACATGTGGTTGGTTGATTCATCGCTCGCTCGGCAATTTGATGGCTTCTCATTGGTCAACGTAATCGATAACGATACCTATGAAGTTACATAATCTAAGGGCGGAGTTGTTATTAGTGGACTGGACATGTATTATTGTTGACTTGATGGCCGTTGTAGAAAATGAGTTCTGAAATGGAGACCACATCTCAGCAAACATAGTATAGTATGCTACTTGTAAGGTAGTGATCTGCAGAAGGCGATGGCCAGTGACTGTAAACGGAGAACCTGAGTGTCACAACTTGAGAGCTACCGGTGACCTATGTACAACAATGAATTAGAATAGGTTGTAGATGAGCAAAAGCATGATTGGTGCAGAGCTCCTTAACTACTGGGGATTGTCAACCTGCCTAAGTCCAGCGCAGCGATAAAGGAATGGAAATCGAAAGCGATTAAAAGTGGCTTATGTCCATCATTATTATTATCCGCCTGCACACTTATTCCACTGCAAATCCTGTAATCCAGGATCAACAGTGATACTCTGCATGTCTCTGACCAAATACGTATGGGTTTTTTTGTTACTAAAAAAAATCTTTAAATTTGAAAACTATCACGAATGAAAGAATAAAAGAAATCAGTAAAAAGTAGGTTAAAGTCTGACGGTGCCCTAAGTAATTCTATTACTACCTTGAAATTCTGGCTACAAGTAGGAAAGAGGTCCGATCGGCAATTGGGACTGAAGCTAATTAAATTCGAAATCACCCATAAGGCTTAACCTGTGGGTGAGGGGTTTGAGTGAAGCTTAACCCTCCATTATTTTTTCTCCATATTAACACTATTACTCGCCCCTTTTGCTGTGATGAAATATCCATCCACCTAAAAGTAAGGCTGCCACTATAGTATTCTTTTGTTTCAAACATTTGAAGTAAATTCCTTTATATGTATGCGTAGTTTCATTTTCAACTCCATCTATTCACACAGACTTAGGTTTGATGGCAATCAATAATTTTGGTGGAAAAAATCTATTATGAGAGTAAGTTTGAAACTTTTCTTCGTTATTATCTCTATAAAATTTATTTTAAGCTGAAAGATAAACAAACTTTGAACTGATGAGTCATTCATTATCTGAAAGCCGCTTCATTATTTTCTGTTACATAAAGGTGTCTAACGCGGGACGTATTGACGTACTTTACTACTGTGCATTAAGTCAAGTCATTTGATTGATTATTAACGGCCGATTGATTTAGTGGGTGGCCTTCCCCTCGAACCAAAAATTTGAGGGTTCGAACCCCGCCAGGGGTAAATGTTTAAGGATTTTAGTACAGTAATTTACGTAATTTAGTCCGTAGTAGTTATATTTATGTACGTTTACCGGTTATGGTACCAACATATTGTACAGATTTAGCCTAGTTTGGGACTTAATAAAACACATGATTGTGAACTTAATTAATGTTGAACAAAAGATATTTCGGAAACGGCTAAATCTACGAGTATTTCTATGAAACATGATTAGTCGTGTTTCTTAGGATCCACTTCTCAACTAAGACGAGTACTTGAAAGCAACGGTCTACTTTGACAACACATTAAATCTATAACGTAACTAACTATATCTTTACTATTTCAAGTTTTGTCAGAATAATTATTACGAGTATGTTATGTCATCCTCAAGGTTGATTGTTTTGAATAACAGTTTAAAATATTATAATGGCACGACCATGGCGCAGTATGTGTAAAATGCGTGAAAAATTCTTCAGAAATAATTTTTATCTTTGATATTAATGGTGAACAATGCGCTAATTGAGTGTAAATACGTCGCAGTTGGTATATCACCTGTGTTTGTTGTGTGACAAATGCCCCTGTAATGAGTAATCAATGTGATCATTTCAACAAATAGATTATTATAATAACCACCCATAGTCATATTTTTTAAATACACTCTCTCTTTGCAATAAAAGTAAACAACGCTTACGTGGAATGATGATAAAACAACGTTAGCAAAAAATTATTTTTATTAAATTAGTGCATGACTGCCTAAAAGACGTGTTATGTAGTGTAAATCACTTTCTAAAAATTATAGAGTAGTATTAATTATCACTTTATCTTATATTAAAGAAAACTATGATCCTGAGGGTTGTCAAAAGAAGCAATCCTTTCTCAAGTTGTAAGTAGTAGTTTGGACAATGTAGACTGTGAGATAAAGGCTGCTTTTTATTATTCCTAATAAATAAATTGAAACTTACATTCCATAAAAAATATTGTGTATTTCATGTTCAAACAAATCCAAGAAAGAGAATCCAAGAAAATTTAGATGGATATTTTTTTATGATTAACTAAATACGCGTTTGATCACAATCTCACCTGATGGAAAGTGACGATGTGGTCGAAGATTTATTCACTCTGCTTTTGAAGGTTGTAGGATTCAGGATTATGAGAAAAGATAAACTTCCTGTTCATGTCAGCCGTTTACACAAAGTCACTAAGTCATTTAATAGGCAATGTATACGCTTTTATAATAAGGTTCCAGTGGACATTCAAAATTTACCTTTAAATAAATTCAAAACCATCATAAAACTAGACATTATTTACCAAAGGCTATTATAAAATGTTTGACTATCTGGATGATAAGCAAGCATGGACATAGACCACTCGGCGATATTCAGTCTAATTATGCAATATAATATAATGGTAACCCAAACTTATTTAAAAGAGCAACCCTTGAGTTTCTTGCCCGTTCTTCTCTGAGGAATCAGCTTTGTGAATGAGCAATAATGTCAAAAACTTTAATAATAAGATTAAAAATGTGACGTTTTCAAGTGATCAGTTTTATCCTACGAAATAAATATTTTTTTGATTTTGATTACTACAGCAAAATATAGAAAGATTGCCAAAAGATTGTCAAGTTTTCAAAAAACACAAGGTTATGGCGAGCTTCTGGTTATTCGAAAACTAGCAACTATCTATTTAGAGTAATAGCAAAAATTGATGATTATTGACAAGTTTAGAATTTTGTTGGTTATTGTGGGTGGACGTGGGCTGAGATTGATTGATAAGTAAAATAGATAATTTCATATCAAACTTGTTTATTCATATGGATAGCTACATTTTGCCAATACAATTCTGTATGGAGTAAATAAACGATTATTTTTTTATTTATTAAGATTACGGATAAGTCTTTAAGAGTTTTGTAAAGTAAGACACCGTGGTGCGACTAAGTACGAACAATTTTCACATTTAACTTTGGTATAGCAAAGTAAGTAATTAAAACTTTGATCTGTCAAGACACAACCTATTAGGTAAGCGACGAAGGTAACGCCTACTCCTGAGCATGAAACTTACAAACAAAATAACGTATTTTAGTTACGTCATGGTTATTTTGGGATATGTCTCAATGAATTTATTCAGTTTTAATCTACACACTTATGATTTATAGAGGCATTCTAAAAACAATGGGGACGTGTAAGGCAGTTGATGATATGATAAGACAGACTCACTAACGGATTTTTAATGGAGCGCCCAAATATTCAGAGTGCATGGGGTCGTTTAGAATAGAATAGAATAGAAAATGTTTATTTGTTTATTTTATAGAAAATGTGTGATTCGTCTTGATTCTTAAAATGTCATAGGATAAATTTTATGGCATATATTATCCAACATACCGCCCGTGAAATGCAAGGTATGCTTTCGGGTTCTTAAAATCAATCAAGAACACTTAAATAATAATAAATAATTAATAAATATTTCGGACACTTACACCAATCATCTAGTCCCAAACTAAGCAAAGCTTGTGCTGTGGATACTAGATAACGGATAAACATACATAAATATTTATATAAACAACCATGACTCGGGAATAAATGTTCGTATTCATCACACAAACATTTACCCCTCACGGTATTCGAACCAGCAACCGTTGGTTTCGCTGACAGGGTCACTATCCACTACACCAACCGGCCGTCCACTAACACTTACATGATCCGTACGTGTGGTTTCTCCTACAGTTAATTAAAATTTGCATTACCCCATTTAAACAAAAGATCAACAGCTTTACATCGTTCACCGTTTTGGGCTGTTAATAGTAGAGGGTATGGGCCATAACCGACTAAGCCAGTCCATCGAGGATGTGTAGCGTGTTTGTGTTTTCAAGTCGCACCCACAGGGCGGTGAAAACAACCAGGTCCGATTGTTTGACCTAATTGCCACCAGGTGACTGCTACATAGTGACCCCATCCAAGGACTGACCCAAACATAGCTCAATTTCGCTAATCGTAAACGAATGAGTGCAAGCATGTATGTAAATATTGATTTTGTATTTCTTCCTATATTGCCCTATTTTCTTTTGTAATATGATTTATATGCCTTATAAACATATCTATATTTTGAATTGTACTGAATAAAGTTCAGTGTATTTCAAGTTTGGCTACGGAACTATTTTGAGGGTTGCAATAAATTAAATACAAGATGCAATAAGTAATGGAAGTTGGAGGTAAAGTTTGATTGGAGTAATTCAAGTATATACATAAATTTTTAACGAGTGCAAAAATATTCTTTTATAAAGGAATACGAGAAGAAAGAAAAGTTATTGCAATTATCATGTCCCTGACTTATCGACAGACACGACAACTATTGTTCTAATATTTAACTACAAAGTTACCACAGAGATACCGTTAGGGAATTAATATAGTTCCAACTCAAATATAACAAACCCGAGCAATGAGATAGAGGTAGTTAAAGTTGAAATTTACCTGCGGTATACTCAGTATGAAACTCAGAACCCACGCTATGATTACCAGTCTCCCGCTTCTCGTCGCTGTGGCCATACTCTTCATTGGATATTTGACGGCGAGCCATCGATCCACCCCGATCAATACCAGTATGAATGTACTCAAATACAATGCAAACATCTGTACAAACTTGAACAACTTGCAAGCCACATTCCCCGCGTACCACTGGACAGTGAACGACCATGCCGCTTCTCCAGCTATACAGAATACGGTCACCAATAAATCAGCTATGCTGAGTTGAAAAATCAAGCTGTAAATTGCCGTCCATGATGGCCTTGATCTTCCTCGGCTTCTCTTGCCCATTTTTAAACTTATAATCGTTGCCAAATTCCCAAAAAAGGACAGTATAGCCATTGATGCTAATATACTTCCTCTAATTATAGTACTGTTGGTAAGGATTGGGGCATGTTCTAAACACAATATCTCAGTGCCATTAAATTTAAATAGGACATCTGCGTCGTAAGTCTTTGTTTCGTTCATTATATTGGCCTCTATACATTCTTCTATGGGCCACCTGTTGTAGTTAAGCAGCATATTCTCAATGAGACCACGATGCCGGTCCGAGTCATTTGGATAGAACACATCGTCTTCAAGTAATGTGGTATTGTTGCCTACGTTGCCCATGTTTCGTCATGCGTATTTGACAATCCCTTTGGCAGAAACCTGAAACAAAAGAAGAGCAAATGTTGGAAAAATGCTACTATTTATAAACGAAGATTAATAAACCTAAATAATGTTTCACGTTTTAGTCCAAGGAGCTCAAAAGCATTATTTAATCGATGCTTATCTTTAGGGGTAGTTAAGCCTGCAGCTCGTGGGTGACCGGTAGTAGTGTTCAAAAGCCAGATCTTACTAGAATAATAACTCCCTGTTTGTATATTTGTACACGTTTTATTGTGCAACATCAAAAAGTAAAAATACAACAATAGGAATGAACAAAATTATTGAACTGTATTGTTATGAAATAAATACTATAAATAACACTAAATCTATTTATCTACATATGTTCACGCCTGTTTCCCGTTAGGGTAAGCTAAGACAAGTGACATGCAACAATCCTGGCATACTACTTTTGCTTCATTCACTCTCATTTTATACAGAATAAGCACTTCTGTGTCGGAAGATGAAATTTATCGACTCAAAAATTGCTGCTTTTAGTACTTTATTTTGTCCAAAAATCTTTCAGAGTTGATCCACTTTTCATACAATGTCTTGCACACTTAAATTATACATTACACGACGTGTTACGATTTTGACCTAAATTGCGTCAATGTTTGTCAAATTCAGTTTTTCGTCGCATAATCATAACATAAAGCAATGTATCTTTATGCCGCTCGGGATTTACAAGCGCCAACTTCCTCTTAAATGCGTGTTGCATAAATTTTTGGTGTAATAAATTATTCATAAGGTTTTTGCATTCAAATGTTGGTCACAATTCATTTAGCCTGATATGTGTGTCGGCAGTGTTGATTCCCAGTAGGGACCATTTTGTAAATATCCACCGGGCAACTAGCACCATCTTAAGTGCCGCCAAGTTGTAATTTCACCTTCGAATTTCGTAGTTCTATTAATTTTATTAATATATACAATTCAGTTTTTATAAGGCATCGATACAACGTAACTTTCTGAAATACATGCATACATAACATCACAAGCTTTATCCCAAACGAGGTCGTCAGAAATATCCTGAACTAAAGCCATGGGTGTTCCAAACATTAAAGGTTTAATGAACACGGTTAAACAACATCCACGGTTCACCTTATGAAATACACAGAGCGCGGTTGGTTTTGTTTCCGAAACAGCACACAGCACTTCGAGTGCTGAAACCACAAAAATTAATTTAAACTACAATCCTCGAGCCGAATGGAAACAAATTGGAGAGGATATCCAATATTGGCTGAATGCATACTGAAGACGATGATGAATATAAAATGGATCCTTAAATTCTCTTTGAATTAAGGTTGAATATTAATGTGACTTATTTGTCAGGTCAGTGACTCAACTGTCTAAATAAATTGGTAAACATTTGCGCTAATACGATTCGAATATTCGTAGATATCTTGCATCAATTTTGCTAAATAAATCGAATTAAACTTATAGGGCCCATCTATCCTTTGATAGCGGCCAATCCACTGGAAATCCATTAAAGCTTACCACCTGACGGGGAGAAATTAAGTGACGTGAGTGTTTTACTTTCTCGGTAGACTTACGTCGATCACAATAAGAATCCTCTTCACCGGATTAATGTGAAATAAGCAACAGAAATGTGTTGGGGTTTCCGCTTCCACCTTCGACCTCATCTTCACTTAATATCAGGTGTGATTGAGGACAAGTATCAACCCGTTGTGTATAAAAACAAAAACATCTCCACCCAAAGTCTGTGAACAACGAAACCCTCCTATCTATAACCCCATAGGAAGTAGAATAAACTTAACGTGAATTTATGACCTATATCGCCTCGATGTTCTCAACGTTTGAATATTGGCAGTCAAATACTAAATAAATAAATAACAAGGTTGGCAATGCATCTGCAATTCCCAGAGCGAACGAAGGTGACTTGTCAGTCTCTACCCGTTTTGATAATAAAATTATCCCAGTACAGAGAGAACGAGCCTTGCGATATAGGATTAAATTGCATCAAAATTATTGTAGGTATTAACTACACTTTTACAAATTCGTGTTCTCTTATTTGTGAGATCCCTTGTACGTCACTTCTCAACTTGAAATAATATACTTCTAAGCAAGTTTCTTAATGCTTGCTTACGAACAGAACACTGAAGATGGTTTATCAAGAAAGAGTAGAGTTTTGGTGACTTTTTAATTTTGTTGTCGAGAAACCCTTAGGTTTGTTTAGTTACTCGTGGGTTCTCTGATCAAAACTATGCTAAATTTTATAGCTGCTGAACCACATAACCAGTCTATGGCATATCGACACTAATAGAAACAAATCTGTGTAATCGTATAGTGTGTGGTATCGTATCTTATTAAAAAAAAAGTGTTTTTAACAGTAGAAATATTGTTGTTTGCGTTTTGTCTTATCTTGGGACTAAGCTAGGTGTAATCGGCGGGTACATTTTACGGTAAGGGTACATTGGTTTGTGCCAGTGCCACTGGAATTGAAGTACTATTGTAACTGTTTTTTCCTGTAGTAAAGAAGAAACATAAAATAAATCTCTTTAAATCCCAAGTTCTATTTTATTACAGTTATGAAACAGCAGTATTTCTTATCTTTACAAATAAAAAAAAAACTTTTCCAATTTTTAGGTACCTTTAGTAAGGTAAAAAGAACCCTTATAATGGTCATTTGGTTCGTCGTCTGTCTGTCAGTTTTAAGTTAAGAACAAATGACGGTGTCCTTGATGGGACTCCTCATCGCTGTTCAGATATCTAGCTCGATGAAATTAGGGGAAATATAATTTAAAACTTATAACTTCATACTTGGTTAGGTCTAATCAAAAAAGATACCGTAATTTTTAAAGTTAATATAAATAGCTTTACATATCCCCATTGTTGGGTCATATGCTAAGTCTAATTTTCCAAACATGATGTACATAACCTATATAATTCGTAACTATCCGTATTACTATCTGTTTTAAGGACCCCATATCTTAGCTTTGAAGTAAAAGTCGAAAGATAATTCGACAACTGACACGTACCTGAAAGGTACTGAAAATACAGAGGCTGGCAAGTGTGGGTGTAGCTTTACGGAGAGTAATGATGATTCCTAGCAGTAACTTCAATATTTATATAGCAATGGGCTCCAGGGTCCGTTTGTTCGACTCGCCCCGAACATTAGATAGTTGTAGGAGATTTATGCTTCAGCAGTGGACTTTTATATGAAGCCTGTTGATGTAACGCTAGTCTAAAATAATATTTATTTTCTTCAAACATGGCTAAAAATCTGTCCCATCGTTTAGTCTTTCATATAAAAAAACCATACTCAAATCGAATCACGCATTACTGAAATACGTCCGGACAAACGCAGGATACACACATAGATACAATGTCGTCAAACACACAACACCTGTCGTTTTTCGTAGGGGTTAAAAGGACATGAAACACGGAATTTAGATACAAACTCTAGTTAGATATGGCGTACTCGGGGCAAAGTTAAAATACGTATGAAAAAGTTTCATTTATAACACATCTAAAGAAAGCGCAAATAAGCGTGGCAGAAAAAACCTATATTCATGGGACATTGTTATTTTGACAGACGTCTGTATAATGAGGCCACAGAGGACCACAGAATTCATATTAAAGGGCAGCTGTAACATTCAATCATGTAAATACCTACGCAGAATAGAAAAATGTATTCAAAATATTCGACCTGTCCGATTGAAAGAGATTAGGTACAATGATACGCAAATGAAATATAAATCCGAGGGTGAACAAATTTGTATTTTAATTGAAATTTGATTGAAATGAGACAACGTACTGGACACATTCATGTATTCAGGTTTTTCATGACTACATAATAGTATTACCTACATCATGTTATGTTCTTTGGGGCGAGGCCTTTGTCCAGCAGTGGACGTCTTTCGACTGATATGATGATGTTTTAAAAGGACTCTTAGATACAAAACTTAAGAAAGTTAGGTCAGTTTATCTGAAAAATACTAAATCTATTGACGGGACGGACATTATTCAACACTTTATTGCATATAAGTATATATACAAACATACATTGAACAAACATAGAACAGAAATTACAATACACAAAAGGCGAGCTTATCTCTGTAAGAGATTTCTTCCAGCAAACCTTCGAAGGAAAAACATTGATTCCAAGAACATTGGATTATCCATCATATCAATCTATCATTTAATATTCACATAATCAATTTATTTTGGGGTACACTGCGACACTTCGAAACACGTTTCATTTAAATCTATGACTGATTGATGTACCTAGTGGGTCCATCGCGCTAATGTAAACGGGAAAGCGGGACAGGAACAGAGACTATGTAGATTCTTTTAATACGTACTTTTGATAGAGCAGCACTAAACAAAATGCCAAAAATCATGTACAAGATACGGCTATTAATAACATTTAGCAATGTTATACAGTTGAGTAACTTATTGAATAGTAATTGTATAAAAATATCAGTAAAATAATATTAATATGAAGGTGAATTGACCTCTTTAATCATTATTATCATAAATATGAACTGTATCTTCCTAAAGATACAAAACCGGTGAACACAGCAAAATATGAAACGGAAGTCAAATCAGTAATCAATAAAATCAATAATCAATATCTTATTGTTATTGACAGACCGATGGAAACTATAGATATAATTAATTATGAGATGGAATGCTATATAACTTTAACAGTAAGACTAGGGTAAACGTTTGTATAATGAAAACAAACGTATTCCCGAGTTTTAGATCTTTACATAATTTACTTATATTTATCTGTCATGGAGTATCTGTACAAGATTTTGTTCTCTTTATTTTTAGGAACATTGAGTAGCTATGTGACTAAGTTAGTTCTGTAATACCCCAACCAATCACCATCAATACTACAATACAAACTTACATCAACAAAACGATAGTTATATCATCTGGCATCATCTGATAATGAAGAGGACAGAATATCAAGATATTCCAAGGAATACCACTAAATCCTTAACATTAACTTTTAAGGATTCAATGAACATCTCCGGTTTGGCTCTATTTCACTCAGCATTTCATCAAAAGAGGCCGAAACAATTAGGTGATAGCTACTTCTTCATTGAGAAAGTAAACTTTTCTAAAGGCATGTGACCAAGCATAGCCTACATGCAATATTAAGGTCAGTCAGTTCTACTAAATTTACTAAACACAAATCAAGGTATAGGAGCAGGCTCACATTATACGTATCGTTCGGTACCAAATTCCCTTTTGCTTAGATCTTGCATCAAAATAAGATTTCCAAAGAACACTCCACTCTCTTTTGTGAATAGTACATGATGTAGGTACTTAGTTTAGGACCAGATAATTGGTGTACCTAAGTGTCCAAAATAATTATTAAAGAAAAAAACAAAATTGACAATACAATACAAATCCATTCATCGCACAACAGAAAGGAAAATACGTTTTACCGAAAGTTGGTAATTCATTTAATCACTCGTCGAAAAGTTTATCTAATATATACTTAATGTTGTTTTGTATCTTATGCTTGATTCATAGAAGTACGGACGGAGCATACTGCTTCCAACTAAGGATTGACATCGAAAGACCCACCCGCTGTGGCCTACAACAAATAAACTGGAAAACTTATCGTCCTTAGCTTAACTTTAGTCAACGTTAAGTCTGCTGAATGTAATTAGTCCTAAGGTTGTTCAGTTTGTTACTTTCCCTTTACGCTGAGTTGAGCCGAAGAAAATGCGAGGCCAACTGGACAGCTGTTACATAAAGTTGTGACGTACATGACGCTTACAAGGCGGTTGACCGCTTTCCCTTTGCCAGGAAGGTGCCGGCTGGATGGGTACCACAACGTCTATAGATATCTGCCGCCAAGTATTCATGTTAATGATTAGATAGGCTGAAGTTACCGCTTTATGGTGTATGGTGACAACTGTATTTCTGGTCGTAGGTGTTGACCTTATCATTGGGAAATCATAGTTGTTATCGGCTACAAATGGGATTGGCATTACTAACATTGATCGCTCTTCGCATACATGAATAAGATAGCAAGCTTATATTTCTTCCTTTTGTAGAGACTGCGATTAATGCTAGCCTAGCTTATTTGATCGCTGGTGTAAAAAAGATCTTCCCAAATCACAACTCATGAATTTAAGAGCCGAGCTATTATCGGCGAATCTGATGCAAATCCTTCCACTTGTCTCTACTCAACTCAGCCTCTTTACATGCTCAATAAAGATACTAAACCTACTGTAGGTATTGATAAAGGTATAAGTGCATGAAAAAAATATTTACAGTAGTAAGCATCCCGTAGTTTTCGTACTCCATTAAAAGCTGCCACACTATTTGTAGTGTTTGTGGAATATGTCTTTTGTACGACGTGATAGCGATATCTCAATTCTTTTACTATTAGTTAGTATGTTTTAGTATATTATTAATAATATTTGTTAATGGAGCTAGTATTTAGTGTGAATAACAATACACTAGAACATTAATGGACAGCATTATCAGAAGGAGTATATATTCGTTTTAATACGTGATGGCATGAATATTTCCCATCTGTTTAGATTAGGGAAGGAAAATTCTTGATATATTCTAGTAGGAAAAAATAATAGGCGTCCCTCCATTTTCTAAATACATGTAATGAAAAAACAATTGATATTTTATGATTGATAAATATTTTTTGAAATATTTTTTTTTTTTTTTTTTATATGAGAGGGCGGCAAACGAGCATGCGGGTCACCTGATGGAAAGCAATCACCGCCGCCCATGGACACCCGCAACACCAAAAGGGTCACAGATGCGTTGCCGGCCTTTGAGGAAGGTGTCCACCCCAGAATAAGTAGGGCAGCCTGAGCGATGAGGGATTCTCCAGCACTAATAGTGCTGGTACCCTCCTGGGGTACTAACTCTTTAAATACCGCTACCATTCTGGAGAGAGACTGGAAGGTGGGCCTCCGGCACCCTCGCTCACCGGACGAAGCGCAGTGGCAAAATGCCACTACTCAGACGTCGGTCTTCTGCGAGAGGGTGGTACTTCCCCGGTCGAGCCGGCCCATTCATGCTGCAAGCTAATAGCTTACAGCGTGGCTCTACCACTACAAAATTTATGTGAATTTTAAGTGAAATATATATTGATATCGACCACATAAAAAGTTCACTGCTGTATATAATTCTCTCCCACGATATTATCAATTTTCCCGGGAGAATTTGCTCTAATCTGACTGCCGTAATGAACGACGCTAGTAAGCTGACGCCCATCACGGCTCTCCGCTGTTATGTAAAGATATTCCTGGAATGTCTTACTCTGCCTTATACCACATAGTACGGATATTATGTATGACTAGCTATCCGCCGGCATGGAATCCGTTTATCGTCCGGTGGAATTTATTTCAAGACAGAATGTAAAATCATAAAATGTCATATTTGTCCAGAACCTAATTCATATTCGTATTCTTTCTCTCTATCCTTGGACATAAACACAGCGCCATCTAGTTCTAAACTAAGCAACTATACTTGTATTATGGATACTAGATTATTGTCGATATACTTTGACAACTACCTTTTTTGGAATACATGGTTGGGTACTTCACATGCCTAATAATTTTTATATCTCTGACATGCAGGTTTCCTCACGACGGTTTTCCCTCGCCGTCTAAGAGCAATCGGATAAATGCAAATGATAATTAATTAAATTTAAAAACTCATTGGTACATAGCCTGCCTGGGAATCGAACCCGGACCTCCCAAATTGGGAGACCGCGTCTTTAACGCTGAGCCACCGACGCTTCCACGTCGTGATTCACGTTGAGTGCCAATTAGTTGGTAAGTCGTAGCATGATATGACAATAAAGACAACATGCGGGCAACTGATAGTATACCTTTACTAATAAATATTCATTTCGTTGCATGCCTCGCGTGACAGCAACATTGTCATGTGGGTTGTTCAACTACAATGTTACAGTTTCATTTCGTAGCGTCGTACTAAAAGAAAATTTGATGGTAAAAGCAATTAAATCAATTATTTAACACAAATAGCAGCTAAATACAATGTAAACAGATCTCTTTTGCAGTGTATTTTATTTTTATAGTAATTTAATTTCGAACATTTTTGCTTCCTATCATACCTTCTTATATGGTAAGGCAGAGTGGATCTTCCTGGCACAGGTGTTTTTAACCCGTTATTACTCTCACCTAAAACTCACATAGGTGTGGGGTACTTACGGATTCCACGTTCTAAATCAAAATGAAACTATATGTAAAGAAAATTTCATTTTTTTATTTAGGAAACTGAAGAATCAGCAAAAACATAAATCGATCATATCTTATGAGACGCAAATTAATTCTGTTGTGTTTGTGGTTATTTAATCTAACTTATATAGTCATATTTCTTCGCTGCATCCTCGAGGTTTACATAATAAATTGAATGCAGGGATTCATATAATTACGGTCAAACTTTACTTAGGTAAGTTTGCTTAACCTTCAATAGTACATTAGTGCAGGGACCAGTAACCAGTTCAGCTTGAGCTTCAAACTCGGTCGAAACATATATAGTGCTCTCAAAAATAAATTTCGTATTTTGCGCAACCTACCTGTTCTATAAAGTTATACTCCTACACCCAACGGTTGCCTGGAAGAGTTCGGTCTTAGTGATAAGACCGCCTAATTGTACTCTTTTCAGTATCGTGCTTTGTAAAATGTATATTCTCCTTTTGTGCAATAAAGTGTATTTGTATTGTATTGTATAAACATGAACAGGAACATGAATTTTGATTCAACAAAGATCCCATTTTTTCTGCAATTCTTTTTTAAACTGGCATATACACTTATAGTGCTCATCTATTTAGACGGTTAGACTTGTTGCAGTCATAGCTTATAGCAGTCATATAGATGGCATGGATAGGTCCAAATTCAATTAATGAAATGTAATGGAAATTTCCTCTTTCTTCCTGGAGTTTTATTGATTCATTATTCAAAATCCCTCTATTTTCTGGAGAATAAATGCCTAACTTTTTGGTAACATTTGATTTCATAAAATTTGAATACCCACAATAAGGAAATGTTATACTGATTTAGCGAGGACTCCTGTCACATGTATTTATTTACTTAAAAGGGGTCCTCAACAATCAAATACTATGGTTACACAATAAATAATTTTAATTTATTTTTCATTTTCACTGATACATTCCTAGATGTGTTACTGTATGAATACTGTTCATTTTGTCACACAAGTTGTTGGGAAGACATACAGTTATTTAGGCACATCTCTTTCAAAAATATTACAACGACGAAATTACATTGAGAGTACCGAGATAACAAGGTTCGTGGACAATTTCCTGGTTTTCAAATTCAAGTTTGATGTAATGTGATATCTCGGTAACCCACAATATTTAGTTATTTCTGTGTTTACTCTTCCGAAAGCTTTGCGAGTCCAACAATCTGGAAGTTATGTTTACCGTGAGCTATTATATTGATTCAAAGTCAATATTCCTCGTCGTGAAGAGGTAACTAGAAAGGTAAGGAAGGACGGGTAACCTATTAAAATAAGTTAGTTTGTGAACTAAAAATGTTCTTCGTTCATATACTTGTGTATTTATCTATAAAATACTTCTTTTTCTTATTTGTTATATGCCATCAAACTCGACATTGTTTCAAGCATTAATATTTCAATATGTGGAACATCTAAATGCCTATATTAGAATTTGGGATATACCGTATAAGTTGATTCACGGCTAAGGAATAAATAGGGCATATTATGTAAGTGAAACAGAATATATTGGCATAGGTAGTTTAATTTTTATTTCCACTGGAAGAGATCGGATGAGTCAATATTGCCCATAGTCTGAGGTTAAGTGATTTATATGAGAAGGCGAACCTAAAACAATAAACACGAGATTGCTAAACAAGCACATTTATACAACGTATTAGCGGAACCAGTGATAAATTGCGAAGTTCGATGCGGACATAAAAGTTTTAGATAATTGTGTCGATGTAATTCATTAAACAGATAGCGACTTATACCCTAGTGTGGACGACACATATTTAAGAATTTGGAGCAAAATAGTTTGATATATTAGATTTTAAGTCGAACTTTAAGTCACAATGTAAGGTATTATTTGGAACGAAGCAAGCGAGAGGTATGAAAGAGATAGATTTATTATAAAATGTTCAAGTGCGAAGGAGATAGAATGTATGGAAAAATAGAAATGTGGTTATTGCGTGCGTTGAGTGAAAGGGATAGACTAATAGACGATTGTAGTAGTTAGAAAGAGTACAAATAAAACGAAGTACATTCGAAGGAAGATGTCGTTTGATTGACAGCCATCCTTACATGGCGCTGCGGACAGGATGGCTGTCAATCAAACGACATCTTCCAAGAAAGTCCATTTAGAAAACAAAAGAAAGTTCGATTTGAGAAGACTGGAACAAAAATTTATACAAGGAGAATATGTAGTTTATGAGTGGAAAAAACCCACAGACACTAAATTGACACCCCGATTCAAAGGACCGTTTAAGATTATCAGGAAAATAGGATCAGTATGTTATGAGATTCAAGATGTGAACAAACCAAAAATTAAAAAGATAGTACATGTACAATTTTTGAAACCTTTGTACCAACCGCAAAATTTAGATTCCTTTTCAGATTTTTCAGATAACCAAATTTACAGTGATGATGACAACCAGTTCCCATATTATGATGACCATCAGTTACCAGATGATGAGGTTAACAAACATCCAAACGATGACAACGTTGTGTATACCACAAGCAGAGGTCGGGTAACAAGAAAACCACAATTTTATACGAGTTAGCTGTCTATGATGCCAAGAATTAATTTTCGTAGGACTTCTATTATAGTTGTGTAGCAGTTAAGTTATCGGATATGACGTATATTTATAAAACACTGGACTGACATTTGTTTATTTATACATTTAATCTATTATGTTAAAATAGAGAGCATTATTTGAAAGTAGTATACCAGTTTATTTTATAGTTTATTAATATATTTTTATTTATTTTTGTTCGGCATTTACAGTCAAAATTATATACATATGAGAAACAGTAAAATTACAGTAGTTCAGCATACGACAAAAAAATAAATAGGTTAAGTGAGTTATTAAGTGAACAACTTAAATGAAAACAATCTCATGTAAACATTCAAAGTTTATTTATACTTATAAGCATGTCATTATGTTGTGTAGAATATTGCATTAATTTACCGATTTATTTAGAAAACTTAATTTAGTTGAAATAATCAAAACTTTCTACCTATCATATCCATCTTTCTTGCATAGTATAGTGTATGTATTATAAGGTTACACATTTTTCTTTATTTTCCATAACAGTAGCTTAGTACTGTAAGTCATTCATTTATGCTGTAAGTAGATAATATTACCTATGTATAAATTATTTTTGTACAATATATATACCCACAAAGTTTAAGCTCAAACACTTTAGGAACTACAGGTTTAAGTTCCAAGAAATTAATTTTACCTATAGTTAAGTAAGAGAAACACAGTTTTGTTTTTGGAGTCTTTGTTTAAAGTAAAAGTAGTTATTATTTTATTTTTTTTTCTTCCATATAAGAAGTCAGAAGGTTCTTTTTGTATAATGTAACGAACAAGTTTAAGTTTAATGTCATAGAAGTTCTAGTGCACAATAAGTTAACAAATATTATAGTTATGTATAAACAAAAACCTCTAGTATACAAGTAAATCCCTTAGAACAGTGTGTTCTCAACTCCAAATTTGTATGTAAAAAAAAATTTAAATCAATTCATTGTCTATCAAACATTTTTTTTTCCAACTTGCAAAATGTATAACCAGAATAACAGTTTGTAAAGTAGAAATTTTTCAGGAAATATATTTTTTTATAGTAGCAACGGTAATTCAGTATAAGCAATAAAATAAGTAAAAGTATGAAAGGCACGTAAGGTATTGTATGAATGAAATTAAAATTGTAATAAATTAAAATTTGTAATTTCAAAGGGCATGTAAGGTATTATTTGGAACGAAGCAAGCGAGAGGTATGAAAGAGATAGATTTATTATAAAATGTTCAAGTGCGAAGGAGATAGAATGTATGGAAAAATAGAAATGTGGTTATTGCGTGCGTTGAGTGAAAGGGATAGACTAATAGACGATTGTAGTAGTTAGAAAGAGTACAAATAAAACGAAGTACATTCGAAGGAAGATGTCGTTTGATTGACAGCCATCCTTACAACAAAATACTTAAAAACACTAGATAATACTAACACAGAAAAGCTACTTACACTATTATAAAAAACATATTTCAGAATACACACTACACCCCACCAGTACACGTGACACAAGGACCCAAACACACATAAACAACACCTCATCATACTTGATAAAAAGACATATTTGGTAAAGAGCGCGGGAGGCCGCTGGAAGCGGGCAGCTCAGGACAGATCGTTGTGGTGATCTTTGGGAGAGGCCTTTGTCCAGCAGTGGATGTCTTTCGGCTGATATGATGATGATAAATAATGTACAGTACAGTACTTTATATAGCAGTAGCCTTGATATAGCGTTGGACTGGGTGGAACTGTGTGCAATTCGCCGATAGTATCTTACTTTTTAGGGTTTTCCTCAAGCTTCAGTTTTATAGCCATATTGGGATTTAGTGTAGAAATTTTATTCTCTAGTATGAGCCTAGAAGATTCACTGTTCGATCTAAGCTCTTTCCAGTTATTGGCAGGTGGTGTCTTGCACAGTTTGTCGCACATTAATGCAGTGGGCATCCCATATGATACATGTGTCGTGACATATAATCTCTACTCCAGAACTTGTTTCCCGTAACCGAAATCGGTTCTGCCAGGCCATTGCCACTTTAGTTTACCAATTTAACTAATGTGTTTCTTGAGTCTTAATAATAAATAAATATTTCGGACACTTACACCAATCATCTAGTCCCAAAGCAAAGCTTGTACTATGGATCTAGTATCCATATATAATATATAACGGATAAACATACATAAATATTTATATAAACATCCATGACTCAGGAATAAATGTTCATTTTCATCACACAAACATTTACCCGTCACGGAATTCGAACCCGCAACCGTTGGTTTCGCTGACAGGGTCACTATCCTCTACACCAATCGGTCGTCAATCTTGTAATGTAGTCGATCTTGTTTCTAATCTCAATACCAGGGTTCTACCAGGTCCACTATCAATGGAGCTTTCTCATGAAGATCGACTTCACCTTTGGGAATTTAATTAGCATGGACTATCCAACACTATCGATAAAAAACATTCAAACAATTTGTGAATTCGGGAATGAAAACACTTTTTGATCAACATTGATAATCATCTGGTTACTGGTATGTGGCGAAGAAATAAATCACAATAATCCAATCCGATCGTTCACTGCACACAGATTACGGGATAATTGGATATTGGACAACTTATATCCTTCGATTCGTTAGGTAATCAATCAAACTAGGAAGATGTCGTCGGTCGGCTCGTTTGCTGAGAATTATTTAGGTTCAGCAACTACGCCAATTGAATTTTCTTTCGTAATATTTGAGTGTAAATGTTTATTCCCTTGCATTTTGGGAGAATTTTGCCTAATTGCCAAGCTGGGCTCCTCTCCCTCCTGCGTTTGTAATAGCAGATTCTTAATAGCAACACCAATAACACGGCTGTTCATGCATTGATAATGGGCGACCGAAGGACCATTTGTAAAAAGCCTGCACGCACATGATTTATAATGACATACTTTTCAAGTTAAGTACAGATATTATTGGACCAGGACATTTATCATGTGGTTTCAGCACGTACACGAATAGAACCATATCCCCTCACTTCCCGTGGGTGTCGTAAAAGGAGACTATAGGACTTTCCACCAAAACGCATCTATAGTGTGCATTTTTGTATATTTCGAAAAGTCAACAGTGAAGGTTGATTCAAGCATTACAGTTTCAATGTTTTAACATCCATGCACTAATGTTTGGAATATCTCTGACCACTCCATGTGGGATAAGGAACGAGACGTTATAATACCTACTATGGTTTAAAATGTAACGATTTGGCGACCGATCGAGTTTCAGGGATTACGAGTTCAAATCCAGTAAGGCCTAACTGTTTTTAAACGCTTGTGTGACGAATACGAACATTTATTCCTGAATTATGGGTGTTTATATAATATTTATATACAATTATCCTATTTTGTGGTATTCATTCATAGTACAAGGTTTTTCCTAATATTACACCTTGTGTAAATGTATGAAATCTTTTTTCTTTTGAATTAACAGATAATATGTACACGTTTAAGTATTAGGTTTGGTTGGTGGAAGGGCATTTTAAATGTCCGCCTGGCTAGTTACCACCATCTTATCTAAATCATGCCGCCAAACAGCAATGTTAATAGGATTGTTGTCTTCCAGTTGCTGTCCGAGATAAGATAGCCAGTCCCCCTAATGTGTTGGGTTTTCCGGGTCAGTACGCTTCCACCTTCGACCTCATCTTCACTTAATGTCAGGTGCGATGTGCTTTAAAAAAAAAAGAACACTAAAGTGTAAAGTAGTAAACTAACCCATATATTATGAACACCGCCTATACACGTCTTAATTTGTGGATCTTTTACTTGCTCTAACCATCTATAATAGAAACTTCAAAGGTTGTTTTTTCGGAAGGAAAAGTCGACGAGGCGTTAATTAAAAATCCTTTAAAGCCAAAACAACAACTTTTCATAATAAAGCGTTGGTTTATTCATAAAAACCTTTAACTTTCATGACACTCACAGCTTCCAGAGTACTTATCCCTAATGAGGGGTACACTTAGCGCGACTTAGATCTTCAAGAAATTCTCCAAATTAGCTCTTGGTTTTTCTTAAATTATTTTTGGAACTTTGTCTTTCATCAGCAGCCTTACACGTTTCCACTTTTAGGACACCGTCTCCTATCGCTGGGAGAGGGTATGGGCTGTAATCAACCACGCGGGCCCGGTGCGCATTGGTGGATTTGTGTCAGAGTAGTGGCCACCTGACAGTCTATTTTAAGCCGCCTAGAGAGGCCACCGACTTCGTTTAACGTTTGCCTTCAATTGACAAGACAACCGCGACCGACAATTTAACGTGCCCTCTGAAGCACGGAAGCACTCAAGTCACCCATCCAATGACTGACCGTGCCAGACATTGCTTTACTTCGCTAATCGAAAACGAATAGCAGATCCGACTGCGCTATGAGGGCTTCTGTTTTTCAATAGTTAAATGCAACAAATAATTTATCATTAGAATACGCTGTGTGAACGTCTCTGGACCCTGAAAGCGAAGAACCGCCAGCTGACTATATCACAAAATTTTTGCCGTCCACATTCTAAAAGTCATCACAAAGGTAGATATAGATGTAATGCGATCCAATAATGTACCATACTTATTTTGATTGCGCATTATTATCTCCATGCTCGATACATGTCTATTTTTTGAAAATAATAATTACTAGAAGAAATCTCCTTTTACAGAAAAGCTAGTACTCCTTATACAAGTTTTGTAAGGCATTTTTAAATATCCATCTAGCTAGTTACCAGGTAGAGCGCGCTACGTGACCCTATTGCCACTTTAGGCTGCAAATTAAATAAAGTAAGGAGAAATGGAGAGTATAACAGTAGGTAACATTCATTTAACGTGAAGTACAACAATTTCATTCAAGAATACCATAATAATAATATATAATGCATACCTACATTATCTTATGTATTATATCGCTGAGACTCCAAGGATGTCTTTATTTGTTCAAGTGTATTTTGTGTACGTACCATAACACAAATGTGTTTTACTGTGGCTTCTTTAGATACCTACTAATTCACTGGAACGACATGCATTGTTTTTTAGAAAACCATCGGTGTAAAAAATCTTACCATGTAATGTGCGTACCCAAATTTGAGAAATACCATCGGTGTTGGCAGCAACACCCCTTGGTCGACACATCTTGTACAGAATATGGCATTATTATTTCAGTTGTGCCTATAATTTATCGCAAATACCTACGATGCTAAATGTAAAAAATACAATAAAATTACATGTACCCTCCATATTGACATACTTGGTGCGCATGAAAGTGCAATTTGAAAATTTTCCGGAGATGACAGCTTATTCCGGAGGTGCAATGTATTAAACGCGTTTATAAGTTTGTGTATATGTATGTATGTTATCATATGCAGGCTACACGCGCAAAATGAGGTGTCATTAGATTCCTACTACATTTGGGAGTGTCATAGAGTATTACATTATAAATTATGTTAAATCCAATATGACGGACGCTAGCCGCCATTTTGTCAAACTTTACAACAAGTAATTCCGTTACTCATTCAATGTGGATATCAAATGGCAGGTGTGTGACAATGAAAATCTACGATCTACGACTGTAAATACCTATCTAAACACCCAAAACAAGACGTGATTTGATTTAGGCCGGAAAACTTTTTACCATTGTCTCTTCTGTACCATTTTCCAATGCTACAGATAGGTATTAATATTGTATAATATAATCTACCCACATGTCCATAAAAGGCAAAATCCTGACTAACTACGCATATCCCGAACTCGTGCACCAACTTCGATGAAATTTGTAATGTGTATTGTTTAGGTTACTCAGAGATCCAGTAAGAAATGAATTCTATAATTTCCACTCCTAAGGAAGTCAAATGGGTGAGTGAAATGGTGGGAGAAATATTTCAAACAAGTCATTCTACGGAAACAAGCATTCTAGAAAAATAAAAATTAATATGAAGACTACTATAGAAATAAACTTGTGGTATTCACGTGTTTCAACATGTTTAGAATTCCGTACTTCCGAATGACAAAAAGGAACTCTTATTGGGTCGCACTCGTATGTCTGTCTGTTACAGCCAATTTGCTCCGAATCTACTTTCCTGATTAAGTCAGAATTTGTTACATATTCATTTCTGTGTGCCAACGTCAGACGTGTAACGTGAATAACTAAAATTTTGTAAATTGGGTCACTTTGCGGAGCCAATTAAAATTTTTAAAAAAGTTTTGCAAACTGTACCGTGACATATCAAATGAAATGTCAGGTTCTCAACAAGTTTTTTCAGAAAATTTTTTTGGCATAATGCTGCCTTCATCAACTCGCGTCTTTTGATACCTGTGGCTGATTGAGTCACTTAGCCCCAAAATTCACAACACCAGGGCGATGTCGCACTTCGGGCTTATATACCGAAGCGACAAAAAGTACATTTTCAAAGTTAATAATACTATTCCAAGAAGATGAGAAGTTGCTTACGGTATATGTATCTTGTAGCTTATGCATGCGTGGTTTAAAACTTTACATGTTTGATGACATAACTTCTGAAAAGTGGGCCCCATAGCGCACAACTTCAGTTGACTTTGTGGCTAACAACTTCTTATATTGAACAAAAGAAAAACGTTCCTCGAACTTAAATGGGACTATCTTGCTGTGAAAACCAAGCACAAATATATTTTGTCGTAGGTCGATTGCAAAATTAAGCAGATTATGACGAAGAATTAAGAAGCCAGCAATTTATGAGGTCAATTGAAAAGATATTCATTTCACTCGAGTGTTTTAAACGTTTTTTGTAGGTAGTTTTATACATACATAAAGGCACGACCTTTATTCCAAATGCGGTGGTCAGAGATATTGCAAACTAAAGCGTGGGTATTCTAAATATGAAGATTAATGTTTGAAACAACGTCTTACGGTTCACCTTTGAAATACTCAGAAATGCACCGTTAAAATGTGCAAGTCTATAGATGTTTTTTGTTGGAAAGTCCCTTTCTCGCCTTTGACGACACCCATTGGAAGAGATGGATTTATTTAATTCTTCTTACTTGCCAAACCAGACAGCACTGTATCATTCTTCTAAATAATTGACCATTTTACTAATTTATGGAGAATATTAATCAATGGCTAGCTATTTTACCGCACTTTCACCATTAAATTGTCTGGCTGAAGTAATGTTAATGGAAATTCTTTCCGACCTCAGTTTTAAGGAAAATCTCTTGGGATGTGCCAAATTCCAAAACGTCGATCACCGTCGCAAGGTCGCCTGTCTCGCAGCATTTTACAAGATGCATTTTGGTGAGTGTACGTTGGAATTGCATAATCTTTTCCACCCTCGCTTATCTATCTTCGGACTATTAGGAGTAGGAAGGGATTGCACCTATTTATAGTTAATGTACCGAACATTCGCACTAAGAGCTTCGACTCTTCATTCATAATGCAAACAGCCAAGGCATGAAACTCTCTTCCGGCGTCAGTCATTCCTAAATCCTACAACCTTGGGATCTTCAAGAGCAGGGTGAATAGACATGTACTGGGTACGCGTGCTGCATCATCGACCATATCGTCAATCCATCGTGTAAGATTGTGGTCATAAAAGAAATCGTTAGTTTGGCATAACATAAATTCTTTTTCTACTATCGGCTGCGAAATAATATGATACTTCACTGTAGGTAACTTCACGAGAAGTAACAGGTCATTCGTTTCATAATTCATTAGAAGTCTAGATTATAACGATGTTTCAGTTTGTCAAGCTCAATCGATAATAAACTTGTAGTCATAGCTTGCAGAAAACAGGCACTAAGAAACGGAAAAGATCCCTATCAGAGAAGTCCGTTTTTGGACGAAATCTGCGTTGCTAATTTATTCTATTGTTACTTACAATTTTATTAATGTTGTATGTTTCGTATAAAGAATATCGCAGAATACTTTGTGTGATGATCGGTATAATATTTGCATAATTTTGATACAATAATTGTAGTATCTTTCTTTGAACTTGCAACATATATGTATATGTAGCTTCATAAAAATTATAACTATTGGTAATTGAAACGACATTAATAACATAGATATCCCTTTCCTCTATATTGCCATGCCTGATCCTTATCAGTGTATGTGTATGTTAGTACTTACCTATGCATTGTAACTATGACATGTGTAGGGCAATAAATATATGAATTATATTTTTTAAATAATAGTACTGGAAAAAAAAGATACGAGAAATGGACCAATTAGAAAGTGGACGTCATAGGAAATGGACCAATTTAGGAAGTGGACTTTGTAAACCGGATTGAGTTCAAACCGGATGATATCTTCCGTCGGACTGCAATAACGTCTAAAGTTAAAATTAAGTTCCTTAGTGTAAGTAGTTATCCTTTACAAGTTCTTTTCTAAGTCTGAAAGTCCTTCACTGGTTTTGTAGTACGGTATTTATAAGGGAATCTTCAACGTCTCTGTCAGGTTATATAGTGAAAATGATTCTATTATACAGTACCTATAACTTCGTAAATGCAGTTGTAGTCCCACCTCAAGCGATTTAGATTTTTTTGAACATAATTCAATTCTAATTCTAATTCTTCAAATCAAAAATATCAAGTACCTACTCCTCCACTAAAGATCTCCACGATGATCGGTCCTGCGCTGCCCGAATCCAGCGGCTTCCCGCGATCTTTACCAAATCGTCGATCCACCTCGTGGGTGGCCTGTCCACGCTACGTCTTCCGGTGCGTGGTCGCCACTCGAGAACCTTTCCACCCCAAAGGCCGTCGGTCCTACCAGCAATGTGCCCCGCCCACTGCTACTTAAGTTTAGCAATTTTTCGGGCCATATCGGTCACTTAGGTTCTCTTGCGAATCTCCTCATTTCTGAGCCCGAGCATAGCTCTCTTCATTGCTCTTTGGGTGACCTTAAGCCTTGTATGAGGCCCATAGTGAGTGCTATTGTATAGAACGCTGTAATGCAATGTAATTTTCTTTAGAAATCGAAAGTAGTTCGAAGAAATCCTAATTGTTTGAGCTAGGACTGCTAACTGCTCTCTTGAACAAAATTATATCTAGTAATTCAGTCAATTCAAAACACATGAATTTTGCAGTTACCCAAATTCCAACCATTTCAACTAATAAATCAAAGTTGAGTGTCTATATAGAGGTCATGTCCTGCCCCAAAACACACCTGATGTTTAAGTGCTTCTTGAGCCCTTCGGGCTAACAAGGGCTTAATGGGTTAATTTGAAAAGGTCACCTCGAAAGTTAGTGATTAATATAGTTTTTCTTCGTTATACATGTTTATAGTGATCATTTTTAATGAAATATGGAATGTTTATCTAACTTCACACATTGCTATTAACTGGAATCACCAGATTAAAAATGTTTTAACCTAGTCTTTTAAGATAATACAGTTTGTTATCATTAAAAACATTATAATTATTTACATAGTCATAAAAAATAAAAACTAAATTAAAACTATAAGGCAAAGACGTCATCCAGAGCTCCCGATTGCGGTATGGGCCCTAAAACACTGGCTGCATTACCTCTCTGAGCTGCCAGACTGAGACGTTGAGCGAGGTATGCGCCAGCCCGTAAATCGCACGAGGCCAGCACTAATCTGGTCGAGAGACCGTGGACGAAATTCCTGGTGTCAGAAGACCACGGTCCCATAGTTTCTACTGTAAGCGCCACAAACTCATGGCTACCCAATAGGGATGAGTACTTGCGGCGCTTGAGCAGCTGTGCTTCCTCTGCCGCAGCTCTGGCTCTCGAAGAGGTTTTGGGGATGTGAGAGGGTGCCAAAGTATCGACGCAAGTAGCGTCCCATATCAAGGTTCGCCCTAGTGACCATGGCACCAATGTCGCCCCATCCGGCCTCTTGCCATCATTCCTGGATAAGCCGCAGGGCTCCAGAGACGCGGGAACACAAGCAGTAGCAAGCGCTCGACGTATTAAATCATTGATGGTGCCATGGCGGTAAATACGGCCCGCGCTCCTGCTGCATGACAGACCGTGACGCCCGTATTTGTCTACATAATACATATTTAATATTTATTTATTTTTATAATTTATAATAAAGTCACGACCTTTACCCCCAATGGATTAGTCAGAGATATCCCAAAAATTAGCAATTAGGTGTGGATGTTGTTTCAAGTATTAAATTAAAAGTTTAATACTTGAAACAACATCCACGGTTCACGTTTAGAAATATACAGAAATGCATATGTGACAGGGGGTGAGCCCATCGTCGTTGAAATGTGCAAATATATAGATGTTTTTGGTGGAAAGTCCCTTAGTAGCCTTTTAAGTTTACAACAGTATCATCCGAAATTTTGTATGAATATGGATAAATGAATTTAAAAAATTGGCTAACTTCAAGTGGATTACAGCCAGTACTTCATCAATGTCAGAGAGAATCGGTACTCTGAATGTTAATTTTATTACGATGCTGTGTAAGACATAGAATCTAATTTTTTTATCAAATTAATGTGAATTACAATTTACATCTGTAATCAATTACAGGAAACTTTTGGAAATGTTTCCGACTATATACCGGTTTTTAGTCTATTTTCGTATAAAAAAGATCCCCTAGCCTATCCCCATCAATCTAGCCAGCTGCCACAGAAATCTCTTCTGTATCCTCTCTATGAGATTACGTGTAGAAAAATGAGGTCGCCAAACTACCCGCAATATCAAGGATGACGTATAAAATTTTTGTTTAGAAGTATTTAAGTACGCTAAGGAAAGTCTTTGGTTTTCGTGTGACGAAACCAAAAGGACCTAATACGTTCTCAGTGTTAACTTAGACAGATAATTTTGATAAAGCGTAAGTATCTACCAAACCGATTATTCTATCCGTCACACACACGTCATCAACATCCGTATACGTTTTCAGTGTTCTTCGCATTGGAATTACATAATCTTCCACCATCGCCATTCCATCCCCGTACTATTTGGCTCGAGGAGAGTTTCCACGCATGTCTTTGACACGCCGAAAATTGGTACTACGAGTAAGTGGTTTGGATCTTCATTCAATGCGAGCTGCAAGGTATGGCTTAGAGTTCCGGCGTCCTTTTTTCAAAATTCTATAGTTTTAGGATTTTAAAGTACCTCGTGCTTTATCATCGACCACATCGTCACTTGGTGAGACGTATTATATATAAAAACTGACGGTTTAACGTGGCCTCCGAAGTACGAACACACTTGTATAAAAACTACTATTGGTTAACCATCCAATGGATTGAACGTGCCAGGTTATAATTTAGCGTCTTCATTGCATCGGTTTTGACCTCAGACTACGGAAAATCTATTTATATGGTACGATACTATTGTTTGAGAAACCAAATACCTATTTTTTATTTTTACAAATAAATAAATAGGATATTTGATAGATAACAGGACCTAATGTTTCTGGGTTCGGCAGGTACCTATGATGCTTGTTTTATAGCTTTTGTAATGACAGATTTAAAGATAAGCGTTTTTGACGTTCTCCCATTTCATTTTCTATAAATTTTTTTGTAGTCGGATTTTATTACCTACTACGTCTACCATCCAATAGATTGAACGCGCCACACGTTGCTTAACTTCGCAAGTAGTGGATAGTGACCAACAGCTGCGGGTTCGAATACTGCGAGGGGTAAATGTTTGTGAGATGGATACGAACATTTATTCCCGAGTCATTGATGTTTATATAAATATTTATGTATATTTATCCATTATCTAGTATCCATAGGTTTGGTTGGCTTGGGGCTAGATGATTGGTTAAGTGTCCGAAACATTTATATAATTAAGTTATTGATAATTAATAACGCGGCGCAAGGTCATTCGCTCTACACACCAATCTTTACAGGTTTTCGTAGGCGTCTTATAGTTAAGATCTTCAATTAATGTGTTAATATGACTCGTCCATGATTGATTCATCTGTCACATATTTTGTAACAATTTCGAGCAACACTATATAATGGTATTTTCTCACATGCTCCATAAGTAACTGCAAAACCCGTATTGTTATGTGCCCCAGATCTATTGCGTTGATTATGTCGTGCAAAGCAAAACAAGCCATGTGTATCGACATTTCTTCGTGGCAACACACAAAATCAATACAAAATCACACAAAGTTTTATCTCATAAGTTATAAAAATAACATCTGACTGAAGACATGATTTTTATTTTTTATTTATTTTATTTGTGATATACACTTACTGCTCATTCACAAGGCCGACTTCTCAGAGAAGAACAAACTAGAAAATCAGGGATTGCTCGTTTCTAATAATTATTCTCAAATTTATAATTCGACAAAGAAATAAAGAAAATAGTAGACTGAATATCGTCGACGGACTCATGTCCATGCATTCTTATCATCTAGACAATCAGAAATGTTATAATAGCCTTTTGCACATAGTTTCCGTTTAATGATGGTTTAAAATTTATTTAAATGCAAATTTTTAATGTTTTTTTTTTTTTTTTTTTTTTTTTATGGTTAACTGGATACGCATTTGACCACAATCTCACCTGATGGGAAGTGATGATGTGGCCGAAGATGAAGCACGCGATCTCAGTAGATGCCTATTCACCCTGCTCTTGAAGATCCCAAGGTTGTAGGATTCAGGAAAGACTGACGCCGGAAAGGAGTTCCATGCCTTGGCTGTTCGCATTATGAATGAAGAATCGAACCGCTTAGTGGGAATGTTCGGTATGTTAACTACATACGGGTGGAATCCCTCCCCGCGCCTAGTAGTCCGAAGATGGAATGGCGATGGTGGAATAAGATTGTGTAATTCCAAAGCACACTCACCGAAATGTATCCTGTAAAAGACCGAGAGACAGGCGACCTTGCGACGGTGTTCGAGGCTCTGCAATTTAGCAGTGATCGAATGGTCACCAATGAGTCTTTTGGCACGTCGTTCCACAGAATCGAGTGCAGCCAGCTGGTACTTGGCTGAACCATCCCAAAGGTGACAGCAGTATTCCATGCACGAGCGAACCTGAGCCTGGTAAAGTACCAAAAGCTGTTTCGGCATGAAATATCGCCTGACCTTGAGGAGAATGCCAAGCTTCTTAGCTGCTGTTTTAGCATTTCGTTCTATGTTTATCGGAACCTTATTATAAAAGCGTATGTTGTGTCTTAAATGACTTAGTTACATTGTGTAAATGACTAATATGAACAGCACTACTCATGCAGACACTATTCAGGCAGTGTGCACTACACACCGGCTTGATTTTCTTTGCAAGACATAATGCAATAGATCTAGCGCGCTAGCAAACATCAGGGTATGCTTGTAACGGTGCCACCTCCGTTCATGTCAAGCTGTCTTTTTCCTTCGCTCGCTTCCTTTGATATCTTTTTTTTGTGTCATCATTTCAAATGGATTTTAATTCAAATTCTGACCATTGTTTTCTGAGTTCTGACACATTCGTCAGTCGGTTCACAGCAGTGCAGTGTATTCACCAAGTTCCAGTTTTTATGGCTTCCTCCTAAACCCTTATGGCTATGTACTTTTCTAATACCAAAATTCACCCTCCATCCACCTATCACCACCTTCTCCATTTTAACAGTAGCGAATATTTGTGTTTTCTTTGTTTTAATTTTTTATTCAGTACTATTAAATTACGATTCATAACCAATAAAACATTAAGTGGTCTCGGCGTAATTATTAACCCATAACCCACAGCTTCCACAAATATACATCACCATCATCGTGACGTTGCTGCCGGTGTGAGGAAAGCTGGTAGTGCGACATGCTTTTAGCTGTAGGTGACTGTACGTGCATTCGTAGTAAACACATTTTAGTAATTGAAGGCCAAGAGCTATATATATAGGAAATCCATACTAGCAAAGTCGACGCAAACAACGCTTAACAAATAAAATCTCTACATTTTTATACGTGAAATCCAATTTTCTTCAATTCCAAACCAACATTTTTTAAATCGACTCTAAGACATTCCATCTGGAGTTTCGCTCTTGGCTTTCAATATTTAATACTTGCTCTGTTTATAATCTCATTTATTGCAACGTGTGTCGTTGATTCCTTAACATCTTGTTCTTTAAAAAAATAATAACAAGCTATGTTTTGTTCATACATTAGACGTGTAACTGAGGAAGTTTTTAGTAAAACTAATGATTTATTTGAATACGAGTAGGTATCGCATAAATTATAGGAGTTTTGACATTTGTAAAATATTTAATTACTTGCATTCCACCGCGCGACTTCGTCGGCATGAATCACGAAATAAAGTAAAATTTATCAGTTGTATTACCTACCTATAATCCTTCCGGAAGAAATTCTCTAAATGGTAGTGAAAATCGTATCAGCATCGGTTGCGAAGTTCAAAATAACCAAGCGCATAAACTGACAGACGCGGATGACGAGCTTGTTTTACACGTCTTAGAACTTGGGATTGCATTGCAATCACTTTTACTTCATTTGCAATTGTTATTGGTATGAATGGATATTTTCCGAACGAAATGCGAAGGTCTGGACGTTATTTGTTTGTCCGTTACTCGATCACTACGTAACAACGGAACTATTTTGGCTAACACAGACAGAAAATGTCCATGAAAGACATGGAATACTTTTTGAAGCGGAAAAAGGTTCCTTATTCATACATACATACATACACGCTGCTGACATACATATCATTTTTGTTCTGCCGAAGCGTGCTATTCGTGCCATTTATAAATTAGGACCTAGAGAGTCTCTTAGAGATAAGTTTAAGGAATTTAATATCTTAACAATGGCATCTCAATACGTTTATGAGAATTTGTTATATGCAAAAAAAAATATAACCTTATTCGCTAAAAATAGTGATAGGCACAATGTTAATACAAGGAATAAGAACCAGTTATCTATTTATGTTAGCCGACTTCACAAAGTTAGTAAATCCTTCAAAGGGCAATGTATACGCTTTTATAATAAGGTTCCAGTAGACATTCAAAATATGCCTTTAAATAAAATTAAAGCAATCATAAAAGAGAAATTATTAACAAAAGGCTATTATAAAATCACTGACTATTTGAATGATAAGCAAGCATGGAATCTGTTTAAAAGAGCAACCCTAGAGTTTCTTGCTCATTCTTCTTTGGACAGTCAGCTTTGTGAATGAGCAGTAAATTTAAACTATAATGTAATATTAATATTAATAGTGACGTTTTCAAGTGATAATTTTATCCTATGAAATAAAATATTTTGATTGATTGATTGATTGACATATACTCACGCCTGTTTCCCGTTGGGGCAGGCATATACTATTGATTACCACTTGCAACGATCCTGACATACTACTTTTTTTCTACGTTTCTTCCACTCTCATCATACAAAGAATACTCCACGATACTAGTACAACCATATATTTTTAAAATCCAGTTCAGTTCCAAGAAAATCAGGTTATACTGTGAACGCTTTTCCACTAGGGTATTGACATGAAATAAGGCACGAGGCTCTTGTAAATGTAAGATGATTATATTGAATTTACTTACAAAACTTATGTTACTCTACTTTCTCTACAAAAATAAACCTTAATTCATTACAAGTAGTAATAGGTAGGAAGTTAATCGGAAGGAGTTGGCAGCTAACAGATCATATTAAATGCCTATCTGCCGAGATATGAAGATTCCAAGAATTCCGCTAACCGTTTGACACTGGTAGGTGAGGTAATAATAGAGATCTCAAAGCTACGAGTACCTACTTAGATCACGTAGTTACCTATTTGAATGACTTTGTAAGAGTAGAGACTTGATTGCTATTTTTAATCCCCGATGAAAAACGACGGGTGCTGTGTGTTTAACGGCATTCTGTGTGTGTCTTTGTCCGAACGTATCTTTGTAATGCATTTAGTTTTAATACAGTTGATTTGGTTTATCTGCATGATATAACAGCTTGTCTCCTCGAGGCATTTATAAATTTTAAATTTGTTCTAATTAGGTTGTGTAAATCCATCAAATACTTACACTAACAAGGAAAGTAATTCGTCCATCCAATTATCTGTTACACACAATGCAAGAGTTGAATTTCATTTCAAAATGTGATTTTCCTCTCGAAAATATGTTACTTTGTTATAAGGCCAGAAATCGTATTACACTATTTAGAAATTATTGTTTTGTTTATAATCTATTTTATATGGATTTATGGACTGTACAATTTTAGACCGCGTGCGCCTGATCTACCCTATCTTTGTGCACACAAATACAAAGCTGAGCTTGCGACTCGATCGCTGTGGTTATGTAGAAAAGTGACGGGTGGGCCTATTTTCGTAGCTCACGGGTATATCCTCTACCAAATATCAAGAGTAGTTGTACAAATAAAGATACTCGTAATAATTCAGAAATACAATTTAGTTGTGATATCTCTAGAGACAGTTTTATATACGGGTAGCTAAGAGTAGTAACACCATTTTATTAGTAATCTACTTTGCGTTAATGATTAATGCGGACTACCCAAGGGCCCATGAGACCGACGACGTGCGAAGAATGTGATCCCTGCTCCGCCTACCATGTATAAAGTTATATATCGTCCTGAAAAATAAGTACGTGTAACATACTTTTGCATTAAACCACAAGCTTAGTTCGTGCTTCATCTTTGGCTATCAAAATATAATTTAATAATTATATATCATATTATTTATCCTGGCTGACAATCGACAAACAAAAACAAGCTTCTATTTTTTGTGATAAACCCTCCCATTGATAGTTTAGACATCTGGTGAGGATGAATGAAAGAAGACAAATGAAAGCGATATACGAAGTGAATGTGCAAGGGTGGTAGTGTTGATAGGGGAAATCCACGTAAAAGTACCCTAACTCAACAAGAGTGTATGAATAACATTTTGAGAGTAAATGAAGCAAAAGAGCTGCGTCAAGATCGTAGCAAGTGGAAGTTGGTATACTCTGCCTACCTACCTTAACAGGCGTGACTTTATATTTATATGTATGTAAAAAGCCACTGTAGTCAACGTTAAGATAAGTATAAAAATATTCATACAATCTTTCACTTTAGGAGCATCGATAGACCATTGAGTTTTGAATTATTATATGTATTTGTCAACAGATTTGTATAATGCATGATTTTTTTCAGCTCCATCGTTTCAGGGATAAAGCTGAATTCATCATCATAATGATTGTATTGATAAAACGCAAGATTACTTGAGAAGTCTGAGTTAATGAGGTATATAGTATATATGAGTGGAGTCGCATCAGTACGACCCATGTTAAAGAAAGAGAAAGAAAGAAAGAGAATTTATTTTAATCCATCTAATAACACAAACAATCAGGTACACGTATTACACAGTAGAGACGCATTAAAAAAGTAAACATTGTCTTTGCCATCTAATAGTCGGTATCGCAAAAGGTATCGCTATTTTATAGTATGTGGCATTGCATAAACCTTTTTCAATTTCATTTCATTAATGTGAAAAGTTCCCCAATAGTAGTCAAAAAGCGTTAAATATGGCGCTAGCAAATATGGATACTATAGTATGGTAACTATAGTTACCATTGCCAGGACATCATGTTTTTGACTGATAAGTTTTTTTAGAATTACCTAGAACACTCCTCGTATTGTAATTGTAACTTTTCGTTTGTTTGTACCAATTCGAAAAAAATCACTTCTTTTGAGTTTACGCCTATCCATCATAAATATTAATTGATGGAAAATAAGTTAGGTCTTCTTGTGTTTTATCTTTCCATTCAATCGAATATATTTGAATAATAAATTAATAAAATACTTTTGTATTTAGAATGGCCTTTATTATTTATTTCTCTTCGTTTTCCCGCCCGTATTGCCTCTCCACTTAAACCAAAAAGATGGGTAGGTTTGAATGCCGTTTCATTAATCCCCGACACCAACACGGAGAGAAAGGTATTCATGTTCGTGACTGGGTAACACACACGTATACTTATACGTACTATAGATAAAGTACCTGCGATAAAATTTCTACAATTTCCGTGTGTTTATTTACTGCTCTTATATGTAGTAAAACGTTCTTTTATTTGTTACAACACGAAAGGTGCGCTCGTTAGTTTCATATAACAATGGCATAAGGTTAGGATTTTGTTAAGTAATATACCGTAGTAGTAGCTGCTGCGTTCGAATAATCATAAACTTGTTAATTTGCACATGGATTGAGTTACCTATTAGTAATATTATAAAAAAATATTTCTTCATAAATTTGAAGTTTCCTCTAGGCTATACCTAGATGTATTTAGATTTAAAAAGTATGAACAACATTAATGATTTTTTCGAAAATAGTGAAGGTAGTAGATAACTTAAATTCAGTTTTATAACGAATTTATCTGAAGTTAGAAAAAGTAATTGATTTAATAAAACGACTTGTTTGGTGTAGTGGTTAGCAACTCTCGCCACTATACCAAAAGGTTGCGGGTTCGAATCCCGCTAGGGGCCTATGTTTGTGTGATGAATACGGACATTCGTACCCGAGTTATGGATGTTTCATTAATAATATAATTTATTTACAAAAAAAATGTATTTATGTTGTATATCAACCATCTGGTATCCACAACACAAGCCTATAGTTTTTTACTGTGGAACTAGATGGCGCTGTGTGTATGTCTAAAGATATTTTATTTATTTATTTATTTAAAAAACATTTTTATTTTTTATCACTGTCAAGCTCTCTATTTTACTTCGCAATCATTCAAGCGGTTTAGGCTACAGGATTCGACAAAGGAACAGACTTACATACCTACATACAAACACTCGGAAATCATTGCCTTCCTTTCTTAGGCAGTCGGGTAATAAATAAACTTACTTCCCAAAAGTTACATCCCAAAATTTGCGTTCCATGGAAAATGTATACAACAAAGATACCACCAAACACTTAGGTATCTTCATAAAAAATTTACTGTAATGGAATTATATATGATTTGATAACAAAGTTTTTTTAATGATGTTACTGTGCTTCATCAAATTAAGAAATATGCCATCATCAGTACATTTATGAAAGTTACGGCATTAATAATTTTTACTGAAGGACAGCAGTCTTTTTCTTGTCTAGAAATTCAAAGTGAAAGTCGTAAATTACAATTTGTTTAAGTAGCGATTTAGCGAGAATGGGACATGAATTTAGAGATCTTGTAGAGGAAATTGGAACGTTGGTAAAGAATTCTTAACAGCTCCTGTCATTTCCAACCCTCATTAAGTTTTAGGGGAATACTTGACTATTGCAGTTTAGCTATTGTCTACGCTAGTGCTTCGACAGACAACCTAGAGCACACACACATTCATACATCTAATCACACTTCCTCACGCATGACGTATAACTCGTGTATTGGCCGGTAGGAGCTCTAGTACTTAATTTAAGCTAATTTAAGTCAATATAGAAATCTAGCTAAATTCCAGAGTGTCTTTATTTACTCTTTGTACCTATACGGTACAGCTATTTATAATTTCCCAAGTAGTCTTTTCTATGTCGCCGGCCTAACCTTTATTTTATTATTTATTATTGTCCTTGCTGTTACAGATACCCGCTTGAATGTTTACGAATATTGTTTAACATATTTACTAAAACTTTACCCTGTACCAACAATCACCTAATCACTAAAAACAAAGTAAATTATTAATCTTAATAATTTTTTTCATGTAAATATTATTACTATAAGGTAGATAATCTAGTTTCTTTTTATACGTACGTGTTAGACTTGACCTCAATCACACCTGATGGTAAGTGAAGATAAGGCCGAAAGAAAGTACACCTTTTTGGGGGACTGACTAACTAATCTCTGACAATCGGAACACAACAATGCTATTAACATTGCTGTTTGGCAGCAGATTTATATAAGATGGTGCCATGGTGGCAGCTAGCCCAGGCGGCCATTTAAAATGCAGTATATAACCAACCAAACCGATTAATATATATGTACCCCTCTAGGGATCAAACACGTGACCTCCGATTCGTAAAGCCGTTGTTTACATTGAGCCACGGAGGCTGTATAATAGTTTCCTCGTTACATCAGTCCACAACATCCCAACTAATATTATAAATGCGAAAGTTTGTGTCTGTATATGTATGTATATTATAATATGTTTGTTACCTCTTCACACCTAAACGGCTGGACGAATTTGGATGAAATTTGGTTGGTTAGTAGATAGATTGAGACCTGGATTAACATAATATGTTCCATGCAAACGAAATCGCGAGCAGCAGCTAGTGTTATAATATTGATCAAACCATAAGATCAGGCACATAGTTTATCATTTAATCTGGCATTCATCCAGCAGGCCTCCTGACAAAATTAAAAAATCCAACAATCTACAGAGCAATTTTGGATTGTTCGCATTTGTAAGCCTATGCTAACATTTAAGCCCTTGTGAATTTGCAGTTTACTCATACGACTCAGCCGGTGGAAGTTTAGAAATAGCACATCTGTTGTGACGTAGTCTGTTGATGTACTTTTCTAACTACCTAAATACTGAACTGAACATAACGAAAAAGCGGCAAGAAGTTATTGCAAGTTTTTCATAATAGATTCAGATATTTATGAAAATATTGTTCAACATTGCTCTTTATTATTCAGTATTCAATGCTGAAGTATTTAATTAACATGCCTACTATGTTTTGTATACTAAAAAGTTGGTAATAAAGTTTTTTATTCAAAATTTAGGTAAAAAATTAGTACAATAGAAGGTCCGTTTGGAATTAATCTAAATTTTATTACGGCAGCGTAGTTTTCATTTACGGATTTATTCTAATCACCACGTTCTGGGTTGTTGGGTTGGTAAGATACATTTGCAGCAAACTGAAGCCCGATTCGTCGTTAGTCATTAGTATATCACCCTCATTCATACCTTTAAGCGAGTGCAATGATGACAAACCGATTGAAGTCTATCGACATTGAATTCTCGAGTTCGGGAGAAAGTGGTCTTTGGTCTGCTATTGAGAGTACGAGATATACAATTTAAAACATTGGCATCCTTCGCATCTAACCGAATAATTTTTACTATACAGGTTGAAATTTAATTCGTGTAATTCCTGTTTATTGGTGACTCCATTCCTGATTACCAACATCTTTCCACTAGAAACCATAGCCGAATTCAGTCGAAAATTGTTGGACTTCCATACTAAAGGCGGTTACAGATTAGTTTACTTTGCACGGGTAATCGACAATTTGGTTCCTTAGGGAAAGTTGTTCGTAATCAAGAGTGGCGTCACCAGTTAATGAGAATTACACGAATCCAAATTTACCATATAGAGTGAAATTAGGAATAGAAGAAAAATCTACTGAACCGTACTTTTTGGTCGAAATGGAGTTAAATATTTGTACAGAACAGCAATTTACATAACATAACAGCAGCAGAACATAGTGCATATAAAAAAAAAATCTGCGATTTCATAGATGATCTCATTGTGAAAGCTGAGCTAAATAACATCCTAGATTTATGACTCAAAAATGTTGAATATGTCTGATAGAAAAAAAAATTAGGTACAGCCCTTGAAGTTGTCACATTCAGTGACTCAGCACCAAACACAATAGAAATTTTCTTGTAATATCGAGAGAGGGGTTGTGTTCCTGAACGTGATAAATATACTAGTAGTAAATGCAATGAGACCGGACCAAACTGATGGATAATATGATCAGGAGGTTGAAATACCACAATAAGATTAAATTTGAATAGGAATCTTTAGTAATTCATCTTGTAAAAGCAATTGCATAATTTGCGAATAACTTGCCATTTAAGTTGCCGTGTAGTTTCCGGCACATTAAAAAAGTTGAACCACCCTTTCTCTTCCTGTGACTGTAAAGGGGCGACTAAGAGATTTCACATCAAAGAAATACACACGCGTTTCAAATGTCTCACTTGTGAATTTCTGTATATTTCGAAAGGTGAACCAGGGATGTTGGTTGAAGAAGAAGGGAAATATTTAGGATATCTCTAACCGCCGCCATGACGTCATTTATGTATGTATTATTGTATATGCATTAGCGTTAGAGGCCATAAATGTGGGACGCAACCTAATGCGTCAATCGCGTAATACTGTTATTATGTGCAAATTTTATTCAGTCGGAGAAATCTATAGATATCATATCCGTGTATTGCAAATACAGTAGACATATTTCTTACAAGTGTTTATAGTTTTGGCTAAATCGCATGCGTTTGATACTAAAGAGGACATGAGGTAAAGAAGTATCGTAGCCTTGTCCATTTTTCCTTTCAATAAATTTAATCCATTCAATAATGCATAAATGTTTTAACGATCTTTTTCATGTAGTGGTTGGACACGCTGACTGCTATACCAAAAGGTGGGTTCGAATCCCGCTAGTGGCATATATTTGTATGATGAATATGGACATGTGTAACCGAGTTATGGATTTTTTTCATTTATATGTGTATTTATTTACAAAAAAAATGTATTTGTGTAGTATATCAACCAACTGGTATCAATAATACAAGCCTAGTTGCAAAAAAGAAATAATAGTTTAACCGATTTTCATCATAAATAACTAAGACCTTTTTCTCTACTTTAATCTTAATGCCGTCAAACACATTACAACCGATCTCGTCGGGGGTAAACAAACAATCAGCTAAATATTATACAATAATAAATATTAATAATAAATAATAAATGTCTTTGCACAAACACACAGCGCCATCTAGGTCCACAGTAAGTATCTAGGCTTGTGTTATGGATACCAGATGGTTGATAAACTACATATATAAATGAGAAACATCCATAACTCGGGAACACATGTCTGCATTCATCATACAAACATATATTACATATATACATTATATAGTGGCGAAGAGAGAGAGAGCGCACCAGCGCCAAACCAGTTAGGAGTCAAAGTGGTCACTATGGTCGAAATCGGTCGGAAGCATCATCATCAGTGGCAAAACATACAAAACGAAAATATGGTGTTCGAATCTAATTGTCGGTGTTGTAAGGTAGAGTCAAAAAGGTCTCCATCATGGCTTGTAGAAGTTTATTACCAACGTAGATTTTCAGTGAACCTTCCAATCAACGCACGGACATCAAGTCAACAGAAACCGTATTTGTTGATATATTTTTTGAATCATAAAAGCCTGAGCCACTTGCTTCATTAGAAACAACTGACAAAGAAAATCTTTATACGATAGAAATTGAATACAATAGGCTTTTGTCGACTATGGTTGTGAAGGAAAGGTCCGTAAAATTCTGATACAATTTGTGGAATTGGATAGGAGATACGTACTTTAACATTATAAATATAAAATTATGTAGAAGTTCCAATGAGTAAGTACGATGAGTATTTACTTGTAACATTTATGTGCGAGTCTAACGCACGAGTAACCAGAGAATATTGTAGGGAAGGAAATATATTTTGATTCTCTGTATAAATATTAAATGATGTCGATGAGCCAATTTCGAGTTCCGTAACCATACTTTTCGATAAGAACTTTCTTATTTTCACAAATGTCTAATGTCCGTTTCTTTTACGAAATAGTATATACCACCGGGAAATACCATCGTTTAAAGATATAAGAAAGAGTGATCGTTTAAAGAAGTAAAATTTGTTTTTTTTATTATCATCCTCTTAATAAGTTAAGAGGACGATAACACATAAATTAATTGAACCTCCAAAAATTGGCAAAACATCTGACTCCACTAAGATTACACTCTCGATCTCCGGAGTGCATCATCATCATCATCACCAATTATATTATGGAACCACGCTGGTGAAAACCATATAAAAAAACAATCATCGAAATCGGTTTAACATTTAATATGGTTGTATATACATAAATACATACAGACGAACATAGAACCTCTTCCTTTTCTGTTTGAAGTAGGTTAATAAGTGCAGTTTTCTCTTGTGGTGCAGTCACATTTGCTATTCGTTTTCGACTAGAATATAATTAAAAAGTGGAAAAGAATAGACGATAGAAAAGAATAAAAAATGTACGTGGGGGTGTGTGTGTGTGTGTGTGTGTGTGTGTGTGTGTGTGTGTGTGTGTGTGTGTGTGTATGCGTGCGTGCGTGCGTGCGTGCGTGCGTGCGTGCGTGCGTGTGTGTGTGAAAATAAAGAAAACTGGAAGAAAATATCAGTTCCAAATACATTTCGCATGATAAGAACCCTACGAATCCCGCCAGTCGCATAGCCGCAGTCCCGGCCGGCGGTTCTATTTCACTTACCTAATCTGCCCTATTTTTTCCATACGGTAAAAATCTCATCCGGTATATATAGATCTTTTTGTTTAATTTCATTTATGTTAAAATTTTATTTATAGAGTACTTAATTAATTCCTTGGTGGCAGCAACTACTCTAATGGGGGCGAGACTGAGAATCAGCAAATCTGCTGAAATATTTTCATCACATTTCACCTATTTTCATTGTCAATTACTTGTTACATTAACTTTGTGGTTAATAAAAATCTTTTATTTATTTATTTAGTTGCATTTTCATACGAGTGTTTCCATATAGTACGAGAGTACGATGAAAAGTTGGTACTGGTTGTTTTCAATTGAAGACTATCGTTTAAACCAAGTCAGCTAACAGGAGCGGCGCCTTGGACACTTGTACTTTGTTACTTGTAAGGAAGTAACAAAGAATAGGAAATAGTACTATTAAAATTTATAGTTAAACATTAGAATGCCGCACTCGTATTTGCATAACCCGCTTTTAACTTCAAATTTATACCCTCATCATGAAATACCTCAAATTGTCAAAGAATTGTAAGGAAGTAACAAAGAATAGGAAGTAGTACTTTTAATATTTATAGTTAAACATTAGAATGCCGTACTCGTATTTACATAACCCGCTTTTAACTCCAAATTTATACCCTCATCATGAAATACCTCAAATTGTCAAAGAATTTAAAGTCACGTATTCACAGCGAAGCCCTTAGCGATTACTAAAATTTTTACTACAGTCCTCGAGTTGTCCTTGTTATAGGTTTTTTTACGATTTTGCACATAATGCGATCACAGACTCAGCAGTAAATTATATAACAGCTATAAAAAACGATAAAGCATACCGTTTAATTTTCCAATATGAAAATTTCTAATATAAAGCTATATACAGACATGATGGGGAAAGCAATCGTGTATAATACTGATTTGCTGCATTTTAAATGAAAGAATGTATTAATTGTATAAATGTATTAAAATTGGATTACTTAAAAAATTAAAATTTTTCAAAAATTTCAAATATATAAAGTAAGAAAGAGACAAAGGCGAAACTAAGATACATCCTATATTGACTTAAATACATGATATGCGAGTTTAGGAATGGAATGCCTATAATCTATGTCTTTAATCCCCATTGTCAGGTCACCTGTGTGCAAGTTAGGATATTATCTGTATTACTGATAGATTTACCTTTATGGACCTAGGATGTGGGTCAATACCATAACCAATTGAAATCGGTTAATATCATCTAGTTAATACTAGGTACAGGTTAAATGGTTATGGGATCTGTCGCGCTTGAGATTTCATATGGAAGAAACTGGCAGCTACTTACCCCCGGACAGCGGATTAAGCCTTGTCGTTTAACGGGTTTTACGTCGTTCTTTCGCACTCTCTCGGACTGAAATATCTGATCTACCATTCACAATCATGGATACACTGGAAATTGGACGTATTCGACAAAAAAACACCAAATAATAACTAATTAAATTAAGAAAATACTTCTAACCATTGACTAAAATCAAATCTTCTTTATTTTCCTTAAGTAGCTAAGTACAGGTTATTCTAAAGAAAGTATACATATATAATAACTTAACATTGAAAATTTTGTAAACCTTCGAGAAAACAGACGATTACATCATCCAGATGAACTAAGCAACTTTTTAAAGCTTGATATTTTCAAAACGATTTAACGAATCTCTATCGAACATGGCTAAGAATGTAAATAAAATTAAATTTGGAGGTATTACTACTAATACGTACTATCAAAATAACTCAAAATTATACCCCCAATAAGTATAAAAAATTTAGAAGATCCCGCCGCAAGTGCAATAAACTGTGCTGATAGCTAACTATCATCGGCAGGACAATTTTCATCAAACATGGCGGAATACTGTCCCCTCGTTTATTCTTAGATATAAAAAAACCACACTCAAATCGGACCACTGATTACTGAGATACGTCCGGATGTAGCTCAGTAATGCTCCGGAGAAAAACTGAACAAACACACACGCAAAACGCCGTTAAAATTACGTTGCATCGCTTGCGTCATTTGGTTAAAGTAAAAGGATTATATTATTACTAGTATGTGAATAATCTCATAACTTCTTAAGTATACTGACGCACTCTACTTTTGGGGAACCTCCCTCTGACTATTATAGGATATGGGCCATAATCTGCCAAAATCCAGGCCCGGTGCGGACTGAGGGATTTATAAGTTAACAACCTAGTGTCTCCTGAACACTCAGATAAGAACGCTACTAGCGATCACCCATCGAATAACTAATTGCGCCAGACTTAACTTCCCTAAACACGACTACGCCACGATAGGTTAGCAAATATGACAGTTCCAAGCGTTTCAAATATGTAAGTAATAATAAATCCAACGTCCAACGTAATTTGAAAACATTTGAAAATACATGCAGATCTTTTTTGTGAAGATAATAGCATATTACGTATAAATTACAGATAATTGTATTATTCAAATTAACAGATGATTATTTAGTTACATGATTTTAAAAATTATAAACAATCTGGACAGCCACATCTAACATTGTTGCACGCTTATGTCCTTTTTAACCGATTTCAAAAAAGAAGGAAGTTCTCAATTCGACTTTTTTTTTGTAAGTTTGATAGTATTACTATCAGAGCGGTCTCGTATAAATTTTATGAAATGTGGTGATTCACTTTGAAGAATGGAACCATACTGAAGTCGGTTGTTTTTTTATTGTAATTTTAACGGTATAATTACTATACAGAGTGAAATTTAATTAATGCAATTCCTGTTTAGTGGTGAGCAACTTTCCACTAGGAACCATAACCGAAATCGATCAAAAAATTTGCGATTACCCATACAAAGTAAACCATTCTGAAACAACCTTTAGTATGGAAGTCCAACAATTTATCTACATACTACGACTATGTAGAACGGAATTCCATAATTTTTAACACAAATAATCCAATGATCTAAGAGAGTGAAATAAAATAGTCCAAACGTAAATTACAATTAGGATACCATAAACTTCAGCGTTCAAAATAATAAAACTGTAGAACGACTTTGCGAAACTCCTAGAGAGAGTAATAAACTCAGGTTAAGTTAAATAACTAAGCATGTGTTTTCAGGCTACACAAGATATTTATATGCAAAAGGTCTAATGTATCAGATCGACACTACCTCTTTACAGCGGCTATCTAGTAAATTGGCAATACCTATTTACAGCAGCCTACTTAATAAAATCACCGGAGTGAATGTTAGATTAAAGAGTTATGTGATTAGAGAAAGGTATGGCGTGCAAGATGTCGTAATGTGTAAGACAGAAACAGGTATGTTAAGGTAGTTTGGGCATATACAACGAATAAATGAAAGGAGAATAACGAAAGCAATATGTAACGAAAGTGTGAATGGAAGAAGGCCGTCCGTCAATCAAGTGACTGACGTACTCGTACTCACAAAAACCCTGGGGTCTACTCTATAACAAAAACAACTTCATACGGCTCTAACATCGGATTTTTTCTTCTGCTAAGAATCCCTTATTTGCATAACTTCAGACGTTCTTGCTTCCCGTACTAACTTGTAATGTCCAACTATATACAAATCAATAGTCTCTGCCTACCCCAACGGGAAACAGGCGTGACCAAACTGGTCCTCGAAAAATACTGCTGTATCTCTCAAATTGTAGGCGGTTCGGTTTTCTTTATTATCATTTTAATAAACAACATTGTAATTCGAAATACCTTAGACCTTCACAATCAGGTGTTCAATGGATCGAGACTAATAAATTAGGGCCTTATATAACTGACATTGGAAGAAATAAAGAAAATTTTGACAAAGAATCATTTAAGTATTTCACAGTCGAGGAACATACAAAAAGTAATCATGGTGATTGCCATCTAATTGTCGGTGTTGCAAGGTGATGTCAAAAATATGTCCAACTCATTTAGGGTTGTATTCGTACCCGTTTACTGTTGGTTTTCATGGGAGCTTTATAACGCACGGACACAAGTCTCTTTCCAGTAGGTACATTATGAATCATTTATAATTTTTACAATCATTTCCCAAATTATATTATTTTATATATTAAGAATTAATTAATTATTAATTTGCTATCAGGTAAAATTAACTGTGTTAGAGTAGGTACCATTGTTTGTGATATTAACGTGTCAAAGAATTAAAATTCCAAGAACAAGAGCTCAGAAGATACCTGTGAAAATAGAAAATTTTGATTTTAATAAGGCCAGCAATTATTTTTAGAGGATTCAAAGACAGTAAAATCCGCATGGTGTACAAAAGAATTCTTTATTGTACGGCCGCGGTAACGTTAAATTATGTAATGAAATATTACGAAAACAAAAACATAATTTTTGGGTAGCTGTCCGTACACAAAATTGAACGTTAAATTCTTTTTCATTGGACAGCTTTTATTGATGCAATGAAGATTTTTTTTTTTATATGAGAGGGCGGCAAACGAGCATGCGGGTCACCTGATGGAAAGCAATCACCGCCGCCCATGGGCACCCGCAACACCAAAAGGGTCACAGATTTATCTTTGTAATATTACTTATTGACAAAATTATTCATTATTGCTTAGTTTGTCTCAATATTAATTTTTTATCTCTAGATTGTACAATGATTATTATTTAATACTGACTTTCCACCTAATTATTTTTTAAGAGAATCGAAATGAAAAATGAGAATCTGTAATTGGCATGACTTTGGCTTGTAATTTTTGTGTAATATTTTTTGTAATGATGCTGTTGATTCTGTATTACCAATAAAATAAAAAAAATAAAAAAATAAAATAAAAATAAAGAGTCTAAAAATAAAGAATTATTTATTTGTCGTGAGAAGCTAGTAATGACGGCATAAAGGTATACCCGTGTAATTGAAAACTTCGTGAAATGAGGATTCGACAAGAAGCATTCGGTTCTTGTGGACATAATAATCATTATACAGCTGAAATTTGGCAAAAACTTTCACCATTCAATGTTAAGTGACTGCGTTCTGCCCCAAAACGAGCGTCTTTCTCGCTGAAGATTACTCGTAGTCGAATCCAATCCACACATCATTCTGTGACATAAATATCTTTAGATTTCAGGACAAATAAATATAGAATATAATATGATTCTACGTTGATAGCAATGAAAGTCTAGTTGAGGAATAAAACCAATTCATCATCATATTATCAGCCACTGGACGTCCACCGATGAACATAGGCCTCCCCGTAGATTTCTTCAACGATTGGTTGCTAGCCGCCCGCATCCAACGTATGCGTCCGGTTCTTAGAGATGAGATAACCAGTCCCCCTAATAAAATGGCGTTTCCGAGTCAATACGCTTCCGCCCTCGGCTTTATCTTCACTTAACATCAGGTGGGAAGGTCAAGGGATAACTCGTTGTGCTTATATCGATAACTTCAAGTCACAAATTTATAGGCGATTATCTACAAAAATTTTCAAACCGTATCAATCTCGTACTGTAACACCGAGCATCGTTCTCTCCATAGCTCGCTTTGAGTTATCTTATCAGGTCCAATGGTCAAAGTCGACATTTTAGTGCCATAAAGCTTATGCTTCCTTAAGTCCGAGTTGGATTCGACGATTGGCCACAATTTATTGAAAAGAAACAATTTTACTTCTTCAACATTTTGCACTGACGTAATCAATTTATTGTTTCTGTTCCGTTGATGGTGTCAAATATTCAGTTGAATTGAAGAAGATAGCTTCGTCATTGTCCAATTTCGCAGAAACGCTGTCATTAGATAGGCGATAAGTTTCCGCCAAGAAAAGGAATCTGTTATTGTCATTTCCAAATGTAGAATCACGAAAGAAAAAAAATTGTGTGAGAAATTTTAGCGAATGAGATCTCTTTCAGGCAAACCTTAAAGGCGACAATATTATGTAGACATTAAATTGAATTCAGAATACGATATTTTGGTTTAGAAGCATCAATATTTGGTTGGCATTTCATAATGCAAACATTATAATTACTTAACAGGGTCTGGCTAACGTTCAAAATACAAGTAGGTAGGTATGCCTCTTAGGACTGATTAGGTACGTAGGTACTCGTTGTATTTGGACATCAATATCTGTCATTTATGGCAGTAAAGCAGCACTACACTAGGCTAGACAGCACAAAATTGATATGATCATTTATAGGTTCTATCGGATAACGTTTATAGGTGACACTCAGTCATGCTCTGCAATATGGCAGTGATTTGATAATAAAAGCCAGTTTAATTTAGTTAAGAGCTTTTACGCCGCACGGCATTTCGAACAAACTCTCAAGTTAGAAATATTTATAACAAATAACCCGATTCTAATTAAACTATGTAAGCATAAGCAGGATATTTATGTTTAAAAAGATTACAGAGAACATTTTTGAAAAACAATATGAAAACAAAATTAAAGCAATTTTCAAATATGTTTTCCATATATTCTTATCCTTAGACATACACACAGCGCCATCTAGTTCCACAGTAAGCAACTATAGGCTTGTGTTGTGGATACCAGATCGGCGATATACTACATAAATACATATTTTTTTTTGGAAATAAATACTTATTATAATTGAAAACATCCATAACTCGGGTCATGTCCGTATTCATCACACAAACATATGCCTCTAGCGGAATTCGAACCCGCAACCTTTTGGTCTAGTGGTCAGAGTTGCTAACCATTACACCAAACAGGTCGTCAAACGCAGAGAAAAGCAATAATCGTTTTATATTACATGTTTCCAAAATATTTTCGACTAGCTTATTAGGCTTATGTATCCTGCTTATGAGTATGAGAGATACAGGGTGTCCCTGGAAGTATGGATCAAATCGAACAGGGGCATGGGGAAGGTCATTCCCAAACTTAAGCTGAAAAAAAAAAATTAAAAAAAAAAAAAAAAAAAATAAGAAAAAGAAAAAGAAATTAATTAATTATTTTTAATTAAAAAATTAAGCTGATAGCTTTGCTAGTTTTCTTTTAAAAAATTTTTTTGTATAAGCACTATTCCATAATATGAAAATGTAAAAAATTGATCATAACTTTTGAACCGTCAAAAATGGCACCGACATTCATAGGGTTAAAAAGTTTGGTAATGACCTTCCCCATGCCCCTGTTCGATTTGATCCATACTTCCAGGGACACCCTGTATAGACTTTGCAGAGATATTTTAAATTTGAAAGTTGTATAGAATGCTGTGCGAAGTAAACAGTAGTAACTACCTAAATAGAGTTATTAACTTATACGATTTGTCAGGGGTACCAACACATAAATACAACTATTAACACAAAACATACACAGCAATGACTGTAGTGAATCCTATCCAAACATTTCGAGATGTTCTACTCCAAGTTTAAGTGCCTTGTTTTTGTTTCAGATTACGTTACGACCAATTTAGTTTAATGCTTTACTTGTCGTAATTATAATTAACTTCTATATATCATGACGTGACAATTTATTATGTGACAAAGTCAAGTGTTCAAAGTTAATACGAAACTAAGTAACTTTCAAAATTATCTGCTTATTTGTACATTTGATACACAGTCAAAGACTTATGGTAGCAGGTCTTTATTTGTTAAATCGTAGAACTCTTAATGGAAATCGTTATGGTTACCCGACAGTTGTTTATCATGCACACAAAAACATATTATGTAAACCAGTACAATACGTCCAAGGCTTAAGAGAAATAGAATTAAAAATACTACAAGGGCCCAATTAACAATTTTAGCAATAAAATGTAGACTATATTTAGTATCAGTAACCCTAGTTTTCAGAGCGACCGGTTGGAAGCGACCAGTATCCAGCCACTTCCCATGACCTTCAGGTCTTCCGTCGTGGATGTCCTTTGCTGTGGTCTCCACTCCAGTAGTTTTATACCCCAATGGCCATCAGCTTTACGAACTCTATATATCGAGCTATGAACCTAATACAAATGTGAATAATTTTATAAATATCGATTTGCCTACAACAAAACTTATATCGCAAATGTTGAAAATCCACGATCAGTTTTCAATTACCTATTTAAAAATACCTGATAAGATGGGTGTGCCAATAAAAAAATTTCCCCGTGCTTTACCTTCATATTATAGGGATGTGTCCAGTAAAAATTATAGACTACATTTCATTGTTTTTATATTACGTTAGGTACATACGTACCTAAGTAAAGCAAGTTGTACTTATTTAAACAATTGTAGGGTGGTTGGTGATATGTGCGTAATAATGATGCTAGTACGTCTGACTCCATAAAGTTAATACTATGATGATATCGCTTCCGGAACTACGCTCAGACGGAAAGGGAAAACATGTTGTACCGGCGACAGACGTGCAATTACTGTACAGAGGAGAATGCTTCCCCCAAACACTAAACTCTACCATCTGGGATTGCCCACGCTGAAGACATGAGAATAGTCTCGTCCGACAAAGCTGGGCTCCGGAAGGATAATTATCATAAAGACAGAATTGTCGGCACACAAAAATGGTTGTAGCAAAATCTGCCATTATTCAGACAATTGGCGCCCCCACAATAAAATCATAAAAATTAATAGCGTAGGAAAAGAATTCCCTTAAACCAATTAAAGTAGGTATGCTATGTACTAGATAGAGTATGTTACAATATACATGTGACGCAGTCACTACACAATAAAGGAATGCTTCCTTTGAGTAAAATTTGCTATATTCATTAATTATAGTGGTTTCACTCTCGCTTGTAATATTTCCACCTAGCATATAACCAGCGTAGCGATACCTCAAAAGTTAGTGTGACAGGAAGACGTTATCAGACAAAGACCTGCAACTAGGGAACTATTAGGTACATATAACGTACGAGAAGTTTATTGCGACCAGAAATTTATAGCAATAATAGGACATGGATTCATGATAAAATAAGAAAGATCCTTTGTGGAGAAACTGCCTTCTCAAAAACCTGTACTTCGTACCTACTCTAATAACATAACTATAAATATATAACCGAGAAAATAAGCGATTATATTATCCAGATAAATAAGCTAAATATATATCTTGGACAGCGGCTTAACGGACTTTCATCAGACATGCCTAAGAACATATCGCCTCGTTTAGTCTTTAATGTAGAAAAAAACCGCACTCAAGTGGGACCACGCATGACTGAGACACGTCTGGACAAAGACTGGACACACACACAGTCGTCAAACACATAATATTCCTCGTTTCCCGTCGGGAGTTAATTAATTAAAATTACACACAAAAGATTTTCAAACAAAAGTTCAAGTTCATAATGAATTTTTACATGTGGGAACTTATATTGGTACCGGTTTATGGAATATTTAATGATATTAGCTATAAGTTCTCCTAAAAACAAGTAATATAAATAAATAAATTTAAAAACCCAATACAATGCAGGCACTAACAGTAAGTGGTAGTTATTAAACTTGAGCGCCCACACAAAGAATATATTTTTCGTACCAAATAAGGACATGCGTTAACGATATTCTTTTGGTCTTACATTGAAGAAAACATTGATATTTCATAGAAATAATGTGAATTTAGAAAATCTTGAGAACATTTTATTGAAGACTAGCTTTCCGCCCGCGACTTCGCCTGCGTTGAATAACTTTATCGCGGAAATTTATTTATTCCGCGGGAACTACTCACTATATCTGGATAAAAAATATCCTGTCTTAATCCAGGGGATATTCTACCTATATACCAAATTTCATCCAAATCCGTGCATCCGTTTCGCCGTGATTGAGAAACAAACAAACAAATAAACAAACATCCAAACTTTCACATTTATAATATTAGTTAGATACTTTCAATTAAATAACTAAAAGAAGACTAGGCTTAAATTAAACGCAATGGACTTGAAGACCGCTCTAATTAGGTTCAATTAGATAGCGTCATTGGAAAGAAGGTCTCACAATAATTTGTTATCGCCATCCCGCTGCCCAGAGTGGCCATTAGGGCAAAGTCTCCCATATAAACTGATACAAATCGCGGCCAAGAGATGAGGTGACGTGTATGATGTTATCTGAGTCCAATAGCAATAGGCATCAAAGAGTAATATCGCTGACCTAGAGGCTTATTCATTTCGATCCTCTCCTACACTCGTATGATTAAGAAACGAACGTGTTCCTTCACCTGAAGTATGCGCGAGTAATGAACAGTATTTACTTGAACAATACATATGTATATATTGCGCTAAGCTTACAGGCACCAACTCTCTTGTTGATATTAATTTTGCCCTCAATGTACATAAGCCTCGCATAAGAAGTCAAAGTAAAATATATATCCTTCGATGTACCTTCAATAAAGGATTTTATATCATTATTAAATTAAAAACACTGACTGTCAGGTGGCCACTCGTCAGAGACAAATCCACCTATCCGCACTTGGCCCGCTTGATGGATTACGGCCCAAACCCTCTCCTAGTGATACAACCCTGTGCCCCAACAGTGGGGGCGTGTGAGGCTGTTGAAGATGATTTTTTTATACACTACTGGTTAGTACTTAATCTCAATCACACCTGATGATAAGTGAAGATGTGGCCGAAGATGAGGAATAATATAATAGTAACATTAAATACTAAATTAAAGTAGAGCCATGTACTCTCTCAATTTGCATTGTTCCGACAGGGCATTACATGTTCAGCTCAAATAAAATGTAAGATCTTTTATACCATGTGATATGCAAATAAAGAAAATGAATATGATAGACTCTCACAGACGCTCACATAGAGTATATTATCTTTTCAAAATTGTTTAAACTATCTAACGGTGTCGTAGCTAACCTAACTTGACAGCAATAATAGTTTCATCATCATTATCAGACCTTCTTCACATTGTAGGATCTTTTGGAAGAAAGAGAAAAACTAGCACCTTTTGGACATACTATCCAGTAATCCATTTTTCTTTTTTTATGTGTACCCGTGTGTAGTAATAAATTATAAATAAAAAATAAATTTAAAAATCATCGTACTAGCCACAGCACGTCCATTGCTAATATTGACCTTGCCCATAGACTTCCAAAGCGACTGATTGAAAACTGTCGCTGAACTCCTTTCATCAACTTCACGGTAACTTAATTAGCTCATCCGACCACCTCCTGTAGGAACCAATGGCATGCCTGTAAGTATAACACCAGAATTTTCACGCTGTACTTGATTCACATTCCCTTATTTTTTTGTTGTTTCCAATTAATACAATATAACTGGATGATGATTGATTGATTTATTGCACCGTCATCAAAAAAAGATATCTATGTAATCGTCCCCACGCTTTTAATTGTTTAAATGAGTAAAAGAAAGATATGATTGTCTGGAGATACACATTTCGCCTGTGAATAAAACACAAGAATTAGTATTACGTCAGTAATTTGGACACTGTTCTTTTTTAAACAAAACTAGAGATACTTCTGCTTGTTTCTTGCCGAAACTCTAACAAATCTACGTCACTTCCTGTAATTTTTGGCAAGCAAGAGAAATTTCTTTGTTTCTCTGTATGGCTATTAAATAAAATATCTCACATACACGGCAATACACTCTATATTCTACCAAGAAAGCTTACTAATCAGTATAATGCCTGCTATATTAATAAAGTAGTCAATTCAACGCAATTTTTCTTATTTACTTCATGATATGCGGACTTATATTCGAGCCGTACCGTACTGGTATTACCTCGTTCATTTCATTAGTCACTAATAAGGCGCTAATAAGCTAATAAATCGACGTTCACTATATTTCATCTTTTTCCTTCAGTACGTTCAGATTAATATTCTATCATGGCATTCTTATAAAGATTTCCGTGTAGAAAGAACGGAATCACATTGTTCCCAATATTGGCACATGTTGTACAAATATCCGGACAAGTGCGAAACGAATTCGTGAACTGTAAGGTTCCAGTAATAATTGATGAACCCTTACTAATTTAAATATGTGTATTTAAATGTCCATGTGTGGATAGATCAGATTTGAGTGAAGTATATAATATGAATTGCAATAATTTACAGATATTTCACTAAACGAAAATTGGTTACTTTTTTGGTTCATTAATTCAACATAATCAATCAAATAAAAGAAAGATATAGCCTTATAAGGAGTTCTTCTGCTGTATATATGCTGTAATAAGTTACACTCTTGTATGATATAATACGTCTTTACCTATGAAATTGCCGTTCTGCAGTACTGGCCATTTCAAATCAAAATAATTTTTGTTTGGCTAAGAATTCTAATTTGAAATTAATTTTATTTTAAAAACATGGAATTCTTTTTCCAAAAGTAGTCATTTGTTTACTGATTAGTGTTACATTTTCATCGCATTTCAATCTTTTTCGTCATCATGGATACGTTAAAAATTCGAGTAATTATGGAATATGAGTACCGTCGTGGCAGCAACGCGGCACAAGCGGCACGCAACATCAACGACGTTTACGGAGCTAATACTAATAAACAACGCACCACCTGTTATTGGTTTGCTCGCTTCCGTTCTGGGAATTTCGACCTGAAAAATGAACCTCGCGGTCGTCCGAAGACTTTGGTCGACAATGACGAATTAAAGGCGATTGTGGAAGCTGATGATACACAATCTACGGCTGAATTAGCAGCACCTTTCGACGTTAGCGTGAAAACAATATTGGTCCATTTGCGTCAAATTGGCAAGGTAAAAAAGCTTGTCAAATGGGTGCCCCACGAACTCAATGATCGCCAGCGCGAAGTACGCGTCGAGACGTGCCTTGCACTGCTCAACAGACACACAAATGAAGGAATTTTGAACTGCATTGTTACCTGCGATGAAAAATGGATTCTGTTTGATAACCGCAAGCGCTCAGCAAGTTGGTTGGATCCTGGTTCAGCACCTAAACAATGCCCTAAACGAAAACTTACTCCTAGAAAAGTGTTGGTCGCTGTTTGGTGGTCTAGCGCCGGTGTGATTCATCACAGCTTCTTACCAAACGGGATGAGCATTACTGCAGATGTGTACTGTGAAGAACTGAACACAATGATGGAGAAGCTGACACACAACTGGCTGGAACTTTTTCCAGAATTTGGATAACTTCACGGCAGGAAAAAAATTCAATACCCGAGAGGCAGTACAAAATGCCTTTGAAGAATTTGTTGCCTCCCGTCCAGCTGATTTCTTTAAGAAGGGCATCAATAAACTGCCACTGCGTTGGCAAAGATGCATTGATTGAAAAATTCGTTTAATTTTTTTCATACAAAACGGCAATTTCATAGGTAAATCCTAATATATATAATACCCGCTGCTCAATTTAACCGATACACTTCTCGCCGAAAATTAAATGAGTGGAAGTGTCATACAGACACCTGGATGAGTGGAAGTCTACCACTGTACGTTTCTCAAGAAACTTCTTACCACGCACGACTACCCTGTGGAACGGACTTCCTGCAGCGGTATTCCCGAACGAGTACGACATTGGAACCTTCAAGAACCGAGCCTACACCTTCCTCAAAGGCCGGCAACGCATCTGTGACCCTTTTGGTGTTGCGGGTGTCCATGGGCGGCAGTGATTGCTTTCCATCAGGTGACCCACATGGTCAAATAAAAAAAAATGAAAGAAGTACAATTTTGTGTAACACATTTTAGAAAATATTTCATTTTGTGTCAATGAGATTCATAATCTATTCTAATTATCTCTTTAAAAATTAAAGCCAAATTAGTAATAGGAATCCCTTTGAATTGAGTAGATACGGAATTTTAAAAAGCACCTCAAATTATGAGGATGGTCAGAATGTACAGGTTAATAATATCCATACTGTCAAAGATTTGAACAATGACATCTAATAATAACCTAAAATATTTCAATCAGGGCAGTCGTTCTTAATATTCGGAGGGCAACGTCGAATCTTTATTTAATTTAAATAAAGCGACTGGTTATATATGCTCTCCAACAAAGTAAAAACAATCATCGAAATATAAAGTAACAAATATTTAAGACCCCTACACTAATAATCTGGTCCCAAACATGGCAAGCCTGTGCTATGGATACTAGGTACCTAACGTATATAATTGGCTTAAATATTTAGAAATAGGTATAAACCTTCATTACTTTGGAATGTTGTTAAATTTATTTTATTTTATTAAATAGGTTTACAAACGCTTGTTACATCGCTTAGAGTAATGAAGCCTTATATATATTAGTTATTAGCTAAATGTACAAACAATTATATGTAAACACCGCATGCATCAGATAGATTACCTACATAAAAATAATTAAATTCAAAAACAAGAAAAAAAAATAACTCAGCGAGAAAAAAGTGTACCCATTTACCCCCAATTCATTCAATTGATCATTCAAATAGAAGAGAAGCCCAGCTTACATACATAGTAGTATCACGAGAACCATCCCAAATTGGAGGTCAGAAACATCCCAAACACAAGCGCTAAGTGTACTATAGACACGTGACAGATGGTAATACTCATGCAAGCCATCAAAACATACAAGTCTTGCAAGCAATAGACATTTTTGATCGGGAGTTAGTAAGTGGAGTGAGAAGGGCGCCCAATTAATAGTTCATCGTTTAAGTTAGAAAAAGCTAGCTATTCATTTTCCGGAACCTAGTGAAAACATTTCCCTTTCTGGAGTTCGAACCCCAACCGCTGATTTCGAAGATAGGAGTAAACCCACAACACCTATCGCTCGTTAAATGTACGCTGAATCGTTTCGAAAAAAGCTACTGCAGCGCCTAGCTCGTCTTGGTGGTGGCACCGCCGTGCCCTCTGATACGCGTTGTTTCATTAATTGATGAAATAAATAACTTAAATTTATTAATGATTCCTCTTGTTTTTGTCAACGATTTATTTTTATCTTATTTTATCTAAGAGATATAAAGATATCCCGTTTCTGTCAAATAATGTTATCGGAAATTAGTTAGGTATCCCACAGGATTCTAATCCGAGCACGAACGCTGTCTCTTTGGTTGAATAAGTAAATACCTACTAAGGTAAATACATAGAAATGAACGGATTAATGAATAGAGATAACAACAAGATACTCGTACGTACATAACAACTCATAAATTATACATAACGTAACCATTTCAACAAGAGTATTTGCTTTAAATTGAAATTATTTATATATCACAGAAGGCTGATTCCCTTGTTACTACTATACTACTGAGTATAGTAGTCACAAGGGAATCAGCCTTCTTAGCAATGTCGGCAAATTGTATGCGAAAGTGTTAATTGACACATGAAAAGATGTGGAACAAGCAGTATATAGAAGAGGAATGGGATGTATGAATCAGGTCGTTGATGCGGTGCATAGCCGAAAAATTTTTGACAAAACACCAAAAAGTCTGTTGTGTGTGTGTGTGTGTAAGAATTTGGAAAAGGCCTATAGTAAAAGCCATGAGGAAAGAATTGTGGTCACAATTGTCTATGTATGGGGTAGACAGCGCAATGATACGAGCACTGAAATCCAATGCTTTTACACGGGACGTAGACTCAATGATTCCTTTTTTTAGGGTTCCGTAGTCAACAGAAAGAGAAGTGTGGAAAGGACTCCACCGACAAGAGTGAAACGTGTTTTAAAAGCTTTACTTTGAAATGAATAAAGCTACAATACAATAAATAATACAAATTTTATTATTTGTGAAGTACATGTAGTTTATTTTAAGATTTGAAATAAAGAATAATTGGTAAAAAAATGCCAAGAAATGCCTAAACTCCTGTGTTTGATTCAAGATTGATTTCGTTTATTTTTCTTTTATGGCATGCCAGTAACATCATCAGACAGGAAATTTAATCTAATTTATAAAAAAGTCTAGTTTTGATAACAATATAGCAAGATATCCTTGATATACCATACCAAGTCACGCGGACCGCGATATCTCGCGACGTGCTCGCGAAGGACCGCGACGCGCGAAGGAGTTAGGGCGTGTGGGTAGACGACGTCGACGAAGTTAAAAGGAAAACTATCACAACTAAGGAGACATTACTAGTTAATAAGTATTAGTTGAAAAATTATTTATCAAACAACAAAAAGCCTCATCTAAGTCCACATATTGGGACGCGCAAGTACGGAACCCTACACTGCGCGTGTATACGCACTTAATCGGTTTTCTTGTAAAAGGAACGAGTCTTTTGAGAAATGAAAAGAGCCGAAACTCACTGCACTAGTGCTGAATGTTGTACGTGCAATGTGACGCGACGCTAATGTTCATTGCCAAAATTTACATGAGATTTTTAGATATGTCGAGTGCTTTATCTAAATATATAAAGGAAGAAGCTGACTGACTGACTGACTGACTGACTGACATATCAACGCACAGGCCAAACCGCTGGGTCTAGAGTTTCCAAATTTGGCACGTAGGTTCCTTACGAGGTCTAGGGGAGCACTAAGAAAGGATTTTTCAAAATTCACCCTTTAAGGGGGTGAAACAGGGGTGGGAAGTTTGTATGAAGAAACAGTATAACTTGGACATTTCGACTATTTTCGACTCGAAACTTCGCAAGAGTACTCCTAGGAACAATAAGCTAATACGTGTTTTGAGATTTTTCGAATTCAAGCCCCTGGGTTGTGAAATGGGGGTTAAAACCATAAAATCGATATTGGTGTCGTTATTTAGGTTTTATGGGATGTTGATTATGAAAATGACATTTATTTTAAGTTAACCCTCTAGGGTTGAGATAGGGGTGGGGGTTGATACCAAAAAAGTCAATATTGGTGTCATTATTTAGGTTTTTTGGGACGTTGATTACGAAAATGCCATTTGTTTTGAAGCTAACCCCTTGGGGTTAGAGAATGCGATAAGGGTGAGTTGAGATTTTTCGAAAAACAGCCCCCTGGGGTGTGAAATGGGGGTTGAAACCATAAAATCGATATTGGTGTCGTTATTTAGGTTTTTTGGGATGTTGATTATGAAAATGACATTTATTTTAAGCCAACCCTCTAGGGGTGAGATAGGGGTGGGGGATGATACCAAAAAAGTCTATATTGGTGTCGTTATTTAGGTTTTTTGGGACGTTGATTGCGAAAATGACATTTATTTTGAAGCTAACCCCTTACGGGTTGCGATAGTGGTAGGGGTTAAAATCACAAATTCAAATTGGTGTCGAAGTCGAAGAGTCAAAGTCTCAAATTCGAAGGCTCAAAGTCGAAGGCTGAAAGTCGAAGGCTCAAAGTCGAAGGCTAAAAGTCGAAGACTCAAAGTCGAATGCTCAAAGTCGAAGGCTCAAAGTCGAAGGCTTAAAATCGAAGGCTCAAAGACGAAGGCTCAAAGTCGAAGGCTCAAAGTCGAAGACTCAAAGTCGAAAAGTAAAATTCATAGTCAAAGTCATGTCAAAGTCATAGTCAAAGTCATAGTCAAAGTCATAGTCATAGGCAAAGTCATAGTCAAAGTCATAGTCATAGTCGTAGTCAATGTCATAGTCGAAGTCATAGTCAAAGTCATAGTTAAAGTTTTAGTCAAAGTCATAGTCATAGTCAAAGGGGTGAATAGAATTTCCAAATTTGGCACGTAGGTTCTTTACGAGGTCTAGGGGAGCACTAAGAAAGGATTTTTCAAAATTCACCCTTTAAGGGGGTGAAACAGGAGTGGGAAGTTTGTATGAAGAAACAGTATAACTTGGACATTTCGACTATTTTCGACTCGAAACTTCGCAAGAGTACTCCTAGGAACAATAAGCTAATACGTGTTTTGAGATTTTTCGAATTCAAGCCCCTGGGTTGTGTAATGGGGGTTAAAACCATAAAATCGATATTGGTGTCGTTATTTAGGTTTTATGGGATGTTGATTATGAAAATGACATTTATTTTAAGTTAACCCTCTAGGGTTGAGATAGGGGTGGGGGTTGATACCAAAAAAGTCAATATTGGTGTCATTATTTAGGTTTTTTGGGACGTTGATTACGAAAATGCCATTTGTTTTGAAGCTAACCCCTTGGGGTTAGAGAATGAGATAAGGGTGAGTTGAACACTTTGAACCCACCGGGTATGCCATATCACAGACTTTTACTACGTGTGGGTGCACCTGTTATGTTATTGAGAAATTTAAAGCCACCCAAACTTTGTAACGGTACTAGGTTGCAAGTCAAGGCTTTGCACCGGAACGTAGTAGAGGCCACTATTTTAACAGGACCTGCTCAGGGAGAAACAGTGTTTGTACCGCGTATTCCATTAATACCAAATGATCTTCCCTTTGAATTCAAAAGGCTTCAGTTTCCACTAAAGGTCTGTTTTGCCATGACAATAAATAAGTCGCAGGGGCAAACTCTCAAATTCGCCGCAGTCCTGTCGTAGGTCTACTACGACAGGACTGTTTCTCTCACGGTCAGTTCTATGTGTCAGGCTCACGTGTAAGTTCACCTCAAAGTTTGGTTCTATTGCTACCACCTTCAAACATGGCAAAAAATGTTGTTTATAAGGAAGTACTTTAATAAATATAAACCAGAATTTTTCAGAAAGGTCTTTTAATGGATCCCTGTCTTAATTCATTTACCTGGCAAAACATCAACATGGTTCCACATACTTGTTATCTGCCCAGGGTCTTTTCCTGTTTGAGATAAACTCTACATGGTAATTTTTCTGCTGAATGTATTCCCGTGGGAAAGTAATAAAGTGTTGATTCATGTAGTCTACGCGGGCGAAGTCGCGGGCAGCTGCTAGTTGATTATAAAAATCTAAGCAATTTAATAGATAAACTAACTTGTTGAGTTGTTTTCTACAAAACTTCTTTAGAAATAATCAATAGCAATTTATTTAATGAGAAAGTCTGTTCCTAAACTCGCTCCAGCCTAATTTCTGTTGAAATTCCGTTTAGTACGGTCTATTTTTACTCATTTTCCTCAAAAGATCAGCGCTCAAAGGTAATTTTGCAAAATGAGAAAGCCAAAAGCTAACGCTGGTAATGTTTATCAACTTTTGGGCTTTCATTACTACATTCTCAATTTAAATTACATTAATAGATGAATGTAATGGATGATTCAGTTTGTAAAAATCAATGTATATATATTAATATAGATTCCTGCACATTACAAATCCTCTTTGAACATAATAATATGATAAAAAAGAATCGCTTCTTTTAAATAATTTGAAGTAACGAACTTCTTAGCAAGATGACAACATGGAATATAATTTGTGCTTATATTATCTAAATTATAAAATAATTTAAAATAGCATTTGTGAATTTACTTTTTAGAGTTACGTATTATGGCAGCAGATAGATGGCAGAAGTATGTATTTTCTATAAGTCGACGATAGCTGCTTGGTGTAAATATCCGTTTGATTGTAATTGAGCAACAAATATCCAAACTTTAGCATTCATAATATGTGTATTTTGATATGTATACACGATATAGATATATAGATTAGAATTCGTTTTTGTTTTATGTGTTTATCCCGCTGCAACTCAATTTATCGAGATATAAAGTATCCTGTGTCCTATTGCCGAGCATTTTCTACCTGTCAAACAAATTTTATCTAAATCCGTTCATACGTTTCGCTGTGTTTGCCCACAAACATTGGAGACTACATAGCTGCTTGGTCACATAGTAATTTTATGTTATAATGATTGATATAATATAAGGCCCAATAACTATAACAAAATATTTCAAACTAATTTCAAAATTTTTAAACAAGTAAAAGATGATTGATCTTTTATAAGTATCACAAAAGATCACTATTAGACATACTTGTTACTTACGAACACTAAGCCCCACGTGGATCGCAAGATAAATTATACAAAGCAGCAGCAGACAAAACGATAGACAATACTGTCGGAAAGAGTTTGTATTTTGAAACATAACCGCAGTAATCAAGGACAGCCATACAAAACGTCTCAATATTATGAGACCTGAAAAATCTAATCAGTTTGATGTAACTGTTAATAGTACTCGTTAATACTAATTATATATACTGGTGAGTTTTTTTACCGTAAGGGAAAAATTAGGACATATTAGGTAAGTGAAATAGAAGTTATTGGCATAGGTAATTTAATTCTTTTTTTTTTCAAACCATAAACAAAAGTAAACTTTGTGTCATTTGATGGTCGCTACAAAGCCTATTCCACATAGTTATATCATTAAATTAAATAAATAAAGAAAATTTGGAGAAAATATGAGTTCCAAATAAATTTCCAATGACAGGAACCCTACGAAACCCGTCAGTCGCATATTAATTTACGGCCGGCGCGTGCGTTTTTGAGAAAAAACTAAATAAACTATTAAAAAGCCAATAACTTCTATTTCACTTTCCTAATATGCCCTATTTATTTTCCTTACGGTAAAAAGAACTCATCCAGTATATACATAAATAAATAAATATCCTTAGACATACACACAGCGGCATCTAGTTAATATACTTATATATTTATCCATTACTCAATTTTGTTATTTATATTTATGTAAATCCGAATATATTATTTTACACTAGAGGACTAATGAAAGATATTAACAAAAACAAACAAAATTAGAGATAAAAATGAACGGCCGTGGAACATACCTTCAAGTCATAGGTAGCACACATGTTCCAGGTACTGGTACTCCTACTTTGAGGCAGGGTACCCGGAAGGCTAGACGTTGCCATGTTGTATGGCCATACTTAGGCGCTGGCCCAGGTAGCTGCCAGCCCGCTGGCCACCCGACAATTCTACCAGGCTTTACAGTTCTTTGAAGAGCCGATGCGCGTCCGGTCCCCACGGCCCCATGGTCTCTACCCGAAAGGGCAGAAATTCGTAGACCTCTCCCATGGCTGAGTATTTCTGCCTCTTGAGGTTTTGCGGGTCCTGCACTTGATATGGAGGCTAAATATAATTTACTCAATTTGAGTTCAACAGTTAATAAAATTGGTATGGTTATAAAAGCCAATAAATTCTATTACATCCTCCATTTACAAAATTGGAAATGACTAAGTCTCTCTAACCGCATTGTATGATTGAAAACAACTTTATTAATCTAGATTAAGCTACATTTAGCCATATCAATGAAAAACTAAGTACAATATAGCTCACCGAAAGTGGAGTAGAGATTAGATACGAGTAGCACAGCGAACATGATTCTGATAAGAACACGTAAATCGATCACAAAACATAAATTTGGTATAGTGATTAGAAACCCTGACTGCTAAAACAAAAGTTCGCGGGTTCGAATCCCGTTCATTACTTTGTATTGATGAATATGGACACGTGTGTAATGGATGTTTTCATTTATGGTATATTATTAAGGCCGACAACGCATCTGTGACCCTTTTGGTGTTGCGGGTGTCCATGGGCCGCGGTGATTGCTTTCCATCAGGTGATTCGCATGATCGTTTGCCGCCCTCTCATATAAAAAAAAACCTATATTTTAACCGCCTCCGTGGTTCAACGTAAACAACAGAGGGTTTACGAATCGGAGGTCGCGGGTTCGGTCCCCAGCGGGGTACATGTTTCGTATTCGGTTTGGTTGGTGGTAGGGCATTTTAAATATCCGCCTGGCTAGCTACCACCATCTTATCTAATTCTGCCGCCAAAACAGCAATGTTATTAGCATTATTGTGTTCCGGTTGTCAGAGATAAGATAGCCAGTCCATTAAATAAGGATAGTTATTTATATATTTATTAATTAGCCAAATTATTTATATTTGCGCGCGTAGTCCATCTCAAAGTTTATATAGAAACGCTACTGACGGAGTTAACCATGAATGGAATAACTTATCATATATTTATTTGTAGGTACTACAAGTCACCAGTTAAACCTAAATGAATTGTAAAGAGTTAAGAATTTTGGAAACTGTACCCTTAATATTTGTGTGTCCAAAAAAACTAATATCATTCGAGTATGTTTTGTACAGGAGCTGTGTACTCCGCTTGGCGAAAACGTGATGGACCGTGAAAACGGTGGAAGACGAGTTCTATTATTTCTCAAAAGGATGCTTTTCGATTGGCTAGCCACGAACAGATTGAACTGGAAGCAGATGCGGGAGGCCTTTGCCTAACCGTAAAACAAGGCAGGCGGCATGTAATGATGATTAAAATGATATTTGTGTACCATATTGTACTTATTATGTATGTTATTGACACAACAGTTATTATGGTTGAATTTTGTAAACTTACATTTTTGAATGGATTTCCGTGATATATATATTATTTCCGTTACAATGCGTAAAACAATTCTTTATATTCATCAGTCTACTATTTCGTTATTTATATTAACAATTTGTCCAATTATATAATTTTAATACGTAATTATTTTTTAAGAATTACGAGGATTTATTCCGGCCAGTGGCGCCCTAATTGCATACCTAAATTAAGATATCTTTTTAAATCTAACTTATTAGTTAGACTTATTAACTTATTAGTTAGATGTAAAAGTAAATCGTAATAATATTTATATTATTATTTATAATATTTTATAACTTTAGATGATTGTTTGTTGCTCAATCATAATGAAACGGATGAAATTTGATATATAGGTAGACCATACCATGGATTTTTTATCCCGATAAAGTGAATAATTCCCGCGGTATAAACAATTTTCCGCGATAAAGCTATTCAACGTAGGCGAAGCCGCAGGCGGATCAGAATAAGTCACAAAAATCGCTCTGACCTGTCGAGAAGCCTAAAAGCTAATTATAAATAATACCTAAACTACATTGACGGGGGTTTTTCAGAATTCACGATTATAAAAAAGAGCCTCTTTTATCAATAATTTCAAATTCTCGAACATAACAGTAATTAAAGCTATTTAGGTTAATATCGAATGGTTATGATTAGCTTTTAGGCTCAACGAGTACGGGTCAGAGCAATATTTTTGATTTGTGCTGTTTTTAAAAAGAAATCTTATTTTGTTAAATGAGGGCCCTACTGGACAGAATATACTTTCTTAAGATTGTTATTGCTATGACCCAATTTATAAAGTAAATGAAATTTTCGAACTGACATTTTGTCACAATATCAATTCTAAACGGCTTCAAGTTTTTAACCGTCTCCGTGGCTTAATGTAAACAACATAGGGTTTACGAATCGGAGGTCACGGGTTCGATTCCCAGCGGGGTACATGTTTAGTACTCGGTTTGGTTGGTGGTAGGACATTTGATATGTCCGCCTGGCTAGCTACCACCATCTTATCTAAATCTGCCGCCAAACAGCGATGTTAATAGCTTTGTTGTGTTCCGCTTCTCAGAGATAAGATAGCCAGTTCCCGAAATATTTGGGTTTCCGGGTCAGTACGTTTCCACCTTCGGCCTCATCTTCACTTAACATCAGGTGTGATTGACTTCCATCTACTACCTTCCACCTCTTAATTAATTGTTTCTCTTTTTACTATGGACTTAATACGGGATTGACGACAATCCCACGTAAGGGAGCGGTGGAAGATGTAGCACATGATCTCAGTACGTAAATACCCATTACCCTGCTCTTGAAGTTCTCAGGAAAGGGAATCGCATATCGTGGTGCTTTTTGTATAATTTGATATTATTAACAAATAATAGAATATGATTTAGTAAAAAGATCTGCTTTATAATCTACATATTGATAAATAATTATATAATATGTTTTATGTCGTGGTTATGTCGAGGACGGGGGGTTCCATAAATAAGATTCGTGGTCTGTAATGATGTTGCATGAACAAAGCCGTTTAATCAATAGCAAGCGTATTTATTAGATCGGTTTGGCGCTGACTAGGCGATATGCGTTTATGTTGCAGTAAACCTAAAATAAGGCAAAGTTACCAATACACCACAAAAAATTAAGATCGTGTAATTTCAACATTCCGGACCTCCGGCAGTCTTGCCGTTTGTCATCAATAATAGCGCGTGGGTGTGACAGAGATAGATAGTTGCTATCATTCACGTCAGTACCTCGCAAAGATTTTGTAGTTTAATATGAAAAGTGAAAACAACGAAAAAAATGTGACATAATTTGAAAATTTTAATTAAATATAAATTTCATTTATCTAACTGCTGTTTGATGCAGGAAAATTGTGAGGAAAGGAAGGAAGTTCTGAGGCTAGTGAAGTCAAGATCGTGCGGATGAATACATCCGCACGATCTGCAGTAATTAAAAACGACAGTCATACGACTCCACTGTGGGGCACAGCCTCCTCACAGAGCACATTGGCTATAATCCACAACACGTCTAAAAAGTCTTTAATCATATTGAATAATTGTTTTAAACATCAACATTGTATGCAATAGATATAATTTTTGAAAGTGTTTTCCTTGAGGTGACTTTGTAATTTATCTAATAAAGTTGGATGTAATTATGTTTTGCAAACAACAATTACTATCATAGTTTTACTTTTAGTAAAAAACTATGCTATCGTGATGCATGTTATGGTATCTATGTCTGCATGAAAAACTATAGACCTTACCTTATAGTACCTTCACTTATTAAACATTTACATTAGTGACTCATCTGTAGGTGTATCTAGTATGCAAAATCTAAGAAAACAGTTTACTAGAAACCTACTAAAAGTGTTGTATTGAAAAGTGTTAATTTTACAATTTTGAACCCTCTGTATGTTCCCCTCTCCCATGCTCACTCGTGCTTATATGAACACGTCTAACTCAAAGATGGGCTCCTTCTCCGCGTGAGTGGTGCAATAATTACTTCAGTATAGTCTATTCATAATGTCCTACTCGCCTTGTTTTTGGTATGAAATATTACTGTGCAAGTAACTATTTTATTGGCATGCCTTATAGAAGAGTGTCAAGGCGTTTTAGAGATAATTGCACGATTTATAGTTAGTTAAGTGTATCTCTAAAATATGGTCTCTCATTATGGGCCGCCTAAGAATGCTCACGGTCACGTAACGAGCTATGGAGAGGGGGTTGCTCGGTGTTACACTACGTGATCGAATTAGGAATTAAGAAATCGGTAGGAGAATGAAAGTCACCGAAAGCCTAGCGGATTGAACTGGCATTAAAGCTCTTGAGTGGAGACCACGCATAAAGTCGACAAACGATCTAATGAAGTTCACAGGAAGCAGGTGGATGTAGGCCGCTTCCAACCGGTCTCTATAAATTAGATTAATTTAGTTCACTTTTACAATGTCGTACAGTTTCGTAAATTAATGAAGACAAAAATAAAAGTGATGTCAAATATAAAATAATGACATTATAAGCACATACATGTTAAAATTTGTAGTAATGTTCAAATATTCTGGAAACACGAACCGAACAAAATAAAATAATCTATCACGATATTATCGATAGGTATATCATTACACAAATAAAAATTGTCACCATTGTAATAGTATCAAAATATTTTTGAAAACTCAAAATGAACTAAATAAAATATAAACCACTAGTTTTCCGCCCGCGGCAACGCCTGCGTGGAATAGCTTTGTCGAGGATATGTTTAATTTGTTTATCCCGCGGAAATTACTCAATTTATCGGAATAAAAAGTATCCTATGTCTTAATGCAGCGTATATTCTACCTATATACCAAATTTCATTCAAATCCCTTCAGTCGTTTCGCCGTGATTGAGCAACAAACAAACGTCCAAACTTTCGCATTTATAATATAGTTAGATGTCACGAGATTATTGATATAGAAATGGCGAATTTCAGCAGCGGACGTCCTGTAAATTTCATGATGGTGATGGTCGTGATGTATAGCATATTCTTCAATATGTTAGGCTAAATCAAGAACAATTTTGAATTTCAATTTATGAAAGTCACTCTCTCGCTACCTCTTCTCTACTGAAAGTCAATATTAAAATTTGAAAGTCAATTACGTACAAACGTAAACTTCTTGCAATAAAATAGTTTTCAGTTAGAGCTCTGTTGCTGTAAAATGCACAACACAACAGGCTATTAAAAATTATAATGCATCACAAGTTCAGTTCACATGTTGTAATAGTAGGTTACTTGTCAGTGACGTTGTATATTGTCGTGGTCAGTCGAATATAAATAGTTGGAAATCTATATAATTAAAGAAAACATCTGCATTTAGGTTGACGACCTGTTTGGTGAAGTGGTTAGAAACTCTGCTACTATACCAAATGGTCGCGGGTTCGAATCCCGCTAGGGGCATATGTTTGTATGATGAATACAGACATGTGTTCCCGAGTTATGGATGTTTTTCATTTATACATGTATTTATTTACAAAAAAAAATGTTTTTGTGTAGTTTATCAACCATCTAGTATCCGTAACACAAGCCTAGATGCTTACTGTGGACCTAGATGGCGCTGTGTGTTTGTGCAAAGTCATTTATTATTATTATTATACTAAGTTAACAAAACCATTACTTTTAAATAAAGCCAATTCTTATATTTGAACTAATTGTTATTTTGTTTTCCTACGCACTACTTACTATATCTAACTAATATTGTAAACCAGCTTTCCGCCCGTGGTTTTGTCTGCGTGGAATAAATTAATCGCGGATACGTTTCATCGCATTTATAATATTAGATAGATGCGAAAGTTTGGATGTTTGTTTATTGGTTTGTTTGTTTGCTCAATCACGACGAAACGGATGAACGGATTTGGATGAAATTTTGGTACATAGGTAGAACATTCCCTAGATTAAAACATAGAAAATTACTCGTATTGAATTCCGTGATGATAGGTTTGTCTGGAAGAGATCGCTGTTAGCGTTAGGCCGCCTAATTTGTAGTTTCTATAAGATATTTAAATGTACCGTCCTTATTTAAACAATAAAGCGTATTATATTTTTTATCCCGATAAAGTGATTAGTTCTCACGGGATAAAGAAAAGTTATTCCACGCAGGCGAACCCACGGGCAAAAAGCTAGTTAATGTATATATCAAAATAATAGTGTTGTGTTTAAAATTCAGGTCTTAAGCAACTTATTGTCACCCCAAGTATATGTCGTCGAACTTCAATTGCTTGTGTCATTTCATTAGTCATCATCAGTGTCAGTTCCCGATATTGATTATCGGGAAATATTAAAGACCAATTACTTAATGCGCCGTTACACAAGTTCCTTTCATGTTACTTTTATTTCACAACAGTTTCAAGAGGATGAGTAATTGATATAGTTTCAGGAAATGTATAGAATAGGAAATAATATACTGATTGTATATTAATATTTTTAGAACCCTGGGTTCTGTGATCGTCTGATACAAAAATAATGTTAGTTTTTTTTTATTTACAGAGGGTTTTTTCAATTTGAAAATATTTATTTCTATATTTATTTATAGTTTATTATACACTAAACATAAAAACAGTACAGCAATAAAGAGGATGTACAAAGGTGCAAGCTTATCTCTAAAAAGAGATCTCTAAAAAAATATCACCCTTATGAGTACAAATCCCTATGGTAGATTGCATAACTTAAGTAATTACAAAGAGGTCCTCAGGCAACGCCGCCACTGCGGCGCCTGAGGTCCACCCCGGCAAGTTCCAGCAACATTTTGACCGCATCCGACATCGGTGATGCCAAAATGCAATTAATAACTTCTACATTGTCCATATCAATATCTAATAATACTGTAAGATTTTGTCTCTGAGCCTCGTTCCGCCCACACTCCTGAAGGATGTGATAGACATCTTCTACCACGTCACATGTTAAAGAGTTATTAGACTAGTCTACGCTTCCGGGCATCTAAAACGGCGCTACTTACTCACCAGCTGAGCCTATGCATTCAGCTCGGCTATGGCGCCAACGTACTGGGTTCTATGCTTTGCGGAAGCGAGTAGGAATATATGTTTATATCTCCACCCCATTTGAGAAAAAGGTCGTGACGTTATGTATGTATTGTATTCCATGTTGTAATTAATTACTTTATAAATTTAAAATATTTGTGAGTTAGAGATAAAAAATATATATATCGAGCTTTCGGAGTCTAGTAAAATATACAAGGTGGAATCGGTACTGTAAACGGGCGATTAATTTACTAATAAAACCAACGTATGAACAAAAAATTTTAAATTTATAACGAAACCAAATGATACAATATTTCATGTTTGAAACCAAACATAAGCGATGTTTGGGATATCTAGATATCTTTAACAGCACCATTTGGGATAAAGGAAATGATTTTGTTTATATGAATATCGAAACTGTGTTGCCTATTGGATAGAATACTATATCATCTAAAAAAAGAAATTCAAATAAAACAGTTATATTTTTTTACTAGCTTTCCGCCTGCGGCTTCGCCCGCGTGGAACAACTGTATCGCGGAAATTTGTTTATCCCGCGAAATTATTTGTCAATCCACTACCTATATACCAAATTTCATCCAAATCCGTCCATCCATTTCGCCCTGATTGTTCAACAAATAAATAAACAAACATCACATTTAACTTAATTTAGTTAGATGAGGGCGGCTTTTACCCAGTAGTGGGACAGGACAATAATAATAAAATAACTACCAAGAAATATATATTTAACAAAATTTAGAATTTTAATATTGGGAATTAATATATTTTAGTCTCATATCCTCAGATTCGTGGTACGGTAAACCAAGTATTGATCAATGATCGTTCCATATTTGATCAGTGGTAACAATTTTATTGACTTATCGCTACATCGGTATGTCAAACTAACTTATTGTAGTAAAATAATTGATGCCTTGTCGCACTTTAGTATGCAACATTAGTCTAACAAACTAATGGCCTATTTGCATGTGGCACCTTATCTATATTATATTAAAAAAATCAGCCAAGTGCGAGTCTGGTTCGCGTATGAAGGATTCCGTACCATACCACCCAAAAAATCTTGTAAATGGCGTTTTTTTTTTCAATACTTTTATAGGTACGTTTTGAGTGCTAGTACCAAAAACATAATGTGTACCTTCCACGGTAATACTGTAACGATAGCTTATCTTAAAAAATTCATAAACCACAGGCAGGGCCCATACCCCTTCCCTGTGAGAGGAGCCTATTTATCACAGATTTTATCGCTGCCATCTGTCAAAATGCGCGACATTACAGACAGCAGTATTTTAACGTGTGATAAACTATATCGCGTGTGCGCATATTACCCATGCAGGGCAAAAACTGTGAAAATTTCAACTATTGGCAGATTTTTAATTAATTCTTGTTTCCAAAAAATATGCCTTTACAAATTCATTTTTTGAGCATACGTTTCCATCACGGCGTTACCTTCATTTAACATCAGGTGCGATTGAGGTCAAGTTCAAACCTTTATTTCATAAAAACAAAATAGTTTGTTTAGGAAAATTGTTTGTAATCATGAGTACATACATGCATATCTTTTGGTATCACGACCTTATTAAAAGTCATCCTGTATTCACATGTTGGAGCGGACTGAGGTTAGTCTTAATTAATAATGCTCCATGTAAAACCTTTGGGTTCTGAACCCTAAAAATAACTACAGTTATTTCATTGAAATCTGAAATGGATTTAAAAATTGCCTTTTGCTCCGGCTATATATTATATTGCCTGACAGAGCCACAGTTTATTGTTCATTACTCATGTCAACTGTTAATATCAAAATAGTCTTTATTTGGTAACAAATAAGATTCAGTTATATTTGCGACTTCAATAGTCACATGTAATCGGCTTTGAGAATTTTCCCATTTATTTGTCATTATATATAAATTGGAAAAATGGTCTACAGTCGACTACTTATAATTTTTCGATCAAACGTTCCTTTCAATTTCTTTTATTCAATTCGTAATAAAATATTATATTTTCTTTCAAATTCTAATAGAATTATAAATGTAATAGGTATCTATACTTGCTATAAATATAAATATAAAAAATATTATTTTTTCTTTCATATTCTAATAGAATTATAAATGTAATAGGTATCTATACTTGCTATAAATATAAAAAATGTATAAATATTTCGGACACTTGCACCAATTATCTTGTCCCAAACTAGGCACAACCAGTACTCAATGCATACTATACCCATTAGTGGCCACTAATGGGTTAATTGATAATGTATAAACATATAGCAGTATTTATATAAACGAACATCCACGATTCGGAAATAAATGTTCTTTTTCATAACAAGCACAGTACTCGAACTCACAATCGTCGACCGCTGGTTTCGAAAGCACTCATTACCCACTACATCAATCTGCTATCAATACTTTTAAGTATTTTAGTTAAATACCTACTCCTTTTAATAAATAAATAAATAAATAAATAAATAAATATCCTTAGACATACACATAAATCTAAACTCTGTTTTAACTGAAATTATGTTGAAGGGATATGATATATTCCAGTTCGTAAGGCCTCTGATTAATTATTTATTCTGTGGGAATTCAACCTTTGTCCAACGAAAACCATGCGAGTAGTTTCCTTTTGGTTTTACCTACAAATGATATTTTATTTCTCCAATTAGGCTTTATTTTTATTCAGTTAAATTTTTAGTTTATTAGCTATGATCAGGTTAAGTACTCGTATAGCAAGCAGATGCTAGTATATGTAGGATAGATGTTGTAGGGTTTAGAATATCATTGTGAAGGAACAGGGAAATGTTATTTAGAAATACCTATATGTAGATAAAATACAAACTTAAATATTTCAACTTATGAGGAAATAAAAGAGAACTTCACTATTTAGAAATATATGTAGATAAAATACAAACTTAAATATTTCAACTTATGAGGAAATAAAAGAGAACTTCACTATTAGGTACAATCTACTACTAAAATAACTAAAAAAATGGAAGAAAATCAAAAGCACGAAAACAGACTAGAATATGTTTACTCCGTGATTCATCATCGTCAGCCCGTAAACATCCCACTGCAGGGATATAGGCCTTCCCTCGTATAATCAGGGAGTATGGGCTATAGTCCACCACGCTGGCCTAATACGGGTTGGGAGTTCACATGCCTTTGAATGATGTTTTCCTTCACCGTATAAGAGTAATCGGATAAATGCACATAAGTAATTAAATTAAATTTAAAAACTCATTGGTACATAGCCTGCCTGGGAATCGAACCCGGACCCCCTAAATATTCTATACTTTAAATACACTAATCCCCCAATTGCGAGTTATTAACACAACCGCCTATAGACGTTAAAATGATTAAACTCGTATTGTGTATAGTTTACTCTACCTCCTGTACGTAAAAGTGTTAAAAAGTGAATATACTTTTTATATCTAATTAGGTATATAGGTTTATACAAACACGTAAGATATTTTTAGAATTTATTTCCCTGTTATGTGCCTATTCATTTTAATCCCCGACGAAAACGAAGGGTGTTATGTTTGACAGCGTTTGAGTGTGTGTGTTTGTCCGAGTATTTATCTCAGTCCGATTTGAGTGTGTTTTTTTTATATGAAAGACAAATCGAGAGGACAGTCTTGCTTGATGGAAATCGGTTAAGTAGTTTTGAAGATATTTAGCTTTTAACACTATCTTTTGGTTTAGTCTCCCTGGACTATATAATATTAGATACATTTCACATAATTTCTTCAATACCGTTAATTTGATACTTGTACCGATAATGTTTGTAAATAAAAAAATTGGATGCGACTGAGCAGCCATATATGGACTGGGCATCCTTTGTAAAATATGCAGAATTTATCATTTTAGACGCGAGTAAATCGATTTGACAACATTTTTTGTAAGTTGTTGTAACTGAGTTACCACGTGGAAATCATTTTGTCACACAGTGTGTTTACATTGGTTTACAGCTACTGTTTTTGTTTTCATACTGTTGAGTGCTTCGCGAGTTTTACAGCGAAAAAAAATTATTGAGTATCCTAACGAAATTTCGTATGCGGAATCGCTGTAAATGTTGCAGAAGGCCTAAGGCGTATCGTGTGTGTCAAACATAAATGCATTAAGTGGGTATAAACAATGATATAAATCACCCTTCTTACAATAGATTAAATGCGAAAACGACCATACCACCTTACCTACGGTCATAATAACGAACTACTACAAGAATTTCTTCAAAATGTATTCTACGAGGATACAGTGAAGTTACTGACTGTCTTGCAGTAATCTTTAAGCATAGATTTATTGTGTATACCTACTTGATTTATAGAACTTTAGTTTGTACCTATTGATTATATTATTTTAATTTATAGAAGTCCTAGTTTCGTCTGAAACACAGGATTTTCCTAGTTCAGGCACTAGTGATATAGTTGCACTTAAGGGTTATTATGTAGATTTTGGAGAAGCATTAGTTGCAATCTATACATTGAACAAGGTCATCCATTTGTACTGCTGCAGCATACACATGCGATAGTGTTACAATATTATGTTAGTGTTGTTGATTTGTTACCTTATCTGTGTATCAATATAAGCTAAATGTAATATGGTCGAACGTCAATGAGTAAGAACGAAGAGTACATCAACAAAATCAAAAGCTGGTGCTTGAAAATCATCGCAAATTAATCTAAGAGTGTCGTCGGCAAAAGATCTGAACGTATAAAGACTAGACATTGAAAGTAAGTCCGCTTATAATTTTCTGATTGATAAATATGAAATGCATCGCCGCAAGACTCGGTCCAAAAAACCGCGTTGAATTTGTTCAAAATCAAGGTTGTTTTTCATAGCCAGTTCCTTCTATGTATATGAATAACATTGAATAAGGAATGTTATATAGCCATAATTAGGCATTTTCAGGAGAATATCGAAAACCGGAAACGATCAAATTTGTGAAAGGACACATCATGGATTTTGCACCACGAAAATGCACCATCATGTAGCATGTTACCATCACGTGTACGACTTTTCAGCCAAAAACTCCATGGTGTTATCAATCAAATTTTGTTTTGTGTGACATTTAATTTTTTTCAAAATTAAAATTATCACGTTGAGGAAGGCGTATCGAGTCAATGGAAGCCCTAAAAGATAATTCGGTGACGTGCTCTCTATATCTCGAAAAGGCAATCGTATAATGATAATCAATGAAAAACCGACGTCAACAAATAACGTCATTACGTCAACCATGGTATTAAGAATAACAGACACATTAGAATCCTGGTTATTTTTTTGTAATCTGCAATGTTTTACTAATGAAGAGCAGTTCGCTACTAAGACGTCGGTTAAATACTTATATTATAATAACTCTCAACTCTACTTCAAAAGGTTAAGTAAGAGGAAGGAAAGTTAGTTGCTAAAGATACGGGAAGCTAAAATACGGATGAATATTTTATAAAACGACGAAGTTCACGTAGCGTTTACGTATTTGTTGCCGCTGCAGGTTTAATAAAATTGAAACCAATTCTCATTCCGAAAAAGCAATCACATCAAAAACAGTCAGCCTAATAAAATGCAAATTTTAAAACGTCCCACCACAAAGCTGATCTTGGCAATGACTAACAATTTCTATCACACCGGGTTAAAAACCTGGAGAAAGAAGAAATAAAGAATTAATGTAGACAAAGAAATATATAACTTCCTTTGCAAATGGTAGGCTCCTAATAAAATGCACGATACAACATAATATAGTACAAAAATAATTCAACAATTAATGTCGAGTTTGTATCGATTAAGATTACAATAATAATAATATTCGAGCCCCCTTTTAACCTGAGTTTCAGGGTTTAAGTTTCACCGTCGGGTCTGGACGACGACGCTAAACCGTGTCCGGATGTTGCTTGGCCTGTGTAACTACCTATCATATTTTTTTTTATGCACAACGGGTACGTACTTGACCTCAATCACACCTGATGTTAAGTGAAGATGAGGTCGAAGGTGGAAGCGTGTTGACCCGGAAACCCCAACACATTTGGGGCATACTATTGGTTTGGGCATAAATACTCACCGGCATGTGACCTCGATTCTCAGACGGCCTGGAAAAGCTTACCTATAAGAGCGTGGATAGGTATTTACCTATTGAGATTACATGCTTCATCTTCGTCCACGTCTTCACTTTCAAATTCAAATTAAAAAAATTATTTTCATTCAAGCATAACAATCTTGTACACAATTGTGAGAGTATCCTGTTAAGCTTCTTAAAACTTGTGTTAGGATCTCTGCTCTCCATTCTTGTACGTTTTAGATAAGATTTTTACTTTATGCGTAATTTAAATTGAAAAACCTGAATTAGTTTGGTTAGTGCTTATGTGAGTTGTAAATATAATATGAGAGGTTACTTGGCCAGATATGTATTTGTGTGCGTGCGTGTGTGTTATTATGTGTGTGTATAAATGTGTGTTTATGTATGTATGTGTGTGTTTTCAAATGCATTCGCCTTTTCATTAGGCGAAATTGTATTCAAACGCATATCCAACCAATTACAAGTATAAAACAAATAACATTCGTCGTGTCACCATTGTTTTAGTACTCAATGTGTCACCTCAATAATACTATATTTATTTGTTTTATTGTTTTTGGTGACCTGGTGCCTCTTGACAGTTACCACACAGTTAGAACTCCTATCCGAGTGAATGAGATTTTTTTATTCGCAACACAGTGACCGAAGAACAGTCGTACCCATCATTTCAGTACTTAACTTTTACGTATTTCCAATAATCGTATAAAATCTGAACTGTTTGTCCTCATTTCTCTGACCTACCGATAAGTTGCACGAACATCTGTTTCTAATTACAGTCTAATACAAATCAAAAAGTGTTCTCACATAGATAGTCAAGTAAGTTGAGCGCCGGAGGACGTTTTAAAAATACAATTTTAATTAATGAAAACACGAGTTTATTCCATCGTAATTCATCTAAGACTAACTACATCGCCTCGAGACCATCATGGAGAGCTTATCACCCAGTCTAAACATCTTACAATGCATTTCTTAGAAAATAGCGCGTGGGCGAGGTGTCTCCTCGGAATCGCCAGGCGTAACTCCTCCGTCGTTAAAATCGAAGTTCTCTTCTGTGGGAGAACTTCGAAGCCAGGGCTTAAACAACTTAGATCTATACTTATAACCTAAGATACATAGAGCCACAAAGAACATTATGTAGAGTCCAAGCGTCCACATGCTAATATTTTTCACTGTAATACTATTTGTACTTTCACTTTCACTATTTTCACCATAACTTTTCTTCAGGGCATATGACATGAATTTCAGGTCTGCAAGATCTATGTCTTCCAGGTTCATCGGCTTCGGGGGCGTCATCTCTATTGGTATGTGTATGATAGGTAGATTTACTATAGGCAGCTTAGGATATGCAGTGGTTAGGGTATCCATGGGATGCATCTTCAAATGGATATTTTTGATTTTTATTTCACACGTATCATCTAAGGTAAGTATGTAAGTGCCATGAACCTTTTGGCGGAATATTTCATTGATGCAATTTTTAGAGAGTAATGTTTCTTCTCTACTATAGAGAATCCATCTATTAGGTTGTATCAACTGAATCTTTACAGTTTCTATAGTGACTGGAGTTTGGATGCATGACGTCACGTTTTCAGCATACGACATCAATTCTATGACACAGGGATCCTGGATAAAATGGGATGTATCTTCATCGGGGCAGAGAAAGCTGAACTCGTCGATCTCTTGGCACGGGTGAGTAAGCAGTCTGATCTTCAACCCTTTTACTAGTAGGTATGGGTACTTGGGTAGAATGACAACGGTATTACCATGGGATAACACAGGTAAGGGATAGAGTCTATAATAGATATAAGTGTCTTTTTCTATAAGAGGTATTTCCAACAGGTAAGTGATTTGATTTTCTTTAAGATATGCTTTTAACGTTATTGTACGCTCTATTTTAAGAAGATTTTCTAATTTCGGTGGATATATTAATTTCTCTATTCTATTTATTTTTTCAAGCAACTCCAATAAATTATGTGATTCTATGACAGATTGATGTAAAATGCTTAACCTACTAAATGCTAAACTAGTTTCTATCTCATTCAATTTAATATGAATAGCTTGGAAATTATGGATCAGTAAATTATATGTATCAACGATCTGGGATTCAATACGGTGAAAATGTTCTTCTTTTAAAAGTTCATTTAAATTTTTAGTTAAGTTTTTGACTTCTATATTAATTTGAATGAGGTTATCATATATCTTAAATGTAGAGTTTGCCAAAGTTTGCGCCATTTTGGTGATCACTGTTAGTTTTTTTGTATTCTTATTACCATTTGCCTTCATTTCATTAATAATTTTGTCATATCTAATGGCGTCTTCATTATCAAGATTTCCCGTAATAATTTTAATAATTGAACCAAGAGGATTGAGTATGCCACGTCGGATTCGAATCGCTGGTATTAATTGTGTGAATTTTTCTGTAGTTACATTCTTAATATACTCTGTTTGCATTCTTATATCTATAAAATTATATGTAAAGTTTTTATCAAAATTATTAACTAACTTATCTAATTCGGAACATCGCATCAAATTAATTTTTAGATCCTCTATAATGGGTTTGAAGTCCAGTATCTTTGCGATGATCCATTTGTCATTGTTGATAACAGCAACACCATTTTTCACGGGCAGGATTCCAGGGTTATTATTTATCGCCTGAAGTTGAAGGGCCTGGAGTCGCATTATCGTGGCTACTGCCAGGACGAGCAGGTGCCTGTGGAGGGCGTTTGACATTACTTATTGGAACCTTGGTGTCACGATCCCTAACTCGAACGGGAACAATATTTCTAAAGATTTCATCTGAAACAACAGCCTTAAGATAGCGGGGCTTATCTTTACTACTTCGTTTGTTTGTACCCTTTGCGAAGATTTTATCACCAGGCTTGATTTTAAATGTTGTCTCTCCGCCTCTCTTCCCTATAATCTTTTCTTTCTTATCGATAGCTTGTTCTGATAAGTGTTGGTAAAGATACTTGGTTCTTTTGGCATGGTCTTTCACTAGCTGTTGTATGTACTGTTTCTCAAAGTCTAAGTCGAAAGCATGTCTCGAGTCTGTGTGTCCTAAAAGAACTTCAAACGGAGTCAATCCAGTAGTGGAATGTATGCTATGGTTGTATGCCATAACCGCGTATGTCATAATCGAAGCCGCGTCCATGTACTTGTGTTCATATTTTGCTAGTCTATATATCTCAATTATAGTGGAGTGGAATCTTTCGATAAGACCCATTGAGTTTGGGTTATTCGGAGTGCCTATATGAAGGTTGATTTTATACAACATGAGTAGTTCTTTTAAAAGAACATTATTAAACTCGGATCCGGGATCAGCACTTATCTTTAGAGGTACACCGTAGAAGGAGAAGAATTTGATGAGGGCTCTAACCACCTCTGGGGTCGATCTATTAGCTATTTCGAATGCTTGTCCGACTTTACTGAAAGCGTCAATTATGGTCAAATAATAGCGACCTTCAATAGAGAACAGATCAATGAATATTTCTTCTAACGGTCTAATTTGAGTATGAGTTAGCTGTAATTGAGGTTTTAGAGGTTTTCGGTCATATTTCATCTGTCCGCAGGCGTCACACGCGTTTATTATGCTAGATATTGTTTGGTCCATATTGTGCCAAAAATAGGTACGTCTGATATGGGCAAGCGTTTCTTTGATGCCTCGGTGACAAGTTTTTCCAATATGATATTTTTGAATGATATCTCGTTGTTCGGCTTCATTGTCGACGAACACTACTCTTTTAGTGCACTCGAAAAATTGTACAAGTTCCTTTTTGAATAGGAATATAATCATTTCTGTAAACTGTTTGCGGTGTTGTTCATCCTCAAAGTATATGAAATATTTCGCTTTATTTTTGATATATTCTTTCAGAAATTGTTTAACTAAATCAGGGCGGTCTAAGGGCAAGTGAACTTCTAAGATTCTTTGTTTTTCTCTCGATATATCTTTAACTGATAATTTGTCTAGGAACCACGTGTGAATCATAATTTGGTTCGGTTTCGTGTCAATAGCTTCCTGTAAAATAGGAATACCTTTCGATTCGGTATCCTGTGCTGAGTGAGCTGTGTCAGTACTTGAAGATCTTTCTGAGGCTGATAGAGTTGCACTAGAAGGGCTTGGAATAGAATAAGGGGACCTACGTCCTATCGATAATGTTTTCTCTGAGTCTGAATTTATAGATATTATTGATATCGTATCTTCGTCTTCAGTCATTGGCTTTTCTGGTGGTTGACAGAGAGTTTTCTTTCTCACCTTACCCAGTTCTTCGATTTCTTTTGTTAGTTGTCTTATGGCCCGATTCCTGTCTTCGTCTGTGTCAACATTTGCTTCTGTGGATATATTGTCACCTTTTCCTAAAGCATTGACTCGAATGCGTGATAAGGCGTCTGCGTTAGAATTGTATTTACCGCTTTTGTGCACTATGTCGAAGTCATATTCAGATAGTCTTAAACGCCAGCGCGTAAGCCTACTGTTGGTTTCTTTCAGAGAGTTTAGCCAAGCAAGAGGTTTGTGGTCGGTAACGATTGTGAACTTTTTACCATAGAGATATGGACGGAAATGTTTTACCGCCCAAACGATGGCGAGTAATTCTTTTTCCGTAACACTGTAGCGGGTTTCTGCATCGTTTAAAGTTCGGCTTGCATAGGCAACGGGTTTATCGTTTCCGATTGGGCCTTGAGATAAAACGGCGCCAAGAGCAAAATCCGAGGCGTCCGTGGTTAGTACGTAGGGTTTCTCAGAATTTGGGTACTGGAGTATAGGGGCATTTACAAGGAGTTCTTTGCACTTCTGAAAAGATTCTATATATTTTTCATCACTTACAGGCATGGTACTTTTCTTTTTTAATCGAGTTGTCATAGGCTGGGTGATTTTAGCAAAATCTTTGATGAAGCGCCGATAATAACCGATCAATCCTAGAAAGCTCTTTATTTCAGTCGTAGTTCGTGGGATTGGATAGTCAAGGACAGCTTTGATTTTGTCGTTGTTGGGTTTCAATCCGTCACTAGTTATCATGTGTCCGAGGTACAAGACTTCTTTTCGAAGGAATTCCGACTTATCCAGTTGTACCTTTAAGTTGGTCTTTCGTAACCTGTCAAATACTATGCGTAATTTATTTAGGTGTTCCTGTAAGCTTTTTGAATATACAATTATATCGTCTAGATATACCAGACAATGTATACCCTGTAGTCCACGGAGTACATTGTCCATGGTCCTCTGAAACGTCGCGGGTGCCGTCTTAAGACCAAAGGGCATACGAGCAAATTCGTAATGTCCTGCTTGGGTACTAAATGCTGTCTTTTGTCTGTCTTCTTTAGCTACTTCCAATTGATGGTAGCCACTTGCCAAATCCAGGGTAGTAAAATAGCAGCTACTTCCTAATTTGTCGAATAGGTCTGTAATGTTTGGAAGAGGGTATTTATCGTCAATGGTGATTTCATTTAGTCGTCGATAGTCAATTACTAGTCTATATTTTTTTTCGTTGGATGCATCCATCTTTTTAGGGATGAGGTGAACAGGGGCACTCCAAGGTGAATAGGATTCTGTAACTATGTCATTTTTTAATAGTTTATCAACCTGTTTATTTATTTCCTCATTTACTACTTGCGGTTGCCTGTATGGTCGAATAAAAATAGGGTCTTCATTACGGGTTCTTATGTGGTGTTTAATTTCGTTTGTAAAAGACAAAGGTACGTTTTCCGAATAAAAAATATCTTTATATTCTTCGCAAAGTTTTTGTATGCTTTCTCGTTCTTCTTTATTCATATGGTCTAAACGTAGTTTATTTAAGTTTTCTGTTAGTAATTGGTCAATTTCCATGTCGTTATCAATACTCAAATGGTTAAGGTCGCATTTTTCATTTTTATGTTCAGTTACATTAAAAGGTTTAGTAATTGTTAATATCATTTCGTCTTCTAGGGTATTTTGAATTATAGTTGTCGCGTAACCATTCGTACATTTCACTAATGCGCTAGGCATTCTCACACCTTCACAGAATGAAACATAGTTCATAATAGCATCTCCGTTTTGCAGGTTAGTAGGTAATTGAACTCTTTGTTCACAACGTGGAGCAATTTTTATTTTATTGGTAGAATTGTAAATCATAGGTATTGTTGTAGATTTTGTATATAGTAAATTATTTTTCATGTCAATTTTAGCGTCAAGTTGTTTTAGGAGATCACTTCCAATAAGTCCGTCGTAACGTCCATCAACGTCGTATACGTAAAATTTATGTGTTTCAGGGCTGTTAAATGTAGGAAACAGATGTACTTTTATTACCTCGCTATGTTGGCTGGATGCATGAGTGCTAATCACTTCGAAAGGTTCGTAGTATTTATCGCTACCAAAGTACTCATTTGCTTTGGCTGGACTAATAAATGACCTTGAACTCCCCGTATCAATCATAAATTTAGACTTGATTTCTGGAATCTCTATATAAGGTAATTTTAATTTAGGTGTACAATTAAGGTGTATTATTTCGGTTTTTTGCTGGAGGCAAGGATGTGAAAATTTTCTACGTTCTGTATAGTGTCCTGATCATCGTTAACCGTAGTTGTTTCATATTCACTGTCATTATTCTCATAGTTATTGTCTGTATAAGTATAGTCTTCACTATAGTCATAAGCATTGTCAGTGTCATAAGTTTCATTAATATCGTCAGTTTCCGTGTCTTTCATGGCATACAGTTCGTTCATGCGAAATCCTTGAGGTTTAGCAGGTGGAGCTGTACGCATACTTACGTCTGTCGAAAGTTGTGGTCGATAACCTAATTGCGTCTGACCTTGATTGTAGGATGGCCGATAGCCAAACTGCTGTTGGCCTTGATTAAAAGATGGTCGGTAACCAAAATGCTGCTGACCTTGATTAAAGGATGGTCGATACCCAAACTGTTGTTGACCTTGATTAAAAGAGGGTCGATAGCCAAATTGATGATTATTACCGAATTGTGGTTTAAATCCTAAGGGCTGTTGTGGTAGTTGAGGTTTATAACCAAATTGTTGAGGCTGTTGGGTAGGTAATCTTATTTGTTTACTTGGAGACATGCCAAATTGAAATTTTGGTTGATTTTGGGGTGGATGAGATTGGTAGAGATAAGGTTTTGTGGCTGGGGGATTTTGGGGAATGCCAAATCTGAAGTTCTGTTGATGGTTTTGAGTAAAGAAAGGTTTCATTCCTAGTTTATCAACAAAAGGATTTTGAGCTTGGGGTTGAGGCCTCGGTTGTAGGTTAAATGGCAATTTGAGCATTTTATTTCTTGTATTATACTGGTACAGAAAATTGACTTCCTCGAGTACTATACTCAAAGCATTTTCGAGCGTGTTACAACCTTTCAAACGTACAATACGCAATAAGTCTTCGGGTAGGTTATATAGAAACACATTCATCGCCATATTGTCGTATATAACAATTTTACTGCTACGAAGGTTATCATCTGGTATTAAATTGACCTTGGCAATCAACGTGCTTCTAACATGCTGTATTCTGTTACAAAAATCTAGATATGATTCGCCATTATTAATTTTTAAAGTCTCTAGCTCTATAGCTATACACTCTTCGGATCTCGGGTCACCAAAATGTTGCTCTAAAGCTCTTTTCAACTCAAACCAAGTGTCTAAATCTTGGCGTTCACTAATCAGTGACGCGGCTCTGCCCGTTAATTTCGAGGTAATTACATGAAAGACGTAGAGGTCTTGGTCTGGGTTGCCATCTACTCTACAACAGTTTATTACATATTCACACTTTCTTATAAATAAGTTTAATAATTTTTCATCTCCGTCAAATTTAGGGATGACGCTGGCAATTTCTTTCGGAATTTGAATTATATTTTCCATGTTTAATTATTGAATTATTATTTAATTATCTATATTTTAATAATATATGTATATATTTTAGAATCTAATTAAAAGAAATCAAATAACGTACTTCGATTGTTAGAAATAACGTCACTAATCTCTGGACACTTAATATTATTGGAATAGGAACGGGAATTAGACTGGATAGCGATTTGGGTCTACTCACAGACTGCCCATGTCCCTCCGCTGAGTCTTGATGTCCTCCAAGGCTGAATTGTGTCAACTTTAACCACACCTCACCAAGTCCTTGACAAATTTATTTGGTTCGTTGATTTCCGTAAAAACGTAAGAAAACGTTCGTCGATTTTCACTGAATTTGAGTAAAATAACGCGGAAATCCCAACCGGCTGCGCCAGTCAAGTAAGTTGAGCGCCGGAGGACGTTTTAAAAATACAATTTTAATTAATGAAAACACGAGTTTATTCCATCGTAATTCATCTAAGACTAACTACATCGCCTCGAGACCATCATGGAGAGCTTATCACCCAGTCTAAACATCTTACAATGCATTTCTTAGAAAATAGCGCGTGGGCGAGGTGTCTCCTCGGAATCGCCAGGCGTAACTAGATACACAATCGCAACATAAACAATAATATATCACAACATATTTATATAAATTTTGCAAAAGAGCCAGCAACGTAGAGCGCACGGTAAATTATATTCAGAAGGTTCAACTAGTCAGTCAGTAATTAGTTGGAAGGAATAATAGTTGGAAACTTCAATTATAGAAGTTTGAATTCATTAGTTTGAGTAAGGATGTTTGTATAAAACTTTGGAAGAAATTTCCATTTTCATTTGCTTGTAAATTTTGTTCGGCGTGAAGTCGTATGAACACATAGAAGCCATGTCAACACAATTCCCGCTGGAAGTAAACGTGTCACTATATTTATACAACATCATCGCATAACCCACAAGAAGTAGGCAGATTGGATGAAACATGAGTCCATAACAAATTATCTGCCAGATTTGATATAAAATATCACCAAATATATTTGCCTCAACCGGGAATTGTGTTGACATGGATTTTACCACACATGGAAAAAGGTAAAAAGGCAGCCGAGCAATAGTACAATATGTTAGCAACAGGGCTTGTAACCGGTTTCGAAAATACCGGTAAATAAAGGTTTATACCGGATTTTAGAAAAGGTTTCGTTTGGAGCGCGTCCAATTAATAAGCCGGCTCAATCTAGACAGCGTACGCGTTGGCGTCGTTTGAAGTAGTGATAGAGGCAGCGTCGTCGGTAAGAACGAAATGAAAACCACTAAAACCGCTTTATTGACTCAAACTCATTTGGTTCGCTCCTTAACAAAACCCTTTTTTTTTATGATAAGGTAGAGACAAATCTGACTTAAAATACTAATAATTTTAAATTTTAAAAATAAACCGATAAATAAGCCTGGTTGCAAATAACCAGTAAAGTAATGTAATATGGATTAGAATTCAATTTCACTTTACTGTCTTCCTTCAAAAAGACAAATTATATTAACATCAAAACCCGGTTCTTACATCTGGATTAATGTGTTAAGTCTGGAGTGGAAAGCCCGGCAGCCTAGCTTAGAGACTAGGGGCCCAATGGTATACCCATGGGCAATGGGGCGGATACCGCCGTCTTTCAATTGCCGGTGCGATTGGTTGCGAATAGAATACGGCTGTATATCCATGAAACAGTACCAGAGAGTATTAAATTAGTTATATTCGTAATGTCTTATATATCCGATGGCACGTTCTCTATTACCAGTATAAACTGTCCACACGACGCTACGGGAAATGTAAACAACATTGGGTTTGTGATTCGGAGGTCACGGGTTCGATCCCCAGCGAGGTACATGTTTAAATACTCGGTTTGGTTGGTGGAAGGGCTTTTTAAATGTCCGCCTGACTAGCTACCACCATGTTATCTAAATCTGCCGCCAAGCAACAATGTTATTTGCTGTTAGCAATAGCATTGTTGTGTTTCGGTTGGCTGAGATAAGATAGCCAGTCCCCCAAATGTATTGGGATTTCCGGGTCAGTACGCTTCCACCTTCGACCTCATCTTCACTTAACATCAGGTGTGATTGAGGTCAAGTACCAACCCGTTCTGCATAAAAAAAAAACGCAACGAGATATACTGGTAGTGTTACGGTCATCATGTGGATTTGTTTCTGAATAGATTTTAAGCAGTTTCTTCTAAAAAAGATCTACAAAGGAGTCTTCAAAAATACAAATTCTTTATCTCTAAGTGACAGATGTCCCATGTTTGGAAATTTATAGTACCTACGTAGCAGTAATTGGTGTGCTATGGGCATAATTGTGTATTAAAGACTTCACCACTGAAATATTCATTAAAAGCATGATCTCTGGTTGCATAATGATGATGGCAAACAAATAACTTGGTTTTCCATTTATTTATACCTTTTAAGAGGATTTACGCTGTTAATTAAAATTTATGGAAGGCACAACAGTTATAATATTTTAATGAACAGTTTAATAAGCATTTAACGAGGCAATGTAATATTTTGAAGGTAGATACAGTTTTTATAATGCTTCATCAAATGACTTATTCATCTAAAAGTAAATGTAACTCAAGTAAATTACAAACACAATTTCTAAGTAGTAGCTGGGACATACCGACTGACAGATAAATGCAATAAACCTTTTTTTATTTCCAGTAGATTTAAATTGACATTCAACAAATTATATCATGTATCTTACATTGAAATAAATGCTTGAAGTTTGAAGTTAATTAAGATTACTCCTGCTCTTCCTTTTTATATATTGAAAACACTTTTAATTGGCTGTCATTAATTTGTAATTGTAGACAAACTCTTGTGAAAGCAAAACTTTAGGCTCGAGTCAAAAGAAAATAAATCGATAACTCGAAAATTCACGACCATTAGTACATGCGAGAGAAACAATGGGCAAGAGATAGTTACCTAATTACCTTTACCCGCATGATACTCCACAAAAGTGTTTCAACATTGATATTTATTTTTATTGTTTACTTATTATCTTTCATTAACTCACGTTGAAAGTTTACCCGCGTTGTAAACGGTTCTTAATTTATGCTAATTTTGTTCTATCCACCAGTAACCCTATCCATATTTCTGTTTCTGTCAACTATGATTTTGGCAGAATCATCGTCTTTTTTTTATATATGAGAGGGCGGCAAACGAGCATGCGGGCCACCTGATGGAAACCAATCACCGCCGCCCATGGACACCCACAACACACACACACACAGATGCGTTGAGGAAGGTGTAGGCTCGTTTCTTGAAGGTTCCAATGTCGTACTCGTTCGGGAATACCGCTGCAGGAAGTCCGTTCCACAGGGTGGTCGTACGTGGTAGGAAGTTTCTTTAGAAACGTACAGTGGTAGACTTCCACTCATCCAGGTGATGTGGATAGAATTTTAATTTTCGGCGAGAAGTTTAACGGTTGAATTGAGCAGCGGGTATTAGCTCGAACAGTTCTTCAGAACACTCCCCATGAAATATGCGATAGAGGATGCAGAGGGACGCGACGTCTCTTCGCAACGCCAGGGGATCCAGTCGGTCAATGAGACTCTCTTGGCCGACAATTCGGCCTGCGCGACGTTGAACGCGGACAAAAGGAAGAAGTTGGTACTGAGTTGCCCCAGCCCATAGGTGAGAATAATACTCGTCATACATGATGGAGCCATAAAACCCTTAAAAAATAAAGTGAAGTAAACATCATTCCTTCATTATACAATACATTACATTATATATTTCTTAAAATACAAGAGCATTAGTTTAAGAACCAGGGTCCATTAATTGTGCTTAAGTATATTTATTATGTACCTCCTAATTCGCTAATTCACTACATTATAATTTTGTACCGTCTCGTCAAACATACGATCCGTCTTTGGTTTAAGTGCTGTTATTCCGAGAGAATAATTGTCATTTTATATAAGCTCATAATTAGACACTTGTAATAAATAAATCGCGTTTTATTTCTTTCATCTTAGTTAAGTTAGTAACGTAAACTTTTAGTTGGTTCTAAATCAAAGGATCCTGGCGAATACGTAAGAATCCATAACATTGAGTTATGAAAGTTAACTATATTAATCTTCAATGGCAATAATTAAATAAAATAAATATTTCGGAAACTTCCACCAATCATCTAGTCCCAAACTAAGCAAAGCTTGTACTATAGATAATAGATAAAGGACAAACATACATAGATTTTATAAATACATTCATAACTCGAAACTAAATGGTCGTGTTCATCACACAAACATTACCTTTCGTGGGATTCGAACCCGCAACGGTTTCGCTGTTAGGGTCAATAGATAGATAGATAAAGCATTTATTTGTATATTACAGAAAAAAAAATATTCGACGCAACAATCATTCTGCTTGGTGTTATGCTTACAAAATGTAGCCTTATAAAAAAAAACATTGCATCATTTAGTAAAAATAGTGATGAACATGATAAACAAAACAAAATAAAAAATAAAATTAAGTACAACTGTTACAACTTATAATAGAGTTGTATGTGTATCTGTACCACAAATGGGCCATCGCTCAGTGTGGTTCCTCACCTATAGCGGTAAGACACTGACTTTCAGCTAGTGCCCTGCGAGAGAAAGCGAGGATAGGGTACCAGTGCAAAAATTTTCGTACTCGTAATAGGATCACTACACCAATCGATAGACGCAATAAGTGATTTCTGTGTTATAAGAATAGATTTTTTTTTGTTGTGATATAATGTTCTTACAGTTACATAGAATTTTGAAGCGCAACACATATACACGAACTTTAATTAAAAATTAAAATTATTGATCCAAATAATGTTGTAAAAATAGAACCATATAAACATTCTCTCCCTCCTTGCCTAAATCAACAGTCTTTGAATGCTCAAACCGTGCAGTCGTGTAGTAAAAGTGGAGATCCTTTATGATGCCCATTGAGGGTCTATATTACGTAGTTTTCAGTGAAATACGTAGTTTGAAAATTTTCCCTTGGTTCATTTCCTAAAAAGTCTATTACCACACTATTGACATTTTTTAATAATATAATCAGCATTTTATTTAGGTAAAATCTTTTGTTATTAGCTGTAGGTTTTTATTTACATAATTTTTACCATATACTATTTTTGATATTTGTCATTTTTGAAATTTGACATATTTGACATTTGACATTTTTGACATTGTTGACATTTTTGATTTTTTTGACATTACTGACATTTACCATTTTGATGTTTTTGATATTTGACCTATCTGAAATTTTTGATATTTTTAACATTTGACATTTTGCTTAATGTATGAAGTGATTATGATTACGCCCCCCGCAAGAGCAAGCCCACCATGACATTAAAAAAAAACAATTTACGTTGAGATAAAAAAAATCTCTGCAGTCACTAGCATGGCAATAGCGTTATTTCGTCTATAATTTTCTTTGAGACGTCTGCCATTTATTTGACTTCTGTATGAGCATAACCAGAGGCAAAGACAATTTCTCTATTTCTGACATTACTCTGTTCCTGAAATTATTGTCTTAGACAAATATTATTAAGCAATTCGAAGAGTTTCATTAAAGATCAGAAGGATTGTTTGTCGTCTTTCTACTCCGATAACCGAAAATTAATTTCGTTAAATTCTTTTATTTAAGTAACATAGAGTTAGTGCTTGACCTCAATCACTCCTGAAGAAATGAATATGAAGACGAAGGTCGAAGCGCGCTCCCCCGGAATCCCAAACGTATTTGGGAGACTGCCTATCTTATTTCAAATAGCTGGAACATAACAACACTATCAACATTGCTGCTTGGCGGAAAAGTTAGATGGTGGTAGCTAGCCAGCCGTACAATTAAAAATGCTCGACCTTCAATAAAACCGAGTACTAATCCCCGGTACCCACAACCTCTGTTTTATACACCTCACGACATTATTTATGGCGCGAGAGCACAAGAATTTCTTCTTGCCTTTCTATGAAGAAGATCAATATAGATTATATAGATAGAAAATAGATACACCTTTCGAGCTGCCCGGAAATTTAGTATATAATATAACGTTTGCCCGAAAGGAAATTCTGTCGTAGGTATATATGCATATCAACAGCCGTACACGTTCCCATTGTTGGGGCACAGTCTCCTCTCGATGGGTTAGTGCGGATTGGTGGATTTGTGTCAGACTTGAGCCACTGTAGGCCTCCTACTTACTTTGGCGACTGTCTTTTTTTTTAAGCACGACGTGTTCGTTGACCTCAATCACACCTGATGTTAATTGAAGATGAGGTCGAAGGTGGAAGCGTACTGACACGGAAACCCCAACACATTTGGGGGAAACGCTATCTTATTTTTAACAACCGGAACACAATAATGCTATTAACATTACTGCTTGGCAGCAGATTTAGATAAGATGGTGGTAGCTAGCCAGGTGGACATTTTAAAATGCCCTTCCACCAAGCAAACCGAGTACTTAAACATGTACCCCGCTGGGGATCGAACCCGCAACTTCCGAATCGTAAACCCAATGTTGTTTACATTGAGCCACGGAGGCGGAGGAGGTCTTCAATTAGAAACAATCGGAACCGACGATTTAACACTAACACTAAAACACTAGTATTAAAATAAACTAGTGGTCACCCATCCAAGGACTTCCTGCGCCATTGCTTAACTTAAGATTAAAATAAATTACGGAGTTACCGCTAAGAAATGGAAGTAAAAATTTTAACTTATACTAAGTACTTTTTTAATTTTCTATTGCATACATTTATTTGTATTTCTTTGTATTTCATGAAATCATGACAAAATGTTTTGGTTCTATACTAAATCATATTTTTTACTCTTTTCGTGACACTTGTAACATTTTCCTCTACAGCGTGAAGTTTGTCGATCGTTGTCGGTATGCTGGGTCAGGACATATTTGACAGCTGCGAGAAAGTTTTCTCACTCGACACGATAAAATGGGTCATACAAGCCCTACATAGGAGCTACACTGAATCATGGCTTCGTCTTCGTAACAAAAGTTCGTTGTCGAGATTTGTATAAAGATGGTTTATTTTTGGATATCGTTTTGTTTTCAATCGCTATTCTCCGTAAACTTGGAACGATTGTGAAATTTGACTCGTTAAAACTTATCAAAGTTTATTGAATGTTTGAATTTCTGTTGATGTCACAATAATGCAATAAATTAGTTAGTAGGTAAGAACAGCTCAGCGAAATATTGTATTTTTTTTAGAATTATAGCTTCATATCAAATACCGTTTATATAATGATATGATCGTGTACAGACGTTAGATCGAAAGTCCGGGCGCAGTCGCATTCACTGTTTGTTTGTTAAGATATTGAAAGCTAACTTTCCGCCTGCAGCTTCACCTGCGTCGAATAGCTTTATCGTGGATATGTTTAATTTCTTTATCCCCGAGAACTCCGCACTTAATCGGTATAAAAGTACCCATATCTTAATCCATGGTATATTTCACCTATATATCACATTTCATCCAAATCCGTTCATCCGTTTCGCCATGATTGAGCAACAAACAAACAAACGAACAAACAAAAAAAAAAACAAGCAAAGAAACTAACATAAACTAACTATGGTTGACTGAAAGAAATCCCTCTATGTGATAAGTCCGCCGTTGTACTCAATTTATGTATCAATGCAAAATTAATGTATTGCCTTTTTTTACAATAAAGCGTTTACAATAAACAAACATCTAAACTTCCGCATTTATAATTATGAGATGTCTATTCCATAGTACCTAACCTAAAAAGGGACAGGAGAGAGAATTATTCATGACAAGCGTTTACTAGACTACACAAGCACAGAATTACACTAGGTCAAAGTTGCGTAAAACAAGTCTATGCTTTGAATCTCCTCATAAACATCTCTCTCTACTGTTCTTAGCACACTCTTACTCACACTTAGTTATTCACAAACAGCAAATTAGGTGCATCTGCGTTCTTCATTAAAAATGCAAATGGATAGTGCTCAGATCTGACTCTGAATGTTAATTTAAAATTATTTTTCGTAAACGTAGTAATATAGATAAAAGAGGGCATACGATAAGCATCAAATGGAATCGTTCTATACCTACCAGGTTCTAGCAAAAATATTCATCTTTGTGTTTCGGCTTATTGGGCAAACTTAACTAATCATGAGCTCCTGATATAGCTTGAAGTTATCGACGTTTTAACAAATAAATACACCCAATAAAAACAATAAGAATAATGTATTTTTCGAATTGAGAACCCCTCCTTTTTTCAAAGCAGATAAATAAAATGGAGTATAGGTATAGAAGAGTTACTATCTGCATAATAAATGATGGATTCTTCGTTAAATATCGGCCTCTGGTGAAATATCTCTATCATAAACTGTAAATCTTTGGAAACAAAACAATATTTTCGGACCAGTAAAGTAATAATGGTGCAGTTAAGACCCGACATAGACAAATGTAAGTCATTTTTTTCTTTCAAAGATTGTAAAGGCTGAGAGAGAGGGCTTTGTAAGGATGAGCTGGACTGCAAAGTACTCACCATAATGTCAATTCTCCAACCATTGTACCAACCAATTTTCGCTTATAAATTACTAGCTTTGCTCCCACGGCTTCGTCTGCGTGGAATAATATTATAGCAGATATGTTTAATTTGTTCCTTTGTTCCCAGTAGTTCTGTTGGACAGTTCTGTTAGCCGAACAAATGGCAATTTTTGTCTCTCTAGTTCTGTAAATAACTTGAACTTTTTTTTGACCGAACTAATGGGATTTTTTTGTCCCACTAGTTCGAGTGAATAACATGTCAACCTAACACGAAGGGTATGGCGGGCGATCCGGGCTCGCTCTGCTCGCCCGGCTCGCTTCCGCCATACCCTTCGAACCTAACCTATCCATGTCGGGGTGCCAAAAACTACCGTGCTCGCTTCGCTTGCACTCGAATTAGAACTCGACAGAACTACTGGGAATCCCTAGTACCATTTGTTCTGTTGATAGAACTAGTGAGACAAAAATTCCCATTAGTTCGGCCAACAGAACTGTCCAACAGAACTACTGGGAACATAAGAATTTGTTTATCCCGCGAGTATTACTCACTTTATCGGGATAAAAATATGCTATTTTTTAATCCAGGGTATGTTTTACCTATATACCAAATTTCATCCAAATCCGTTGATCCATTTGGTCGTGATTGAGCAACAAACAAACATCCAAACCTTCGCATTTATAATATTAGTTAAATAGATAATACTTAATCCGCCAATATTGACAAAACAACCTCTCTCTCCGTTATCTGTTTCCAAAGTGCATCATTAGACTTCAATGACTTTATAAGACCACATTAGCTGAATATCCTTTCAAACAAAAACAAATATCAGTTCACGAAATAACAGAAATATCTCAGAACATGAGACATGCGGAAGAATTGATAACACCCTCCTTTTGAAAATCGGTCAATAACAGAACTGATACCTTAGCTCCTCGGCGTCCGCGCGCTATTCAATTAATTAAGCTCGCCTCGCCTTGGCACATGTGGACAACTACCCATGTTAAACGTAATTCTTATTACTAAGTTCATTTGTACCCAAATATACATACATAATGTTACAACCTGTAATAGTTATGAGTTTAAAAACCAAACAACCCGACAGCATATTTTATATTTCGCGGGCGCCATGTTGGATTTTTCACCATAACATGTATCTTATGATACTCCAGGTATCAAGACGAATCTAACGACATCATGAACTTCGAAATCCGTCAAGCCGCTTAGGCTGCAGGAGGTAACATAGAAATCAAATCGGGAACGTCTTAAAGAAAGTCCAAATCAAGAGCACCCTAAACCATCGAGCATGTTTGAACAACAGAGTTGTGTCACAGGCAGTTTCGTGAAAGCAGGCGTTACTTTATGTATGTATGTAGTATAATAAAATGAGATAAAGATTATTGTAACCCATCAACAGCAAATTTTAATACCAGCTGCTTACAGCTATGTTATACTTTCAGTAAACAAACAGGCACAACTCGCATGAGAAACCGCGGTGAGACTGTAGACCAAAGAGCATCATCATCAGACCGTAACATCCCACTGTAGGGATACAGGCCAATAGCCCTCCTATATGAGGGATGCGGTGATCGCTTCCGGCTTTCACCGTGTTAATCACTGAGACATCATTGAATATCTGCCTCTGCGTCGACATTGTAACGAGACGCCATGCGACTCGTTGGTTCTCTTTTGCAGTATTCTCCTATGTTGTTTGTTTCTTTTTGTTCAGTGTAAAATAGTGTTTTACGTAAAATATGTCATTGAGTTATTTGTGTGTGTAATATCTTTTTTTTATTATAAGTTGTCACTTACATTTGCTGTCCAAGGCCGTGAAAGCATTATTACACATCTTCCAAGAACATTTATTGTTTTATAATCCAGATCCTGTGTGATGAAATCTATCTAATTTTTTACTGCACCATCGGTGCTGATCTAGGTCCACTTGCGCTGCTCTTGCTTTCTGAAGAAGGAGTTCATCATATAGAGTCCCTCCTACTCCGTGAAGCCAGCCAGCATTAGGCCCTGGCAGTTCCGATTTCCCACTCCTAATTGCCCCACTTTCATCTCATCACCGTTTCGTTTGCTCAGTTCGCGTTGAAGTTCCCCATCATCATCATCAGCCCTTAAACATCCCACTGCAGGGATATGGGGCTTGCCTCGTATATGAGGGAGAGTATGGGCCGTAGTCGGCGGGTTGGAGACTTCACTTGCCTTTGAATTTTTATTTTTCAGGCATGCTTTCTAGGTCTGATAAATGCACATAAGTATTAAAATTAAATTTAAAAACTCATTGGTACATGGTCTGCCTGGGAATCGAACCCGGACCTCCTAAATTGGGAGACCGCGTCTTAACCGCTGAGCCACCGACACCAACCGACCAAAGTGCATGGTAACTGGAAATCATTACACGGATTCAGACACGAGTCGCTCAAACAAACTTACAGAATTACCACCCTGATATATAGATTTACCCTCGATTAATACGGAACGTTAGATGTTTATCACTCAATCATGACGTAACACCTAAACGGATTTATTTGAAATTTGGTACACCGATGGATTATGGCAGGATTAATATAGATGTGTACATTTATCCCGTAATTTAAAGTAAATCCTGCGGGGCGACAAATTAATTCCATGCGGATGGAGCAGCGGCCGGAGGCTATTAATATTTATGTACAGAAATTAACGTCTAGTCGGTGCACTCCGAATTAGGCAAAGTCGAAGATTCTGTGCCAAATTTCGAATGTCTCGATTAGTTTATAAATGATTTGTTGTACAAAGTAACAGAAGTCATACATTTAGTCAGAAATTTGCATCTCTTTCAGTCGACCTAAAATCATAAAGCCCTTTCGCTGGCAACATAGCGCAAATACCGTTATTTTTCGCAAACTAAAAGAGAGTCTCAGGAAGAATTTGGATTTTAAAAACTTAATGTATTACGAGTACTTCAATATTAAGTAACGACATTTACACACGAAATAGTTGATTGGTACACAAGAATACAGATACCTAATTGAGTAAACTGCTTACTCTTATTTATTAAATTATATACTTAATATCTGTCTACCTTCGTAAGATCCAGCATACAAATAATAAAAAAGGATTTAAAAAAAAACGACTTCAAAAATCCCGGAAAAAATAATTTAATTAAACTACTGCAATAATAATAACTGAAAAGTATGAAATAATAAACCAGAGCAGAATGTTCTTTATAGATAGATATACACTATTATATATAATGAGAATACAATACAATTTATATGCTATACAATAATAGTTAGGTATAATAATGAAATTAAAAATATATACAATAGGTACTTTTTGAAGTCGGTGCCTGCCTAGCCTATAAAATACACAATCAACAAAACAGTAAAAATACGCCCCGAATACAGAACCTCCTCCTTTTTTGAAGTCGGTTAACAAAGGAATTTTCATACAATTTAAATATTCAATTAATTAAGTTATTACTGTTTACTTTCATTAGATTGTGTATTTTATAGGCTACGCAGGCACCGACTTCAAAATGTACCTATTGTATATATTATTGTAAAGCATATAAATTGTATTGTATTCTCATTATATAATAGTGTATATCTATCTATAAAGAACATTCTGCTCTGGTTTATTATTTCATACTTTTCAGTTATTATTATTGCAGTAGTTTAATTAAATAATTTTTTCCGGGTTTTTTGAAGTCGTTTTTTTTTAAATCCTTTTTTATTTAATTCTTTTTAGTCTCTGGTCAGACATTATAAAATAATAAAATATATTAATTGACCAATATGGGGAGGCCTACGAAAGGTGCTGCTCGTTTAAAGAACTGTCGGTCAAAAGAAACCGAAACTGAACGCAATTTCGCGTTCCCAGGAGACGCCCGAAGCTCGCCGAGTACGTCTAGTAGCTATGAAAGATTACGTTAAATCACGTATTCGCCAGGAAACTCCCGAACAGAACGAGCATAGACTCGGTCTTATACACGAACGGCTTGCCGAGGAGTCCGCTGAGCAGCGTGAGCGCAGGCATGGCCTTATAATCATGAAAACCGGCCTAAAAATATTGGACTAATCGATGTACATACATAAAGATTACAGAACCCCCTCCTTTTTTGAAGTTGGTTAAAAAAAGTTATTAGTATTTATCCGTGGTTGCTAATCTCCCTGATAATTTTTGTGCAATGGCGAACCTTCTCGCTCCTACAGGTTAGGTGGGCACTTGGGGTGTACCAGCTCGACCTGATGATCTTCGATTTATCATATTTATTGTTGATAATCACACCGACGTAAATCGGCTTCAAAATCTCGGACTAACGATGTACATACATAAAGAATACAGAACCTCCTCCTTTTTTGAAGACGGTTAAAAAAAGTTATTAGTATTATCCGTGGTTGCTAATCTCCCTGATAATTTTTGTGCGATGGCGACCTTCTCGCTCCTACAGGTTAGATGGGCAGTTCGGGTGTACCAGCTGGACCTGATGATCTTCGATTTGGCATATTTATTGCTGATAATCACACCGATCTTCTCTACACTTTTTCCATACAAACCCAAACTGTCTCTACTTAGTTTCCCTGTGTAAAAACTACAAAACCGTCTAAATATGTAATGCCATTCTGATGTTTACCATGATTACACAAAAACTACTGAACCGATTGCGCTGAAATTACAATGGGACCAACTCGACGGTATCCCCTTTCATTTACAAAAAGAACCATGTGAATCAACGGCCAAATCTCGGAGATATCGGTGGTACATACATAAAAAAAAAAAAAAATTCGCCCGAATACAGAACCTCCTCCTTTTTTGAAGTCGTTTAAAAATAGTTTTTTCTTCAACGGAAATAACACCTAATTATTGTTAATTAGAGCCGTCTTTAGTTTGAGAGTTATTGGTCTAAAATTCAAACAAACAAAATAAATCTTACTTTATTTCTATTCCAAATGGTTTATATTGCAATGATTTTATTATGTACTAACTTTCATCAAAATCGGTTCAGCAAAAAAATTTGCCTATATTGTAATCCAGATCTATCTGTCTACTAACCACATTTCATTTAAATCCGTCCAACGGTATCGGCGGGAACATACAGACATACACACACACACAAACTTTCGCATTTATAATATTAGTTGGGACGTATTGCACACTGAGCCCTACGAGGCATTTATGTATACATAATGGAAAAAATATATAAATGACATGTGACCTAAAATTAGTCGACACTCTATAATTTTTCTAACATTTGTACACGTGTTAATCAGGATTCAACTTTGATTATATAAACCGATTTACTCGTATAATAATGATTTCATTATAGAATAGAGTAGATAGGTACCTACTTGTCATTTCTTATGAACCAAAAAACTAAAGTAAGAACAAAAAGTTAATAAAATTCAATCAATAAAAATCTAATCATGAAAATAATGAAATTATGAATTAGATTATTAAATTTTATAAGTTTTAACAAGTACTCGTAGATAAACAAATTGGGTGCTTTGTGGTTCAGCACGTAAGAAGAATGGAACCAACCCGTCTCTTCCCGTGGGTGTCGTAGAAGGTGACTAAAGAACTTTCTGATGGTTATGAAAAAATAAAATGAAACTACCTATGCTAATAACTTTGATTTCACTTACCTAATGCCCTATTTTTTTTCCTTACGGTAACAAAACTCATCCGGTATAGGATTGCATAGCTTTAATAAAAGGTATCATCATACTACCATCCGGGGTCAGTCTTTCCTGAATCCTACAACCTTGGGACCTTTAAGAGCAGAGTGAATAGGCATTTACTGGGATCGCGTGCTTCATCTTCTTCATCATCATCAGATGAGATTGTCAAAGGTGAATCCAGTCAATCATAAAAAAAAAAACCGTAGATCATTACGAATATGAACAGCCCTGTACGAATAACTATGACGCCGACTGTACGTGCGATGATACATTTCTTGGGTACTAGACATTCAAATGTAAGTAAGTCGTTGCAAAGTATTGTTAAATTGTGGATTTTTATAGCACAAAAATAGGGTAAGTAACATTTTCTCGAGACAGGTTTTGGAATAGACTTGTAAGGCCTAGCATTGTAAATTTATTATTATAAGTGCCTATTGTGAGTTTATTAAGTGCTTCATAAGCATATCCCATAGAACAACGTCTTTCATCTTCGACCATATCGTCACTTTCCATATAAAAAAAATAAAAATAAAATAAAATAGTTTATTTGCATTTTCACAGACAAGTATGCTATAAAGTGGCTGGAGACTCCTTTTAAGCAAATAATGTGCCTGTATTAGGAGACTCCGCTCTTCCATAACAAATAAATGTAACCGTATACTTAGCTTAATTATATAATATAAAATCTTAGGTCTAAGGGAGTTACTCAGTCTACTGCGTGTATGTAGTGTGTGTGTGTGTGCGTGTGTGTGTGTGTGTGTGCGTGTGTGTGTGTGTGTGCGTGTGCGTGTGCGTGTGTGCGTGTGTGCGTGTGGTTTTATTCACATCTCAGCCACCAAATAGTTCTCACAGGTTTCATAGTTTAATTGTTTTAGCCAAGTAATTAAAGTGGTTTTACAGTCGTGAAGTGATTTTATATATATGTTTAATTCTTTGTTTACTTTGTTATATACATATGTTGATCTATTTTTATATTGCGACCACGCAAAAACAGTTCTAACTGTGTGAGAAGTAATTACATTACGTTTTTTCCTTTTCTTCAAAATATTTGGGTCAAAGGTTAGGGTTTTGTGGGTTTTTAGAATTAGGTGAAACATATAAAGTTTCCGAACTGACAGCAATCCACACATACTGTAAAGGCTCTCTGTTCGGAAATACCGCTTTTTAAAATAAATAACTTTTAAAAGGGCCCTTTGTGCACGCTCTAAGTCCAAAAAGTGCGTTTTAAACGTTCCTCCCCATACGGGGATACAGTAGGTTATTATGGATTGCACCAGAGCGACATAGATGTTGTTTAGAAGGGTGTTCTGAGTATCGATAATATCTGGCGGGTTTTTTGGCACAACATGTCTCAGCGACTTGAACATCCATATAAATTTTCCATCAGGTGAGATTGTTCCAGTTAATCATAAAAAAGAGACGCCGAAGTCAGCAACTGAAGTCACAGTGAGCAACTTCTCGATGTCTTAGCGAACAAAACTCTCTACCTCTTGGGTGTGGGTGGTCTGTGGTGTTAACTTTACCATTTTCGTGATTAATTTACAAAATATTATTTTTTTAACACTTAACGATATTACATTTATATTTAGATGACATAAATGACAGTTTGATTGATTATTGAATTTACTTGATGGATAAGCAGCGAAAAGTTTTGCAGTGTGTATGTTCATGAAGATTTTATACTGGTGAGTTTTTTTCACGTAAGGAAAAAAATAGAGCTTATTAGGTAAGTGAAATAGAAGTTATTGGCATAGGTAATTTTTTTTTTTTTCAAAAACGCACGCGCCCTCTGGAGATTGATTTGCGACTGGCGTGATTCGTAGGGTTTCTATCATGCGAAATTTATTTGAAACTCATATTTTAACGAAGTTTTCTTTATTTATTTAATTTAATGATGTAATTATGTGAAATAGGCTACAAACGCGACCGTCAAAAGACACAATTGACGCTATATTTAAAAAATAAATTACCTATGCCAATACATTCTAATTCACTTACCTAATACCCGCTATTTTTTCCTTACTGTAAAAAACTGATCCAGTATATAAATATGATATATAACATGGAAGGGAGGGCCATAAACCACCAGACGAGAGGGCTTAGTGCGGTTTGGTTGATTTGTGCCAGACTAGTGTCCACTTGAAAGTGTTATGAAATCGCCCGTGTATAGGCCACCGACTTGGCTTAACGACTGCCTTCAATTCAAAACAATCAGAACAGACTATTTAGGGCTGACCGCGCTTGACATCTACTTTCGCTAACTTCGTAGACCTTATCTCGACATTAATCCAGATTAAGGTCAAGAGCGATCCCATTCTAATAAAAAAAAAAAAAAATCGAAAACGAATAACGAATGCGACTGCGCCACGAGTGCTTAATATAATAATGCTGGATGTCCACTTAATCTTATATAGGTATTGACTGTACAAAAATAAAAAATATTTTCCGATAGTAATTTTCAAAAATTTGTTTGTGCTGAGATTGGTTATGCACAGGTTATGAACGCTACTGTACGCAGTTATTTAATTTAAATTAAAATAGATATCGGTACATTTTTGTATAAACCGGGTATTTAGAATAATAGGTCGGTAATGAATGAGACAAGCATGTAAATGAGACTTGTCCGACATAATACTGTTGTCCAAATAATCACCGTGCAAGGTTTGATGTTAATGAATATGCGAAATGTATTGAATGGTTTATATTTGACCTTGAACAATTTACTTATTATGAGGAATTATTATTAATAACTATTAAAATTATGGACTCCCGGTGAAGTGAGTTTTCATTTACCCGTCCCGAAGTTTCACTAAAGCTTCGCACACACTGTGGCCAGAGTGCCATCCGCCTGCCATGCATTTTATTAAATAAAATTTTGAAATTCAAATGTTGAACTATCGAACTATCGTATATCACCCGTACGGAGCCGATATTTAGCTGTTAACACAGTTTCTTGGTGTATTTGGACGAGTCTTTCAAAGGTTACCTACATATTAATTTTAACCAAACTAATTTGGTTAAGAGTGACTTTGTTCATTTTTAAACAAAGATGTCATACAATAATGAAACGGAACTTACAGGTATAAAATGATTTGGTACTGTGTTGTAGGTAAAAAAAAATTATATTTGTTTCAGTGTTGGTAATTCTGCCCGTTATTATAATATTTCCCGTTATTATATTATAACATTTATTCCCGAGTCTTGGATGTTTATATAAATATTTATGTATGTTTATCCGTTATCTAATATCCATAGCACAAGCTTTGCTTAGTTTGGGACTAGATGATTGGTGTAAGTGTCCGAAATATTTATTTATTATTTATTTATTGTTCACGATAAAATATATTTGACTACCGTAGCAGCCAATATAATTTTGACGCTGGCTGTACATATTATCAAACCCCTATGCTGCAACCGCTACCGTTATTTGCCTGGATGGACTGCGCCTCGTCGTCGTGAGCAGGCCACATTACAATTTCTTTGACATTTTGTATGAAACCTAGATAAACAAAGTTTTGTATTATAATTTACTAGTATTTATCCGCGGCTTTATCAGCGCAGCTTTATTCGCTGCAGACTTTTTAAATAACAATTTAAGCATTTAAAAACTAGAAAACCCGACAGCGTATTTTTACCCTAAAATGTGTCCTACTACACTTTGGGGATCAAAATGAATCTAACAACACAGTTTCACTTAAAAATCTGTGAATCTGTTTACAGGTGGTAACATAGAAACTATATACACACACCCGAAAAACTTTACCCTCCTTCCTGGGGCAGTCGGGTAAAAGTTACATTCGAGACCTTGACTACTGCAAATTGGTCCGTTCCTGAAATGGACTTTCCTTGAATTTGACGCTTCCTCTGTCATATTTAAATACTTTACCACCAACCAACCGTGTGCTAATCATGTATCCCGCTGGAAATTTAAACCACGACCTTCGCGTTGTAAATCTTATATGGAACTACCGATGTGGTTACGTTTGTGGATTCTGCTTGCGACAGGCGAAGTTGAGTTCAAGTCTAATATGGGATAATGTGATTAAATGGAGAGTAGTAGGTATATAAAAAAATACATACAAGCAAACATAGAACCTCCTCCTTTTTTGATTGAAGTCGGATAAACGTAATATATTATTGCAGCGGACGGCAAAAGAGGCATTTTGACGATCATGTCATATTGAATTTCATCAATTCCTGATTACGGCCAAGGCTTGTATAATACTTTCTCAAATAATGCGCGGAAATTACAACTAATTTCATCACACTCAATTATTTCGTTTGAATTCGATTTGTCAAAATTATAAACAAAATCAATGACGAGCTACAATATTTTTAACGCGCCTAAATATTCAATTGTTTTTTTTTTATGAAACAGCTTTCTATTCGCAAGCCAGTTCGGAATTTAAATAAAACTTTCAATAAGTTAGCTCCCTGGTTGTCATATTTCGGAGTAAAATGAATAGTCCATTTTTAAATTCCACGACAGATATGAGTATTTGAGTTATTTCAGTATAAGAATTTGTAATAATGCTGTTGATTCTATGTAAATAAATAAAATAATAATAAAAAAAAAAACACATTTTTATGCAACTTTGCCGGCCACTGCTACTCACATGTAGTTTTAGATTTTTCTCGAAGAAGGTTGACTAAATAACGCTCAAACTTCCAAGCATATTCGTGGAAAAGTTATTTCTATCGTGATGGTTAATTACAATCCGTTGGTTGGTCCTCTTCTCAGAATTCCTGAAAATATTTTCCAGTCAATGAAGATATTACCAAAGTGAAGGCGTATTACCAACAATGTCTTCATTAAGTCGTCAAGTCCTCAATTCTTCCGGTAAATTGGATGATTTTTTCGCTGGAGTAGATTTTATTGTTGAAAATAATTGGTTTATAACTCGTAACAATAACCATGCAATTGTCATATTATAAATAAAGACTTCGTGTGAATAAAGACTTTTTTGTTTATCCGGGATTTCTTAAACAATAATGATGGACCAAGTAATTCCAGTGACATCTTTTGGATGCATCTTTAGGTCCTCGTCATCAAATGTATAAATAAATACTTGATGGACCAGTCCTTCCAGTGGCATCTTCTCGTCATGAAATGTAATGAAAAGTGCTCATGACAACAAAACAAACAAGCCTAAATTTCAGTCGTGTTACGACTGTTTGAGACAAGATCGCCAGACCCTCATCTTCCGTTAACTTCAGTTGTGGTTGAGGTCAAGCGCTGATACGTTATGCTTATAAAAAAGAAATTTACTAACTAAAAAAATTAAGCCTTCTGTGAAAGCGGCGAGAGGCGGCAGAGGGCAGAGGGACAAAATCCTGTACTGTACGGAGGTTTGTTAACGACGTCACACTTGCTGCCCCGCGTCGCGTGCCGGCTACTGTTTTTTGTATGACGTAACTAATAAACTTTCAACAAAGAAACCGCTCCGCGCTGCTTTTTTGGTTGAAAATTTAATTAATAAACCAAAGAACTATGTTAAAAGCTAAATATCTTCGAAACGTCTTAATAGATTTCTATAAAATATGGCCAAGAAATTATCCCGAAAGAGTTTGTTTGATTGTAAACGCTTTATTGTACACTTTTTGTACATTACACTATTTCTAATACATTAATTTTGCATTGATAAATAAATTGAGTACAACGGCGGACTTATCCCATTTACGTACTGTCTGTACTAACTACGTGATGAGTACTACGCATTACTGAGATACGTCCAGACAAAGACTGGGCACGCTCAAACACGCAACGCCGTCAAACACATTACATCCGTCGTTATATCGGGGGTAAAAAAAGGAGCAGTAAATCTCCCTTAGAGGAATCGTAAAGAAAATCTACCATTAAAACATAGATAAATGTTATGTATATATTTCGCAGTAGGTATTATGTAGTATATTTAGTGTAAGTTTATTGTTAGCTTATCTTTTCTTTTTTCATTTGTTTTATTATTCGTTGTAGGATTTTTTCTTTTGCACATATATTGCTGCTAAGCCCCGAATTTACTCCGTTTCCTATTTCAATCAGGTTGACTGGAAGAGATCTCTTAAAGAGATAAGTCCACCTTTGTATGTGACCCATTGTTTGTACTCTGTTATTGTAATATTTTGGTGCAATAAAGAATATATCACTTCATCCCGTTAAATTACTTTCCTTTTGTAAATTAATCTTTATTTTCATTAAATCTCTATCGGAGTTAAGCTCGCCTTTGTACATTTTATATACAATGCATATTTTTGTAACAATTTTGTGTACAATAAAGATATCAAGATATTAAATCTTTTACTAATTAAAAATATAATTTAAATGAATATTACACAACTATTCATTCGCGTCAATCACAATTAGTAAAACGGAATAGACATTAAAATGGTTAACAATTTTGCAAATCTAAAATTACGTTAATTATAAACAGGAGATTATATGATATGGTTATTTACTCCATTTTAATTAAGTTATCAGTAGCTTTTGGTTTTAGACGAATTTATTTCCATCTATAGGTATGCACAAGTATTTTATAATATTTTTACTTAAAATTAGAATGAATATTATCTTCACTCGTCACTCAATTCAATTCGATATAGTTCTTATATTTTCCTAATGTGGGTACTATGCGAGTATTAGCAAAATTAAGCATACGTGCTTGGATGGAATGGATGCCTTTTTAAATGATCATAACCCTGTCATTATTGAAGCAAGGCAAGGTTTGATCCTTGTTATTTTTATTTAATTGAAAACAGTCCTTAAGCCCATAGGCTATTTAGAACTGCTGACACAGGTGGTCACTAATCCGACATAAATCCGCCAATCCCCTTTAGGCTCGCGAGGTGAATATGGCTATACCCTTTAATAGTGAGAGTGTGCTGAACCCCAATAGTGGAGACGTAAGTCTGTTGAAAACTGTGTGTTTGTGTTTTTATTTTTCTGCGAAATAACTTATTTTGTTGTATTGAATTCAAAAGCACTTACGCAATCCGTAGCACAAATTATTAAGTTTTTTAAACACTTATTCTATAAGATTTAGAGTGCGTACTATTGTAACACTTAGTACAGACTGCTTTATGAACATATTTATAAAATTAGGTGTTGGTGACACGATAACTTAAGATAGGTACAATATGATTAATTTTATAAGTACTTATAGTGTTCACTGTTTGTTAACCTTTTAAAAAAATACTAAACTGTTTACAATATCTAACATTTATGTAAGTATAAAAGAAACACAATTTTAGTCCGACTATTGCTTGTTATTGGTCCCTATTCAGGGCCAGATTGGTTGTTTTGATTGAAATATTGAAAACTTACCCTTCTCTTTCTCCCACTGTGATCACTATCAAAAAGTTCAAACAAGTTTTTTTCACAATTTACAGTCACTTCTCTCAATATCCTTTATTATTATTTTAAATTAACATTCATTTTAATACTCATTTAAGTCTATTTAAAACTACATTACATTTAAAACTTTGTAGACAGAAATTTATCCCTTGTGAAACTCGCGTCAACGTTCCGAGAGATCTCAGTGAAGACTGGCTTGACTTGGCCAAAGGCTTGGGGTTGACCAAATGCACGCGAAATATCATTTTCCGCTGAAATTTTTACGCCTGGTCGCGACATGAATGTTATTTCAGCTGTTTTCTACTATTGTAGTGTATAAAGTCTATCTCACGTGTAAAGTAAACAACGTTTTAAAAATAATACATAATCATTTATTAGGTGTGGTATCATCATGAGACGTAAAAATGATTTCGAATCGTTAACCGCCTCCGTGGCTCAATGTAAACAACATAGGGTGAGGTCGCGGGTTCAATCCCCAGCGGGGTACATGTTTAGTACTCGGTTTGGTTGGTGATAGGGCATTTTAAATGTCCGCCTGGCTAGCTACCACCATCTTATCTAAGTCTGCTGCCAAACAGCAATGTTAATAGCATTGTTGTGTTCCGGTTGTCAGAGATAAGATAGCCAGTTTCCTAAATAAGATGGGGTTTCAGGGTCAGTACGCTTCCACTTTCGACCTCATGGTTTTGTTCCATGAGGTCGAAATCTCATCCTTCCATTTGAATTAAGTAATTTCTTCTGTTAGTGAGAATTATTATAATAATAATATAAACTATTTCGAACCAAACTTATTATAACCAAAAACAATATTAGCATTAAATCAAATTAACAGGAACAGTACGCATGAATTATTTTCATGTTTTTATTCAGTATCGCTGTTATGGCTTCAAGATTCTTGTTTATTACGGAACAATTATCATTCCATTAGAATTGAATAGATACGAACTACTTTCTTACGAGGTACTTTCTTGTGTTAATAAGAATTATAAGCAAGTACCAACCATCTTTGTAATTATTACAAGGTTTATTGTTCTAAAACACACGACACAAATGATGATAACTAGCTGTTTTATCCTAAGTTCCACTCTCAAAAGTGAAATAAATGGTATCATGAAGGAATGACGTACCGTATCAGCGCAAAACTGGAAGCGTTTGCAAAAGTTTTTGCGTATCAGCACGTATTTATCGACTGGGATACTCGATCGTGAAATGGGGCGTTGATACCACGATTAAATGTCAATAAATATTTTATTAGTCCTACCGCCATCTTTTATTATAATAATAAGAAAAGGATGAACGGTCGTTTCCTTTGCCTGACATAAAGAATCATCATAAATACTTACCTGGCAGGATATCCTTGTACATTTCGGCGAGTGTGTTTGAATTCCATCATTGTAATAAATAAATAAATATTTCGGATACACCAATGATCTAGTTCTAAACTAAGCAAAGCTTGTACTATCTATAGATACTAGATAACGGATAAACACACATAAATATTTATATAAACATCCATGACTCAGGACTTGGTATTCATTCAATCGAATCCGCAACCGTTTGTTTCACAGGGTCACTCCATTATCCACTACATCCACCTGCCCTTAAATTGTTACCGGCCGTTCCATTATTATAGTCAAAATCAGGAATATCAGCGAGAAGTGATCACTGTGAACGCGCTCATGATCGGATCCCAATTATTCACTGGATTCACAGAGAAATCAGATATAGAAAGCTAAAGATAGTCATAACCGGAGGCAAAAACGTCATATAAATGTCACGGATTTCCTATTAATAACATATATAGATTTCAACATATATAAATTTTAACTGTGAATAGTTTTATATATTATGTATTGTATAAGTATGCATTATACGCCCAGTCAATGTGTTCTTTTATATTTACCAAGGTTGACTGGAAGAGATCCCTTTATGGAATAAGTCCGCCTTTGTACTTAATTTTAAGTTACATTTAATTTATCAATGTATATTGTAAACAAACAAATAACAATGTCTATTAGGCAATTATTGCTTTGTAACGCAACTCACAGCAATGGTTCGGAGAAAAGATGGTGAGAGCGCTGTCATTGAGACACGTCTAAGGGATAAGGGTCTAAGGGATAGGGAAACTCATAAGTCATTACTCATAAGCAGATTGTATATCAGAATGTTTGTGATAATAAATATTCATTCATTCATTCATTCATTCATTCATTCATTCATTCATTCATATTTTTTATGGGATCACGTAAATACATGGGTTACGACCGCTGAGCAGGGTGAACGATATTTACCCCGTAACCCCATTCCAACCACAATACATATGTGGACTAACAGGTGCGGTTTCTGTTGCCCGGATGTCGTTGACATACCGAACTTTCGTACAAACCGTTTTGTTTGGTTTGTTTGACTGTAACCGTAGGACGACCTGTTTGGTGTAGTGGTTAACTCTGCTGCTATGCCAAAAGGTTGCGGGTTCGAATCCCGCTAGGGGCATATGTTTGTATGATGAATTCAGACATGTGTTCCCGAGTTACAGATGTTTTTCATTTATATATGATTTATTTACAAAAAAAAATATTGTATAGTTACAACCATCTGGGATCTATAATACAAGCCTAGTTGCTTAGTGTGGAACTAGATGGCGCTGTGTGTATTTGCAAACATATTTATTATTATTAATATTATGTTTGTCGTTCACAATGCGAACAGCAAGCGTATGGAATCAAAGACTTCTATCTAAACTAAGGTAGACGTGATCACTAGACCAAATGTCAACTAAAACAATTCTCAAACTACAAGAACACAAAAGGATGAATATCTTGGTGAGCTTATTTTGAAGTTTTCCAGGAATTATAGTGATTTTGCATTGGGAATCAATGAAACCAATATCCGTAAGTATCCATGTCTATAAACCCAAAAGTATCCAGGTCTGTAATATACAGAAACCCCGTGTCAGTGATTGAGATATTTAAACAACTAAAGAGGTTATATATAGATATATATGCGAATTTAAAATGTAAAAGGGGTACTTAACTTTGTTTGTGTTATTTTTAAGAAAAGTATTTCGTTTCACTAAACGAAATTGAGTAAATTAAGATTTCTTTTTAAATACAGAATAAATCAAAAAAATCGCTCTGATCTGCACTCGAGAAACTTAATCTAATCACAAATAATACCCAATTAACTTTAGTTGGAGTTATTTACCGGAATTGACTTCTATTATAAAAAAAATGTCCGTTTTTTAAAATAATTAGAAATTCTAGAAAATAACCGTAAATAAAGATATTTGTATATTGTTTTTAATTTTAAAACTTCTCTAGTTTGGATCAGAGCAGTATTTTTGATTTAAGTTGTATTTAATGCATCCAATGAGAGCGCCCCTCTTAATGCCAATAAAGATTTTTGTACTTATACCTCATTTATTTACAAACTCGTACCAACATAGGTATTTTCGTCTAAATCAGTGGAAGGAAATCTCATTTTCCTGCCTCACTTAAAAGCACTTCTCGTAAAATAAGCTTGGGCCAAAGACAGGCTTATTTAAAAATCACAAGAGGTTCGGGGGTCATATTAGGTACAAGTGTATAAGTATATATATTCGTGTATGCTCAACAGAGCGCTGTTTGTTTTTCTCAACCCTTTTCGTGTCTAAGTGTCATTCATTAGCAGGGCAAAGCTATTGGTTGTGTCTCTATAGTCGACCGCTTCATTCATCAACAACAGAGCGTTTACAGAACGGTGGTCGCAGGCTCGATTTCAGCAGGGTTTGTTTTTCTCCCCCAACAATAACGACGGTTGTTATGTCTTTAAGTGATGCATGATCCGATTCGAGTACATCTTTTTTATATTAAACCTGTAAACGACCTGTTTGGTGTAGTGGTTAGCAACTCTGGCCACTATACTAAAAGGTTGCGGGTTCGAATCCCGCTAGGGGCATATGTTTGTGTGATGAATACGGACATGTGTACCCGAGTTATGGATGTTTTCATTTATAATAAGTATTTATTTACAAAAAAAATATGTATTTATGTAGTATATCAATCATCTGGTATCCACAACACAAGCCTATAGTTGCTTACTGTGGAACTAGATGGCGCTGTGTGTATGTCTAGTATTTATTTATTATAGATTTGTTTGTATAATTGGACTGAATTGGTTTGTTTGTAAACGCTTTATTGTACAATTGTAGATTTATTATTATTAAAGATTAAACTCACCGGAAACTCGCCCTCCGCTTGAGCTATTGATATCATTAACAACTTTACGAAAGTGATCCAAAATGTTGACATATTTGCGGATGATCTGATGGTGATCATGAAATATTTGAATCGGTTCTTGTGCCAACATTATGAATCTATATTATATAAATTAATCTTTATGTATCTTGCTAAATAACTTATTAGGTTTTAGTGTAAAACTGTTAACTTATAATTATAAATAAATAAATAAACGAAGTGACAGGTTCTTAGCCAAGTTTGATTGGTTAAGACGTTTGAAAATATTTAGCTTTTACTACAGGTTCTTGGTTTATTAAAGGTTAAACAAACTTACCTAAGTGAAGTTTGACCATAATTATATGAGTCGTTACATCCGAAGGCATTTAAGTTCACCAGGTAGTCCACTCTTCTATGTACTAGGCATCAAGCACAATTTCAGAGCTGAAAATGCTAAAAAAAAAAAAAGTACAAGTACCCTCCTCCCGCGCCCCCACCCGGCCCCGACTCGTGCGCCGAAACGTCATTTCTTTAGAGTTTACTGGTATTTCGCAAACTTATGTGGGGGATATGGGTTATGGGAGGGTTCTTAAATGCCTTCGGATGTAACGACTCATATAATTATGGTCAAACTTCACTTAGGTAAGTTTGTTTAACCTTTAATTATACTTCGTCGTTACATCCTCGACATTTAAGTTCACCAGGTAGATGTTTAGCGCGTTTGCGAAATAACATTAGAACATTGGTTATACGTTTGACAATCAACTTTTATTTTATCAAATTACATATCTTAATTAGTATTATAATATTAATTATTACAATCAAATACTGCTTCTGCAAATGCACTTTCTCCATCATTCATCAAGAGAGACCGATTGTAAAATTTTGCGAAAACAAGGGAGGTGCCCGTCCAACCTGCGGTTCTCTTAATTAGTTCGATAGACAAGTCTTTACGGTGGGCTGCCGACGTAGAAGCGTGACGAGTGCTATGGGCAGAAAAGGTGTCAGTATCTATGCCGCTTTCTTCCATTATCCCCTTGATCCATCGACTGATGGTTGAGGAACTTGCGTTAAGTATCGGCTTTTTTGTCGTGAGGAATAAACGGTCAGTATTAGAGTTCATTCGGAACTGTTTCGTAATCTCAATATATGACGTAAGTGCCTTTGCAGGACAAATCTCTTCCCTGATCGGGAAGAAAGGAATAATAAGACGTGGCATTAGCCGACCAGGTGCCGAAGTTTTAATCAAATTTATTTAATTATTGAAATAATAATAAAAGATTATTATTTCAATAATGTCTTGATTAAATGTAATGCAAGACAATTTAATAAGGGATAGGGTCTGGACCCGTTGTCCTGAAGATAATGCAAGCAGACACGCTGTCTTTTTACAAAATCTATTTAAAGACAAACTATCGTTTGGATATAGATTTCCTACAAAATCAAGAACTAACTTAGGATCCCACGTAAATTGATACCTCGGAAAAGCAGGTCTTTGCTTAAAGACGCCTTTCATAAACCTTATCACTTGGTCATTCTCACTGAACCATTTGCCAAATATTATACGGATGGCAGAACGGTAAGTGTTCAAGCTAGAGTAGCTTGCTCCCTTATTATATTGAATTGTTAGAAATTCAAGAATTTGAAGAACGGTTGCGTTATAACAGTTAATATTTTCTGCAATGGAAAATTGCCACCACTTTTTCAATGCCACATTGTATTGTTTTAGGGAATTTACTGAAAGGGAAGACACCATAATATCTACTGTATCTGGCTTGAGTGATCGTCGCCTATACGCTTCCCTGATAATTGGCACGACACCAGGATAAGGGTTCTCCAAAAGGGATGCGGTTCTCTGAAAGGAGACATCAGTAACTGATTGTCGGGATGAAAATACACAGGGTCTTTGCACGCCAGTGAATGGAGCAATGGCTACCATGGTTGACTTGGCCAGAAAGGCACAACCATGATGTCTGTGGCTTCATCGTCGACAATTTTACGCAGACATTTGAGAAAAAGTGAGAATGGTGGGAAGGCGTAAAAGTAATAATTACTCCAATCCAGTGTAAACACGTCAATATTGAAGGCGGACGGGTCTCGTTTCCGCGTTATGTACTTAGAGCATTTGTTGTTCAAACGAGATGCGAAGAGGTCTATCTCAGGCTGCCCAAAGTTGCTTACGATGTCTCTAAAGACAGTCTGTGAGAGATCCCATTCCGCATCAATATTGGTGCGTCTCGACTCCTCGTCAGCTTCGGTGTTGTCTTTCGATCTAATATATGATGTGAAAATGTACAGTCGACGCTCTTCGCAAAATAACTATATCTCGCGTGTAATATCATTTAAATGATTATACTGTACGTCACCCATTCTGTTAATATATGAAATAGCTACAGTGTTATCGATACGAAGTAAAATTTCTGAATCGTGCATTTCGCTTGCAGAACATTTTAGACCCATAAGAGCCGCTTTAAGCTCTAAAAAATTTATATGGAATATTCCCGAAATCCGCTGGCGCGCTTCCTGTTACACATTACGCCCCATCCTGATAAGGAGACCGCGACGCAAAGGATTCTTAGAAGACATAATATGTCCTTCCCACCATGTAAAATCAGGTAGTAAAGCTTTACTAATGGCCATTTTCTTGTCATAATCATCATTAGATCGTTGTAGGTAATGCTCGATATTTCTCTCTTTCAAAACGTTTTGTGTATACCCAACCGTAGGCAATGGCTGGACAAGCTGAGGTGAGGACACCGACGAATTGAGCGAACTCCCTAATCGTCAAAATATTCTTTTTTGATATGTCTTTAACAAGAGATAAAATTTTTATTACGCTTGTTTAAGGGTAAGCCCATATTCATGTCAACTGAATTCAGTTCGAATCCTAAGAACGTACAAATTTGACTTGGTAACAAGTGGCTCCTTTCGGTATTAATTGCCAGCCCCAGAAAGTGTAATACGTTTCTGTTTCAGAAACACAATTTTGGCAATCCCTATACGAATACCCCAAACACAATATCATCCAAATATACAACTAAGAGTAACCCTTTACTCCCAAGGAAAGATGCAACCGGCTTCAGCAACTTGGTTAAGACATATGGGGCTGATCGTAGACCAAACGTAAGGCACTGAAATTCATAAGTTTGGCCGTTGAATTTAAATCTTAAAAACTTCCGATAGTAAGGATGCACCGATATTAAAAAATATGTATCTTTGAGATCGATATTTGCCATAAAACACGACGGGGACATTAATTTCGTGACTGTACGAATGTCCTCCATTTTAAAGTGTTGTCTTTCGACACACTTATTTAATGCTTTCAAATTAAGTATGCATCTATGTTCACCGTCACTTTTTGGTGTGAGAAATATCTTAGATATGAGCTGACCGGTTTATCAGCACATGGCAAAATGGCTTTAGTTTGGGTTAACTTTGAGATCTCTAAATTCAAATTATGTTTCTCTGAAAGTGAAAATTCATTATTATCTGGTTCTGTTATTTGAGTAACTGGCCGATTAAAAGGTATCTTATAACCAGATACGATCTGTAAAATAACAGGATCACTTGTAATGGATCTCCAATTATCAATAAAATATTTTAATCGGCCTATGTGACTGCTCACCTCTATTGGGTTTTGGGCGTCGATTTGGGAACTGCTGCTTTCGACGGAGTCGGATAACGATTTCGGAAAGCTTTTTAATAAGCTCGATTTTTTCTATATTGTCGCCATCGCCATAAGCTTCGACGTGACACTAGTAAGGCCGGCTATACCTAGCCCCAGATGTTGCTGAGCTTTCTCTAAGCGCTTATCCCTGTTCCTAGCGGATTCTGTTAGAACAGCCGAAATTTCAGGATTCAATTTAGGCGCCTTCACAAGCTGAAAATTCTCCGGTATCAGCAATTTATCTGTAATTGCTTTACTTTGGTCCTTATTCAGACCTTCCGATAATATCCGACCCCAGCGTTTAGAGACGTCATCATGGATTTTGGATCCGAAGAGTTCCTGTTTAACCTTCGAATCGCCTAACGCCTCTAAAATATTTCTTGGTAAAGCCGTAGAAGTTGATGGCTCGACTGAGGCGGCTACCGGTCTTTCAGTTGAAGACTGGTCTGCTGTCACCGGGAGATCGGTTACGCGAGCTTGGCCAGCTGGTAAGTCGGGTGGATCCCCTGTGGCATCTCTCGTCTTGTTTATGTCGTAATTGACCACGGTTATGGCTGACCGCATGATAGGGCTTAAGCCCGCATTATCTGAGCTAATAGATAAGGGTACCGGACTTGGACTTCTATATCTTGAGCAAGAGGCCCTCGGACTTCCTGATTCTGTAAGTACAGGATACCAGTCATGATCACGGCATGACATTTTGACTGTAATCACGTCACAGTACTAGATAGGAAAGTATGCAACTACGGTCGCGCCGTAGTATTCATTGGTAAGAATACGTTTGACTATAATCTCGTCATAGTACCACGTTAAATAAATTTATACTGGTTCTATATAATATGCGACCATGATCTCGCCATAGTACGATTTGCATCATCGTTCATAGTGAAATGAGCTAAATTTCTCATTATAATATAGCATAACTGAGCTGAAATTCTTCAGATACTATTGTAAAGTTAAGTATTTCTATAGCGTAATAATTTATACTGGTTCTATATAATATGCGACCATGATCTCGTCATAGTACGATTTGCATCATCGTTTACAGTCAAACGAGCTAAATTTCTCATTATAATAAAGCATAACTGAGCTGAAATTCTTCAGATACTATTGTAAAGTTAAGTATTTCTATAGCGTAATAATTTATACTGGTTCTATATAATATGCGACCATGATCTCGCCATAGTACGATTTGCATCATCGTTCATAGTCAAACGAGCTAAATTTCTCATTATAATATAGCATAACTGAGCTGAAATTCTTCAGATACTATTGTAAAGTTAAGTATTTCTATAGCGTAATAATTTATACTGGTTATATATAATATGCGACCATGATCTCGTCATAGTACGATTTGCATCATCGTTCACAGTCAAACGAGCTAAATTTCTCATTATAATAAAGCATAACTGAGCTGAAATTCTTCAGATACTATTGTAAAGTATTTCTATAGCGTAATAATTTATACTGGTTCTATATAATATACGACCATGATCTCGCCATAGTACAATTTGCAACATCGTTCATAGTCAAACGAGCTAGATTTCTCTTTATAATATAGGAAAACTGAGCTGAAATTCTTCAGATACTATTGTAAAGTTAAATATTTCTAAAGCGTAATAATTCAAAATAGACAAAGTATCCAGAAAAATATTAAAGAAACAGTCGATGTAAATCCAATGTTATTGGGCGGTAGATTAAAAAAAAAAATTTTCTGTAATTCCGGCGATGTGACCAAGTATGACTACTTATTGTAGTTCATGTACTACGCAAGATAAGTATATGAGATGATTCCGTGTGTGTCGGAAGAATAAATAGAACAGTAAATTAATACAAAGTATGAATAATCACGTCACTAACCTTCGTCACTAGATTTATGACGCATCCTAAGTCGCCTTTCGAGGCGCCTTATTTTCCTTTTAATATGTTCGTCGAAATTCTTATGTTTCCGTTTCCCCATCCCGGAAAAAACCTCCACACAATCACACGCGGTAATATCGCACGATACAACAGATATTCACTTAAAATTTTGGTAAGGAAAAAAATTTCGATGCTTTGATGCCCGCACAAAAAAAGCGAATGACGTTTCGGCGCACGAGTCGGGGCCGGGTGGGGGCGCGGGAGGAGGGTACTTGTACTTTTTTTTTTTTTAGCATTTTCAGCTCTGAAATTGTGCTTGATGCCTAGTACATAGAAGAGTGGACTACCTGGTGAACTTAAATGTCGAGGATGTAACGACGAAGTATAATTTCGATGATATCATAGTCTTTCGAGGGTTTTCTAAGCCGTAACTTTGGCTGTTTATGATAAGATAGCCCATCCCCATAATATGATTCAGATCCAGATATCTGAGGAATAAATGTACTGTCAGTCTTTTAAGAATTTGTGTGTTAGATGTTTTAGTGATGGGTAGTATCTCTTCTCCAGTCACTATTCCCATATATATGTCTGTTTGTGTGCTTTGTTTAGCTATGCAATGGATTTGGCTACGGTTATAACTATCATTAAGAGAACTTAATCCGGAAGATGTCATGTATCATACAAGTAATAGTTAATTTTTTATTTCTATAGATCCGCGCGGATGAAGTATAACCCCGTAATATTATATATAATTTTCTGAAATAATTAAATAGAACATACACATAGCGCTCTCTACTTCCTCACTAAGCAAGACTTGTATTTTGTAAACCACGTGGTTGACATACTACACGAATACGTTTTTTTTTGTATCTATATATTATAACATTTGCTCGGGTTTTTCATGTGTCGTGTTTTGACGTTGTCAGTTGATCAGATATACATGAATCAGAATTCCTATCTGCAATGTTGTCACTCCCATGACTGACTTGATGTTGGCAGAATCCTAAAAAGGAAAGCCATTACTTAAAAGAATTGAATTGAATTCCAATGCATATTTTACTTGATTGTACATAACCGAATATATCTTTAACTCACACACACATACACATGTCCGAATTCATAAAACATGTCCTTGCCTGGATTCGAACCTGCATGTAAAAGCAGGTCGTTAAAAGCACTCGTGTTATCACTGCAATTGTAACTTATTTCTTGAGTTATAAATTGTGATACTTTCTGATAGTGTACAATAAAGAATAAACATTGTCTCGTAAACTGAAAGTTAGCTAAACACAATAACATTATTTCTCGATTTGTGTCCCTTTGCGAAGAAAACATTTCTACTCCTACGTTATTACATTCAATGTCTGCTTGGCAAACATTAAAATCCATCTATTCCCGACGGACATAAGCTATTGTTTGTTTACATGTAAGTATCTTCTATAAAACTGTCTAGAAAACAACGGTACGAAAACCCTATCCAAATGGAAATGAAGAGCCTTCATCCTTGGGATTAGTTTCTATTTTAAGTGCTATTCATTGCTATACATTTGTTTAAACATTATTCAGTTATACAGACGATATTTACGTTTGTGAGAACCATAACGAGAACAAGCAGTAGAAATGCGTTCACTGCGTAGTATGTGTGGAATTACTTAGAATTATAGATAAAAAATTGTGTAATTATGGAAAGGTGTGGCGTGCAAGATGACGTAGTAAGTAAAATAGAAAGAGGTATAATCCCACCAAAAACATTCTGTAAAAAACTAGCCAAATCTCGATGGAGCTGCTTGATTATCTCTAAAAAGTAATGAAATCTATACAAAGTCGTGCCAAGTGTAAGGTTCCTTACTGCGATTTCTTTATTATTATAGTTAATGTTGTGTGACTTGGCCGTTGAATACACAGGGGTACAAAACCAGGTGCTCCATGACACCATTGCACCAATCTGTCGCCAGAACCGCTATTAATGTTATTAATTATGTTATTAAGAATGTTCAACGGCAAACTATTAGCGAATAATCTGTGTGGCGTTTACATAACATTCTTTATACGTTATTGGCTTTATCAAGCCTACAATTGACTGGTTACTGAATCAACGTTTTCCAAGTGGCAATTTTCCATCGTCAATGCGTAGCGGTTCTGGCGACAGATTGGTGCAATGGTGTCATGGAGCACCTGGTTTTGTACCCCTGTGTACCCTTCAACGGCCAAGTCACACAACATTAACTATAATAATAAAGAAATCGCAGTAAGGAACCTTACACTTGGCACGACTTTGTATAGATTTCATTACTTTTTAGAGATAATCAAGCAGCTCCATCGAGATTTGGCTAGTTTTTTACAGAATGTTTTTGGTGGGATTTCACTTCTTTTTGTAGAAACGTGGGCATATTATATATATACCCACGTTTCCACAAATATACTTGATACTGAAAGTTGAGTCAGTTCTACCATACACCAAGAAAGATATTGAATGGAAGAGACAAGACCCGTCTTTGGGCATACCAACTACTTGGTAGCCACTAAGTTCATCGTTGTCTTTTAATATTATCGACATTTTTTACGATAATTATTATCTTGCGAAATCAAACACAATTAAACTCAACGACCTTTAGTATATGGACAACAAATCAGAAATACCGATAACATTTAGACTAAAACCTACTTATATCTTTAAGACTTCTTTTGTCTTAATAAAACAAACTTAAAGAAAATATTACTCTGCCTACTCAATCTATACAAACTATAAGCAAAACGTTAACTCTTAATTATTAGACAAGTGTCAATATAATTAATTATGAATGAACTTTCTACCAAAGGTACTACCTACCTAGTACTGAAATACAGCTAAATTAATGATATTTTTAAACGAAACGTAGTAATATCTAACTAAATAAACTAAACTACACGAACGCGATTGGAAGTACTGCCTAACTGTAAATTAAACCTAGAAAACTAAAAGTAGGTACTAAATAATTAACAATTAAATAAAGTATTCAATTGAAACTTCTTTTAATTCTGACAATTAAGTAATAATCAGTAATCCGTCACTAACCATATAATTCCTAACCTGTTTAAATCTTTGAATTAATATAATAACAACCTGCCAATTAACCTTAGCAAACCTCACGAAATAATCAGCGAAATCAACGAAATGCAAATAATCCCTCCTAATCCCTAGCAAACATTTTCAAGCGCAATAGAAGAATGTCGTAAACGACTGTAACGCGGCCGGTTGCCACTTTGCCATATAAGGTTATTGGAAAAACAAAACGTAAGCGCGTTTTAACATACAGTCAACGCCATCTAGCGACGCGTGCGGGTATCACCGCCACTCTTAGCCAATGCATTATATTTTGACCAAATTTTCGTTTGTTTATTTAATTTGTGTAATGTTCGAGTAGAATAAAATTAATCGTTTGACTATTTCTTCTTGTAAACTTGTAATAAGTAAGTATAAGTATAAAAGCCAGTCTAGTCTTATCCAGAGTTTTCCTTTAATTTTATTTATATTCGTATTAAAAGCAGAAGGGGAGGCATTCGCCCAGCAGTGGGACGCTATAGGCTAGATTAAATTAGAAGATGTGTCCCACTACGCTGGACAGTCGATTTTTTTATGTACCAATAGTAGAAGGGGGCATTACCATATCTCTAATACAGCTGGGACCAGCTGAGGGTTCTTCGTCAGATATAAAGTTAATCGTTCGACTATTTCTTCTTGTAAACTTGTAAGTATAAGTATAAAAGCCAGTGTAGTCTTATCCTGAGTTTTCCTTTAATTTTATTTATATGCGTATTATAAGCAGAAGGGGAAGCATGCGCCCAGCAGTGGGATGCTATAGGCTAGATTAAATTAGAAGATGTGTCGATGTCAGAAGATTTTTGCAATGACAGTCGATTTTTCTACCAATAGTAGAAGGGGGCATTACCATATCTCTAATACAGCTGAGACCAGCTGAGGGTTCTTCATCAGATACTTCAGACCTTCGATTTTTGACATCAAATGAAGCGGCCCACCAAGTTGAATATTTTTTGTAAAGGCGGTATATGTCGATCTCTAATAGTTTGGTTGGGCTCTTGTGTTTCCTAATCAGGGTCACCAGGTACTCCAGATCTTCGATTATCCTAGTTTTTATAGTTTTCCCTTTATGTGGCCATTGAACCATAACTCTGTACCAAATTTCAGCTCTCTGAGTTTATGGGAAGTACTAGTTCTATTTTGATGATCATGAGTGAGTGAGTGAGTGAGTGAGTGTCGTAAATGCGAAACTTTGCTTTCGCTTAACTTCGGAACTAAATGACCTACAGACTTGAAATTTTGGATTTTGAGTATGTGATTATAGCTTACTGGATGACGAAAATTTCTGCGTTCTAGTCTTATCCAGAGGTTCTAAAATAGGGGCCTGAAAATGCGGCGAAATGGTTCCAGTAAAGGATGGTACGGCAGTGTTTGCTTCGCGCTCGACTTGGCGGGGGCACTGCCGTGCCCCCAGATAAGGTGGTTTGGGCATATAGAACGAATGAGTGAAAGGAGATTAACGAAAGCGTGAATGGAATGGTTGGTAAAGGTCGACGAAGAAGGACTTACAGTCAGCTGCAGAGAAACATGACCCCCCGTACTTACAATCATATGCGAATAGAGGGTCTTATTTCTCTTCAGTTGAGTGTATGTTAACCTACCTTACCTAACTGACGAGCGTGAATGAAGCATTGATGAGGAGTGGAAGAAGCAAAAGTAGTACGAGTATGTCATGATTGTTGCAAGTCAATCAACCAATAGTCTCTGCCTATCCCAACGGGTAACAGATTTTTTTTTTTTTTTTTTTTTTATGCACAACGGGTTGGTACTTGACCTCAATCACACCTGATGTTAAGTGAAGATGAGGTCGAAGGTGGAAGCGTACTGACCCGGAAACCCCAACACATTTGGGGGACTGGCTATCTTATCTCTGACAACCGGAACACAACAATGCTATTAACATTGCTGCTTGGCGGCAGATTTAGATAAGATGGTGGTAGCTAGCCAGGCGGACATTTAAAATGCCCTACCACCAACCAAACCGAGTACTTAAACATGTACCCCGCTGGGGATCGAACCCGCGACCTCCGAAATGTAAACCCAATGTTGTTTACATTGAGCCACGGAGGCGGTTATATAAGTATAAGTATAAGCCGGAGATGTATAAGTATATGTATATGTATAATGAAAAAAAATACGAGGTGCGATTTAATCGCTTTCATTACAGGATTTTCAAAATACTAGAGAAAATGAACGAGATGTTATACGAAAGTATAACTTGTGCCGTGTGGTTCCCGGTATGTAAAGGGAATAGAATCCAGTCGTTTCTTCTCGTGGGTGACGTAAAAGATGACTAAGGCCCGTATTCAAAACCATCATAAAACAGACATTATTTACAAATGGCTATTATAAATTTTCTATCTGGATGATAAGCAAGCATGGACATAGACCGCTCGGCGATATTCAGTCCAATTATACAATAAAATATAATTGTAACCCAAAACTTATTTAAAAGAGCCACCCTTGAGTTTCTTGTTCGTTCTTCTCTGGGGAGTCAGCTTTGTGAATGAGCAATGTCAATAATTAAGATAAAAAATATCGTTTTCAAGTGATAATTTTATCCCACGAAAGAAATCTTTTTTGATTTGATTTGATTTGATTAATAAACCATTCTTAAAGATTGAGATGACATTAAGTTTACGCTTGAGAATTTATTACAAATTAAAACAATAACAAAAAAAATTGTATTGAGTTTAAGACGCAATCTCAAGACCCATATATTAACCCTTTTTACTCCCATTCACATGTGGATTTTTGTATCATCATCATATCAACCAAAAGATTAGTATATTTTTTTGTATATTTCGAAATTTTTGGACATCCAAAATGCTTATGTTTAGGATATATATGACCACACCATTTGGCACGATGTTATGTATGTATGTTTATATTTCATTTAGAATGAGAAATGTAAACAATTTCGTGATGAGTTTCGAGTTCGAGATGAGTTCTGAAATTTGGAACACCCAACAATGCAGCCGACTTGTTACTAATTTGAGGAACAAAATGGAATGCCTCACGTGAAAGCAATTTATTAGCATTCATATCAATTAAGCGGCACACAGGAATGCTCGGATGTGAGCGAAGAAACCGACTTGCGCACGCAGACTTACTCGTACGTATATAGATAAAGTCCGCAACGACTCAATCTGGAATACCTTCTCATCCGGTAAATTTTCCATAATAAATTTAGTCGTTCAGCGCACTGGATTATGTTTTAATGAAATTATTGCCTATCTGCTCGTGTTTACCTGTAAATAAAACGTCTAGTTTATTCTTAGTAATATCAAAAATTGGGGCTCTGATCCGTGATGAGTTTAAAACTGTTCTCGGTGTTATACTATGTATGTAGTTATGTATAGCTATCACATATATTGTATGTAGTATTACGTTGGTTATATATTTATTTGTATCCTTTTTGGTTATTTTCTTACTTACTATATGTGGGGTATAAATCTATATTTATTTGCTAATTCTCTTCTATCGGACGTGAATGAGGAGATAGAGGAGATTGGCAGAAAAAGACGTACTGCGCTGACCCCAAATAAATTGGGACCAGGGCAAGAAGACGATGATGATACGCCCAATGTACTGTTCTTTGGATAATTTTACGTGACTGTAAGAAATGTCTCTATATCTCTTTTTCATTTATTTATTTTTATTTACTTATTTACATAGTATCAACAGCATTATTACAGAAATTATATTATAGTGAACTAATACCAAACTTATGCCAATTAGTGATTCTTATTATGTTACTGACAATAGTATCGTTATAATTGAGTGGGTAACGTTTTAATTATATTACAAGAAATTGGTACTTTTACATTATTATTATATAGGTCCCACTTTGAAGTGTTGAAGTTGAAGTGTTGAAGTTGAAGTGGGACTGGGCGGGTCACGTGGGCCGCATGCCGTGCGAGTTGTGGGCAAATGCGTCCACTATTTGGACTCCTACTACCGCCAGACGCAAACGGGGCAGACCGCGAAAACGGTGGAGAGACGAGCTTGACAGTTTTGATAAGGGATGGTTTGTGCTCGCCAAGAACAGAAACGATTGGAAACAGATGAGGGAGGCCTTTGCTCAGCAGTGGAACACTATGGGCTCTTAATAATAATAATAATAAATTATATAGGTATCAATAAAACATACCTCAGTATATGAGTCGTTATGTTAATGAGTCTTTGTGCATAGATTTAAGTAAATTTCGTAACTAAAATGGCAATACGACAACTCCTCTTATGAAACTCGGTATCTGTCCGTTTGTCTATCACTGCTAATAATTTCAGATACTATTTGACGCAGAAATTTGGTATTTGTTATAGAAAAGGGTGACTCATACAAACAGACGTGTACTTAAAGGAAAATTTCGATTTTAAGGGGCCTAGTGGAAAGTTACATTATTAACTAAATAAAAAAATTGGAAATACTCCGAAAAAACAATGTGCTCACGACCATGGGGTACCTATCCCAAATGGAATTGTCAGAGATACCTCATAGTTTACTTAAATAAATAATATAAGTAATAAATGCACATACACAAAGTGCTATCTAGGTCCACAGTAAGCATCTAGGCTTGTGTTATGGATATCAGATTGTTGATAAACTACACAAATACATTTTTTTTTGTAAATAAATACACATATATATATGAAAAACATCCATAACTCGGGAACACATGTCTGTATTCATCATACAAACATATGCCCCTAGCGAGATTCGACCCGAGACGTTTTGGTATAGTGGTCAGAGTTTCTTACCACTACACCAAACAGTCGTTAAACCGTCATATACACATATTCACATACACCAAACAACAATGTTAAAAGTTAAATATCTTCGAAACGTTTTAATCAATTTTCATAAAATATGTCTGATAACAGGTTATTTAATTTAATTTAAAAAATGTGCTCACGACCATGGTGTACCCATCTCAAATGGAATTGTCAGAGATACCTCATAGTTTACTTAAATAAATAATATAAATAATAAATGCACATACACACAGTGCTGTCTACGTCCACAGTACGCATCTAGGCTTGTGTTATGGATTGTTGATAAACTACACAAATACATTTTTTTTTGTAAATAAATACACATACTTATAAATGATAAACATCCATACATCAAATAACAGTGTTAAAAGTTAAATATCTTCGAAACGTTTTAATAAATTTTCATAAAATATGTCTAATAACAGGTTATTTAATTTAACTTTTTGGTTATTCCCTGGTCCCGTCGTTTGGTCTTTAATATAAAAAACCGCACTCAAATCGGACCAGCGCATTACTGAGATACATCCGGACAAAAACTTAGACACACATACGTACAACCTCGTGAAATACATAACACCCGTCGTATTTGGCCGAGGGTTAAAAAAGGAACAGTCAATTTCCTTTACGGGAATTGTAAAAAAAATCTAATCCTGAAACTGTCAGAACTGAAGGTAATTAGGGTGACACCGACCTCTTGTGTACAGTTACCTACTTAAGCTGTACATACGAATCTTCCAGAAGAAAATCTAAGAAAACCTTATCAATATCTGTTGCGTAGTTCAGAAGGACTAAGTGCACAAGCAGACAGACGCGGATAGCGACTTTGTTTTCCACTCTTTAGAGAAGAGAAGGGATAAACAAACATAAAATAAGCACTCAAATAAATGTAGAAATTAATGGTTTTGACATGGTAAGGTAATTGTCCTATAAAAAGAAAAAATCCTTCGAGGCGGAAGCTCATTTGAAAAATCCTAAACAAGGATACCGGAAAGCGAATTTACAACAAAGAATTTCGAATACTCACAAAGAGACATCAAGACCCATTCAAGAAATCCGAAGTAAGCAGGTAGGTAGCGTTCAGAAAACTTTAATTTCCTAAGAAATTATATAGGTACTGGCGAGTTACATTAAGTGAATTGAATACGAATACCGAATATTCTGAGCTGTTTATTTAGAAGCGATTTATGTAAAAGAGGTACTCGATTGATTACATCAGCGTCTTTTTCACTAGCGCATTAAATACGCATGGTTTGTTTCTCTCTGGTTCTCAGTAAATAAGAGAACTTCCCTTCTCACAGATGTCGGAAGAGGACAGGGATCAAGGGCGGATTCAGCCTTCGAATCATGGTGGAGGTCATATACTCGAGGTGCAGCCTAAATGGACAGGTCAAAATAACAGCAATAAATCTAATTTAATTAAATTATTTAAACAAAGAAACAGCAATATTTTATTACTAGTTTACAGTAGAAGTTAAATATAACACAAGATATTAACATAAAACATACTACGAAACTATAAACCGTCGTTTTTTTAAAACAAAAAAGGGCTTGGAGTGTACGTTAACACGAAGAAAAAAGAAAACCGACTTCAAAAAAGCTCTTCAATCAGTCCTACAACGTAAAAAATAATTTTATTAAGGGAATAGTTAGAATATTAGGTGAGTTGGATAGATTAGATTGTATATTAAAGGTCTTATATATGTAGGCTTTTTCTATCAGGTGAGATTGTGGTCAAACGCGACCCCAGTCAATCATAAAAAAAAAAAGGCTCTTTCTAACTTAACATTTCCTAATGGTTCATGACACTTTTAAAGCTAAATTGTGTACTTATGTTAGCTGCTTTGTCGCAGTGTTACCTCAATGGCTCAATAATATAACAATAAGATAACCACATTTTATCCAAACAATCTAGAATCAGGAACATAACTTCAGATGCTCCATAATCCAAATTCCAATATTCGGCCGGAATGTACAGCGGTGATATTAGATGGACCCAGTAACCGTCACAAGTTCCGAGCGACTAATTTCTGATGCGTGTGATTATTGGATGCACTTTGGTTAGCGGTAGAGTCTTCTGCTACTCGAATATCCAGAAGTAATGTTATCAACATTAAATACATAAATATCTTTACAATCACAGCGCCATCTAGTTCCATAATAATCAACTAGGCTTGTATTATGGATACCAGATGGTTGATAAACTACACAAATATATTTTTTTGTAAATACATACATAAATAAATGAAAAACATCCATAACTCGGGAACATATGTCTGTATTCATCACACAAACATATGCCCCTAGCGGGATTCGAACCCGCGACCTTTTGGTATAACAGTCAGAATTTTTAACCATTACACCAAACAGGTCGTCATTAAATTAAACTAATTAAACATTAAATTCGAGTAACCATCCTGCATCCGGCATATAGCTCGAAGAACTGATCGAGTGGAGACCACACACCGGCGCAGCGTAGGACTTGCACTGGCGAGGGACGGACGACCTGATGAAGGTCGTAGGTAATCGCTCCGCTCTGAAAACCTATGTGAGAGGTCTATGTTCAGCAATGGACGTATTGTGGCTGATATGATAATGAACCATTCTGTGTACTACGGGGATCTAGATGGAAATTACTGGCATTACAGCCTTAGTAATTAGCTGCTGACCAGTAACATACTACGCCCCTAGGCGGCTTCTGTATTCTATTTTATTTGGCACTGAGCCTTATTCAATGCCGTTTTCCCATGTTTCTCGGGCTTCACTGTCATTTGAAAAGTGCAGGGGGAGAGGAATTAATTTTTGCCTATACCCCCCTTACTTTTATTTATTTTGCAATTTTTTTCCGCTATACCAAAATCCCGAATCCCGCTAGGGGCATATGTTTGTGTGATGAATACAGACATATGTTCCCGAGTCATGGATGTTTTTCATTTATAAGCATCTCAGCCCGTAAACATGTTACTGCAATGATATAGGCCCTCCGTCATACAATGAGGGAGTATGGGCCATAGTCCACCACGCTGGCCCAAGGCGGGTTTTTCATTTATATTTGTATTTATTTACAAAAAAATGTATATTTGTGTAGTTTATCAACCATGTGGGTTATTATATCCATAATACAAGCCTAGTTCCTTTGTGTAGAACTTGATAGCGCTGTGTGTATGTGCAAAGATATTATTACTATTAGTTATTTATTATTTCAATTTTGTGGCCCAAGGTAGTTATTAGAAATCTGTACTACATTTTCTAATTCGTTCATCATTTTTAGGGTTTTGTTTTGGATTTGCAAGGTTAAGCAACATCTTTATGAGTGATCACTAGTGACATATTCATATCAATATTTCCGTGCTACCAAGGACTCGTTAAATAATCGGTCATCGGCCTACAGTCTCGACAAAGGGCGAAATCATATCAATGTTATTTAATGAGAGTTTTAGAGAGAACTATAAAGAGTATCAAATATCAAAATATCGGTTTTCGTTGTAATTGGTTTTCCGGCTTCCAACAAAAACCGATATGAACGTTATCAAATTTAGAATAAGATCGTTAGGAGTTAACGACCGAAATCGGTTGCTATATCTATGTCCGGACTACAGACCCTGCTCAAAATTAAAGTAGTAGTAGTAACATTTAGTCATTAAGCCAAATCAGTGGCCTATAAACACTTGAAAATTGTGACTATCAGGTGGCCACTGGTCTGATGATATCCGCGAAGTGTAATGTAAGAGGAAGCCAATGAATGTGAATATAGCCACATGCTAAAAACGGAACCCTAACCATGAACTATCATACTAAGTTGATGGTGATTGAAATATTCGAGTAAAAAAAAAGAAGTTTTATTTCTTTTTCAATATCCGTTTTACAGTAGTTATTACCTGGAGACTCTTTCAAGCCTAATAATGCCAGTGCTAGGAGAGTCCGCTCTTCATAGCTATTTTTTTAATTATGCACTATGAACTAAATACAAAATAAAATAAAACTTATCATGGTGTGTGTGTGTTTGAATGTGTGTGTATGTATGTGTGTCCGAGTTGTGTCATTTGATGTCCTGCAATAGTGCCTCAGTCTCATCTTAGGTAAGTACTTTATAACCAGTACCTACGAGGGTGGTTTGATAAGTCCATGACTTTATGGTTGAATAAAATCTTTTTCATAATTTATTTATGTTTCATAATAAGGAATCCTTAGAATGCTAATGCAGTTCTTTTTTCAAATTTGGCGCGAAAATAAACTTTATAGAAACAAAAAAGTTAGGTGCCTTCTCTGTATTTTTTGAATATGGAGAAATCCGAACTTTGAGTGTTACTTAAATACAATTTTTATGTGGAAAAACCATTAAGTCTACTTAATGGTTTTACCATCTATCGAAAGACAAATTGAAAAACTATTAAGGGTATTCTGCGCCTTCTCATGAAATGGTACACAAGTGGATTACTGAATTTCGTTGTGGACGTACCACCACCAGTAACGTCGAGCACCCAGGAAGGCCGATTGAGGTCACCACTGAGGGTTTGGTTAATAAAATCCATGATATTGTTTTGGCAGACCGTCGAGTGAAGATACGCCAGATAGCTGATGCTGTACACGATATCTTGCGCTTCAAAATCGGTCAGGACGTTTAGGCTACAGGAGATAACAGAAATCTATATACATACTTCACACACTCGAAAAACATACCCCCTGGCCGGGGCAGCCGGATAAAAAACAGATATGAAATAAAGCTAAGGGGCTTAGAGACATATGTTGCCAGTGTTTTCAATCAAAATGCAAATGTAAAAGTTATTTCAATATTTTTAAGCATCACATCACTTCTAGACTTAGGTCACATTATAATTTCCAAAGGCCTTAGTCCAGGAGTGGACGTCTTTTGGCTGATATGATGATGATGATAACTTCCAAGTCGAGTAACATTCTTTTACAGTATAGTTTGATTGAGAAAAATGTTGACATGCACTGACATTTTTTGAAATCTTACTGTCAAGTTCCAAGAAGAATGTGAAATACCATTACCACCTTTTATTATGGATATATTACATCAACCTGTTATTATGGAATTAAGAAGTAGATACTTCAGTTATGCCATGAGCATGTAATAATTTAGTGTCAGTTATTTAAAACCTATAGGATTGAAATCTATATTAATACAACGTTTGAACTCTATCGTGTTTTTATTTTTAAAATCAATTTTTGAGCCACTAGGTATTTTCTACAATTAAGTATGCCATATTTCAATTGTTTATCAAATTCCCTGGAATAAATGGTGGTGAAACACGGACAGATATCAACGTGATTCCCTAAGTGTTCTGTTTTGTAATTTTTAATAGATATAGTTGAACCCTTACGATTTATGTAGGATGATAATTCTGACTTAGCGCCCTCCTGTGGATATGTTAGTAGTACGTTAATAAAGATGAACATTGTCGATATCAAGCTGAGCTATAACCGAAATGGAGTCAATGCGAAGGTCAATCGCTTGTACAAGGTTATTATTAGTGTTCCTGAAAAAATCGCTGCCGAAACCGCGGGCGGAAGATTATGTAATTAATAAGGCTTAGTTAGAGGATTTTGTGATAGTTATAATCGTTATTTACGCAGGCAGACGAATTAGCAGATCCTGCCCCTGCACTCCTTCCATTATAACGTACGCCAGGTTTAACCAATGTTGATGTTTGAAAGCATCTCTGTATCACGCATGGCGCGGCGCCTTCTGAAAGTCGCCGTCCTACGCGTTACCCCCAGGAGACCGCAAAAATCTGTTATCGTTAAGAACAGAAATATGAGTTGGCTAAATAACAGCGTGTAGTGAAACTATTAAGTAATCAGTGTAAGAGCATCTACGTTAAAGTACATATAATCCAAATATTGGCGTTTTTTAACCCGGCAATATTTACTATCTGGGGGCACGGCCGTGCCCCCACCAAGTCGAGCAAAAAAGCGTCACGGCCGTACCATCCTTTTCTCGAAGCAATTCAGACCATTTTCGACCCCCTGTAACTTCGTTGTGGATAAAAATAGAAGACTGAAATTTTCAGTAACTATGCAGGCATTGTAAAGACACGTATATTTAAAATTTCATTCAATTTGAACCAGTATTTTAAGAATTATAAGGGGTCAAATTTCTTAATTTTGTCAGTCACTGACTCACCGATCATCAAAATTCTAAGGCACTTCTAGCAGACCTAGAAGCTTCAAATTTGGAATATAAGTAGTGTTTGGTGTATGAATCAAGGAAAAACTAAAAAATCTAGAAAAGACAGCAAAGAAAATTAAGCCCATACAGCCAAGTCTTCAGTTAATTAAATTTTTCAATATTTTATTTTACGGCAATTATTATTATTGCGTGCGAAGCCGCGGGTTTAAGCTAGTCCCATATAAATATAGGCGCATGGTAGTGTCCCTGCCAAATCGAGCAAAAAATGGGTATTCCGGTGATGAAAACACGTGTATTAAATTATTTATTAATGCAAAAAACGTACCTACGTGCGTATTCGTACTTATTACGAGTGCGTAAGGTTGTATAATTATATACCACGCGCTGCGATGCTAGCGAGTGAGCGCGGGCCGTTACTACGCGCTGCGCGGTGCTAGCGCGAGGGCGCGGGGCGGGGACAGTGGCGGGGCGCGCGGAAAGGTGAATGTCGCCGAGCGAGCAGCAGCCGCGCTCATACGCGCGAGCGACCCAATGCTGTTCGGATGTGCCCAGAATTCTTACCTATAAGTTTGCGATTTTCATTGATAATTTCGATTGCTATATTAGTTTGACGACTAAAGGCTACTCTCATTGGTTTACTGATATTATTTGCTTACAATTTGGACGTTGTTCGGATAAATAATTTAAATAAATTAAATATTGATACTTTAAGTACCTAAGTATCTACAAAATACAAAAAGAAATGAGATCCCATCAAAAACAATACTTGTCAAAAAAACCAAGTCTCGCAACTCAGTTGTTCTGCGGTAAAAAGTTGTGAGATCCATGTAATACCAAGTCGGTTGTTAATTTATTCAGTCTCTACTTAAGCGACTTTCTGTCTTAATACGTCCAGTCTCTAAGACCACGATCGTGGTCCATAACAATTGAAAATCATTTGTGTCTGGAATCTCCGTACTCGAAGCATTAAGTTATTACGTAATAATTAACAGCATCTTATAGTGACGCATATCAATATTAAAATTCTTTAATGTTTTATATAAATATATTGAGACTTGGCCATCGCCTGAAAAGACGTGTAAATTCAATCGCCTGAAAACACATGTAAATTCAATTATTTAGTGCGATGGCCAAGTCTCGATATATTTATATAAAACATTAAAGAATTTTAATATTGATATGCGTCACTATAAGATGCTGTTAATTATTACGTAATAACTTAATGCTTCGAGTACGGAGATTCCAGACACAAATGATTTTCAATTGTTATGGACCACGATCGTGGTCTTAGAGACTGGACGTATTAAGACAGAAAGTCGCTTAAGTAGAGACTGAATAAATTAACAACCGACTTGGTATTACATGGATCTCACAACTTTTTACCGCAGAACAACTGAGTTGCGAGACTTGGTTTTTTTGACAAGTATTGTTTTTGATGGGATTCGGTTTACATTTTTCTCAACATAACAACACGATATATCTCATATGCTTTTTGTACAGATATCTATCAACGTCTTCATACACTAAATCGACCAGCAGATTTTATAATAGATAAAATGTTAAATATTTAGTTTCGCTGCCACATTTGTTCACCCGTTTAGAAATACTTAGTGTGACGAGATCTACTATTTATAAGTATAGAGCAATGACTTTAATGTAGTCTATAACGGGACCTAATTGCACGACTATAACCCGTATTAGGATTAACCATTCATTGTCTCTACGAGTAGTAATGTAGAGTTAAATTTAAAATATAGTGTCATAACACAAACCCTTTTGTGGTGTCTCATGGTACTTTCGAACCAATTAAGCAAACACATCACATTTCAACATTTGCATCGCTTCAGTAGGTAGTATTACTTAGCTTGAACAGGAAAATAAACGTGCGATTTCTTTTATTTACCTATTGTTAGAGAACACAAAGTGGTGTAAAATTAGATAAACAGTATAATTAACTCAGAAATGTCAGACAATTTATTATCATAATCGATTTGTCTAGCAAAAACCCAAGCAATTTCAATCAAAATGAAGTTCATAATTTCATTCAGAATCATAAAAACAAAGATTTTTCTCATGCCTCATTAATCGTGGATGACTATTATCAGGGAAAAGAATGGGAAATGATTTTTCCCACAACGTAACATATTCGACGGAGAGTTGTCATCGCAGAAATAATTATTCTTCTACAAAAAGGTCAACATGTATAATAAAAAACCATCAGAAGAAACGGAATGCAATTCAATAGTCAAATTCAGCTATTTATTATTATTATTATTATTAAATTCTTTATTGCACACAAAAATAAAATACAAAGAACATTTAACATAGATGATGAAGTGTACAAAGGCGGTCTTATCGCTGATAGCGATTTCTTCCAGACAACCTCAGTTAAAGAAGCTTTTTTTAATAAGTAGTTGGATAGTGCAAAGTAAAAGCTGAATAACTTAAATATCAGTAGGTACATAGACGATACATAGAAAATACATAGGTATAGTGGAATACATACAAAGATAAACACTTACTAAAATAAACAAACCATATAAATAAGTACAATAATAAAATACACATAAATATATATAACAGTATATACAATTCATTAGAGAGATAAATAATAGTCCTTTAGACGCAGTTTAAACACTGCAAGCGATTCTGCGGGGCGAATACTTAGTGGTAGTGCATTCCACAACTGCGCAGCCTTAATGCCAAAGGATCCCGAGTAATAATTTGTACGGCAGCTGATGGGCTTAAGCAAATTGTCTGTTTTAGACCTAAGGGGTACATCGTGATCGGATCCTAAATATGTAAATAGATTTTTAAGGTAAGGGGGGGAAATCTGGCTGTATAGTACGTTATAAAGAAGAGTGAGGATGTGCAAGTTACGTCGGAGTCTGATAGGAAGCCACTTTAATTGCGCCCGGTATGCGGATATGTGATCATACTTGCGAACTCCGAAAATGAAACGGATGGCCATATTCTGAAGGCATTCTAGCTTATTCAGCAGTTCTTCAGTGAGATCGAGATATGACACATCAGCGTAGTCAAGAATGGGAAGAAGAAGTGACTGAGCAAGTTCTACCTTTGTTCTAATAGGTAAAAGGTTTTTCCACTTTCTCAGCGAACCTAGCACAGCGAAGAACTTGCGACTTACATATTCGACATGGGGAATCCAGGAGAGCGACTTGTCAATTTGAATACCGAGGTTCTTTACGACGTCACTGTATGGTATAGAAATGCCATTAAGACTGAGTGAGGGTAGAGCACTGTAATCCAGCCGACTCAATTGCTTCGACACGCCCACAACTATTACCTGCGACTTGCTTGGGTTTATAGTTAGACCGTAAGACTTGCTCCATTCGGTAATTTTCACCAGGTCGTCATTCAGTTCCTCGAGCGCTTGGTGGAGATTTTCTGCAGGAGCCTGGCTGTACAACTGAAGGTCATCGGCGTAAAGATGAAATGAAGATGACAGGAGAGAGGTAATAGAGTTTATAAAGATAGAGAAAAGGAGCGGAGATAGCACACCACCTAGTGGTACACCAGCGGCAATGCTATGGAAATCGGAGTTGTTGTCAGCAAATCGAATGCACTGCTGGCGCCCACATAGGTAGCTGCGAAACCAATTGACAACAACAGGAGTTAAGCGAAGTGAGCTCAGAAACGCTAGAAGAATTTCAAAGTCCCCTGTGTTGAATGCATTACTGAAATCCAGTAATGCAATGACTGTGAGGAGTTGGCTATCCATGCCACGGCGAATGTCGTCAGTTACCTTCACAAGTGCGGTAACTGTGCTATGGCCTGGACGGAAGCCGGATTGAAGTGGACTTAGTAGATTATTTTTATTCAAGAAATAATGTAACTGTTGATGAATAATGCGCTCGAAGACTTTTGAGAGGAAGGGCAAAATGGAGATTGGACGATAGTGTGAAAAGGAGGAAGGGTTGTTAGTTTTGGGTATGGGAATAACATAAGCTTGGCGCCATTTACTTAGGAAAGTACTGGAAGATAGGGAATGATTAAATATATGGCTTAAGATAGGGGAGATAGTGTCAAGAGTGAGAAGAATCATTTTGCGACTTATGCCATCCGTGCCCACCGCGTCTGATGTAATGGACCTGATGTTTTTTTCCACATCCTGTGCAGTGATGGGGCAGAAGTTAAAAGGCGGGTAATTGGGATTGGGCAATGATGCAAGTACTGCAAGGGTATCTGCTTTGCTTAAGTCGTTTATGGGAGGTATTGTTCCAAAAGAGACTCAAATTCGGAGAAGTAGTTTATACGAAGATTGGGACTATAGAAGACTCCCAACAACAACTTAGTGGTACCAGATAAGACCTCAAGAAAAAGGTACTCGGGTGATTCGGAATATTGTGAAGGAGATTTACTAACGATTGCATAGGCCAGATGACTCCGCAGATAGATCGCTACACCTCCAAAACCCTTACCGGTCCTGTCGTTACGGATTAGATGGAATCCAGGAAGAGAATATGAAGTGGATGGCATGCAGGGCTTAAGAAAAGTCTCTGAAATAAGGATGGCATGGATATTTGTGTTGTCAAATGTAGTAAGCATGTCCGCATAATGCGCGTGTATGCTTTGGGAATTAATATGAATGGCGTTGAAGTTTTTAGGAAAAGCAGAAAAAGTAACACCCAGTTGTTCGCCAAGTGGTTGTGGGATGCTGTAAAAGGAATCCGAAGAAGATATCGATTGAAAGTCATCAGGATCATTACTGTCGTCATTATCAGGAATAATTGGCATTGTGTACATACTAGGTAGATATTAAATATATATATATATATAGTTATATAATAATAATAAAAATATATACCACAATAAAAAATTAAAAATAAGTTATTTAAATTTCTGCAGATTATGCTACCTGCACTGAGATTACCCGTTAGAAATCATTTGCAGAACAAAACAAATCACTACTAGGTACTACACGCTATTTATTGTAAAAGTCAAAAATGCTTTATTTTATAGGTACACAGAGTTCACTTAAAATAGTCAATTTTACATTTTTTAAGCTACTGCTTGTTCAAAATGCAATTTTCCCCTGAGTAGAACACGCAAGAAACTCGAAGGGTTGCTCTTTTAAAATCAGGCTTTGACTTTACATAAAGGTTTTATATTTCATTATTAATTGTGAAATAACCTGGCATGCGAACGATTTGATTATGTCCAAGGATGATTACCATCTAAATATTTTATAATATGCTTTGTTAATAAGTTTCTGTTTTATTATATGTAAATCTATATGTTGTATCTTTAAATTTATTGAGAGGAAGATTTTGTATATCAACTGGAACCTTATTGAAAAAGCGTATACTTAACCCTTTGATTGAATTACTGACTTTGCGGAGGCGACTTAAGTGACCTGCAAGTTTATCTTTATTTCTTGTATTGACATCATGTTTATATGTCAATACAAGAAATACAAGGATGGTAATTCTAAAAGCAGGAAAATGAAACAAAAAGTTCTTCGTCATCATCATCATCATATTAGCCACAGAACATCCACAACTAAATATAGTCTTGGCCCATAGATTTCCAAAGCGACCGGTTGCTAGTTGCCTGCATCGAGCGAATTTGGTGACCGATTGGTGTAGTAGATAGTGATCCTGTCAGCGAAACCAACGGTTGCGGGATCGCCGCGAGGGGTAAATGTTTGTGTGATGAATACGAACATTTATTCCCGAGTCATGGATGTTTATATAAATATTTAAGTGTGTTTATCCGTTGTCTAGTATCCATAGCACAAGCTTTGTTTAGTTTGGAACTAGGTCATTGATGTAAGTGTCCGAAATATTCCCATTGCCGATGCTTGGCCGTCAGTTCTTTCAGCTAAATTAAGAAATTAGAAGAAATAAAGTCGTCAAACCAAACCTTTAATTAAATATACCCTTATTTCACTGTGCCAGTCACAGTGAGATAAAATTAACGATATTTTAAACTCTATCTACACTAACTAGATGTGTAGGTGTTTACCTATTAAAGAGATTAAACCCCGCACCCCTTTGTTTCATCACCTTTTTAGATCAGCCGCCATTAAGCTACTGTTAGTGCTGTAGACAAGTCGACTATTTATCAAAATTGAGCTAATACTAGAATGGCATAAAATACACCAGCTTCTCCAGGTTTGTGCTATAATAATTTTACACATTTTGTATATTATTATAGAATATAATACCGGTATTTGTGTGCAAAAATACTTATGTATCGGTCTGTTAGTGATAATTGATCAATAATAAATAAATTTCACACAGCGCCATCTAGTTCCACACTAAGCAACCAGATTACCAGATGGTTGATAAACTAAACAAATACATTTTTTGTGAATAACTCCACACAACTCGGGAACACCCATGTCTGTATTCATCATACAAACTTGCCCCTAGCGGGATTCCAACCCGCGATCTTTTGATAAGGCAGTCAGAGTTTCTAACCATACACCATAATAATCATGTTCATTGATCAGTAATAATATATAAAAAAAATTACACATCAAAAGCCTTACTTACGTCCTCATTGTTGGGGCACAACGTCATCTATCTCACTAGAAAAGGTAATGAAATGACCAAAAGTTCAGTGCCCGTTGTTGGCGGATTTATAACAGACTAGTAAGCCACCATGGCTTAGAGGGTAACTTCAAAATTTGCTAGTTTACTACTTGCAAAATTTGAACACGAAAACTCGCATGAAGAATTTGCTTACTTTATGCGAGATACTTCAAAAATCAACTGTGGAAAATTCGATAACTAGATACTATTAATTATTAGGTAATCAAAAAACACGGTGAATTAATTATTAACCTTTAGGCGGACGCTGGCACCGATCGGTGCCAAAAAAACTTTTATACCGACAACACTCGCGGACACCGATCGGTGCCAACGGACACCCGACTTTCAACTCTCAATTGTAATGTAATGATTATAGAGTTCCAATTTCTTTGGACTGTGTTTGAACTTGTTCTCTATTAAATTCCGCATCCAATAATGTGCGCCATGTCATGTTAGCTATGATATTTAGTCTGTATTTGCGAAAATATTTTTTTTCTCTTTGGGTGGGAGTATAGGCATAGAATTCCAACTACTGTTTTTTATTAGAACAGGCTTAGGAACCTGCCATAGAGCTTCCAATTCTCATAACAATTTATTGAATTACCCGTTTTTTTAAGAAAAACATGAAATAAATCTGTACTTTCCGTAAAAATACCAATTATATCGTGGATATAGGTATACCTACATATTACAACTCGTAACATTTTTCTGATTTTTTGTATTATAGCTGTAGTAGTGTTCATTCATTATATCCATAGATAATATATTCCCGTAGCTATTGCTTTTCACAGATTACAAATACACCCAGTAGAAGAGTATCTATAAACATTTTTAACACCGCAGGTATTTTCGAAAATTTGACAGACGCGCCGAGATACTTGACCCGCGGAAAAGAAAAAAGGAAAGAGAGGACAGAGAGGTTAAACCAAAAAATTAAATAAAAGACATCATTCAGAATTCGGAATAGTTTTTATAAAGAATTTACTTAGTTTATGCAACTTTTTTTTATTAAGAATGACAATCAGATTTTTAAAGTTGTCACTGACAAATGGTCGATCAGGTAATAACTTTTATTATTATCTTATTTAGAAAATAGAAGAATAACTTTATTGTACCAAAAAATATTAACAGTTTCCTTTTTTGTACAAGTTTAAAGTAAGTAGGTATAATTTAAAAGTGCTATCACCAAAATATTTACGACGCATATGCTGCCTAACTATAACGTGTTTAATATAACTCTGATAATGTTGTTATGCCTAAAAGAATACACTAGCATGTTTGATTTATTCGGAGTATATTGACAAACAGCTCGATTTACTTTTAAGCATGCAAACGCTATTACCCTTATTGTATATGGTTCTCAAGTTACTAGCACAATTTCTCGTGATTTTTGATTCCAATAAATCTTTCCAGTTTATCACAGCACATCAATTTAGGAATGGTCTAAATATTTAGCTGCCCGTATTTCACTTTAAGGAATTTAATATAGTTTAACACGTTCCGGGACAGTCATCAGTCACAAGAGAAGTTTTATTCCAGAGGCGGGTTGTGTCCCGGAACGTGTTAATTAATAATTACGTAGCATTAAATCTCTTATTACCGTTTTAAAATTACTCGCTACTTTGTTGCTTTAATGTTCAATTAAAAATATAGGTTAGGTTAGGTTTAGTTTTTATAATAATTAATAAAATATAGCTTTTAAAAATTAACTCTTTTCTTAAGTTTGCCGTATGCCATCACTTTCTAGAATTCATTCCTTATTCGTGACAATGGTGTAATAATAAGTGTGTTTTTTTAAATCAACGGGTTCGATTCCTGGCTGGGAATATGGTTTTTTTTTCAAAAATCCAATGATGCTGTCTTAATTTTCTTCAAAATCGGGCCCGAGACTCCTTTGAGTACGTACTTTTCGCTATTCCTCATAGTTTCTTATTTGGCCCTGTACACCCACTTAAAAAATTCACCCTGTATACGGCAGAGAACGTACTGTGGCTCATATCATGAAGTCACATAATATTTTTAGTGAAAATAATCGATAACTTCCGGGACACCCTTTATAAGCGCGACACGTATCACGTCCTAGCGTAATAAATAATGTACCATCTACCAACCAACCTTTAAGGTAACGCAACAAAGTATCTCAATGTCATTGTTGTGTACGCACTCGTACTAACCTAAGAACGTCGTAAAACAGTGGTAAAGTTAAATATAATTGTAGGGTTCACGTCCAAGGTAACAATATTTTATAATCTGTTGACTGGTACCCTAATGGAAGACCCATTCGGCAAGATAGGATGATGATTACCAAATACGAGACATTCATCATCATATCAGCCACAGGACGTCCACTAGCGATAGGTCTCCCCCATAGATTTCCAGAGCGATCGAATGAAAGCGGCCTTAAGGGTGGACTTCCCAAGCTGCGCTACCGGTGCGTGATCTCTATTCCAAAACCATACCATAATGCCCCAACGGCCATCAGTTCTTCGAGCTATGTGCCCTGCCCATTGCCACTTTAACTTCCTAATAAACTGGGCTATACCAGCGACTTTCGTTTATTTACGGATTTCTTCATTTTTGTTTGATTCATAAAGACATTGGTGTCAAATAATTTCTCTTTAGAATTCAATTTAAGGTCTAATCTATTCTCGACAACACAAAAAGGAGATGTGATATTTAGTCCTCTCACTTAAGAGTCACTTTAATTTATTTCATTCAGAAATACTAACATCAAAGGAATTTAATCATTTTTGTTTGTTTTGTCAAGCTTACTAAACCCCTTCGCATTAGAACGAAATAAATTAATTGCAGAAATTAAATGTCATACTTCCTCTTATGTTATCGTAATTAGAAAATAAATTATTCCAAATGGGGTGGTCAGAGATGTCCCAAGCATTAATATTTGGGTGTTGAGTTTAATGCTCCAAACAGCATCTAGGGTTTACCTTACGAAAAATAGGTACAGAAATGCACACGTAACAGGGTGAGCCCATCGTCGTTAAAATTAACGACGATGCACGCACATTTTGTGCAAAGCTATAGAATTTTTTTTGTGGAATGTCTCTTAGTGTCCTTTAACGATAACCACGGCAAGGGACGAGTTGATTCTATTCTTTTTAAGTGTCGAAACCACAGATTAGTAATATAATCATGTAACCTTGTTAGGCAACATACCTATTTTATAGCTTGATTAACTAGTTTAAAATTAAATTTTAGTATGTACGTGTCACAGAATTAATATCATTTTCTTCTTTCCACATTTTAGAAAATTAGGGCCTGTTTACAAAAACTTTAATTTTAGTCATTCAAGTGGTATTAATAGGTACGTAGCGAATAGGTTACATACGTAATCCTATTCCCATAGACCCAGCAGTCAGCAGCCTGACGCGGAGCTTCAAAATATCTGCGCTCGCCAATCCAACCAGGCGTGGTAATTTGGATAAATGCTTCCATGCGGCAGAGGCTTATGTCCAGGCCACTGATTCTAAATCATTCGATAAAACATTTAAAACAGCGAAATTCGCATACCTATTTCATTTTCACCAATAACGTTAGCGTAAAACAGGTAGTACTTTTTGAACTCAGAAGGTTATCGAAAGATTTAAAATCAAAGGGTTAGATGCGAACTTTTACAGTCTGCGGACGTATGTGACGTGATGATACCAAAGCTATTAATTAAAGGGCGATAAGTCGTCAGACCTCCATCCTGCTTAATCGCATGCATGTTAGTATAAGTCTATACCGCTGGGTGGTGTATATGCTGGCGAGCGAGTAGGGTTGGAGGGCAGCGGCCTCCTTCTGCGAAGCAGTCCTGCGAGGCGACGTCAGGGGGGCCTGAGGGTCGCATGCGGGTACATCTCAGGGCGATGTAGTCGTCGGACGCGACCCGGGAGAGGATGACACTCCCCGGTGCGACCTGGGGGGTGTCGTCGCATCGGGCCCTGTTGCGCCTCATACCGTTCCATGATTGCGATGTGAGGCACGACAGCGCCCCCCGCAGAGGGCACGCTAGCCGCCCTCCGGGAACAGGCCTCCCCTTGTTAGAGGCAGCGCCTGGGGGACGGCGAGACTGTTATGTGGGACTCCCCTCCTTAACGGGAGGGATACCCACTAAAACCCTGCGGCGACCTTCTTCGGCAGTAGGGAGGACCTGGGAACGCATAGACGGCGCCAGGCATCACAAGGGGAGGCCCAATCCCGGAGGGCGTCTAGCGCACCCTCCGTAGTGGGCGCTGTCGTGTCTCACACCGCGATCAGCGAGCGGTATGAAGCGCGGCAGGGCCCGATGCGACGACACCCCCCCGGTCGCTCCACCAACCATCAGTTTTGAGGTATGTGCTCAGCTCACTGCCACTTCAACTTACTAATCCGCTGAACTATGTCGGTGACTTTCGTTCGACAACGAATTTCTTCATTACCGATTCGATCACGTAGCGTAACGCCGAGCATTGCCCTCTCCATAGCTCGCTGCGTGACCTTGAACCTTCTTATGACCCTACAATAATTAATTATTAAATAATTGTTGATTCTACATAAAGTATTTATGTAAAGCCAGCCGTTTATTTGTACTTTCTAAGGTAACATTGGATATTTTCTCTTTCGACAAATCTTTAACAAATCGTGTTTTCGAAACACATGACTAGGAGCGAAGTCCTGTATTTTATTGCGTAGCGTAATTAATAGAAAGTGAATGTTTAGCACATTGTTGATAAAACGGGGCTGGTTCTAAACCACGTCAAGTCTAATCACCCCTTAATATGGAGATAATTGGCGACACAGACCACAATACAAGAGTCAACTATCAAAGCCTGTGCGATAGCTCATCTTTCAATTAATTCATATCTATTATTTGCGGAGTCTATCGTAGAGAAAATTAAATCCTAGTTTGTTGCCAACATACCTGCCAAAGTTTGCTTTCTTCTTTCATGTGGGACTCCCTGCTGGAGTCGGTATTGCCCGCCCGAATTTTACAATCTGGGGATCAAGGATGGATCAAACAGGGATGTCATGGTCATGACCCCCCCCCCTGGGTAGACCTAGAGATCAACTGATAATTTTCTGCTTAATTTATCTAATTTAATTATGCTAGAGTAGAGAATTTATAGCAACAATTTTTATCTGCCTAATGTCATGGGTGGCAAACATGTGACCCTCTTGAGTCGAAGGCTGGATAGTGTGGTCTTGGGTGAATAGACATTAATAGATGAGATTGTGATCAAATGTGTCTCCGCTATTATAGAAAAATAAAAAAAAACTATCGTTCAAATCACTAACAAAATTGAAAATCAAACGGCTTTAATGAACATGTCTTGACTTAGGCAGTCAAGACAAGTCAAGTAAAGTCAAGGCGTTTAGGGAATCAAGTTGTAAATCAATCAATCAATCAATCATCAACCAACTTACTTAATGTTGGTCGGTCATTTTATCAAAAGTATTACGTACAATCAGATTCATAAGTGCATATCCAGTCGTAGCTCCTAGGAATTAAATTTAGTCAAACGCCATTGTATTTAAAGCAAGTATTACGATTCACTGTTAAATAATTAACACTACCTATTTATTATTCCTTAGTGAATCAAAAGTGTTCTGGATACGCATTTTGAAACCCTACTAGATATACATATATTTTTTTTGTAGCACTAATATAATATAGGTATAAGTAAGGTTTGCATATTACTATTTTTAACGTGTATTATAAATTATTCTGGAATCTGTTACAGATATTTAATATAATTATCCTACAATTTTGTAATTTCAAATCGTTGATATACTGGGTTCCAAATATGAATAAAAAACCACGAAATTCATTCAGTAATGAATACCTCTCGTCAACTTAGTAAAAGTAAGGTCAAATTAAATTAGCAAGATCGAACGGAGTAGAGAGGTAGAGCTTTCGTAATTAATTTTGTTATATACTCGTATATCTAAGTTATATACAATTTCTACCTCAGCGGCTATACGTTTAATTTGAATACCTTTTGTATTTCAATTTGAATTATTAATACATTTGCTTAGTCGTGTGGTTCTGGGCAGACTAAAATAGGATGAACCCTCGCTTCCCGTGCGTAACATTAAAACTAAATGATCGTGAGCATTCCAATGTACACTATATTTTTAAATTTTTAAAGTCGTTGTCGACGGATCTTGCTCTGATCTAAAACCCATGAACGCTGGAGTCCCGCAAGGCTGCCTACTATCCCCCACCCTGTTTCTTCTGTATATCAATGATATGTTACACACCAGTGACTTCCATTGTTATGCGGATGACAGTACGGGTGATGCCTTATATGCCGGCCGTGCTAATCTTTCTCGGGCGCACGTTGATGAGTGTCGGGACAAGCTTGTGTCTGAAATGGAGACCTCACTAGACCAAGTCTCTAATTGGGGCATTCTCAACCTAGTTAAGTTTAACCCTAAAAAGACACAAGTTCGCGCATTCACCGCAAAGAAGATCCTATTTCTCCTGTCTCTTCAATTTCAGAGCACTCCCCTTGACGTTAAGCTGAGTATTGGGATTCTCGGAGTTAACATCTCTAGTAACGTTCAATTCCGCGGTCATCTGGACGATAAGGCCAAGTTGGCCACCAAAAAGTTAGGTGTCCTCAGTAGAGCGGCTCGTTACTTCACGCCGGCTCACCGCCTCCAACTTTATAAGGCGCAAGTTCGGCCGCACGTGGAATATTGTTCTCACCTATGGGCTGGGGCACCTCAGTACCAGCTTCTTCGTTTTGACAGCGTTCAACGTCGCGCAGTCCGAATTGTCGGCCAAGATAGTCTCACTGACCGACTGGATCCCTTGCCGTTGCGAAGAGACGTCGCGTCCCTCTGCATTTTCTATCGCATATTTCATGGGGAGTGTTCTGAAGAACTGTTCGAGCTAATACCCGCTGCTCAATTTAACCGATACACTTCTCGCCGAAAATTAAATTTCCATCCACATCACCTGGATGAGTGGAAGTCTACCACTGTACGTTTCTCAAGAAACTTCTTACCACGTACGACCACCCTTTGGAACGGACTTCCGGCAGCGGTATTCCCGAACGAGTACGACATTGGAACCTTCAAGAAACGAGCCTACACCTTCCTCAAAGGCCGGCAACGCATCTGTGACCCTTTTGGTGTTGCGGGTGTCCATGGGCGGCGGAGATTGCTTTCCATCAGGTGACCCGCATGCTCGTTTGCCGCCCTCTCATATTAAAAAAAAAAAAAAACAGTACTGACGAGCAGAAGCGTCATAGAGTTCTCCGAAAAATCAGCGATCGTCAGCTCGCCCAGCGTGGCGATACAAATCGTTCCAAGAGATGGGAATGTCAATTGTGGACTTTTATGGCTATTGATGTGTGATGCTTAGCAAAAAAAGGAAATTTGGTCATGACAAATGTAAATTGTACATTGTACTTATATTGGAATACTATCATTGTCTATATACTTCATCGTTTGTGTGACAAAAAAAAAGAAATAGAAAAGATTGACGAAAGTGTATACGTACAAACCAAAAAATAATTATTTAAATCGGTTTGCAGATCTCGAATAAATACCGTCGAAATTATAACCTTCATCTTTTTGGAGTCAGTTTAAAAAGAAGATTTGAAGAAGAAATGATCGGATTAAAACTAATCTTTATGCGATCATTTCGGATCAGTCTTTACGTGTATAAGAAACAGCAAAAGGAAAGAATAAAAAAAAAACTTTATTTACGAACACAGTTCACTAATGTTTGCGTTATGGTCTGACATTTAGCCCAAACTTTAGAGTTGCATATAAAAATTTAGGTAAATGTTAATTCGAATTTAATTAAATATATCTATAAATACTCCATCAAAATCCATTGTGTAGTTTTCTGTGATGCCTGTTCATACAAATAAATAAAAATGAAATGAAACAAATTTAACATGTTCATTTACGTATTTTAAGTCGCCTTTGATGGTGTTGGTGGGTGTCGTAAATGACAGCATACACCAGTGATGGGCAGCAGCGTCATTGGCCCGGAGCTCCCAGATAACTGCGATCGAACCCGCTTGCTTAGCGTTGCATTAGGGCAAATCCTCCCATAGAAAGCTCTTCAAATTACTCCATGAGAGTAGGTAGGTGTGGACTTTTATGACTACTAATGTGTAATGTGAGTGATATAGACTTTAAAACTTCAAATGTTGTTGACTTATCGTAAGAAAATTTTTAAATAGGTACCTGCTATATTTACAAAAAGAAAATTGATAATTTTTCAGTAGAAAACATAAAAGTTCCATAACTTAATAATAATAAAACATAAATATGCCAATTTCGAAATTTCTCCGAAACCCTGCTAACAAAAATAGCACAAACACGCTTAAGCTTTCAAAATTTTCCAACTACGTTTTTACTTGCGTGCCTTTCTCGAGTTACGATAACCTTACAAAGGCAGCCAGAAATTTAATAACCTTCCCCGTACCTCTTTGTGGAATGAACATTGACCGAAAGTGGATAGAGGTCACTGTCATATTCAAAAATTATAACCCTCCGACAGTACAATGTAGTCGAGGCACAATTTGTTTTACGGTTTAGATATATTTGTTTGAAACAACAACTATATTATATAAAGAAAGACAGAATAAGTTTTTAATTGCCACCATTATTGCTTAATTCTACTTAATAATTAGAGCAACAGGAGGCAGTGGTGTTAAAAAGGCATCCACGCAGCCTAATGTGGTGACTCCCTAGAATCTAGTGACGCGATGGTGGTATTCTGTGGACATCGGAAGACAAAGACTGGAGACTACAACACCGTACAGTAAATATACGAGTACGCTTATGCAACCATAAAATATCAAGTGCTCGCAGTAATTGGCTAATAAAGAGATACAATGGCGTTTCAATGGATTTATGAAAAGGAAATTTACATATCAACGTAACTATTTTCTCTACCTACTTTAAGTAGCTATAGTGTAAAGATAGTCTCTCTAAAATTATTAATTAACTTTACGTTACTGTGCGATATTGAAAATATATGTTCAACCGCATTATTTTTTAAACAAGTTAGGGGACTGTAAGACCACATACCTATTCTTGTTTATTTCTCAATCGTAATAGTAGATTGTTTTACAAGGGAGCAAAATAATATTTTGACGACGAGAACGCTATTTTGAATTCAGAACGCACCTAGTATTCAATATACGCCGAACCGGGGTAAAAATAATTTAGCGAGAAACTATTCTTTACATTTCCCCCCTCAATGTGAAAAATAAATGAGAGGCTCTTTTAGATACTGCTCATGAATTTATTTATATCAAATGTTACTAAAATGTAATTATTTTACAAAGTAATAAAAAAGTGAATGTAATTTTTAAAAATTACATTTGAAACGTTTGGACTAAGTAGACAATCTTTTCGGATATGCTAACAATTTATTGTAAGTCTCGATTTTTTTTTGTTTTAGTCTAGATTTTAGTGTTTTAACTGGTATTGGCTGTCATTTTTTAGGCATTGAGTATGTACATACTTAATGCATAAATCGAGTTTTGAGTACTCAAAAGGTTGCTTTGATTTGGCGAATTTCTGAAAATGAGCCAAATATACAGTTTCAAGACGCTCCATTTATCAATACATAGTTTAACGTCACTTGTGACTGTCAAGATCGAGACCCAACTGGCACTTGGCCGGATTTCTATATACAAATGTAAATTTGGCCGTACATTCACAGAGTAGTCATTTCTAAAATTAATTAGATTAGATATTTTAGTTAGTATTTTGTATAATTAATTACTTACCTCTATTTGGACCAATTTATCTATTATAATTCCATATTACACTATTATTTATTAAGCGGATAATTTAGGAAATTATCACACAAAACTTGATCATTTTTTAAATTTGTTATAAATGATTATTCATATAATTAACAAAACACGTACATGACTTTTTAAATTATCAAAAATTCACTCTTGCATAATAATTTCGATTACTTATTTTTACAATTTTTAAAAAATGCAGCGGCATATGACACACCTTAAAGCAATAACATTCTATGACACACTGTTAGAATCCCTGGTGAGCAATAAAAATTAAAATGACGCAAATATTCTTTGACGACGCGGAAGTCATTAATAGACACGGCTGCAGGTGCTAAGAGATCGAACAAGTACCCCCCTTTCTGAACTATATTTCTTCTTCAAACATCTGGATAATCGTTTTTATGTGAAATAATTCGTAAATACAAGTAATAAGGCAATCTTGGTCTTCATAGCAGTCGCTTACACAAAGTCACTAAGTCATTCAAGGGATAACCGCTTTTATAATATTCAACATTTGCCTTTAAATAAATTTAAAATCACCTTAAACGGAAACTATCTACCAAAGGCTATTGTAAAATTTCTGACTATCTAGATAATAGAATGCGTGGACATGAACCGCTCATCAATATCAATATATAAAGCCTATCAGTGAGAGAGTGAATGACCGATAATTGTATATCATGACGATTTCAAATGTTATTTTTATAACTTACGAAATAAAACTTTTTTTAATTTGAATTGCATTCTTTGTTTATATATGTTATCAATTTCATGGCTATAAATCTGAAACGACCATAAACAACCTAGAGCAGGACATCGGTTATTTTAAGATAACATAAATAAGAGACACAAGTTAAACTTAGGCCCGTATTAATAAAGCATTCTCAATACAAGTCTTGAGGCTGTATCACAAGAGATGCGTCTTAAGCAGTTAACGCTATCTCAAGCTCCGTGCTAATTTATAAACCAATCTTGACGTCTACTCAGCTGAGATCACTTTTCAAGTATTCCCCCCTCCCCCCATCGGCGAATGAATGATAGTCTTGAGTTTCGTTTATTAATACGTGAAACTCGGCGGACCTCTCAAGTGAGTACTGCTTGAGTATTCACATGCGGTTCAGGTCTCAAGTTAGGTTTATTAATGAACACGTTTACTTGAGACCGGTCACAAGACTGTTCTCAATCTTGAGAATGGTTTATTTATTTATTTATTTATTTATCATTTATTGCACACAAGAAAAAAAAACATACAGATACAACATAATAGAGACGACACAACAGGTTCTGCTTATTTCTACAATGAAATTTCTTTCAGCAGACCTACGAAAGAGAGATATGACTGGAAGAGTTATTAATACGAGTTATTAATAAGTTTATTAATACGGGCCTAAGAAAATAATTAATTATTTCGGAAAAATCAGAATAACTGAACGTTTTGAGTGTTATGATGTCATTTAAGTCTTGTTAATTAAACATTTGGGTAGATATGAAAACTTTCATTTGATAAAGTGATTCAAAATTGAGATGCCGATGTTTAAAACCACCTTCATAGTCTCTTTCTGTTCAATACCTTACCAATTTAGCAAAGTGAGGTATATTTGTTCTCCATTTACTTTAGTGGGTTTATCTACAATCCAATTGCCCGTTAGTTCTTTTCACGGAGCATATACAAATTGCTCCGTGGCTCTTTTCCTCTCGCACTCAATTTTAATATTATATTTACTTGCATTATTTGTAGATTAAGTTTTTGAATTATTTTAATGTAACTACTACATTCATTGGCAAAAACAGTAAATTTAATCTTTAGCCAGCAGTTGTTTATAAAATTTTAGTTTTCTAGTATAAGGACAGGAAAACACATACACACACGCACAAACAAAACTTCTTGTATTCTTAGATTCCTATATATTAAGCTGACCTACATCCAAAATACTCAAATGCTTCATTACTTTAAGAGTACCTTACACATCATTATATCACATAGCAATCGTATATAGCAGCGTATTAATCACAATAATAATAAATATTTCGGACACTTACACAAATTACCTAGTCAAGTCTCACACTAAGCAAAGCTTATATTATGGAAACTAAATAACGGATAAACATACATTATATATGTATTTTAATAAATTATATAATTTTATTTTTATTGACAGATACGTGCCTCAAAAAGTACCCTTACTACCCTTACTGTTTGGTGAAGTGGTTAGAAATCCTACCTCCTATATCAAAAGGTCACGGGTCCGAATCCCTCCAGGGGCATATGTTTGTATAACGATACGGACATTTGAGTTTGGATGGTTTATTCATAATAAACTTACAAAACAAAAATATATTTGCTTAGTTGTTTGGTGTGGACGTTGTGTAGGATATGAATCTGAATTGAATTAAATTGACCGACTGATGCATGCGGTTCTTGTACTATTCTGTTCGGTTGTCGGGGTTATATGATAATAGCAGTATGTTTAATAAATAAGTAATAATAGTATTTAGGTGTTCGAGCCTTCAGGCTTGACCCACTCGAGATTAACGTCTTGAACATCAGCGCCATCTAGTAGCTTTCCAAGTAAATATGTGGAAAACGCGGTTCTCGTCGCGGCAACACTCGCCGTGAGAGGGCTGCCGCCATCTTGTCAGCGCGGAAGGTTTCTTAGGTCAGTACGCTTTTGAACTCCGGCGCCATCAGTCACTTTTATTAAAAAAAAAAAAAAAAAACGGATAAAGCAACAAAAGGTAAGAACTTACTATCTATTATATCTAATGAATAAAGTGTCCTTAGTTTGTTAAGGATATCACTTTATAGGTGCAAACATGTCGCCCAGTGCACATGTCCCGGTCAGCCATTCCGGCTGCCTAACATTATCGTCTCGCAACGAACGATAATCTAGGGGTTTTGTCATAAACCCTTGCACCATGGTACACCAATTATGCTTGATGTCGTATCAATCTAATACAGTACATCGCATCAAACTAATGCGACACGTCGCATCAAGCTCATGCGACACGTCGCATTAACTCGTGCGACATGTCGCTTCAACTCATGCGACATGTCGCTTCAACTCATGCGGCACGTCGCATCAACTCATGCGGCACGTCGCATCAACTCATGCGAGACGTCGCATCAACATACGTCACGCAAACTCACGCGACACGCCGCATCAAACTCATGCGACTCGTCGCATCATTTCATGCGCACCTCCCAAAATTAAAAACTATCTCGCTACGGCTCACACATAATGCATGCTTTCAGATCATGGCGACTATAGTTACGATGCAAGACCTTTGCGACAGAGATGTCCCCACTGAGGATAAATATCTCCACGAACGTTTCATCGCAGCCATCGATAAACACTACCCCGAGAATTGGAAGTCATGGGAGGCAGTTGATCGCTCTTATCACGATTTGTTCGGCGAAGAAATTACTCAACCAATAGATGCAAAGCTACGATTTGCTATGCCAACCGACGACCTCAGGGAAATTTTTTTCCCCGATGACACACAACTATCGGAAAGACACTACAGGACAGTCAAAAAGAAGCTGCTAGAATGGGACTTAGGCCGTGCGATCATTTACTCACCTCACAAAATTGTAGAAAAAATCCACGACAACGTCTACTCGTACGAAGCCTTTATGAATACGGTGAAAAAGCTAAGGAACAAAATTACTCCGATAAGAAGCTCATCGGCCGAACGACAAAAAACCAAAAGGAGGTCTAACACACCTCACACTCACACCGGTGAGGATCTAGTCTCATCGACCCCTAAAAAAGCAAGGCGTGAATCGAGCACCGACACTAGCTTTATGGAGAGCGTGATGAGCCTGCTTGCTCAGCACACACAAGCGATCAGCAATCTGTCTAAAAAACTCTCGACTTCACCGATGGAGGATCAAAACCCACAAGATCTTCCCGATCAATCGTTTGAATCGTCGGCTGATAGTACACAGTATGAGAGGGACGAGTGGCAGGCCCCGACCCTGTGCTCCCCGCCACCCTCCCGGGCCGATACTTCCACACATGAGGAAAGCCTTAGGGCTCAGATCGCTAAAGCACAGAGGGAACTCGCTGAACTCACTACGGGTAAAAGCGTGGGCAGTGCTCCCCCCGACTGCGACTTTGATCCTACAACGACCGAGTCTGAATCAAAGATTGCAAAAGCAAACCCGAAACTCGTGAATCAAGCCAAAACTTGCCAAAGGTTCGGAGAAGACACCTGGAAAAATATAAGGTACGCAGATGTTCAGAAAAACTTTCAGGCCACCCCGGCCTTCTGTGCACTAAAAGTAAATAATCATCTTGCCACAAATACACCGAATTGGCAATCCCTGGCGCAATTAGAGAAATTTGACCTAACCCTAGCAGCAATAACGCATGGCTTATTACAGCAGAGAGAAGCTTTTCAAGACGCATATAAAACTCTGAATGGGGACATGCAAAAAGAACTCAGCAAGATCTTTCTAGCAGCTGACTCCAAATTCAAAAAAATTTCAGATCAGCTACTACAATATGCGTGTGGTAGAAGAGCAGAGATAATTCAGATGCGTAGGGAAACCTACAAAAGCAATAATAAAGTACTAAACGAAATCCTACATGATATTCCGCCTTCGGTAACCCACCTATTTTCAGAGGAGAAACTGTCCGAAGTTATGAAAGAACAGGGGGGAGCGCATAGGTTTTTCCCAAAAAGAACAGCATCATCATCAGCAACAAAACCCAAACCTTCAACAACATCCAACAAAAATTCAAAGCAGTTTTCTCACCCACAACCACATTGGAAGACATCAAAGAAAGGTCCCTACCATCGAAAGGACAACACGGGCAAACATGAGGCCTCCACAAGACTCAAGTCCTCTCAGGCATCAAGAAAGAAACTGTGATTTAAGTAACGTACGATTTACAGCAGGTAAACTTAGCAATAAAATCAACCTATGGGAAGCACCGGGAGCTCGCCAAAACAATAATTGAAGTTCTTAAAGGGTTATAGAATTCCTTTCATACGGAAACCACCTATGTGTACCTTATCTCCTGCACATGGGAAGAGATTCGAGCCAAAACCTTGCCTCACCATGGCGACGCAAATCTCGGATCTAATCAACCAAGGAATCTTAACGCCTAATAGTACGCGAGTGGATAATTATCCCCAATATCTCTTGGAGCTAAGTCAGATGGATCCCATAGGTTGATTTTTAATCTGGAAAACCTTAGCGAACTTGTTTATCTACAAAATTTCATCTCATAAACTTGAAGAAAGTAGCGCAGTCTACGTGTGAGAGAGACTTTATGGTGAAGATTGTCATTTCTAATGCTTACTATCACATCCTCATTAGAGAATCTCACAAAAGTTATCTATTTCGTATCACATGTATAATATGAACTGCCCGCCATTTGGACTCTCAAGTGCCTCTTCGATTTTGCGAAAATCAAAAAACTGCAACTCAGGGTTACTAGAAAGAATTGAAAGTTGTGGTATATTTGGATGATTTTTTTATTTTATTTTATTTACTTGTGAATCCAGCCATGCCAGCATTTTAGTAGAGCAGGCGAACTGGCTTCACGAATTTCTATCAGAATTGGGATGACATGTCAATAGAAACAAGTCAAATCTCACACCGCATTCTGAAATAGAATACTTGGGACTAATGTGGGACACACATCAGAATCAATATAAACTGCCGCAGTCAAAATTCACAGCATTGATGATGACTTTAGACACATCCTTCATAAAAACAAATGGACCTAGGCAGATGCTAAAAGGCTAATCGGAAAACTTGTCTTCGCTTCTAATGCGAGAATACCGGGAACTCCAAGCATTCCCGCTGCAAAGTTAGTAACCAGAGAACTACATTGGTGGGTTAGAGAACCTAAGCCAGTCGTCAGCTATCAAGACTTCTCCATCAAACGTCTTCCTGACAACAGATGCGTCAGACATAGGCTGGGGAGCTATTGTAAATGACAAAAAGTTAGCAAGCTGCTGGCAAAGCTGTCAGATCTCCTGGCATTGCAATGAAAAGAATTGTGGACGCCACTAGAAGTTTTACGAATAGAGTTCGCCAATCTACGTGGCAAGACCGTGATATTTCAAACGGACAACAAAACAGCAGCAGTGTATATAGATAAAGAAGGAGGTACAAAGTCTCTGCGCCTGCTGCGGATCGTGTCCAAAATCCTCAATATTCGTCACTAATACCAAGTTACGGTTATCTCCAAATATTTACCGGGCAGATGCAATGGGTTAGCAGATAGAGTATCCAGACTAATGCCACAACAGAAATGGCATTTGAGCCCTCACATTCGAAACGTCGACAACACCTGAAATCGTCACGCGGTCAATACTCACCAGTGATACCGAAGTGGAACGAAGCGTTCTGGAAGCCCGGGGTGAAGAAACGAGCTATCACCCACCGATCCGTATCAGGAACCTCAAAGCTCACCTCGTAGATCTTCACACGCAACGTCTACCTCCGGACAGCAACAATTTGTCTTTAGGAGTTTGGAACTTAGGGGCTGGGCCACTTGATCTACAAACTGGAATTCCCTAGAAAAGAAGGTCCTATAATCAGCCTGACGGCAATCGAAATGCAAACCAGCCGATGCCAAGGGATCTAGCCCGATATCTGGTATTTCTTTATAATGTAAAGAAACTATCACCCAAGGCCATTCTGGTTCACAAGTCCACCGTCGTAACTTTTGTCATGCCCTCAATCTACGATTCCCTTTGCAACCACCTACTTGTAAAGAAGACCGTTAAAGCCATAATATCGAAATTCCCTCCAAAGCATGAACCCAAGACATGGCTTGTTAGTGAGTTGATGTATTGGCTCTCAAGGCAAAATATCGACGAATCTAACCTGTTTCAAATCTCCCAAAATGTGACGACTCTATTACGTCGGGACGCCGCGTTCACGACTTAACTCTGTTGCACATCAATCCCGACCAGTTCGAGGCATCTGATGAACAGATCACCTTGTGGCCATCCTTTGGTTTTAAAGCTGACAGCTCATCCTTCCGACAGTCCGGGTGGGTGTTAACTAAATGCGATAAGCGGTTTAACGTTTGTTACTGGTTTCCCCTACTCATCAACCTCTCAAGTCAGATACTACGGGCAAACTCCTCGTTGACTAATCTTTTCACCATCACCATGGGGAAAGTGAGGTAAGCGTCCCGTACAGTCACAGCGGGCTGGCTCAGAACCTTATTTACTAGGGCCAATATCAAAATTCTCCCGGTAGCTTCAGATCTACCTTAGCTACTGACAATTGGACAAACAAACGCTTAGATATGGATGATGTCCTTGGAAAGGGACTGGCGTAACGCAAAACTTTCCTTAAGTATTACTACGAACATGCTGATTGTCTAATTCCTCACTTGTTCTCGAAACAATGTATTTATCTTCTACACTTTTGATAAAACCTGTTTCTTTTGCTACATCTATTATAAGACTGTTCTAAGCTGATTTGTTATACTTACTTTAATTAGGCAAACAAATCATTGTAGAGCCTAATAAACCTCAATGTTACAATCATTGACCTTCGTTTTATTCTCTGATAAAACAAAATCACTCACAGTACGCCTAGTCAGCGCCGACAGATATTAAACAGATCTCAAGTGGGTCAAGCCTGAAGGCTCGAACACCTAAATATTACCGTTTTTCCCCCGAAGGGATAAAAACGATTATTTAGGTTTCAGCCGAAAGGCTTGACCCACCAGTTTTAGGCCTGTCGGCATTGCAGCCTACATCCACACTCCTACTGACCTAAGAAACCTTCCGCGCTGACAAGATGGCGGCAGCCCTCTCACGGCGAGTGTTGCCGCGACGAGAACCGCGTTTTCCACATATTTACTTGGAAAGCTACTAGATGGCGCTGATGTTCAAGACGTTAATCTCGAGTGGGTCAAGCCTTTCGGCTGAAACCTAAATAATCGTTTTTATCCCTTCGGGGGAAAAACGGTAATATTATGTCGGTTTTGACATTGTATTTGTCGGAGATAGCGATAAATTAGCAACGGAATTTATTATTTAGATGGCGGTATGATTATCAAAATACGCGATTCTACAAGAAATTAACCTGGTGGCGCTGGTATCGCCAAAAATGGCGCGGGGACATTTACAGTAATGTCAGGTATGGATATCAAAAGTGAATATTCATATTGCAACCAGCCGTCAAAGGAGAAGAATCACCACTTAGCACATCAACCAGCGGGAGTGATTTTGTTTTCCTATTATCACCGACGCCTCGAATAATTAATAAGTATCGAATAAGACTTAATAAAAAGTTGGTCATGGAATTTGAGGAGGGATGTGGACTAGATAGAATGAATCTCACAGATTGCGAGCGGGGGCAAGTTGGATGGCATGAAAATGTTTACCCTTTACTAGTAAGCATCTCAGGTTTCATGATCATAATGGAATGTTATAATTTGTGTTTGGGTAAGTGGTCGTAATTGCCACCTTAAAGATTTAAGGTAATACGGCCCGCGTTCCAACAGTGGCAGACCATTACCTCGTTCTATTAAATCCTAGTGTCATTCTGATTTAGTAGCTTCACATAATATCGTAATTTTCCGAGCTACCCTTTACCACAAGAGGCTGGCACCGTCCCTAGCGCTGGCGGCGCTAGCAACGCCCGCGTTTCCCGACATGCCAATATTATTTTAAAATTTTAATTAAATTAAAATTGACATTGTGATTGATGTATAAGCCGCTTCCAACCGGTTGCTCTGGAAATCTAAGTTTCTTCCTGTGAGTTATGTGATGAGCTATACTTACAGACAACAGTGGTCTTCAGATAATTTCAAAATTTAAACTACGAAAAAACCGAAGAAATATTGCAAGTACCTACTAGGGTAATTTATTTATTAAACAACAACTATAAATTGAAACATTGGAAATAGCACTCCAACTGGACCGCTTATTGCTTGCGGACAGAGACTGGACATACATAAACACATAACGCCAACAAACACATAACACCCGTGATTTTTCGTCGGGGGTTAAAAACAGTGCACAACACTACAACTCCACTCCAAGAACCAGGTCTTCTGTTTCGTGATTTCCTTCTCGTATCTTTCCTTAAGTGTTTCTTCCTCAATCACCATATCTCTGCTCTAATACACTATGTCCATAGCTGGGGGGCCTGGTGACCTGTAATTCTAGTTCTTCCTTTTCAGGCACCAGTCTTCCCACAAATGAGTTCTATGTATTACCTAGTCCTAAAATCACTTTGTAAAGCGCCATTTGTGGTGAGAAAATAAACAATTTTTATTTTATTTTACTATTATTATAATGGGCGGTTATAGGATAATAAAAGTCTGTTTAAAAAATACTACAGCTCATATAATCGAAGTTACACTTTCATTAACAATGATCACAAAAGTTTCATTTCTTTTGTTTTCGCACCGCAAAGAACTTACTGTTCGCATACAACATTTCACAATTGAACGTAATTCTTTAAAAATATTTTACTGGAACCGTATTTTTATAATATTTACATTAAAATTCGCAAATACAACTGGTTATTTACACAATTATTTTATACATAGTGTCTTAATGATTTTTTTTTGCTTATTATTTACAAATCTACGTTTTATCAATCTTAAACAACTTTGGTCAATTCTTATTACAATTAAATATATTTACTATGAAATTTAGCTAAAACATGGCATCTTACTTTTCACAAACGTGTTTACTAGAGTTCTTTTGTTTTTATTTTGATAAACAGTAGATTATTTTAATTCTACAGTCCGTACTCTAAAGTTTGGCTTTACATTTAAATAGGTATATTTTTCCTATGTGCTATAGAAAACACTTTTGTGAACAATTTGTGTATATTATAACCCTATAAAGCAATTTATCTTATGACTAGACCGCCAAGAAAAAGATTAAATTCATTATTAAAATCTGGAATTTAGGCTACTAATTCTTGGGAAAAGGATTTTTATTTGGAAAAGGTACTGTGCTGTTTTTGATTTCCGAAATGTACTTACAGTTACTATGACGTAATCTATATTAGCAATTTTTGCCAGAATAGTTAATTGTTGGTTGTTGGCTGAGCGGTTAAGACGCAGTCTCCCCATTTGGGAGGTCCGGGTTCGATTCCCAGGCAGGCCATGGACCAATTAGTTTTTAAATTTAATTTAATCACTTATGTGCAAATGCACATAAATGCGGATAAATATCCGACTGCTTTTAAACGGTGAAGAAAATCATCGTGAAGAAACCTTCAAGCCAGAGAAATAAAAATTGTAAGGCACGTGAAGTCTCCAACCCGCATTGGGCCAGCGTGGTGGACTATGGCCCGTGCACACTCCCTCATTATACAAAGGAAGGCCTATAGGTATCCCTGCAGTGGGACGTTTACGGGCTGATGATGATGATGAATACGAAATTATACCCTCGTGAATGGTCACTCCAATATTGTACAGTCGACTGCACATCAGACGTTACATTTAACCTTTGGACCGTCCGCTTGTTTGAGCGCGCTACCGTACGGCAGCTCAGCTTTTACTATACAGCGTTACGTTTGCCGTGCGATTAACTATACCTATTACGATTTCCTGCCCTCAAAATTAATTTTAGATAAGGTACTACATAATATCAAAAACTACTGTCCTATTTACACGCTGAGTCTGGGGAATTGTAAACTTCTGTCTTTGGACAAAAGTTGTCGACTACTGTGTACTTGACTTGAACTTGCAACTCAAATCCAGTTTGTTATTACTGCAATTGTGCCTTGGATGTGAGATGCAATATAGTAATTAATTCACAACTGTGTGGCCACTTTGGTGACAGTCCATATTGTCTAACACCCATATCTGACTCATTTACATTAGTGTTGTACTTCAATATTGCAATGGTATCGATAGACTGTGGTGTCCTCGAAGATTAGTCATATCAATAGCACAGAATTAGTAGTACTCAATAGTAAAAGAATTTAATCAATATAAACTGCAATACTAATAGCAACTATTGTATCTTAATATATGGATAGAATTGAAAAGGTATTAGCAATACTATTACCGATAGATAGTACAGTTGGAAACAGATAAACCTTTACAGTCCCTTATAATACAAAATAACTTTTCTCAGACAATTATCAATATTTTTTTTTACTTACAACAATTAATGAGTTCAACAATAAGCAACAAATTCTATCGGAAAATATTCATAATTTGCTGAGAATACTTAATTTGCATTATGAGGGACTCTAAGGGTTTATCTGTTTCCGACTGTACCTACGTCAATAGTATTAATTTTACTTGACAATAGTATCGACTATAAAATATTATTATTTGTAGTATTATTCGAATTTAAATCAATATTTGATAGGATAATATTTTCGATAGTATTGCTCATATACTACAAATGCAATTACAAAGTGGATAATAATAAAATCAATACTAAGACCCTTTTCATAGTAATGATACTAGAAATACTATTGTTGTTCAAGAATATACTCATTATTTGCGTGCGGTAGTAACGATAGGACTTTCGATATTGAAAGTGGATGATAATCTGTAAATAGACATAAAAAAACATGCACAGTAACTTTTCATGATAGAGAGTTAACGATCGTTTAGGGATTATTATAAAATCGATAAGATTCTATCAATCTAAAAATATGTTTGTATATATTTAAAAATCATGGACAATCACTTAGGCCTTTTTTACAAAGGTAAATAAAATATTACGACTGAAATTAGTTTTTCATTTCGAATCATTATAAATGATTGTACTTTTTACCTACTGTGATCAAAAGTGTCTGATTTAGATTTTGCAGTATATATCTTTAATATTATATTTTCGTTTGGCCAAATCGCGATGTTCACTGAACGCAACTTTTAGTGTGGGTAAAACTGTATAAGGTCCGACTGAAGAGGTGGACTAATATGACAAAATCTGAAAAATTAAATGTTTGCACTAAAAGAGAAAATAATATCCTGTATTTTTTCATAAAAACTGCGTTTTTTACATAAGTCGTTTAACAAAATTGTAATTAAATCTAACAGTTGTTTAGTTTTTTTCTTAATCCTCCTAGCATATACTGAGTATATATAAGCCTTAAATAAGAGCAAATAAAAATCTACAGCTCCTCGTATGAATTACTTAAATTTATTTTTTGCATTATATAGGTTACCTACATACTCTGAAATAAAATCAACATAATCGTATTTGGATTTTTTGAATAATAAAATTGAACATTTTGTAAATGTTTCTTTTATCGAAGACAAACCAAGAACAACACTAACAATACTTAAGGATTGTCTGGCTAATGCTTCTATGTTGTGCAATAGGATTACTGTTATACTGTATTGATTGAAAATAGGATACCAATTTCATAGAAACAAAGGAAATTTCAAAATAGTTATAAAAAAAAGATCCATAATTCGTCAGATATCTGAAACTATATAACTAAAGTTGAATTTCTGATCATTCCAAATATATTAACAAATATATGGCTTTATTTTCTGTTACAGCCTGTATTCTACCCTAACACTATATCTGAACGCTACGAATTCAAAATATTACTTTCATCGTTCAGTGAACACATTGACTGGTGTACAAAAGTACACACGACGGCACGATTACCTCACCAGTTTAAGTACAACCAGGCACCGCTGTGTTCACAGTTCCGGTATCGCGCAGCCACTGGTATTGTTACGGTCGTCGTGGCACCGATTATACATTTAGCTAGATTTTTCGAGTTGTTAAAAGATATATTACAGTTAAGATACCATAATTATAAAAATCTTTTACATTCCTTCCGTATTACAGCAGACGAGCGATATCCTGATAATACACAGGCAGGAGTATAAATACCATATAAACACATGAAAGAGCTGGACAACACCACCACTCATGCCGAGCGCCAGACAAGAAGAAACAAATCTCTTGTGTTCCACTGCACAGTGGGGTGTTTCATGATAATGCCTGATCGTTAGAACTTTTGCTGGTCGTATAATGCTCGGCTTGGATGAGCGTGTTTTCCTGCTCCTGCAAGTGTTTATATTTGAGGTCGGGCAGTGCACTTTGCTTGTGCATTGTGTGAGCGTCGATCGACTACTGCATTTATAAGTATTTAAAATTATGGTAACTCAGTTGTGGATTTCCGCAAAATAACGCCTGATTCTATTAGTTATATATTACTGTTATTTAAATTACATGTTTATAATACATTATTTTTACCTAATAAGTAATAATATATTAAACCCTCATAATTAATTTCCTATAGAATTCGGGTGTGCGATATCATAGCTATATTATTTTATTTGTTGGTCGCGTACAAATTTGAATAAAATTCTGTTGGACTAAGTAGGTAAGGGTCAATTATTGTGCGTTTGGAATTTACTTTACTTTAACAAACCAGTAACAATTAGGTACTTTAAAATCAGCAGTATATAACTAAATACAGTACTCACTACTTACATAAAAGAGAGGCAGTTATGACATAGGTTGTAACTACGACGAAAAAACACGAAGTAGTCACAAATATTAAGAAGGTAAAAAGGTAATTCAAAATTTTTAGGAAAATTTAGGTAAAACGTAGTTTTTTATTAAGATGGGGAAAGGTATTTTAGCAAGAATTACAAGAAACTATTATTCTAATTACCGATCGTATCATCTAAAGTACACTAGTTGGTGTTTTGCATACGAACGATTAGTAGGATTATTGGTAGACTAAAACTATTTTTTAATAATATAATAATGAATAAATAAAAGAATATTGGTACAATCGACTTTGTAACAAAGCGAGCACCTTACGCTAAAGTTATTATAAAAAATTACTAGATCACTATCATTTGGTAGTTTACTTAAGTGGTCGACAATATTGGACTCTAATATGTCCTAATAACAACATTTTTCCAATGAAAAAAAATTTAAATTACAGTACAGTGTCTCATAAAGATGTAGTTTATAGATTGAATTCTGTGGAGTTTGGAAATTTTAATTTGATCTCAACAATTTTAATCTACGAAAACTATGAGATTTATGAAGGTACCTAAATCATCTAGTAGATTGACTTTCAATTGGCCAAAAAACCCCTAATAAAATGACTTGTACAATTGTCATTTACATAATGGACGTACTACTAAAAACTCTGGGAAATTCTGCAAGTACTGGACATGTTAGTCCATAAAAAAGATCATCATATTTCAGCCGAAAGTCCTATTGGATTCTAGAATAATTTGGCCAATCCAACCCCGTATATTGAGTTGGCTATTAAAGCGAACTAAACTATTTTCTCTTAAATTATTCTATTTTATTTTTGTTTGCATGCGATTCTAGTTTATTTTTGTGCATGTTATTTTCCTAGAAATCGTCCCATAAAATTATACTTTAAAATTGCCAAACCCACACAAACATTGTTCGGTAAAACAAATTTAATCGACTTTACTAGTTAGAACTAGGCTAGGCTACATTACCAGAGTATATTTTACCCAAACTGCAACGTAGAATAAACCGTATCACCTTCAAATTTCGTATATTTCTATATGGGTGACACTAAAGTATGCGCTGATAACCCCACCTACATTGGAAAATGGCATCTATTTAGTGAATTACAAGTACTATTTTTATTTATAAAGAACTTAAAATTACTATCATAAGAACTTAAGGTTACCTTATAGCCAACAGTATTTTAATAAGAATGAAACTGACAAGTGATACGGTATATCCGACCTTCGCCTACTTTACTGGTGACATGTTACTAAATTTTGTGGAAAAGTCCTTAAATTAATTTAATGTAAGACTTTGTTTACATTTATCAATGTTCCCTGTTCGACCTTATATAGGCCAATAAAGTTCAAATGATGTCAGGCGGAACTTTATTCAATCAACAGAAAAGGTCAAAATAGCCCCTGTCTAAAACGGGGAGATATATTTTAAGGTGAATCATAGAATTTAATTACTTAAGTTATACATATATAAAGGAATTGATCCCATCACACGTACTCGTACATCTACAAAATTCAGATATTTATTAAATATTATACTCTCAAATTCAATTTTATCTATTTACATATTTAATAAGTTAATAAGGATAATAAAACTGAATTATCGAAATTTTTCGTAGTGTTTTAGGCACTATTTAGACAGCCATCAATCTTATGTCTTATACAAAGCTTTATTTAATCTAGTCTTATAAAAATGTTTACAATCTACATGTCAATAGGCAGGTAGTAACAATTCAATTCACCTATAACCTAAATATAGTGTGTATACAGCTTATAGAACTTCATCACTAAACTAATGACTGTATTAACTAAAAGTCCGACAAATGTATAATGTCCACAATTTAATAGCTTCAATATTGGGTTGGTATTGTGACGATCCTATATTTTAATATAAACACTATGGCAATGTGATAATTCCAAACAGTGATACGTACACTCTATACAAGGAACTGAAACCAATCTATTAGGTATCTAATCATTGTATAATGTAGACTAAGATAAATACGTAACTATGCAGTCCAAACCTTCCCGACTATATCGTCAAATGCAAACTAATTACAAGTTTATTACTATTTACTTCGGAAATATGTAATCCATTCTTGTTACGCTAAGAAATCTTTGATATCAGTGCTTATATAAATTATATTTTGAATTTCCATTAACTCAATAGATTTCTCATCGCAATAGCAATAGATTTCTTGTGGATATTTACAGTAAACATTAGTAAAAACACTCGCAGTTTATAAAACAGTGTAATTTGGTTCTTTGAACATCAGATAAAACGTGAACAGACGTGTTAAGGTAATGCCGAACAAGTATCCTATTACTAATGTATTCAAAATATCTAATGGCTAAAGCGTCTGTTGATAAAGCATTTTTGTATAATCACAACAGTAAGTCCGTTCCGCGTCAATTCATTCACTATCTAACAATATCACTAGAAGAGTCTGACACATCCGAAACTGGGGAACAGCGAAGAAAACTACGGCTGACCTTGTCTCGCACCGCGGCGTGGTCCATCTGCTTGCCAGTAAAATTGTTTAATGATGTTTGTATAAAAAATTGTAGGATAATATCGATGTTGATAAATCGTTACCTAACCACCAATAGATACAATTTGTAAACATAGAGGTGAATCATCATCGGATTTGGTATTTGGATTAAATAGTTATGCTAAAGGGAAACTCTGTAGAAAAGAATAAATTGATTATTTATAAATTTGTGTAGTAATAACTTGTTTAATATAGGCAAATTTCTGTCTGGAATTAATAAAGATTTTAAATGCTGTATTTAAAATATCAAAATTATCTTGTACTCGTAGTAACTAAACCTGCGGTATTAAATTACCGTATCAAATTGAATAAAGTTCTGAAAAACTCATGACGGTTTGAATAACCATGATACTTTAAAATAAAATTTCAGCTATTCAAAACTGAAAGATGACTCTAGTGTATTTTGAACTATTTATATTCTTTGATTTGAATGTATCTTCCAATGAATCTTCCTCTATAATAAACTTTTATCACATCTCTTGAACACGGGTCCCAACTCAATACTTTTCATTGACTGTTTTGATATTCGTTTGTGGTATAATACAGTAATAATCCGTGTCTGAAGCGTTTAACACTCAAATTTTCCATTCTTTATCATCAAACAATTTTTCCGACAGCCTCTTTGGGGCGTAGTCGTAATAAAGGGGGGGGTCAGAGGACGGGCGCCGAGTTTCGTCGAGTTCAGCACAGGAGTTCGGAGTTGGAAGGCGGTACTCAGCTGGGTAGTGGAGGCCGTGTGGCTTGAGGGGCGGGGCTTGAAGGCTGTTGAGGTGCAGGAGAGTGTGTGGTGGTGCTTTCTGGGGCCGAGTGCGCCCTATTCGCTGGCTGGAGGACAGGACTTGGCGGCCACGGATGTGATGCTGACGGCATCGTTCTGGAATAATAGAAGTTTCATAGGAGTTATTACTGTGCTTGTAATCTTATTACGCTTCAAGTTAACCAGGCTGCTGCTGGAAACCGAACAGACAGTTCATGATCATTTAGAGCGCCATCTAAACTTACTATAACTACTATTAAAAATTTCTTATTTTATTTCATTAAATACCATTGACCGTTACTCGTTGCATACATAACAAACCTTGTGTATTACTAAAACGAAGGTCTTTGCTTATAAACCTAAGCAATAAGTGTATCTGACTTCAAGTGGCACGTGCAATAAATAGCCTACACCATGCTTGGTGTAAAGTCTGATTACTTTACAGAATCTTTATCACATATTTCGACTATGACCAAACCCTTTATTTTAAAGTAATATGTAACACATACCTCGCATAAGGAGCTATTGATGAAGACGGAGGTGTAGGCACAGCAGCGGTATCAGGATGAAGGAAGTTCCTCCGTTGCTCCGCTCGCTCCCAACACTGTTGAAGGCACCGCGCAACCACATCAGGTAAGTTGTTCATTTGTTCCTGAAATATTGAAAAGAGAGTAGGTTTAATTCCACTTTAAGACCACTGATTTGTTGTTAACTGATTTAGTATTTTATAGGAATTCTATATATCCTCAGCCCAACTCGTCTCCTATACAGGTTTTTAATTTTTCGTTGCACTATGTTAACACCTAACTCTTTAGCACTCTTTAGCGTTGTGTCTCATAAGCGACCCTCAGGTTATACCAGAGTACAAGCGTTTTGCTCCTTCTGAGGCAAAGCTACACACTAAGCTGCCTGCACACACATAATTGGTTTCTTTTTTGTTTTATTTTTTATGAAACCATTGCAAGATTTCGTGACGTTCTCTACAATTAATACGTCAAATTGTTAATCTTAACTCTAGTAAATTCTGCAAATGCACAGACCAAATAAAAATAAAATTATAATAATACTAGCATTATTACAGAGACAGTACTACTTTAAAACCAGTTTTAAAGTAGTACTGTCTCTTTCTCCCTGGAACAGTACGATGCGACGGCACTACTCCAAAACTGGTTTTAGTTTAGTTTAGTTGGTGTACATCCGAATCGACACCATTATCTTTTTAATATAGTAATAACTTATTGTAATTTCAGAATTAAATTTGTGTCTTTAACAAATAGGTGAACTTTCTAACTGAAAATATTTGTACGCTATTCTCCTTATCCTTCAATAAGTAAAGTAGACTTATTTATTGGCCACTACACTTAACAGCAACAATAGTAACAATATTAATAACAACGACAACACTAATAGAAAACATGGAGATTTTTTTTTCTTTTTTTTTTGATCAGGATAATTTGCTGATAGTCACGGGACTTTTTCAGCTTTACCAGGCGGGTGGGCGAGCGCAGGAGCGTTCTGCCCGTCTATGGAGATTTTGATACCTTCTCTACTTATATGAATGCCATGTACCTGTAATGTAGTCAGTTTTTCTTCTAAACTAGTTAACCTCTCTTCTATAGTGTCCTGCCTCGTACTCATGTCTGACACTATTTCGTAAACAGTATTCTGCGTCTGTAATAGAAAGGGGTCCTAATATCAATCGCTTTGTAGTTCATCGTTCACTGCTGGTGTTATTCGAAAATGCATGTGTAGTGTGTGTTCTGTGTATTTGTGAATTTTGCTGTATTGTTTAATTTAAGTGTTATTAAAACACTACAATACTAAACATGCTTAAAAAGAGACTATAGGTAGACTGCAAAATTTTCGACTTCATGCGCTAAGCGGATGGGGATGGAAGTTAAAAAAAATTAAAAATACCTTCTAGCATTCTATTAAAATATCATGTTCGTGTCATCGTCGAGTTATGGTTACAATAAAATGGATATTACGGAGCCATTACAAGAGCCATTGGGTAATAAAACTTTGAAAATGTTCTAAACTTATTCTACGTAGCTATTATCAACTAATAAAGGTTAGTGACTCTGCTTCTAAAACTACTTCTATTTCAATAGTGCCAACTAAAAATCTAAATGACTGTGTTGATACGAGTGGTAGCTTAGCTTTAACAATAATTATTCCATGAAATCAACGTACCTTTGCCATATCAGTTATCGTGTTGGCATTGTCCATTAGTTTTCTTTGATCCATTTTCACTTTCCTTAATCTGAAACCATGCGGATGTTATCTAGGTAACTTAGGTTATTTTATAAATGTTCTAGATGGTTATGTGCACCTATAACCTCAAAAAGGCGGCCTACTTAATAAATTACTTGAATCAGTCTAAACCTTTTCATTGAAAGGAACCAACTTATTTATGTCAATAACAATATATATTTTTAATTTATACAAGTATTGTGTCTGTGTGTTTGTATCAATAATATTGATAATAACCACGCTACTAGGCCGATGGTGGCTTGAAGGAGAACCTCTGCCCCAATATCGCCCCAATATGATCCAAACCTGGGAGGGCTAATTTTGAAACTGCTCGGATATTTCTGCTTTTTACAAAATTCAAATTAAGTGTATGCTTCTCATTACATTGCAGTTTTGTAAGTATATTTTATTCTTAGAAACTTGTTTTTATTCGTAAAGAATTTAACATACCTACTATATTTTAAAGAAGCAGAATAATGTATATGAGTTTATCGCGTGTGTGTGTAAATGTTTATAAAATCTGTGGAAAGCACAAATTTTAGTTTAATTGAAATTAACTGAACTGTGACGCAGAGATGAGTTGGTCCTATTGTTTTTCTCTACGGAGATTAAAACATTATTCTTAAATTTAATTTAAAAAATTGTTCTCATATTATCTTTTACACTAATCCAGCAATGTTGATTTTCTTGATTTATGTCGCACTTGTACCGATGATTTTCCTCGGGTAATAGCTGAAAATCAGTGTTTTGTTCATTGTTCTTTCACTGAGCTGTGACCCATTTGATTTACTGCAGCACACATATGCTTTAGTTGTTCTGTACCTAAGTACCTTCTTAGTTCTTGTTTAAAAAATACTCTTAAAACTTGATGTCATTGTGTGATTCGAGTAACAAATAAACGATTTACCCATCTATCTTATAAAATAATACTCACGCGTAAATAGCTAATAAGAACTTTCTTTGATGGGTTCGCACTCGACCCGGATGGACCCGTTTAACAAGTCGCGTGTGTTTGTATATTAACCACGTTTCTCGTAGCACGTTGGCTGCGGCATTTTTCAGCTGAAATATTTCATATGAATTCTAGTAAGTATAGAGCGGACTTTTAATAGCATCATCATACTTCTAAGTAAATAAAGACATAATTTAAAAAGTATACCTGCATTCATTATATATTTTTAAATATATTTTATTGTGCTGCCCATAATATCTGATTAGGGTTAAGGATTATAATAAGGGTACGAGAAGTTTGGAGTATGATTCTAGTAATGAGTTACTTACTGTTAGTTTAACTAGATGTTAGTAGCAGTATCAGTATCTCTTTAGGAGGCCGTCGCCAAATTGCAAAAAACGGCGTTCATTCAATTTCGTCATGTCAGTCTGTCTGTCCAAAAGTCAGATATTTGGAATTTATCGAATAATCAACCTCATAAAACAACATTTAAAAGTTTTTTTACTCTCCTCCCCATACTGTAATCAAACTTTTGGATGGAATATCTTTATTTGTTATTCCGTCAAAATGAGGCATTTGAATGCTTTTATTAAAAGTGTGTTCCACGTAACTTTTGTCATAAATCAAATAGCGGCTAGCTCAGTAATAATACAGTGCAAAAGAGTAAGCGATTCTTTTGTGCCTACCTTAAAACATAACCGTAATAATGTAAAACCGAAAAGCTCTTGGCCAGTTTAAAAAGAAAATTGTAAGACTATGATCTTCAAACCTCTAAATGACATAGACCGACAATTTAGTAATAAGAATGATTCTATAAGGGATGCCGTCCCCCTAAACTGACCATGATACTACTGATTGGGGAGTTCAAATAAACAAATCGAAGTGTAGTGAATTTAACATACAAAACAGCAATTTTTTAAATAAAAAAAATATTATAAATTAAAGAGTTAATTATATTTAAGATAAGTAAAAGTATCGCTAGCGACTGTCGCTTAACATTGTATGAAGTTCCACACACCTCTAGAGGTACCTTTTTTATTATCTTTGCAATACGCTGTTTATATTCCATGACCATGGAAACCATGTGGAGTGTAGGTACAGGCAAAGAGTGATAAATTCTGTTTTCTATTTATATAGTCAGATGTTCAAATTATAAAGACTCAAAATTTCGCACTACATTTTGATAGTTATTATGTAAATCTCCATTTACATTAGATTAACTAAAATGTGATTGTTGGGAGAATATAAACTGCAGGCTGCGTGGTGATCGAGGTTTTTTATTGGATGTTGTCCGATCGTAAGAGAGCGAAATACTGGCCGCGCGCCAGTATATATACATTTAGATTCGCGCCATCTATCGGATTGTCCTGGAACCCGTGAGAAAGGTACATTTGAAGTGAATAGATTGTTTAGAGGTGGATTGTTCACGGGTTCGCCGATAGATGGCGCCAGTCTTTTCACAATTGTGCCGACAAGTCAGGCGAGGTTCTATACTGAACATGAGTATCGTTCCATTCGAAAAATATTCAGCTACACAGGGCATATATTATGTGAATATTCCATTTAAAAGTATATTTATGAAATAACAGTCGCGCTCAGGATCAACGCAAAACTAGGATACAGACACCCAAGTGAGGTATTAACCTAAGTGTCCGATAGATGCCACTACAAGTTACTGAATATTAACCCTAGTCGCTACTACCTTTCCATGTCAAGCAAATTTATAGAAAATTTTTAATGGACTATCAGGTTTAAAAGGGCAGGCCCAATCCCAACTTTATTTAAATTTATTTAATTTAAATTTAAAGGCAATGTAATCGTTAGAGTTGGAAATAGGACTGACGGACGGAATTTTCGGGAATTTCCAAATCGTTTGATGTGGACTGTGACAGCTCTTTTGAATCACTTTTCGATTTTAAATCAAACAGCGAGATATGTATACGCCATTTTAATGTATCATGTATGCAGTCATATTAATGCATTAATTGACTAACATTAAAGCAGGCTTTGCCTTTTATGTTTACAATTGTTAAAATTATAGCGAATTGTCATAAAGATCACATGTGTTTCATTGTTGAATGTCTATTGAAACAACAAGAGCGTTCGACTCAGTAGCATATCAAATAGTAAACTACAAGTTTTATTATTTTAAGTGTGAGGGAGGTTAAACGTAGACATGCCTAATACAGAAAATGATGTTAACATAAAATATACTATAGAGAGAAAAAAAGGTCACTGGAATATACATAGAATAGCGATTGTGGATGAAATAAAATACAAAACTTTGATGGCCATTTGTCCTCTAACTTGAAAAGCATCATCAGTCTTTCCCTGTACTCGTCTAGTTACGCATTCAAAATTTAAATAGCAAGATACAAAGCTAGTTTACAAATAATCCTAGCATAAAAACCTTACCTTGATAGTATCGCGCACTGTCTTCTAACAGTAATCTTACCTTCTTCGTCAGTTGTGTTTCCATCATGAAGTTATGTACGTGTTTCTCCGCTCTAGTTAATTCTAATTTTCTTGAAGCAACGGTCACTAATAAGGCTGTACATCCCGCCCCCTGTTAATTAGATCAACAATAATTGTGATGAAGAGATGTCACTGTAATACTTACTCTTTTAGTAAGTTGTGTATCCATCATGAAGTTATGAACGTGCTTCTCAGCTCTAGTTAATTCTAATTTTCTTGAAACAACCGCGACTAATAACGCTGTGCATCCAGCTCCCTGTTAAGTGAATATCTTAATGTAAAATGCAAGCGAACGTGGAGAAGCATTCAAGAATTTCTCATTCCGTAAATGAAAGGCTAAAAAAACTGAAATTTTCTGAGCTATGTGCCTTTTTAATTTAATAGTTTAATAGTTCTGTTTAAATGAAGAGGGTAATGGAAACAACTATGTAAGGACATTGTTGTTAATCATGCATAGAGATGTATTTGTTAGAGAATTTTGGGTTATTTGGATTTATTGGATTATTGCATTGGTCGGTTATTGCTTCGATTACCCTCGTATTAAAATAGTAAATGACTTCAAAATTTAAATTTTGTTTTAGTTTAATTTAAGTAGATATATTATTCTCGCTTATTTACTTTAAAATATTTATTATTATTATTATTAGCCAAAATTATGAGTATGAGCTAATGAAAGTATGAAAATCGTTGTTCTTTTAATGAGACATATTAGTAGAGTTAAAATTTAGTACATTGTAGAAGATGTTATTTAGACATACAACGACATTCGCACTTTTACCGTCTCAGGTTACAATAACATTTATGCATTTTCTTAAATTAATTGTGATGGTTGATCCATTTAGTGCATTATAATCTAATAAGTGCACGTACAATATTTTATTTATTCAAACGTGTAATTCCATTTTTAAATTCAATTCTTTTATTAATAAACACTTACACAATAACTATTTAGGTGCAATCAATTTTATTGTACATCTCTGTATTTTATTGACAAAATTAATATAGGAAAAGTGAGCCATTTTAAAAACAAACGATTGTGCAATTTAGTGAAATATTGAAGTGAAGACAGAGCTAGAAATAGTAAGGAGAAATGAAGCATTCCATACTACAAAATATATAATATCTAATAGCTGGTTTAACAGGGAAATGGACGTAACTTTACTTAAAACTCTTTTACAACCGAACTGTTAACGTGATATTAAAAAAAGTATTGCCTGTACCAAATTAAAATATTCAATACGGTAAATGATATAAACCCTACGTTCAGGTTAAAATGTGTAAGTATATGGAGTGTGTCCCATAAATTGCGATGTTACTATGAGAAGGTGTGTACAATAAATACATAAATATTAACATTAATGCAAAACTATAATAACTCTGCATAACAGTTATGTGAACATCGATACGTATAAAACTTTTGATAATTACATTGAATACACCGATAATGTGTGACAATAGCGTAGATTAATTACGTGTAAAGCGTGTTTGTGTCTTCTGTTACATCGAAAAATTAGTGTTGACTGACTTCATTGCAATATTCGAACTACACATGCTAATTATACATTACAGCTTGTGAAGTACATTCTCTTAGACTTTTCCAGGAAATCTCCCTTGACGGCTCAATATAGGAGTGCAAACTCCTACTGCATAAAATAAATGACATAGTTTCTTTGCATGAGATGAAACGCTTACAGTTTTACATAATTGTTCAAAAACAAAGTGACAGCTTAATAATAAAAGCCACAAAGTTTTGAGTTATCAAGGGCACATCTGATAATAATATTAGTGTTTTCTGGTTGAGTGCAAAATTTTTATGCCATGTCAGTCAACACAAACATAAATGTTTGTTAGTAGGGAACTTACCATAATGCCGGTGCTAACGGCGATACCTCTGCCGCAATATGTGTTTGGCACTATGTCACCAAAACCGACGGACAGAAACGTAATTGCAATAAGCCACATCGCATTCAGTAGATTAGCGTGTTCTTCATCGTGAAACCTGAATCGTCAATAAATTTCAACGATATATTGGATACACCTGTCTATCCTCAAAGTAACTCAACAAATGTTTAACGAAAGTGTATTATTAATCATAATAAATGAATGGCAAAACCTGCCTAACAAATTATTGAGCGCAAGCTTGTTCCTATGCAATTAGTGAAAGGAGTTGGTGTTAGAATACAAAACAAAGGAATAGAAGGAGTCGTTGGTGTACCCGTAATAGATATTGAAGAGTTTGACTTTGATTGTGATATTGCTTCAAACGGTTGTGAAATTGTTAACACATAAAATGGCTCACCTTTACCGACCTACTACTATGTTCCGTGGACATAGCAAGTCTTTAAAACAAGCTTGCGATCCCCATATGGAACAGTTAAAACTAATTATAATATTGTATGAATGGTAGGTTTTATGAGAACCCAAAAAGTCCTAATTCATACATACCACCATACCGCAGGTGAGGGTTATGCCACGGCCGCAGTATGTATTCGGGACAATATCGCCGTAGCCAACACAGAGGAACGTTATAGCTGTCAGCCACATTGAGTTTAGCAAATTGGCATGGTCTTCATCGTGGAACCTGAGAGCCAAAATGCCCAACAAGAACCACAAGATAACCGATTGTACGACGAAGTAACACAATTATTAAAGTCATATGAGATGAACTATTCAAAAGTAGATCAATAATCTCGACGGTAAGTGCCACAATAAATTTCACTGTTGATGCGTGAAACTAATTCAAAAGTTTATTTTATCAGACATTCCTAAACACAAATATCTAGGTAGATTCGTAAACAGTCTGGCATGCCTATTGAACGACGAAAACGAAAGTTCATTACTACATAGCTAAGACTGTAGGTATAATAAAGATTTCCAAATACAACGTGCATTCTAACACTTATCTGGGTTTATTACCAAAATATTAGCCATGCGTGAGTTATAATATTTATAAACCTGAGTTCAACAGGGTTACAATCACACAGATAAACATATAAACAGATTCGCAGAAGAGAGAAGGACTAGACACATATAAGTGAGAAAGGTTTTAAAGCAGTTTCCACAAGTAGGGGTATTTTGAATGATTGATGACAAAAGTGCAATGATTTTGTGCATTCAATATCATGTTGGCGAATTGTCAAAAGCTTTATCTAAATGTGTAGTTCGTAGAGCCATTTTGTGCGTTATTTTAATATGAAATTTTAGTGTTGGCAAAGTTATTGATGTTGCCATAAAATTTTAATAGAAACTGTGCTGCAGGTCCATTTCATTTGTACATACGAAAATATTTAACCAATCAGGCACAGCACATTTATAACTAAATCGTGCGTAATAGTGTCCAACATTTTTGTGCCAACATTGCTACTGTATTACATCAAGCATTTTGTTATTACATTTATATTTAGATATCTACAACTAATAAATTGACAATTAGCAGTCGTGTTCCTTAAGAATACTTCGTAAAATAGATATAGGTAAGTACTACTATTGCAAAAATATTCAAAGTCAAACTCTTGTATATCACTGTGATGATTATGAACCTAGCACCACTACAATAACTCCTTCGTTTATGTAATAAACCTAAACATTGAGAACAAAAAATACGGTGGGTTCAAGAAGCGGAACAAATATATACAACGCCACAGTACAAAAGCAATAGCATGCCCACTGGCACAATACACAGGTGATATCCGAAACATATTTCCATATTTCAGGTGTCCAACACAATGATTTTGAATATAAATAAATAATGGAAGCAAAAATTTGTGTCGAAACTTATAAAACAAAATAGAATTAAAAATTTAAATAAAAGGTAAAAAAAACAATCATCAACACTTTAATGGTCATAGAAATTTTTATTTAAATAAAAAAAATAATTAGGCTAATAATGTTGTTCAACAGATGTTATAACGTAGAACTGTACTGACCTTTCACACTGCCTGAGTGTCCAGCTAGCGATGATCCACAGGGACACCATGAAAACCAGTAATACGGTGCCGGGGCAAATGGTCATAAGAGTCTTTAAGACAAACCTGAGTGGGAATTCAAAAACGCTTAGTTATACAGTTACGAATTACAAAGCTAAAGGATAATCTTAAATGACAGTAGATTAACTTTGACTTTTACTTGCAGGAAGTTGCCGAAAAGAGCGTATTCCAAGGTAAAAGATTTTTGAGTTAATTTTTTGATTCATTAATTTCTTTTTGTTCCATTTTCTAGTGTTTTATCGAAGTACGAGTATCTTTTAACATGGAATAAGTACCTAATGAAGGTTCACTTATAATAATGAGTTGGGTCAACCACATATATATATAACATTAAGAAGATTCCGCGTTCCCGCTCAGGCTAATTTAAAAAACGAAGCACAAATTTATTTTCAAGAGATCTAGATAGTGTACTCGCAGAAGTCATTGCTTAGTATGTCGAATTTCTTAAATATTTAATTACAGACTGTTTGTAAGACCTGAGTAATCCAATGAAATTAGGACCATTCATGGAAAGTGACATAGCTTCCTTTGACTACGAAGGCCACCACCACGCGAGTTGGGTAAGGATGAGTAAATTTGTGTCCTACTGGCCACCAGTAGGCAGTGTTGTTTTTTTTTTTGCCTTCGTAGACGATGAAACTGCCTGCAGTTTCAAACGACTGGGACCGTCTATTCTATGAATGCCACCGCTTCAAGCACTGACAGCACCAAATATGATTTCGCCACAAGTGTTTCATAAACAATCAATCAATAATTCTAGTATCTAAACGTATATATATAGAGTGTCTGCGAGCCAGGATCTCATAGCGCCAGTATCGATAGTACTACTTAAATGGAAGAAGTTTTATTCTACTGTCAAAAATAAACAAAAATCTTCCCGCCACTAATTTTGTCGATAACCTACTAATTTTGTATGGGGAAGATTCCGCCTCCACACTCCGTACTTTGCATGGAACCTACTGAAGGTAGTCGTTGCCTTTCATAACACCATTGTTACCTTAACACGTTGGCGGACACTGAACGCCTATAGACGTATTCACAATACAACATCTATTGTGTCTGATTCAGTGTCCGTGAACGTGTTAAACCCAGAATAATTAAAGATAAAAAAATTATGGGTGAGGGTAGGTAAGGAGAGAAAAGAAGAAACATATAAACTATAAATAGAACCTCTACGACGTGCAATAAGCAAATAGATGGTAACTATTAGGAATCTGTTTATGGTAAGTATCATGACAAGGGATGTAGGAGTAAGCACAATAAAGCGCAACAGATTCTCTTCCTGTTTGCTATGCTGACACCGCTGCGCTATATAGTCAAATCACTATAATTGATATTCACTTAAAAATCACTTGTGTATTTATTTTAATGTGAGATATACTGGATGAGCTTTTTTACCGCAAGGAAAAAAATTGGATATATTAGGTAAGTGTAATAGAAGGTATTGGCATAGGGAATTTAAGTTTATTTTTTCAAAACCATCATCGAATAAAGCGTTAATTGTGTCATTCGACTGTCGCGTTTGTGGCTTATCCCACATAATTACTTCATTACTTTTTGCTTTCGGAGTCGAAACTTTAGGTCCTTGGGGGCCGGGCGCTCTTAAATTTTTCTTTGATATTTCAAAGCGCTTAGTCGATGTCACTGGTGACCCGAGAGCTGGTTGTTTCCTCGCCCAACGCTTGTATCTGCATACAACGAGGAAACGCCGCCAGCGTTTTGGGTACCTTGCCATGCGGCCCCAATTTTTTACATTTGTTCTAGTTTATATTTAAATTCCATCTCTTTACTTGTTACTGTTTTTAAATAAATAATTTTAGATATGAATAAATGTCATTATTACTTCATTAAATTAAATAAATAAAGAAAAGTTGTAGAAAATATGAGTTCCAAATAAATTTCCCATCATAGGAACCCTACGAATCACGCCAGTCGCATATCAATTTCGGCAGGGCGCGTGCGTTTTTGAAAAAAAATAATTAAACTACCTATGCGAATACCTTCTATTTCACTTCCCTAATATACCCTATTTTTGTTCTTACGGTAAAAAACTCATCCAGTATATATGAAATTATTTTGTTGTATATGCATTTAAATCTATTGGAAATAATAACAAGCCTTAAGCATTTTATCTTCTGCAAGCACTGCCGCTTCGGAATGGGAAATTATATTTGGGAAAAGACGCGGCACAAGAATTTTATTGTTTTAATGTATATAAAATTTACGAGCTGGTAATAGTGCTACAACCGTATTTGTTAATTACTTTATTTTGTAAGAAATAAATATCCTTGAACATACACACAATCCCATTTAGCTCCACACTAAGCAACTAGGCTGGTACGTATACACATACGTACCCGAGTTAGGGATGTTTTCATTTATAATACTCTTAAGTATATATTTACAAAAAAATGTATTTGTTTACTATATCTACCTTCTAGAATCCACAACACAAGCCTAGTTGCTTAGTGTGGAGTATTCAACATACAAACATGCCCCTAGCGGGATTGGAACCCGTGACCTTTGGTATAGTAGTCAGAGTTTCTGTCCACTACAGCAAACAGGTCGTCGAAATAAATTTACCTAAAGTGGGAAAATAAAGTTGTTTTCACCTTTAAAAATTTCTTTTCAGCTAGAGAAATGATATTCTGAGATGAAAGTTTATGAAAAGCCAGTGCATACCATTTGTCTGAACATTTAATTTTTTTATATTTGGACCAATTGAAATGTTTATAATGCCATATTAGTCAAGTAGATATTCAGAATTCTGACCAGAGTTTTATGTCTTAACAAAGTGCTCAAATGTGTCTCGATAACATTTATTTTTAACACTATATTTTCCTTAAGAGTACATGTTTCCTTGCATTTTAACAATAAATAGGAACCTTTTTATTATATTTAACGTATAATACGAGCGACACAGTACACTCGCCATTAGGAGAATCTGAGATTTGCATGCGGAAGTGAAAAATGTTTCCAAGAATTTTCTAAACTTTTAGAGCAAAAGTTATTCCCTTAGAAGACTAGAATCGATACCGGCTCTAGAAGCCTCAAGGTCAGAACAGACACCCTATGTTATATTGATAGATACGTTCTTATCAAATGATAAAGACTATATTCTATTCTAGCCTAGGAATAGACGGTAACAAGAACGCAAGTAACTATTTCTCTCTCTCATTTACCTGTACTACAGTGTTATAATTTACAGTAAATCAAACTATAAATATGCTATTGCTAAGCTTTGCTGCGAAGGAGGAATCTTGAGAAACCTTCCATTTTCAAAATCCAAGTATGTCTATTAATCTATAAACATTAACATGGGAAGAAGACTTTTTTGAGGAATTATTCAGTGCCAATATCATTGGTTAATCAAGTAGGCATTAATAAATTTCACTATTTATTACCTAGTATTAAAATTAATTCTGTTTAAGGCTCCTATACTTCTGGATGAAGCATCCGTGAACAATTTACTGTGAAGTAACATGACCCTGCATATGAGATACAGCCGAAAGAACATAGGCAATGACAGCGTGACGTCATACGGCACCTGAAATATATAAACAGTTGATTAACAATGACGTTACATATAGTAACTTAATGGTAGAAGAAATTAGCAGTAATTTATGAGAAACACCTTAAGGCACGCAACTTTTTTCTATCAATTTTAGTAAACAAAATGTTGGACTTCACACATTTCAAGTGATGTCAGCTTAATAGTTTGTAAAGTACAGCTATCAATCCAGTAGCATAACTACGCAAAAATTTACTTAAATCTAAGGGAAGCATTACAGCGCTTAAGAAGATAATACTATAAAATAGAATATCTATGAATACAAAGTGCACACTCAAGATAAGGTGCCGACAGCAACAAGTACTTGAAAGTAGTTGAATTTAGTGCTCTGGTTATGGCATTAAGTTGATAATATGTTTACATTCACTTTACATTGAAGTTTTGTATCTTTCGGTTTCCTATTTTCTTGATAAACTATATATATTTCATTATAAATATAATAAAATACCTACATCTATAAAACTCCACTGCTCTACAATACATAACTCTTTTTTTAATGCGTGCATTGCATCGCAAAGTCGGTGATTGCAGATTTTATAATCACCCCACCAGTGACGCTAATTACATTAAAATCTATACATAATTATAAATTTCTACGATGGGAAAAACATACATTAAATACTTTTTTAATTAATCAATGCGACGCAAGACAGAGATGATACTGAGCCCAAAACGATAGTTTTTCGAATTTTTGTTACTGTGCGCACATCATGCTGTTATTAACTGGACGGATTATATTAAAATTTTGATTATATACAACTTCGGATTTTGATATATCAACTCTCTCTCTCTGACTCTAGAGACTCAATGACTTTACCGAATACTTTTTATTGTGTTTATTAACGACTTCATTATGATCAGGTTCAGATTTTGAAGCTTTTAAATGATTTCGGCTTAAAAGCTATAATTCCGAAGCAGACATAGTAATCCTAACTTTTCTTTTATATTTGAACGAAATAAGTATCCGGGAGATCTCATAAAAAAATAATTTAATATTTTTAAGTATCCCAAGGTGCGCTGCGCTGACTATGACAGCATTTGAGATTGGTTTTGGAAGAAAGAAACTGTTTATTCGCCACTTCGACACATATACAACAATTAATAAAATTGTAGAACACTCAGACAAGAGTCGCAGCAGCAGCAGTTAAACGACTCAGTTCGGATCAGTTTTGGATATTGATGCCCATTTCAAATATGCTTTAAGGCGCTGAGTATACGACTTGTGTTGTAATTCATTCAAAATACACGTTTAACGAGACATGGTTTCTTCGCTTCAAAGAACGCAGTCAATTATTAGACGATTCTGAATCCTCTGAAAATGTAGGATCTACATAAACGCGTGTAGAATAATTGAATTTTATTTATCGTTAAATAATATTGATTGATCTCTATAATTTTCAAATATGTTGCTATCCCGAACATTTATATATAAATTGACCTTTTTTAAAAAGATCTACTAGTAATCAAGTAAGTTGATAAAAATAACTAGCTACTCTGACATTTAACTGTTTTAATATTATTTACTACTTCTTTCTCATACTCGATTTGAAGTAACTATAAAAAATTTGTTTATTTTTCGAAAGAAAGGAAACAGACATCATGGTGTCTCAATTACGATTACTTAATATAGCAGGGTTAAAAAGGAAACCGTAAAAAAAGTTGATAAAATGCGACAATAAGATAAAAACCACATTGCTATTCTATTATCACTCACATAAAATATAAAGACTCTATGGAAATAGAGGTCTGTGCAAAAGTAGAAAGGAGGGTGGAGCAAGAAGAGGAAAGTGCAAGTAATTTTAAATAGTGCCCTGTCTATTGAACAGTACAGTTAGGAAATCAACAAAAATTAAAAACTAACTTAAAATTAGCTTAAAATGTTACTCTTCTTCCTCCCCCAAATATTGTTAGACCGTAGACAATCAACCACTGAACAAATTCACATAGACTTCAACATTTGCTTTCCACATACCCAAATACTACACATTTTAGTCACATAATATCTTAAAACAATCACATAATACAAAACATGAAACATTTCGTTACGATAGTACACCATGCTTTAAACAAAGGACTTCTAACATCACTTAAAACTTGTAACTATTCAATTCAATTGATACAGACCTGAATTTGCTTATACATTGTGCCCTAAGGAGAAAATTGAAAAAATAATTATCAGTCAGCAAATGGTAGGGTTTGAAAAAAGAAAATGTATTGGATATTGAAGCGAAAAGTGATAAAGTCATAGCACAACTAAAATAATAAATATGTACATTCACACAAACAGTGTAATAGTTTGAGTTTTCCATCACTGAACTTCAATATCCATAAAGAGGTTAGAAATAATACAACAGTTGATGAAAATTAATAATGATTGATAGACAGATATAATGCAGGCAATTAAACTTTATTTTCAACTACGGGGACAGAAAAACAGTAATATTTTAAAATAAGAACTAAACTGTTTATACATCCCACTTTGACTTAATGGATTTTACTTTCACTTGGAAACTATAGTGAAAGTTATAGGCGTCAGGATGAAACGTGAGCGGTGGCATTAACTGCGCAGTACAGTCGAGGAAATATTAACTGAATGCATCCCACTTAGTCTATACCTTTTATGAATAATGCATGGAAAAATAGTATCCCAAACCAACAAAGGTACAAATATATGTTAGTACGTAGTTGCCTACTATGACAATGTGTTAGTAGAGCTATAAATATATTAATTTAAATTGAATGTAACTCTTTTTTTGTATCTGAAGTGTAGACATGGCATAAAAATTGTTTAATGCATGAAAATCAAACATAATATGTAGGGAACATAGGCCGTTAGATTCATGTAGAATTAAGAAATGAGACTTAATCCATATATAGAGGTAGAGAAGATAGCGATAAATACACTTCAATACAATAAATGTCACTAATAAAAAACTATATTAAAAATTTATCAAGTAGATACAATGTTATCATATTCCAATCCAACTAATATTATAATCCAACTAATATTATTAATGCGAAAGTTTGTGTGTATGTTTGTTACCTCTTCACACCTAAACGGCTAGACGGATTTGGATGAAATTTGGTTGATAGATAGATTAGGACCGGGATTAACATATAGGCAAATTTTTTTGCTGAACCGATTTTGTTAAATGTTCCACGCTGCGGAAAGCTAGTTACACATAAATCTAAGTGAAGTAAGAGTCGAGATCAAAGCAAGGCGAGATCGTAGAAAGTTGGCAGCCTCACACCCCGCGCGGGTGCGCAGTGTGCTCGCCGCGAATAGTGCTGAGAGGGCGCCATTTTGTACACTTCAAATCGCACGATGCGAGGTCTTCGCTCACAGAAGCGAAAGCTGCTGGGCGCTGGCCTCGCTAACTAATCTCCAGTGTGATAGCACCCTTAGCTTTATTGTCGTATTTTTACTTAGGAATAAAGTCGAAGGGAGTGCTCAATTTAAATTTCCTAGACTGTACATAAGAAGAAGTAACTCCACACTACCCGGTTCAACGCTCACGAGTCATGCTACCATAGTCGCGTTGACATTATTATGATAACGCGACAATATTATTAATGGTATCACCATTTACTACACTCTGTTGCTGTTGTGTATGCTCGTAATTTTGCATCAGTTTGTTTTCTATATTTATTTATTTATTACGTATATATTGTGTAACAGATTTAATCACAAAGCTCGCAAAGAAAATTTAAATGTACCAGATTTAAAAATTTAAATGTAAAAAAAAATGTAAATACTGTTAACAGACCAATATACTCGTATAGTGGTACGTCTGGCGTAGGCGCAGGCCTAGTAGGTATACGATTATTATGCGTGTACTTGTAACTTTGTGTGCTAACTAGTCCTATAATAGGCTCTATCGATAGAGTCGCCAAAATTTTTAAGCATTGATACAAGACGGATAAGTAAAATGTGAAAACGTAGGCAAGTATCCGTCATCGTCCTCCCCATTCTTTTCTAACGTGATGGGTTTGAATAGGTACATTCCATATTTATATAGTTTCTATTTATCGAGCAAAGCATGAAGTTTATTTTCAAATTGTATTAAATTGTGACAATTCTTTGGTCTTAATTAATTGGAATTATATAAAAATATAGCACAACAAAATTGGCAATTGATGCTGTTTTTGCTTTTTAATTCATTCTGCTACACGGAGTAGGTATAGATTCATATTCGACGGTTCATTATGGAGAAGTTTGAAGATATGAGGTAGATAATTAAGGAACCACACCACTGATTTTAGTGATTAGAAAGTCCGCATAGAGTTATCGATTTTTTTAAATTAGATATACGAGTTGATACGAGTAAAATAGTTATTTACATATTGCGCCGCCGTACTATGTGTATTGAACGACCTTATCCGTCGGTCCCTACTTCGGCCTCAATGCCGTCGAGTCTCGAACCATCTGACAGTTAGCATCTGTTAGCAAGACACCCGAGGGATGGACTCTGGCGCCCTGGGGATGCCAAAAACTGTGTAGATACTTTGGCTCAATCTTATGTACAGAGCTCAGTCCGCAAGGCCGGTGCCGCCGCGAATTTCGCCCAGACAATAAAGAGCCGCAAATACGCGTTTTTAGCTAGGTACTCGTTACGAGTTTGCGGCACTTGATTTTGAAACACAGGGCATGTAAAAAACATTTTACATTTTCAAAGTCAAATAAATCAGAAAGTATGTCACTTACGACATTTTGTCAAAGAGTATTTGATGTTTGTAATAATTTTCTCTGTCGATTGCCGCATATTTCATAGGTCGCCGTTAAAACGCGACTTTTTATGTACTTGCAACTTTAGGTATGCCAAAGAGGTTTAATCCTCTTTATGTGATTATTACTTATTTATTATTTTATCCTTATTTATTTATTCTTGCAAAGAAATGAGCTGGTTGAAATTTTTACTGGGTCCCAATTGTTATGGCCGCTATTTTACGCACCATAATTTATTATTTACTTATGTGACTATCGATCAAGAAACTATTTCACATGGTGTAGATATTGCAATATTGCTATCAGAATTTAAGATTTACGGACTTGTTTTTTCTTTTCAGTTTTTTAGTCAGTCAGGTTATTTTTAAATTTGACTCAATGTTTATTCTCGAAGATTCGCTCTAGATTCGATCTTCATTATTGATCCTATCGATTGGTGCAAATAAAAATGAAAGTAATTTTTCTCGACATTTATACAATAATAAATTCCGGACCACATTTTATAATTCCACGATCGCAGTGTTCACCCAAAAGCTCCAGAGAGGAGGGTAATGTGTTTCAAGTGTATGTAAGTATGTACCTATGTATTTAGACTTCTATGTTACCTGCAGCTTAAAAGACTTGGCCGAATTTGAAGTGCAGGATATATTTTATGGTAAACAATTTAATTCTATTATTTTTAATTAGCTTCTAGGCTTCTCGAGTGCAGGACCGAGCGATTTTATTTATTCTGTATTTAAAAAGAAATCTTATTTTATCCAATGAAGGCGCCACTGGACGGAATAAACGCTCTTAAATAGTTATTCGTATCTCTAAAATCGGCGATGTGGTTCGTTAGATCAACTGCCTCTCATGATTTCAGACTTATTCATACTGATACATCTTAGTGAATCATTCTGTAAACAATACTTCACTTATGTGTGAATCCGCGCTTGAAAACTTCAAGCATTAATTTCGTCATTTAATGACAAACTGGATCTAAGGGAATTTTTATTAGGATTTGTCTATCAATTTGGACTAATTTCGGATAAAGATAACAACGACAGTTTTCCGTAATAATTATAATAAGAATAAGTGAATGAATACTAATAATAGTAAACGACCGATACTTACAACTTCAACTCCTATTACACCGCCTTTGTTAGCTAGTTTAGTGGTCCATGTGAAAGTGTATTGCCCAGGGATGGGGTGGACGGCACAAATAGCCAGCTCAAGGGCAATCTGGGCAATTCTCTGCCACGTCATTGCTATCCGCCAGTCGTCAGCGCAGTTGTCTATCATAAATAACTGGAATTTAGAGAAAAAATATTTGGTTAGGTTTAAATTTAACACGGATTAAATATATCTGTTTCAGTCATTTATTGTAATATCAGCAAGCATTTCTTATAAGTAATCTTAAGTAAGTACTTAGCATAACTTATGGAAATAATCATGACGCACTGCTGAGGCATGGCAAAATTATTTTTGTTTTTTTTTTCTCATGCCAAATTTTCGTGAATACAAGAAGTAACTGAAAATTCGGACAATCGATGTTTCTCCTGCGCTACCAATTGCAAAACGTGACAAATATGTATTGTTTTGCTATATGATAATGTAATATTGATTATTGCACTATTATTAGAGTGCATCTAGTTAGTTTACAAACTGTTTTCCTGCAGTGACTGATGTCAAGCTAATCATAAATAATACATTCGATTTGAATGTCCGAGTTCATTTCAAGGTGACTGCTATTGATTGTTTACTGTGTGTTCAATAACTCCTCCAGGAGGTGGAATGAACAATGATCAGAATGGACACGCGGCTTTTAATTTTGGTAACATATCGATGAAATCGTTTTGAAATATGTTGCATCGAATCTTAAAAGTTCGAATCGAAATCGAAGATTTATTATTTATATATAATCTATTTCCATTATTTTATTTAACATAAATGCTTTTTTAAATTATCTTTTTCGCTTCTGACGACAGTCGCTTTTGATATAATATCATAAGACCACAGATTTAAAAACCGAAGTATTATAAGATGACCATCTCACTTCCAAGAACTTTATAAATTATAATGTTAATTTAAATTTAAAGAATCACGGATGTTAGATGTCCAAATTTAGACTCTCGTTGAAACCAAGAGTGTTTTTGTAAGCTGAAGACTAAAAATATGCTTTATAAACTTCATTTACAATTATACTAAAACAAAAATCTATGCTAATATTACTGCTTATTTATATTTATTTCATACTATTATGCTAGCTACGTTTTAGTGACGATGTTTCCTCAAACTACGTTGTCATTTTAGAATTTATTGAGCTAGAAGAGCACGATATAGACAGCCACAAAAAAAATAGTGTCGATGTTTTTATTAATAAAAACTGTTGGAAAGAATTATTGTCTTACCTGTACTTCTAACGCGTGATACGCGACGATTAGGCCAAGTAAAATCACAGTCGACATTGATATAAGCGTCTTCAACGCTTGCGAATAAATTGATGCCTGAAAAAGTAATTTGTTTAAAAAAATTATCTACAAATCGTCATTGCCGTCATTAAGGGCAGGCCAGAACTGCGCGACTTGTGACAGGGTAGAGGTCTCTGTAGTTTTGCTGAGATTAGGCATTTCCGAACAAAATCATCCCGCGTCCCGCACGCTCAATTATGGCTAGTCTATTGGCTGCCACGAGTTGTAAAATGTAATAGGTATAGGTCTAAAATCTCATAGACTCTCCAGACGGACGGGATCTCAAAATTCGTATGCGGGAAGATCGCATGTTATGTATTTACATGTCAACTGACTTTTATATTTTCAATATGATGACCAAGATTAGAGCTCCGAATATGATATCATTCACGTAATGATTATGCGATGGCATGTGGGTAAATAATTAAAATTTATTAAAAGAAATTAGAACAACTAATCTCGTGTAAAATTTATAAAAAAAATTCCAGGGAAAATTTAAAAAGATCTGTCTTTTAATAAAAAGAATATATACATTACCTTAGTATATACGCCAGCACTTGAAAGTTCATTTTCTATAACCATAATTATTATACCAAACATTCCCATAACTAAAGCGTAGTCACTTATTCGTTTTCTCTTTTCAAATAATGCCTTTCTTCTACCTAACCTGAAAAGGAAATATAAAACTATCATCCATCAGAATCGAAGAATTTTCAAATAAACACCAACAGCTTGGTTTTCTCACTGCTGAGGGATGGCCTTCTCTCATTAGGAGAGGGTTTAGGCCATATTCTACCAAGCGAACCTAGTGCGTATTGGTGGATTTGGATCAGAGTAGTGGCCACCTACCGCCAACAAAATAACGGAGACCGATTTTAACGTTCCCTCTGAAGTTTTTTTTTTGGGTAGTGTGCTTCTTAAGTTGTTAACACGGTGTCGATTCTGATGTACACCAACTAAACTAAACTAAAATCAGTTTTAAAGTAGTGCTGTCTCTTTCTCCCTGGAACAGTACGATGCGACGGCACCACTAAAAAACTGGTTTTAGTTTAGTTTAGTTGGTGTACATCCGAATAGACACCATTGTTCTAACTTCCCTTCTATGTGATTAAAAATTCTAAAGGAAATCAGGGTAATATTTGCAAGGAAAATTTTTCTAATCAAGACAAATAATAAGAAGTTTAACAGATAGCAGCAAATATTCAGTAAACAACAAACTTAATTTGCAATCCGTAAAATAACCTTTCATTCAAAACTACAATGTTGAAAATTGACGGTATAAATAAACATCCTTACGCATACACAGCATAGGCTTGTATTATGGATACCAGATGGTTAATATACTACACAAATAATTTTTTTTTTGTAAATATGTACATATTATAAACGTACATAGTGTCCGTATTCAGTCTTTCAATAAATTTAAAGATACTATAAAACAGAAACTTATTAAGAAAGCATATTATAAAATATCAGATTATTTAGATGATAAACAATCATGGACATAACCAGCCCGTTCGCATAACCAGGCTATTTCACAATTAATAATGAAATATTATAATATAAAATAATAATTTTGTAATATAAAAACCTTTTTTTAAAAGAGCGACCTCTCGAGTTTCTTGCTTGTTCTTCTCAGGGGAAAATTGCCTTTTGAACAAGCAGTAGCTTTAAAAATGTAAAATCTGACTATTTTAAGTGTACCCTGTGTACCTACAAAATAAAGCATTTTTTGATTTTGATTTGATTTTGATTGATTTGATTATATAAACATATGCCCCTAATGGGATTCGAACCTACGACCTTCTGGTATACCAGTCAGTGTATCCAACCACTACACCAAATCTGCCCTCATGCGGTTTAGTTCATGCTGCAGAACTTGAGATTGATGCTTGTCCGATACGTAGGTACATTGCTCAGATTCCCAAATAACCATACAGGGCATTTTAAATCCCCGGTGGTAACATGCTGATATTCCGAAGTACTCTAAAATGATAATCTAGACAAGAGGGTCACTGTAGAGAACTGCTTTGGTATAGCTTGTATAGGCATCCTGCTACCTATACAGACTATAACATGACTAAATATCTCGTTATATAAGAAGCCTAATAACTTTCCTAAAATGTTACATCTTAGTCAACAATTCTGATAAATTAACCAATCTATTGTTAAGCCATGACGAAACTTGACACTGCGGGATTATCTACATTGATAGGTCCGACATATATCCCTTGATTGTTACCCTAATAACCTCACCATTGTCCACTGGTTTAATATCGGATAGACCTTTCAATGGATTATCTTCAAAGTTTCTATAGTACCATTAACAAGAACAATCAGAGTTGTTAAAGTAATTAAGTAGACAAATTGCTCGGTTATCTACGGAATACAAAATCTAATGATATGCACTGTAGATCGAAAGTCACTTAGAATAATTAATTATTGGCAAAATCTTAACTGTTATTGCTTTTATACAGCATGAAGATATTCCTCCTATTAAATAGAGCTAAAATAAAAGCGTCTGCAAAACGAGTCAATATCATTAATAATAATCCGCCAGACAGGCCTAGTGTGGATTGTTGGAATTGCGTCAGAATATTAGCCAACTGACAGTTAGCGCTTAGCGGGCGGCTAAGCGCTGTCAGTTGGCTACTATTCTGACGCCACCGACCCCCGATTTGGTATCATAACTGCCTACCAGGACCGACAATTTAACGTGCACGGAAATAAGTATATTCAAATGTCACTAGGTATTACTTAACTTCGCTAATCGAAAACGAATGCGACTTCGTCAAGAATGCTATAGAGAGTGTAACAACAGTCGATTTGCTAACGCATCAATTATAATAAACGTTTAAACATTTCGATTTCAGAGGCTTTCTATGTGATGACCAATCAATATAACAGGTTCGATTTTATGAGCTTCGTTGTAGTGACACTCGACAAGACATTCTATAGACTCGACCATAGTGGTAACACAGACGACACTGAGAACGCTTGTTTTTCTCGAGCTAGCTCATTAGTTTTGAACTGAAATACTTCATTATCATCATTATTTATCAGCCACAAAACGTCCACTGATGGGCATCGCCCTCCTCTATAAAATTCCAGAGTGATCGGTTGGATGCCGCGATCTTTATCAGGTCGTCTGTCCACCTTGTCCACTGAAATACTTAGTTATTTTTAAATCACCGATAATCTCTTCACACTTTAATTTCATTATAGCAAACAACTATTTTGTTCTCTCTTTCTAAAATTCTGCATTTATTTTTGCTGTCTAAGTTCGCTATACGTTTGTATGCAATACCTAAAAAATAATGGAGGCTTTTAAAATATATAAAACAAAATTGTCCATTTTAGTGACCCTAAGAAGTTACTCTCGATAACAGTAAAAAAACGCACTACAAACATGTACGAAGTGGTTTAGCAACTAGCATTGAAATTTTCCGGAATTATAGTGAATTTACTGGAAAAAGATACAAATTCGTCAATAAAATCATTTGAAATGTCTTTTTTTGCGTCGAAATTTAAAAAAGCGTTATAAATTCCGAAGAGGAAAAAAATCGATGCGGCCGTGATGCATGCTATTTCCGTTAGTTCAAGGCTGCAGTCATTATTTAGCCCTACTTCTAAGCCCGGTGCTCCCCAATGGCTAGGGCTTAGGTGATCATAGTTTTGCAATTAGCATGTACTACCTGGCATGGCACCTCAGACTTTCTATCTTATCTATGGATACAGCTTCTCGCTAAGAAGAAGAAGCTTTATATAATGGTTTTTTTTATGCACAATGGGTTGGTACTTGACCTCAATTACACCTGAGGTTAACTGAAGATGAGGTCGAAGGTGGAAGCGTACAGACCCGGAAACCCCAACACATTTGGGGGACTGGCTATCTTATCTCTGACAACCGGAACACAACAATGCTATTGTTATTGTTGCTTGGCGGCAGATTTAGATAAAATGGTGATACCTAGCCAGGCGGACATTTAAAATACCCTAACACCAACCAAACCGAGTACTTAAACATGTACCCCTTTGGGTATCGAACCCGCAACCTCCGTATCATAAACCCAATGCTGTTTACATTGAGCCACGGAGGTGGTTCGTATAATGGTTTATATCACGGATTTCAAAATTAATGGTAACTGAAACTTGTAAATATCTAAAAACCAATCTTATCTAAATCTGCCGCCAAGCAGCAATGTTAAAAGCATTGTGGTGTTCCGGTTGTCCGAGATAAGATAGCCAGTCCCCAAATGTGTTGGGATATCCAGGTCTTCCACCTTCGACCTCATCTTCACTTAACATCAGGTGTGATTGAGGTCAAGTACCAACCCATTGTGCATAAAAAAAACCATTATACAAAGCTTCTTCTTACATAACTTTGTTCTATATAAGTTTCCTTTAAAATTATTGGTAATCTGGGCTCCATGAAAAAAATCCAGCAGACGTCCCACAAAAAAATTTTGGGTTTGATTGCTAATAATTTTCCGTTGCGTTGCTCACTAAACTTCATTCCACGTAAGCGCTCTAGAAGAAAGTATGCAAAATTTTTACAAACATCTATCCATTAGACGTTTATCTCTTTAAGTAAGCAACGTAACCAAATTAAGCGATCGAATGCAAACGAGCTAAACGACAATTTATTAGTGATTGGATGCAAACATTTTTACTGTTACGGCTGCAGGTCACATGAGCTATGGAGTGGGCGATGCTCGGTGTTTCACTACGATCGAATCAGGAATAGAGATCCATAACGAAAGTCACCGATATAACCCAACGGAGTAGGTATCTAGTAAGTTGAAATGGGTACATAGCGCGTATAGGACTGATAACCGTTGGAGCATAAAATTTAGAGAGAAATCATAGGAAACCTATAGCGTCGCCAGATGCCCGTTTCGAACCATTGACTCTGGAAATCTATAGAGCAGATCTATGTTCAGCAGTGACCAATTGTGGCTGATTTGTGTGGGCTTTTTGGCTAAAGAAATAGATAAACGTCAAGCAGTCATCGTGTCTGGCTAGTCATTTATGCATTTAATTACATTCCGCCGTTTACTAAATTCCTATTTGTTTAACTGCATGGCTATATGCTCCATCTATTTGCAACTACTTCTATAGGGTATAACTAAAACTCTCACACCATATAGGTGTTATGAGTTTAGGCTGGTGATTATGTGTTGTGATGAAGCAACCTACCTATATCCTATGTTGGGTTTGTGCTTTGCCGTCCCTCCACCCTTGTATGTGCCGCCGCCTAGAGCCCTCTCTTCTCCAAAGCGGGGGTACTCGCTGTGGACTCCGACTAGGGCCACCCCCGCTTCTTCGGTCGCCGCGTCCCTCCCGCCCCCCGAGTACGCCTTCATCGCACCGGGGATGGAGAGCGTCGACACCGGCTTCCTCAGCTGAAATGCATGGAATAAAATAATTATAATAAAAATCATGAAATGTAATATTGTGCGCTTTTTATAGCTAATAATAGTTCAATGAAATTATAGATCATACGGCAGATTATATGCCCGAGCGTCGATGGCTCAGCGGTTAAGACGCGGTCTCCCAATTTAGGAGGTCCGGGTTCGATTCCTAGGCAGGCCATGTACCAATGAGTTTTTAAATTTAATTTAATTACTTATGTGCATCTACCCAACTGCTCTTAAACGGCGAAGAAAAACATAGTGGGGAAACATGAATGCCTGAGAAATAAAAATTCAAATGCATGCATGTGAAGTCCCCAACCCGCATTGAGCCAGCGTGGTAGATTATGACCTTTACTCTCTCATATACTAGTGAAGGCTTATATCCCTGCAGTGGGATGTTTACTGGCTGATGATGATGATGATGATGATGATGATGATGTATAATCGTTATCTGTATACACAGTATAACCTTTGCTTAGTTTGGGACTATAGAAACTGGTGTAATTGTCCAATTGCATAAACGATTCAACATGTGACATTGCAAACTTGCAGCTGATTGATAAAATGTTGCCTTGCCAGTCACCTCAACGATTTAGAAAGTCCGTCTAAACGCTTTTCCTACCTTTGATCTTGTATAAAACGTTAAAAGGCCGCCTTTGAATTTTATAAAAATTTTGTATTCCCAAAGTATTTATGTAGAGCTAACCAAAGTGACATTAGCGAAAATTACAGTGACTATTTTCTCAATTTATTTTGCACTATATTATCTCTTAGTAATTACAGTCGTAGGGCTTTCGCCTTTAAAAATAGGTAGGCAAACGAAAAGAGCCTCTGGAAGCTTATAATACGGTTGATTTCTAAACGTACTAAATGTGTGCGTGACACCGAAACGCCCATGTCATTTTTAGACATGGGTGGGGACCAGCACTTCGGCGATGAACAGGACTGATGGATAACATGAGATTTTTACGCCTAAAATATTAATAGCGAAATGGTCAATATTGGACAACCCCTGTTATATTTGTGGATTGCTGAAATATCAGATTAAAACTAAAATTGTAGTACAGTTATAGGTATCGTACAGTTATACTTATCAAAAAGTATATTAGAAATGAGCCCAAAAAGGTTGATTCGCCAAGCTATACTAAAAAAGTTCTTGTTAGGTAACGTGTAACTCCTATGTAAATGCTTATTCAATACATATTGACGATGTGAGAACGGTTTTGTGGGGTATTGTTTAATTAAGACCATGTAATCGATTTAATAATATATTAAATAATTCATTGGTACATACAATGTCAATTAAACTGGGTCGAGATGATGCAAATTCCGGCGTATTTCATCTCACACATTCTAATGCACTTCAATATCAAACAATCCATTCTGATTTTGTAACTGACTACGCTAAACCAATTTTTTAAATGAGTCGATTTCAGCAAAATTCTATCATAATAATGACATTGGTCAGGCGTTGTGTTAGGTATTTATAATAAAAAATGTGAATCATAAATTGAAGTGAATCGTAAACATATTAGGATTCTAATCCCACAAATCTTTTACAAAAATTTAAAAAAGGGCGAGCATTTTATATCTCAACCAACGCTTTCAAAGGCCACGAGCAGATTTTCACTTTTCGCTTAAGTCGGTAACAACAGACCGTTTAATAAAGCCAAGGCAAGTTGTCTGTACTAAAAACTTTCGTCTAGACAATGTAGGTTACAAAAGCGGTAATCTTTGAGACTTTTCTTCAGAGTTTGCATTCTATATACGGTGAAAAACTGTTTATAAATTATGTAATTTGAAATCTCACATAAGTTGTGGTTATGATTACAGATTTTCAGGTGCGTTACGAACTTGACATGCCACAAACAAAACAGAAACTATGAAATAAATAAATATTTCGGACACACACCAATGATTGGTGCTCAAACTAAGCAAAGCTTGTATTATGGATAGTAGATAACAAATAAATATAGGAATATTTCTATAAAGAAACATCCAAGACTCGAGAATTAATGTTTGTATTCATCACACAAACATTTACCCCTATCGGTATTCTAACCCGCAACCGTTGGTTTTGCAGACAGGGTCATTACTCACTACACTAACCGGTCATCATTTAAGAAAGCATATTATAAAACATCAGACTATTGGGATGATAATACGTGTTTGCATTTCAAAGAAACTTCGAACTGGCTATATACATCATATTTCATTTACAAATCAGCCATAAAATCCAGCATCTGAAGCATTGTTTAATAGTCGTTATTGTCAATATAAAGAAATGTAATTAGCTCTTCCCTTATCTGTAATAAAAGGGAGGCGATTTGGATAAATTAAATGGTAACAAATGTTGCACATCGTGAGGTGAGAGGCTAATTTTAACAGTTGTAAACTTGTAATGTGACCCTGTATTTCCTGTGAGTTAAATGTGACTAAATGATCGTAAGCTAGTATAGATAGTGATAAGGTAGCAGCGTTACTGGAGCGCCCTAAAATCTGCGATCGTCATCCCGCCTCGCAATGCAATGAAAAAATGGAGCACGCAGCTCAACTCTTAGAAAGATTCCTTGACAGCCCCATGACATGACAATATTGACACTTTCATTATTCGCTAAATTAAAAAAATACAAGAACAGCAAATAATAAATTAAGTTCTTCCTGTATAAGAACTTCAACGATGGGAACAAATTAATCGAAGTCTTGTTATATTCAAAAATGTGTCGGTGTCAAGTAGGTTTTTTTTTTATACACACAACGGGTTAGCACTTGACCTCAATCACACCTGATGTTAAGTGAAGATGAGGCCGAAGGTGATAGCGTACTGATCTGGAAACCCCATCTTATTTGGGAAACTGGCTATATTATCTCTGACAATCGGAAAACAACAATGCTATTAACATTGCTGTTTGGCGGCAGATTTAGAAAAGATGGTGGTAGCTAGCCAGGCGGACATTTACCACCAACCAAATCGAGTACTAAATATGTACCCCGCTGGGGTTCGAACCCGCGATCTCCGAATCGTAAACCCAGTGTTGTTTACATTGAGCCACGGAGGCGGTACAAGAGGTATACATCCGTTCATATCCGGTCAAATTGCGAACCACCTTCTTTTTTGGCGTTGGTTAAAAGAAAAATGTAAATTGAATATTATTTAACTTAAAATACTTGAGGACAAATACCTACGTAATTAGAAATGACCTATCTGGGTAATAATCACGATGCCATGTCTCATTAATAATTATAGGTGAAATGATATTCGGTGGACTCGAATAGTAACGTTTCTTTATCCTGTATATTTTACTAGTAAGTAAAGTTTAAATCTTTTGCTGCGTCATAACTAGCTCAATAGTTATCCAATCTAATAAACGTTGTACCTATAACATTTAATAATGTTATCTGACCAAGTCGGATGCATCAGACGAGACGCACGCCGCAGCCTCCTCTAAACTTTACAAAACTTTGTCTTAGACCACCGCTTTAATAAAGCCGCTTTGATGTTATCCCAGCTATTTACAGATCTCTCTGTAGATGTGGGCTTTGGAATAACAGGAGTTCGAGGTAACAGGGACTAAAGAGACTAAGTTACTTTTTCATAATTTCTTTTTCATTTAAACATTTTGCAACATATTTTTTAAGGACAAAGGTAAATTCATTTTACCGTCACTGATTTTAATTATAGGTAAACAAAAAAGGATTTTTTGGTTTTCATTTTAAATTTTCCAATAAAACCATATTCGATTTTAAGTTCGACATGGGCGTGCTGTTATGTCAGATATCTCCCGTAGATACACAGTCTGACATAAAAAAATATATTCTACTCTAATATGTAGATACATCAACACGTAATACCCGAAAGATTGCTCTTTTAAAAAAGGTTTTACAATACAAAAGAAACGATTTATTTCAATATTTTAAGACACTTCAATAAAGTTCCTTTTACCTTGATACTGCGGGTCGATATCAAACAAAGATAAACTCGTATAATGAGTGAGTAATATTATAAATGCGAAAGTTTGGATGTTTGTTCCTAAATCACATTTCTCGCCGAAAATTAAACTCCTTCCACGTCACCTGGATGAGTGGAAGTCTACCACTGTACGTTTCTCAAGAATCATCCTACTACATACGACCACCCTGTGGAACGGACTTCCTGCAGCGGTATTCCCGAACGAGTACTACATTGGAACCTTCAAGAAACGAGCCTACACCTTCCTCAAAGGCCGGCAACGCATCTGTGACCCTTTTGGTGTTGCGGGTGTCCATGGGCGGCGGTGATTGCTTTCCATCTGGTGACCCGCATGCTCGTTTGCCGCCCTCTTATATATATAAAAAAAAAGGCGAAACGGATTTGGATGAAATTTGGTATACCCATTATTGGCGGAAAGTTAGTAAATGAAAATTAATCTGATTAAGGTTCATTTTATATAATTTTGTACATAAATTTACTGCTAAACCCCAAATTTACTAAGTTTCCTATTTCAATGCTCAGGTGGACTGGAAGAGATCTCTTAAAGAGATAAGTCCGCCTTTGTACGTGACCTATTGTTTGTACTCTGTTATTTATATAATATTTTGGTGCAATAAAGAATAATAATAAATAAATTTGTGCATTCTTAGAAAATTTTAAGTGATATATATAATGTACATATAACTAAACGAGTATTTACTCTAAATGGAAGATTTATTCAAGACTGCTAGAAATATTAAAGTTATATAAAAAAAATTATATAGGAATCTAATCTTAACAAATTATACTCAAACTAAACTATTTATAAATAAAAAAACTTCATCTAAGTAGCTAGGAGACTGGCAGCATTACCTCTCTCTATCGCAATACTAATGCGTTATTATTAAATAGCAAGTGACCGAATATACATTGCCCGTTTATCTCTAGCGGGCAAATAGTGAGGAAAGCCGGCTTTCATCTAGGATTCACGGAACGTGCCCGGGGCAACAAACAGTGTATGTAGTTTATGATTTCTATTACTTTGGCCCCGTAGCTCGGAACCACAAACTTTGTCTTTCGACTCAAACTTCTATTTATAGCTAAGCGGGCTTTAATTAGTTCCCAATTACGTAACGTGTTTAACATTATACCGCTAATTGTGCTATCACTCCAATAAAACGAATTTATTCATCACAAAAATAATTAGTCAGGTACATAAAGTCAAAGTCGAAAATGCTTTATTTTGTAGCTACTGTGGCGACGGTCCAAAGAGACCGCTTGGGATCGTGTGGTGTGATGCTGGCCGTAATAGGCGGCGAGTTGTTTTTTAAAAAAATGCTTTTAAAAGTGGAAGAGAGATTCATTCGAGAGAGAGCTCGCACCGCGGCTCCGGAGTGGTCTCCGATCGGCCTATTTTATTATTATTACTATGTTATCCGTTATGACAGAAAATCTCCTCTACCAGAAACCTCACTATCACCTCAGCCGTGACCCTAGGAATCGCCTTACAAATAGCAAAACTCGAAACGTATTCCACAGACACGATTACAAACCGTTTATCTCTCGAAGAGCGAGGAAAAGCACCCAAAACGTCAATTCGTATTTTTTCAAAAATGTTCCCTACACGAATCGACAAAACTCCGCGACGGTTTTCACTTTACTGCAAAAATCTAAAACTAAGTGTGTTCTGGTTATATGATACATTGTCTCAGCCCAGGTAGGTTTAGGGCTTGGCTAAAAATTTTTTTTTTTTTATCACATTTTTTTCCCCAGGGAGGAAGGAAAGTGGCGACGGTCCAAGGTGAACCCTTGGGATCGTGTGGTGTGATGCTGGTCGTGGTAGACGGCGAGTTGATTAAAAAAAAATGCTTTTAAATTTAGAATAGAGATTCATTCGAGAGAGAGCTCGCACCGCGGCTCCAGAGCGGTCTCCGATCGATCTATTTTATAATTATTACTATGTGATCCGTTAAAAAAGAGTAAATAGACAGAATTAATATAATAATAGTGAATTTTACATTTTTTCAACGTATTCCTTGTTCAAAAAACATTTTTCCCCTGAGAAGAACAAGCAAGAAAGTCGAGAGGTTGCTCTTTTAAAAACTGGTTTTTATATTTCATTATTAATCGTGAAATAGCCTGGCACGCAGACGAGCTGGTTATGTCTAGGGATGTTTATCATTTAAATAGTCTGATATTTTACAATATGCTTTCTGAATAAGTTTTTGTTTTATAGTATCTTTAACTTTATTGAAAGGAAGATTTAATTTTCGAATTAAACTGTAATAAAAAGATCGGGACTCAGCATTTTCCGATTTCAGTCCCACTTCCTCAGTAGGTAGAGTAGCTGCCACCGATGTAATAAAATAGTAAATCGTTTGTTTGAACGCACATCGCGGAATAACTACTATAAATAAGTAAGTAAATAAATGAATGAAATGTAGTTTGGGCTTTTGGAAAGGCAAAGGCTATGGATCTCATAGAGCCAAGTTAGTTTACCACACGGACTTAGTCTCGGACGGAATCTAGTCAATAAATCAAGTTTAGTAATCTAACACCTACAAAGATTCGGAAATCATAAATATTTCCCATTTCCCACTTTTACAGCGCAGTAAAATGCAAGTCCCGATGGAAGTTGCATGTAAAACTGCAATAGCTCAAAATGAAAAACATGAAACGTAAGCTATATGGGTTGTTCATAACTATTTTACTAGAGCTTAATAATTTAAGAGGTTTTTATATAAAGCGATAGGACAAGATTTTGAATTTTTATATTATTTTTAGGGTTTCGTACTATAAAAAGTAATATGAACCACAAGATGGTTGAGATATGAAAAGCCCTGATAGAAATTTATAGTGTATCCTATACCTCTAGCTATTTGTAACAAAAAGTGAAAATTTTACAAAAAAAAGTTGTGAGTTTTTACCTTGTCCGTTCTTATAAGCTGCGAAACGCAATTTAGGAGCGTTCTTACGAGAAAAAAAAACTACACTTTTTTGATAACATGGTATGAATAAAATTCAAATAAAAATAAGATGATAATAGTTGCAAAGATATGCCTGTGTTATATTTTATTTCGAAATAACCTCTACAATCGACCTGTATATCCCAACAATCTCGATAGAAAATTCAGATAAAATCGTAAACATTACAAATAAGGCCTAGACTGGATGAAAGTTACCAAATGTGCATTACGCTTTAGGTTTAATTTTCGTAGAAAGAAAGCTCTTTGATATAACAGTGAAATACTAACTTAGCTATATTATGTATTTTATGCAATTTGTCAATGTCAAAGGTTACATTACGATTACGATTAGAACTGCAGTAAAAATTTTAAACTGCTGATAGTACGAAACACTCATTGCCCGAGTTCCAACTCGCACTTGTACGATTTTTTTTTGATATTGTTTTTTGATATTGTTTTAATAGCAATTTAAAAGCAACAAACACTGGTTGATGCTTGCGATAGATTCTTGTCAGACTAGCGGCCACCTGAATGCCAGTGTTTTCAAGCTGCACCTATAAACCATCAATTAAAACAAAATAGCTTAAAAAAGCTATTTTGTTCAAAATAGCTTTAAAAGTTAATCTTGTCTATTATCTACGCACATAAAATTATGGCCTGCAAAGCGGATACCGGTTGTGGTCGCTACCTAGAGTGCGGTCGACAACTGCGAAGGTTGCTCAGTGGTAGACCGCTGCAGGCAGGCGTACATAGGTACTCGTATGTACACAACATTATCTCTGAGTATCTTGGAACGGTTGGAGTTGTACGAATGTGAAATAGATATATGTTACTACTCTAGCAACATAACTACATCTACCATGTCAGTTCGTAATTCAAATTATAATCAACAACGAATAAAAAAACCACTGCTTGACATAGGACTAATGCTAGCATGACAAATTGCGATATAGTTTATCATACATTTTATCACGGTCATTCAATAATAGAATTAACAGTCTTACACCAGCATTTTGACAGATGAGCGCGTGATAAACTATATCGCTAACCATGCAGGATTGCACTTATTACCACGCTCTGGGCAGGTTGGCGATTGCAGATTTTTTAAACGCCTACCACTGATACTGCGGACCTTTGGTCTGTACGGATATTTTCGTATCACTCGTATCAGAATTTCACTGTTTTAACCCACGATAAAAACGACGGGTGTTATATGTTTCACGGCATTGTATGTATCGTGTGTATCCGGTCTTTGTTTAGATGTATCTCAGTAATACGGTTTAAAAAAAATTTCAGGGGGAAAATAATATATAATTACAGATCTACAATTCTATAGCTTTAATAGGTACTTACAAATATAGCTTCTGCTATACCTACTCGTTTTATTCCACTAAATTTATTTTAATAATTTAATTAAATATTTTAAAAATGTCTACAAGAGGAATGATGGGTGTAAATCTCTAAATGGAATATCGGACAAAGTCGACACCTATCTGTTTATGAGCATTTTGATATGATTTTCACTCTGAAAGCTTTACATTATGCGTGCATCCATTATTATGTTTATTGACCCGTGCGAAGCAAAACATGATTTGCATGATCACCAATAGCAAAAATCTAAAAAATAAAACCAACACCTCTAATTTCGTGCATGTCGTAAAATTAGCCGAGATTCATCTTGCTATGAGCATAATAATGGCATACCAAAATGCACAGCAGTTATATGTATAACTGCTAATACGCTGGTCGAAGTTTGACCAAAAAAACCTGCCAAACACGTGTCAGACAACACGAAGTACGTTTCAGTAGTCAAAATTCAAGGTTATATTTTATATACCAAAAAGCCACCTCAATTAGATAATACAAGTATACTTTGTAATAAACATGGCTAGAAAAAATAAAATAAAAGGATTGTTTTGACGTCAGTTACTGTTATGTTTCTGCTTGTAGGATGTTATCATTCCTTATATAGATAAATAATTAAGGAAAAAATAGAACTCCATATTTTTATGACCGGAATCGATTCTATTACGTGCTTCTTACCGCAAAGTAATTTCAGGTTTCAGGTATAAAATAAATAACGTTGTACACAAATTGATTTTTATTTATTTATAAACACTTAAAAAATATTTTTGAACTTCATTAAAGTGCGTCACAGACAGTGAAGATACGAGAATATTTTATGGTAAGATATTGCTTGCTCACTACGGAGCGATATGCTCGCCATGAAAGTGAGAGATAAACATTCAAAATATACGCCAAATACTATATCGTAACATATCAAAAGATATCGTTAAGATCTGAGGTTCTCTCTCTTTCACATTTTCATATAAGCTCTGTGAAAAGACAGGGACAAGTATATATAAATAGGTAAGTATATAAATATAAATGATTACTTATCTGTGATATTTTTTCTTATAATTCCGTTATTATTATGCAACGATTACAAATACGTTTCAAATGCTTCCACGGGGATTTGGACTTTTATAAACGCATCTCCCTCTATCGAAAAAGTATTCAAGACAACTCCCAATATTTATAAAACACCTATCCAATAATCCATTATTTACTTGAGATGGTGCATGCAATGCGTGCAAATAATAATTTTTTTGTGAGGTAAAAAATATTGTTAATACTATAAACGTGTCATCATGTCAAATGTCAGTTTAATAGCTTTAATAGTCTCCGAGTAAAAAAGCGTTGATAACAAACGGACAGACAGACATATAAACGGACTGGGCGCAGTCTACCTACGGAATCCTAAAAATTGTGAAAAATTATCACATAGACCACAATAATAAAACTTATGATATCAGTTAAGAGGGTTTATTCCATCCAGTGACGCCTATATTGGATAAATTAAGATTTCTGTTTTAAATATAGCATAATTCAAAAGTATTGCTCTGACCTGCACTCGAAAAGCCTTTAAGTTAATTATAAATAATACATAAATAGCTCTGACTACGGTTATTTTCGAGAATTTCAAATTATTACTAACAACGGCCACTTTTTTTTTATAATCGTGAATTCTGGCAAATAACTCCCATCAAAGTTATTTAAGCATTACTTATATTACCGTTTTTCCCCCGAAGGGATAAAAACGATTATTTAGGTTTCAGCCGAAAGGCTTGACCCACTTGAGATTAACGTCTTGAACATCAGCGCCATCTAGTAGCTTTCCAAGTAATTATGTGGAAAACGCGGTTCTCGTCGCGGCAACACTCGCCGTGAGAGGGCTGCCGCCATCTTGTCAGCGCGGAAGGTTTCTTAGGTCAGTAGGAGTGTGGATGTAGGCTGCAAGCCGACAGGCCTAAAACTGGTGGGTCAAGCCTTTCGGCTGAAACCTAAATAATCGTTTTTATCCCTTCGGGGGAAAAACGGTAATATTTAGGTGTTCGAGCCTTCAGGCTTGACCCACTTGAGATCTGTTTAATATCTGTCGGCGCTGACTAGGCGTACTGTGAGTGATTTTGTTTTATCAGAGAATAAAACGAAGGTCAATGATTGTAACATTGAGGTTTATTAGGCTCTACAATGATTTGTATGCCTAATTAAAGTAAGTATAACAAATCAGCTTAGAACAGTCTTATAATAGATGTAGCAAAAGAAACAGGTTTTATCAAAAGTGTAGAAGATAAATACATTGTTTCGAGAACAAGTGAGGAATTAGACAATCAGCATGTTCGTAGTAATACTCAAGGAAAGTTTTGCGTTACGCCAGTCCCTTTCCAAGGACATCATCCATATCTAAGCGTTTGTTTGTCCAATTGTCAGTAGCTAAGGTAGATCTGAAGCTACCGGGAGAATTTTGATATTGGCCCTAGTAAATAAGGTTCTGAGCCAGCCCGCTGTGACTGTACGGGACGCTTACCTCACTTTCCCCATGGTGATGGTGAAAAGATTAGGCAACGAGGAGTTTGCCCGTCGTATCTGACTTGAGAGGTTGATGAGTAGGGGAAACCAGTAACAAACGTTAAACCGCTTATCGCATTTAGTTAACACCCACCCGGACTGTCGGAAGGATGAGCTGTCAGTTTTAAAACCAAAGGATGGCCACAAGGTGATCTGTTCATCAGATGCCTCGAACTGGCCGGGACTGATGTGCAACAGAGTTAAGTCGTGAACGCGGCGTCCCGACGTAATAGAGTCGTCACATTTTGGGAGATTTGAAACAGGTTAGATTCGTCGCTATTTTGCCTTGAGAGCCAGTACATCAACTCACTAACAAGCCATGTCTTGGGTTCATGCTTTGGAGGGAATTTCGATATTATGGCTTTAACGGTCTTCTTTACAAGTAGGTGGTTGCAAAGGGAATCGTAGATTGAGGGCATGACAAAAGTTACGACGGTGGACTTGTGAACCAGAATGGCCTTGGGTGATAGTTTCTTTACATTATAAAGAAATACCAGATATCGGGCTAGATCCCTTGGCATCGGCTGGTTTGCATTTCGATTGCCGTCAGGCTGATTATAGGACCTTCTTTTCTAGGGAATTCCAGTTTGTAGATCAAGTGGCCCAGCCCCTAAGTTCCAAACTCCTAAAGACAAATTGTTGCTGTCCGGAGGTAGACGTTGCGTGTGAAGATCTACGAGGTGAGCTTTGAGGTTCCTGATACGGATCGGTGGGTGATAGCTCGTTTCTTCACCCCGGGCTTCCAGAACGCTTCGTTCCACTTCGGTATCACTGGTGAGTATTGACCGCGTGACGATTTCAGGTGTTGTCGACGTTTCGAATGTGAGGGCTCAAATGCCATTTCTGTTGTGACATTACATAAGTCTGGATACTCTATCTGCTAACCCATTGCATCTGCCCGGTAAGTATTTGGAGATAACCGTAACTTGGTATTAGTGACGAATATTGAGGATTTTGGATACGATCCGCAGCAGGCGCAGAGACTTTGTACCTCCTTCTTTATCTATTTATACACTGCTGCTGTTTTGTTGTCCGTTTGAAATATCACGGTCTTGCCACGTAGATTGGCGAACTCTATTCGTAAAACTTCTAGTGGCGTCCACAAATCTTTCCATTGCAATGCCAGGAGATCTGACAGCTTTGCCAGCAGCTTGCTAACTTTTTGTCATTTACAATAGCTCCCCAGCCTATGTCTGACGCATCTGTTGTCAGGAAGACGTTTGATGGAGAAGTCTTGATAGCTGACGACTGGCTTAGGTTCTCTAACCCACCAATGTAGTTCTCTGGTTACTAACTTTGCAGCGGGAATGCTTGGAGTTCCCGGTATTCTCGCATTAGAAGCGAAGACAAGTTTCCCGATTAGCCTTTTAGCATCTGCCTAGGTCCATTTGTTTTTATGAAGGATGTGTCTAAAGTCATCATCAATGCTGTGAATTTTGACTGCGGCAGTTTATATTGATTCTGATGTGTGTCCCACATTAGTCCCAAGTATTCTATTTCAGAACGCGGTGTGAGATTTGACTTGTTTCTATTGACATGTCATCCCAATTCTGATAGAAATTCGTGAAGCCAGTTCGCCTGCTCTACTAAAATGCTGGCATGGCTGGATTCACAAGTAAATGAAATAAAATAAAAAATCATCCAAATATACCACAACTTTCAATTCTTTCTAGTAACCCTGAGTTGCAGTTTTTTGATTTTCGCAAAATCGAAGAGGCACTTGAGAGTCCAAATGGCGGGCTGTTCATATTATACATGTGATACGAAATAGAAAACTTTTGTGAGATTCTCTAATGAGGATGTGATAGTAAGCATTAGAAATGACAATCTTCACCATAAAGTCTCTCTCACACATAGTCTGCGCTACTTTCTTCAAGTTTATGAGATGAAATTTTGTAGATAAACAAGTTCGCTAAGGTTTTCCAGATTAAAAATCAACCTATGGGATCCATCTGACTTAGCTCCAAGAGATATTGGGGATAATTATCCACTCGCGTACTATTAGGCGTTAAGATTCCTTGGTTGATTAGATCCGAGATTTGCGTCGCCATGGTGAGGCAAGGTTTTGGCTCGAATCTCTTCCCATGTGCAGGAGATAAGGTACACATAGGTGATTTCCGTATGAAAGGAATTCTATAACCCTTTAAGAACTTCAATTATTGTTTTGGCGAGCTCCCGGTGCTTCCCATAGGTTGATTTTATTGCTAAGTTTACCTGCTGTAAATCGTACGTTACTTAAATCACAGTTTCTTTCTTGATGCCTGAGAGGACTTGAGTCTTGTGGAGGCCTCATGTTTGCCCGTGTTGTCCTTTCGATGGTAGGGACCTTTCTTTGATGTCTTCCAATGTGGTTGTGGGTGAGAAAACTGCTTTGAATTTTTGTTGGACGTTGTTGAAGGTTTGGGTTTTGTTGCTGATGATGCTGTTCTTTTTGGGAAAAACCTATGCGCTCCCCCCTGTTCTTTCATAACTTCGGACAGTTTCTCCTCTGAAAATAGGTGGGTTACCGAAGGCGGAATATCATGTAGGATTTCGTTTAGTACTTTATTATTGCTTTTGTAGGTTTCCCTACGCATCTGAATTATCTCTGCTCTTCTACCACACGCATATTGTAGTAGCTGATCTGAAATTTTTTTGAATTTGGAATCAGCTGCTAGAAAGATCTTGCTGAGTTCTTTTTGCATGTCCCCATTCAGAGTTTTATATGCGTCTTGAAAAGCTTCTCTCTGCTGTAATAAGCCATGCGTTATTGCTGCTAGGGTTAGGTCAAATTTCTCTAATTGCGCCAGGGATTGCCAATTCGGTGTATTTGTGGCAAGATGATTATTTACTTTTAGTGCACAGAAGGCCGGGGTGGCCTGAAAGTTTTTCTGAACATCTGCGTACCTTATATTTTTCCAGGTGTCTTCTCCGAACCTTTGGCAAGTTTTGGCTTGATTCACGAGTTTCGGGTTTGCTTTTGCAATCTTTGATTCAGACTCGGTCGTTGTAGGATCAAAGTCGCAGTCGGGGGGAGCACTGCCCACGCTTTTACCCGTAGTGAGTTCAGCGAGTTCCCTCTGTGCTTTAGCGATCTGAGCCCTAAGGCTTTCCTCATGTGTGGAAGTATCGGCCCGAGAGTGTGGCGGGGAGCACAGGGTCGGGGCCTGCCACTCGTCCCTCTCATACTGTGTACTATCAGCCGACGATTCAAACGATTGATCGGGAAGATCTTGTGGGTTTTGATCCTCCATCGGTGACGTCGAGAGTTTTTTAGACAGATTGCTGATCGCTTGTGTGTGCTGAGCAAGCAGGCTCATCACGCTCTCCATAAAGCTAGTGTCGGTGCTCGATTCACGCCTTGCTTTTTTAGGGGTCGATGAGACTAGATCCTCACCGGTGTGAGTGTGAGGTGTGCTAGACCTCCTTTTGGTTTTTTGTCGTTCGGCCGAAGAGCTTCTTATCGGAGTAATTTTGTTCCTTAGCTTTTTCACCGTATTCATAAAGGCTTCGTACGAGTAGACGTTGTCGTGGATTTTTTCTACAATTTTGTGAGGTGAGTAAATGATCGCACGGCCTAAGTCCCATTCTAGCAGCTTCTTTTTGACTGTCCTGTAGTGTCTTTCCGATAGTTGTGTGTCATCGGGGAAAAAAATTTCCCTGAGGTCGTCGGTTGGCATAGCAAATCGTAGCTTTGCATCTATTGGTTGAGTAATTTCTTCGCCGAACAAATCGTGATAAGAGCGATCAACTGCCTCCCATGACTTCCAATTCTCGGGGTAGTGTTTATCGATGGCTGCGATGAAACGTTCGTGGAGATATTTATCCTCAGTGGGGACATCTCTGTCGCAAAGGTCTTGCATCGTAACTATAGTCGCCATGATCTGAAAGCATGCATTATGTGTGAGCCGTAGCGAAATAGTTTTTAATTTTGGGAGGTGCGCATGAAATGATGCGACGAGTCGCATGAGTTTGATGCGGCGTGTCGCATGAGTTTGCGTGACGTATGTTGATGCGACGTCTCGCATGAGTTGATGCGACGTGCCCCATGAGTTGAAGCGACATGTCGCATTAGTTAATGCGACGTGTCGCATGAGCTTGATGCGACGTGTCGCATTAGTTTGATGCGATGTACTGTATTAGATTGATACGACATCATGCATAATTGGTGTACCATGGTGCAAGGGTTTATGACAAAACCCCTAGATTATCGTTCGTTGCGAGACGATAATGTTAGGCAGCCGGAATGGCTGACCGGGACATGTGCACTGGGCGACATGTTTGCACCTATAAAGTGATATCCTTAACAAACTAAGGACACTTTATTCATTAGATATAATAGATAGTAAGTTCTTACCTTTTGTTGCTTTATCCGTTTTTTTTTTTTTTTTTTCGATAAAAGTGACTGATGGCGCCGGAGTTCAAAAGCGTACTGACCTAAGAAACCTTCCGCGCTGACAAGATGGCGGCAGCCCTCTCACGGCGAGTGTTGCCGCGACGAGAACCGCGTTTTCCACATAATTACTTGGAAAGCTACTAGATGGCGCTGATGTTCAAGACGTTAATCTCAAGTGGGTCAAGCCTGAAGGCTCGAACACCTAAATAATTCATTTATGGGCTTCTCGAGTGCAGGTTAGAACCATAACAAGAAAAATAATTTGCGACAAACTTTAAGACTAAAGTATAATATTTTGTTATTTGTGAAAATGACAACAACTTAGGTATATGATGCAAACGACGTACCACATTACTCGGCCAAGGTCAATTAATTTCGTTATTAGATTATGCAGTACAAGATTCAAAAATAAAATCCCTTTCATCAAAACATGAATGTAACAAAAACCGAATTCAGAATCATCTTCTTTTTGAAATCGATTAAAAAGAGGCCAAGTTCCTGAATAAAATATAAGCTGTATTTATAATATACAAAGAAAAGTTGAAATATAAGATAAATACCAAGTTCTAAAAACTTCTTCCGTGCTTAAGCAAAACTGGTGGTATATTGTTTTGCTTTGATGTATTTTCACGAGAATTTCAGCTAAATGGTTTCAATATTTTTTTTTACAGCACTTTCATTTATTTAATTCCCCCAATTATACGTGGGGTATTTCTTTATGTTATTCATGAATAATTGTTAACTTTACTAAACTTGTTTTTTTAATTGGTGTAGGTATTACAATATACCTTAATATAACAATACATCTACGCTTGATTTCAGTGACGTCCAATAGTTAGTGAGCTGGAGGCCTGCAAATGTGGGTTATTTCGTAAGAGCTTAGTCTGCTTACTGCCGTGCCTTCGATCGACATTTCATAAACAAAAGGGCGGACGGACGGACTGTGTGTTACTTATCCAAATTAGTTCCATTTCAAGGCAATATCGAGAAAGCGTAGTAAATAATGCCTTTTAGAACGTTAGAACAATCAGCGACTACTCAATCGTAGTCATACGATGTACGATAGTTAACATGTTCAAAATTTCTTTGTATTTAATATGCATATTGACACAATTTATATTCGATTAGTTTGGCAAAGTCTCGGCTCGGATATTTTCATACGAGCTCATTTCAGTTTCACGGTTCTGAGAGCCTGATTTCTAAAGGCAGTCGTTAAGCCATGCCGATAGCTTGAAAACACTAATTTCATGGTATTGGTGAGACCAGTGGCGTGCCCTCCATACAGTCAGAAAGGCAGTGCCTACCCTAGCAAATTGTAAACTTTACTTGAAATGCATTGTCAAGACAGCTGATTTATACTGATATGAATAGAAATATTCTAAACAGTTGTAAGCATTTCTTTAAGAGTATAGCAAATTGTATCATTCTGTCTACCCCGTGACAAACTGCTTCAGATTTCCCCCCTTACCTTAAAAATCTGTTTACATATTTAGGATCCGATCACGATGTACCCCTTAGGTCTAAAACCGACAATTTGCTTAAGCCCATCAGCTGCCGTACAAATTATTACTCGGGATCCTTTGGCATTAAGGCTGCGCAGTTGTGGAATGCACTACCACTAAGTATTCGCCACGCAGAATCGCTTGCAGTGTTTAAACTGCGTCTAAAGGACTATTATTTATCTCTCTAATGAATTGTATATACTGTTATATATATTTATGTGTATTTTATTATTGTACTTATTTATATGGTTTGTTTATTTTAGTAAGTGTGTATCTTTGTATGTATTCCACTATACCTATGTATTTTCTATGTATCGTCTATGTACCTACTGATATTTAAGTTATTCAGCTTTTACTTTGCACTATCCAACTACTTATTAAAAAAGCTTCTTTAACTGAGGTTGTCTGGAAGAAATCGCTATCAGCGATAAGACCGCCTTTGTACACTTCATCATGTATGTTAAATGTTCTTTGTATTTTATTTTTGTGTGCAATAAAGAATTTAATAATAATAATAACTGCTTGCCACTGGATGAGGTGTATATACTAGAATAGATTTTAAGAACAACTTTTACCCCAAACGTCTAAAAACTAGGTCTCGTATCAGCGTTCGAACGCGTCTCGAGTATTTATAAGTATCGACGACTCGTAAATCTCAGCAAGTATACATACGTTACTAATTTACGCGTCCGCACGACTCGGACTCGCAATGGACGCGATATTCGGCTCACTCACACATGCGTCCATATACATGAGTGCCCCAATGTCGCGGATGTAAAAGGACCTTATTACTAATACTGAATGTTGAACCTGTTTTTAATTGCATTGAGACTGGGTGCGGGTGCAGCGGACAGCAACTTTCTGTCTTGATTTTACGCGAGTTAAGTAAATCTTATTCTTAATCGTAATCGTAAATACAACCCCTTCTCACATGGGAATTTGTTAATGGAATTGACGACGACGACGACCTGTTTGGTGTAGTGGTTAGAAATTCTGACCACTATACCAAAAGGTCGCGTGTTCGAATCCCGCTAGGGGCATATGAATGTGTGATGAATTCGGACATGTGTAGCCGAGTTATGGATGTTTACATTTATAATAAATATTTATTTATATAAAAAAATGTATTTATGTCTTTATATCAACCATCTGGTATCCACAATTCAAGCCTGTAGTTGCTGAATGTGGAACTAGATGGCATTGAGTGTATGTCCAAGTATATTTATTTATTGTTTTTATTTTTTATTTTTATTTGTTTATTGAACAGTTCGAAATAAAATCTTATAGAATACTAAATATTGTAACATAGCCATATGTGTTTAAAAACTTAGTAAATGTGTAAAATAGACAGTGGGAACTCTCGTGGAATTAGTTTTTGGATCAAGTAGTTAGTTAATTAGCAAGCTGGCAAGCTGAGGAGCGCAGTTTCCTATATTTTATTAAATTTCTTATCACGATCCCCCTATGCTTTCAAACGAATGGCTAATACATAATAAATGTAATCAAATATGTATAATAACTGAAGGTATAAATAAAAAATTTGGATAAGCCCCCAAAAGCTATGATATCAAATACACGAAGCAACTGTATTAAAAGCTATGGGCACTTTATTACGCATAAGGAAAGCGCTAATTATATACACTTCACTACGTTGATAACAACGACTATTAAACAATGCTTAAGATGTAACGTCACTTGTTTTATGGTTAATTTGTAAATAATATATCGATCTACAGCTAGTTCGAAGTTTCATTGAAATGTAAACACGTATTAACATCTAAATAGTCTGATATTTCATAATGTGGTGTCAGTGAAACCAACGGTTGCGGGTTCAAAACCCGCGAGGGGTAAATGTTTGTGTGATGAATACGAACATTTATTCCCGAGTCTTGAATGTTTATATAAATATTAGATAGATAGATAAATGCCTTATTTGTTTCCACAGTCACACACATTCGTTTAGCTTATACAATATTTATGTATGTTTGTCCATTATCCATAATACCAGCATTATTAGTTTGAGACTAAATAATTGTTGTAAGTGTCAAATATTTATTTTATTTATGGCTAATAACCTGTTTAGTTTTTAATATAAAGAAACCGCACTCGAATCGGTCCACGATTGGACACACAACGCCATCAAACGCATAACACTCCACGTGTTTGGTAGGGGTTAAAAGTACCATCCACCTTGATTAACAACAATCTTAGTAGTGACTAATTATACTTAAATGACGTCACCATCTATATTCCAAAAGTGGTGATCAGAGAAAAACCAAACATTAGCGTATGGGTGTTATGAACATTACGACAAAATTACAATTTAGAATTTTAATTAAAATACGTCAATATTGTTACCAATTAAAATAATGTAATTTTTATTACGTCAAATAATTACTATATATAAAAATATGTTGTTGGGGTGCAATTGTATTTGTATATTTTAATGATTGGAACACCTGAAAATTAAAACCTTAATGCTTGAAACAACATCCAGGGCTCACCTTTGGAAACATATGAAAAAGCACGTATGACAAGAGGTGAGCCCATCGTCATTAATACGTGTGAGTCCATAGATGCTTTTTGGTGGAAATTCCCATAAGCGGGAAGATGAGTTAGTTCATGCCGAAACCACACAGCATGATTGTATCTAACATTTCAACATTTAGTTAGATAAATTATATTTTACACAACTGAGGAAGAGACCGTTTCCCACTTCGCTTCCCTCTCACCTTGATTATTAGGGTCGAGATGAAATTCTTCAGTGTAGATTCTTTGAAGTGATATAAAATGTACAATGAGAAAATGGAAATGCTGAACGTGGCTGTTGGTTTTTTTTATTGTTATAATACCACTTGCATTGCGCCTTATCGATGTCGCAGTCGGCATTGTGTGGATAGAATGGAAAAATACAGAAAATACCTGCCTACCTATCTCGTTACATTTGTTTGGATGTTGTTTTTTTTATCATGCCTTTGTGGGCGTTGAAATATTCTAAATTTAAAAATAAAGGTATTAATTAGGTCTTTACCTATGAAATTGGAGATTTTTTTCTTCGTTAATCATAATGTACCAACTCCTACGATTCTATAGCTATTTCCTAATTTGTTTTTTATTTGGAAAATTGAATATATTTTCAAGGTTTCACATGAAATATTTTTTAATGTCTGAGCTAAATCACATAATAAAAAAAACTTGAACACAGCTCTTTTCATGAGCTTCCCATATTATTTCTTAGATTCGCAGAAACTTTTATAAAGCGGTTACTTTTAAAAATTAACACTGCTGTTTAACTTAATGTTATCCGATAATACACACAAAGTTTAGCTATATTTGGATTTGCCGTTCCCAAGAAATTTTCAAAAATGTTTGTATGGAGAAAACAGTCTTAATGAAATTCTTCATACAAAACGCCAATTTCATAGGTAAGGACCTAATATATTGGCTCTGCATAAATACTCGTACTTCGCAGGCGAAAATTTAGCTTTACAATTATTTTAAATAGTTTAAAGCACGTCATTGCCGTCACTTGCTGGTGCATGCAGCTAGTTTTGTAAGAACACGCCTCAACGTTCCATTTTTACCAGACTACTTAATATTTGTTGTCTTTTATTATATACTAGCAGCTGCCCGCGACTTCGTCCGCGTAGACTACATGAATCAACACTTTATTACTTTCCCACGGGAATACATTCAGCAGAAAAATTACCATGTAGAGTTTATCTCAAACAGGAAAAGACCCTGGGCAGATAACAGGTATGTGGAACCATGTTGGTGTTTTGCCAGGTAAATGAATTAAGACAGGGATCCATTAAAAGACCTTTCTGAAAAATTCTGGTTTATATTTATTAAAGTACTTCCTTATAAACAACATTCTTTGCCATGTTTGAAGGTGGTAGCAATAGAACCAAACTTTGAGGTGAACTTACACGGGAGCATGCCACATAGAACTGACCGTGAGAGAAACAGTCCTGTCGTAGGTCTACTCCGGCGAATTTGAGAGTTTGCCCCTGCGACTTATTTATTGTCATGGCAAAATAGACCTTTAGTGGAAACTGAAGCCTTTTGAATTCAAAGCGAAGATCATTTGGTATTAATGGAATACGCGGTACAAACACTGTTTCTCCCTGATGCAGGTCCTGTTAAAATAGTGGCCTCTAACGTTCCGGTGCAAAGCCTTGACTTGCAACCTAGTACCGTTACAAAGTTTGGGTGGCTTTAAATTTCTCAATAACATAACAGGTGCACCCACACGTAGTAAAAGTCTGTGATATGGCATACCCGGTGGGTTCAAAGTGTTCAAAAATTCTACGGGATAATTAACGGCATCGTCGGTGTTTACCACGGTATCTATTGAGCTATGAATAATCTGTTGTCCTTCAAAAGTGTTCAATAATATGTCATTGATGACCGCTGCTTGGTCGTTCTTTCGAAATAGCGAAATGAATTTCGAATTCTAAATAACGATACCAATATAGACTTTTTTGGTATCATCCCCCACCCCTATCTCACCCCTAGAGGGTTGGCTTAAAATAAATGTCATTTTCGTAATCAACATCCCAAAAAACCTAAATAACGACACCAATATCGATTTTATGGTTTCAACCCCCATTTCATACCCCAGGGGGCTGTTTTTCGAAAAATCTCAACTCACCCTTATCTCATTCTCTAACCCCGAGGGGTTAGCTTCAAAACAAATGGCATTTTCGTAATCAACGTCCCAAAAAACCTAAATAATGACACCAATATTGACTTTTTTGGTATCAACCCCCACCCCTATCTCAACCCTAGAGGGTTAACTTAAAATAAATGTCATTTTCATAATCAACATCCCATAAAACCTAAATAACGACACCAATATCGATTTTATGGTTTTAACCCCCATTTCACAACCCAGGGGGTTGTTTTTCCAAAAATCTCAAACTTATTTGTTCCTAGGAGTACTCTTGCGAAGTTTCGAGTCGAAAATAGTCGAAATGTCCAAGTTATACTGTTTCTTAATACAAAAATCAAAATCAAAATCAAAATCAAAATCAAAATCAAAAAATGCTTTATTTTGTAGGTACACAGGGTACACTTAAAATAGTCAGATTTTACATTTTTAAAGCTACTGCTTGTTCAAAAGGCAATTTTCCCCTGAGAAGAACAAGCAAGAAACTCGAGAGGTCGCTTTTTTTAAAAAAAGGTTTTTATATTACAAAATTATTAATTATTATTTTATGTTATAATATTTGATTATTAATTGTGAAATAGCCTGGTTATGCGAACGGGCTGGTTATGTCCATGATTGTTTATCTTCTAAATAATCTGATATTTTATTTTATACACACTTCCCACCCCTGTTTCACCCCCTTAAAGGGTGAATTTTTAAAAATCCTTTCTTAGTGCTCCCCTAGACCTCGTAAGGAACCTACGTGCCAAATTTGGAAACTCTAGACCTAGCGGTTTGGCCTGTGCGTTGATATGTCAGTCAGTCAGTCAGTCAGTCAGGCAGTCAGTTTCTTCCTTTATATATTTAGATTGTTTTTAATGATTGTTCAGAATTACACTTACTAAATTGGTGTGTATTCAGTGTTAATTCATTGTTAGTAAAGTTTTCGTTTTATAGTAAAGAAAAACTGGACATGTAAATTTTATGTAAATCTTGAAGCCATTGCATGTGTTCAGTTTTACCTACCGAGGCGTAACTTGTATTATTTCGTTCCCACGAGGTGGAAATCTAGCTAGGCAAACGTGAGATGCGATTTTCCCAGTAGGTATAAGATTTTCTCAACGGAAACTGTTATCCGTAAGTTATTTATGTATTTCGGGACCGGTGTTGACTTTACGACCGAGTTGATGTGAATTGAACACTTTACCGAAACTTGGATAAGTTTTAGTATAGAAACTGGCATAGCTACCAAATTTTTAATATAGTATATACTCGTAGCATTCTTTGTGCTTCATGGTTAGATGTGCGTTAATGCAACAAAGAATACGAAATACGAGAAAGTCCAAAATACCGCAGTGATTTAAGACGATAGTCTTCAATCAATATGTGTGTATGTTTTACCGCCTCCGTGGCTCAATGTAAACAACATTGGGTTTACGATTCGGAGGTCGCGGGTTCGATCCCCAGCGGGGTACATGTTTAAGTACTCGGTTTGGTTGATGGTAAGGCATTTTAAATGTCCGCCTGGCTAACTACCACCATCTTAACTAAATCTGCCGCCAAGCAGCAATGTTAATAGCATTGTTGTGTTCCGGCTGTCAGAGATAAGATAGCCAGTCCCCCAACCGTGTTGCCGGGTCAGTAGCTTCCACCTTCGACCTCATCTTCACTTAACATCAGGTGTGATTGAGGTCAAGTACGAACCTGTCATGCATAAAAAATAAAAAAAATAAAAAATGGGTTACCAGTGTACTGAAACATGGCCTGTCACTGAGTATGGTCTTTATAAGAAAGCTCAAGGTCACGTAACAAGTCATAAAGAGGGTTGTGCTCGACTATTCACTACGAGATCGAATCAGGAGTGTGTAAATCCGTAAAAAACTATCAGTAAGCATTCTTAGGGTTTCATGGTTAGATATGTGTGCTGTATGCAACAAAGAATGTATACGAGGGAGCCCAAAATACCTCAGTGCTTAAAGACGAAAGTCAATGTATGTTACCAGTGTACTGAAACATGGTCTCTTACTATGGTGTTCATTAAAAAGATCAAGGTCACGCTACAAACTATGGAGAGGGCGATTCTCCGCATTTCACTAACACATCGAATCATTAATGATGCAATTCGTAAAATAGCAAAAGTCACCTATACCGTCCAGCATATATTATTAAGTTGTAGTGGCAGTTGACAGGACACATCTCGAAAACTCAACGGCCGTTGGAACACTAAGGTACGGGAATATACACCACGCAACGACAACCGCACCGTGGGACATCGTGATGAAGGAATCAGTCGTTCTGGAAGTCTATGGGGGAAGCCTATGTTCAGCAGTGAACGTCCTGTGGCTGAGATGATGATGATTATGGCATGTTTAGATGGTATCGTGTAATTTCCGGCATTGAAATTAATGGGACCAACCCATTGCTTTCCAAACATGATCAGCATAATGCTTAACAAGGTTTGTCCCAAGGAACGTGGTGTCCGAGTTTCGGCTTTACCCATCAATCTTATCCAGATTTTATCTTCGCTCCACTTACAGTGGGTCGTTATATACATGTAGGTACTTAAGTTACTTATCGATCCATTTCAAAAATAATTTTGTAGTGACAAAAGTAGATTTGTGTCCGCTAATCTGTGGTCTCTCTCTCACCGTTATTTCTATTTCGCTGCTAGTTCGTTTTGTGTTGAGTTTTCAGTGATTTCTTATTTTCAGCATTATTTTCTTCTTAACTAAGGAAATCTAAAAACTGAACTGGAACAATGACTTTGTATCGCCTCTTAATCTTTTATTGAGGCATCAATCACTATACGCTACGTGCTGTATTACATTTTACCTACCAAAATTTCCCAAGTCTGATATAAAACACATAATGTTCCTCAAATGGAAACCACGATAAAATACGAAATGTTGGATACGAAAAAATTAGAATCGGCAAATCTCGATATGTTAGACAAATTTTCAATCACGACACTTTTCGGTCGATTGCTAACATTACGGTAAAATCTTTATCGCTCTACTCAACTTCCAAGCTGTAAATCCCCTCATAAGGAGACACACCGCCACAACCGTCGGTGAACTTCAATTGAAGTTGTTGAATTGTTGAATTTGTCTTCACCATACAATTAACCAATTGAACAAAACTTATCTAGTACAAGACCATTTAAAACATTTTATTTTTCAAATTAATTAAATAAAATTTCACAAGATAATTTCTTAAGTCCTCATTTCTACTAATGTGATATTGTAGAGACTCTTCGTAGTTTGATTATTAATCGATTTATTGATAACCTAATAGACATTAATATATTTCAAAGAGGCCCGCACTAACCATTATATAATTTGTTAGAGGCGCTAGATTTATATTTAAACCGTATAAAGTAATTTATTAAGAGTGTATATTTAATGAGATGAGAGAGTAATATAGCTGATCCCGGCTGACGTGTGACTAAAATACTTACATACTTATGTATGTAAGTGCTTGTCTTTTTTTAAAGCATATCACTTATTTGTGGGACTGGCTATCTTATCTCTGACAACCGCAACACAACAATTCTATTAACATTGCTGTTTGGCGGCAGACTTAGAAAAGATGGTGGTAGCTAGCCAGGCAGACATTTAAAATGCCCTACCACCAACCAAACGAAGTACGTTTGGTAAAAAAATAAAATGAAATAATCCATCCTGGTACACTCTCTGAACTTTATTTATTATTTTATTTAGTTTTTATTATTAAATCGATTACACGGTCTTAATTAAACAATGCCCCAACAAACCGTTCACACAGTTTATCTGTGGAAGCATTGTTTTCAGTATTTCTGGGATAATGTGGTAATATGGAAAGAAATTGTAAGAACAAAGATTTTTTATGCTAAAAGGAAAACTCATTATATTCGTTAACTTGCAATTAGTATTTTTGATATAATGAGAATCACCACACTTCGATGCCGTGTGTCACATTAAAGGCAGGCCGGAGAATCAGATGTGCCTTAACAAATGGTCGGCCATAAAAATAAATAAAACTTTGGGCGCGGTCCCTGTTTTTATCAGAACCCTGCGAGGCGGCGAAAAGGGAAGTACGAGGTCAATTCGCTTACAGCCATTTTCAGTTTCGCCTCAAACGATACTCGATCTTCCGTAAAATTGAGGGTTTAGAGAAAACCTAATCGACAATGTTTATTAATTAGAGAGATCAAGTTGTATTTTCGTGGCTTCCTTTGTTGCTGGTTTTAATATTATCTAGGTATTTTCTTCTAACAAAGAAGTAGTATGCATATCATACAACAATGATAATATTTAATTTGTAAATAAAATGCGACATTCCTTTGTATTTACCCGACCCCCGGAACGAGAATACATATATACAAAAATGACACAATTTGGCATTATTTTTAACTCCCGACGAAATAAGTGGAGAATTATTAAACTTGTTAGTTTGTCCCTGTCTGTGGTAGCGCTAAAACTGCTATACCGATTTGAAAACGGTTTTTATATTCGAAAGTTTGCGAGATGATTCTCATGGAAATCGGTTAAGTCGTCTCGAAGATATGTAAGCTGGTTGGTTAACGTCTAAAATGGCACTAACCTCTAAAATGGCAACACACTTGAGTTGTTTATCTGGATTATATAATCACAGTCTGTCGGGGTTTTCTAAATTTTCAATTTATAGTAATATTACTTTTTTATGAATAATTCACACTAATTGTAATGCAGGTATCTATGTTATGTGTTTTAGGAAACGAAGAAAACAATTATTTCTTAATTTTACAAAATTTTAATTTTTGGCGGTTGATCAACCGGCTTATGATCACTATTCTATTCTTATTATTAAATTCTTATAAATTCAAGAAATGGAACTACTTCAAAATTAGTTTCAGTATAGAGAAGGGTCGTCAGAAAGGACAGTGTAATCATAAATGCTCTTAACCCATGTTTTGCTCGTCTTGTCGTATCGTGTATATTAAGGTATCTGAACAAAGTTTGAAAGTTTCTGGTTTAGTTTATGAGCACGTTTTAATAGACTTGTCTTGAATTTGTGAGTATAAGGTAAAGGTACTCGTATGATATCAAGTATAATTCTTGAAACACATTTATTTCCTAATAATAGCATGATTACCTAAAACCTTAAGTAAAGCTTTCCTGCCTCAGCTAAAATCCGCTAATAAATCTGCCTACTTTAGATTCCAACCTCCAAAGAAAAATGTTATTTCGTGGATTTTGAATGTCAAAGTTTTGTAAATAAGATTTTCTAAAGAATTTTAAGTCATATTTACACTTAGATTCAGGATCATTAAGTGTTGCTGGTTTTAAGAGATCTTGTTGTTCTAATTCGGAATTTTTAGACTTGAGAATCGCAAGATGGTAGGTTCAAGGAACTTTAACAGTCCGAATTTTGAACGATTCTAATGTTAGGCACTTGTATTTAAACGTGTCATGTCGTTTCGTTTAATAAACATATTATATATTATTGTCCAATTATAATGTCACGCCACGGTGATGATCTTCCATATATCGATATCGCGCGACATTAGCCACCGGAATTGTGAACGACTAATAATTTGACTTAATTATTTACAGGCAACTGTCTATCATACTATATTTATTTTTATTTAAGTATAGTAACAAAAGTTTTGTTTTCTATTTATGTACTGACTATCCACCAAAACACATCTATACATTTTCACGTTTCAACGGCGATGGGCTCACCACTTGTCACGTGTGCATTTCGGAATATTTCGAACGGTGAATCGTGGATGTTGTTTCAAGGATTTAATGTTTGGGTTAAAGTACGTGACATTATGTTTGTATCAAAAGAACTGTATTTTACGTTGTGTATTCTAGCATCACGTACATAAGTGATTTATTGACCAATTTTACAGATAAATAATAAGTAAGTACAAGTATTACCTAAAATTATTATATTTTGTAAAAACTGAGACGCCGTTTGTGCTATATGGTTTCGGCACTCAAATATAATAGAACCAACCCATCTCTTCCCGTGGGTGTCGTAAAAGGTGACTAAGGGACTTTTTTTTTTTTTTTTTTTTATATGAGAGAGCGGCAAACGAGCATGCGGGTCACCTGATGGAAAGTAATCACCGCCGCCCATGGACACCCGCAACACTAAAAGTGTCACAGATGCGTTGCCGGCCTTTAAGGAAGGTGTAGGCTCGTTTCTTGAAGGTTCCAATGTCGTACTCGTTCGGGAACACCACTGCCGGAAGTCCGTTCCACAAGGTGGTCGTACGTGGTAAAAAGTTTCTTGAGAAACGTACAGTGGTAGACTTCCACTCACCCAGGTGATGTGGATGGAAATTTAATTTTCGGCGAGAAGTGTATCGGTTAAATTGAGCAGCGGGTATTAGCTCGAACAGTTCTTCAGGACACTCCCCATGAAATATGCGATAGAGAATGCAGAGGGACGCGACGTCTCTTCGCAACGCCAGGGGATCCAGTCGGTCGGTGAGACTCTCTTGGCCGACAATTCGGACTGCGCGACGTTGAACGCGGTCAAAAGGAAGAAGCTGGTACTGAGGTGCCCCAGCCCATAGGTGAGAACAATACTCCACGTGCGGCCGAACTTGCGCCTTATAAAGTTGGAGACTTTCCACAAACAAACATCTATAGTATTGCACTCACCCCTTGTTACATGTGCATTTCTGCATATTTCATAAGGTGAAACGTGGATGTTGTATAATCTTTAAACTTTTAATGTTTGGAACACCCAAACATTATTGTTTGGGATACCCGTGACAACCCCATTTGGGATAAAGGTCATGATGTTATGTAAGTATGAGACGCCGTTTTGAGGGCATTGCTAATTCATCGTCATCGAGTGTTATGTTCATAAAATAGTACTAAACGAACTCTAGTGATAATTGATATTTAATCAGAATTCTAAACATAGCGTTTTCAATATCGACAATCTTCTTAATGGACTATCGCTCGTAGATGACTCCCGTTTATTTATTTTGTTTTCCAATACCTACTTCACAAATAGAGATGGGATCGTATCGTATTATTTGTAACCGGAATCAGACAGTATTGACGTAGACTCGATGTGGATCAATAGAGGACTCAACTCCCATTGTGTTTTCGATAACGAGTAAAACTTAGAAACAATAACTTTAGTTTGCCCTCTTTTCATCTTTACCCAGTCAATAAATTATTCATGAATTGAAACTTAAGAGTTAATAACATAGAAGTGTAAATATTTATGTTCGTCTTGGCATATCTGCAGCATCACAACCAATACAATATTTTATCTGTTTGTTCCATATCACGAATTAACTTAGTTAATGTATAAGAGGAATCTAACAAGTTAGTGAGGTCACTGGATAGCTTATCTTTTTTTATTTGCACAACGGGTTAGCACTTGACCTGATGTTGAGGCCGAAGGTGGAAGCGTACTGAAGCGGAAACCCCATCTTATCTGGACTGGCTATCTTATTCTCTGACAACCGGAATACAACAACGAAAAGAAAGAAAACTCCAGCGGGATGCTGGCTGGATGATGAGCAATCCCTTTGTCAAGAGTTGGCTGGGTACCACCTCACTCAGATACTGCCGCCAAGCTTCAATATCTATATTACTATACAAAGTTATAAAGGATAAGAGAGCAAGTGAAATTACAGGCTTAAGATCTCTTATGTATTCTTTCGTAGACTTCAGGGTGATAACGCGACTGTGATACCTACAAATGAGGTCGAGAGAATCAACCTAGGAGTTTACAGGTATTCCGGGATGTATTAATCACTGGAAAGTGATTAGGTGTGAACTACGTTACAATTTAATGCGGCTATTTAACTTAGACATTCAGCTCATAATATAGTCCATTTAACCCTGTTTAAACCGAAGTAGAGTTATTTTTTTTTCTTTTAGTTTATTTTAATTTAGTTTTCTACTCTCAATCTTGTTTCGGTTTAGTGCATTGCTTATAAATTGATTTTTACGCAGTTGGGCTTTTTGATTTTTTAACTTATTTATTTTATTTTAGATTTTTGAGTGTCCCGACTCCTATGAATAAAAACATATGACTTATATACATTTTTGTAATCTCCTTTTAATTTCCTGCCTTTTCGTACCGTACTCGATGAGTTTGGTTAATTATTTTTTAAATATTTATTTAACGCACTTGGGTTTCTTCCATCCAGCCGTTTGGAAGATATATTTATTTATAGATAAGATATATTTATATATATTTATTCCTCGTACCTTGGTACGAGGAATAAAGAAATTTACAAATATACAAGATACGCGCGACAAACATAACCCTTTCTTCAGGCGGATAATAACTTTTGCATAGTCTTTCTTAATATTCAACTTTCGACTATATGCTTTTGAGTAGCTTCTTCTTCATTATTTAAACGTTATTGCTTTGCTATTAATGTACTCGTTAATATCCATTGGTTTCTGGATTTTTAACCAGTGCAGTCTATTTGTCTCATAGTCTAGTATTTACCCATTACCGCCATTCGAGAATACACGTTTTCTACTAGTAATTTTCTGCTCCGCCGCGAAGAGGCTTTAATCCAATTTATTGCAAACCTTCGTATCTTTACTTACAAACTTCCCACCTAACTTTCGCTAGTGACTGATGGATCTGATGATAGTAAAACTTTTTCCGTAAGTAGTAAGTATTCATCCCAGACCGATAAAACAAATCGTTAGCGTTAAAGTGGTTGGTTCACGGGCAATTTAACCTAAAACTTCGTAAACACAAACGTTCGGAAAGTAGCATGTTGAATATTAAGTTTATTTTCTATTTCAGTGATCCACACCATTATGACGTCACCATTACCCTCCATCACAAGTGATAGTGATTGTTTTAGCTAGCTAAGAAGCCACACCAAGCCAAAACAAATTAGAGACAAGGACATGGAAGTCGTAAACTTCAGTCAACAACCTTATCTCTGCTGCTAACCGCATTCACTTAGCAAAATAGACATCTCAAAATTTGCACGTAGAATCGTAGATGCCGCAAATGAAGGCTGTCAATCAGAAAGAAAATGACAGCGGAACGACTGACTAGAGCCGAAAACGCAAACAAAGCCATAATTTAATACCGGAGACATATTTGGTGGGAAAGTACATGTTGTTTATCCAAAATAAGATTGGAAGAACGAGGGTGAAGAAATAAGGTCCGGAATAAACATCAAAAGCTGATTTGTCCGCAGATATGTTGAGACAACTTCTATCGACAGCTGTTGGGAAAGGGTAATATTGTTACACATATTGCGTTGGTATATATTATTTAGCAGGCATAAAGAAATGTTACATTGGAAGTTTGTTGCAAAATTATGTACATAATAATATTATCATAAAGATAGTTGAAGATACCTAAGTCTTGTATATTCAATGGGGATTATATTTTTGCTCCGTTTTGGGTGGAAGCTTTTAGTTCGTGGGGGCCAGGTGCTCGTTGTCTTTTTCGAGAGATATCTGAGCGTCCGGTAGAAGTGTCAAGTGACCAATAGGCTAGGCCCTATTTTACTTAGTGGTTAAGTCTCGCTGTTCAAACAGGAAACGCACTTAGCTCATAGGCACCCTACCGGTTCAGCAAGATCTGGGATAATTTTTGTATTTGTGAATTTGTATTTATTTATTTTGTTTGATGTAAATGTATAACAATGACGAAGTCATGAAGACCTGATCATCACATATTATTCTAGTACTCGTTGTATATTCGGTTGATGGTAGGGAGGTGATGGGGTAGTTTTATATGGGTATCTGATGAGCTACCACTACCATACTTTTCTTGACAACGATGTGCTGGTGGTCACATGAACTTTTTAGATTGGCCGCTTTACCCTCAATCTCAAAAAGAAGTTTATCATCATACTTATAGCCGTAGCTTAGATTTAGGTATTGCAGGGAGGAATTTATGAGTCAGCTGCCATCGTTTCCTAAGGTAGTTTAAAGACAAAAGCAACGCGAGAAAATACACACAATTTGAAATTTTAAAAAAATCTACTAACGCTGGCTGATTAGTGTCGATGCCAGCCAAAACGACCAGAGCTGTCTATACCGCGCTTAGTGAGACGGTGTAATGCATTATTATCCTGGCGACTCATTACGTGCGAGATGTAATGTGACTCTGTGTCGAGCGAGACGGAACACCGATTATCGCTGTCGTTGGGGTGGACGCACTCCGTAAGCATTATGTGTAGAGTTACAGTGCGGCGCCGGAAACTGGTGACGAACGCCGGCTTTTACCACGTGTCAGTTGCAGTACAGCAGTCGAAATGTCAGGTTAGCTCACATTTGTAGAGACGACGCAGAACCCCTTTTGAACCACTTGAAGTCTATATACACTTACACAGATTTGGTATGCTCGAGAGAGCAATCAGGGCGAGATCGACATTTTCATATGTTAGAATGGGACACTACAAATTGTGTTAGTATCACTTTATTTATAACGGATATTATTATATGCTTGTTGAATACGAAGTAAAGACGGCCTAGCAACATAATGTGAATGCGTATGCGACTGATATGGGTGATGACACTGAGTTTGACACCTGAAGTTATTTTATTTATACAATGGGGCGACCGAATGTAATCGGGGAAGCTTCCAATAGAATTAATGGTAATCCCAGTGAAGTGTCCATACTCTTTTTGAGTTTGACTTCTATTTATATTTGGAAAACCAACAGAAACAAATCCAACCTTGCAGGAGGTTGTTTACAAGATATGTGGAGGGTCATATCGTCTACAAGAAGAGCTAATGGGATGATGAAAGGATGTCATTTGTGAAACAAGTAAATAGAAAAAGCATACGTAGCTTTCAAGGACTTTGGTTCGATTGAGATGAGGGTAGGAGTGCATTCGATTAACGCGTTCAGCTGTATTAATTGAGGATCGATTGGTGCAGCGGATAATGACCCTGTATGCGAAATCAACGGTTGCGGGTTCGAATCCCGCGAGGGGTAAACGTTTGTGTGATGAATACGAACATGGATGTTTATGTATGTTTATCCGTTATCTAGCATCCATAGTACAAGCCTTGCTTATTTTGGGACTAGATGATTGGTGTAAGTCTCCGAAATATTCATTTATCATTTATTTATAATCTGTTTTCAAAATAAGTCTAAAGGAGCATCTTCAGACTTGTAGTTTATGTAGTTTATATAATCTGTAGGTAATCGTACTTAACTATTGTTTATATTTATCTGTAGTATTAGTTATTTTTCTCTTTTTTAATGCACTCTTCCACCGTCCCGTATAATTTTCCAACTACCACTGAGGTTGACTGGAAGGTATATCTTAGAGATAAGCTCACCTTTGTACACAATTTCTTACTGTTTTTTACTTGTATCATTTTATTATTTTCTACGCATTAAAGAATATGTTTTTAATATCACTTATTTTTTCTCTTTGATTACACCGTTTATACAAAAGATTAAGGATAAGTAGGTGGCTCTCGTGTTTGTTGTTTATAAGCAATGTTAAAATATAATGATAAATTCCTCTTTCTTTACCTTTAGAATCTCTTTAGGGCCTTTCTAATTTTCCTCAAACTTTCTCAACTTGTAACACCACGTAATTATGGCGTACTGCGGCAAAAAGTCTGTTACTTAACTCGAAATTTTTTCCTTCATCCCAAATTTTACATGTTTTGTTTTACATTACAAAGTTTTACATGACATATTCAGGCTATGTGAACCGCAGTTCTCTAAATACCCTTTTGTTTACTCAATCATTAAAAAAAAATCTAAAGCTTAAATAGACAGCATTATGAAATATTGCCCCGTATAGTTATTTATGCAGCCGACTGTATCTAGAAGTTAATAATTAATGAGATTTATAAAATAATTTAGAGAGTTATTGATGACCTAGTGTATTAATAAGAAGATAGTCGGTCTTACTCGACACCCTAAGAGCAATCGAACAGGTCACGAATTTAATTGATGCTATCAACATCTACATTAATATTATGTATTTGTGTTATGTATCAACCATCTAATACCCACAATGCAAGCCTAGTATGGCGCTACGTGTATGTCCATGGATAATTATTTATTCTTATAAACAGGTAAAGTCGGTTGTTTAACAATTTTTATGAGGTATCTAATCTCTGAAACTGCAGATCCAATAAATACTAAATTTTCATATAAAATATCCTATTAACATCATCAAAATCTATAGGGTGACCGACAATCTTGAAATTTGCCAAGAAAAGGTCTAGCATAAGTGAAAAATAAATAGGAAAATCATTAATTTCTAATCTAATGTAAAGTGATATGCAACAAACTTAATTTTGCGGTTTACTCCATACAACTTCTGCGTAACTAACTACATCATCATGTGATTAAAAGCCATACTCTTTTCGGTGGAGATTTTTCCATATATGTATCTCTCTCTGCCTTCCTCTTGACCCCCTGATACGACACGACGTTCAACTTCTCTTTTATCTGCTGAATGTAGCTTATTCTCGGTCTTCCTCTTTTTCTTTTCCCTACATATTATAACTAAATTTGGAAATTTAAAAAAAATGTCACAACTGACGTTAGGGTTGTTACAAAACCTTCAAGGCCCGAATTCTAATCACACTTTGTCGGTTTATATAGGAAAGCGTTAACTTTGTTCCATTATGTTACGTACAAAATATGTTAGGGACAGCAAAGAAAGATTGTTACAACCTCACCTGGAATAACACAATTATTTCCATGCCTTGAGCACGAATTTGAGAAATTATTTTCTCCTTACTAAGCGCACAAAAGAAGCACCTGCAAGTATGCATAATGTGAGATTTCTGTGTCGTTGTCACTTATGAGTAATAAGCTTTTACGTCCAATGTATTCCTTCATGAACGTGACACCTATTCACCGTGGTCCCAAGGAACCTGAAAGATTTTAAGCAGTTTTCTAGTGGTATTGGTAGTAAATTAAATAATGAACAAGTGCGAGACTGACTCGCGCACCGAGGATTCCGAACAAAATTCATCGGCATATCACTCATCCGTTACGGGAATTGAGTCAAGAAACGTAATTTTGTAATCTCAAAAATATATTTATTGAGGGATATTTAAAATTATAAATTAACGATTATTTTTTTCATTACTTGTGCTATGAGAACTAGCTGTAGGTATGCCAAAAAAGTAACGGGAAGTACCCTGTAGGTTTGATTTATTTGCGAATGTCAAAATATGCGGCATAAATTGAAATATTTTTTTTTATGGTGTTGACTTATAACTTTTTTAACAGCTCAACGGGACCGTAGATCAAAGTATTAGATATTAATTAAAACTTGACACCTCCACGCTTTCTTGAGAAAAATGGTTTTGTCTATATAGACACGAGTACAATGGAGTAATCCTATAAGGGGTCGTTTCTAGGTTTCCGTAGTCAATATGAACCCTTACAGTTTCACTAAGTCCGTCTGTCTGTATATCCAAGGCTTATCTTAGTACTAGAAACTTGTAATTTGGCATGGGTATACCACATATGCCCATATGTTGTTAAGTATGGCGGATATTTCCGCTTTTATACAGAAACTGTGCTGCTCAAAACGGGATGTTAGTGTTATGTAAGGTTACTTTAGATGACCGACTAGGGAAGCCGTCATACATTTCCATAAAGCTTGAGCTCTGCTGTGTTTTCCGCGCGCCACTCACTAAATGTCGAAGTTTTGTTTTTTGCAGTTTGGCAAGATGATTATAGAGCAGGGCCTGACAACAGGCATCAACGCTGGGACCGTGGAATAATTCGAAATAGCGCTCACGGCCACGGCAAATGGTGACGAGAGGGTCACCTTAGGGTTTTAGCCAGTAGGACCCCGGCACAACCCTTTCGCCTTTTTCCCCTGGGTGGAAGGGTATCCTTTCCATTTCCATTCCATCCATCCATCCACAGATTTCCCCCTACGATAATGCGGTTGCTTGGATACTACTGAGGAGACCCACGCAAGATTCATCTCTAAGCTGATTAGTGGCCAATAAAATAGCTAATTTAACGATCTGCCAACGTTATATAGATATCCTTATTTCGCTTATCCATGACGTCACGTAAATATACACATTGCTCATATTCTCTTTCACAAGGAGAGGTTGAGTTTTGCATTCCATTTGCATTATACATAGCTAAAACCCCTATATGGTATGACAACCAATTATTTCAGGCCAACAAACACAAATGTCAGTTTACGTGCCATGACTACGCAGGTACATGTTCGTATATACACACGGGTATTTTATCAAACATAGCCCTAGTTTACAGAGAGCATAAACGTAAAAAACCTCGTTGAATGGACATATACACGTGGCCGCACGACGACGTAACACTTCCAGTATAAGAGGGTCTCGCGGCGTTCACATTTCCGCTAGCGTCACGCGGCCAGCTTCTACTGGTAGTGTTACGGTCGTCTTGCTGTCGACTGTACAAGACAGCTTTGACAGCGGAATTTTGCGTGCGGCTAATTTTTACTGACGAGGACAGTAATGTTAGTGTTATTGACATTCCTCATAGTTAAAACGTAGGTGGTCTCACATGTTCATCGTCACTATTTTTAACCGCCGACGAAAAACGATGGGTCTTTTGTATTTGACAGCATTGTGTGTGTATCCAGTCTTTGTCCGGATATATTTCAGTAATGCGTGTTCTGACTTGGGTGCGGTTTTTTATATATTCATCACATATGGATCTTCCACTGGGAGAGCCCAGGGTGGATCAGTGGATTTGTGTCAGACTGGTTCCCACCTGAGTCAGTGTCTTTAAGCCACCCTTCTGACCACCGACTTGGCTTAACGACTGCCTTAGAAAAGTTAAGTAGTCGACTTTGCCCACCGAAGCAAGGAAACACTCGTATTAAAATGCCACAAGTGGTCACCCATTCAAGTACTGACCGCGCCAAACATCGCTTAACTACGGTAATCGTAAACGAATAGCGAATGCGACTGCGCCACAAGTGCTTATATTAAAGATATTAACCATTATAAATTGTACCTTCATTGATGCCAATTTTAGGATTGTAGGTCAACGGTTAAAACGCTATAGATTTTGATGATGAGAATATTTACTATAGGAATACTTGTTTGAAAGACATATCATTTATTACAATAATTAATTTTGAAAATGGGCCAATAAACGGATTACAAAGTGATCTTACTCATAGCAACACGTTAAAAATGGGATAGTTCGTTTTCGGTTCTACCGTCATACTACATAAAAAATTTTGCGTTCGATCGCTAAATTTTGTACCACATAAGCGTCCTAGAAGTAATGATAAGGTGATAAGCGTCTAATGGATAAATGCATCGTGTTACTATAATTTAATTATAAGGCGAACGAATGGAAGCGAGCTAAACGGAAAATCGAAAATCGAACTCAATTTTGTTTTGGTATTTTTTGGTATATTTCCGCACAACTCTAAAAACGTTTTATAGAGTTCCGTAGTCAACAAGTAACCCTTATAATTTAGCCATATCCGCCTGTCTGCCTATCCGAGGCTTAGCTCGGAGGCTCTTAGTGCTATAAAGCTGTAATTTGGTATGGGTACACATATTAATCACACCGACAAAGAGGTAAAATAAAATCTTGAAAAATAATTTTTTTTAGGGTACCCCCACAACACTTTTTTTTTATAATTCACTGGATTCGCATTTGACCACAATCTCACCTGATGGAAAGTGACGATGTGGTCGAAGATGAAGCACGCGACCCCAGTAAATCCCTATTCACTCTGCTCTTGAAGATCCCAACGTTGTAGGATTCAAGAACAACCGACGCCGGAAGGGAGTTCCATGCCTCGGCTGTTCGGATGATGAATGAAGAATTGAACTTCTTAGTGCGAATGTTCGGTATATTAACTATATACGGGTGGAGTCCCTCCCCACGCCTAGTCGTCCGAAGATGGAAGGGCGACGGTGGAATGAGATTATGTAATTCCAACGCATACTCCCTGAAATGCAAACTGAGAGACAGGGACTTTGCGACGGTGTTCAAAGCTCTGCAATTTAGCAGTCATCAAATTATCACCTATGAGTCTCATGGCACGTCGTTCCACAGAATCGACTGTAGCTAGTTGGTACTTGGCTGAACCATCCCAGAGGTGACAGCAGTATTCCATGCACGAGCGGACCTGAGCCTGGTAAAGCACCAAAAGTTGTTTTGGTGTGAAATATCGCCTGATCTTTAGGTGAATGCCAAGCCCACTGTTTTAGCGTTTGATTCGTGCCCAAAATTTAGGTTGGAGGTTAACTCCATGCCCAAAATATTGAGATGTTCAGAGATTGGTACCGATACATCTCGGAAAGTCGGAGTCAGGTTGAATGGACTCCGTTTGCTGGTGAACAGACAAGCCTGTGTTTTGGTGGCATTGAATTTGACTAGATTGGTGTCGCCCCAATCGGATACCGCCTTTAATGCCAAATTCGTGCGCTCAACCATGGACCCCCTAAGTGAACGGATATCTTCACCTCTGGACTGTGCACCCGACGTTTATCTCTCTGTAAAGTGAGGATGAATTTTCTTTAATTTTTGTACCCCATCATGAGGGTTGTCGTCGGATTGGTCGTTCAAAAATATTAGAGGTTATATACAATATTTCGATTTCGGGAAGTTTTGTTAACAGTCTTAATGGTTGGCTTTGGATACGTGAAAACGTTCACGGTAGTTTTTTTTTATGCATGGTAATTTATTTAATTTAATTTATGCAATAGTAATATATTGAAGTTAAAAGGAAAATTTGCAGGTACTTGGTTACAAGTTAATGTTGATAAAGTCCCCTTCTAGGTCCACACATTGTTAGGAGAATTACGGAACCCTACACTGCGCCTGGCCCGACACGCACTTGGTCGGTTTTTATTATTATTTATATATTTCGAACGCGATCTCGCCCGATGTTGGTTATTTCCCCGTAAAGTTTACAAATGGCATCGAAGTTTACGAAAGCAATCAAAACTTATTGCGATGCTCTTATAACTTTCATTCGATACTGATATATTACTTTCTAACAGGTTATCAATGTCTATCTTGTACAACTTATATCATTAGAGTTTGCAACTACATATACCGGGGTGAGATGATATTAACCTCCTTAACCTTAGTTGAGCTAAGTTAAGATGCATCAGGTCCAGCTTTATTTGATTAAATTAAGATTTCAATGTCAATAATGCTTTATTTTCTAGGTACTCGTACACACACAGTGTACCCTACACTTAAAATAGTCAATTTCTTTTCTAAAATGTACTCATAGTCTTATCTATAGCTGTTTATATAGTATATGTACATTATTGTATGATATGCCAACTGTGTATCTATCTGTGTCTGATTTAATATGTCCTTTCGGATACCTAAGATTACATACATATTGTAAATACAGTCACGACCTATATCCCAACGGGGTGGTCAGAAATATGGAAAATATATGCGTTTGGGTGTTCCAAGCATTAAAGGTTTATTACTTGAAACAACATCCACTGTTCACCTTTCGAAATATAACAGAATTGCACACGTGACGGGATTGAGCCCATTAGGTACCGTTGAAAAGTGAAAGTGTGTAGACGTTTTTTGGTGGTTAGTTCCTTAGTCGCATTTTACAACATCACGGGAAGAGATGGGTTGGTTCTAATATTTTATATTTGTTGCTATTTTATAGATGTTATGTTTAAGTAGGTATATTTGTCTATTGATCTATGTATGTATATGTAAATATATGAAATTTATTCACGTAGTTTGTATCTGCATGCCTAGTTAATGACGCACAACCTACCAATTTCAAATGTACTGTCCTTATACCCAAAGGTTACCTGGAAGAGATCGCTTTTAGTGATAAGGTCGCCAAATTGTACATTCTATTCTTACCACTTTTCTGAAACTGTATTTTCTTTTCTGTTGTGCAATAAAGTGTATTGTATTGTTTTTTACGTGGCAATACCACACGGCACAGCTTCAAACTTCGAACTTCAAACTTCAAGCATTTATTTCAACGTAAGATACATGATATCATTTGTTGAATGTCAATTTAAATCTAGTGGAAACAAAAAAGGTTTATTGCATTTATCTGTCAGTCGGTAAGTCCAAGCTACTATCGCTTCGGAATCGGAAATCATCTGTGTGAAAAGAAGCGGCACAAGAAACCCACAGGATCATTGTTGCCCTTTTTTTTAAAATAAAGTTTATAACTAATACAATTTTATACAGCTACTCTAAGATTAACTGGAAGAAATCCGTCGATGGGATAACTTTGCATACACCAACTTGTGTATTCCTATTGCTATATTTTTTCATTATTTTCATATTATACAATAGAGTGTAAAAAAACAACATAAATGAAAAATGTTCTTTAGATCTATTGTAATAATGATTTCATGTTATGTAGAATAGTTGCCTGAACACATAAATCTACTTAGTTATACAAGATATAATGCCTATAATCTCAATCATTCAACGCAAATGATACTTTAATAGCTGTAAAGTGAAGTTCACCAAAGCTTTATGTGTTCTTAAGTAGGGTGGTTTCCTTTACAAAACGTTTTGGGTCACCAAAATATAACAGTCATTTAGATACGACCCCTGTGTGACTTTCGATTTACGGAGTTATGTGTGAGATTTCATGACAAATTGGACATTTACGAAATTAACAGGTTTAAACGACTCTGTTTGAGATGAGATAGCCCGTCCCACAAAGTTGGCGTAAGCGGGTTTTTTTCATTCGGCCTCGTCTCACTTATAATTAGGTGTGATTTAGGTCAAGATGCAAATTATTTCGGCATATAAGGTTACTTTTCAGCAGTGCCTTGAAATTAGTATAAAGTTATCCCAGTATAATACAATGTAGATTTTACAATAAAATATCAGAACAGTATGCAGTTTAACAGAGCAAAATTTACCGTCAAATAAGGGCTGTGTGTAAAATAATTCAGTGAGAATACACTTTTAACTTCCTACAATAGTAAAGGCCGTGATTTTTTGCACATGGATAAAGTACCTGTCAGTGATATAGAATGATTTCTAACAAATCGGTATCTTGCTTTTATTATAGATAGTATAGGTATTTAGTAAAGAAAAAAGACTATTAAATTAAATTATCACTGTGATTTTTTTACAAATTAAGTTTTCTCAGGAAATTATGAGCATTTTATGCACTTTTGTACATATACAGGGTGGGCAACTTGGAGGTATACAATTTTTTTTACCGCTATTTTGTTTTGGCGGCAAATGTGATAGTTGTTTTGTGCCTACCCTGTACATAAATTAACATTTGTATTATGTCGGGCTGTACGGGGTTTTCTGTTTCAGATTATATTAACAACCCGATATATAATCTTCTTTTTTCCTCCACAAAGTCAATTTCCAACATTGGTGTTTCCGACAAATGCAAAAGTTACGTTTTATTATCAATCACGATAACGCCTGTCCGGGTTTGGAGGAACTATGGTACAGAATACAGACTATATTTCCTGGGTACATTTCATCCCATAATTAAGTTAATCCGACGGGCCTGTAAACCTAATCCACGCTAGCAGAGCCGCGGGATATAGACTATTTTAAGTATACGACGTACCTAGACTCAAAGTTAAAATTTTTTGTTCGAACTTAAGCTATCACTTGTTAAAAAGGCAATTATCCCCTGAGCAAAACAAGTAGAACAATTTGAAGGGTAGAAAAAAAATACAATAGAAATAATAATACATTTAGGATTAGTATTATTTACGCTATGATATGGACAGAAGATAGTAGAATTTAATTTAATGAATATATATTTATTATCGAAATAAAGTAAATTAAAGTCTTCATAAATAAGGTATGTTTAAAGAAATAATCAGGAACTTTGGTTAACTAGTATTACTAAATACAAAATGAAACATTAAAGCTCAGCAAGAGAATATCAAAGTGTTTCAAAACTTTAGCCAGCTAAGCGCACTGAAAAAGGCTGTGAGCGCTTTTCAAGAGCACACTCACTTTAATGAAGCAGGTAATGAGTCCGCCAGAGTCAACGGCGAACAAGTTGAGAGCGGCACGGGAGCTCTCACACAGATTTTCATCACCTACCGTAAACAAAACAGAGTAGTGATAATATAATTCCACTTAGTAAACTGTACTAACTACTTTTGGACTTATTGGCGGGAGCTCTGCAAATGACGTTGCATTTTTGTTTGTAATCCTGCAATTGATATATTTAGTGTTTAATAAAGATAGAATAAGTAAAATACTCTTTACATCACAGTTAAGTATGTAACGTTGGTAATAAATATTTATGTACAACACATAAAAATTTACCAATAGCGGAATTCGAATCAGCAATTGTTGGTTTCGAAGTCTGGGTCACTAATCACTACACTACAACAAAAACTATAAATTGTAAGAAATCCTCGACAACATTATTATTGTCATCTAAATAAACCAAATCAACTGTGTTTAAAGCTAAATATCTAAGAAACGGCTGAATCGATTTTCATCAAACATGACTAAAAAACCTGACACTTCGTTTATTAATGTTATTAAATACTACTTTGACCTCTAGATTGTATAATGATTATTATTTAATAGTGACTTCCCACCTAATTATTTTTTCAAGAGAATTGTAATGAAAAATGAGAATCTATAATTGGCATGACTTTGGCTTGTAAACTTTGTGTAATATTTTTTATAATAATGCTGTTGATTCTATATTATCAATAAAATAAAAATAAAATAATCTGTATCTCTCCCTAATTCAAGCGAAGCCAGAACTTTATATAAAATTGTTAAGCTAGGTATAAGTAGAAGATAAGGTGTCCTAAGTCTAGATTACCTATGAGGGTGGCATATGCTGTTACAGATAAAACCCTCTATAAATAAATAAAGATAAAAAAAAAAACTTTGTGTAGTATTTTTTATAATAATGCTGTTGATTCTATATTATCAATAAAATAAAAATAAAATAATCTGTGTATATTTATAAATTGTAATCAATTTTTTTCTTCGGCTTCTCGTGTAGTCTTTAAAATAAAAAAACGAATTTAAATCGGACTACGCATTACTGAGATACATCCGGACAAATTTTGGACACGCCCACAACGCCGCCAAACATGTAATACCCATCGTCTTAAATAACATTGTGCCTTGAAATATATAGGTATTCTACTCTACATTGAGCTTATTCGTCTTGCTATAGTAGAATATATTATGCAGAATTTAAGATATAGGTATTTACTTACATGTGATTATATTTCAATCGAGTAGTTTCATTAATAATAATAGCTTGTGTCATTCCAATCCTTCTTTCGACTCGGAATCATCCCTAAACATTTAAACCACAGGCTTAAACTTCTTGACCAGAAACCATCTATTTACATACCTATGCAAAAACCCACCATTTAAAATACTTGTCGTATTGTTGGAAAAAATTTCCAATTGGCCAAAAACGGACAAACTGACTTAGGACTTTAAAATAAATAAGAACGTATCATTTACTTGGCTAATGCACGTAAGAAAAAGAAACACAAGACAAATAATAATAAAACGTGTATTTTGAGTTTGTTTTTATAGCGGTATATTTATATATACATATATATATTTTTTATGGTTAACTGGATACGCATTTGACCGCATATATTATCAGACACTTCTACCAAACTATAAATAGTTTATGGATGGAAAATATACTGCCTTGATTTTAACAATATTACAATGTATGTAGTATGTTATTTAAAAATTTAAATTTTGTGAGTTTGATAGTATTATGAATGGTAAATGGAACATTAACATTAACTTACATTGTACTCGTGTCCTGTCATACTGATCTCAATTTCTACCTATATTACATTTTAATAACAATTTGTAAATCACTAAGAATGAAGCTGCGAAATATAATTAAAATATCATTCAATAATTTGTCAGGCCTAATTAACATAAATTTGTAAAGAAAATAATATTGCGATGCTGAGGATAATTAGCTACTATTAGACCCAATTGTTATGATAATGAAAGAAAAAATAATTAAGTTGGTTCTTTCCCGGTATGGATACAACTTCGAAGGAAACTCGCCCGCATTTTAAGTTTGACGTGTAATTTATCACGTTTTCAACAAAATTTGTCGCGATTATTTGCGACAGCCCTCATTTAGATGTTCCAGTAATTTACACGACGACGGTTATATTATTTTGAATCTATAAAGCTCCAAAATAGCAAGAGCATACTGAAAAGATTAAAGAACTAACAAATTGTACTAAATACGTTCTAATTAAAAATACTTTTAAAACAAGCGATGATTGCTCCATTATGATTATCACATATTATTCTATTACAAAGACGAGTAACGCAAAAACTATCAAGGAGTTCCAGAGGCAATCATCTGGCTCCATCTTCAGACTGTCGTTATCATGTGTAAGGAAAGTGCTCATAGCAACAAAACAAACTATCCCAAACTCTTGTCATTTGCCATCAGGAAGTTCATATCCCTACATCCTGGCTCCATCATCACATCAGCTTTATGGTACCGTAATATTGCATTGACATCGAACTTACATAAATATGCCAAAATTCAGCTCACTCAGATACCGGCAAGTGGTTGAAAAATGGTTTGTAAATTTTGAAACGGACAACTTACATATGAACTTTGCAAACTAAATAAAAGCTTGCAAATAGAGACTGAATTAGTAAACACAAAAGATAACTTATTTACTAATTTATGATGAAAAAATTCCGTACGTTTAATGATAGGATTTAGAATAGAACGAACTCATCGCTTCTAGTGTATGTAAAACCGACCAAAACCTTCACTCAAGGTGACGCATGGTGCAACGACATGTGTCATAACGTTTTTTGGCATCGCATTGATTTTATTAAGCTTTACACTTTTTAGTGTCTTATGGAAAAAAGCTGTGTTCGGAGCCACTCAAGCGCAAGAATCCGGAACTAGATGATCCGCCAGCGAATCAAGGGTGACGACATCGCTTTGAAGTTTACCTAAAATGGCGATAGGTAGGGCATTGTTGCAGAAACATTAATAGCTGGAGCAATCGGATTACGGACTGGAGACTGTGATTAGGTAAGCGAAGTGTGGGACCGATCAGACTCGGTGCAGGGCCTTGGGAGTGGTCTGTGGAATAGTGTATTAATGATAAATCATCACACATGCAAGGCGCATGACTTGACCCACAAATTTGCAGTTACGCGCAAATTGCGCGTTGAGAGACCAGCGTTGAATGAAGTGTAAGCAACAGATTACACCAATGATGAACAGGAGCTTTATTTGATACATTACTAGGTGCTAAGAGTGGCGATCACCGCTTATGTATGCGATGCCAATTGCACCAAGGCTAATTTCCATCATTTAACTTAGTAATAATAATGAAAGTGTGGGTAGAGACTCAGCAGAAAAGTTATTTTTCAGTCTCCCCCAGGAACTTGCTACCATTACAGACAGGATACAAATTACTGAAAAGTTCACAAAGGACAGAGCAAGACAATGAATGTCAAATTCAATTTAGAGTACATTCAGTTTAGAGCTTTGTTCCCTGATCTAGTTTACACTACTTGAAAAGCCTCCTTTTGAAGGCTCATTCCATTTAAAGTCCTCACTTTAAATGGAATAAGCTTCACCGAAAACCAAATGTTTTAAGGAATGAAAAATTTGTTGTATGTAAAACTATTTTTAATCAACTTCAAAAAAAAAGAGGACGATCACGACAAACGATCTGTTTGTATTTCTTGTGCAATAAAGAATAAAGAGATTCTCACTTCGACTGTTTTTTTGTACTTTTTGATATACGATTTCTTCGTCCAATAATTTTGATAATTATTTGATATTGTCAGATAAGTTACCGCCAAAGTCGAACCACATAATTTGGTTAAAATCCGATTATACATTTCGGATATAGAAAATGGAACCTTACTGAAGTCAGTTGATTTACCAATTTTAACGGTTCAAAGCCTTTACTATGGACGGATACTAGTATCGGTAAACATACTTAAATATTTATTTAAACACCCATGACTCTGGAGTAAATGTACGAATTCATCACACAAATATTACCCTAAACGGGATTCGAACAAGCAACCGTTGATTTCGAAGGCTGGGTAGTGACACCGATTGGTCGTCTAAATAATAAAATTTCTTTAATTTAAATGTACCTTCCTTATTTAAACAATAAAGCGGATTTGATTCTCTGTTTTATGAAATATTCATTTCACTTTATATTACAGATATATAAACTGTAACATAGGTAATCCTAGTGTAGTCCTGCTGATGACGTGTACATTAAACACATTGAATTTATTTGTTACCTCAAAAAATATATTTTTATAGGCAAGAACCTGGGTGCAATTTTTATTGTTGTTATTACTCGTATTACTTATTTAATGATATTCTACATTACATAATATAAGTATCTATATTTCCTTACGTTATGTATAATTGTTTTTTTTTTAACTTACAGTGCATCATAACACATTATAATAAAGTATCTAGAGATAGATAAATTGTTTCCATAGATAATAACAATACTATCGATATGGAATTTGTCTCCGTAATAAAATACCTAATATACAATTCATGTACATGAAGTTAAATGGGCCATCTTTTTGGCTATATTACGTCAGAGGAGTTTACATATCTGTCTAAATTATTAAGCATTTCCTTCTGTAAGTTAATAACACGAGGCCGTCAAGCTATTTTTATCCTAACGTACTTCAAAGTAAACTTACAAAGGACACATAAAACGTGAACCGTTTCAAAAATTTAAATTCTTGACATTCGCACACGCCATCCGCCTGTTAGTCATCAGTCTCCAAACACAGGGGATTTCGTCCTCAAAAAATAAACTGGGGGACTAGTGTCCTCGAAACTTCCTGCTTAATTAAATGGATGGATGTTTGTGTACACCAACAAACGCTTTGTATGTAATAACGAAGCCTTATAACCTGAGTGAAACTTTACTTTGTCTTGTTCTAAGAAAAGCCGAAGGTTATTTACTTAACCAGATTGTCTGTAAATATAATTTCTAATGATTTGCTCTCAGAACAAAGTATCGCTGTTATCTCGATTGGTATTCCGCATAACAATTAATTAGACATGCCGCTATTCTAATTTTTGGTTATTTTAACAGGGTTTCTTTAATAAAGAAGATGTCACCCTCATAGTGATTCTATGTTCTATTATAATTGTTATATGCAATAAATTTAATAACAATATTACAAAACTTTATGTTACCAAAACATTCAGTATCAAGATTTACGACACTAATATTGCTTGCTTTTGTGTATGTGCTACTACCTACATTATGTAAGTACATTAATATTGGACACAGAATTCTCCCAAGGCGAGTTTTTTGAACAGCTTGCGCGTGTGAATCTACCCATGAATTCCTAATAGACGCACGGGGCCGGCGGGTTTGTGATCGCAGACCATTTTGAGATTATTACTATTGCAAAATAGAAAAAAGAATCGTGAAAGTGTCTACCGCCTAGGAACTGAATATATACATGCACAAATACTTAATATTATCATATAAATATCCATTTTCTCGGAGCTCGATTGTAAGATATTACATTTTAAAGCGGAATCGAAATCGTTATGCTGAAATCTACTTGAGATATCTCGTTTCATATTCATTCTCCTGATACCCGTCGACGTTTTAAAAGCGATGAAGCACAAACCCTTGAGGGTACAAAAAATATTATTCGAGCTTCGTATTACAGTAAAAACTTGTGTGACCCTAGAAACAAACATAGAGCTCGTCTTAAAATATTCAGGATGAGGCCGTTTGGGGCACGCATGCGGAGTTGTTTGTATTTAGGTCGGATCTAAGTACAACACGCAATGATGGCCCAGTGCTTATCCTTGTTGTTTAAATTCCTTTTTGGACATTATTTGTTTGATAAGGTTCGTTTCAAGGTTAATCGTGTCAAGCAACTATTTTAGTTACACCAAAATGTTGTAATTGTCATTCACATCGAACAACGCATTACCTAAAAGACTTCATTTCGATTATAGATAATTACACCGAAACCTAAGAAATAATAAAATAACATTATAAAGATATAAAAAAAAATAAGTATCATCTTAAGCCTCTGAATTCCAAGGCAAAGATTTCAGTCTGAGAATTAAGAATCCCAATCCAGCGTATAAGCAATGATAAAATGGTTCCAAAATGAAAATAAAGAAACTGGAGATATAACAATGTTCTAAAATTCGAAACATGAATTAAGTCAAAGCTTTGATAAAAAAAATACAAAACACCTCTAAATCTATTTTCTTTAAAAAAAATATGCTTTAAGAGTAGCTATGGTATTTCTGAATTTTACTTACTGGTACGATTTTTTTATGAGGAACAGTGCCAATTCTTACAGGAATAAACGCTCGAAGTTCTGAGCTGCAAAAGCCTCCAACAATACACCGAAAAATCTTTGTCCATAATTTACTATATACAACTGGTTACTAAATTGCTCCATAAATTACATAGATTAAACACATAGGTACAACCTAACAACTATCACCCAAAAGAAACAAATGCTCCAACATTCACAAGAAAACCAGCAATACAAACGTAGAATTCCACGCAATCGCCCGGAATGTGGGTCATCAATAAACCCCTGCTCACTTGTCTACCTCGTCTTTATTTTGTAAAAAATGTTTCATAGTTCTCCCAGTGCAGTGTGATCAAAGGCCTAATAAATTGTTCACCTTGAGCAAACAACGATTCATCTTCTTGTCAGGGAGTAAGGATATCTCCATTTTGCGAGTTGAAAAATAAGAGGAGAAATCCAGTTTGTTGGTGTAAGGAATCCATTCTAGATGATTAACCTTTTGTCACTGCTTTGCTGTGAGTTTTTTTTATATTTGCTTCAGATTTTCTGAGGACTGATCGTCTTCACGTTGCGTGGAGAATGTAAAAAGAAATTGTTTCTAAATTAGCAGACTTGGGACGCTAGGGGATTATTACCTAAGTACATAAATTTTCCAGAATCAGTCAACTTAAACCCACGTTTACTCCAACAAAATCTCTTTCTTTTAATTCTATCAAAAGTCGATATACATATTCAATCAATTTTTTAATTATTATGCGTTGGTGGTAAAGATATTCAGAAATTATTTAATACGACATGCATAAAATCGTTAATATTTTGTGATTCTCTTTTTGTTTTTTGGAATAATAATTTTGTAAGTAGTACCGCCAAGTTGGCGATGCCAACTTGTTTAGATAATTTATGGATATCGAACTAATTTGAGAGGTAAATTCAATTAGATTTGGATGATCTATACTTCGTAACTTACATCTACATATTTCAACCAAAATTTCAGATCTTATATCATCCGATGGCGAGAAACTTTTCCCCTTTCCAAATCCTCTTTCGAAAAGGCTTATAAATCATGCCCCGAATAACAGTCGAGTGCTTTCCTTCTACTTGCGATGAAAAACAACATCGTTACCATTTGGCAAGTAATGTTCTGCAACGAAAACCTTAGTAGTTGCTAAAAAGAATATGATAATATTACACCCAGTTGGTTATAATTTTAAGCAAATTATTACATTTCTGGCTACAGCAAAATTAGCATCGTCCAGGAATTTCACTAATCTGATATTACAATAGAACGTTGCAAAGAGTAAGTCAGCATGTTTTTGTTTTGTATTACAAACGCTTTGCAGCGCTTGTGGTCTTATCTTTTCAACAAAACCCAGGCGCCAGGTGGAACGACTTGCCTATTATTTTGATGAAGCAACAAAGGTTATGATATGACTCGACTAATAAACGTCCTTTTCTCCTCGATTATATTAAATCACTGTTAAGACCATTGTTGTATTTTTTCATCTAATGTACAACATTATTCTAAAGAATTTAATCTGTTTTTGCCAAACGTTATATTCACTTACCTACCTCATAAAATTTATAAAATTTACTTGAAAATATCTTGTTCACATGTTTGCATGCTAATGTAATTCTAATAACGTACCTGAAACGACGTGAGTTCAGCAACAAAGCAGACTATCATCGACAGTGTTATATCGCTGCATCAGCTAGAGGTGTAAAATAGTCGGCGCACGCGTCGACTTGGCATGTTCTGGTGAAAACTTGATGTTAAGTGTTGCATCGATCCGTGGTCCACTCACTTCCCCTCTTGCATCGTCAATAACCGATATCTGGCTATCGACCTTTGGCAACAGTCTGTACATCGTCTTTGTACATCACTTCACTATTACCATCACTTTTGTGTCTGAATTGAACACTTTGGCTTACTAGAGATTATTGTAGTGTCTTTATTTCATTATTTGAAATTCCTATTTTATTGTTTTCATGTTAAGAACTTATTTTATGAGTTTATAGCTCCGGAGAACTAAAAACTCATATATTTTTAATCACTGGTTGATAAGCAAGCCACAATTTTGCATAGCGTATTTTTGTTGCTTTAATATTCGCTGACCGATAGTCACATAGTAAATTCCGGGCAAGTTAGCCAGGTGACAACAGCGTGCCTTGATCCAGTGCAGACAGCTCAGTATATGGAGCACATCGATCAACCTAGTTGGAAGGCTTACTCCTAGTATGGCTGCATGTTCTACAAATTGCGAGGTGTTTGTCTTGTCAACTGTTTTTAGTATGAGTTTTAAAGTGGCGTGTTTAGTGTGGAGTATCGTAGTATATAGTATTATTAAAACAGCATAATAATAATTAAAAGTACACATACAATTTCTGCTGTTTATCTTGTATTTACCTGCTTTTCATGCTAAAGTAACTTTAACATTCTAGGCCTGAAATACAACTCTCCTAATTTGGAAGCTTGATTCAAACTTAATCTGTAAAGATTATTATAAATAAATATTATTATTAGTATTGTACCGATTTCGCTGCTAAATAAACAAACAATAATCATTATGATATCATTCATAGAACGTCTATTGCTGACCATAGGCCTCTTTTATAGATTTCCAGAACAACAGATTGGAAGCTGCCTGCATCCAACAAACAATAGCCAAACAAAATATTTCTTTCTACAGAAACGTCAAGACAGACGGTGTTTATATTTCATAGTTATATGATATATTTATATAATTCCAACTATATTATAAATGCGAAAGCTTGTGTGTGTGTGTGTATGTCTGTATGTATGTTTGTTACCTCTTCACGCCTATACGGCTGGACGGATTTGGATTAAATTTGGTGAGTAAACAGATTAGGACCTGGATTAACATATAGGCTAATTTTTTTGCTGAACCGATTTTGATAAAATCTTACACGCGGACGAAGTTGCGGGTGGAAAGCTAGTATTTAATAATGTAAACCAGAGACCTTAGGATGTTTGTGAACACCAAAATACCTATATCAAAGTTGTAATATCAAACAGAGTACGTCATGCTTCAACCGATTTCAATGTAATAATAAATGTCTGTGTAAGTACATTTGTTTACAATCCCTCAATATTTACTCCGAGGACAATAATCAATACCACATTGTACCGTAAATACAATAGCTCGGACAATGTGTTATGTAAAAAAATTATAAATGAAGGTTGACAAAGGGAACAGACAAGGTTTATTTCAGAAAGAGACTTCACCAATAAAGAAATCTAATAAAAACTTTTTAAGATTCTTATTTGGTAGTCGTTGTTATTCCAGTAGGCGAAGTTTGTGGGTTTTCACCCCAAAACATGCCCAATGAAGATATTATTTCGAAAACATTAACTTTGAGCTCTACTATAGTAGAAATTATGTTTGTTAAAATTTCCCTTACTCTTTTACTTATTACTTAAAATGTTTTATTAGTTTTTATTTACGTGGTTGGGGGAACGTTTTTATTGCAAGGGGAATCGAGCCACAATGTCACGGCGGTGGTACGATTCAATATAAAAGTGGGACGTGTTAACACGTAGGCCTTGCCAAACAAATTTGTATATACTCTCATTTTGCTTACTTCGATGGCGCCGCCAGGGTTTTATTATCATCACAGATTCAGGCAGATTATTAACACAAAAACCGCAAACACGAGGCAAAAGACAGTTATCATTAATTTTATATCATTCTGGGTGTATTAAAAGTAAGCATTTTGTAGGTATGTAAGACTAGTTAATTGTACGTTGATTCCACGATTTTAAATCTTCAGCGAGCGAAGGAATGGATAAGTTAACAAGTAGCTATTTGATGAATATGACTTAAGAGTTATAGACAGTACATATGGATGCATACTCCAAATAATAAGGTATTTAAAAGAATTGAGGTAATGATTGGGGATATTGATGTACTTGTAATATATTATTCCTCAGCTGCTTGTATTGTAAGAATAGAATATAAACTTGTGCTTAGTTTACAATGGCAGCTCATTCGTCACTATGTAACACACAAGCGAAATGAGACGTAGATATGACTGGCAAAAATACTCGTGCGTCAGACGATAGAAAGTAAACGTTTTAAGTGAAATATTGGGATGTTTCCTTGTAGGATGACAGCGAAAAAGATTTAGAGAAGTTACCAGCAGAAATGTTAGATCTTGAAAATCGAGAAGCATTTCCATGAGTCTTGATATCTGTGTTTTAGTGTAGGTATGGTGGATTGTCGCAGACTAGCCGGCGACGTTGTCTCGGTCGATGTTCCCATATAAAACGCCCCAACATCGAAGTTTCATTGTCCTTTGAGACAAATCCAATGCATTTCCTTTCCAAACGAGATAGGAATTCACAAACTGACTTTTTACTCTCTTTGTTTTGGAAAAATAAATATTCTTTCTGCTAGTGTAAAATTTAACAGAGAAACTTGAATTACTTTCCATGGGAGAATTTGCCCTAATTACCATGTTGGGCGCACATATGTGAGCTCCGCACTAATGACGCTATTGCCCATCATTGGCTTTGCTGTTAAACTGTTTGTTTTTTTTTAATTTACTAAGTAACAACATAGACAAAAAATGTACTTAAGTGCGTTAACGCCGCACGTCATTTCTTACAAGATTTTAAAATCAATATTTTCAAAATAATTAAAAAAAAACGATTCGAATGAAACTGTGTACACATAAACAGGATACAGTAGATAGCTTCCAACTCCGGAGGATAATTCTTAACCTCATTTCCGTATATAAAGGCTCGCAGGCCTGAAGAATCTGATAAAAATGCTATTGACAGTCTAAAAAGATAGTGGGGCACTTTTTCTAAATACCTAATTTAATAAAAATCATAGCATTTCTCAAAACTTTACAGCATTTTAATTTAGTTTCAATACTATATTACGAAAATGTTCACAACTATCTTCTTAGATATTGTAAAGTTTCGTTAGAATCGGTTTAATCATTTTAATGATTTCAAACTTTAGAATTTCGATGTTTAGAACGTTAAGCGTAAATTCTCTTAAACTATAGTCATAGAAGTCATTGTAATTATAAAGCCGCCACCAAACTTCCATTCAGAACACTTTAAAATTAACCAAAATTAGACACCGCACTAACTACGCTAATGAATCGGAACAGAGTGTAATTTTGGACCAGTTAATTGAAACGCTATTGAATTGTGAAACACATAATAGGATACTAGATATTTCTCACCCTATTTACCCGAATATTAAATTATTTAGACGAAAAGGTGTCAATTTATCTACCTACGACCTACTGACCTAATGACGTTTTTATAAAGTTTGAAAAATATCTTCATTGACTAGCTTTGGCTTTTACAAAGACAATTTATCATATCAGCGAATGATGGATTTAATCCAATATCCTATTCACATTCAAGCAAGCCATGAAATATAGGTCAAAGGGTAAAGCTTTATGTAAAAATGTGGAAATTACCATAATATGTAAATACAAGTAATGGATTTGGATACGATGTTAACTACAATAGTAATGTAACTTATAACTACATGTATTAATGTAAATTTACTTAACTACCACTTTCTGATTCAATATCCCAAAGTAAACTAATTTGTTTACTCCGGGGAAATGGTTTCGAATGCTAAGTCAAACATTTGTTTATCGCATAAAAGCTACCATAAAAGATATAATGTGAAGCAGACTAAATAAGCGAGTGTAATGTTTCAAGAGAGAAACTATTCAGAGTGTTACAGTCATCTCAAAGCTCTTTCGTTTTCTTTGTCCAAATGGGTTAAGTGCCATTGACCTCTCTAGCTTTTCGCATTAGGACTGCATGCAGTGTATATATGTATATACTGAATCTATGTAGAGATGTGAAGATCTAAAATATTATAACGACAATTGAAAATTAATATTTAACTGTTTAGATGTTAATTGAAATGAACCTAAATTGCAATAAGATAATAAAAAAATTCTTCTTTAATTTATTTCGGCCTGCAGTTCCGTGAATGTACATTTCTATAAGAGACTTATTTGTTGTTGGTTTCATTTATAAAACGTTAACTATTGATTATTTGTTGTTGGCCAATTGATTAAAGTTTATATTGTTTAAGTATGGGCTGAAAAAACAGAGCAGAATCATTTTTCTCAAATCATACGAAAAAAGAATTTACTGGTAAAATTATTTACATACATTACAATGGTATGAGTACTTATATTTATCATAAAAGTATTGTAAAAATAGACGTAACTTATCCACTGGAGTATTAACAGATGGCTTTGTTAGTGAATTACCGGAATAACCCCGTTTAATTCTCTAAGCACGTGTTATTATCGCGTGTTCGCCGGTAACAAATATTATTAATTTATAAACTGTCATGTTTATAACTTCATCCTCTTATTTTACTACTATAAACAGATCATCACAGTTTTCGAACAACATCCGTCCTAGTCCTAGATCAATACAAATGCTTATTAATAATTTATGAACGAGAATGAAATACCATTAACTATGAATAGAAAATTTAAAAAACCTACGAAAAACTGGCGATTATATCATCCAAATAAACCAAATCAACTGTGTTAAAGCTAAATATCTTCGACACGGTTTAGCCGATTTCCATCGTACATGGTTAAAAACATGTCCCGTTGTTTAGTAGGCATTTAATATAAAAAATCGCACTCAAGTCGAACTAACACACATAGTTTATAAATCCGGACAATTCTCTCTTTCGAGAATACCAATTTGAAGGAAAATTTTTAAATCAAAATATAGTATTACATTGAATATATTTATTCGAGTCAATTTACAATCTTGAGCAAATGTTTGTTCGTACTAAAATTTATATGTATCGATCTCGTCATTGCGTAAACCAATAAACAGACTTCGTAATCCTTCTAATAAAGCAGTCTTGGGAGGACTATTGTATTACTCCCAGTTATTAACACTTGCATGTTTAAATATTCCTATTCCTGGTTGAGATAGATAGAGGACCACTATACTTCTGCTTGATACGACTTCTTACCACATCCTCTATTCTCTTCAAACATTATTTCATACATTTTTACCATATCTTTAGCGCCATTCCTTCTTCTAAAATTTAGAAAAAAAAATTATGTCATTTTCCTCTTCCATCATAGCATAAGCAGTCCATTTTTTATTCTCGCGTAAGATTTCCTCTCACTTTATACCTCCATAGTGTGCTATAAGAGGTAAGGGAATAACTATGGAAGTATTTAAAATCCGAAAAACTTTATGTATTTTGCGGGCGCCATGGTTAATTTCTTACAATAAAATGTATATACAATAATAACCATTAAGGCAAATCGAACAACATCTTGCACTTGATTTTGAAGTCAAGCCATTTAGGCTACATGAGGTATCATATAAATCTACTTTGCACTCGAAAAACCTCCTTCCTTGGACTGTCGGGTAAATATGGGATAGAAAATTGTAAGTAATTGGTATGCCACATGCGTTGACACTTTGGCACTTTCGCACATCCCCAAAACTGCCACGAGAGTCAGGGCCACAGCAGAGGAAGCCCAGTTGAAAATACTCATCGTTACTCAGTACTCATGAGTTTGTGGGGCTTGCTGTAGAGACTATGGGCCCGTGGTCATCAGACATGCAGAAGTTCGTCCACGATATTTCAACCAGATTGGTTCTGGCCTCGTGGGATCTACGGGCTGGCGTGTATCTCGCTCAACGTTTAGTCTAGCTGTTCAGCGAGGTAACGCAGCAAGTATGTTAGGGTCCATGCCCTGAACGGGAGTTCTGGATGATATTTTCGCCCTATAATTTAACTTTAGTTTTGTTGCTTTGTATTTTTTTTCATTGAATGTTTTAATAAACTTCAGAAATAGGGTAGCAATGGATAACTAGGTGTACTATTGTCACGGAAGGTATAATTCTTATGAATAAAATAGATGTTTTCAGATCGTCACCAATAAATTACGGCCCTTCGTTTTCCTTATAACAGCACCAATGAGGAAAATTCTATACTATGAATATACATTATAGATTAGTTCCCAGATTTCCTCCAACACATGTATATTTAAATAGTTTCATGCGTGCATCGTGTAGCGATAGCTGCTTTTAAAGTATGTAGAATTCGGTTCTTTACCCTACTCTTTAAGGATAAGAATCTAAAGGTAACGTATAAAACTGCTTCCTGTGTGTACATCACTAAACTTGTTTGCATGAACTTTAACCTTTTTCCAACATTGACTATTTTATCCATGTAGTACGAGTGTGTGATCTAACTGTGAAAGGAAATACTTTACTGAGGGCAATGCGGGCTGATATAATTGCGGCCTAGGTTTGTCTGTGCGTCTGTAGCGTCAAAAAGGCTGAACCGATTTGTAAATGGTTCTGTATTTTGGAAAGCTGGCATTCGCGAGATGGTGCTTGGCCATGTTTCATGGAAATCGGATTAGCCGTATCGGAGATATTTAGCTTTTTAACGTAGTTGTTTGGGTGTATTTGGATGATACTATGATATGAAATGGTATCATCCAAATACACGATGATTTTCAGCTCGTAGTTAATATAATCAAAAGTGTCCATAACAAAATGTTGGTGTGCCATTATTAATTCTTATTAGTTATAATAAAGTTTACATTACTCAGAATTTGCATCTCATCCATAAAAAATGCAATATTCCTTTTATCTCAATTACCTGTACAGCTTGATGTAGCGGGGAAGATTATTAATCATTTATTTATCGTCTAGCTATAAGACCCCGCGATTATAGTCTCTGGAGCAATCTGGTTAAAGCCTTTGGGACCAATAAAGTTTAGATAGGAGCTCATATTATAGGGTCGTTGTACTCAACTTTTAGTAGAGATTTTGTGTATGTTATAATAGGAATAGTAATTTTGTCTGGGAGTTTGCAGTTTTGGGTTAAATCCGAATTCAAAATGCAAAGACATTGGATAACTTTTTTTACAAATAATTGTAACGATTTTATCGATTTATTTCAAAAGTTTAAATTTTTTCCTTAAATCTGATCTAAATATTAGAGAAGTTAATTAAATTACTTAATTTTTTGTAAAATATGCTGTGATAACTATATCACAGTAGGTTCAATCAATATTCCAATTGAGTATCAAATATATTGTTTATTGCACAATAAGTTTAGGGCAAATCCTCCCGTAGAAACCGATGCCAACCTGTATTCACGAATGGTCTTTTAAGGCTATTAATCAAAGTGGTTGCGCAAGAAATAAAACTAGAACAAAAGACAGTCAGAAATAAGTACAAAGGTGATCTTATCTCTTAAAGAGATCTCTTTCATTTACCCCTGCCGCAGGTTAGAGAGAGAAAGTTAAACTGGACAGGGAACCAATAATTATGTGAACATTGGAAAGAATTCTTAAAGAAGAATGCTGTAAATTTTAACTTTCGTGAACAAACATTGAAATTACACTTCATATGCAATTGTGCTCCCTCATCGGATAAATTAAGATTTCTTTTATATAGAATAAATAAAAAAAACACCCTGACTGGTACTCTAAAAGCCTAAAAGCTAATTATAAATGCCTAATCTCTAAATAGCCTTAATTACTTTTATTATTGAGAACTTCAAATTATTGATAAAAACGTACCATAGATGGACATCCAACGATTATACTAGTGATACGGATGTATTTCTTTCATTTAATTCCTTACCCTTGGGCAGACGCCATAAAAAAGTAGGCCGCGGCTGAGTGAAACCATTTTTAACGGTCACTAAAATGGGCACAACGTTAATTGGCATGTGATGATCCTATAAAATAGAATGACGTGAAAACTATCAGCCGTAAAATATCTGTACGTGCTTCGCATCCTTACTCTCACTTAGGGCACTCGTAAATTATGGCTTGCTTTTATTTCGGCCCTTTCATTACATTTTATTATATAACCTACCTTCAAGAAATTGTCGAGTTGGTGTACCGTTTTTATTGCAGCTTAGTTTATCAAATTGGATTTAAAACAAACTCTAAGCTACTGGGTAGTATAAAATTACCTATATGCATGCAAAGTTCATGAAAGTAGGGCGTGATTATTAAATGTAATTATAATACCTAATTAGTTTAATACACTTGCCTGTTGGTTTGTGTACGATAGGTATATGATTAAAAATTTAAAACTTCGTTTTTTATAAATATTTCTCACGATTGTATTATTCTATAGCATTAAAATGTCTATGATTAGTTGACCTTGGAATGTCAATCGTAATCATGAAAAATATTTATTGAGGTGAGTAGATTGACGTGATTAGAGGCTATAGGTTTAAAGAGTAGTGCGGCCTACTTTTGTAGTAAGTTTTTTTATTAGAAATTTATTAGAATTAAAAGTAAATGTGCACCAAATTACTTTTATGGAAGCCAATAAATTTTATTGTAAGCTTATAAAAATATCCGAAGTACAATATTCATTTATTAAAGAAGCTAATTTGAATAATGTTAGTAAATTTTGTAGCCAATTTTTTCGCCAATTATCTCTACGGAAGCTTTCAAGCGGAATATAATAATTAAAGACTTTTTTATATACCCAGCGAGGAAGGTTTATATCACAGCCGTTACAGATGCACTTCGGCATTAGGTATATCCATGCAATGTTATTAAATGAACTGATCACTCAAAACCCTAACTTATTTAGACACTTTCTTTTACTAACGTGAACACTAACTCTATTTATAAGAGAATATGGCACTGATTTGACAAATTTATCTAACGTAATTATAAAGAAATGGAATTTTAACAGAATTGTACTAGATAACTCGAAGTGACACGTTATTTTTATAATCGTTTCGACGTTTGCCGGTGTTCGGCAGATTTGTGGGAAATGCTCTGGTCCATACTGTTCTGTATAAGTGAGTGACACTGACATTTAAAGAGTGGTCTCCATGGATGGATTAGAACGTTTTATTTCGGAAGGTTTTGCTCTATGAATCTGTAGAGCGGGGCTCGTAGCGGTACTACCCCCCTACGCGGCAACGTTTCAACTGAATCAACCCCGATTCGATGCCCCCGCCCAACATAGAGCGCTTGCTCCACCCTTGGCCAAATCAACTAACTACCCAAAACTCTCAAGACTAAAGTCCATTATACCGTGCACAGCTATTTGTGGTGAAGAAGCTTCGTACTTCAGTTCGCATAAGCGGCCAATACGCATGTCCACGACATGATATATAAATTCATATAGACGACATAGTTTCCTTGTACATTTGGATTTTCTAGAGTTCAAGGGCTATTCGTTGTCTATTTCAGTTTTTTGTCATCGAATCACTGCATTAGTCGAGGTATTTTAAAACATAATTTGCAATACTGATTTATCATTTTTTTATCACTTTAAAATGCTAAAAACACAACGACGACGTCTGAAGACTGTATAACCTTATTTTTTTTATTAATAATAATTTCTTCAAACATGCGGCAAACGTTTGAGTTCTCTGCGCTTCGAAAATCACTTGAGATTTGCCTTATGCCAAGTTAGTAACTAAGTTAGACGACCAGTGATGCAGACCCTGGAATATATATTGCATTTGTTAGAAACAATTTAATCTACGCTATGTTTTGTACAAACAAGCATAAATAATCATGTCTTAGTCCTAACTAGAAGCCTCGCAACACAGCTACCATAGACAATAAGTCTGTCTTGAGATTTAATTAATATTATATCACTCATTAGCCTTAATCTACATATGCATGAACCCTCACGCCTAGCATATGCATACATATGAGTAAAATTTCATTTCTGCGCTTGTCTTATAACTGTTCTTTCTAGTTGGAAATCTGACCATATACATGCAAGTGTAAGGACACCTACTTCATTAGGAACTTAAGACTGGAAAATGATAATTGGGAGGTGTCGCAAGTCCAAAGTTCTATATAAAATATCACTGAAATGTTTAATTACAATAATATCACTTGTAACAACTCCACTGTAAGGCAAGTCTTTTAACACTTTTCATGGCGTTCTGTCCAATAGCTACGTAATGATTTTTGACAGCTCCGCATCAAGGCTGTTGCTAATAAATGGTATGTTATGCTGATGTGGTAAAGCTGAGTTTCCTTTTACGACACCCAAGGGAAGATATAGGGCTCTATTTCACAACCGTGACAACTGTAATTTACGACAATTCAGGATAAGTTGTTTATTAGGATACATCATTTCATATATTGATGGTTAATTTAAATCTATTGGATATCATCATCATCCTTATGTCATCCACAGGACATTTGAATACACATCTGCCCATATAGATTACCGACTGGCTGCATTTAGCGACTTCCCGCAACCTTCATCAGGTCATTCATCTACCTTGTGAGTGGATGTTCTACTATGCGCTTGTCGCCGCGTGGTCCCCGCGCGTGAAAGTTAAAGACTCACCGGCCATCTGTTCTTCAAGCTATGTGCCTTTCACACTGCCAATGCCCATTATTATATATTTGATATAATAATAGGGCTTATCGATTTATATATCATCAGTATATGTAAACTACTATCGCCTCGTAAAGGGAAATTACCTATGGGAAAAAAGTGCTGCAAGAACCTTACGCATGAACATCGCTCTATTTTTTTTTAAGAAATATAGTTAATAAAGTTTCATAAGTTTTGGGAGCTGGTACGCCAAGCACATCTGTCATTCAGGTAGACACTAATTTAGTCGTAAAATTTTTAAATTATAAGTGTCTGTCACCTTTAGGCGGGGAGTTGATCAATATTATATTTTGCTCCTGTTGAAACCCACCGCAGGACGCAAACCCTTACTCAAATGGAGGAAGATTAATTCAAACTACATCATTAAACTAAACGCCTCAGGCAGACCACACAATAACAACTAAAATAATTATAACAATCTAACCCAAACTAAAGTGAAAAATCTATCAAAATGGGTCAAAATACAAAATAGATCCTAATTCTGTATTGTGTCAGATTAGAGAGGGCCTTAGTAACTTAACCTTCCATATTTTTTTAAACTTGTCCTAATATCGAAATAAAACGGCCTCCTTGGCTCAATGTAAACAACATAGGGTTTACAAATCGGAGGTCGCGGGTTCTATCACCAGCTGGGTACATATTTAGTACTCGGTTTGGTTGGTGGTAGGACAATTTAATTGCCGCCTGGCTAGTTAGCACTATCTTATCTAAATCTGCCGCCAAACAGCAATGTTAATAGCATTGTTATATTCCGTTTATAGGAGATAAGATTGCCAGTCCCTCAATTAAGATGATCTTTATTTATTTATCATTAAGTATGATTGAGGTCAAGTGTTAACCCTCTATGCATAAAAAGAAAATGTAAGCTTGGCAGATTGTTAATAATCTATGTTTATTAACAATTTGTCAATCTGCTTACCAACTATGGTTACCATAAATTCCGTCATATTATAACTTAGGTATAGAAGGTGGTTCTTTGGAGTCTGTCATCTACCAATCTTCGCAGATTTGTACAGAGGAATATTTAAATATAATAAATTGGCCAAACTTCTCCATATCTATTTATTTGGTATGTTCACTTCAAAGATTTTGATCTTCAACCACTCAATCAAATACATGTATTCTGATACATTGGTAATATACTATAGATTACAGGTTATTATTTTGAACTCTTTGATCAGCCAATTTAGAATACAAATGATTATAATTATGTGGATAAAATATTACATAGAATTACAAATAAAGTAATAATCAAAAAATTATGCTTCCGTCCGATTTAGGCCATGGCGGCCACTTGGACTCCTAATAGCGTTTGTGCTCTCGAAGGTGGCTAGCAAATGACTCTTAATAAAAAATAACAAGTATACAAATCATTGTATGTATTTATTGTAACATAGGTACTTATCAATTGAAGCACCTAGGTTTTAGCGAAATTATCAAAAATGTTATATCCCAAGCCCAGTCAATATCTTCTTCTACTTAACTGGATGATATCTATTTATGGAGTTAATCCGTTATTGCACTTTAATTAAATTAAATTTATTATGTAACTTTTATGAGCTTTCCGCCCCTTTATCAAAATCGGTTCAACAAAAAAATTTGCCTATATTAATCCAGGTCCTAAAATGTCTACCCACCAAATTTCATCCAAATCCGTACAGTAATGTAGGCGTGAAGAGGTAACAAACATACGTTCATACATACATACAGATATACACACACACAAACTTTCACATTTATAACATTAGTTGGGACGTGTGGAAGATTTTATCAAAATCGGTTCACCAAAAAAATTTTGCCCATATGTATTAACATATGGGCAAATTTTTTTAGGACCTGGATTACCAGGTCCTAATTTGTCTACCCACCAAATTTCATCCAAATCCGTCCAGTCGAATAGGCGTGGAAGAGGTAATGAATATACACACATACATACAGACTTACACACTCACAAACTTTCGCATTTATAATATTAGTAGGGATAATAAACCATTTATTAACAAACAAACAATTTATAAAAATAGCAAGAGAATAAAAAACACAATTTATATTCAATCGGTCATATCATGAATTCAATTAAGATTGTATGAATTGAGTGCCGTGTAACATAAACTCGCTTTAATAACGATATAATATTTAAATAATTTAAGCGACCGCTGCAACGGTAGCTATTATCATCTATTATAAACAAAAAAACTCACTTTACTTAAGATACCTACTCATAACATCAATCTCAATTTGTATCCCCTTATTATAGGTACTTAGGGAAAAGGGAGGAAGGAAAAATTAAGACAAGGTCAGCACCAAAGTTCACTTCTGCAGATATTTAATACCCCGGCACACTTGGTGCTTGGTTCGATCAATATTTATATATAAGGTTCGCCAAATAAATGTTTCATTCCAAAGGGAACCTTTTAACGTAATGAATATTATTCTTCCCTATTTTAGGTCAGTATAAGAACTACGCTCTAAGTAGTTTCATAATGTTTGTATTAATTGAATATAAAGATTTAGTGGAAATAGCTTTTTTAGGATTCCATGGTCAATTTGGAACCCTGTGACGTTTGCTCTGACGTTTATGATAAAAGCCTACTTATATACGACGTGCCAAAAGACTCATTGGTGACCATTCGAGCACAGCTAAATTGCACAGCCTCGAACACAGTCGCAAGGTCGCAAGGTACTAAGATCGCGTGCTTCATCTTCGGCCACATCGTCACTTCCCATCAGGTGAGATTGTGGTCAAATGCGTATCCAGTTAACCATAAAAATAATATATAATAATCATAAAAATTATTTATTGCCTTAGTTCCGATTTAACTTAATGCTATTGACATAGTAAGAATTTTGAATAGTCAAGGCTTTTGCCTCCCTCCCTTTTGGGAGTGACATCAGGTTTGCTGTACCGTGACAGATGTCACGGTCAACGCTGTTTTTCAGTCGCCCCCCCTTTTCCCCTATATTTAAAAAAATACTTTTACGATAGTGTACTTATCGCAAATGTAAATTTGAGGGAAAGTTTTTATTCGCATGCCCCCATCGTATGGTATCGTTGAATAGGTCTTTGAAAAATATTGCCATACTCTCCACTAGCTTAATATTTAGTTATATATTATTATAAATTTAATAATTTGAAAAGCAGTCGCAACAGATGTCATTCGTAACGTAATTTGTTTTTGTACCATACTTTGTTTTTGTATACTCCGACTACAGAACCCTACTGCGCGTGCACTTGCACGCTCATGACCGGTTTTTTTTTAATTTCATTTGGTAGATGAGCCCATACTAATTGATGATACACAGTAATTTAGCTAAGTTTCGCGTCGAATCAATCTTTTCCTAAAATTTTACTGTGTACGAAAATATTCAGCTGCTAACTACGATGTAGCGCTACGGCGTAGCGCGTAGCAGTGTTTTTCATTATGAGACGAAAAACAGTTTAGTAACGGGCATGTCCATCCATGAGCAGTTAATGAATAAAGTTACAGAAAATGGAAATCATCATAATCATATCAGCCACAGGACGTCCACTGCTAAATATAGGCCGCCCCATCGATTTCCGGAGCGACAGAAGCGGCCTGCATCCAGCGACTTTCCGTTACCTTTATTAGGTCATCCATCTATTTGAAAGTGGAAATAACTCGATGTAATTCAAATATATTTGATAGTTTAACATCAATCGACCTGCAGATAGTTACTCAGAAAGCTTTAATGGACGGTCTACGGATGGTAATCTATTGGGATACTATGAACAACCTATACATAAGGTCCCTATCTTAAGGCACATTATACGTTAATACTTAACAATTACTTTTATTTTAGACTTCATTAATATACGAAATTGTATGTAGGACAGGACATTGCAAAAGCGAGCTAATTAAATATAAATGTATCAAAAAGTTTCAGGAACTATACAATATTGTTTTTTTTTGTCATACTGTATTTCTGTCAATTACAAAACATAATTTAGTATACAATTTTATTGTGTTTCAGTAACATAAAAATCAACTAATTACGTGAAATTACTATTGAAATATATGCAATTTATATTATAGGCCCTCTTAATCGCCACATTGACAATTTATATGACACTGCACCACAGATTACTAATAACTGCACTTCGGAATTTAATTAGGATTATGATTTGTTATTTTATTTTAGACTTGTGAATGAGCGTTAATTATAAGTCATGACGTTTACAGATGTTATTTTATAACTTAGGAAATAAACCTTTTTTTATGTAATTTGTACATATCATCTATACTGGTACGAACACTGAAACACGATTAAAAGAATTTCCCTAGGAACATTTAAATCTCATAGTAACGTCTTTGCGATTAAGATTTCACTTTTAAGGCATTACAATATATTACTACAATTGCTTTCAATTTGTTATAACTTCTTCATATCGATAAAAATAGACACTAACTTCATTTCATTCAGAGCAAACGCAAATATATCGTGCTCTTTCATATGTATGCAGCAGTTCGGATAACTTTCTCAGCCCTTAGCAAATTGATAGGCAGTTGGAGTAGCATACGGGTTATCTTTTCTCCATGTTACTACTTTAAAGAAAATAGTTTCCTAAAACCTATTATCAAACTTCAAACTTCAAGCATTTATTTCAACGTAAGATACGTGACATAATTTGTTGAATGTCAATTTAAATCTACTGGAAATAAAAAAGGTTTATTGCATTTATCTGTCAGTCGGTATGTCCAAGCTACTACCGCTTCGGAAAGGGAAATCATCTGTGGGAAAAGAAGCAGCGCAAGAAACCCACAGGATCATTGTTGTCCTTTTTTTTAAATAGAGTATATAACTAATACAATTTTATAATTTTGGGGAGCTGGTCGAAGTACACCAAGCGTGTTTGTCATTCAGGTAGCCACTAATTTTATAATAACCTTTTTTGAATGTTATTTTGACATGATCTTTAAATCTTTCTTTTATCTTTCGTCAATAATACACATTTTTATTAAACAAATACGTCCGTCACAAATAAAAAAATTAGCCCAGTGCATTTCTTCACTAATACTAACAGATTCAGTAGCAAGACGGTGGTTGTTGGGAAACGCTGATTTGTGTCCACACGGACGAAGGTCCATCAGTGGCAATCTCGATGATTCAGCGTGTAAAGAACAAAAAGTCAAATATCCTGGTAGTTGAGCGCCAGAAAAGTTTTTTATGCACCTATTTGTTTTTCTTTCTCCTCCCTTTGTTCTGTGTTGAGTTCTGATGTCTGCCAATAAGAAAAGAAAACTTATTATTACGGCTTTCGTTGGTACACAGTAAAAATGGCGCAACGCTATTGTTCTGATATTTTAATGTTGAGGCCGTCGCAAACACTTTATAACGCCATTATATAACGGTCATTTTCGTCAACCGGGTATTTATAAGAATCCACAGTTTCGAAGTTTGTCCATTTTTGAAAATCAATTTCACTTATGAAATAACTATTGAAGTAGGTACCTATATATAAAATAAAAAATCCGACATCATATTTTGTATTTTACTTCAAACTTCAAGCATTTATTTTAACGTAAGATACATGATATCATTTCTTGAGTGTCAATTTAAATGAACATAGGGCTTAAGCATTTTTCGGTCAGTCAGCATGTCCAAGCTACCACCGCTTCAGAAAGGGAAATCGTCTGTGGGAAAAGTAGCGGCGCTAGAAACCCACAGGATGATTTTCTTTTCTTTTTTTTATATATATAAAAGGATACAACTAATACAATTTTATAATTTTTGGGAGCTGGGCGAAGTATTGTTGGATTTTTACCGTAAAATGTGTTCTATGACACTTTAGGGATCGAGAGACGAATCGAACGATACCTTGCACGTCAAAATCGATTAAGCAGTTTAGGCTACAGGGTATAATGTAACATAGAAATCTACATCCATACACTCGAAAAACATGATGCCCCATTTTGGAGCAGTCGGATAATACGTCAAATCACTTAAAAAATCAACTCTACTAACAATGCCCCTCCAAACTCTGATGGCTGTTCTGTAACAAGTCATTATTATGAACCAAATTTTTTTTCTAATACAAGATTTTTAATTTTTGATAGATAAATAAATACACAGACATGAGAGAAATAGATTTGCACGAATAGAATAGTGATTTACGATGCCGTTCCGCTATTCTATTGAATGACTTGTGAAAGGAAATTACTTCCGCAACTGACCACGGACTACGGCTCACTTCTCGTGATGTATCCGGATGAGAGATCAATTCAGTGATAGACGATATGTAATCCCTTTGATGAGGGGCGATAAAATCTGATTTTGCTACACAATTTCATAAGCAGAAAATTAACGCTATTTTATGGTAGAGTCGGTCTATTCGGAAATTGATTTAATAGCTGCAATAATAATGCCTGACTCAACCGAACAGTACAAATTTCATCCAGGCAAGGCAAAACGTTAATAAATTGAGAACATTTTAAATAAGTTCTTGATTTCAAGATACATACTAGATACCAGTATTATATTTACATAAATACAATGATATATAAGCAATAACTATTTAAATATTTAAAAACCAAAAGAATCTCACATATGTTTTCCATTTTGAGGTCGCCGTGTTGGATTTTATACCATATAACAAAACTGCGAAAAATTGGCAAAATAACCCACTTTAGTCAGGCTGTGTCTCTATATCCGGAGTGTATTATCAGATCTTAAGTAAATTAATATAGGCCCACCCTAACGGTAAACCTTATCAAACAAAAAAAGGTTATCACAATCGGGTAACAATTGACGAAATATGGGTATATAAAAAAATACATACAGAGGAACTTAGGACTTCCTTCTTTTTGGAGTTGGTAATAAATGCATCCTATATCACTCTGGTGGCCAAGACGAATCTAACGATACCTTGCACAATCGGTCAAGCCAAGTTAAAGCCAGGGGATCTAACATAGAAATCTACATATATATACATATTTACACCCAAAAATTGTATTATTATTATTGTATCACCCATATTTCCATCTTTCCTGGGGCAGACGTGTAAAAATTGAGTACTACTTTTTACCCTAAAAATGTTATTAAAAAGAAGCAAACAAAAAATTTAATTATAAATATTCATTTACGCTTTTCACTTTCATTACGTAACATACGAAAATAAACTTCGGGAACTTCATGTTCTATCTGTAAATTAGAAATGTTTGTAACCTTTTTTCTTGTACATAATATGAATGAATAAATGATGCTCCATTTCAGAGCAATTACTGATCGATCACCAATTTTCATAAATTGCCACATGCCAGCCACATTCTGGTACCTGTTCAGTTAGAAATGCGGATATAACAGGTTTCTTTTAAAGATCGAATTGTGACAATATTCACATGAGGATTTGCTGGCATACAGAGTGGCGTCGCAAATATATTATTTAGAACATCTCACCAATTATGCTTCAATATTCCTCAATGGATTGTGGTGCTACGCATTTTGAGTCTATAAAATCAGTCCAACAATGAATCACCTATTATCTTGCTCCGTGTATCCTGACAGCTGCACGTTTGACGACCTCCTTAATGCCACAGAGAGTGCTGTTAGGTGGCTAAGTTTTGGTCCAATTAAATTTGAAATGCAAAACTCGAAAAGAAATTTACACCAATTAATCATACATATATTTTCCGTTATTAATATCACCATGGCAACTTTTATAGATACGCGTTTGCCCATTATCTCACATGATGGAAAGTGACGATGTAGTTGAAGATGAAGCAAGTAATATCAGTAAATGTCTATTCACCCTTTTCTTGAAGATGTGGGATTCAATTACCTTTATCATAAAAAAAATTATTTAATTAATTTAATGTTATTGTTTGAATATAATTATAATTATTATATCTGTGGATTAAAGTATGCTGTTATTATGTAATAAATATATTTACATATATTTTAGTTGGTATGCCCCGTATTAGACCACATTTTAAACTATTAAATTCATCGATCTCTATGTTAGCAAAATGGCGAGTAAACGAACGTTTTTTACTTCCATTAATCTTAAAGTTCCAAATTTTTTACACGTGTATAGAGTACCTGTCAGTGATAAAATAAACATATTCATTAACAGATCGGTAGCCTACTTTAGGTATAGTATAAGTATTTAGTCATTCAACTTAGAATATTAAATTAAAATTACCACAATGAATAGCATCGCGTCGTTGAAGATACTAAAATCTCCTAAAAATTTTAAGAGGCGAATTAAATAATTTTTATTTAGTAAATTCTAGTTCAATCAAAATTTGCTCCTGGCAGCCTTGAACATCAATAAAAAGACATTTAGTAATTGAGTTTTCACAGTCAACAATACAATATATTAGGTGAAATGTACACTTGAAAATGGCAACTTTAAGCTACCAGGCGTTCGAAATTAAAGTCTCCCTTTGAGAAGAAACCCAGAAACTCAAATATTGCCTATTTATTGTATATGTTCGACAAGTACTAAATTTACTAGTATAAATAAAAAAAATAACTTTATGTCGAACAATTATATTCGTGCCTTTCTATCGCTCAAGTATAGATTATTTTATGATAGCCCTTCGCGCACAATATCAATAATAGTTTTTATTTATTAAAAGAATTCAATGAATATGGTACAAATAAGTTTTTTTAAATACTAAGCAATAAAAGTAAAGGTGTTACTGAAGGACGAAAACGTCTTATATTTATCACAGATACATTTTGGATATAACACCGTATAATATTCAAACAACTAATCTCATAACCTGACGGCAAGATAAGGCACGTGACGGTTTACGCAAATTACAGAGCCCTTCCGAAAAATTTCGTTGTGAATATTTTGTTTTATAATTAGGTGGTCAAATTTAATAATGTTGGAATTGCGACTTGACTTTAAACTTTGTTTTAGGGCATTACCCAGAAGACCCGGAACAAGCTAAAAATTAGCTATCATAGTATTAGTACAATACATTCAGGCTAGATGGACACATGTGAAGCAGGAAGCTGGCGCTGCTCAGTAGCAGACCAAATATTAATAACATGCATGAAAGCCTACAAGAGGCTAATACTTTGGTACAGAATCTGGCTATGTTTGGTCTGTTGGTATCTATAGTAAGTGTAGGGTGCATTAATGGGATCCTTCCCATTAGGAATCCTTTCATATAAACGGGTATATTCAGCAGTAAAAAGGCTGAAATGAGGATGGCGATGAAGAGCAACCAACTTAATAATTTGGCACATATACTTAATAGCTTTATTATAAGGGCAATTTCAAATCACACAACAACCACAAGAATTAGTTCCACATTAAACATAGACAAAACAAGCTTTTGATAATCCATCATGATTATCACATATTATTATAGGCTAACCGTGTACGCAAAATTTAGTATCCACGCTATAAACCGTTAAGCAGTTCCCCTCAGAAGGAGATGATCTTGGCTGCAGAATCAGTTCATGTCTATCATATAAATGTAGTGTTATCAGAACTGAACGAGTTTGCAAAATTTCAGCTCTATAGGTATACAAGAAATGGCTCTAATTTTACTTGTAAATTTTGAAACGGACAACTTTCACACGAACATTTTAAGTAAATTAAAAGATTGTTTAAAAAGGGCATGCGTACCTTCTACTGAAAATAACACGGACTTACGTATGTACCAAGTCGTTGAAACAATCAAAATGACACCATTTCATTGGTGTTAAAACGGGAGTTTGGAACCAATGGGAACTCAGTCATACACCTACTTCGATCGCGAACTGTCGTATCGCATGCTTATTTATGTTGTAAAAAATGCATCACTTCCCACAGAAAAGTGACGAGATACTCGTCACTTTTATGTATAACTAACGTAATATATTACTCGTAAAACTCAATTTTTTCTTGCACTTTTAGTTTGTAAACAGACTAAAAAGAATTTAATTGTGAGCGGATTTTGGTTTTAGCCATTTATCCTTTAGTTTTCAAGGATTCTAAGAGATGGCGCTGTTTTATTCACTAAGAAAAACCCGAAAAAGTTTGTTCGCGCGACCACATCTATAGCATATAAATTAATGGGGTATAGAGGAGCTTAGTTTCCCTGGACGCCACAACGAAACCGCAGATCACACCATGTTCAAGCGGATGACCATTGACAAGACCACTGTGAACCATTATTGCAAACACGTTTTTGTCGTTACCACAATTAACACAGCGAGACTGTTCACACTTAACCACTGCCCGTCCATTTTTTGTCGTTTTGTTGTGATTTGAAAATGGTACATCTAAAACAACCCGAAGTAGTTGTATTTAATTATTAATACTATATTCCCAGAGATAACATCACAAAAGTATTTTTTCTTTTAACTAATTTTCTCAGTCATTTTCTAAGTCGTAAGAAATACACACCACTTAGGTGGCTCCCGAGAGTACTCTCTATAATGAGAAGCAGATAAGGACTATGCGCTACCCAGAACCCCCAATCCGAGATAATTTAGAAAAGTTCGTGTCCCAATTTAATTAGAACTCGAGAACTTTGGCCGATGTACAGTGATATCTAAGTAGAACGTTAATAAAATATAGCTTCAGTTTTCTTTTACAAAGACAGATAGATATTTTATATTTCTCTATCACAATCAAATAACACTCGGACTACAAAGATAAGAAACGCACTTATATGAAAAATTCATATCAAAAATGACTCGGCGCTTCCGTTACTACAAAATTCTATTTCCTAAATCTATATTCGGTCCGTCATCCTGACCTCTTCTATTTCGCAATGCTGTCTCCCCTTAATACGATTTAGTTACTCTCTCCGATTCTGCACTCCTTGGACACAATAAAGGTATAACAGTACATTATGTATTTACTTATATATACCTGTTTGTGTACTGTATATTTTATGTATCTATCCCGGAGGTAGGGCACGTGACATGGCCCACGCTATTTGCTGACTGCACCCTGAATCGTGACGTAACTTACAATTTTCTTTATAGAAGACCATGAACGTGTTGTTTAAACTTAGTTACGTATACTACACTTTTGTAGAGGTCCACAATACCCTCTTTCATTGTAATTCAAGAATTGTTTGGTATACATTTCCAATCTTTTATTTGAACTGAAGCAATATTGTGTGTTTGTTTCATTAAATATTCAAAAATTTGGAACATGTCCGCTGTTGACAGGCTCGTTGTGGTGAGCCGACTGGCTTTGCCGCAAAAAACTCGCTGAAAGCCGAAGCTTCCTGATTTTCGGAGTAAATTCGGCTTGCGGTTGCATGTGCCCGGAGTGACGGGCCCGTTGGGCCACTTTAGTCGTGGAATGTTATGAGAAAATGTGCCTGTTTGCTATTTTGGAGTTAAACGAAAAACGAACGTAAGGTTTTAAAACAAAATGAATATCGCGTCTAACGGCATTGATATAATATTTAAAAATCTTTTTGAATAGAATATTATTGAATAAATAATTGATCTTGATGGACCTTGATCCCAAATGGGTTGTTCAGAGAAATCCCAAACGAAAGCGTTTGGGTGTTCCAAGAGTTGAAATAAAATAATATATAAAATAAATAAAAGCTATTTCTGCGCCATTTTCTGCCCCCCTCTTCCCCCCACAGTAGTTGCCTTCAGGAAAGGGCGACTTTCAAATCATCCAGTAGTATCCTTTCGAAAAACAAGAGGCACAATAGGCAAATTTAATTAGGCTCCATTTTAAACAAATACACCGGCTTAATGAATCCATAAACAGCTTCCTACATTTAACCATTATAGACAACCAAAGTTATTCTATGAATAAAATTAAAATAATAAATATGAATAATCATCTGAAAAATAACTATACCTGAAAAACTAAAAGTTAAAATGCTTAAAACGATATACCCGTTTTCTATTTAAAAAAATAGAAAAATGCACACGTGACGAGGGTTGATCCCATCGCCGTTGAAACATGCAAGTCTAAAGATATATTTTTAGGGTGTAAAATCCCTTAGTCACCTTTTACGATACCCATGCGAATAAACTGGTTGGTTCAATTCTTTTTACGTGCCGTGATCCACATGTTTTTTTAATTATTATATTTATTATATTTTTAATTATAAAAAGTTGAAGTATGAAATTTTACTACTCCTGATATACAGAGCGTCCCACGCCTATGCCACATGGAGGGAAAGTACCTTTGAATATTATAGAATGAACATTTTACCTTACGGCGTTGTCACCTTTTCATTTTTCTGAACAAAAATTTCACATCAAATGTTAAAATTCATGGTCTTCCTTTTACTTCTGACACTATGTTATTTAGCAAAAAATCATCCTTATGATGAAGCCTTTCGATCGGCATAATAAAGCTTCAGGGTAATTTTTTTCTCGTGTAGCGGGTTCGATTCTTGGTTCAACCATGTAATTATTTAGAAATCTGTGAATGCAGTTTAAATTGTTTTTTATATTAAAATAACGTCTTGTTTCAGTAAATGTTCAATCTACAATATTCAAGGTACTTTCCCTCCATGTGGCATAGGCGTGGGACGCCCTTTATATCAGATCTACATATATGTATATGCAGACTCATATATAGTAACCAGATATAACAGCAATCACCTGAATTTATAATTTCAGGTTTTTTAGGAATATAATTTAGATAAATTCTACATTTATCATGCAAATATGCATATAAGAGTTTTAACAAAGCAATACTGACGAAATGTGACAATAAGTTCAATATTAAAAATATTTATATATATAAATATTTTTAATATTGAAAATATATAGTTAATATACCGAACATTCGCACTAAGAAGTTCGATTCTTCATTCATCATGCGATCAGTCAAGGCATGGAACTCCCTTCCGGCGTCAGTCTTTCCTGAATCCTACAACCTTGGCATCTTCAAGAGCAGAGAGAATAGGCATTTACTGGGATGGCGTGCTTCATCTTCGACCACAGCATCACTTTCCATCAGGTGAGATTGTGTTCAAACACGAATCCAGTCAATCATAAAAAAAAAAGATTCGTATCAGTGTTCTTGCCCATTGAAGAGATCCCTCTTGGGGAGACAATCCTAGCTGCAGCATCAGGTCATCGCGAAAATCATGTTTATCTATCAAAACTAATTGCATATGCAAAATTTCGTATCGTAATTAACCGAGTAAGGAGACGATATGCTTCATCAGTTCATGTCTATCACATAAATGTATTATCATAAGAACTAAACGAGTTTGCAAAATCTCAGCTATTAGTAAACAGGAAATGGTTCTAATTTGACTTGCAAATCATGAACGGTACTTACATACAAAGCAAGTTAAATAAAAGATTGTAATAAATAATTACAATTGATCGATGTAAAAAGAATTAGCAATCAATATTATAAAAATACTATACAGGTTGACGTCTCAAACAATGGAACGTTGTATTGTAGCGTTGCTTGTTTGTAAGTTAGGCCTTAACCTTCACGTTTGTGAATGAAGTTCATTCACCTATCAAATTTAATTCGCGACTCAAGTTTAGTAGGTACAATCGGTGTCGTATGTACCTCTATATGTTAGACAAGTATCGTTTACTAACTTATGTAGTTTATTTAACTGCACAAGAGCTAAAATTAATGCCAATTATATTTGGGTTCACTAGAAAGTGTGAAAGAGAGGGCAGAAAAAAGAAAGATATGGCGGTTACTCCACCGATAAGAACGTAGCTCTTAAATTAGAAGAAGAAGAAGAAGAAGAAAGTGTGAGAAGGACATCGAAAGAAGAATGAGTGAGAAAATTAGAAGAAGAAGAAGTCCTCCAGTGGATCCCATCCCACATAGGTATAATGGGAAATGAAAAAGTAGATACTTTGGCAAAGGAAGCTGCGAGTGACGGCGTGCCATCGAGCCGTTTACCATTCTACACTGATCGTATAAACGTAATCAAAAAATATTGCTACAATATATGGAGAGAGCACTTTGATAAAAGATCAGTGGAGAAGGGTATTTGGTATAAAACCATGCAAATTGTGCCATGGAAATCACCATGGTTTGAGGAGAGTAAGCTGACCAGATCTGAGCTTGTTACAGCGCTAAGGTTACGTTCGGGGCATATACCTCTAAACAAGTTCACCTTTTTAATGAAGAAAGCTCCCTCTCCTGAATGTTCAGTGTGTGGTATTGTGGAGGACGTTTTGCATATTACTGGGGAATGTGGGCGAAACGAGGACATTAGATGCCAGATAGTAGCGATGGCCGAACATTTTAAAGAGATCGGTGGTTGTAACAGTGTCTTGGCATGTCCGCTATCGGATACTGCCAGATACTGTACAAGATGGTGCAGACAGGTATAAACAGACGACAATGATCGGCTGTTTATATCTTCTTGCTTCCGATAGAAGAAAATTGACTAAATTCCTTAAAAATAAAAAAAAAATCAAAGAAGAAGAAAGTGTGTGTGAAGAAAGAAGAGTGAATGCCCAAAATCAGTTGCATGGAGCACAGCATACCTTTATAAAGAGTCAGAATGTGCCCAAAAAAGCTGATCTGGCTGTTCATGGCGGGGTGCTGGTTCCAACAACACTGATTTACGGGAATGCTGAGTATGGCAGAAGAAGAATGAAAATACAATTAATGCATTGTAAATGAGATCATTTGGAAGTATGAGTGGGGTAACTTTGAGAGATTGAATCAGGAATAGTGTAATTAAGAAGTTAAGCAGTGTAAAAGAAGACATAGTGACAAAGACTGGAAAATATATGCTTAGATGGTTTGGACATGTGAATGGGGCGATGTGCGAATGGGACGTTTTGAGAATGGAATGTTCTACGAATGTGACGGTTGCGATGCTGTGACACGCTGGCCCATGCGAGTTGAGGACTTCACATGCTTCAGAATTTTTATTTCTCAAGCATGCAGGTTTCCTCACGATGTTTTCGTTCACCGTTTAAGAGCAGTCAGATAAATGCACATACGTAATTATATTAAATTTCTCATATCAAAAACTCATTGGAACATGGCCTGCCTGGGAATCGAACTCAGACCTCCTAAATTGGGAGACCCCGTCTTAACATCTCGGCCACAGACGCTCACTGTATGTATGTAGGTATGTCAATTATAAATAAAAAAAAACAATTATTGTTTTATCTGGGACTGGATATGCACTCGTGAATCTTATTGTGCCACTTACATAATTTGAACTTAATTCTTCAATCAAACATTTTAGTATACATGCGAATTTAGTGAAAAAGTTGCTGCAGTGAATAATATTTACATTTGACCTTTCGTATCGCTCGTTATTTGATATGGCGAAATTGAAAATTTTGCAGTTTTACTAAAAATAAATTTTGCTCGAATTGAAACTTCCGACCCATTTCACTGTATTGTTACTCGTAAATCCGTTCAATGGATATCCTAGTTAAAGCACTAAAAAATGGCATATTTTTAGTGCTTCTAAAAATGTTATGTCACCTATGCAGCGCGACACTATCTATCTATATTTAAAAAAATATTTTCCTTCTACGAGCACTTAGCTTGTATAGTTACAGCGACCTTCCAAAACGATTTTCATTTTCTAGATCATGACGCAAATTCTTTACCTGTATTTTTAGTGCTCTGAATCAAAAATTACAAAACGGAACTCTTATCGAATGCTCTCGGTGTCTGTCCGTCTGTCACCGCCATACATTTTTGTTATTATTTCGTTTAATTTTGTTCATAGAAGGGTGAATTTGAATTCGTGTAATCCCCATTAACTGGTCACGTCATTCTTGATAACGACTAAATTTCCCCAGGGAACCATTTTCGAATTCGGTCAAAAAATTTTCGATTACCCACACAAAGTAAACCATTCTGAAACCACCTTCAGTATGAAAAATTCCTGATTACAAACAATTTTCCACTAGGAACCATAGCCGAATTCAGACGAAAATTGTTAGACTGCCACACTAAAGGTGGTTTTTTTAGAATGGTTTACCTACTTAGTTCTTTGTGGAAAGTTGGTCGTAATCAGGAGTGGAGTCACCAGTAAACAGGAATTACATGAATTAAATTTCACCCTGTATACACTAGTTAGTTCCCTAATGGCTATTTCAAGAGTTATTCGCCCATTTCCGATATGAGCCAATATAACGCTGTTATCATCAAACGTCAAATTCGCTTCGGAAATGACGTATTCTACTACAAATTCAGAAATTGCAATTTCACGTAATAAATTTGGAATTAAACTGTCTATCCGTATTGGGAATCGTCGCAGACAGGTGGAGCAGACCAACCGTTCAACATATCAGATATTCTGGGAAAGCTTTTAGTCTGGAATATTTAAAAGGGGATCCGCTGTTTGAAGTCTGAGAATAGAGTTCGGAAAATTATAACCGCTTTGTTATTCTGAAGTTAATAAATAATAACGTAGTTTTCCATTCAAGTATATTGTGTATGAGTATGTGTAATTTGTAGAGACAGAAGAAAAAAGCAATATTATTCAAATCAAAATCATAGTAATTTGTGATTCACATATATTGTAATAGAGAGAATAGATAGAGCTGGACCTACCAAATGCCATACATAATATTTCTTTGGCATGCCATTGTAAAGTAAAATAATAAAATAAACAACAAATATTTTAAAAAGTAGTTATTCGTGTTCAGTCATTCTGTCATTCAGTCTGTCTTATTTAAATATGTCACAATTAATTTATCGTTAACGTTTACAATATAATATAATAATTAAAATATTGGCACAATGTTTACAACGGCTAGTAAAAGTCTAATTTTCTACTGGATTTAGCAAAATTATAATATTTGTCTGACAGTCACTATTATTATTATTAAGTCTGGCACCGCCACTAAATAACAGTGTTTTTAACCGACTTCAATCAAAAAAGGAAGAGGTTGTAGAATCGGCTATGAAGTTGTTTTATATAAAATAAAAATAAAAATATTTCGGACACTTACACCAATCATCTAGTCCCAAACTAAGCAAAGCTTGTACTATGGATACTAGACAAAGAATAAACATACATAAATATTTATATAAACATCCATGACTCGGGAATAAATGTTCGTATTCATCACACAAACATTTACACCTCGCGGGATTCGAACCCGAAACCGTTGGTTTCGCTGACAGGGTCACTATACACTACACCAATCGGTCGTCAACCACCCAGAACTCCGTGATTTTGCGGCTGATTCGTGTTTCTTTTTGAAAATGAAAGAGGTTGTCGTTAAGTTGGTCCCATTGTAATTTCAGTATAATCGGTTCAGTAGTTTTTTTTTGTTTTTTCAAGTAAACAGAATAGCTTGACATAAGTAGACTTGACTTGCATGGAGACTATATAATATGCAGTTTGGGTTTGTATAGAAAAGTGTAGAGAAAGTCGATGTGATTACCAATAAATATGACAAATCGAAGATCATCAGGTCAATCTGCTATACCCAACTGCCCATGTAAATTTTTGGAATTAGAAAAATCGCATCTTTCAAAAATGATCATAGAGATTAGCAAACACGTTAAATATAAAACAGCAAATAAACTTTATCTATCAAAAAATAAAACAAAGCCGAGGTAAAAAATAATTTTACTGAAACTCTCGTGTCACTAATCAGTTATTTTCTATGCTCACTTTCGTAATTATTACTTTTCTAGTACACGAAAAAATATATATTGAAATAGGCGTCAATGTTTATAGTGCTTTAAGTAACATGATGTTAATACAAGAAATAAAGATAAATAAAGATAAGTCGCCTCCGCAAAGTCAGTAATTCATTCAAAGGGTCATGTATACGCTTTTTCAATAAGGTTCTAGTTCATATACAAAATCTTCCTCTCAATAAATTTAAAGATACTATGAAACAGAAACTGATTAACAAAGCATATTATAAAATATCAGACTATTTAGATGTTATTCATCCCTGGACATAAATCAGATCGTTCGCATTCACAATGAATAATGAAATATAAAAACCTTTATGTAAAACCAAAGCCTGAATTTAAAAGAGCAACCCTTCCAATTTCTTTATTGTTCTTCACAGGGGAAAATTGCATTTTGAACAAGCAGTAGCTTAAAAAATGTAAAATTGACTATGTTAAGTGTACTCTGTGTACCTACCTACATAATAAAGCAGCAACTTTCACTTTGATTGATTTACTTTCAACAACGTCGCCGACTACGAAATATATTTTTCCATATATTAGCAATAATAAAAAATACGACAGTGAACATAGAGATAAGAGCGTCAGTGGAATTATTTTTAAATTTGTAGTGGCTGTAGTCGGTTGTTTTTTTTTAATAAAAGTTTTTGTTCATGTCGTGTTCTGGCTGGCTTAAGATAGTTGCTGTATACCTAGTGGTTTCCCATCAACGAAAATTTATTCGGCACGCACTGGCATCGACATCCGGTCAGGAAAGCATTCGTTTTATTACAGGAACGCCCCATCACCCAAGTGAAACATTCACCCAAGCTACAAACAAAGAAAAAAAAATAATAAACTTAACCACTTAACACTTAGCTAAAATCTACCTTCGAGCCCACTAATACAGCACGATTTCCGTTAAGTTACAATGACTGTTAGTACATTACTCGCAGAATGGGGCCATTCAGTAGCAAAATGTAAATACAATGGTATGCATTAATTGCTAGGTTTTCACAGTTCGTTTATTGGTCGAGCAGTATTTTTTTGTTCTGTTTTAATCAATCTTGTCTTGGTTTTAATAGTGCTAGTGGTAATAAAACCGATGGGGATTGTAATTGATAAGCATAATTTATTTCGATAGAGAAAATTATAGCGACATTGAAAGAATTATTACCGTTTATTTAATTCTATCTGTAGAAGAACGAAAGACAGCGACATAGCCCAGCGGATTGATAAGTTGAAGTGGAAGTGGGCATGCCACAACTGATGGCCTATGGGGCATTGATGTTCTAGAGTGAAGACTACGCACCAAGAAGCGCCGCGGCGTCCATCCATGACATGAACGGACGTAATGAAGGTCACGCGCAGTCGCTAGCTAGATGCAGGCCGGTTGCAATGGAAACATGTGGTGAAGGCCTATGTTCAGCAGTGAATGTCCTTTGGCTGACATGATGATCACGATTTGGTTATACATCGAATTATAATTATAAATAAAATGATCTGTTTATACCCAAAAGTTCTTGCTTCGGTATATTCTACATATTTGACAGGTTTCCTGCCTGATTTGTTGTAAGGCATTCTATATATCCGCCTGGCTACCACCATCTTTTCTGCCGGCAAGCAGCGTTGTTGTGATCAGATTGTTTGAAGTGATTATGCAAAAGATATACAGTGCCCGTAATAAGTTGCGGATTCTAGGTTTCTGTTCAGTTGACATCAAGTGTGAAATGAGGCTTAATGCTGACCAATGTTACAACCAGCGACATAAACAACTTACTCGTAAAATGGACATTGAGATAGACGGAAGAGAGTAAATCGCATGCGTATCCGCGCTTTTATTTGCGTTTTTATCTCCCCCACCAGTCAAAGGGATAATATCCCAGACTTAAATATAAAAGCTTGTTGTATCACATCCCTTTGTTTATATCAGACAGGGTTTAATCGGATCTCTGATCGGATTTAGCTTGTTATCTCGCTATACCGTTTACAAAGCCTACGTGTGTTTGTTTATAATATTACCAATATAGGAATTATTGTTACGTAATAATATCGTTTTAATTAAAATATTTATGCATTTACACATGATGCCGTTATATTGAAAGACGTTTTATTTGTGTTATGGACCATGAGGCTTTCACCTCACCGACCAAAAATGTACTAGTTATTAGGGATTTGAGGTGTAAAAGAAGAGTTTGTCAGTTCGACTGTTAGAATTCATCATCAGTCCGTAACCATCCCACTGCAGAGATATAGGCTTCCCTCATATATGAGGGAGCGTGGGCCATAGTACACCACGCTGGCCCAATGCGGGTTGGAGACTTCACATGCCTTTAAATGTTAATTTCTTAGACATGCAGGTTCCTTCACCCTTTAAGAGCCTTTTTCATGGGGAGTGTTCTGAAGAACTGTTCGAGCTAATACCCGCTGCTCAATTTAACCGATACACTTCTCGCCGAAAATTAATTATAATTGCACAAAATATATTAAATTAAATTTAAAAACTCATTGGTACATGGCCTGCCTGGGGATCGATCTAGGACGTCCCAAATTGGGAGACTGTGTCTCCTCAACTGAGCCACCGATGCTCCTTAATTAGAATAAAGGCCATAGATTTAGGAAAAATATTCGGCGAATGGGCTATTGGCCGTTTTGAGAATGAGACGTTCTACGAATGTGACGTTTGCGACTCTGAGACATTTTGCGAACGGGAGGTTTTACGTTTTACTTTCTCCATCATTGTAATAGGTAAAAACGTTGAGATCCATACCGTATGGATAACTCGGAAAACTGACAATGTTCATTGTTTGGCAACTACCCGCATGCTACCCGCGGTAGCAGCTAGATCTCTTGTCACCAGAGATCTCAAGCCAGTATTAGATGACTGTGATGTTCTCGTTGTAGTCTAATGATTAGACTAGCAAAAAGGACGTTAACTAAATAAATTTTATAAAGGTTCAGAATAAAATTGTGTCAGAAATGTGCCTGAATATAATGTCCTGTTTTTGCCGGGATAAAGGATACGACCCTCGTGAGTAGAATGAAGTCCTCAAACAATGCCCTTCCATAAAGTTATGTTACAACCTACTAAGTTATCTCCGCGACGTGAACAAGCTTATCGTTTTTAATAATGTCCAAATCCACGTATCAATTTAACGATTAATAAATATATACAACGATTATTGACAGAAATAGGAAAATATCAACATTCTTGTACAAATGTAGATGATGGCCAAATCTACACTAATTAAATAAATAGGAAAATAGGCTTTGACATACACATAGCATCATCTAGTTCCGTATTTAGCAATTATGCTTATATTATGGACACCAGATGGTTCAGTTTTTTTTATATTCATTTTATAATTTTCAACGTCTATAACTAGGGTGCAACATGTACAGACATTCACATATTCTCCATGCGAGATTTGAACCCGCGTCCTTTAGTACAGCAGTAGGGGTTTTTCACCACTACAGGCGCCAATTGCAATTTTATAGAAAAAAATTATATAAGAGTAATTAAAGACCGGCACTATAAAGGTAGATAAATGAATATAATCCACGTAAAGATTCACAAAAAACTCTCTGAATAGGCAAATTTAACAAACTCTCTGTTTATGTTTTTAAAATAAACTTTATGATTTTATAACAATGGTAAAAGTGTTTAGACATTTTGTCCGTTAGTATCTTTCATATGTGGGTAATAAATGATCGTGCTAATACCCGTATGAATTCTGAAACATGAAGAGTCCTCGGCACAATGGCAATGGTCTTAATACCTCACAATCCGTACGGACATTCATTTCCTCGGATGCGATTTTGCTATCGACGATTTCAAGATTCTCGTAAGAACTTGAAACTTAAGGTCGCTTTACACTGCATGTAGGTGCAGTTGCAATATAAAATAAAGATTTATATTTTTAAATTTTACACGTGTTCGAGTAAAATGCATAACGTTACCTCTAGTTTTAAGGTCTCTTAAGAACTACACGGGTGCTTGCTCAATGACATTTGAAATTCATTTAAAAGTACCCAAAACTTATTGTGAAGTAAACAACAGCTAAACCCTAAGAACTTCCTGTAAAGCAAAATAAAAATTAATTTATTGAGTTGTCGGTCAATTATGCAGATTTATGCCCGGAGGCTCGGTCCTCAAGCTCATTTTTATGTTCCGTAGGGTGCATTCCGTTTAATTTTCGTTATTCTACGAGTTGCGATTCATTTACAAGCTGTATACTGTCCTACCACTTTTTATGCTTTCGCCACCTTAATGGTTTCATAACTTAGTGAGATACTGGTGCATTAATAATACTGTTTATTTTTCCTGTATATACCTACTATTTAATCTACTTATTTTTAGTGGATGTTTTCCCAGGATCTATGAGTGATCTCAACTACAATAAAAACACTACATTTTTATCAATTTCACCAACTACAGTAGAATCGTAAAAATTACACTAGAATTCAAATTCATCGTTAATTATATAATTTTTTTATAGAAGGAAACTTATTTCTTTATAATTAAAAAAATATTGCCGCAGTCAATGAATGAGAAAATCTATTGAATGAACTGCCTATTCACAGAAATTAATCATCGTGTATTTTTTGCTGGATAAGTTCAATTTATCTGACTGATTCTGAATGATATCAATATGTCTGTGTTTAAAAATGAAGCTCATTCTGTTACTTTCACCGATTCTAATGAACTATTTTGACAATTTTTTAATTGATGTACATGTCTTTTAAACACTGTATTTTGTCACAAATTCTCTTACAGATGCTACACATTTTCTGTATATATATATTACATTTTCGACATGCAAATACACATGTAATTTCCTTTTCCAAGTTGGAAACACTTGGTTCCACTGAACATTAGTTTTATTTCACTTTCGCTGACACTAAACGCATGTACATGTTATAACAATAAAACTTCTATTGTCTCTGGTTCATTGTAAGTGAAAGTGTTAATTATGATATACTACTATATAACTCAGTTTTATTTTGGTTTATGTCGACTGAATTTCCCCACAGTTTACCATTTTTTCCTTTCTTTTAATTTAACTTAATTGTATCGTAACATATTTTATAACATCTAATTGTTTGTGTCGTGATTTGGGTTAAATTAACCTTTCAATTCTATTTTTAACAATAAATTTAAAAACTGTGTTAATATTTTATGTTTAGCATTTTAAGTCGCCCGCGTTTTTTTGGAAATCTTCAAGGATCAGATTTACGTTTTACGATTTCATTCTATTGTATAGATACCGCGAATCAATTGCTATAGGTACTAAATTGGTGTACGTGTCACATTTGATAGTGTTTGAAAGTTTAAGTAAATAAACTAAACACAATAAATGTGCTGCAGAAGTACCTACTATGTGCGATCCCCAACGCACAAAAAGAACCGTCTTTGCACTCGACACAAATTATGTCTTGTGTTCTAATTTGATCCTAGATGCTTTTTTAATTAAAAGTCCTTATCATATAAAAATTTCAGCATGCAAAGCCATTGATCTTTCACCGGACTACCTTATGGAAACGTGTGATCATAAAAAAGTTTGCCACGTTACGTGTGACGCGTCTCTATCGTAGTTAAGCAGGGGTTACGTAACGTTCGCCTATCGGGAATCGATGTCGCTGGCGTGCCGTGTCGCGACGACCATCGTACAGTCGACTGCAAGTTGAGCTTATCAGGTAATTCTTATTAAGCGGCGCTAAGGTTTTAAATTGAACTTATGTTACGCTCTACTTGCGGTCGACTGCAACTTCACTGGCAAACAAATAATTAAACGGTCAACCGATGTCGATCGCCCCACTTTCGCCGGAATCATTGGTTTTACCCCAACATGGGTGTTTTTTTTATGGAAAGTCATGACCAATGACCAAAGAGTTCTTGTAGAAAGTAATATGATATCAACTGTTGCTTGGTATGGATGACTAACAAGATGGAAGAAAAAAATTGTAACCCATCTCATTATACAAATAATGTTATTTTTTTATATATTATTTTCAACCACAGTAGTACACAGTTGAGTATCCGAAAAACAAACAAAAAGTAAACGTATTGTTATTTATGTAAATAATGTTGTAATTTATTAACGGATTTTTAAAATTTCTAGTTCAAGTAGCGGACCTCATAACAACTTATTTCAATATGGGGTTCCGGTTGTCAGATTTTCAGAAAGTTTAGATGCAACCTCTACTGTGAAGGTATCTTTTCGAACTAAAAAAAACATAAATGTTTCTTTACTTATAAATAGCGTTACAAATACAAAAAAAAAAAAATACAAAAAAAAAATATCACCGTGCCTTTATGCTATGCAGCTTTAGAGCTCCTACCTCCAAATAAAATAGCACTGAGATATAGATAGAGAGATAGACGGTACATGCAAAATTAAAAGAGTTCTTAGGTTGTATTAACGAAATCTAACAAAAATTACCACTTCAAAGACACTTATACCGAATGAGTTTTTTTACCGTAAGGAAAAAAATAGGGCATATTAGGTAAGTGAAATAGAAGTTATTGGCATAGAATAGTTTAATATTTTTTTTTCTAAATCGCACGCGACTGCCGGTTATTGATATGCGACTGGCGTGATTCGTAGGGTTCCTATCATGCGAAATTTATTTGGAATACATTTTTTCTCCAAATTTTGTTTATTTTTTTAATTTAATGATGTAATTACGTGGCATTGGCTACAAACGCGACGGTCAAATGACAAAATTAACGCTTTACTCGATGACGGTTTTAAAAAAAATTAAACTACCTATGCCAATACCTTCTATTTCACTTACATAATATGCCCTATTTTTTTCCTTACTGTAAAAAAATTCATACAGCAATCAGATGTTATTTTTATAAGTGCAGAAATATTTTTTTAATTAAATTAAATTTGTCAACGTGGGATACCTGTATCCAGAGACTACGGTATTCTACCTTGGTTACGAAATCCAAAAAAATAGTTATCAAAGCTGGTTGTTACATGCCAAAAATACGTACAGCATCGTTAATAACCGGCTTTGAAACTAGACTAAAGAAAGCACATGGATTACAGGGTCGGGTGGCGATTCACACCACAAACGGTTCGCACCGCGGTGCGAAACGACCCATTCAATTTTTGAAGAGCCCCTTTCGCACCGGTGGTGTGAATCGCCACCTGCAAATTTTGAATGGGTCGATTCGCACCACAAGGTAAATGACCTTTGATTCGGAAGTTGATTCTCTTTCTGACTCATAATAAAATATTTCACCTAGGTAAATAGAAAAGTAGTAAGTAAAAATGTATAAATCATTTTTTTAACATAATAGATTGCTTTACTTTTATTATAAAGAAGTAAATATACTCACTGTGAACTGGGAAATAGTGCCCCATATATCAGTAGCAATTTAACTGGCATGGCAAAATGATTTAGCGAATTTTAGAATTGGCATAATAGCAAAATTGTACCTTTGTTGTAATAGTCTAGCACTGAAACGTAGTCACTCACTATAGGCCTCATTCGAAAGCTCAAGGCCACCAGCTAGCTAAGGAGACGGCGATGCTCGACATTTCACTAGAGATTGTATCAGGAATAAAGAAATCCTTGGTCTTCGATATGTCCAGCGGGTAGTTTAAAGTGGCAGTGGGCAGGGCACATTGCTCGATGAACTGATAGCCGTTTGGGTATTAAAGTTCTAAAGTGAAAAACATACACCGACAAGCGGAAGCATGGACACACTCGTAATTAAAATGCCACTAGTGATCACCCATCCAAGGATTAACCGCGCTAGACATTGCCTAACTTCGCTAATCGAAAACGAAAAGCGAATGCGACTACGCCACAATGCAAAAATGCAATGGTCCCAACCAAATTGAGAACTAAATGTATATTTCCGCTGGGCATCAAACCCATAAACTTTCACGCAGGTGTTAGAAGGGTACGTAGAAAACGCTTGATTTATGATATCGTAGGCATTTATGTTGATATATTTGCAGGAGCGAAGTAGGTACGAATGTGCACTTAGCCGTGACGAATTATGTTTGCTTTAGAAGAAATTCAAGCCATTTGTAACTGTCCGCCAATCCACACTGAGCCCGGTTTGCAGAATGGTTCACTGCAGTCTCACTGCAGCGCTCGCTTGTTAGATGATTATCATAATGATACTTATGATAATACTATTTTGTGCCATGGGAAAATCGCGGGTAAATGCGGCGATCAGACAAAGAAGTGCTGCTGCAGCGCATAATTTTCGCGACTCAGTGAAGTCAAGTCTGTTTTTCTTTTCATATTTTTTTTTTTATTTCCGACAACAAACGTCGGGTGTTATGAGCTGACGGCATTGTGTGTGTATGTGTGTCTTTAGTTCATGATACGATTTGAGTGAGATTTTTTTATATTTTAGATTAAACTAGGAGAAAGGTTCTTAGCTGTATTTGAAGGAAAACATTTTGAAAGATTGAAAAACCAGTTTTAACACAGTTGCTTTGTGTAGTTCCTCGGGAGGTTTTTAATCTTTCAATTTACATTACTTAATCTTAGTTTTTCTTTCTCTAATTCGTAACTTACGTTTCTCACCTCCAGTAGGGTTGGATGGAAGAGATCTCTTTAGAGATAAGCTCACCTTTGTACACATTTTCTAACTGTAATCTATATTTTTTGTGCAATAAAGAATAAAGAATCCGTAATTAATTAGAAATATACTAATAGAGACTTAATAAAAAATAGTACAAGGATAAATATAATATTGTCTAAATTTAAATACTGAGTTTATAGACAATGCACCTTAGGTCGCCCGTCACACGAGCAAAACGTCGACCAGTAAACTCAATAAGGGGGTCTGGTTGAAAACCAGCGCTGAGCAGCAGCTAGTCTCTGTCAGCATTATGCTGAACCAGATCCTTTTGTCACAAAAGTGGTATTGTCCTATGTGTATTTACTAATGTAAGTACCTAATGTTAAGTATATTGCGCAAATAATGTTGTGACAATAAACGATTTCTTTCTTTCTTTCTTTTTATATGAGTATGCATGTTTAAATTATTTCTGAGATATATCTATTGTTCTAATTAGAAAAGATGAATAGTAAAAATGCAAATGTGCACAGCATTCTTGTGTACATGTTTAATTTTACCACCACAATGCATTATTTTTATAGTTCCAACACACTGTGCAATCTGCTAGAACGTCCGGAAAAAGAACAACGTAACAGCTTTGTAGAAATGTAAAATCTAGCATTTAGCGAACAATTTAGAACTACACATGGTTGCTTTTAAAATTGGATTGTGACACGGTTTACTGTAGAAATGTTTTTGCTTTTTTCTGTTAGTGTTACCATGAATGGCGAGAAACTTTTTATCTAACGAACACTGCGCAACTCTGTTAACATGCATGCATGTAACGTAAGTGTAGATAATAGCTTCATTGTGCAATTATTTTAGCCTACTATCCAGTAATAGCTAAGTAAATGTGATTACTCACAGGCGCGCGCGAAACACATTTAGGCCTGTAATAGAGCGCCAACACACGAAGCCGCATGCCGCAACAGTGCGTGGTTCAGCGGATCAAAATTTTGAAAGACGATTAGTAATCTGTTCTGCATATCTGTGCGATAAGGCGGCGCACGCAGCGTCGCAAACCAGGTCGTGCTTTTCACCAGTAGCTCCACCAATTCGCAGCGACGCAGAACTAACCCGTCTCTTCCCGTGGTTGTCGTAAAAGACGACTATGGGACTTTCCACCAAAAACATCTATAGATTCCACGTTCGACCTCATCTTCAATTAACCGCCTTCGTGGCTCAATGTAAACAACATTACATGTTTAAGTACTCGGTTTGGTTGGTGGTAGGGCATTTTAAAATTTCCGCCTGGCTAACTACCACCATCTTATCTAAATCTGCCGCCATGCAGCATTGTTAATAGCATTGTTGTGTTCCGGTTGTCAGAGACAAGATACCCAGTTCCCCAAATGTGCTGGGGTTTCCGGGTCAGTACGCTTCCACCTTCGGCCTCATCTTCGCTTAACATCAGGTGTGATTGAGGTCAAGTACCAATCCGTAAGGCACAAAAAAAAAACAACATCAGGTGTGATTGAGGTCAAGTACGAACCCGTCGTGCATATAAAAGTCGCTTATACATTTCTGTAAATTTCTGAAAGTGAACCGCGTATGTGGTTTCAAATATCAAACTTTGCTAATATTTGGGATATCTCTGACCACGCCGTTTGGGATAAAGGTCGTGACATTATGTATGCTATATAAATGTTCTAAATTATTTAAGCAAGCCTGGAATATTGATTTGAATTTTTTAAGCATTTACCCTCATACCTTAAAGTAACACCGTGTTACCATTCACACTGCATAGAAGTTCATTCTCGTAGTCGTAGTTGAAGTTTGCTAAAGGTAATAAATTCTTCTACCTAATAAGATCTAGATACTTTTCTACTCGAATCTGAACTGAATTACAGTTTCGTATGCTCGAACTAATCTTGATCTTATACGTATTAAAAACTTTAAAGTAAGTAAAAGAAAATGTTCATTGCGAACATAAAAGAATAATGTACTAGCAACAGCTTCTGCCTCCTCTTCTCGTGAAGGGAAATGTAAAATATAGGTTTTCTTTTAACAATGGAGTTTAACAGGATGCATTTCGGTGAGAATGCATTGTAATAATATAAGCTTATTTCACCATCGCCATTTCAGCTTCGGACTACTAGTTTATCACAAAACAAATGGAGTTCCTTCGGTTGTAGAAGAAACAGTGTCAGATAAGCATGAATATCCACAAAAATTTAAGTTACGTACTCTTCAATTGTTTTCTTACTGAGGTTTGCTGGAAGAGATCTTTGTTTAGGCTCGCCTTTTGTATATTATTAATATTGTTCTGGTTTTTTGTTTTGTTTAATGTGTATACATATATGCAATAAAGTGTTAAATAAATATATAATAATATGCTCCTGACTCTGGCAGCAGATCGTCGACATCAAGTGTAGTGTATTGCACTCGTCAAAATGAATCATATGAGCCCAAACTCGAGGGGTTTACTAGTAGCCACTGAAGAGTTTCACCATCCACCTCTGGCTCAGATCAGCTCCAAGAACCCAAGTATTGTCATCAGAATCATATATACATATATAAGTTACATTTCGATACGACAATTAGAAGTTTAAATTAAGTATCAAGATTTGATTACGTTGTTAGTTACAAGTGAAGCTAATAAAAGCGTGTTAAAAATTATATAATTTCATTTTCAAAATTTCTTCAAAATTGCGTCTTTTAGATCATCGAAAACTGCGTAATAAAACATGTAAATGTACTAAGTGAAAGGAAGATGGTAAACATTAAAAATACCTTCAAGGAAAATTCAGTAATAAAAATAAAATTTCTCCCTTCACGGAACAGTAACAAATTATTACAAGGTGAGAAATTTCCTCCTGACATCCATCAAATTACTCTCCCAACATTTTATTACCTGGCAAATAATATAAGGAACTGCCGTAATCCATTTTTCCTGCTTATTGAGCGCCGCGACACCTACGAAGCCCTATAAGCGTTACGGGATGAAGTTGTTATTAAGGCTAATATTACTTGTCCATGAGCTTGCTGTCTCTATTAAATCTTTAGAAATACGTTTCTTAATAAACGACATCATGAAACGTATGCGGTTCCAGATTACGCTCTACTGAAAACCAGTTCGGTAGATGGAGGTTATGAGGGGTAATATTGGGCGCCGTGAGACGTGTAGCAGAGTCGGACTTCGCATCTATCCGTCCAGCAGACTTGTACAGATGTCGCTGAATTAACAACTCCGGAATAAGCTGAAGCTATGTGTTTTATTTAGCGCTCACACGGTTACACTTTTAGATTATAACTATTACACGTACAATACAATATTATTTGAGAATTACTATAAATACACTGTATAACATGACCTCGTCGTAGCAGTTCCGAACAACGACTTTCTTCTGTTTTAGAAAATTATTTAGAATTCCGAATTTTGAATCGAATTCGAATAAAGTTAAAAGTCAAAGAGTATCGAAAAGACAAAAGAGACCAAGGCATCGTCATAAGGTTCACTTTGACACTACGTTGCGACACCGAAAACTAGTCTACTAATGTGCTAACCCTTTTGATTTAATTTAGATTCTTGTTAAGCCCCGATGAAGAACGATATCTAATATGTTATGTTATGTGTTTGACGGTGTTGTGTGTGTGTGTGTGTGTGTGTTTGTGTAAGTCTAGCCTTTATCCATTTTTTTTAATATTTAAGAATAAACTGGGATGAAGGTTCTTAGTCACGTTTCGAAGATATTTAATTATTATCACAGCAGCTTTGTATACTTGGATAATATTATGTTTAAACCCCCAGAAGTTTCAAAATTTTCATTTTATACTATTTCTCTTAGTTCTGTAAAAATGTCATAACGTATTTATGGGTAATAAAAAAGTGGGCTATATTGTACAGCTGTTCCATATTTGTACTTTTATAATGTAATACGATCTTATTAGGCATTCTTTAGATTCATTTTGCTGTTGCGTAAATAGTAACATTGAGAAATAGTGGTTTAGGGTTGCGTACCTCATTTTGGAAATATGGAAACGTGTATGTCGAGATACATTTTATCTGAAACGGCTGGAGGCATCGATCGAATACCTACTAAGGTCTTTCTAGTATAATACAATAAAAATATATTATGGTGTAAAGCTTATTTTCATACTAAAAGTCCCACTGACAGGTCATCAAAACATATAAAATATTTCCCAATATCCTACAATCTTGAAATGTGGCATGAAGGGAAGTCTTGCGGCACAAGTGAAGGAATTAATTCCTTCGTTAATTAATTAAAATAATTAATTTGAAATCCCGTATGGAATTACTATGACGCAAATATTATTTGCAAGCAAATATTTAGGTAACAAAGCACAAATTTAAATTTGTCTGTTTAAAAAGTTTGTCAACTTGTACGGACTCCTCAGAGCACGAGTTCTACTTGCACTTGACTGTCTATTTGTATATTAGAGTGTATAATTAACTATACTTTGACTAATTGGAAACATCCTTTAACTTGAAATTTCTGCGAAAATTTCTTAGGTAATTTTGTTCATCAAATAAATATAATTCAGATAGGTCTCGGTAATATTTCTGGAAACAGGTTTTCATTCGACATGGTTACAACGATGGGCGTCCGCACCCAAGCCTTACATAAATAAACTACCATCAACTCTATCAAATAAACTACCATCAACTCTATCAAACCTGTTCAAAAATTCTGAAAGACTAATGCCTAATGAATTATTTTGTAACTGTACTTAAAAATGTGTTTTTAATTGTAGCTGCGATCATTATATCCGGCCTTTACTCGTAATCAATAACTTAAAAACTGGGTAAAACTAGGTCATCTCGGTATATAGCTGAAACAACTGTTCAGGTATTATTTATAGAATTACACTTTCACCTAACAAGTAGTATTAATGTTACATCATATAATAGGTTGTATATATATGAGGTCAGATATGTTTGCATTCGCTGACAAAAATTTAATGATTGGATGATATATAATTACCTCAATTACACATCATAAGGGTTAACAGATAAATACCTAAAGAAATAGAAGTTTCGGAGGCACTATGCGAGATGAATTTTTTTCTTGACTGGTACCTACCAGTCAGGAAAAAAATCTGTAGTACCTCTACAGAGGACAAAGTAACTTTTATTTCTATGTTCTATGTTAAACATTTGTTCCATAATTCGGAGGTAATACCAACAAAAATTAATATACGAGTGCCTGTACCACTGAATATTTTGTGTTCCTCATGTGAAGAGTATTAAGTATACCTAATTTGGCATCAGGCCAATTTATGAGGAAAGGTAAATATAAATATTTTATTCATGTCTTTGGGCTATACGTGCTATTATATAACTGCAAAATTCTCTACGTCTCAGTCTGAAAACAATGTGTGGGACAGACGGTCGGACGGACAGACACATATTGATTCCATAAGCGTTCCGTGTTGCCAATTTTAGTATGGAGCACTAAAAATGATTAACCTAGTCGTTTCACCACCATACACCTGTCGCACCTGCATGTTGTAGTAAAGGTATTCGTATCACACTAAAGAATGTATGGCTTAATCGGTCGACCGAACACAAGTCATTTAGTTAGACTCACGGCAGTGTGTCAAACCAAGTTCCACTTACCACTTATAAATAATCATGTATTTAAAAACCCAACATATTAAAGTAAATGTATCAATTTTACCTGTGTCATCGGATCCCGAGTTCCCGCACAGGCCTAAAACAGAATTTAAAGATACTTTGTATAATGTTATAGCGATCGATATTTAATTTTGTTTTCGCTCCAAGGTATCGGGGATTATCATAGGGCCTAGGAAAGCAAAAGGTTACATTGAGCACATAAATAGGTAGGATTCAAAGGTTTTTCTTAAGATATTTTTAATATACAAAGTTGGAAGCTCCTTAATGCAAGGGGTGACTACAATCAACCAGCTAAAATCTCCCTTGATAAACTAATATTTAATGTTAAGAATTAAACTGAAACCATAAAAAGCAATGGTGTGTTATAATAAGTGATCTAACATAAAAAGCGCGACATTTAAAGCAAAATTTACAAGCAAAGCATAGCACTATATCTTCTGCAGTTTTCATTTCAAAATTCAATTATCTCACGTGATTATATTAAATTCTCGATCATTAATAAGTTTCGGACGATAAAAATCTCTATTGACTTACTCATTTAACAGAAACGTTCATAAGCCGATTCCGAGAAAGTTTACCGATTCATATTCACCTGCAGTTAACAGCCCCCCAGGGTGACTCATGAAATGGCTTTTCGGCCGGCATTGGAAATCAATAGACTTAACGGAGTGCTCAAAACTTTGACATTTCTCGAAATAAATTATACCTAAGTTAAGAGATTCCAACTGAATTTAACATAAATTTAAAGTTTAGAAAACCCCCAAGGAACTAAACGTTATATCGAGATGTACAAAGCAAATTGACTATTTTAAGTGTACTCTGTGTACCTACAAAATAAAGCATTTTTGACTTTGACATTGTGTTAAAAGTTACATATCTTCGAAAAGGCACAGCCGATTTTCATCAGACACATAGCTAAGATGTTTCCCTTAATTCAACCTTAAAATAAAGAAACCGTACTCTAATAGATCCAAGTATAATTAAGATACATGCGAGCATAGACTGGGAACCAACACACATAAGTACACAAAACTATGTCAAACCCATAGCATCAGTCGTTTTTCGTCGGGGATTAATTAAAAAAAAGTTTAGTAAATAGACGACCGATTGTTGTAGTGGATAGTGACCCTGTCATCGAAACCAACGGTTGCGGGTTCGAATCCTGCGAAGGGTAAATGTTTGTGAGATGAATACGAATATTTATTCCCGAATCATTTGTTTATATAAATATTTATGTATGTTTATCCGTTATCTAGTATCCATATTACAAGCGTAATTGATGATTGGTGTAAGTGTCGGAAATCTTTATTTATTTACGTCCCACTAAACTATAATTTCAGAGTTGGCTTCCGCCTATTGCGGTAATGACGTGAAGCGCACAAAAATCCAATATTATTTCTTGGCTTGCTATCTTTACCTATAAAACTTTATGATACCAAAAACGTGGGAAGTAGGTACATAAATAACTGTAACCTACGGAACCATCCTATCAGTAAAATTGGAGTATTGTCACATTCTGACGTTCTTTATAAATAAATAAATAATAATAAATATCTTTGCACATACACACAGCGCCATCTAGTTCCACACTAAGCAACTAGGCTTGTATTATGGATACCAAATGGTTGTTAAACTACACAAATACATTTTTTTTTGTAAATAAATACATAAATAAATGAAAAACATCCATAACTCGGGAACACATGTCTGTATTCCTCATACAAACATATGCCCTTAGCGGGATTCGAACCCGCGACCTTTTGGTATAACAGTCAGAATTTTTAACCACTACATCAAACAGGTCGTCAAATTTATGATTTACCCTTTGTTATTAATTTTACGTTTGCAGATTATTTGACTTTTGTTTCAATTTAATTTCTAAGTTTATGGGTTGGACGACGAGTTGACATACGTGTGTGTGAGTATGTGTGTGTGTGTGTGTGTGTGTGTGTGTGTGTGTGTGTGTGTGTGTGTGTGTGTGTGTGTTTGTGTGTGTGTGTGTGTGTGTGTGTGTATGTGTGTGAGTGAGTGAGTGAATATTACGATATTAGAATAACATACTACACTCATACTGTAATGACCTTTATCAGAAATGGGATGGCCAGTGATAACCCAAAGTCATGAAGGAAATGCAAAATAAGGAGGTACAGGTTTCTCAACTATATGCTAAAAATTGCGTAATTGGCATTTCAAGTACCTATAACTTTAAATTTAAAAATCGCACATATTCTATATGATATTTGAACTTTTTAGTATGTTTCTCGCTAAAAGGTAATTGGTAAAAGTTTCATTTTAATATTTAAATTATTTCAACTTTTAAGCGTTGGCATGAAGGAATTGGTACTTCAGTTGGCTCTGTATAAGTCAAGAGAAGTTTGAAGTGAATTGTTCTTTATTCTTATTATCTCAGTTAGATGCAATAAATCGTAGATTTTGGTTGCATTTAAGATAAGGCAGTAAAAAAACAATAACAAGCATTTGGTTATTGATTTTACAATTTAGAGAGAATTATTTTCATCGTGCAACAAACTTGATGCATGAAATATTTTTGTTGTCCGTATTTCTACGAGTATGTCACCTCGCTTCGAGAAACAATATGAAGACTTCAAATCCCATTGTTTGACGCCAAAGTGTTTCTGCACCAGCAGTCACTGGCATTTGGCCAAGTTTACACAGTGAATGAACAGATTTCTGTTGAATCTGTTCACATGAATTTGCATTTTGTAAAATTTACTAGATACTAGCTGCGTCTAGACGCAACTGTATTGTAAGTTGTGTGGAGATCTAATAAATATAAAATCTAATAATAAGAAAGCGGTTTTGGTGCCAATGTAACATTAGATATTTAATAAAATTATTAAAAAAAATATTACAATTCCGCAAGTGTCACAGCAAGTTTTCCAGCAGCTGTGTCACAATATTAAAAGTAGGTAGTTATGGTATAACAGATGAAAATAGGTATCACAAAATCACATAAATTTTCAACAATCATTTTTAATTAAATTTTTGTAGTTTCATAACATGATCGTATGTATGTTATGGTACATTCCACAAAAGGGTAGCCAGGAAGACGTTTGCACCATTTAGTTTAATTTTTAAATTTTTTTGCTAAAATAAAATTACTTGCCTATTCTATAAAGATTGCACTCATACGTCCAAAGGTTTCCTGGAAGAGGGCCACCCAATTGCACTCTTTTTTTTGTATTGTTTAGTAAAATGTATTTATTTATTATTTATATTTTCCTTTTGTGCAATAAAGTGTATTTGTATTGTATTGTATTGTAATTGTAGTTTGATTAATAAGGTATCTGAAGGTTACTATAAAAAATTATATACCTAATCTTTATAGAAGCTACTATCTTTACATACATTAAAATTTTTCGAAAGACAACTGGACAATTTTTAGAATTGATATAAATTGACTATTTCAAAATTCACCCTGAACTACTAAACCAATGCAATAATTTGTGAACATGAGTATTTTAGTCCAATCTCCAGGAGTACAGTATACTGAACATATAATAACATAGATAACCCTGTTCCTTGATAGCTATTACCTAATAGGCACCCAACTCACAAGCAGTTTATTTCGCGCCATATAAAAACAGTATGCCATCATTTATGTCGGAAGCTTCATACCAAGTTCAGTATATAAGTCATAACTCTAGCCATTTGTCGTCTCAATAAAAATATTATAGCTTTTGTCTTAGAAACTGCCAATTCGAGTATTTATTGTCACGTGTTTGTTCTGCAGCTTACAAGGTGTGGGCAATCGAGCGAATCAGAATCGGCATAACAAAGGCGTATGAAATTTATCGAAGCCTACAACGTGACTCGCGTTTTCCAAAGCGAATCTCATATTTTAGGAAAACATTGTAATATTATTCTTACCATTTGATTAATTTAATACAAATATTTGACAAAGGTCTTAATAGTATAATATTTTGTTAGGTGGACCATACAAGCGTAATGAATAGGCTTATTTCGCATCTAAACCCATAAATACAGGTAACAGAATCCCCCGGTAAATAATGTAATAAAGGTACGAAGGGCTCAACAAAATGTTTAACTGTTTCACAATCTAAACCTGAGAGCGACAACCGCATCAGCTTTGTACAACTTTATTAAATTAACCATCACTTTGTTGTAATTACAAAGCCGTAGGTATTGTTCGGGTTGTGTGGGCATTGGCATCCCCATAAGCAGGCATTTCAGATACCCGCATGGAGAGGCGAACGTTGGAGTAATACGAATTCAATGCAGATGCAGATTTAATTAATTTATGCCTGTAATTCCTAGGAGACAAAGGATACCGTAGGTATAGATGTAAATGCTTATTAATGGTTAGGAGTCTTTCTTGGGAGATTATTATTAAAAACCTTGTTTATAGTTTTTGGCAAAATTTGTTTTACAGTTTTATCTAAACCGTATATTTTCTTGAAGCCACGGTCAAATAAAAATAATTACGATTACTTGAATAGTTACACAATACAATTGTCATAGTTTGTAAGTAATTGATATGATGACTTTTAGAACTGAAGTAAAACAACTACTAAACAGTATTGAGCATTAACCGCCTCCATGGCTCAATGTAAACAATATTGGGTTTACGATTCGGAGGTCGGAGGTCGCGGGTTCGATCCCCAGTATGGTACATGTTTAAGTACTCGGTTTGGTTGGTGGTAGGGCATTTTAACGTTCGCCTGGCTAGCTATCACCATCGTATCTAAATCTGCCGCCAAGCAGCAATGTTAATAGCATTGTTGTGTTCCGGTTGTCAGAGATAAGATAGCCAGTCCCCCAAATATGTTGTGGTTTCCGCGTCAGTACGCTTCCACCTCATCTAAACTTAACATCAGGTGTGATTGAGGTCAAGTACGAACCCGTCGTGCATAATAAAAAAAAAGCATTCATTGCTTAAATCCCGACTCGCACTTGACCGTTTTATGAACGACTGCAGGCGAGTTTGGCGAAAATCTCAAATTGTGGAAAAGAGACTTGATGATCACAGGACTGTAAGATTCGGGAAACATTAACGCTGGTAGGGGGTTTAGCCTCAGTAGTCCGCATTATAAACGTGATAGCTACTTTCTGACCGAAGTATTGCACCAGAATAGATTGTATATTCTTTACAATCTAAGAGTCTATGAAAATTTTGAAATTCACGTTCCTTTAACGGTTGTCCAGCAACTCAAATAAATGTAAATTTAATTAATAAGTGTACCCTTCAAATTTAAAACAACCCGGTATGAATAATTTGTACAATAATTAATTGTGAACTGAAGTACCTACTACGCCCCGGCTACGCCGTAGTAAACATAATGTATTGCGTGCTACGGTTCTACACAAATTACAATGTAGACCGTAGAGCTTTATTCTAGTTGTCACTACTATTACTTTTCAATACTTGTCACTTCACTTGTTTCAGTAGTTGTCACTACTATTACTTTTCAATAAAATCAAAAAGATTAAGAACTATAAATTGAAAATTAATAAAACCACTGAAAGACTGTGATATCCAAATATATCAACCAAGTTAAAAGTTAGATTATCTCTGAAACGGTTCAATCGTTTTCCATCAAACATGGCTAAAAATTAACTGGTACCGCATCCGTGGCTCAATGTAAACGACATAGGGTTTATGAATCGGATATTGTGGGTTCAATCCCAAGGTAGGTAGGGGAATTTATAAAATTACGCCTGGCTATCCAAGTCTACCGCCAAACAGCAATGTTAATAGCATCGTTATGTTCCAGTCGACAGAGATAAGATAGCCAGTCCCGCAAATAAGATAGGGTTTCAGTATCTCATCTTCATTTAACATCAGATGTGATTGAGATCATGTGCTAATCCGTTATTCATAAAAAAAAACAACTTGCTATCACTAGCTTTCGATATTAAATCGGTTCAGCCATTTTGGTGCTATAATGCCACAGACAGACCTTAGCTTCAAATTTCTAGCACCCCTCTTTTTGCGTCCGGTGTTAACAAATAATATTAACAAAATTGAGAAATGGGAAATTCATGTTCAATTTGACTTCATTAAATTGTCGACCTTGTTATGAGCAGCAAAGGCGGCACTAGATAGAGGTGTTTAATTTTATAAACCATTCTCTTACTTGCTTAACATCATTATTATAGAAACTATTCTGTAGTTGACAGTTTCGAAACTTCTCAACTTAACACAACTTTGCTTCTTGCAGTTTCACTCAGCCATTTCTGAGACAACTTCGGTACGAAGCGAAAACAAAGCTTTTGAAAACAATCTAACATACTGGTGAATAGACCAATTAGTGAACAAAATTGCAATAGTGCGGGAAATATTTCGCCCAATGAAGTGGATGGTGAAGATATAAAAATGATTTATCTACAGAGAAGGAAATTGATAACCACTACGTTTTTCAGGCCGACAAAGGAAAAATAATTTAAGTACCTACCCTTTCCTGAACAGATTCCAATATGTTTTACTTGCGCGTGCATAGTAAAAGTTATGTTCTATCTTTATTAATAAAAACTACTAAGTTGTAAAATCCAATAGTATAGTGTAATTAATCAATTAACTTTGGTATGAAAAGTTAATTTAGTGAACACTCCCTGAATTCCTAAAATTCATACCTGTAGATCATTCATTCATTAGTTTTATTTAATTAGGTACTTACGCTTACTTATGTTGCAATAAATATTTTCTGGAAAGGATTTGAAAACATTTTTCAAAAATCCGCCAATTGCGTGTCATAGTTAGTTTTGTCAAGCCTTACCCGTAGGCCACAGACTTGGCTTACCAACTGCCTTCAAATGAAGACAACCGTGACTGATTTTTACTTAATGTAACCTCCGAAACATTTAAATACTCGTAGGCACCTATCCAATAACTGAACACGTCAAATGTTGTTTAATTTCACTAATCACAAATAAATAGCAAATGCAACTACACCACGAACGCGTGTGTATCGTGAATAGATAACTATTAAAAAGAAAAAAAAGAAGAAAATTAATGATATAAATATTTTTATGTTTAAGTGATTTTTGATAAAAAAAAATTTAAAGGTACCATTTAAAAAAAAGTAAAGTTAGCTGAGTCATAAAGTCTTGGAATTCCTATTCTTGAATAAAACTGTCAGCGTTGTTAGAAACGTATTTAAAATATACTAATACGACGGTGGCATGTGATAAACCATTTTCATTCCGCAACACATGTCATTTCTTTATCTATCATATTTCGATCTGTTACTTTTCTTCTTCTCCCACATTTTTAGTTTTTTTAATTTGTCAAGCTTCATTTTTAGCTATATAGATTGTAATTAGTTTCTTTATTGTAATGAACATGTAACGTTGTGAAGTTTGCTAAATAAAATAAATAAATAAATAAATTACTCCATACAGCACGTACATAGATCTAAAAAGTTATTGGAGATTTTTTCCATTTCGGAGGTGGAGATCAGGGGACCTGAAATACAGGGCTAAAATGAAATACTTAGTTCAGGCATCACTCTATCAAAGATTTTTTGTTTGATTTTTTCTTTTTGTTATAAAAATACTTAGACTTATAATGTACAAATCTTTGTGGGGAAAATAAAGATTATATTATATTATTATTTTTAGAAACAGAGTATTGAAACTGAAATTTTAAATATGTAATAACCCTCCTTCTTGGGGCTGTCGGGTAAAATGCAATATATTCTTTTTATTCGATATTTTGAAAATGTTTGTTACTGGTTTTTAGATCTATGTATCCTGCTTATATGTATAAGTTTAATTAGAATTGGTTTAATCATTTCGGAAAATTTGGACCTGTAACGAATGATATTTTAATTCATTACTTCAAACAACACCAACGTGTTTATAATATTCTTGTTTGAATCATAAAATTTACTGGGAAATTGTTCAAGCCATTACCATACACGGAAGTGTCTCACATTCACAGTTTTATGGTTGAACAAATTGCCCATAAGGCGACAATGTGAATGAAGAAATCTGTCAATTTTGTGCTATTCAGCATATCCGTTAGTGGTAGTGCTGAACATCTGTGCATTCCGTCAGCGAATATTTCAAAGTACTTAATTGTAATAGCCGTTTTATATATATTTTTGTCCATTGCAATAAGTAATTTATTTTTTGTTTTTTATGCACAACGGATTAGACTAGATCGATTGAGGTACTGGCTGTAGAAAAGTGAAAACTTCATTGAAATCGGTATAGAACCGTTTGAGTTACTAAACATGCAGGAAGTTGTATAGATTTGTTTCACGGGTCGATTTTTTTGATGTCTAGTGTGTATAAATCAATCCGAGAGTAACTTTCTAAAAGTGAATGAACTTTCAGAATCAGATCGTAGTTCCAGTGATTACCTCATACACACATGCAAACAACTTACTTCTTTATAATATTAATATAGATATAGATAACTGCCAACAATTTCGGTGCATATATGTAACACGTGGCATTCACTTCTTTAAAAAAAAAATAATATGTTTTTCGTACTATTTTATGTGTTACATAAGCGTCCCACAAGGATCGTTTCGTGGTCGGTTACGTTTTATTTTATTTAACAATGAATGTTTCGAGCATTGTAGGTTCTACTATAAAATACCATAAGATTACCATAAAATATTTGGTATCATTGATGACATCTCTGACCATCGCACTGCACATTACAATCGTAATATAGGTACTAAAACTTAGTCTGGTTAAGTGTCAATGTATTACTTTTACTATGAAAATAAGGCGAAGTAAATATGACTATTCTTTATGCGACCCTACACGTGATAGAGTACAAACTATTAAGGTTCTTGGCACATTACACACTAAATTAACACTGGATACACATGTCGCAAATATTTGTAGTAAGCCACATAGATTGTATGGTTTTGTTATGCGTGCTAGTAATAATTTCAGACGTCCAACTACATGCCTTCGTTTAAATAAATTAAATGAGGGCAATCGTTAAACTAAGACAGCGGCCTAGAGGGACGAGTTAAAAATACTGTCAGTGGCCACTAGTCTGGGCCCGTGTGGTAGATTATGGCCCATTCCCTCTCCCAGTGAGTAATGGTGATGATGATTCTTACAGTTTTTAAGAGTCCAAAAGAACCTCCTACGTTGTATGCATTCCAAGTGTTATCGTAGTCGACTAACATGTTTTAAATTATTAGATGAATATAAATTACTCTACAAATCCAGGACTCTACAATTACTAGCTACATTGAGCTTGTAATTGTATGACTGCACTGATGTCGTAAATAGTAGTCGTTAACAGTCAGATTACATATTCGAACCTACCGCATCCCTCGACTTTACCACAACAACTACACCCCGCACGAATACAAATAGATGCTCACCATAGACAGAATAGTAGTAGACCAAACATTAACATGCTTATGCTAAAGTTCACGCGTATCCCATGTTGCTTATGTCAAATACGACACTTTTTCCAAGCTTTTATTTAGCTTGTAATGTTTGTATGAAAGTAAGTAGTCCGTTTCAAAATTTGCAAACCAGTTTTCGACCACTTGTTAGTATCTTATTGAACTGAAGTTTGGCACAATCATGTAAGTTCGGTGACAATTCAATATTATGGTACCACATCACATGATGGTGTCGGGGTAAATGTACTGGAAGTCTCTAATGGCAAATGGCACGATAGTCGAATATGGGCTAGTTTGTTTAGTTGCTGAGCACTTTCCTTTACACCTGATGACGAGGTTCTGAAGATGGAACCAGAAGATTACAACTGGAACTCCTTGATGGAAAATCCAATTTCAAGACCAGTAACATAAAGATGTTACTGGTCTTTAAACTAGAATAATATGTGATAATCATAATGCAGTATAAAGTGCTTGTTTTTTAAAGTAACTTTTTACATACAAATATTCAATTCGTAATCTGACAAACCACACAATTGGAACCCTTTTCTAAGCATTAACATGACATACGTCAAAGTCTTAACATGGCTAATAGTTGTGTATAGAAACTGGCTAAGCTATTTAATTCTTATGTTCCGTTGATAATATTTATACGTCTGTGGCTGTCACCAATGTTTCGTCCGACTGACATTTCTAACGGCTATTACTAGCCTAATTAATTGCCATCTTGTGATGGCACTTTAAGAAAATCGGTATCAGATAAACTCTGGAATATCGTGCCATGCTATATCTTAATTTAATTATGGCGTGAAATTTATACAGTGCAGACTGATTTAAATGAAATATTCTGTTAAATCGTTTATCACTGCCACCTCTAAATGATTTTATGCTTATATGTATAACCTGTGATCGACAGTGCTGGTATCATAATTATTTACTTCAAATATACAATACAATACAATACAATACAATACAATACAATACAATACAATACAATACAAATACACTTTATTGCACAATAGATAAGAAAATACAGTTTCAGAAAAGTGGTAAGAATAGAATGTACAATTTGGCGACCTTATCACTAAAAGCAAAATATATAATAATAAATGAAAAAAATTATGATAACAATTCCCCTTCAGAAACATTATATCAAATAATATGGAATAAGAGAAATCCACGGAAGCTTTAAAGTTGCTGCGGGCAACTAAATGCAAATTTTATTCAGTGAAGCGATCTATGCAAACACAGAAGTAATTAGCAGGATAATTTCTCCCATCTATTCAAGCTCATGAATTTAAAATCAATAACTTACATATTCTGTATCAAAATATAGATTATACATTTTGCGAGATTAACAATTCTATTACTAAGTAGTTACTTGCTTCCGCTAACGTCTATTAGTTTAAGTTTTATCGTCCAACGGCAATTATCTACTAAAAGAGTCAATTTAGTTTTTAAACATAAATAAAATATAAAATTGTTAAAAAAAAAATGCTCACGCTCTTTAGAGATTTTTTTTATCTGTATTTATTTATAGAGGGTTTTAATTCAATGCCACTCTCATCGTGGCTCTCTTTTGTACAAAGTCAGTCTTAAAGAAAAATTAAAAATTAAAAAATGTTTATTTCTTCCTTTAGGAATCACATGTAACGTATTGTTAAGATTTCTTTTTAGGTATAAGGATACCTGTGCCAGAAAATCTTGCTCTTCCTTAACTAATCATAGTAAACATTGTAATTATTAATAGATTAGTTACTACCACTTATTTTTAAACAACTCTTATTATTATTTGAGTGTGTGTGTGTTTTTGTGTGTGTTTCGGTTATGTTAGCTATGTCCAAGGTATACAATGGCATATTACCTCATCTTATGCCAATTACAGATTAATTCTTTATATTATCATAAATAAATAAATCATCCATTACAAAAGATTCAATAATCAGTCGTGTACACAAACAGCACTGTTGTTGTATTGGCCCGTCACTAAGGCTGTCACACACTGACATGCTTGTGATGAGAAATATACATGATATGCCAGAATGTATCTTAAAATCCCAGGATCTTCATTTCACATTTTCATATCCTCTGGATACAAGCAGAAACATAGACTCGAATACATATCTTCTCAGATGTCCGTGATTATTTTGAGGCAACTTCCAAAATCTTCTAAAGGTATATCCAAATTTGCCTGGGCTTTACAAGTGACACTTTTCATAAAAAGGACACGGCTCGTTGGCTCACATAAAATAAAAAATCATTATTATCGTTCTATATCCATCGTCGAGTTGCGTAAATAAATGGCAAAGCCGTTAATGGTGAAAGCTCGGAGCTTTATGCAACCGGTAGAGCTTTCAAATCATGAGAATGGACACTTTGTCCACGGAATCCGTTGTTCGCATTGTTGCGTACTTTTATTGAGTTTATTAATGATGGGCTCTGTGGATTGCTTAGCATTTACACGACACCTATTCGTAAGGTATCAAAGTTTTCCTAAATATTTAGTATACTGTATTACCATAATTTTGCTAATTCATCAGGATTTGAAGCGAAGTTATTAAATCTAGATAGCATTTTACGTTCCATGTGGTATCGGCATGTAAAAAAAAGAACAGAACCAAGCCGTCTCTTTATTTGGGTGTATTAAATAAATAAATAAATTGTCCCAAATGAGGTGGTCAGAGATAACCCAAACAATAGTGTTTGGGTGTTCCAAACATTAAAAGTTTAATGATTGAAACAACAACCACGGTTCACCTTATGAAATATACAGAAATGCACAAGTGACAGGGGATGATCGCATCGCCGTTGAAACGTGCAAATCTATATCTATATATTTTAGTGGAAACTCTCTTAGTCGCCTTTTACGACACCCACGGTAAGAGATGGGTTAGTTCTATTCTATTTGAGTGCCGAAACTACACAGCTCTAGTATAAAACTAGTTGCGGCAAATTAATTAAATTTATTTTTTACTTCTACTTATACTTTTAACATTTAATTTGTTCGAGTGGATCCACAAACAGTTACTAGTTTACAGTTAATGTCAAAGGACATTAGCGTTACTTAACTACAATCCGTTACAGGCTGTTAACCGCGCCATGCACCATGAGTACTAATAGTCGCTCTTAAATCTCTTTATGCTCTTTTGTTTACCAGTCTATTCTATATATGAGTATAAGACATCAAACAAGCGAATGTGGTTAAATTTTCGAACGAGTTACGCCGACTTTGTGATAGAATTAACGCTGCGCGTTTACCCGTAGCGTTCTAAATGGAATTGGCTCGTCTAATTATTTAACTGGTTCATATGAGCACGGCATTGGTGTGATTCTGATTTTAAATTTAATAATGGCTATTTTGTGTCACTTCACTTAGTAGTAGTAATAGTCAGTCAGTCTCAGAGGACGACTCAAAGTCAAAGAATATTATTATCTATTCTTCAGTAATATTTTTTTTATCCACAGCGGATTAGCACTTGCCCTCAATCACACCTGATGTTAAGTGAAGATGAGGCCGAAAGTGGTAGCGTACAGACCCGGAAACCCCATCTTATTTGGGGGACTGGCTATCTTATCTCTGACAACCGGAACACAACAATGCTATTAACATTGTTGTTTGGCGGCAGATTTAGGTAAGATGGTGGTAGCAAGCCAGGCGGACATTTAATATGTCCTACCACCAACCAAACCGAGTACTAAATATGTACCCCGCTGGGGATCGAACCCGCGACCTCCAAAACGTAAACCCAATGTTATTTACATTGAGCCACGGAGGCGGTTAAACCTCTTTTGTTTCAATCACTCTTATAAGGTTGATAATACATGCTCGTGAGTTTAGGATACTCTTGACTTGGTCTTTCTTTAAGACGTCCCCGATTTGATCATGGTACGTTCGTCGTGGTCTTCTCCTACTAACACTACCATTCGCTTTGTATATCTCTTTCGTTGGTGTTTTTTCATTCATCCTCGCCTCATGTCTAAACCATCTCAACATACCTTTTTCAATCTTTGTCACTACTTGTATTATGTATTCAGTAATTCTATAGCAGACGTCTAGGTATATCTTTCAATAATCTTTTTGGGTATGTTATAAAGCAAAAATGCAGCCCATGTGCACATACCTATACACACACACACACGTCACATATCTTCCAACAAAGACAAATATTCCGGCCCCATTTTTCTCTAATCTAAAAATAACACTTACTCAAAAGATAATAAATTCCTGAGGACCATCAAAATTCAGCGTTAATACCACTTAGAAATGTAAATTGAAATTTCACAAATTAATTCAGAAATATTACTGAATTTCTTGGGGCAACATGATATCCTCTGATATTTTTTGTGCTGAAAGTATAAAAATAATTACAATTGTAACGACAACACTTCTTCCTTCCATCTTACTCTTCTAGCAAATCTCTTCTGGGAGTGTTAATTAAATAATATGTGTATATGTATATGACCAACAGAGATGCTATGAACTCAGTCAGCAAAAAAAATACAAACGGCCGAATAGAGAACCTCCTCATTTTTGAAGTCTGTTAAAAAGCACCAAATACGTATGAAATCAATAGATGATTACCTACGTTGTGTTGTTATACAATAGAATACGATTCGATACAATACAATATAATATATTTCAAATGCACTTTATTTTACATGCATGTATAAAGTCACGCCTGATTCCTGTAGGGGTAGGCAGAGACCACACATTTCCACTTGCTACGATCCACACACCTCTTTGGCTTCAGCCACTTTCATAAAGTATATATAAAGTTGTTCAAACATGCTCGTCGGTTTAGGGTACAATTGCCTTGGCCTTTCTTTAAGACGTATTTAACACGTTTATTGTACAAAACGGAAAAATACATTACACAAAATTTTACTATGAGAAAGTACAATTAGGCGACCTTATCACTAAAAGCGACCTGTTTTATTTTACTAATTTTATTGTTCGTTAGTTGCCCATATATATATGCTATTCTTCCCTCTTTTTTTATTTTTTTTTAACAATAATAAAGAAATCTCACAGCATGACATTCGTATTGTTGACAATGATTTGTGAATACGTAAGCCAATTTCGAGATTCCACTTTTTGCCATACAGAATTTACAGATTGTAAAGTCAGCCGTTGAGTGTAGTGCATGGCTGAGTGTATAATGTAGTGGGTAGTGCATGTGAGTTGAGTGTATCTGTAATACTAAATGAAAGATGCATAATAATTGTTGACTATACACAATGGGTTAACTATACCAAGAAGTCGCTTAGGGCGCTGTTGAGGCTACCCCGCTTTTGCAGTGCCTCGGCAATGTTCGCACATGCGGAGGTAGACAGGTTCAGCGTTGTTATGCGTAAAAAAGCGGGCTCCTTATTAGGCAAAATGCGCGAAAGCAGCAACAGCATCCTTAGGGCAATAGACGATAGCGGGGACTGTCCAATAAACGCACACCTCATTCAGTGTACTAAGTCCCTGGTAGTTTTTAAGTACTAACCTTTGACTTTAAGCTTTTACTAACAAAATGTTATCCGAAAATAAACATTTTTATTTATTTATTATTTAATATGTTAATATACCTATTATAAATACAATATGTAAGGATGAATACCTATATAATTTGTTTATATTTTCGATTTATTGACATATTTGTTGTATCTTAACAATTAACTTAAAGGATATTAGCTAAAAGTCGAGTTCGTTAAAGTTATTGTTCGAAATTACATTTCTACAATTTCATCGGAAAACATTTGGTCTGAAAGCAAGTCGGAGTATTTTCAAACTTAGCATTTTACTGTAGATATTGGGTTTCGATTACCAATTACTTCCGCTGTTTATTTCCATTAGGAAATCAGAAATTTTAATATACCATTACCAGCTAATTACGCTCGAAGTTTGGACTTTGTTAGAGTTTGTGTATTTTTAATGTACTCCTCATAGAAACTTATTTATCCGGTTTCATAATATATACGCTTTTTAACTCGCAACGTAAAAAGAGTTGTGAATTTGTAGTTCGAGAACGACTGCATTTTAATGTTTTAGTTGTTTGGAAACGCTTTATTGTACAAAGTAACACAAGTAATAGATTTAGTCAGAAAAATGTACAAAAGCGGACTTATCCCATGAGGGGAAAGGCCCGTAGACCAAAATTGTATAAGACATAATGGGTTGAGCATACACACGAATACACTTAACAGCTATCTAATTAAACCTACGCTTATTTATTTAGATAATAGTATTAAATACTTATATAGCAGATAGTTTTTATGGAGCATAATGTTATGTAGTAGATGCATCTTCTAATGTCTCAAAAACTTCTAAATTTAACTATAACTTAAAATTGAAAATTTGGATAATCAAGCAATTAACATTGCTGTTTGGCGGCAGACTTAGATAAGATGGTGGCAGCAGGCGGACTTTTTCGAGATGCCCTACCACCCGCCAAACCAGGTATTAAACGTACATGTACACTATACATAACACGCTCTCAAGATAATTTTATAAATTTAAATTATGTTATATAGTAGATGCATCTTCTAATGTCTCAAAAACTTCTAAGTTTAACTATAACTTAAAATTTGGATAACCTTCGAGAAAACAAGCGATTAAAATAAAATGGTTGAACCGATTATGATAAGACATGTCCAAGGACCACCACTAGAACCTGCATTCAAATAAAAAGAAATCTCATCTAAATTAATTGACCCGTTTAAGAGTACGGTGCCACAGAGCGGTCAAACTTATAACACCCCTTTTTGAGTCGTTAAAAACTGATAGTTAGTACGACTGCCAACATGAACAATTTGTTACTTTATTATTATCAATGCACATATGAAATTCTTCTGGTTATTGAACCACAACCAGTTTATTGACCGCTAGGGGCATATGTTTGTATGATGAATACAGACACGTGTTCCCGAGTTATGGATGTTTATCATTTATTTATGTATTTATTTACAAAAAAATGTATTTATGTAGTATATCAACCATCTGGTATACACAACACAAGCCTATAGTTGCTTAATATGGAACTAGATGGCGTTGTGTGTATTTTTTTTTAATGCAAGTTTTATTTTAATGTATGTCCAAGGATATTTATTTATTTATTGAAACTGTAACCGAAACACAATTATCTCCGTTAATATTTGAATGTTTGTATGTAAACGCTTAAATGTTCCTTATTTATTATCTCTATCGGTTTTACTAGAAATTTATCATAAATGTTGAATTTCAATATCACTTTAAATTACAAAGGAGCAATTAGATTATTTCTCTTACTATATGAATAGTTTAAATTTTTAGACATCTTAACTATCGGCATAGTACTATAATAATTGTATTTAAAAAAATCAAGTGGTTAACTTTCTTACTGGGTAGGTAGTCTTAGTACAAGGCAAACCCTAAGCTGTTTCGACGAAATGGGGAGCCCTACTATAAGAAACTCTTCCTTGAATTGAAATGGGCACTTCTTTCTCGAATTGCTGACGAATTATTTTCACCAGCCTTTGTTCTAAAAGTAACTTTTCCAACAACAAACTAGTTCAATAAAATTAGCTTCACAATTTCTCTTTGAACGTTTCCTCTGATCCATTGTCCATCCATAACCGCCTCCGTGACTCAATGTAAACAACATTGGGTTACGATTCGGAAGTCGCGGGTTAGATCCCCAGCGGGGTACATGTTTCAGTAATCGGTTTGGTTGGTGGAAGGGCCATTTTAAATTACATTAACATTAAATTAAATTACATTTTAAATATCCGCCTGGCTAGCTACCACCACCTTATTTAAATCTGTCGCCAATTCTGTCCTGTTCCGGTTGTCAGAGATAAGATAGTCACCTCCGACCACATCTTCATTTAACATCAGGTGTGATTGAGGTCAAGTACCAACCTTCAGTGCATAAAAAAAATTGTGAGTATTACCAACAAACCGGTAAACAGTAGGAAACATATATATAGGTATATCCTTACTTACACAGTGATTATATTCGTGTACACGAAAAATATTACGAATGTGACTAAATGTCGGTGAAATAAATTATTCATTGTATTTTTTATACAGACAGAGAAAAAAATGTGTTTCCGAAGTGGCACATAATCGTCAAAGTTAATAGCGGCATTACAAATAACCCTTGGCGCTTCGTTTAATATTTGTTTTCAACGTGAACATTGCAACTTTTACAATTATATATACATACATATTATACGTACACATAACTCTACATTATAAACTTTTCAGTTGTTGGACTTGAGATGAGAGGAAACAATGTACAATATTGGTTACTTTACGTATTGGTTAAGAGGGCTTAATCCGTACCACTCGACAAGCCTTAAAGATAATTATAAGCAAAACCTGCGACAACTTATTTTATTTCATCATTATTTTTATTAGTTAATTGTTACATAGATCTACAGTTTTGACATTTTTATTTGACTTAAAGTTACTTAATTTCTTCAGTTTGACTTTTAATACTATGCAATTTAGACTCACTAACATAACGACTCGTATATTATATTACTGAGGATTGTTTTATTGATACCTATATAATAATAATGTAAAAGTACCAATTTTCTAGTAATATAATTAAAACGTTACCCACTCAATTATAACGATAAGTATTGTCAGTAACATAATAAGAATCACTAATTGGCATAAGTTAGGTATTAGTTTACTATAATATAATTTCTGCAATAATGCTGTTGATTCTATGTAAATAAGTAAATAAATAAATAAATAAAAACCTAAATGGATGTTATCGGGATTCACGATTAAAAAAAAAATTGGCCGTTTTTATCAATAATATGAAATTCTCTAAAACAACCATTACATTATAGGCTTCTCGAGTGCAGGTCAGAGCGGTTTTAATTATTTAAAGCCTAATGAGGTTGTTTGAAAACCGGAGCCACATACAAAATCCATAGTTTAATTCTATCTATAGATTTATAACATATCTTGTCTAAAGAGTTTCATTAGCAAAATGAACAAATTAATAAAATATGTATAAAAAAACCACGTGGATGCAACAATAATAAATCAATTTGTCGATTTCATGTCATAATTATCAAAGTTTATAGATTTTCAAGATTGTCATGCTTTCCCGCGTCACTGGCAATTCCTTATTATGATCCTTAGCTTTAGGCAACCAGTCGTTTTCAGCTGCGCGATGCAGATCGTGGAATGAGTCCCACACTCCGTTTGCCTAGTTGCGATTTCCACTCCAGAACGGCTTGCTCCAGCGATTATCTCCTAATTATTTTGTTAGGTATTAGCGCAACTGCTCGTATTGTTTTAATGCGGTACAATGTGGATAAAACGCTCATTTTGATAATTCAGAAATGTAACACCGCATGCAAAATAAATTACGTAAGAAAGGTCTAGAATTCCAAATAGCACATTAACTGCATTTAAATTAGCTACAAATAGTTGCTCTGGTGCCAAGATTTCAATTAGTATTCACATTTTGTGGTACAAATACGTAAGTACATTTTGGAAGCCTTGCATCGGGGGATTACTTTGTGCAATATTGTGCTGTGTGGTGTCGGCACATAAAAGAATGGGACCACGTAAAAGGCCACTAACGGACTTTCCACCAAAAACATCTATAGATTTGCACGTTTCAACGGTGATGGATTCTCACCCTGTCACATGTGCATTTCTGTATATTTTAAATGTGAACCGTGGATGTCATTTCGAACACTAGTGTTATTGTTTGGGATAACCCTGACCACCCCAGTTGGGATATTAGGGGTCGTGACATTATTTTAATCACCGGTTTTACTTCACATTGTAAATAGACAAATTGTATCATTTGTTTCTATGATTAACTCTGTAACATTTCTATGCCTTATTATATTAGCACTTCCATCATAAATAGGCCAAAATCCTCAGAGGGAGTAGAATCGACATTGCTTAGTAGAAATAATTGATTGCCGGAACATGACCCGATTAAGAGGGAGAATACAAACACACATGTAGATGTGTGTAGCTCCACAAACAATTCTGATTGAGACTCTCCTGGTTTGCTACAACCTACATGCCTATATAGATTTGTCGAGATCTGTCTCAGGTTCCACGGAATTTCATTTTGTTTTCAATATTCACTTTCGCTAACGAGATCTGTGGTATTATATAAGTATTTCTTTCTTATAGCATTTAATGAAAACGGTAAGTCAGTACTTTTTATTTTTATTATATTATTATATTATATTATAATAGATAAGATAAATGAAGATGAAGCGTTGCGCAGTCGCATTAGTCGTTTTCGATTAGCAAAGTTAAGCCATATATGGCGCGGTCACTCTTTGGATGGGTGACGATTAGTGGCATTTTAAATAGTCGCACGTTAAATAGTCGGTGTCGGGTGTTTTCAATTGAGGCAGTCGTTAAACCATAATTCAGTGGCCTACAATGGCGGCTTAAAATACTTGCTGTCAGGTGGCCACTAGTCTGCCACCAATAATACACTCTGGCTCAGTGTGAGTAACATATGCTCCAACAGTGGGAAAGAGTAAGGCTGATAATGATGAAATACTAAGGGCTACTTAATAAATCTTTTTATATCAAACTTAGGGCATTCCATTTTATACAATTTTTATTTTGAAATATTCAACTCACATTTTTAAGTGAGACGAGTTGCTATTAGTCTCCACTTTCCTAAAATTAATTGCAATTTTGAGATAAAAAGTATTTTGTTTAACCTATGTGCCAAAAATCATCTAAATTGGTTTAGTCGTTGCAACAATTTGATTGAGTAACAACAATCCAAACATACAATCTGTCGCATTTACAACAAACAAATTACAAATAAAAAAAGTGTATTGTATAAACCACTGAGGAAAATAAATAGATATAGTCTTACTTACACGAAAATATAATATTAGAATAAATAAATTAAAATGAACACTGGCATCTGAACTATGATTAGTTTGATTGTTTTTGTCGATACTAACTCTCACTCTTGTGATGCATCATCATCATCTGATTTAAGAGTCACGATCTTGTCGGTGAAGATTTTGCCATATCTCTCTGCTCTCTACTTTCCTCTTGACCTAATACGACACGACGTTCAACTTCTCTTTTATCTGCTACATGTAGCTTATACTCGGTCTTCCTCTATTTCTTTTCCCCTCTATTCTTCCTTCTATTTTTTTTTTGGTCTTGATGAAATCATCGTGTCGTATACGGCGTCCGAGCATTTTCCCTCTTCTATTCTCAATTACTCCCAACAATTTCCTTTTTTCCTTTACTATATTTAAAACCTTTTTTTCCTCAATACCAAGGCCCCTAATTTGTTTAAATAGGTACATACTGTTCTCACGTACGGACGTTAATCTATTTTTATCTTTTTTTACCAGTTAGCTCACCCTGTTACAAAGCGAAATTTTCTAGCAAAATTACGAGTGAAACTGACGTTCGGTGCACTCGTTCCCCACCCAACGTACATAATACTTCCCACATACCTATAATACTGGTAGTAAAGTTCTTTGTGAATCAGCCAATTTAGCTGAAATATGTTTGAACTAGCTCAAGTAAAGCGATATTACAGATTCAATGGGCCCAAAGAATGATAAAAGCAAAATTGGTGCCAACACCGTCTCCGTTGATATGCTATCTCATTGACGAAACGTCGGGCCTTGGTTTATATTACGCTTGTATTTTACGTTCGTGACCTTGACAACCTTACCTTGACTTACTTTCCCAGTTTATATAAACTGTTGACAGAAAGCTAAACTATTCAAAACACTCGTATCGCTGAAATGTTAAATGTTTTAGTAACAGTTTCTATACGAAAATCATAACGTACTCATACAATGCAAATATTATATGTATATAACGTTGATGTTCAATTAAGAGACCGCCTCCGTAGCTCAATGTAAACAACATTTATATTTAGTACTCGGTTTGGTTGGTGGTAGGGCATACATATTAAATGCCCGCCTGGTTAGCTACCACCATCTTATCTACATCTGCCGCCAAACAGCAATGTTAATAGCATTGTTGTGTTCCGGTTGTCAGAGATAAGATAGCCAGTTCCCCCAAATATGTTGAGGTTTCCGGGTCAGTACGTTACCATCTTCGGCCTCATCTTCACTTAACATCAGGTGTCAAGTGCTAACCCGTTATGCATAAAAAAAGAGAAAAAAGTAAAGGACCAGGCTTGTCAAAATTTGGTTGTGCATTATACCACATCCGTGCTTTCTTATTTGCCATTTAATAAATATCAATTGTGAAACATGACTGACTCGCAAAAATTATGTCGGGTAAAACAAAGGCGAATACAAGTACAAACATTATGTTACGCAATATCTATGGGATAAATCCGCCGTTGTACTCAAATTCTGTACCTTTGTAAAACTCTTGTATTTTAATTTATACAATAAAAAGCAACTATTTCTCTGAACATACCAATGCTGCCCTCATAAGGCCAGGAATAACCCAAAAATACGCGTGTGCGAAAAGGTACACAATATACAGTTATTATGTTGGTCCCGGGGCATAGATAAGCATTTTACGTAATTCCGGGAAATGTACTTGGTGGTAATGCCTCGAGCAAAGCATGTAACGAATTTTTCAAACTTTATTCTGGCTACATTTACATTAGACTTGTCACCTCTTACGGTGGATGGGATAAAAGCAGGGTTTGTAACCGGTTTCGAAAATACCGGTAAATTAAGGTTAGTACAAACATTATGTTACGCAATATATATGGGATAAGTTCGCCGTTGTACTCAAATTCTATACCTTTGTAAAACTCTTGTATTTTAATTTATACAATAAAGCGTTTACATTTTAAACTAGTTACAAAACAAGATACAATATACTTCACATTTTAAATCATTTTCAAACTAGTAACTTTACTAATAAATATGGGATTTTAGAATAGATCGCGTCCGAAATGAGATCCAAAACCTTAATAAACCGGTTTAATCCAGACACACAGTACACGATTTGGTGTTGTTTGAAGTTTGTAATGATAGAGGCGGCGTCGTCGGTAAGTGCGAAATGGAAACACTTAATACCGCTTAATTGATTTAAAATTATCCTTAAGAAAACCAGTTTTATTAAGGTTAAGGTAGAGCCAAACCAAACTAAAATATACCTTTGTATTTGAAGCTGATTTAGGTTTAATAATAAAAATAAGCGCTGAACTGGCTGAATAGAAGGCGAGTAAGACGACATTTCAGAAATCCCGGATCGCCAATCCAACAACACAGCGTAACGATAACGTCTGTTTAAATCACGCTATGGGAAAGGTTTAACGTCCAGCAAAGAGGTGGTACACACATCAATCAATCGATCAAATTATTTTATTGTGACACTGTTCACATCACATAATTAACAATCAAATAAAAAATTTCTCAACATGTCACTTGCATTTTATACAAACGTTCAAGGTCAGGACGTCTCTCCCATAACCAGTGGTCGTGTCCTTTTCATAAATTTATAAAATTAAAATAAATTTTAAAAATAAAAACGTAAGCTAAACCTACAATATTATCTAAAAGAAATCTTCTTATTCGTTCACCTGTATTAAATAAAATAACTGGTTATACACAATAAGAAATGGTATAATTTGCAACTAATCATTACAAAAAATGTAGTCCGGTGCACAAGTAAAATTGCATGTAGCGAACACAATAACAAGAGTTCCAACTATTCGAAGTCAGATGTGAATACTTTTGTTTCGGGTAGATTTGTATTAGCCGGGAATTAGAATTGTTCCTTTCATGTCACCTCTACTCTATAAAATCTTTCTGCGTCCATGGCTCAATGTAAACAGTATAAGATTTACAAATCGGCGGTCGCTGGTTCGGTTCCCAACGGGGTACAAGTTTAGTAGTCAGTTTGGTTGATGGTAGAACATTTTTGAATGTCCGTCTGGCCAGCCAACACCATCGTAAGCCTGCCGCCAAGCATCAATGTTGTCTTGAATGATTGAATGCAAGCACTAACCCGTTATGATTTAAACGTAGAATGTCTTCAAATGTACAATTATATAGAGTAGAAATTCAGTGATAAAGTACCATCATCATCATCATCAGCCTGTAAACATCCCACTGCAGGGATATAGGCCTTCCCTCGTATACGTACGTATTATAATGGCCTTATCGGAACCATCAGCCTAACATAATTTCCCTATACATAAACATCAGTTATTTAATACGTAACACAAAATCGATAGTGTATTTACCGTGATATAGTTCACGTTAAATACATAGAATATAAATATAATGCCTTAACATTAGTCTTCGACCAATATTATTTACAATATCGATAAAAATCTGTAATTTGTATCCCAAAACAACGGTTACATAAATATCTTGCAGACCCAGCAGTAGAAGGCCCGTACCGTACAATGTTTTATGTGAAATTATGGGTTGAATATAGTATTGCCTTTTCTTTGATTAGGTAATATGATATCAAATATTTTGCTTAAGTGTATGGCAGTTTGTTCATAATGTTTCGTTTCCGAGTAGTTTTCGTTTAATAACTCTATTTGGAACTCGTATTCAATTCCTAAGGCAAACCCCGATTCAGTATTACTCTAATAAACTATCTCGAATCTAGATAAACTTCGTAAACCGAACAGCAAAGGCATAGAAATCCCTTCCGGCATCAGTTTTTCCGAACTTCTACAATCTTGGTTCTTAAAGCGAAAGCTGAATAGGCATTTACTGAGATCGCATGTTTCATCTTCAATCATATCGTCACTTTCCATTAGGTCATATTATGGTCAAATGAGTATTCAATCAATCATACAGAAAGCTGAAGTACCTATACATGTTAGCTTAATTTAATAACTTTATGCCTTATGAACGCTTTTCCGTATAACTTTTTCCTATGATAGAGCTTCGTTAATTAAAGTTAAATAGTTTTATGTATTTCTACTCCCAAATGATATATGAACTATTTTTGGTAATCACATAATTAATATTTCATTACCAATTACCATAGATGCTGTTTAGTTACTACGTTCCGTTTATGCCCTCAGATTAATATTGGTTATTACAATCTAAACATAGGCTTTTCTCCTTGCGAATAATTAAATATGCCACAAGACCACAACGATTTCGCTAGCCTCACCGGAAGGGGCGAACTAGGTAATCCTAAAAATATTAATTTAAAATAAGAAATGAGCGCAATACCATAAGAATGGGGAAAGAACTATTTATGAAGTAATAAATTAATAAATAATATAACTATTATAAACAGAAAATATAGAAATCCCCCAACAGACTATGATATCAATGACAGCAATGTTGTGTTCCGGTTGTCAGAGATAAGATAGCGAGTTCCCCAAATATTTGAGTCTCCGGGTCAGTACGCTTGCACCTTCGGCCTCATACTCACTTAACATCAGGTGTGATTGAGGTCAAGTGCTAACCCGTTGTGCATAAAAAAAAACAATCAATCAAATACGTTTTATTGTTTAAATAAGGAATTAGTTTCATCCAAACAATTATGTTTAAAGCTAAATATCTTCGAAACAGCTTAACCCCTTTTCATCAAACATGGCTAATAAACTCTAAACTCGTTTAGCAATTTATTTTAAAATGAATGAGCTACTATAAAGTAAATATCTATTTAAGTATTTAAAAACCAACAATTTTCCAAATTTACCAAAACAATTACGCGAATCAACCACCAAATCTCGGAAATATCGGTATAAATACATACATTAAAAAAAAAACATTTTTATTTATTTATTTTTTTATTAAAAACTGGTTTCGCGTTTGACTACAATCTCACCCGATGGAAAGTGACGATGTAGCCGAAGATGCATCACGCGCACCCAGTAAATGCCTATTCACTCTAGACTTGAAGATCCCAAGGTTGTAAGTGTCGGTGTAACATACCTACAAACGCCGAATCGAGAACCTCCTCCTTTTTGATAACGGTTAAAAATCACTTAAATCGGACCACGCATTACTTAGATACATTCGGAGAGAGACTGGACAAACACATACACACGACACCGTTCTACACATAACGTTTGTCGTCGGTGATTGAAAAGGGGACAGAATTTTTATAATATTGTTAATAATATTCTGAAAACCAAAATGTCTGGCAATAGATGCTTCGGTTAATCATTCGGTTGAACTTTAAAACATATGTAAATAAAAAAAATAACATTTGAATATCGTACATTCGAACTTCTGTAAAATGCATTTTCGGTGAAATGAAACACGTAGAAAACAAAAATATGGGAAAAGTTTTCGAACAATTAAAATTCGAAAAAAAAAATCGCATTCTTTATCATAACCCTGATTTATCTGATCGGTGTAAGGAAATATCTCTGGTGAGTGTTCTGAGATTGCGATAATTGTTTGACCTGCTTACATGAGTACCTAGCCACAAACACGAGCTGAGCTGATTACTAAGAGGTTTACACTAGTCTGCGATGTAATCACTAAGCATTACAGAGGTTTACGTCATTTGTAACCCTACCTGCAAAACCAATGGCGACTGGTATCGAATCCTGATAGGGGTCAATTTTTGTGTGATGAATATGAAGTAGTACCCATAGTTACAAATTTAGGAATTAGATAGTTGCCGAAATATTTAAAATAAAAATAATTATAATTCTATTGAGAACGTACTCAGAAATCTGATCTACTGAGCTGATATCTACACTAACTCTGAGACATAACCACTGAACTTGACAAACGGACACATGTACCTCATTGAGAAGCGTTTACACAGATATGTGTTACTAAGCTGATACTGTCTTCACAAAATCTGAATTATTGCCACTTAATATAATAAACAGTCTTGTATACATTCGTGTTTAAGCTTACATTATATCAACTAAATCTGAGCAAATACCACAGGCCGCTTCCAACCGATCACTCTTGAATTCTATGGGGGAGGCCTGTGTTCAGCAGTGGACGTCCTGTGGCTGAAATGATTATGATGATCAATTACCACGAAGCATGATCAGTGGCCACATGCACCTTGTTAAGAATTATAATTATCTGAATCGTAATCAATGACCATTGACTGACGATCACGAGCACCCGACTATGAACTGTATTCTCTGAGCCGTAACCTTGAGCATGACCAATGGCCACGTGTATCCTAATACGAACTTCATTCTCTGTAACGTGACTAATGAGCATAATCAATAGTCTGTGCATTCTAATAAGAATCAATTATCTGAGTCGTTACCATTGAGCATGTCCAACTGCCACATGCGCCCTACATTGAACCGTAGATTGAATTTGACACTCAATAATTGCTACGATCTGCTAGTATGGACAGTTGTGCTGCGACAGCCCTCAGTTATATAACTTGCTAGTGGCTCGGGTCAGAAATGTTAGTCTATACGATATAATATCTAGAATTCTTACACAGTTCTTATGTAATAATGCAGTTTGAGTTAAATTGCACTCATCTAACACATTAATTAATTACATATGCAAATGATATTCTAGAAGCAAACACTCACTTAAGTTAGTTTTTTTTTTTTTTTTTTTTTATGCATAACGGGTTGGTACTTGACCTCAATCACACCTGATGTTAAGTGAAGATGAGGTCGAAGATGGAAGCGTACTGACCCGGAAACCCCAACACATTTGGGGGACTGGCTATCTTATCTCTGACAACCGGAACACGACAATGCTATTAACATTGCTGCTTGGCGGCAGATTTAGATAAGATGGTGGTAGCTAGCCAGGCGGACATTTAAAATGCCCTACCACCAACCAAACCGAGTACTTAAATATGTACCCCGCTGGGGATCGAACCCGCGACCTCCGAATCGTAAACCCAATGTTGTTTACATTGAGCCACGGAGGCGGTCTTTTCCTCCGATTGTTCGAATTCGTCTGTCACTACATGAATAACCACCCACCGCGAGTAGCTTCATTTTTATAAATATCTTCGCTTTTGCCACACATGGAAAATATTAAGTCACTTTTCAAGAAATCTACTCGTAAATATATCTGGACAAATTGCTACGTAACGAAGTGATATTTTTAGTTTGCATTGTGTATTGTATCTTTCGCATAATATCGTGGCGACATTCATGTTCATCGGTCGTCATTTCTACATACTATAAATGTCAATTGCTTGGAAAAAGTTCTAATTTTAGCATCTTTGGTAGATCTCACTTTGCAATAAATAACTACCATCTTTTGAATCGTAGCGACTACGTGTGGTTATCTATACATTTGGATTGAACAACGTGCTAACGTATTTACCAGTCGGGTTTTTCAAAGGTAGACACGGACTTTCACTATGTAAATTAAGGGATATTTCTTTTAAAGCCTGTTCAATCTTGTCGATCTGGGAGGCGTCCTACTAGCATACAAATGTGATCGGTCCTGTCTATGCATCAAGAAGGCGCTCGAATTAGGAACGTTATGGCAACAAACATTTCTTTTTTAATAGATAGGCTATGATGAAATCTGCACATCTGGGAAGAAATTTTGAGCGATGTGCAAAGATCCATTAATATGTAAGCCGCGTTTGGAAACTACGTTATGGCTTGCACTAGCATTGTAAAGGAAAGCTGATGATGTATTAAATCAACCTGTCACCAATGCAGCAATTTGTCATCCGATATTATGATTTGCAGGAAAATGAAAAGCTGGCATCCCTTAAGCTTCTTAACATATACGGCTAACAATAACGATGACGTGCAAAATTCTTGTAAGATTAATGTGCTTGCATTCCGAAGGTTCACCGCCGAGGTAAATGAGGTAAAAGTAACTTCCGTCCAATAAACAGAATAAGGTAATGAAGTGAAATAATAATGAACCGATTTAAAATAACGAGCTGATATATTCAAACATAGTGGTCGTATCGTATCCCGATCAGAACGCATTAGCTCAATGTAATGGAACATATTGTGTGGCTGCATCCGTAGTATAATTTATATGACATGATTCTGTATAGGCCTATTGTGGCAAATTGGAACCTTGCCATAATCAACGCGGGCACCGATATTCTGAACGCTGAACTAGTACCGACTGGAAGACATAGCCATAAAAATATATTGTTTTATTATGGTAAAGCGGACCCCGAAGATCGCAATGGAGGCGATGAAAGTCGGTATAATTTCGCTATTGTTGCTTTGAGAGGGAACTTCTAAAATCAACAAATTGTACCAGAAATATTTAGACGTTTACAGTTGCCTTAACTTCCTTTTATTAAAAAATATGTATCAAAAATATCTGTAACCTCCTAAAGACACGATTCATCACCTCAAATACAGAGGATATAGATACATTATCCACAGAAGTAATGCTATAAGAATAATTTTAGTGGTTCATAATTAAAGCAGAACATTATACTTTATATAAAGTATATATATATATATAGCCGGTTTAAGATGCATGACGAGACCTATCCTTTCTAATTCTAAATATTAAGCTGTAGTAAACTTTCTCTATTATAAGTGAGGTTAGTATTAGTAATAGTAATGGGTAGGTCAATATGATTTAATTTTAGATCTCTTTGTTTTTATACCGAAAAAGGAAACGCTATCCAAAGATTTTATATTAATATTACCTAAATCTCTCCGTAAAGCAACTTCAGGATTGCACGCTTGGGACCCATAATCTTGACTCAACTTAACTGTTCTAGTAGATTATTCTAACCAAAGTACTATGAAGGCACAAATGGTTGTTGCCTTATGTAACTTGTTGCAAAATGCAATTAATTAATACGATCTTGGCAAAAGATCGTAGAAACCTGGGGTTCTATTACGTCATTTAATCGATATTGTCATCGATAACGATCTGACATATGATTGGTTCACTCATTGCTCGCTCGGCAATTTGACGGTTCCCCATTGGTTAATGATAACGATGACGATACCGATCAAGATACATAATTATAGGGCTGTGTCTATAAATTAATACATAATGCCTTCTTTATAATAAATAATAAATAAATAAATATCCTTAGACATACACACAGCGCCATCTAGTTCCACAGTAAGCAACTATAGGCTTGTGCTGTGAAATACTAGATGGTTGATATACTACATAAATATATTTTTTTTTGTATATAAATACTTATTATAAATGAAAAACATCCATAACTCAGGTACACATGTCCGTATTCATCATACAAACATATGCCCCTAGCGGGATTCGAACCCGCAACCTTTTGGTATAGCGGTCAGAGTTGCTAATCACTACACCAAACAGGTCGCCTTTATAGAACCTCTTACTAGGTATTTATGTAACGATGATTACAACCATTAGAGTGAAAAAAGCATAAAACGTCGATAATGTGCCTAATAAATTTCCGAAATGAAATGTAATTTAAAATCAATTAAGGTTTATAATATTTTTGGCGACATTATACACTTAGGAGCACATATAACAGTAAACAATGAGTGTTCATGATTATAATGCCACTGAAAATAAATTCTAATTGAGATTAGAATTTATTTTCATTGCGGAAACTGAAACCGATCCAATATAGCACTAACTTTAAAATTAAATTGCATCCGCGTTATTTCAAATGTCAGTTAAAACTATCCTAATTTCATTTAAACTCAGTTCCGTGCCACATAAATGCACAGCGATACTCTGTGGTCAAGTGTAATTATCTTCATATTGGCTCAACCCACACCGGGTGAATAGTGGCCAAATTTAATCAGCACATAATAATTTTAGCGCTGATTAAATTGGAAACAATAGTACAGTGAGTTCAGCAATAATAAACGAAGTTTTTATGGCCCTCGACTTCGCAAATGCTATTAAATTGGGATCGAGAGCTCTTTATCGAAAGGTCAGAATAAATGGGTGCCTCGTGTTGTAAGAAATGTTAAGGAAATAATAAAAAAGAAAGAATAGAAGGAAATCATTTATGTTACCCACATAAATAAGAGAAACAAACAACAGAAAAGCTGAAAGGAATGTTCTAAGGCAATACTCAATCCCAAATTCATTTTACACCGTTTTTTCAAAGGTAATCCGATTTGTTAAACACATAATTACTTTATTATGAGAGTAGGTAATCATGAAATCGTAACATTTAGGTAAACGCCATTTTAACATGACATGCGTGATAAACTGCAACTAAGTCTAAAAAAAACTATGTGTACTTATTTTTAAATAGACATGAAATGCATAAGAATCCGATTTAAGTGCTTAACATTTGATTATTTTTACTGCCGATTATATTTCACACTACAAGTAAAAATATGATCGAAAAGCCTGTACTTCGTGATCAGATGTAGAGTAACAAAGAACAATACTCGAATCCAATTTCGTAAAATGGTTCATTTTGAATTGTTTCTTGCATTTTATTCAGCCAAATACGTTTTTATTGTAATGAACGAATGTAAACCTCCCATTCGTTTTTATTTGTTTAAGAGAAACCAACGGTGATTTATTGTTAATAACAAAAATCATTGTCATATAATATAATTAGAATGTTATAATAAATAGGTCTTAAGAATTATTTCAAGAAATTATGTATAAAGCTTAAAGTACAATTATCATTAATATAATTTGGTTCAGTTTGTGCAGATTACTGCACAATTTAATTAATCATAGTTAATGTTAATTTATTAGAAGTCACCAGCCTAAGCAGTAAACTTAAAACTGTTTCTAGGTTATGGTTTTATTCGTAATTTTTCAGTGCCTACTAAAATTAAATAAATAAAAAGACATTTGTTCATCACAAAATTAGCTGTAAAATAAAAAAAAAACAATAAAATAAATTGCGTCACTACAGAGTTAATACAACTCTGTAGTGACGCAATTTATTTTATTGTTTGACAATAATTTTGCTAACTCCGAAGAAAACGATAAATTAACCGGCTAAGTGCGTATTGGGCCACGCACATTGCTGCGTTCCGTACTTGTCCGTCACAATATGCGGGCTTAGGGCAAGGGGGCTTTTTGTTGTTAGATAAATAACTTTCTAAGGATAGTACATTTTATGTTTTCGAAGAGCTGTGATAGTTTTCCTTTTAACTTCGTTATATATAATCCTCCTCTTAATTGTTTAACGTATCCAAAAACAAACAGTTTAGCTGGCAGAGGAAGGGGACATACTTGGCTCTAAGACAAGTTAGCACTTTAAAGCTTAATATTTCTTAAACGGATCCCTAAATCGAAAAACTGTTCAAGATAACCTCTAATATTTTTGAATGGCCTATCCAACGACATCCCACACGGTGGGGTACAGAAATAAAAAATCATTCCCTCTTTACATATAGGGAGCTAACATAAAGAAAAATTTTTGCATCATTTTATTTTATGACTTTGTAGGCGAGCTTAATATGTACATCCATGCTAAAAACAGCTTTCTATTCCTAAGAGCCTCTGAACAGCGGACAGACAGATGGACATGGTAAAGCTATAAAGGTACCTTGTTGACTACCGAACCCTAAAAATATTTCTAATGAATAGAATACGAATAGCAATTGAATACGAAACAGGGTTTTTTAGTCATTTTAGACAAAACATATGTGTTAGTGGAATATTTGACTTTATAGCATTCAGTACTCGTTACATGAAGTGGAAAATATGTAATCAACCAAGAAAAATATATATCATTTTACGGCGAACGCCCTCAATTCCAGACTGTCCATTTACGAGTACCCATCGTAATAATTCTATAGACGAGTTCGGAACAACGTCTGGCAAACTCGGTAGAATAGAGCTATTGTCTTCTACGTTTCACAAATCTGGCTATCTCGGAAATGCAGGTTCGCGACGTTATTGATGTTTTATTTTCGTTTTAGAACGTTATCTGTATATTTCAGTTTTAGGCCACCTTTCTATACTTACCCGGATAATATCTGGTAATATTGGGTCTTTACCTATGAAACTGGAGTTTTTTTTTCTTCGTTAATCATATTTTTGTTTTTTAATTGGAAAATGGAATATAATATCAAGGTTTCACATGAAATGTTTTTTAATTTCTGGGCTAAATCACAAATAAAAAAAATTTGAACAGAGCTCTTTTCATGTGCTTCCCATAATCATTTCTTAGATTCACTGAAACTTTTATAAAGCGGTTACTTTTAAAAATTAACAACTTTACTTACTTAACTTAATTTTATTCGATAATACACACAAAGCTTAGCTAAATTTGGATTTGCCGTTCCCAAAAAAAATCAAAAATGTGTGTATGGAAAAGACAGTCTTAATGAAATTCTTCTTACAAAACGCCAATTTCATATTACCTAATATTTTAGGGTATGGTATAGGTTTTAATAGTTAAAGTTGGTGTTGAATATGGAAAAGGCCGCTTACTGTGACCATACATAACGTCACGACCTTTTCCCAAATGGCGTGGTCAGATATATCCTAAACTTCAGGTTTGGGTGTACCAAATATTATCAACATCTAATAAGACGAAATATAAGATATGCACAAGTGACGGGGGTTAACCCTTGGCCTTTTAAACGTGCTTATCAATAAATATTTTGGTGGAAAATCGGGAAAAGACGGGTTTGTTATAATTTTATGTATATAATATATATATTTTTCGGCACGTAAAATTATATTAAATATTTTTACGTGCCGAATTTTCATATAGAATACAGGGAACTCTTGCATGTTTGCTGATTCTTGCATGTAGTGGTTATTTGTTAGTTGTAAAAACATATCTAATATGGTAAAGTCAATTGTCACTACTGGGTGGTATTTATGTCGTAGAGGATCCAATCCCCCTCTGACCAGCATAGATTTTTGAATGCCTACGATTCGATTAATTGTTTGATAAATATATCGCAGGTAGATCGTTTAATTGAATGACCAATTAAACGATCGACATGCGATATATTTAGCGAAATTGTAAAAAAATAAGTTACACAGCTAAGTCAGCTCTGCTGTATAATTTAAAGGTTCGAACTCCACATTACGATATTATATAATTCAGCTATATTAATTATTTCAATCAATCCATCAATCAATCAAATACTCTTTATTGCACAATTAACAAAAGCTACATGTATTTACAATGTACAAGTACAAGTAAAAGCTGCATGTATGTACAAGGTATTTTGCATTTTACAATACATAACTTCAGTGCGTCAAGCTTTTAAATTTTATATAAATTATAGTTTTGTATTTAACCGATTTTGTGAATGGATGATGGTAATGTAGTTTACATTTCGATCATTACTATAGTATCATTACTAAATGTGACGTGTGTTCGTTCAAATACATACTGTATATCTGACTTTGGAACCATACTGTGCGTGGTTCAATACGTACTTGACCGGTTTTTATTTATAATTCAGTATTTGCCCATAGCGACCTTTAAAAAAGTAAAGTAGGTGAACAAATTTAGGACAACTGACTAGGTTCACCAAGCTTTAACATTTTGCAGAGTAATAGCATCATATACGTATACTCGTACATAGCAAAATGCGTGGTCATAATTTAATTATGACCACGTCTATCCAACAATATGTGAACAACTACGTCAAATAACAATTATGAATTCCTATGAATATGAAAGAGAAATGAAAGTAAAAGAGAGTCGGTCTACTTTGTCTGGATAGACACAATCTTCAGCTAAAAAACTGAACCGATTTACATGAGCCTGAAAGTTAAATAAAGCTGGAGAATATTTTTTACATTTATAGATAGATCATAAAGCCTAGTGCTAATGACCATTTTTAACATTCCGATAAATAGTCGATTTTGACATTAAAGGAGTACCATACAAAAAAACTCGGTCCTATAAAAATAGGAGTAAGTATAACAGATTTTTGGTGGCCCGATCCTATTTTTGTTGACGGTATCTAGTATATACCTGCAACTCACTTTTAAAGCCATCGAGGTTGCTACTTTTTGACCCAAACTACTTAGGTCATCATTGCCATTGACTCGTAAAGAAGATCTAATACTGAAATAATGTTTTTAGTTGTAGGACGTATACTTTCATTCCTTTGAGTCGGCGTAAATTCGGACACCATCTGAAATCGTAGTCTGATTTAAAACGGTCGACTGCGATACATATCAATAGAGTTTTTCTACTCCCATTGAAATTTCTTAGTGAAACCAAAATACACTTGGGTGCATTTCAATGGTTTCGCTATATGAAATTTCAATGGGAGTAAAAAAACTCTATTATGTGCACTTAACATTATCCATTTTCAAGGTGATATTTGTACCGCCCTAATACTAGAATGTACTGGGATAGCAGACGGTACTAAGAGGTTGAATGCCCCCCCAAAGGGTGCCCTTGTGGTCGCAATGCACACCCCACATATATTTTCGACATTGTCAATCTATTTTGCTATGTATTTATTATCTTTTATTTTTTTAAATAATTGCATGTTATAGAAATAGATATTGCAACCACTCGTACTATCGTACATAAAATAGCCCTCTGTGTTGTAATAAGCCACTTCACATTGCAGCTGCATAATTTATTAGTACCTACCTATAACTATAAACTGATTTTTATTGATTTCGACAGTACAGTGGTTAGTGACTATAGGTACCTACAACTTTTTATTACCTTCACAATTCTAGGAAATTCCTTGGAATTGCCAGTTCTGTATTTATTTTTCATGTCGCCACGTTATAACGCAGCCAAAAGTTATAGCCACGCTGGGGATAATGATCGAGCACAGCCCAGACTGCCGTTTCATGCAAGACGGGCAGGCTTCCAAGACCTGATTGTATGGTTTATTGTTGCTAGTGTTGCCAAGTCTCAAGGGGTCTTACATAAATGCCTTCAGCTCTTAACTTAGCCAAACTGATATCTGGAAAAATATCAGATTATGTAATTATGTTAATGTTAGTACAAAATGTCTTGTTTATGGCCTTAAACTCTATGAGTATAGTATTCAATTTGAATAAGTTCCTACGTATTTTGTGTCAGGAACAGCAGTTAAACTAACCGAAGGAATTCGATTACTAGAGTTTAAATGCTATTCATTTTTAACCGAGAAAGTTATGTTTGTCAATTATGTATTTTTTAATGTATGTCCAACCATTTGTAATCGATTTCGCTGACTGTTTTATTTTTGATAAGGTTTATCACCATCGAGAACTAATGTAACCAATCCCAATTTAGTTGAGATAGAGAGTGGAACTTTACTGAAGTACTATTTGTCTATTATGTATTTTTTATGTATTTCCAACCATTTGTAACAGATTTTGCTGACTGTTTTATGTATGATAAGGTTTATCACCATGGGGGACTGATGTAACCAATCCCAATTTAGTAGAGATAGAGAGTGGAACCTTACTGAAGTTGGTTGTTATAGTTTTAATTTTAATATGAAGCACTAACGACTTCCTCATTACTAATCTGAAACCTTCCATCATTATAACTAACAATACTATTGAGTATGAATATATAAGTATGCCATACAATTAAATTGAAGTTGTTTTCAATTGATAGCTGTTAAGCCAAGTCGGTGGCCTACAGGACGGGTTAAAAATACTGACTGTGAAGTGGCCCGTCTATAACACAAATCCACACAAGGCATTGTGGATTATGGCCCATACACTCTCTCAGCGAGAAAAGGCTGTACCCCAACAGTGGAAACATGTAATGCTATTGATGATAACATTCTAAATATACCTAATGTGAAAATTCATTTAGTTAATTTAATTTACGTAATATGAAACAATTCACTTACTTATTCGTCACATTTCTACAAGAACTCGGTCCATTAAGGAAAAATATGACGTTGGTATTTTGTTACCTACTTACCGAAACGAACGTAAGGAAAAAAAGAAATAACCGAATATGTTGACTACATAAACGTGGGTACAATCCAAACCTAATGGTCCATAAGTTTATGTAAGTATAACGTAAGCAAGCTTGCGCATTTAGTACCTATAAGTATTAAAGATTGTGTCATAAAATATAATAAATATTTTCCAGGCAACCGAAAGCGAGAGCTATTGTAAATTAAAGATACCAACATTACAAATCTTAATAATGAAAATTTATTTAGAGTACAAATGTACCTATTGCCAAGTAAAATTAATTCGGAAGTAGAGTAGTATATATACAAAGCGATTATTTGTTTGGCGCAACGCCAAGGAATAACTTAATTGTCCTAATTATTACGTCTCCAGGCTATATGAAGCCCACGCGCTAACGGTTTTGGCAAAACTTAATTCGATTTCTAATAATCTTGTAATAGTAATGTAATATAATAAGGCTGAGTGGGAATTCCTACAAAGAAAGTCATGAACCGAAGAAAATAAATGAAGTCCTCGAAGCGGTTAAAGCGGAACGTTTTGTCTTTTATGACGATAATAAATGATGAGGTGCCACAGCGCAGAATAATGTCCAATAACACGGTTGCTTACTTTGCATACCAGACGGTTTTGACTCTAATCTAAAAGAATTTCTTGCAAGCTCAGTATAATGATCCCATTTATAAAACACCTCTAGCTCTACCTTTTGTAACCCAAATTCATCCTCCTATAATGAGAAAGATTAAAATAAGACCTTACGGGTACGTGAGTATTTATGGGGTAATACGTTTAAGGATCAACTCCCCTTTAAAATCTTTCCTTACAAAATTCTTAGATACGTTTATCTAGTTTCGCTAATGTAAAGAAAAATACTTTTAATACAAACCGAAATGTCTTTTATGACTCTTTCATTAATGAACAGTTAACATGTGGAATCTACAAAATATATCGTTATCTAAATGAAAAAGCAACATCGGTGCAATCTATTCATCGATCTAATGTGCATAGCGCTATATCCATCACAATGAATGAGTGGATAGCTAATGGTTGTGTAGGTGCTGTGTATTTGCTTGAGTAATGGGTCCCCAAAGCGATGACAAAACGTTTTCCACCAGACCCTGAAACTGTTGAAAATGATACCTACTATATGTCCAAACCATGATGTTGTATATGATCGAGATATATGAACGTTGATGCAATATCTAACGCAAACAGCGTCGATAAAATTCCTGACATTCAAAGCCAATTTCTCAAGTTGCCAATGAGTGCTCAGTGATACGGTGACAATTTTGCTCGAACCAAGTGATGCAGAAAACGATTTGTTCGTGAGAAGCGATTTCTGTGCGAGGAAAGATGTCAGGGGCGTGAGGGGAGGCTATCGGTGGTCATTAGACGAAGCTGTAGGGACGACACATTCGCCAACTAATAAATTACTTTGGTGATAATTTCCCAGATACCGTCCGTTCGACTGTACAATCTGACGCGAATATTAATGGTGCCCAATATACATAGGAGTTCTAAAAGAGACCAGCACTACAAAAACATGAGGTATATTTAAATGAACCAGTCGTCACGATCACGCTACTTTCTGAATATAAGATATGAATGTTGCATAATGTCCATGGGAAAATAGTTTACGATTAACTTTAAATAGACTGATACATTCCCATTTATACCTTTATTTTGTAGATTTATTTAAACTTATAAATGAAAAAGTTTGTGTAAATAAATTCTAATTCATGCTTTTCTAATATCGATATCTAAAGTAATTTTCTACTTTGCTTCTATAAAATGTGTTTAAATGCATAGTATATTTACTCATAATTTCAAAATCTTTTAAATATGTTAATCCCCAATTGTACAGTCGATGAAAGTATTTGGCGGTGCATAATCCAATAGTTTGAAGCCCACCGTTCTAACGTAGGTAACTGTGTCTCCTGTGGCTTCAGTGAATGCTCGCCTCAGACGGGCTCGGCGGGTCTGCGACAGGGTTTGTGGACAGAGGAGCAGCCCCTGCAGGTTAAAAATACAAATCAAACTATCTTGATTTGATTTACAATGAAGTTTAAACGGAGAACCCGCCTCAACTTACACAGCACTTACACGCCAACTGCAAAGTGAATTTCTATAGTCGGAGACTAGATGTACCTATTCGTACATGACTGTATTGTCCTAATAAACGTATCTCATTAGTTAGTCTTAACATTAGTGAACTATGAGCTAACTAACTATTGAATGTTTAATAACTAGAACACAGGAAAGGCCTTATCTAGTTCATGTGTGACAGGAGTCTACTCATAGATAAGAGACGTCTCATTTTTTAATATAAATAATTAATATGACCAACATAATAACGAAAATATTGAAAATGTTTCTAAATATAGTTTCTAAGACATAGTTTCTAAGAGTCGCTATAGTTGTGTCTACCAAAACATTTGGTAGGTAAAATTGTACTTAAAAGTGATTTTTCTTTCATATGTGTCAAAAGATAACAACCTATCACACCTCTAAATTACTTAATTGTGTTCTATCATGTTAAAAACGAACAACAAAGTACAGAAAGAACAGCGAAAACAACGGCTTATTAAGCAAATAAATGCAATTGCTGGGAATTTCTCGACATTTTAATGCTGCAACTACCCAAATAAAAAGATGTACAAACAGCATTAAAGGAAAATTACACAGCTATTCTCTAATTTGATACTTTCTTTTGTAATTGTAGAGATTTACTTCCAGGCATTTCTTTTTACCAGAACGCGCGAATTGGGTGAAACTTTTTATGGTCTTAAATTTCTTTGCTCATCTGTCTTTCTTTGATTACTTTTTCCTCAAGCTTGCTTCAGTCAAATTAATCATTATTGGATTTCAGATTAAACTTCAATTTCAATTTAGTCGGATTGGATCGTATTATATTACTTCGTATAAAAATGAGTCGTAGATAAAATCATGTTCTATTTCATCATTTATTATCATGCAAAAATTATTGAGAGGTATGCTTGGGGAACAAAACTAGTTAGCAGCGCCACCTACAAATGGAGAAACTTACTTGTTTGAAGGGTCGCATTCCACCGTTGATTCTCATGGAATCCGCGGCGATGCCAGCAATTCCATCCCCTGGTTCTCTTAGTTGTCGCAACGAGGCGCTAGGGTGATGGTGGCCGTGGTGTGGGCAATGCGCCGCGCATGCGCTAGACTCTGGCTGCGAGCTCTGTCGGATGATTCTAGTACTTGATGTCGGTAACAATAAGGCTGGAGGTTGAATAACAGGGCAAGTACTGACAGCGTGGAGAGAGCTACAACCGCAGGGGTAGTGCAATGCAGAGCGAACGCTTTCTCTAGATACAGAGCGCGCTAGCTGCAGCGCTGATATGGGCGCTGTTGATTGTCGCCTTTCGCAAATACGACATCTTGCGTATGTGTGCGGTACTAATTGACATTGGGTGACTGACCCTCTATGTGAGCAGGTTGCTATGGGCGACATAAGCGTCTGTGGGCGGTCTACTAGTTGATCGCGACATTGTAGCTCTATATCCGGAACACTCCTCGCTGTCCCATCTTCCATTCTAATAGAACCTCCACTTTCTTCACTACCAGGTCCGCCCGATAGCTGAGGTCTTAAATGAGTTGTGCAGTCTTGTCTTTGAAGTACTGGTTTGACCGTCCTATTCTCTGATGGGACGATGACGGTGACAGAAGGGCCTGTCACGAGGAGACTGGCGGTCTCGTCACTGCTACCGTAGCCCGAGTTGGTTATGGCTTCAGTACTATCATTTGTTGGAGCCGACATTGTAGTCATTTATCTGAAACAAGGAAAATAAATTTTATTAAATTAGTTTTTAGAATATTACTATTAAATTTGTCTACATCCGAAGGGTTCGTTGACTTGTAAGCATTGAAAACGGTAAATACGGATTGGTTAAAGGAAACATTTATTCCTACTCACTTACACAATAATACAAGGTGAAATTTAATTCGTGTAATTCCTGTTTACTGATGACTCCACACCTGATTGCGAACAACTTTCCACTAGGAACCATAACCGAAATGCGCCGAAAATTGTTGGACTTTCATACTAAAGGTGGTTTCCTGGGGAAACTTGTTCATAATCAAAAGTGGCATCACCAGTTAATGGGAATTACATGAATTCAAATTCACCATGTATAATGTATATCAAATGGTTCAAAATTTGCAAGTTATATTAGAACCACTTCCTGTTTATCTAAGAAGCTGAAATTTAGCCTTTCATTAATTGATAGACATGAACTGATGCTGTAGCCATGATCGTCACCTCACGATAGCAAGTGTTGACGGATACGAAATTTTGCATACACGGTATATATTATATTGCATAGACTAGAATAATGTGATAATCATGGAGTATTACAGTTTATTTTTAAAAGTATTTTTAATGTAGAACTTATTATATAATGTGGGTTCCGGCACGTAAAATCCATAGAACCACCCCGTTTCTTCTCGTGAGTATCATTAAAAGGCGCCTAACGGACTTTATATCAAAAAACATAGTTTTAAAGGCGATGAGCTCACCGAGACGTGTGTATTTATTATATTTCGAAACGTGATCAGTGTTGATTCAAGCATAATATTTTTAATACTTGCAAAATTTGGATAACTTTGAGAACCTCATTTGTATTGTATATTAAGGAACTATAGAAAAATTTGGTAATAAACTTCTCATTGATATTTCATTCGATTTACAAAATATAAACGAAACCTTTATAAGATCATTCTACTACATACTCGAAATGAAAAGATTACAAGGTCGAAAATTTGTAGCAGGGCAGACATTACAAACAAATCTGCTTCTTTTCCTAGCTACGATTTAAATCACCCTAATAGATTTTCCATTTATTGTAAATACAACTTGTGCGTGCTTAAATCCATTTACGGTGCTCTGGAAAGTAACTAACTAAAGTTTTATTGGATGTCATAGTTACTGAAACAAGGTACAAGAAGGTGTAAAAATATAGCCACCGTCAAGCCATCTATACCTAACGTATAATAAATATACTTGGTCGTACACACAGCACCATCTCCTTCCTAGTCCAGTAAAAATCTATTATGTCATTTTTGTAGTGTGTCTTCCTATAATCATAAAGTTCCTGATTTTTTGTAGAAGGATAGAGTAATATCAGTAATAGAATAAAAATATTTCTATTTTCTAACCATCCTGTAGCCTTTTTTTTATGCACAACGGGTTGGTACCTGACCTCAATCACACCCCAACACATTTGGGGGACTGGCTATCTTATCTCTGACAACTGGAACTAGCCTGCTTTAAGTATAGTAATATAGGTATTTAGTTATACAACTTATAATATTAATTAAAGTTATCACTGTGAACTGTATTGCGTTGTAGAAAATCCTAATCCTAAAAAAATTATCAATGGCTACTTTATATTTTCTAAAAATAGTTTATTGGGTCGTGATATTTGCCTTGGATATTTTTATTAAATAAAGAAGGTATTGATAATTTTTGTCGAAAATGGTTATAGATGTTTTAAATACATTCTCCGACGCAATGAAATTCACAGTGGTAATTTCGATCATATAGATTGTTTATTTACTAATCTGTATAATATCTAATAGTTGTGAGTTAATTCTAATAATTATTAGATATTTTTTATTCTATCACTGACAGGTATTTTGTATCCATGTGCAATTTTTTTCGCGGCCTTTAAGATTATAGGAAGTTAAAAGTGTATCCTTACTGGACTAATAGACAAAGTTATCATTATGTTAAAAAATCTTTAAAATTTTAAAGGGTTACCAAACTGTATTGAAAATATAGACTAGAAGAATTACACCTGATACTATTTGAACCTTGCTAAATATATATACCTAGAGACATAAATATCTCTTACTATCCTCGAGGAACTATGCGGGGATTACCGAAGATTTTCGATAATCCAGAAGGATTTTCGAAGTTAGATGATACAACGAACGAGTGGGATGTAGAAAATTTACTGCGTGTCCCAGTAAGGGTAGAGGGTTGTAATAAAATAAGAAATAAAAGATAACCCCTACACAAACTATTTTTGTGTAAGTATTTTTGATGTTTCGAAAAAGAAAATATCAAGTACTAGCTTTCCGCCCGCGGCTTCGCCTGCGTGGAATAACTTTATCCCGGAAATTTGTGTATCCCGTGGGAACTACTCACTTTATCGGGATGAAATATATCCTATGTCTCAGTCCAGGGTATATTCTACCTATATACCAAATTTCATCCAACTCCGTTCGTTCCTTACTTCGTGATTGAGCAACAAACAAATAAACAAATAAACAAACAAACAAACATCCAAATTTTCGCATTTATAGTATTAGTTAGATATGCTGTCTGTATACGAGCTGATTAAGTCCAGTAAAAATACGTAGTTTTTGTGAAATCACGACCTTTAAGATTATAAGAAGTTAAAGTTTCGTTGCTGTGTTGTAACCCGATTGCCCCAGGAAATAGGGTGAAATTATAACAAAATGTCAACGCGAAGTGACGATCCACTGCAGTGTTTAAAATAGGTATACTTATTTTCTGAATACCCACCTTCGACATACCCTCAGCAAAATAACACAAATACGAAAATGAATGTTCTAAAAGATTACGAGTTATTGATTTTTCCATAAATTCTGTTTTGTATATTATTTATAAAAAAAACTTGCAGCAAATGACTAACTTTTCGAATGTGGTAACATTAGTTACAACAATGGTTGGACAAAAAGAATCTTTGATGTACGGTGCTTCGATAAATTGTTTCTAGACGAAAAGTGCATCGGAGCTTATAGTATTTAGATAAAATGTAGCATCGAGCAAACGTACTTCGATGTATTAAACATAGTACAAAATGTATTAAAAAAAGTAGTTATAGATGAAATGTTTATGGTTTTTTTTTTTTTTTTTTTTTTTTATATGAGAGGGCGGCAAACGAGCATGCGGGTCACCTGATGGAAAGCAATCACCGTCGCCCATGGACACCCGCAACACCAAAAGGGTCACAGATGCGTTGCCGGCCTTTGAGGAAGGTGTAGGCTCGGTTCGGGAATACCGCTGCCGGAAGTCCGTTCCACAGGGTGGTTGTACGTGGTAAGAAGTTTCTTGAGAAACGTACAGTGGTAGACTTCCACTCATCGTAAAACGTATTTCGAATTTGCGTAGTGAACCCGGGTATCGGGTATGTAGATCTGTGTTACCTCGTGCAGCCTAAAATTGACGGATCTTGAAATGCAAGGTGTCGTTTTCCAAAATCCAGGGTAAATTCTACCTATATACCAAATTTCATCCAAATTCGTCCATCCGTTTTGGCGTTACTGAGCAACAAAGAAACAAATTCCAAACTTTCGCATTTATAATATTAGTTACATAAACCAAACGGCGCCTGCAAAATAAAAAAATGTGCTAACTTTTTTTTTGGTTTATATCCGACTACCAAAGAAAGGTGGGTAATGTTTTTCGACTGTATGTATATATGTTCAATCCTTTGCCGCATCTAGTAGCCTAAACGCCTTGACGGTTTGCGAAGTGCATGGTGTCGCTAGATTCGTCTTGATACTGAAGAGCCACAGAATACATTTTATGGTAAAAATTCCAACATGGCATCCGCTAAATTTATTTGACCTACACTCGAGAAGCCTCAAAGCAAATTTTAAATAATACCTAAATAACTTTGACGGGGTTTATTTTCCAAAATTCACGATTATAATAAAAGTGCCCGTTTTGATCAATAATTTGAAATCCTCGAAAATAACCGTTATTAAAACTATTAAGGTATTAGGCTTCTCGAGTGCAGGTAAGAGCAATTTTTATGATTTCTTCTGCATTTAAGAAGAAATCTTAATTTATCTACTGAGGGCGCCACTGGACGAATTAAGCCCTCTTAATAAGGAAAAGATACCTACATCATTATACAAATGCATGCATCGAACTCGTACCTACACTATGTAAATGCTCCGTAGTCCGCCAGGTGGCTTAGACTCATGTAGGAATGTGTTCACTACATTCGTGCTACAGTGAATTCTTGCGCCCTGAGCCTTCGAGTCGTATTTGTGCTGGTGCAGGGTAGGCTTAATATAAGTTTGTATAATAAATTCGAGAATGCTGTAATAGTGTGCCTCAATTTCGACCACCTTTTTGATATAGTAGATAGAATTATTGCACTGCTATACCAAAAGGTCGCGGGTCGAATGAAGCTAGGGGCATATATTTGTATGATGAATACGGACACGTGTACCTGAGTAATTAACGCTTTCATTTATAATATGCATATTTTGCATAGGTATATATTAAAAAAAAGTATTTGTATACTTACTAAACCATTTGGTAAACCATAATACAAGCTTAGTTGCTTACTGTGGAACTAGATGGCGCTGTGTGCAAGTCTAAGGATATTTATTATTTTTAATCCATCCATGTGTTATATGAGTTCTCACTAATACTTAATGAAGAAAATTACATCAATAGCCTTTTCTTTTTTATGGATAGCCCGAGGCTGTAATGATGAATAGCTTTTTAAAAGTAAACGAGATATATTCAAAATTTTAACCATAAACTTAGAGAGAATCATAGAGAGGTTTTAGTTTCGTTATTTAAGAGTTCTAATGCCACTAAAAAGACTGTCAAAAGGAAACAAGATGGATGCCTAGTTGCTAGTGTTGCCAATATGCTAAAATATATTCTACTAAAACAAAATGAATCTAGATATCGCAATTTACGTTAACAAAAACTGGAATTTGAAAAAGGAATTTTATTTTACAAATATATGTATTTTAGACATAGACAGAAACTTTTTATCCAGTGCCACAATTTTATCAAGAAATGTCTTCATAAGCCATTTTAAAATTAACTCTCAGCTGTATTATTTATATCTATTTTTAATTCTCTTCAATGTATATGACCATACAAAAGAAAAGCCGTTGGAAAGACACTGAAATTGGGACACTCCATTTTTCATCCAAAACTATATTTCTTTTTTGTTATCTTTTATAAATGTTGCCACATTTAACGATTAAACCTTGTATATTTTAAAGCAAAAGCGTGGCTGCGATTGCGGTTTCTCTAAGAAAACAATTGTATCATAGAAAGGAAAATTCTGTTTACCAGGGCTTACTATAAAATTGTAAAGAACACAATACTAAAACAGTTTTACGACTCAAATGCATGAGATAACTCGGTTAGGCCGACAGTTAAAAATGGAAGCACAACCTTCCTTACTCGTACTGTGCACTGAATGGTAAGCCTGGCAAGAAAATTGAATTTTCCATTCTTCTCAGTCCAGTGGAAACTAGTTCAGAGAATAAACGTCTCAAACTTCACCCAAGAGATTTACTTTGTGTTCTATCACACCCAATATATCCTTTTGCATGTTTAAAGTTTAAAGTGAATGTCAACTTTAAATATGTAAAAAGGAATGATATCAGCTGAGACGAGATGTATATAGTTCCAAAACAGGTAAGCGTTAGACTTTAGTAACGCTTATTTATTTATTTATTAAGGATATTTATTTATTTATTACTATGTATTATTATTGTTAAGTGAAGATGAAGACAACAATGGAAGTGTACGCATCCCGATCCCTAAATTGATTTACTACCTTACTTCAAACAGACGGAACTCAACATGCTAGCAAGTTTACTAGTTGGCGACAGACTTAGTGAGCTTGCCAAGCGAATATTAATAAACATATAACCTTCTGAGAATCGAATGCGCGATCTCCGTTTCGTAAAACTTAACTTGTTTACATTGAGCCACGGACGAAGTTAAAATAGAATGATTCCTTAACTTCTCTAAGCATCGTAAACAAAGTGACTAACGAATAAAATAAAATCAGTAGGGAACGACATCAGAGAAAATATGACTGGAATCGTCATACAGTCATACATACAGTACTACCGCTTCGGAAAGGGAAATCATCTGTGGTAAAAGAAGTCCTTTTTTTAAGTAAAAATTCACTAATTTTGTAATAATCCATAAACTCAAAAGGCGCAATCTACAGCCTGGTTATGGAGCGCAGCGATTACGTTAAAATGTTGATGTTAAATACTTGCCCATGTCCAGATTGGCACTAAAGTAATTACTTCAACTAAACTAATCTCATTAGTCGTCTTTATTTTGAAATAGGAGAACAATTTAGAAAGACTTGAATCCTTGTTTACGAGTTTATAGTTTACGCTGTGGATAACAGAACCATGGAAATTATAGAGTACAAAAAAAAAGTTTCAATCTATGGTACAAACTCACGAATATCAAACTGACAGTTATGAGTATGTGTCAGCTTGAGGCATTATATTTGCCTATAATCTGTATCTTAAGGACGAAGTTACCGACCTCTGTCGGAAAATACAGTATCTTATTGTTAGAGTTAGATATTACCTATATGTTACCTAGCGAGCGAAAGGCAGTGATCGATCACTTTCATTCAAGTGAGCTCTGTACTCGGCAAAAAACCTAATCTTCAAATTAAGGATTACGTCATACTTTCCCATAGAGTATTCATTGAATAAGACTTCGAAAGCAAACTCGATCATCTGGTATCCACAAATAATGGATTTTCAGTTGTGTATGTGTTGCGACAGTCAATACGTTAAGTGAATCTATCTTTAAGAGAAGAATAAAAATAAATGCCTTAAATAACTATTTAAGTGTTTAAATACCAAAAAACCTGTCAGCATATTTTTAATTTTGCGGACGCGATGTTGGATTTTTGCCGTATATTACACCCCGGGTATGAAGAAGAATCAAACAACAACATGCACTTCTAAATCTGTCAAGCCATTTAGGCTATAGAATGAGCCAAAGGAACGGACATACATCATACACTCGAAAAACATTACCCTTCTTCCTTGGGCTGTCTGGTAAAAAGCCATGTAAAACCACGCAATCAGTAAGGTTGAATCTGTGCAAAAGAGTATCTAATAATTTTCTTGTAAATGTTCTAACTAAAGAACATTTACAAGAATTTTACAAGAATATTTACTTGTTATATACTAAAATAACATAGTAAAATGCATGGAGGTATTGGGCAACAAAAAGTTCCCTTGACAACAAATTGTAACTAATGAAAGATTGAAGATAACGCGCCCTAACACAGATTCCGGCCTACTTGGGTGGCTATATTAGAATATTATCCTTGTGTAATCAAATGTTTGGTGTCAAAATTTCAAGGAAAACGACATAAAAAAATGGATCTATTATGGTCTTTTTAACCTCCGAAGAAAAGCAATGACGGTTATGCGTTTAGCGGTACATATGTGTGTGAGTGAGTGTGTGTGTGTGCGTGCGTGCGTGCGTGCGTGCGTGCGTGCGTACGTGCGTGCGTGCGTGTGTGTGTGTGTGTATGTATCTAAAATACTAAACGATGAGACAAATTATTAACCATGTTTCATGAAAATAGGTCATTTGAAGATATTTAACTATTAACGCAGATTTTTGGTGTAGGTATTTGGATGATTTCATATCCTATCGGGGATTTTCATTATTTTTATATTTAAGACTAAACTCGGGGACTGGTTTTAAGCCATGATTGATTGAAATTGTTTATGCCGTTACGAAGAAGTCGGTATATTGGAAGTTTTCTAAATTGTCAATTTGTAGTAATGTAGAAACCGTTCCGCGTGTAAAGACGTCAGTTAATAAGCAAGCTAGCTAACTAAACTATATAAAAAATATATAAATATAATATCTATGGCCGAAATTGGTCTTGGGTTATGGAATGCTCGTAGGTACTTTCACGTTAGTTTCTTTCACACGGTAGGGCGGCAGCCTAAGGGAAAGAAAGGAACAAGTCATTTATATCAATTGATTGGAAGTATATCGTGGCGTGATAATCAGTATGTCCGTCTGAAATTCCCTATTGGATTTCCCAAATAGAGGAAAACTTGGTAAGTGGAATGAACTTCTTATGAATTAGGAATCTACCGCGAAGCATTAGCCTGTAGGTGAGACTTTGATAGAATAAAATTATATTGGTGTATCGGAGTAAAATTCTGTACGGTTACCCTAAAATAATCTTTTCACTCTACTATATCAAAGGTAGGTAGCCTGATTGTTCTGAAATATATGATAATATGATAAGAGGTAACCATACTGAACAATTTTTATTGTGGACCAACTCCCGTGAGTCGTATTCTAATAAATAGCTTCCCGTACTTCGATCACGCGGATCTCGACATAAAAATTATTTTTTATCGTGGTAAATCAATAGTAAAAAAAGGAAAGCTATTATTTATATATGTATCATTTATATATGTATTTATTTACAAAAAAAGTGTAGATGCTTATTGTGGAATTAGATGACGCTGTGTATATGTGCAAAGATATTTATTTATTTAATTAATTATAGCGAGTTTAAAAGCATGGCATTTTCTTATAAAACTATCGCCTTTAAACAGTTTTGTTTTAAACATTTCGTTGTTTTTAGAAAATAATTATGAACAATGAGAGTTTATTAATTTACATAATGGAGTATAGATACCAATTAACATTAATCCAGAGTCGATTGTTGAGATATTGACTTTGATTTGAAATATTTAAATTCCTTAGGAGTGAAAATTCAAAAAAATTTACATAGTTTTAATTTATTTGGATGATAGACATTCGCTATTCGTTTTCGGTTAGCGAAGTTAAGTAATGTCCTTGGATAGGTGACCACTAGTGATATTTTAATACTGGCATTTTCAATTGAAGGCAATCGTTGAGCCAAGTTTGTGGTTTACAGGGGCGGCTTCGAAAACATTGACTGTCAGGTGACAACAGCTGTGCCCCAACAGAGGGGAAGTGTAAGGCTGTTAATGTTGATAGACTTAGTCGCAATAATAGAGTTAGATTTACAGTAAAACTGGTTCAGTCCGGTGTGGCGCTGTTTAACCCAAATCTTAAAATATCCTTCAGGAAGTTAGTTTAAAATAGCTTGAGACCTGAACCATTCTTAATTAGGCTACTAAAGTACTATATTTGTATTAATTAGGTTAAATATATACAAGGCAGTGATTATTTTAGTAACAAGGCAAACTTTAGTCAGCACACACCAGATACACAGCTATAACAAGCTGAAAGTTTGTGTTATTTTTAGAGCCCACTTTGACCTGTTTTGGTTTATATAAATAAATAAAGCTCACCTGACGGTCTGGTGTGTTTCCGATTTTCGTTCATTAATGAGAGTATTATGTAACGGGTAAAATAAAAATGTTTTAAGGATCATTACAAAAGCACTCCACTCTGACATTTCAGTACCTTCCCGGTAAGTATTCATTAAGAAACGTACCTGTTCAACTCTTATGTAAATGAACAAAGAGATAATGTTACTTTAAAAGAACATTTATTTGTTTCAACATGCTATGGAAATTGCAACTGGAATTATTTGTTTATTTTTATGTGGCATACGAGTATCTACATAACTTCACGACGTTTCTCCCAAATGAAGTGGACAGAGATATCCCAAAAATTAGCGTTAGGGTATTTTGTAGTTTTATTTCTTCTTTAGGTATATACAACGGGTTAGAACTTCACCTCATCAATCACACCTGAAGTTAAGTGAATACGAAGGTACTGACCTGGAAACCCCATCTTATTTGGGGGACTGGCCATCTTATCTCTGACAACTGGAACACAAGAATGCTATTTACATTGCTGTTTGGGGGAAGACTTAGGTAAGATGGCCGTAGCTAGTCAGGCGGACATTTTTAAAATGCCACCAACCAAACCGAGTACTAAACAGGGTTCGAACCCGAGACCTTCGATTCGTAAACCCTATGTTGTTTACAATGAGCCACGGAAGCGAAGCCATTAAGTATAATGTTCAAAATTATTAATTTGGTAGCTCTCATCACCATCCTCTTTTCAGCCTTTTCATTGCTGGATCCCATTAATGCACCCCACAGACTTACTACAGATACAAGAAATAGACCGAACATAAAGATTAAATAGCGTAGCCAAGATTCTATACAAAAGTGCATAAAAAAAAAAGTATTAGCCACGTTGAGGCTTTCACGCATATAATTAATGTCCGATCTGCTTCTGATCACATTTAATGCGCCCAGAGCAGCTGTCAGCAAATAAAATCAAATCAAATAAAAAATGCGTTATTTTGTAGGTACACAGGGTACACTTAAAATAGTCAGGTTTTACATTTTTAAAGCTACTGCTTGTTCAAAAGGCAATTTTCCCCTGAGAAGAACAAGCAAGAAACTCGAGAGGACTCAATCAATCAATCAAATACGCTTTATTGTTTAAATAAGGAAGGTACATTTAAATATCTTATAGAAACTACAAATTAGGCGGCCTTATCGCTAACAGCGATCTCTTCCAGGCAAACCTATCATCACGGAATTCAATACGAGTATTTAAGTGGGTTAGCACAAATAATTTCTTAATTGTTAAGTACATCTGAAAGTTAAAGAGACATCTACAATCTAAAAGACTCTTAAAAAAAAAAAGGTTTTTATATTACAAAATTATTAATTATTATTTTAATTCCTTCCTTCTTCACATCTAACCTGTCTGTATTCTACTAATGCTATGACGCACTGCAGATGCAGTGGCTGTACCTTGATATAAGCCTAAAAGCCCGGCATGCCTTTGCCTTAATAAAACACTCGGTCACGACATCAACTTCAACCTTAATTAATCTTTAAACAGTACGGGATTTGCAAATGACCCAATATATTAAACAGAAAGGCAACAAGATGTATTTAGTTTCATTAACTATGTAAAAACCACAAATCATTCATCAAATATTGCTCGGGCTTGCCCTACTCTGAAACCCTAGGCACGCCACTGCACATCTACACTGAGAGAACCGTATAAAGTTTTAAAACTGATCCAATACTAGTTTTAGCGCTGCTATAGAAACTTTTGACAGGCAACAGCTATCAAATATACCACCAGAAGTTTATGGCCCAAATAAAAATAAATATCTGCTCCCATCTTTCGATATAGTAAAGTGCAATTGGCAAGCCACATAAAAGAACTTCTGTGCTGGTGAGATTAGTTAGACTTTGCGATTTCTGTGATGTTTCAGTTAACATTTATAGCCTCATTCCTGATACCACATCATACTAAACTTGGGTAGTTTACGTTTATTAATACAAGCAGGTGATTTAATGGGCTCGTGTAGTGGAACACAGATAATAATGACCTACAAAATTATAACGTGAAGAGATAAAGAAGGGTAAGTGGGAGTTGCACGGGACACTTATAATCTGAGACTTTCTATTTTTACAAATTAAGTTTTTTCTAGGAAAGGCTTAAACGTATTTGGATATTTTTTCCCGACGTATGTATGTGTGTCCGTTCCTTTGGCGCATCCTGTGGCCTAAACGGCTTGACCAATTTCGAAGTACATAGTGTCGTTAGATTCGTCTTGATACCTGGAGTGTCATAGGATACATTTTATCGGAAAAAATCCAACATGGCCTCCGCAAAATACAAAATATTCTGTCAGGTTTTTTTCGTTTTTAAAAATCTACTTAAATAGTTATTTATACAGCAATCACTCAGTTCAATAATATAATAAAATTCCATCGAAAAACATTCATTCACAACACAAACAAGTAAATATGTATTATTTCGCGCAGTGAAGGTTTATTTGTGTCAAACTGTACAATAAGGATTCCATACATAACATCATCATTGTCAATTTTTTCAGGCTCATTTTCTCAAAAACGGCTTTGGTATCGTATTGAAATTAATAACGAATACTAAGACCTCATACTGCTTTTAAAAATTCAAGTCTCTATTGTAAGGCAAAAGATACGGCATTTTGAAGCGAATTTTGACACAAACGAATTCTAAAAGAACTCGTATGCAAATGTAAATGTGAGACGTCCTAAATACAACGATCGAAACGAATGAAACAGTACAGCTTTATTCAGTAATGGACCAATTACAGATTGAACTTTTGTAATTGATTTTTCTTTGGAATCAAACAGTTCATTAGTTCTCAGTTTATTGAACACGCCGTTTTTACCCGACAGCCTCACAAGGAGGGTTATGTTTTTAGAGTGTGTATATGTATTTAAGTGATATGATACAAAATTCGGAGGGGCGGATATCTTCTTTCTTGTTCGTATTGGATTCATCCGGTGTATCCTTCAACATCTGTCTGAAACCGCCTCTCAGACTTAACTGGTCGACTTGGCACTGCACTACTTTCACTCAACTAAACTCATTCATCATCCATCAGATATATACACACAAACATATTCACACAAACACACACACACCAACACACACCTAACACTCGTATTCACTATCCATTATATTAGCTGTCATTTCTTTATCTATCATATTTCGATCTGATACTTTTCTTCTTCTCCCACATTTTTAGTTTTTTTAATTTGTCAAGCTTCATTTTTGGCTATATGGATTGTAATTAGTTTCTTTATTGTAATGAACATGTAACGCTGTGAAGTTTGCTAAATAAAATAAATAAATAAAAAATAAATAAAAAGTATGTATGTAGATTCCTATGTTACCTCCTGTAGCCTAAACGGCTCGACCGACTTTGAAGTAAAAGGTGTCCTTCGATTTATTATGTGGTAAAAAATCCAATATATTGTTTTGTTTTCTGTTTCATTTGCTTAATTTAGAAGTGGGAACTTGTATATTGGCATACTTTTATACAATGTTCATGTGATATTTTATGTATTAGCAGTAAGTTTTCCTAAAAATAAATAAATAAAATAAAAATGGCGCCCGCAAAATACGAAACATGCTGTCGGATTTTTTGGTTTTTAAATATTTAAATAGTTATTTGTTTCATAATTTGAGTTAGTCATTAAAATGACTAAGCTCTTTAAATTAGATTAAAAAATAATAATTTGAGTAGCAAATCTCTATAGTTATCCATTCCAATGATACATTGGTTTGTATTAGAGGTTTCCCGAATAAATAAATTGAATTTGAAAACTGTCAATCAGCGGACACTGTGCAGGTGGGGCTTCTCCAATGGCGGGAGTGATCGATGCGAGTGCGGAGTCTCCCCACAGACAATGGATCACGTATTGTCTTGCCCCGCGTGTCCTGACAGCTGCACCTTTGACGACCTCCTTAACGCCACAGACAGTGCTGTTAGAGTGGCTAAGTTTTGGTCCCATAAAATTTGAAACTTGCCTCGACACGAAAAGAAGAAGAAGAAGAAGAAGCGTCGTCCGAACCGTCAGCTATTTAAAATTTTGGGAAATCAGTGTATTCTGTAGTAGGTACTTAGTAGCCCAGAAGTCTGCTATTCAAGTTTATTATTATTATAGCACAAGCAGGTATCTCTTTTGAGCTGCGTCATTTTATTTTCAAAAGGTTCTTTGTCCAATATTGTTGAGAGCGCTTTTGTACAAAAGTCATTAGATATATATAATGGTGTTATAAAAATCTGAAGTATCGTTATTGTTATCCATTTTACTTTGCCGTAAGTATAATATAATGATAGATCCTTTGAATTTGCGAAAAGCTTCTTTATATCAATTTTGATAAATGTGTTATGTATCGTATTCAAAACATTACATACTTAATGATGGAAAGACGAGTAGATATCATCTAGGGAAAAAATATATAAACTACTATTCATACGTTCCATTATATTAAAAATGTTATTCCTGTAATTTTAAACTTGTCGCCGAATTTAAATAAATGTATACATTTTAATAATTTATAAATAAATAAATGAGATTTTATACGTTTTAATGTAGGTAGGTACCATTGCAATTAATATATATTGGAAACATATTTCATTATTTGATATATCTTAGGTGTCGCATCAACATCTATGCATTCATCATCATCATCATCTCAGCCCGTAAACATCCCACTACAGGTATATAGGCCTTCCCAGGTGGAGTAAGGGCCATAGTCCACCACCCTGGCTCAATACGGGTTGGGGAGTTATACCTAAATTATTATATTATAATTAAGAGAGTTTATTTATTAGCGCCCTCATTGGATGAATTAAGATTTCTTTTTAAATAAAGAATAAATAAAAAAATCGCTCTGACCTGCATTCCTAAACGCTAATTATAATCAATACCGAAATAGCTTTGATGGAGGTTATTTTCCAGAATTCACGATTATAAAAAAAAAGTGGCTGTTTTTATCAATAATTTGTAATTCTCGAAATAACCCTAATTAAAGCTATTTAAATATTATTATTAGCTTTGAGGCTACATGGGTGCAGGTCAGAGCGATTTTTTTGTTTATTCTTTATTTAAAAAGAAATCTGAATTCATCCAATGATGGCGCTAATAAATAAACTCTCTTAATTATAATATAATAATGTAGGTATAAGTCCGTAATTCTGTATTTAAAAAGGAATCTTAATTTGTACAATGAGAGTGCCACTGGACGGAATAAACCCTCTTAATCGTTTCTAAGGACAATGTTTATCAAAGAGTTCTATTATCTATAGTAGGTGCCTGGTTGTACCTATGTGGCAACACACATACCTACCTCATTTCTATTCGAATTCAGATGGGAGAACTAATGCAAATGCAATTTCCTAGCAATTCCATAGTAACAGATGTTGTTCGAAAGCTTCTCAGTTGCAACTATTTTTGCAACATCTTCGTTCGTATCACAATCTTAGCATTTCCTAATGCACTCTCCAGACTAAGTGGAGTGAAAAACGAGAAAAGTGTTGTAGGCACGTCTATACTCAACATTACAGTGCCCTTTAGTACTCTTTACATCCGGAAGCGCTCGTGTGGAAGACCTTTCAGGTAACTTGTTCAAAAACGGCGCCTCTACTCCGTGAAAATACTATGTAAAAAGTTTTTCTATTTCATTTCGTTTGCATTTATTTATAACGGTAAGTTTGAACTTCGTATCTCATCGTATTGACGTTTTTAGAATGGTAAGTTAATTACTACTTTTATATAGCACCCTCCAAAAATGTTATATAAATTGTGTTAGGTGTCGTATGGTTTCGGCACATACAACGAATAGAACCGCCCGTCTCATCCCGTAGGTGTCGTAAAAGGCGTCTGAGAGACTTTCCATCAAAAAACATCTATATCAGAAAACCGCCTCCGTGGCTCTATATGTAAACAACATTGGGTTTACGATTCGGAGGTCGCGGGTTCGATCCCCAGCGGGGTACATGTTTAAGTACTCGGTTTGGTTGGTGGTAGGGCATTTTAAATGTCCGCCTGGCTAGCTACCACCATCGTATCTAAATCTGCCGCCAAGCAACAATGTTAATAGCATTGTTGTGTTCCGGTTGTCAGAGATAAGATAGCCAGCCCCCCAAATGTGTTGGGGTTTCCGGGTCTGTACGCTTCCACCTTCGACCTCATCTTCACTTAACATTAGGTGTGATATCCGTTGTGCATAAAAAAAAAACATCCATATATTTTCACGTTTTAACGGCGACGGGCTCACCGCCGTCACGTGTGAATTTCTGTGTATGTTGTTGTTTCAAGCATCTTAAAATCTTACTCGTTTGGGATATCTCTGACCACCGCACTTAGAATAGAGGTCGTGACGTTATGTATGTAGGTAAGCGTAAATTGTTACAGTAGGTCTAGACAATCATCAACATACAATAGCAACAGTACGTCCACTGCTGAACATAGGCCTCACCCATAGATTTCCAGAGCGACTGGTTGGAAGCAGCCTGCATCCAGCGACTTCCGGCAACCTTCGTCAGGTCTCCACTCCAGAACCTTGATGCTCCAACGGTCATCAGTTCTTCGAGCTATGTGGTCTACCCACTGCGGCTATAGGTATAGGTAGGTGCCATATATAGGTGTAATGTGACAGATCTAGGTCTTCTTCTTCAATTTAAGAGCCATGCTCTTGTCGGTGAAGTAATGATCTATTATAGGTAGGTTACAAAGATAAAATAAACTACATATATACCTATACATTTAGGGGAAGAGATTTGATATTACAAAGTATTAATTGTGTTATAGTAGGTATAAGTAGGTACAGTCAACAGCATATCAGACATAACACTTTGGACCGACCTTGTCCCGTCGCAATAGAGTTTGGAGTGTGCAACTGTATATATTGATGTGTTGTCTACCGTACAATAAAATCGTTCAATCGTATATAACCGCAGTGGAAGTGAGGTCGGAACCGTGACATTGCTTTTTCGGGAGGAAAGCTTCCGAAGTAAATTCGTGACTTGAAACAATACAAATAAATAAAATCTAATGGACTGCAAAATTCACTGCTTTTTTCCATTCCATTGCACCAAATTGAAAAAGTTTTAAAGTAAAGAAAACTGTAGAATTAAAAATGAAGCAACATTTCTTCCCTCCTGGTAACTGCCCGTGATACTGGTGTCATCCTTTGTAACCGACTCCAAAAACGGAGGAAGTCGTACGAGTATGTTTGTTCACCTATATTTTCGTCAATTGTTAACCTATTTTGAAGATTGTTTTTTTTTTCGTTTGATAATTTTCACCAAATTTGGTTAAGAGCAGATGATGCACCCCGGAGAAAGAAAGTGGAACCTTACTGAAGTCGGTTGTTTTGCGTATTTATGACAGATCAATTATCAATTAATACCTTAATAATTTAAAAGGAAGTTCACAATCATTCTATAACCCTACGAAATCACTACTCTATTTAAATAAATCAATTGACTTCCTGTGGACACTGAACCCCAAAAACCATTGCGTGCTTGCTCTTCTTTTTCTTCAGGTGCCTCTCCATCGATGGATGTTGACAGTCTTCCGCTCTTTTCCTTATATTTGCGAGTCAGAAATGCTCTTATACGGTTTTGGTGTCGGTTCACTCGCTGATGTTGTACCTTGATATCCTACATCTCCCTGCTCTGCGCTTCTCATAGCTTTTCCTGCTCATTATTGTGTGCAATATTTGATACCAGTCGTGTCGTAGTACATAGCCCATGTACATCACTTTCATTGTTAAAACAATGCTAAATGCTGTATACAGTTATACGGGAGTCCATGTACCAATGAGTTTTTAAATTAAATTACTTATGTGTATTTATACGACTGCTCCTAAACTGTGAAGGAAAACGTCGTGAGGAAACCGGTATGCCTGAAAAATAAAAATTCAAAGGCATATGAAGTCCCCAACCCGCATTGGGCCAGTGTGGTGGACTGCGGCCCATACTCCCATCATATACGAGCGAAGGCCTATATTCCTGCAGTGGGACATTTATGGGCTGATAATGATTTCTGTGCTTTAGGGTATTAATTTTAACTTGATACCTCCATCGAATTCTAAGAAAAACATCCTTGATACACGGACGGAAAGATATGCAGATAGACAAACAAAGTGATCCAATTTATGGATAACATTTTACCTTTTTGAGATACGATGCGAACCCTAAATATATAAAACCGACACACGAAGAAATCTACTCTTTTTCGCTCCACATTGCAATTACGCTTTCACACCAGACATTTATGAAACAATTTAAATACTGAAATCACACAAAGAAATAAAGCTAATGTCTGAAACCATAAATCTTGCGGCGTACAAAGATGTAATTCTCATTTTTGGTGTAAAAAACGATTTCCTTTGCCGTCTTTATTAACCTTTTGTTACGTGACAAGGTAAGGATTTGTATGTTTTGTATTTCTGTCATCCTGAAATAACACAGTGGCATAGGGAATTGCCGGTAAATATCTACAGTGAGTGTTTTGCATGAATAATGCATGTTTATGTGTTTAGATTACAACTCTGACAATGCTGTAGATGGGAGAGTAGACCAACAATATTGGTGAAGATTGTTGCTGACGTATGAAGTCTGAGTGGACTTAGTAGTTTTTCTCCTTTACGGTTTAGTTTTAATGTTTGTTTGTTTGTATACCCTTTATTGTACTTCATATCCCAACTAATATAGTAAATGCGAAAGTTTGTGTGTATGTCTGTATGTATGTTTGTTACCCCTTCACGCCTATACGGCTAAACGGATTTGGATAAAGTTTGGTTACGACCTAGATTCACATATAAGCAATTTTTTTTGCTGAACCGATTTTGATAAAATCTTTAACGCGGACGAAGTCGCGAGCGGAAAGCTAAAATACATACATTGCGGAAAGCTAAAATACTTACATTCATAAATTAAATTTAGCTTAAAATTAAGTGTAAAGGACTTATACCATAATGTTATTTGTGATAGATAGATTGAAGAAAATTGAGAAAACTCCCGAGTAACTAAACAATAATATAATCCAGGTATATATATAAACAACTATGTTAAAAGTAATAATGATCAATCATCAAAATGAATCAACCGATTTTCATCAAAAATGGCTATGAACCTTACTTCTAGGGCCACGCACTATTGAGATTAAGACTGGACATACACACACAATACCATCAAACATAACACCTATAGATCTTCGTCGGAGGATAAAAAGGCCAAAACTTTTTATAGCTTAATTTTTGCATTGCAGAAAAAAAAAAAAAAAATCTTTGTAAGATATTTTGCCCCTAAACCGTCAAGTTTTACTTACAACGTAGAAAATATTTATACCTAAACTTTTCCGCTTATGTTTTTTCTAACAAATAAAAAAACTTGGTTTATTCTCATCAAGATTCACTTTTAAGGAAAACTCGCAAACAATTTTTTGCGAAACTTTCTTAAACAAGAAATTCTTAAACATTCTATACCAAGGTTAGGGATCATCATCATCACATCATATCATTTATTGCCTCATATATCAAACCTTAAACAGCTGAAATCAGAGATAGGACATCTCTGATTTAACGTTTGATTTTCCAGAATCGATAAAACATAATTTATTAATTTCTATTAGCGTTTGAATACGAATTTTCAAGTTCTCTTCTATGGGTTATTGCCTTGATCTGTCCTTTAAATTAAGGGTCAAATTTCTATAATCCATTTTAGGTGGGTGCTTCTGTCAAAAACGTCAACTGTCGAAAACATGGAGTTCCTATGTTTAGCGGTTGATGAGTCAGTATATTTTTGGGAGAGATGAAACGCATGTTACTAAGTGAGTGATGAATATGGATGTCGATGCTATAATGAAACTTGAAACTCATTGAAGAGAACTTGAAAATTCTTATTCAAACGATAATAGAAATTAATAAATTATGTTTTATCGATTTTGAAAAATTAAACCTTAAACAGCTGAAATCAGAGATAGGACGTGCCTCTATGTACTAATTATTCCTTTGTCATCGACCACCCTTCCATGAGAAGGGCTCCATTTTTTCCTCATACAACTCCAGTTAATGTGAATGAGGTGACACGACAATACTTTTATTCATCACAATCTACACACAGGAATTAGGAAAGTACCAGGAGAGCATAAGCTATTAAGAACAGAGATGGCGACTTTCCGGCAATGCATGCAGCCGTGTCAAACCATGCAGCTGCCCCTGTCCCCATGTCTCAAACCCACATTTGCCGACATTAAACGCGTTCTCAAAAATTATTATATTATTTCTTTTCTTATATTACTTTTATATTTTGTATAGTCGTTGAAAAAATAAATATGCAACTACGTTAGTAATTAGGCATCGGAACGCTCCTCGTGCTGAAACAGCACTTATGCTGTAATGGCTAATTAGGTAGCTGAGCTAGCAAGGTTCCGCTTACCGTGTCGAAATTAATCAGTCTTTCATAAAATTTCTCCCTGCTGACTCCTTTTCAAGACAGGTCTTTACGACGCTCTGGTTTACTACGTGCCAGAATATTTAATAACGATTGAAATAAAAAGAAAATTGCTTCAAAGAAGTTTAAACTATTTATGTTATGATGAAAATATATTAAATCTTAATACAAGAAAATATGTACATATTAGAAGGATTACCCATATGCACCACCACCATTGGAGCACAGCTTCCACCCATTAGGAGAGTGCGTATTCATGGCTTTCTGTTAGACTAGTGGTCACCTGACGATCCATGTTTTAAGTCACCCACCGCTGTTGACTTGATCAGTTGAAAAGAACTAGGACCGACGGTTTATCATGCTCCCGAAGCACGGAATACGGAACGGATATATAATTCATTTTCACTATTATTAGTCGTTAGACAAAACCTAAAATTATCAACAAGGCGCTAAAACGGCCCATTACTCAGACACGAAAAAAATGTGAAAATTTATATTGAAATCAGACTCAATTTATCGCTATAAACTATAATAATCATAAAGTACTAATCCTCACGATCATCTTAATATAATAATCACAGAAATATATAATAAATTATAATTACGACATAAAGTTGGAGGGTCACAAAAACTGTTCACTACAGATAACTGAACGAACTAATTTGTTTTGTCTATGGGAACAGCTAATACCTACTGCCGGCTATGAACGTATGCCGTAAGATAATTTATTAATGGTCATACTGAATTACTTTTTTCCCAAACAGTTTCAAATACAGACAATAGGAGGAATTGTTTCGAACAGCATGAAGGGGCTAAATCTAAGGCTACTGCGCCACAAGTCAATACCTACTCACAGCTAAGTCATTCGTTCAATTGCCTTTCACATACACATTTATAGTCTGTTCTAGAGCAAATAAACAACGACTACATTTGCTCAGAATCCCGTCACAAATGGGAACGTTTGTATGCTGCATATTATCCGAAGCATGATATCGATGCAACGATACCACTAGCGATATCATGTGTTTTCGTGGAAGAAAATATAAATATAGGTACCTACAAACAAAAGCAGTATTTCCAATTATCAAGTTACATAGTTCTTTCAGATTGTCAGCCTATATGAGCATTGAGCATCAAATGCTCCTGCACTTCTCAAAAATGCAAAAAAGGTCCAACGCACGATTGAAAAGGCTACCATTAACGTGATAAGTCACATAATACTCTGATATGGTATATACGAAACATCGATTGTATTTATTTATTTGGCACACAAAACAGACTTCCATCATTTACATTATAAATAACATTGTTAAGGTCCTTTCTAGTTGTCATTAAATTATAGACTCTTTTGAATTTCAGCCGTAATTCGATTAAGGTTGATGGCAATTTTTATTTTTCACTCTCGTATCGTAAATAACTAGCTTAAAGCCGTTTGAAATTATGTTCCCACATTGCATCCAATGAAATAATAAAGAGTCATCAACTGTAATAATGATATTTTTAATATTTTGATTTATATACAAAGCTAATTCCTTTATCATATCGATGCTCCTAAGTTATCCAAATCGATTCTGGTTCGACCAACCTTATGGTAGTTTTTATGTCACACGTGTTAATATTGACAACCGATAAGTGTAGACCCCGTCTGCGAAACCAACGGCTGCGGGTTTGAATACCGCAAGGGGTGAATGTTTGTGTGATGAATACGAACATTTATTCCCGAGTCATGGATGTTTACATAAATATTTATGTATGTTTATCCGTTATCCATAGTTTTAGTTTAGTTAGTTAACTTTGCTTAGTTTAAGACTGATTGGTGTAAGTGTCCGAAATATTTATTTATACAATTATCATCATATCAGCTTATAGATGTTCACTGCTGGACAAGGCCTTCTCATTTATTTATATATGAAATGAAAATGAGGTTCATTAAAATTATACGAATTTATCGTTTTGTTAAAGGATTTAACATTTCGTATGATACTCTTACAGCATTTTTTATATGTGTTACAGAGTAGACCAGTGACGAGCAGCAGCTTCATTATCTAGTCTAGTAAAAAACCCAACATCTTACATATTATATACGTCGAGACAAATTTGGACAGTCATAATATATATATGTTGGACAGTCATAAAATATAGATGTTGGGTTTTTTTTTAATAAATATACAAGCAGATCATGCAGACGCCACGAATGACAATGTAACATTTCCTTTTACTAAAATCGCATACTTTGAACGACAAAACTTAAGTATTACTTTACTGTATATACTCAACTTGTCCATGAAGTCACAACGACGTAAATCCAGTCAAGCGTATAGGAATCACGTAGTGCATCGAACCTGTTATCCGGAGATAACTGCTGGACATATATCAAGTATGGACAATCGGATTCACAAGTGCATATTCATTCCCAGCTCAACCGATTCATTTAATCGAACACCTTTGTATTTAAGAGAAGTCCAAAAATAGTACATCTGACTGCATAAGAATTCAAAATTATTTCCGTTAGAAATTCATAGCAATGTTGAAAATTTTAATTGTTTGAGAAGATATTGAATATGGCCTAATCAATAGATATTTTCTTTGTATGACATCTGCTGACAATAATCCCTCTGTGTCGGTAAAACTTTGCAGTTTAATAATAAATAAATAAATAAATAAATATTTCGGACACTTACACCAATCATCTAGTCCCAAACTAAGCAAAGCTTGTGCTATGGATACTAGATAAAGGATAAACATACATAAATATTTATATAAACATCCATTACTCAGGAATAAATGTTCGTATTCATCACGCAAACATTTACCACTCGCGGGATTCGAACCCGCAACCGTTGCTTTCGCTGATAGGGTCACTATCCACTACACCAACCGGTCGTTAATAATCCAATAAATCTTTTATATTGTGTGTAAATCGTTACGTATTCATTCTACTTATACATACTCATCAGCCCGTAAATACCGCACTGCAGGGATATAGGTCTTCCCTCGTATAATGAGGGAGTATGGGCCACACATGCCTTTGAATTTTAATTTCTCAGTTATGCCGATTTCCTCACGATGTTTTCCTTCACCGTTTAAGAGCAGTTGGATAAAATTAATTTAAAAATTTATTGGTACACGGCCTGCCTGGGAATCGAACACGGACCTCCTAAATTGCGAGACCGCGTCTTAACCGCTGAACCATCGACGCTCCATACCTCCAATGATACATACTACAGTTTCACTGACGGAGAAATTAATGTATACCTACTTCCTCACTGATTAGAGTAATATTTATGCACTAATTTCTGAACATGTTTCATATAATATTGTTTAATGTCTACCGCTACAAATATTTGCATGTCGTGGTTACTTATAATTAAGGTGGCGCATGCACTGTGTACAATTGCGTTTTTGCCACATTGGACTGGTATGTGTCAATCTTGTTAGTAATCCTAAAAATAAATAAATAAATAAATTTGACTTAGGTGATGAATCATCCGAAAATATTTCACCCTCGGATAAAACATGGCTCTTTTCAAATTATTAGGTGACGAATCAAGTGCACATGGTGTTGCTGTCGGATGAGTCGTCACATAGTTAATACTAATATGGACCTTTCACACAATATAAAAATATACTTGTTTATTATGGCTAACGCCTAAATGGTTATAATTTTCTTTTTATACAATTTACCCTATTACCCGACAACACCTACGTGTTGGGGGCAGAGCCTCAAAATTAGACGTTATAGTTATAACAATAAACAAAGTCTTATTAATTTTACTAACTGAATTTCCCTATCATTTGTAGCATTGGCGATTCAATGAATAGTTGTTTTATGGTGGATATGCCTTTGTGGTCTATCTAATTTTACCATCGGCCTGCAACAAACATATATCATACCTATAGGCAAGTTTATCTAGAACTTGTCCTAGTCTATATCTGTGATCCAACCTCATTGCCCGATGTTGTGGAAATAACACTTTACATTATCTACACGTTGTAATTAATTTGTTACAGCTCATATTCTGTTGTAGATTTAATTTACCCGTTTGGTTTAAACTGTTACATTACATGCTTTGGTGACGTAAATTACATAAATATTTATATAAACATCCATGACTCGGGATTAAATGTTCGTATTCATCACACAAACATTTACCACTCGCGGGATTCGAACCCGCAACCGTTGGTTTCGCTGACAGGGTCACTATCCACTACACCAACCGGTCGTCAATTAATAACCGAGTAATGATTGTTTGATAACTTCTAGCGACTGCGTCCGCGTAGAATTTGTTGTATTACCAAATGCGTCATTCTATGATTCAAAAGCAATCCCACTAATAATACCTATCCTACAGGAACCAGTCATTTATCCAGGATAAAAGTACTATATAATTTCAACCAAATCTGACCAGCCATTTAGACATGAATAGATAACAAATATACACACACATAAACTTTCGCATTTATAATATTAAGTTCGGATTTATGTATATTGGTATCCATAGTACAAGCTTTGCTTAGTTTGGGACTAAATGATTGATATAAATGTCCGAAATATTTATTTATATCGCCGCTAACATATTTTAAAAATTTGGTTAGTAAACATACGTTTCACTATAAAATCCATAATATTTAATCAATAATTTCCACGCATTATTGTATCAAATGTGATACTTGAACGATGAAAAGTGTGCCGAGGTCGCTCACGCGATTCGACTATTAAATTGACATGAGGTATTGAAAAAAAACTTTTATCTAACGTATACGCGTGTTTACTACACTTCGAAGTGTATCCACCGTTGTTGTGAAATACGTCAGCCCATAAAAACTTTAAACTGCTGTCAAAGCTATTAACTTAATGGCGACAACCACTGAATTAATTTTCGCAGCATAGGTCTTTAACGACAGTTTGGCTTACGTGACTACTACACTTTATGTAAATTGAAGCACTTCCCTGTATAACTACAAATTGAAAATTTAGAAACTTAGAAAACAAATGCTTATAATCATCTCAGCTCGTAAACATCCCACTGCAGGGATATAGACCTTACCTCGTATAATGAGGTAGTATGGGCCATAGTCCACCACACTGCCCCAATGCGGATTGGGACTTCAAATGCCTTTGAATTTTATTTCTCAGGTATGCAGGTTTCCTCACGATGTTTTCCTTCGCCGTTTACCAGCAGTAGGATAAATGCATATAAGTTATTAAATTAAATTTAAAAACACATTGGTACATGGCCTGGCGGGGTTCGAGCCCGGACCTTCCAAATTAGGAGACCGCGTCTTAGCTGCTGAGCCACCGACGCTCGCAACTGATTATATGAAATGAAAACTAGTATTTATTCAGCTTTCTACCCATTTAAAAAAACTTATTAATACTTCCTGTATAAATATTTTAGTGCTAATAAAATGCTATGTATGGAGTATAGCTTTATGTGGCTGTGAGACATGGACATTAACACAGAGGATTAGGGAAAGGTTAGAGGCATTCGAGATGTGGTGCTGGAGAAAAATGGAGAGAATAAGCTGGTCAGAGTAGAGAACAAATGAAGAGGTGTTAGGTAATGATTGTAAAGGAGAAGAGATGCCACAGTTGAGAACCAAAGAGGAACAATAATAGGTCACTTGATACAACACGATATTAATTTGAAGAACATAATTGAGGGAAAGATTGAAGGAAAGAGAGGAAGGGGAAGACCTAGGCGCAGTTACTTAATTAAATTAAATCGAGGGCGCAAAGTAGAGAGACGTGGTCATTACTTCACCGACAATAGCTCTTGAATTGAAGAAGATAAATATTTTGTGATATATTGTTGATTCTGTATGTATAAATAAAATAAAATAACAAAATATCATTTAGATAAATCAAACCAACTGTGTTAAAAGGTTAATGTCTTCGAAACGTTTTAACCCATTTCCATATTCAAATATTGACTAAAACTAAAAAAATCCTGGAGAGACTATACTGTACACCGATTAAACTGTGTTTATTTCCTTTTTGGAGAACTAACAACAAGAATCAAGTATATGTTAGACAATTTGAGATATTTACATGTTAATGATAAGTTCCCACATTTACAAATCAACACACACAGTTACAAGCTATATATCGTCGAAACGGCTTCACCGATTTGCATCACACAAGAACTTGGAGGCATTTAGTCTTTAACCTCCTCCGAGTAATATTGTTGATTGTGTTTAATTATTCCTATAAAGCATTCATCAACAGTATTTTTCCGATCATAATTGTATGAGCTTATTAATTTTGAAAGTAGAATAAAATATAAATCTGTACCTCTCGGTCCTTGGGGTACCAGATTTCTGTCTTTCGACTTGCGGCTTATCGACGTCGCGAGTGACTCAAGAGTCAGCAATTACCTGGCTCAAAGAATAGGTAATGCCTTCAGCAATGTTATGTCGCAAGTATACAGGGTGAAATTTAATTAGAGTAATTCCTGTTTACTTGTGAATCCACTCCTGATCACGAACCACTTTCCACTAGGAACCATAACCGAATTCAGTCGAAAATTGTTGGACTACCATACTAAAGGTGGTTTAAGAATGAGAGTGTAATCGAAAGTAATCGAAAATTTTTTGATCGATTTCGACTATGGTTCCTTGGAAAAGTTATTCGTAATCAAGAGTGGCGTCACCTTCATGGGAATTACACGAATTCAAATTGATCCTGTATCGGGCACTCACCCATATGGGCAGATTACACACCGCCTACATAATATAATGTATGGGTCTGTTTTTCTGTAATGAATTTACACCGTTCTCTATTATTTTTATAAAATTTATTTAAACAGATTCTATGAATCACAAACAGTTTTTCTCCGGACAAGACATATAGTTTATGTCCTAATATATTTCCCATTACATGTAGCGCTATAAAAGTGAGTGCTTTGTACTGCAAGCATAAAATGCACATAGTTTACGAGATGCCTGCCATAACAGCATCAATCGTAAAAATACTACTAGAATGTTTATAGCTCATACATTTATATCTACAATTTTAAATTATTCGTACAGATATTTATGTGCAATACTTATTTTGTAACAGCTTATTGATAGATTTTATTAAAAGTGAAGTCTTTTCCCTAAACTCAAAGGTACAAACGGGTTCATCATTATCATCTTCTTGGACTTGGGACAACCCAATTTATTTGGGGTCGGCGCAGTACGTCTTTTTCAACCAATCTTCTCCTTCAGGCGTTACCCCATCTTTCACGTCCCCTTTCGTTCATATCACCTCTCACACAATCCATCGATTTTTTCCGTGGTCTTCCTTTCCATTCCACCCATTGACATCCATATTCATCACTCTCTTAGTAACATGCGTTTCATCCCTCCTCATAACATGTCCATACAAAGCTAAACGATTTCCTTTCAACTATTCTGTCGCGGGTGCCACTTTTAGACTCCCTTCTACATACTCTTTCCTTATTTTATCCATCCTCGTCACTGCATTCATCCATCTCAATATTCTCATCTCTGCTGCATGCAATTTTGTTTCAACCGTCTTCTTCATGGCCCAACACTCCGATCCGCAAAGGTACAAACGGGTTCATGAGTGCATATCCAGTCGCAGCTCAAACAATTTACATTTTATCGAGCACCTTTGTATTTAAGAGCATTTATAACGCCTCACCGCATTTCATACAAACTTTCAAGTTTCGAATATTCAAAATGAATCAACCGAGTTTAATAGCACATAAGTATAAAAAGTTGGTTGACAACGTATTTGAAGATTTTTAAAATTAACGTCTGGTATAAGCTGATTTCCATCTTGAGTTAACATAAGCTTATTTTAATTGCTTTTGTTTTGTAAAGATATTACCTATTTAAAAGATGTCTTGGTTGCGGACTTTTTTGTCGCTTCTTCTAACCATTTTTAATAGTTTTGAACTGTAACTGGATAGGCACCTTTGAACCTTACTGTCCGTATGCAGTCAAAAAAATTAGACAAATATCGGACGTAAATACTGCTAGATTAGTATATTTTAGTTATTTCCATAGCCTGATGTCTTACGGTATCTTGCTGTGGGGAAATGCCGCGGATATCAATACAATCTTTGTTTTACAAAAACGAGCCGTTCGCGCAATTTATCAATTGAGACCTGCAGTGTCACTTAGAGATAGATTTAAAGAGTATAATATTCTAACCTTTTCGTCACAGTACATTTTTGAAAATCTAATATATGTCAAAAAAAATATAGCATCATTTAGGAAAAATAGTGATAAACATGATGTCAATACAAGAAATAAAGATAAACTGGCAGGTCACATAAGTCGCCTCCACAAAGTCAGTAATTCATTCAAAGGGTTATGTATACGCTTTTTCAATAAAGTTCCTGTTGATATACAAAATCTTCCTTTCAATAAATTTAAAGATACTATAAAACAGAAACTTATTAAGAAAGCATATTATAAAATATCAGATTATTTAGATGATAAACAATCATGGACATAACCAGCCCGTTCGCATGACCAGGCTATTTCACAATTAATAATGAAATATTATAATATAAAATAATAATTTTGTAATATAAAAACCTTTTTTTAAAAAGAGCGACCTCTCGAGTTTCTTGCTTGTTCTTCTCAGGGGAAAATTGCCTTTTGAACAAGCAGTAGCTTTAAAAATGTAAAATCTGACTATTTTAAGTGTACCCTGTGTACCTACAAAATAAAGCATTTTTTGATTTTGATTTTGATTTTGATTTTGGTTATTAAATTTTTGTGTTTTTGAAAAAGTTTTATTTGGAAGATATGAGTAAATATTAGTGGATTTAATGTCTCAAAACAGTTTTTTTAAACGTTTTTCCTATATAGAAAAATACTTACAACATTGGGTTTCATTTGTGACATAAAGCTGATTTTAGTCATATTCATACTGTTTATACTAGCTTTTCGCTCGCGACTTCGTGTGAGTCTGAGTGAAGTGAATTTTTGCTCTGTGATGGTTTTGAGTCAATTACGACATTGCTTTTATTATTTAAAATTTATAACATTTCTTAAATTGAAAACAACCCAAACCGACTACTTAACATACCACTAACAATAATTTTTGAATTAAACTTCGCTAGTCGTAAACGAATAGGTATCTAGCGCATACGACTGCGCCACGAGTGATTAATTTAAATAAGTAACTTCTACAGCAGACTTCATTACTGGCTAAGACGTAAATTCGCATTTGGAACTAGATAGTGCAAGCAATAACATTGCTATGCTAATATTCACTAACCATAGCAATAAAACTTAATGAAATCACTTAGGTTAAGTTATATCACAGATAAATGCAATACGCAGCGCTGTACGCCGATAATTCGAGAAATTGCTCACTTTAACTTCAACGTCGCATTAGTCGCGTGGTGGTGGTCGGACTCTTTAGATATTAATATGCTGGTGAGTTTTTTAACCGAGTTTTTTAAAAGTAGGGCATATATAGAAGGTATTGGTATAGGTACTTTGATTTTTTATTTCTTCAAAAAAAACGTTGTGGCATTTTACGGTCGCGCATGTAGCCTATTGCACATAATTACATCATTAAATGAAATACATTAAAAAAACTTAGAAAAAATATGAGTTACAACTAAAATTCGCATGATAGGAACCCTAGGAATACCGCCAGTCGCATATCAATCTCCGGCAGTCGAGTGGGTCGATGATGGTTTTGAAAAAAAAAATGAACCTACCTATGCCAATAACTTCTATTTCACTTACCTAATATGCCCTATTTATTTCCTTAACGAAAAAAAAATCATCCGGTATATTTAAGCAACCGATTTTTCCCACGTCTACAGATTCCCAATTCCACAGATTTCCAATATTACAGAAACCCTTGTCTACAGATTGTCAATACTACAGATTCCCGTGTGTACAGATTCCCATCTCTACAGATTCCCATGCCTACAGTATCCTATTACTACAGATTCCCATTTCTACAGATTCCCATGTCTACATATTTCCATTATTACAGATGCCCATGTCTACAGATTGCAACTAATAAACTCACTGTTTTTGTTTCCGTACCTAAACATAATATACTACTGCCATTGATTTATATGCTACAGATATGGTCGGGCGAACAAATATTTTCGCGCTTTTATTAGTAGATAAAATAGCGCCAGCTCCTAGAATCGTCGAGAACTAATAGGACTGCTGAAAAATATTTTTTGTCTATGCTCACAATCTTTAAAAGTGCAAGAAAAAATTACTCTGTTTTACGTAAATCGAAATAATCTAACTAATATTTGCGAATAATTACGAAAGTTTGGATGTTTGTTTGTTTGTTTGTTGCCAATCACGGCAAAACGGATTTGGATGAATTTGGAATGGAATAGAATTTAGAGGCAGAAATTTCCCATAGCTGTGGGTTGTCTGGAAGAGATCGCTTTTCGTGATAAATGATAATTGTGTTCTATTGTTATCATCAAAAATTATTGTAAATTATTTTGTGCAATAAAGAGTATTTGTATTGTATTGTATACATTAATAAGACATACATGATTAAGACAGGATATTTTTAATACTGATAAAATGAGTAGGTAGTTCCCGCTGGATAAACAAATTTCCGCGATAAAGTGATTCCACGCAGGTAAAGCCGCTGGCGGAATGCTAGTAATAATTATACAAGAAACTCGAGCATACCACTGTAAGGATGGTTATGAACGAAATCTAAATCTAATTATAATCTTCATTATTCAATAACACGTTGCGTGACGACACAGTGTGAACCTGAATCTTTGTAATAATGAATATTACGACATCGCGAATCACATCTTTATCCCCTTACAATAACATTAGCAGTATAATCTGATAGATTATGACGACAATGAAGGTTTATTAACCAGGATTTGGCCCCGGGTTAATAGCGGAAGATTAAATTAGTGCGTTCATATTCTATGAATATGTTGTGCAACGAGGATGGAACGCAAATACATTACAATTCTGATTCCTGGTAGGTGAATTAATTTATCAGTTTGTTTTTGTTACGTTAAGTACCTATTCTTGCAAGTGTAATAAATGGATGTTTAAAAAGATTAAGTGGGAGCACTGACTCCACTTTAAAAGTAGTTTGCAAAAGGTTGTTTGAAATAAATCTCACTTTGGGTAACATATTTTTGAGTTTGGGTCTCTTATTTAGCTAAGGGAAGCCTACATGGCAACTCATTTCTGTAAATGTTTTACTTTTATGTTCCGGTGGTATGAATTATCGCAAAACTTGCTTTCTTCTTCTGTGAAATAGTGGCTTGGTATAAAAATTATGGATCTCATGACATGCTGGATTTCTAGCATTTCAATGTAGGTATCAACGAAATTAAAATCAATAATTATATTGCGGGGTTAAGAATGTTTAATTATCATCGTAGTATAAATGAAATCGTTATCTTTTGTTTCCATATTTTATTAAACCTTTATTCGAGTCCATGTATAAGCTTCCTCTTCTATTATCCTCTATAATATTACCCGGTTAATTATTAACATTTTCAATCTTTTACAAATATTAATTACTTGGAGATCAATAGGATAGCAAACAACTATTATGTCTACTTGGTTCAATATACCCATATTATTATACCGGATAAGCTTTACAATATCAATAAACAGTAAGATCTAATAATAGATGAATATTCATTTCGCTTCGCAATACAGTAGAGAAACTTTCGCCTCGTTAACATATTAATATTGTGAATGTAGTCAACAATACAATAAGGCATCAATGGCAACACACATTGATTAAAGCCTTCAAGCACTGAGGTGTTTTGGACGTGAAGACGTTCCGCTGTTTCCCGAACGGTGTCCATTCCAGTTGGATTCGTCAATCGGCCTCTCTCTCGAATTTGGACCTGTCTAGTCGGATCTCTTGTCCTAAATAGACATACTCGCTTACAACTTCCAACCGATCATTCTGGAATTCAATGGGCGTGGCCTATCTTCAGCAGTGGACGTTATAATGATGATGAGTCAGCAATACTTCGAAAGTTGAGTGAAACAAGTGAATAACCGTAAATTATAAATTAAAACATAGCAGCGCTACAAAGAAAAGCAACTTGCAACCCGTCTGTTTCCCTATAGACCAGAATACTTGCAACAACTCTGCAATATGCAAATGAAAAGCTTTAATTTTTGCGAAACATTCACAAAGTGGCGTTATCGTTCTACCCACAGGGAATCAGTTAGCTCTACCGTTTATTTCGAGTGGGTATATGTCGCTTTTGCACGAATGCAAATCTATTTGCAGTAGCAGTGCGATGCACTTTGGGAAAAGGCTGAAACACTGACTCAGTAGTAAAAATATCTGGAACGAAACTTGCGGAAGACGCGGCTATTTTAAGAACGATTATTCTTAGATTGATCGTTCGGTACCAACTATTTGACGAGCGTTGTAATTGCAATATGAAAATGTGAATGCCGATGTAAAAAATTCAACGTTTAGTCTGACGAATTTACCAGGCAAAAGTTACCGTAAAGAATGATGAATCGATTGTCAAAGTTTTAATAAGTCGCTGATAATATTTCGTGTTTGCGACGATGGAGGAATTATGCTTTGTGAACAGTCAAGTTTACTGACACGTTACGCCAGCCCCTATTTCCCATAGACGTTAGTTCTGTTTCTCAGACTTCCTCAATAAGTCAACTTGCAGAGATATACAATACACATTAAATCAATCATGCCGTGTGGTTTCGACATTATCTTCCCGTGGGTGTCTTAAAGGCCAACTAATTTTTTATTTTCTTAATTAATTATATTTTCTATGCTTTACTGTATATTTCTTTGTAGTTTAAAAATTGTGTATGTGTGTGAACGCAGTGGCGTAATTAAATGCTTTATCTATCTATCTCAGGGACTAAGACTTGTACATTTCAATGGCTATGGGCTCACCGCTTGTCACGTGTGCATTTCTGTATATTTCGAAAGGTGAATCATGGATGTTGTTTCAAGCATAAAACTTTTAATGTTTAGAACACCCAAACGCGTATTGGAATAAAATGTAGTGTAAGATATTGACGACTTGTTTGATGTAGCGGTTAGAAACTCTGACCACTATACCAAAAGGTCGCGGGTTCGAATCCCGCTAGAGGCATATGTTTGTATGATGAATACGGACATGTGTACCCGAGTTATGGATGTTTTCATAATAAGTAATTATTTCCAAAAAAAAATAAATTATGTAGTATATCAACCATCTGGTATCCACAACACAAGCACATCGTTGCTTAATATGGAACTAGATGGCATTGTGTGTACGTCCAAGGATATTTATTATTTATATTAAATTAATTTCCAACAGAATGAACAATCTAAATAAAGTGTAACAAAGACATAAAGCCAATTGGTAAAACATAAGTATATTTCGATGAACACGGCGGTCGATCAACTACTTTTCCATAGATTAGATTAGATTTATTTAGTTCACTTTTACAATATCATGTCATACATACAGTTCCCTAAATTTATGATTTCTAAAATAAAAGTGATTGTCAAACATAAAACAATAAAAATAATAACTATACACATACATCTTAAAGATTTGTAGAGTTATTAGATTATTTAATATAAATATAATGTTAAATATTGTTAAGTCACAAAATGAACAAAATAAGATAGAAAACATAACAAGTTAATCTGAAAGTATTCAACATAACCATCGGAAATGACTACATTACGCCGAGAGAAACTTTTATTTCACAGTTTTCTGTACTAGCGGAAACTATTTGACCTTTGATAAAATCTTTCCTAAGTAGATACTTTGTAACTTCGCTGTGCTCCACAAAAGAGCTTTTTCTCTTTGAGTCATTTTTATTCATATAGAGCAACTTATGGATTGTTTTTCAACTTTTCTTACGAGTATGAGCACGCCTACAAACTTCTTTATTTCATCCGTCAATCTCGTTTTATTAAAATACGTATGTCGTTTTGGCCTTGATCTCAAGTGTCATACATTTTATGGTAAAAAAATGCGTCAGCCTTCAAAATATAAAATATGGCGTAGGGTTTTTTAACAGACTCCCAAAAAGGATTTTCTCCTGTTCTCGTCAATTGTAAACCGATATTAATGATTATTTTTTGATCGATAGAGTTTAGCGCCAATGTGGTACCACATAGATTTAGTTAACAACTGATGTCATACTCCAGAGATAGACCAAATTGGTATGTAATTTATTGGTACGACCCATTTGGTGTAGCGGTTAGAAACACTGACCACTATATCAAATGGTCGCGGGTTCGAATCCCGCTAGGGGCATATGTTTGTATAATGAATACAGACATGTGTTCCCGAGTTATGGATGTTTTTCATTTATACATGTAGTTATTTACAAAAAAATATGTATTTGTGTAGTTTATCAACCATCTGGTATCCATAACACAAGCCTAGATACTTACTATGGACCTAGATGGCGCTGTGTGTTTGTGCAAAGACATTTCATATTTACTATTATTATTTGTTATTTTTCTTTCTTTGTTTCTTTTTGGTGGTGTTGTTATACTTACATTATTAGTTCTTTTGTATTACTATTAATTTTATATAATGCTGCAATAATATATTCGTTTGGTACGCTGTCGCTTTGGAGGTGGGCGTTTACAGCTATACTACAGTTAGCAACTACAGTAGATGTCATCTATATTTTGGACTGCGTGTATATTTATTTCTTGGGAGTAATTGAGAATAGAAGAGGGAAAATGCTGGGACAACTTATACGATACGATGACAGCATGTGGCTCTTAAATCAGATGATGATGATATTTATTTCTGTATCCAATAAATTATTCTACTTACAGGTATACTTTGACGATATATTGATTGCTGCTAAGCTCGCAAGTCGATTGTTTTGTAAAATTTTGACAGGATTGTTATTTTTTTGTTTGTTTGTAAACGCCTTATTGTGCAAAAAGGCAATACATTAATTTTACATTAATACAGGATTTGAGTATAACGGCGGACTTATCCCATAGAGGGATTTCTTCCAGTCACCATAGGGTTAGTTAGAAAACAGTAGATTAGGCGTATACAAATTACAGCAAATTCAAACTAAAACAAATACCTACACACTAATAGCTATATATCCCAACTAATAATATAAATGCGAAAGTTTATGTGTCTGTTTGTATGTATGTCTGTTTGTTACCTCTTCACGCCTATACGGCTGGACGGATTTGGATGAGATTTGGTAGGTAGACAGATTAGGACCTGGATTAACATATAGGCAAATTTTTTTGCTGAACCGAACCGATTTTGATGAAATCTTCCACGCGGACGAAGTCGCGGGCGGAAAGCTAGTATGTATGTAAATAAGGAAATACTTAAAGAGTTATTAAATACTTTAATTATTATTTATTAATTCTTAAGTATATAAAATAATCAAATTTATTAGCAAACAGTGATTGCATATATAAATAAAAAGAAAATATTGTCATGTTACATATAGCATCAGACTTTAGGTAGCGGTTATAACCTGAACCTAAATTAAATAGTTATATAAATGTATATTACAGTGGACTGATGTGAATAATTCAATGTAACTAATGTTAGTTTGTATTACATGCAAATTTAACTGTCGAAATAAGATGATCTGACCATTGTCCAAAAGCAAATGATGTCATATCAACGGCTATGCAAGCACTAGAAGTAAACATTACCCAAGACCTGATTTGCATAGCTTTCCCATAAAACAATGCTATTTGTATTTCCATAAGTTTTATACGACTCAAAAGTAATGAAAAAAAAAATATCGTCCGGATAAGGAAATTCGCCCGTGTGAACTCTACTTTTGAGCCTATTATTTTGACGACCTGTTTGGTGTAGTGGTTAAAAATTCTGACTACTATACCAAAAGGTCGCGGGTTGCTATACCAAACGACATTACCGAGTTATGGATGTTTTTCATTTATTTGTGTATTTATTTACAAAAATAAAAATATATTTGTGTAGTTTATCAACAATCTGGTATCCATAATACAAGCCTAGTTGCTTAGTGTGGAACTAGATGGCATTGTGTGTTTGTGCAAAGGTATTCATTATTTATTATTATTTATTCTCCTGAAAGACTTAATATTTATACATAAGCTCCTACAAACCATATATGTTTTATTTTTATATTACCTTTATTACGGAGAGAGAGTTATTGGTTTAAATTTCAGTCATTCTTGTACAGTCAGGTTCAAAATTGCAGTCATACTACAAGTTCAAACGATTATATTTAAGTCATGTATCGAGTACAATTCTTGTGAAGAACGATTTATTGCACATGAATTAGAGTATTTTCCTTAAATCGAGAGAAACTTGAATTTGGACTAGATATCTATGACTATAATTTTGTCTGTACATACTATGCACGACGACCGTAACACTTATCTTGCCGTGGACTGTACTTGAATATACTATAACCCTTATTTTTATATGGAGAAAATAAACAATTTGCTAATTTATTATTTAATTAAAGCCTTTATATTAATATTCAAGTTCAACTTTACAGGATGTTACAATGATTTTCATTAACGATTTTTAGGTACATGAGAGTGAGAGCAAATCCCTTGTCTATATGAGGCGAAATTTTAATATCTTGGGCTTGAAGAGGTTTAGGAACAAACCCTTTCCGTTCTGTTCACATAAGACTAGCTACAGCTATATAGTATATGTAAGTAGTATACTGGGAAATGAAGGTGCCAAACATGTGTACTTATCTAGTGAGTAATTAAAAATATTAGCCTTTGCATTGGTCGAAATGAACATTTCCATTTTGCTAAAATCAGCACTCTCAAGTAATTTCAATGAATAAATTAAAAACCCTCTCTCTGACACAATCGGGTAAAAAGAGGATAGTTTACAATTTTTCCAACGAATCCTTTTCTGTATCTTTATTTTAACCGCCTCCATGGCTCAATGGAAACAACGTTTCAACTTTACCAATCTGTATCCAGAGCAGATTCGTGATCAGTTACAAAAGATTTTTGTAATATCACTATTAGGTATGTTCTCTGTCCATGTACAAAAAAAATAAGATTATAGAAAGTTACTGGACTTTATGATTATTCACCTGGTCAACTACCACTATCTTTCATAAGTCTGCCGCCAAGCAGTAAAGTTAACAGCATTATTTTTCTCTGGCTGTTTAATATAGCCAGTAACTCAAATAAGTTGGGAGTTCGGCCTCATCTTCACATGAAGTATGATTGAGGCCAAACGCTATCGCGACATGTATAAAAAATTCATATAAATTATAATTTAATAACATTTGCTATATATACATACATTCCCATATTCGAACATACCACGAAACGTACCTCCTTCAACTTTTATTTCCTGCAAGGTAATAAAAAGGGCAAACAAGCAAGTACCCAATTACTAAAGCAAACGAGTCACGGCTTTCATTGTCGAAACGGGATCTTGTTGGGATTTATTACAGGGTTGCCAGTAGTAGCGGCAAAATTGCCGGACTTTTTGACTTTATTACATAGACGTTCCAATTTCTAGGAGACCAGAAATCTAATAGAACATGCACTGGTCACAGTATTTATAACTCGCGCAATGTTTGCATCGATCGGAGAAGGGCAGAGGCTATTTTCACAAATACAAAATTCTCTTTAATGTACAAAACAAAAAAATTACAACACGTGTAAATTCATTAACCTATCTTTGGATTTACCTGACGACCGATTGGTGTTGTGGATAGTGACCCTATCTGCAAAACCAACGGTTGCAGGTTCTAATCCCGTAAATGTTTATATGATGATTCCCAAGTCTAGTTTATGTATATTTATCCGTTATCTAGTATCCACAGTAGGTACAAGCTTTGCTTAGTTTTGGACTAGATAATTGGTGTAAGGTCCGAAATATTTATTTATTTACCTAAAAATGTAAACGTCAGCAGATCCTTCTATTGGTTCTAGTGCTTATTCTGTAATTGTTAATACTCGTTTACTACGATGCTCAAATAACGATAACAATTCAGTCAAATATTTAATTATGCATATTGTATTTTGCTGTTTGATGGTTTCGTTAAAACATGAACCCTTTTAATACACTTAGTGTAATACAGGAGTGTAATAATTTAATTAAAAAGTGGCGCTCCACACACGCATCTTTACCTATTAATAAATTGCATAGAAAAATTATTTCATCCGTTATTCAAAGACTTTTACTATAAATATCTGAATTAACATAAAAAAACTGTAAAGTCCTTCCTCTTAAGAGCTATAAAAGTCCAACACCCTTGGAAAAACGTGTTGGTGACAGCGACACTTACACACACAATGTGAATTTTCTTATGTACACTACCAGATTTTCATAAAAGATATACATTATAGCATAGAGCTTTATGTGTATGGGAAATGGATCATGAAAAAGAAGGCTTAGCTGGACAGAAAGGGCGAGAATTTACCATGAAGAAAAGTAAAAAAAAACTATACAAAGTATACCTTTGATGAAAGAAGATTGGACTCCTTGTACGATATACTTAATTGTTGAATAAAAGTAAGGTCCATATATTCTTTGGATTATAATTGATGACAGTCTTTACCAAGTTGATGGACGACAGGGCCAGCTGCTAGGAGACACTGACTGTCAGGTGGCCACAACTGTGACCCTACTTCAACAATCATCACTAAACCTGCCTCATTTTTACCATGGGGTTGGGCAAATGCCCATGGGCACTTCGACCCAACTTCTTTTGTGCATTTACCCAGCTTTCACTCTGTCCTACTGCCAGCTTATAAACTTTATAAGTTTTAGACCTGCATGGTAGATTGTGACCCATACCATTACCTACTTGCTTGGATAACTATAAAACTAGTGGTTTAATTACAATAGTCTAGTGTCGATACTCCAACATATATTGGCACATAAGTGTGTATCCATACGAGAGTGTTCTAATTCTAATTTCCCAATCTCTCCATTCCAGTCTAGTAGACAACGGGATAGATTCCGCCAAGTGGATTTTCCTCCTATATATTGCAAAGCGTGTCTACTCCATGACACACAGAACAGCCTATACAAATATCAACACAACCAATGACATATACGTGTACATAGGTATACGTAAGTGTGAACTTGGAAAATAATTTTTAGCGTCATAAAGAAATCTAATCTAAATCTGCCTGCTTTTTTCATTCCACATTTTAATATTTTGTACCACTGTCCCTTTGTGAGTAATAACCGAAAACCAATGTTTTTCTCCCTGTCGTGGGTAGGTGGTTAAATTAGCCATTCCATTGAATGCCTAGGTGGATCGGTATGTATGGCGGACATTTCCGCTTTTGTGCCGCTTAGAGAGGTTTGATTAGGTTGTGTTAAGTCCAAAAGGGTATTATAGAGGAGCCTCACGCAGTTTCCTATAAAAACTATCAGCCATATATAACGGTCCGCCTATAGATACTCAATTGAATAAAGCCGCGTCCCCAGTGAGCTACATTTGTCGAGCGACATGTGTTCCCGGAGACATCATTCGACATCGCCCCATGTCGCCCCATGTCTTGTCTGTGTCGCCGCCGGAAAAGGTAAGGTTGTTCAGTGCAGCATATGTAATTATGGTTAATCCAGCAACGTGACAAGGTACAAGTTCCTCGATGTCGCGAGACATGTGGGGCGAAATCGGACGAAGTCTCTCGACAAATGTTGCCTACGGAGGACAGGGCTTAACTAATTTTACCGAATCATCATCATCAGCTCGTAACATCCCACTGCAGGGATATAGGCCTTCCCTCGTATAATGAGGAAGTATGGGCCATAGTCCACCATGCTGGTCCAATGCGGGTTGGGGACTTCACATGCCCTTGAATTGTTATAACTCAGCCATGCAGGTTTCCTCACGATGTTTTCCTTCACCGTTTAAGAGCAGTCAGACAAATGCACATAAGTCATTAAATTAAATTTAAAAACTCATTGGTACATGGTCTGCGAGGGAATCGAACCCGGGCCTCCCAAATTGGGAGATCGCATCTTAACCGCTGATCCACCGACGCTTTGACTATTTAGCTGAATGCCTACGACTTATCATACTAAAATAATAATATGATTCTCTTGTAAGGCTGTAGCACAGAGATAGCTACCTACTCTAGTATATCCTGATATTATGTTGTAATCGGAATTCGTGAAATTATGGTGGAACTAACTGTATTTCTGACGTTACATATTTATAAACGTTATCTAAATATAACGTTAACATTTAAATTCTAATTTTAAATCGTAACATTTAACACGATCATGAGTACCTAACACAGATTGGATTCGTTTATAAATATCTACATAAATTCACTCAAACTCTTCAATTTCCCATTAAAAGTCGATGTTATCGTAATCATTTCGGAAATAGGCTATCGCTTCAAAATATTACTTCATTTAAAGCTCGGGATCAGGAAGTATCTATCAGCAGTGGTTTTAAAATACCTGTCTTATTATTGAAAAGTCTGTATCAAAGTAGGGAAAATTGTCTATCCAGTCTACCTGAAAAAAATAAGCAGAGTTAACTTTGCATAAAGCAAAATATTTCGACGACTTTTTGAGGTAGTAATTTTAGAAAGATCACTCAAAGATTTATTAAATTTTCCCTGCTATCCACGAATTTGACCACAATCTATTGGAAAGTGACGATGTGATCAAGATGAAGCACGTGATAAAATGCCTATTCACCCTGCTCTTGGAAATCCCAAGATGTAGAACGCCGGAAGGGAGTTCCATGCCTTTCATCATTCATTAATTCCATTACTTTTCTAAGTTTGCTGCCAAACAGTAATGGAAATATCATTGTTTTGGAAAAGACTGCGCGCTTCTGATAACATCATACTCAAAGCAGTGAGTGACAGACTCTGCAATCCAATTTTTAAGCATTGGTTGTCTGTTCATCAGAGCGCGAACCGGAAATGACCGCCAAAGTTCTTTGTTAGTGGATTTTATTTTGACTATTTTACTTGCACTTTATATCAATTTATTTGGATATTTTAATTTGTATTGTACTTTTACTTTTGTATTTGGGGTTTTTTTTATTCCTGCAATAAACGTTTTTTATTATTATATTATTATTATTGTTGTGTTTCGGTTGTCAGAGATAAGAGAGCCGGTCCCCCAAATAAGACTGGGTTTTTGTCCACCTTCGGCCTCATCTTCACTTAACATCAGGTGTGGTTGAGGTCAAGTGCTAACTCGTTGTGCATAAAAAAATTGTATTGATGAGATAAACACAAAAGATTAAAAAAATATATGAGCTGTTATACCTATAAGTAGTACACAGTATTGTAGCGTATTTAATTTTTTTTTAACTGTCAGTACGTACCTTACTGGTCCTAATAATATTTTAAATGCGAAAGAGGTTTTGTTAGTTTGCCCTTGCTTCACGTCGTTACGAAGAATATTTTGCATAAAAATATATTATGGCTCGATAACTACAAAAGACTAGTTTTCATTTCGAGAAGATAAAAAACTCACACCGACGACGTGACGGAGCCCGTGGCTGAAGCGTCCATATTTTACAGTTTCTGGTCACGTTTTAAAAGTTTCCGTATATAATTTAGAGGTAAAATATCATTGACGTGAAAATGCGAAATAGTTTTTAGGTTCAATGATTCCGATGTTTAACCCCCGACGTTTGAATCTATGTAAGTTTACGTACCTCATCATCATCTGATTTAAGAGCCATGCTCTTGCCGGTGGAGATTTTTCCATGTCTCTCTGTTCTCTGCCTTTCCTTTGTTTACGTACCAGTGTGTCTATTTTTTTACTTTCGACAGATAGTGTTTGCATGATGGTACTCATACATGTTTCTTGGAAATCCGTTTAGCAGTTTCGATAATTTTAATTTCATTGGTTAAAAATGATATAAAACTTCACTTCAGGCTAAAAACACCTCTTTTTGCGAATGAAATCAATAGCCGAAATATGTATATGAAATCTGCGTGCAAATATGTCGTTTTAAATCGATTATATTGTTTATCGAGGAAAATGAGACAAACGGTACCACTGTCACGGATAAATTGGGATAAAATGTATCCAGTCTGCCCCGGTGCTACGGTGACCGGGGAATATGGAAGTTTTTTCCTATTTTCCGGGGTACCGAGCGAAAAGTGGGAATAAATCGTTATAGCGTCGTGTTATGTTGTTTCCTGTACGTAAAAACAATTAAACCAACACGTGGGTGGCGACTTGCACGTTTCACGGGCTATATGATCATCCCAGGTCACATTTTCATTTCTGTTTATTTCGAAAATTGAAATCTGGATGTTGTTTGAAGTATTAAAATTATAATGTTTTTTTTAAGCATAACGGGTTGGTACTTGACCTCAATCACACCTGATGTTAAGTAAAGATGAGGTCGAAGGTGGAAGCGTACTGACCCGGAAACCCTAACACATTTGGAGGACTGGCTATCTTATCTCTGACAACCGGAACACAACAATGCTATTAACATTGCTCCTTGGCGGCAGATTTAGATAAGACTTAAACAGGTACCCCGCTGGGGATCGAACCCGCGACTTCCGAATCGTAAACCCAATGTTGTTTACATTGAGCCACAGAGGCGGTTAATGTTTGGAGCACCAAACGCTTATGTTTGGAATATCTCTTATCACCCCATTTGGGATAAAGATCGTGACGTTATGTATTTATTACCTAATATACAGTATATTATATGGTCGACTATTGGCTAAATTAATAACGTAGTATGCCCCCAAAACCGACATGTGTATATCTATAGTGTGACCATCTGTATTGGAGGTCCTTTTCTAGGTAAATTGTAATATTTTCGAGAACGTCACAGGAAATGATTTAAACGTATTTTCTTGTTATATTTGATAAGCAACAAGCGTGAATAACAAAATGAACACTTACATGGAACCCTACATTTTCTTTTCTATTATCCTCCAGTGAATAAAAAGATAAACATTCATCACGTATTTACCCAAATCAAACCGACCTCTATCTGTCTCTGTCAAACAATTGATATTTTGTCCATATATTCTCTACAGGGGTACTACACTATTTACTATTCCGAGCTGTTCGGTATATGTACGAGTATTTAACTATAGTGTGCTCTGTTCCGTGTTAGTCTATTGTTATAGGAGATAATGCGATGAAGCTATACAAGGAAGCGTCGGTAGATAAGTATGAAGACATTGGTAAAATTTTTAAGCCTACGAACCAACTTTCAGTACAAATTATATATATTTATTTGTTAATTTGTAAACAGTTTACTAAAGAACACAAATAACAATAAATATATAGTTGTATTGCACAATTTGGTACAAAGGCGGACTAATAAAAGAAAATAAAAGGGATAAATGGATTATACATATATTTATGTATGTTTATCCGTAATCTAGTGTCCATAGAACAAGCTTTGCTTAATTTGGGACTAAATGGTTAGTGTAAGTGCCGCAAATATTTATTCATTTACTGTAATATTGTTAAATAAATAAAAAAGATAACTGTACAAATAACAAAACAATTACCTATTCTTCTTGAATTTGACTTGACGTCTAAGTAAATTACTGAAACAGTGTTATTGAAATTTTAACTGAGGAGCTGATCTGTTTTGATTGAATAGAAGCTGTCAGGCACACTCAAGTGCCTATGTCGACCGAAACCGTCGAAAACACAAATACATTGTTAAAATAAACAGGCAGGTACCAGACCAAAACAATATTAAGCCACAAATAACTTTCTCCTCAATTTAAGAGCTATACATATACATATAATGACACAACCTCTATCCTAAATGGGGTGATCAAGTACATCCCAAACATTAGCGTTTGAGTGTCCCAAACATTAAAAATGTTATGCTTGAAACAACATCTACCATTCACCTGTTGAAATATACTGACCAGCAAATCTATAGATATTTTTAGTGTTTAGTCCCATTACCTTTTACGGCATCCACAGAAAGAGTCGCGTATTTTACTTTAACCGACATTAACAATGCAAAAATAATGAATTATGTATGTTTTCTATGACATCCTGCTCATCCATTATGGCCATTATGTATAAACCCTATTTAAAATATCGGTGAATCTTGGCCGAGTTACTATTTTTGTAATTTCTGAGGCACTTTTAAATTGTTGTTACTATAGATTAGATTAATTTATTTCATTCTTAGATTTTCACGTACTAAATCATTATGATAAAATGAATCAGCTATAAAAATGATCATCATAAAGTATAATAGGTATGTAAAACAAATGTCAATAAATACAACACGTCATTTCATAAATTAATAGTCCTACATCTTTACTTACTTATTACTTACATGATATTTTCATACTTCGTTACGTTTCGTTCGTACGTATATTCTATCATAAAACAAAAGCCAAGCAAATCCGTTCATCCGTTATGCCGTGATTAAGTAAAAAACAAAAAAAATACCCATCCAAACTTTCGCATTTATAATATTAGTTAGATAGATTAATTACATTAAAATATTGCCCGATCAATATCTTATAATAACAATCTTTTATCTAAATAGGGACTTATTCTTTGGAAATCATTATAAAACCAAATGAAAAATTAATTATCCCATTTTATATGTATGACAGACACCCTTCTCGACTCTCCGCTGCGCCGTGAACATAGAGCAGACTTGAGTGAACCAACTTGCATTAACGATATTATCTCTAGTTACTATAGATGCACAATGTTGCCAGTGTAGGACATTAAAATTTACACAAGTTCAAAATTGTTTGTGATCCAATAAACCCCACAAAGTATGCCAAAGGTCAACAAATGCATAGCACCACAAATATACTACTACCGTATTTGTAGCGATAAATTTATATTAACTGGCTCAATATTGGTGCATTGACGCAGTCATAAACTAACCAAACATTTTCATCGGCAAGGTCAAAATTCTACACTACTTACCTATAATTTAGACAGGTACTTGCTGCCAAAAACGCTTCACATTTTCGTGTGTTTTCTAAGAGCAAAGCGACTTTTCCTATTCCATTGTATTACGTGCCCGTATTTCTGTCAAAAGCAAACGGGGCTTCGTGTGGAGAAGCCTTGCATGTCATTAGGGCGTTATGCAGGCGTTCTTTTGTTTTCGTTGCACCACTGCATCGTTAATACGTCAAAATGTCAGGTGGTTCGTTTGTTTATATGGAGTAATTGTCACGCAATTCACTTACTTCCTCACAGATTATATTATAATAGCTTATCGCCCGCGACTTCGTCCGAGTATATCTCGAAATTAAAACATTTTTTTGCGGTAAAACATATAGGAAAAGTAAAAGGAAAACAACGATGTATAATGCGTTTTAATATACCACAAGTGCCATTTAATATTCTCTGGGTCAGTGAGCCAGGACACTGCCTTTTATTATTTTTTTTTAGATAGAAATACAAAGTTATAGGCTTCAATTGTACTGAGTATAGCTATACTCAGTACAAGTACAGTATAACTTTCTAGCTAGAAAAGAAGCGAAGAAAAAATCTATGGCACTTCTGTAACACTATAAGTCGATAAAGAGTATCCGGTTTAAAATCGAAATATTATTTTTAAAAGTTTGATTAAAATATTAACTTCTAAAAATTCGAAAACGAATGAACAATAATATACCGTAATTTTTATTTGAGTTCTGACTAACGAGACAAATACGAATATATATTTCACAATTTTAAGATACATTTTTAGCTACTATAAATATTCGGCGAGAGTAATCGAATTTTCTAATTTCGCTACCAAATTGCGAACTCTACAATCAGTGGCCAGGTACAAGGTGAATGGGGCATGATAAGTAAGCTGGAGATTAATAAGGTAAAGCCCAGCTTAATACCATTATCCTATCTAAGAAACATAATTAAATACCGTCGTCTATTCGCATCGAATGCCCAGTTCCACCCACATTGGGTCAATGAATAATATAGTGAAATACAACATAGGTAGCTATACTGGTTTTAAACTTTCGCGGTTTATATACAAATAATTAAGAAACTTATCTAAATCTGCCGCCAAACAGCAATGTTGATATTAACAGTTGTTAGAGATAAGAAAGCCAGTTCCCCAAATACGGGAAGTGTACTACTTCCACCTTCGGCCTCATCTTCACTTAACACCAGGTGTGATTGAGGTCAAGTGCTAACCTAAAAAAAAACTCAGTAAACGGGTGTAATCACAATAATCTCATTGTAAAATATTAATAGATACACTAAAGAATTCTTTAATTAATCAATATTAATATAAAAGGCCTCCCCCAAGTATCTCCACAACGATCAATCCTGCGCTGCCCGCATCCAGCGGCTTCCCGCGATCAGTACCAAATCGTCAGTCCACCTCGTAGGGGGCCTGCCCCTGACCCTTGGGGGTCTTTGTTCAGCAGTGGACGTCTTTCGGCTGATATGATGATGCTGATGAATATAAAAGGCAATGACCTGACTGACTACAGATCATCGCAAAGCCCGAACGCGTGGACCTGATGGAGATAAAGTTTAGCAAGTACATTTTTTATGATAAGTAGAAGAGATTTTTTGGATTTCCACTCCTAAGGGGGGTTCAGGCCGGGATAAATATTTGAAACGAAGGTCAATATCTCTGGAACCAAACATTCTAGAAAAAAAAAATTAACTATCTCAGCAACGCTGGTCCGATTTGAGTGATAAGTTTGATTTATCCATGTTTGATGAAAATCAATTAAACCGTTATGAAGATTTAAGCTTTAACGCAGCTTTTCGAAGGTTTTCAATTTTTTTTTAATATTCAAGATTAGACTCGGGGATAGTATCTTATCCAAGTTTGACGGAAAGCTTTTCGACTATATTTAGATTTTGACAGTTTGGTTTATATGGATGATATGATCGCTTGTTTTCTAGGAGGTTTTCTAAATTTTCAATTTGTAGTTAAAATATTCTTGCTCAAAAATTTGTGTTCCTATGTATGTATAATTGTTTTCCTTTTGCTATGTTTTTTGAACTTGACAATTTTGTGATCAACGCCGACAAAGTCGCGGGCTGAAAGCTAGTTACGTCATAAATTATAATGAAGTAACATACTCCAATTTCTCTTCAGCTACCCTTAATTACTTTTGGCTTAGGATATGACGAAAATATTCAAATCACGCTAAAATGAACTTCGCTTATTAAATTACCCTACATTTCTTGCAAATTGAGTGGGACGTTTTCTAAATAATTCAATTTAAAACTCGACGTTCCATTGTAAAACGTAAAAATGTAGAAACGTAGATTGAAAAGAGAAGAAATTTTTAATGGAGCTCAATCACACCGACTGCTGGACTTATTAGAACCAGATACTGATTTCTGGCGGTTTTACCTACCAAAATATTAGGTCCTTATCTATGAAATTAGCGTTTTGTATGAAGAATTTCATTAAGACTGTTTTCTCTATACAAACATTTTTGATTTTTTTTTTGGGAACGGCAAATCCAAATTTAGCTAAACTTTGTGTGTATTATCGGATAACATTAAGTTAAGTATAGGCAGCGTTAATTTTTCAAAGTAACCGCTTTATAAAAGTTTCAGCGAATCTAAGAAATGATTATGGGAAGCACATAAAAAGAGCTCTGTAAATTTTTTTTATTATGTGATTTAGCCCAGAAATTAAAAAATATTTCATGTGAAATTTGTTGAAATAATATTCCATTTTCCAAATAAAAAACAAATTTGGATATAGCTTTGAAAATCGCAGGAATTGGTACATATGATTAACGAAGAAAAAAAAACTTCAATTTAATAGGTAAAGACCCAATACTTAGGCCTGAAAATTATTTGGAAATGTCCATTATATTAAGTTAAAATCGTGTATTTTTATAATTTACTGGATACGCGTATAATGGTGACGATGTGTTCGAGGATCATGCACGCGAACTCATTAGATTTCTACAATATTAATGAAAACAGTTTAAGATTTACGAAACGGAGGCCACGGGTGCGATTCCCAGTGCGGTACATGATTACGTACCCGATAGGTACTACTGCTGAGAATAAATAGCCAAAATCACCACGCACAGCAAAATATGTAATATTTTAAGAGTAAATGAGCTATTTATGTAATTTATGTAAGCAACTGTTTGTCTCTGAAATAAATAAAATTTCTACGAGTAATACACTATGTTTGTTGTATTTAAAAGATACTCGCATGTTATTTGGTCACTGTTCTGTGGTAAATCAGCATTTGATACGACAGTTCGCGAACGAAGTCGGTTCGTGTCTGAGTTCCCATTGGTTAGATAAAATGATTCTATTTTGAACGACCCACTCCATACTCAATAATATATGGTATATGGTCTTATGCGTATAATTTCATTCTACTCGGCTGTTTTATATTCGTATACATTTCTGTTTGAGACCTTTGCTCGCTCCTTACGCTATTTCTTATTCAGCAGATTCAACATTTAATGAAATGACTTTCCTTTTTTCATTCAATAAAGTTTCCCACCTTTCAACTATCCACGCCCGACTTACCGAAACGAAGAATGCTATGTAAATGAACCATTCTCCCTCGTCGATATTTCAAGGCACAGTCCACAGGCCCCCATTGTGTCCATAAATGTATGCTAATAGTGGCCTGTCAGTTTGATTCTGTTCACGTCCACGTGAAACGGCTTTACCAAATAATCTACATTTTATTATTGCGAACGGTAAAGAATTTCGTTAATATTGAAAATTTCGTAACGTTTACTGGTACAAAGTCATCAATGAAACATTAAAAGAAATTTATAACATTTTCCTAATAATAACACCTAACGAATATGTCACTAATATTAGTATGTATCTAGTTCCTTAAACTATGATAATCAAACTGCTTTACCAGATATGACTCGCAATCAAGGATAAACCATAGTAAGCAGTTTTCATAAAAACTGTAATCAACCGTGGAAAACATTATGTCATCTTTTCTGTATTTTGACTTCGAAAAGGAGGAGGTTCTCATTTTTTTTTTTATGTTTGTACACTGATATCTCCGGGATTTAGCAGTTGATTCGCGTGATCTTGTTGTAGGTAAATGAAAAGGAATATCGTCAAATTGGTCCCATTGCATTTTCAGTGCAATCGATTCAGTATGAGATGATGATGTGCTTATATACTGAAAAAGCGTAGAGAGGTTACCAAATGACAAATCTAAGATCATCAGATCGAGTTGGTATACCTTAAATGCTAAAAGTGTCGCCATCGTACAAAAATGATCAGGGAGATTGGCAAACACAGCAAACTACTAAAAAGTGAAAAATAAAAACTTTTTAACAAAAAAAAACAAGCGACTCACTGGATGAGCCACTATAAAGTGAAAAATAATTAGAAAGTAATTGATTGAGACGCTCGTAGCGTTTCAATAAAATTATTTTTAACTTTGTAGTGGCTCATCCAGTAACGATGGTTTGACAACATACACGTGGATGGGACTTTCCTTTTAAATATAATAATACCTGTAACAGGAAGTTTCGCTCTTTCATAAGATACGGTTTTAGCTTAATATTAAATACTTATTTTAAAATAATAAATAGAACTACTATCTGTGTGTGTGTTTTAGTTTCTTACATTAGTGTGTAAATCGTTTTCTTGATTGTTTTTTTTATTCAATTATACTTTTTAGAATATTTGTTATACCAATTCTGGATAATTGAGAGTTTATTAAAAAAATCTTATTAGAACTTGTGTTTAGGGAAAATTCAAGTTCGTACATCCTCGAAGCACTAAATAATCTGCTATCGATTACCTGTCAGTTTTGTGTGACGACAGAGCAATTTAATATCCACCACGACAGGTTTAATACTGCTCTGCTTAAGATCGGTCTGTATCCATCAGACTTTCTCTGTCCCTTGGAAACAAAATATGCATATTTTGGGTAGCTTTTATAAATTGTGTTAATGACAGCCCCTGTACCTGACATTTTGGTATGAACAAGCATGCCCGGTTTTCTTGGCGGATGGCCAAATCGCTCGACAATCTTGATAGTGAGGTAAGGACGGGAAATAATGTTTCCCACCTTTGGCGGGTTGTAGAGTGTTAACCCTTAAACTTTGGCAGTGATAGGTTACAATTTATGGCGGTTGTTTAAATATTCGTACAGAGCATTCGTATTCCTGCCTCGGAGTTGGACTAAAATGACCCTACAAGTTAAACCGTATATTTGACGATCTGTTTATGGTTTTAAATACTTCCGATTGAAGTCTATTTTGAACCAATTCCTAAATGTAACTTGAATTCATTCAAGTATTGAATAGTTTATTTTATTTTATTTAGAACTGTGGATTAATATTTTTATTTTTCTAAGATGTATGTCAATTTAGGAAACCAATCAAATTACAAAGTGTTATTTTAATATAGCGAAGTGGATTGTTCTTGTAAGCTCTTAAATATGATTTACATTTTAATTTATGTCCTTCTGATGCTATTTTAGTCATCAATTCGATGATTTTTATAGACATTCACACAATATCGTTGATGTATATAAGGACCGGTCGCTCTGGAACTCTATGGGATAGGCCTATGAAATGAAATTATTTATCGATAACATTTATTACAGATCAAATTGTTAACATTTTAGTTACGAATTTATTGTACATAGTTATGCAACTATTTTTCATTATAATTTATTTATATTTGTTTCCTAATTGCTTTATGTTTTAAATAAGTTGTTCAAAATGTTCAACTTATTCTTAAATGGATTAGTAGTATCTGCATTTTGTATGGTATCGTGTAATCTATTTTTGTATGTTCAGCAGTGGAGATGCCTAAAGAAATGATGATGATGTTAAAGCTTTTATTATAATTTTATTGAAAAGTAACTATTTAATATTGCTGATAAAGGAAAGTTTTCGTACCGGTAAGCGCAGCGTAAGACGTCCACTCACAAGGTGGAGATACGATCTGATAAAGGCTGAAAATCGCTGTATGGGGGCCGCTTCCAACCGTTCACTTTGGAGTTCTATGCGGGAGGCCTATGTTTAGCAGATCCCGCCTCCGCTCTCCTCCCACTGTAACTCCTGTCAGCCAGGATCAACAGTGGTGCTCTGCACGGCGCCTACTGAAGGTAGACGGTGCCCTACGTGACTCTATTGCTACCTTGGACCCCAGACTAATTAAAGAAAGAAGAAAAGTAGCAAAGAAAGAAAGTCCCACTTCCCCCCTCAGCAAATGGGAGTGTAGCTAATATGACGCAAAAAGCCAAAGCGGCTAACCCTATGGGGCAGAGAGTCAAATGAAGCTCGACTCCCTAATTTAATACATCACGGTAGCCAGAAGGCTATCGTAGGTTAAAGTGCCAATAGTAGGTATGGCAGAAGCGCTTGAACGCTCGGAAGTTGTGACGGTTTAGTACTAGGTCGCCGTAATATACCGGTCGGACATCCGAATTTATATTGTGATAGCTTTCCTCCCGCGACTTCGTCCGCGTGGAAGATTTTATCAAAATACAAACAACAAACTTTCATCCCCTATTTTATCCCCTTGGGGGTAGAATTTATCAAAATCCTTTCTTAGCGGATGCCTACGTCATAACATCTACCTGCATGCCAAATTTCAGCCCGATCCGTCCAGTGGTTTGGGCTGGGCGTTGATAGATCACTATGTCAGTCACCTTTTAGTTATATACATTTAGAAGCATGAGTTTGCGTTCCAGATTCCAATTACTGCATTCCCACAGAATGTGGTGAGCCGTCTGTTCACCCGAGTCGCAATCACATTCCGGTCATTCCACCAATGCCATTGAGTACAATTTTGCTTTGAAATTTCAAATTTCAAATTTGAAACTGGGATACGCAATGATCAATCTTCATCCACCCCTTGCTTAACCTATCTTTGATATTGGGAAAGAACAAGTGTAGATGACGCTCTTTCGAAGAGTGGTCCCAACGTACCTGCCACTCGGGCATTAAGGTATCTTCCACCTCGGTAGCAGTTCCGCAAAACAGACGTGACACCCGGGATATGTCACCTATGTTCGGCAGTGGACGTCCTGTGGCTTATCATATCTGATGATGATAATAAAGGAATGTACTGTAAATATATTAATAAATATTAAGGACAGCTATACCTACTATCAAATCCCAAATTAGACAAAGGTACTATGTATACTAGAAAACCGATACATTACATAAATATTCTTTGTCAGTTGTCTGTCTTCTTCGATTATTGTATGCCTAAAATTGTGGAACAGCAATGAACGGAAATTTTTAACCAATTTTGACATGTCTCTTTCAAAAAGAAATTAAGCGCATGTTAGTCACGAGACATGGGTTCACCAAGCAATGCTTCGAAAACAGGCACGCAATTTGCAGGAATTCAATTTAGAGGAGTGTAAAATAGCAATTTATTCCTCGATTAATTTCTTTTTCATAAATTTTTGTGACATCATAAAGGTTACTCTTTTAATCGTCTCCGTTATTTAATGTAAACAACTTATGGTTTACAAAACTGATCTTGTGGATTCGATTCCAAGTTGGGTTCAGGTTTAGTACTCGGTTTGGTTTGCGATAGGGCTTTTCTAAAATGTCCACTTGGCTATCATCATCATCTTATCTGCCAAGCAGCAATGTTGATGATATAGTTGTGTTCCGGTAGTTTGATAAGACAGCCATTCCCCCAAATCAGTTGGGGTGAGCGTACATCCAGCTTAGTCGTCATTATCACTTAATGCAGGTCAAGAGCTAACACATCGTCCATAAAATAAATTAGCGAAACGGTTTTGTATTCTTCAAGAAAAGTAAATCCGGTAACATTGTAATAAATTATCAATTTTATTTATTTATTTAAAAGTCACTCGACGTTGGCACAATTAGACAAACAGCAGCCAGAACCTCACAATGTCGTTGCAACTTCATGTGAGACCAAAATCCAAACAATCCACTTTCCCATTTCACTGACAGCGACAAGGTTACGATAAGACCTTTATTATATTTTATACCCGTATTTCCTCGCTCTGAAATTTCTTGTCACCATTGAAAATTTGAAAGTTTATTCATTCAAAGGCATACTCAAAGGAGTTATTAAATTAATTAAACTCTTAACCCTTTGTATTATATGACTTATCAAAGTCTTATATTGATTTTGTAATATGAATTATATTATCTTTCATAGGCTTCCCTTTACCTGTTGTTCAGAAAAAATAATGAATTTACATCATATTTATGAAAGAAAATGTAGATAAAGCTTTTCACGATATTGAAACACTTTCGGTATTGTACCTAATATTTATTATAATTTAAGATTTATCTCAAGAATATTAATATGCATAGCTTAAATTGTCTTCGTAATAATGATTGACGTCGATAAAGTTAGGATATTTTATATTTATTGTCGAGAATTGTAATGACATATAGTCATTAAAGTTGATTCGAAAATTATTCGGTAATTTCAATACCTAAAGTAATTTCAATACCTTTAGTAAATTAAAGAAGATCCTTTAGTAGGTATGTCAACCTTTTTGTTTCCATCAAAACGTATTTAATTTTAATCACATCACAGTCATCATACTTTTATCATGTGATGTGATTAAAATTAAATAGCATAATTAAGCATCACGGACTTGAACAGGAGACGACATCACTTTTGATTTAAATGTATTCATAAAAGTGTGATGACTGTGATGTGATTAAAATTAAATGCGTTTACCTGATGTCGTCTGCTGTTCAAGCCGTGATGCTAGAATATACAAAGTGGAATTCAGCTATTTCGATAATGTCAAAAAAATGTGCCTAAACTTTTTGCGATATAAATTATAATCATAGGAAAAGCAATTTCTGCGTATGAGGAATGAGGATTCCAGCGACACGCGACGCTAGAATGCTCATTTAAAATATTGAATAACTCATAAACTACAGTGGCAGTAATTTATTCCTTTGAGCACTTTATTTTACAACAATTTAGATTGTGCTTTAGTTTGTGAGGTGTGCTTGGCGGGGGGAGGTCGCCGCAGGGTTGTAGTGAGTATACCTCCCGATGGGGAGGGGAGTCTGACATAACCGTCTCGCCGTCCCTCAGGCGAGCGGTAAGTGTAGTGCATTTCCCCGCAAGGATCATGTATGTGAATTCAGCTATTTTGTAAAAATAACTTCTTTGTTTATGAAGTACTATATATTTACAGGACATGTATATTTTAGAGGCACTATTGATGCTCAGTTTCAAGGAAAACAACTTTCGGTGCTTTACCAGGCTCAGGTCCGCTCGTGCATGGAATACTGCTGTCACCTCTGGGATGGTTCAGCCAAGTATACCAAATGGCTGCACTCGATTCTGTGGAACGACGTGCAGACTCACAGGTGATAATTCGATGACTGCTAAATTGCAGAGCCTTGAACACCGTCGCAAATTCGCCTGTCTCTCAGTTTTTTACAGGATGCATTTCGGGGAGTGTGCGTTGGAATTACATAATCTTATTGTACCGTCGCCCTTCCATCTTCGGACCACTAGGCGTGGGGAGGGAGGGTTAATATACCGAACATTCGTAAGAAATTCGATTCTTCATTTATCATACGAACAGCCAAGATATGGAACTCCCTTCCGGCGTCAGTCTTTTCTGAATCCTACAACCTTGGGATCTTCAAGAGCAGAGTGACTAGGCATTTACTGGGATCGCGTGCTTCATCTTCGACCACATCGTCACTTTCCATCGGGTGAGATTGTGGTCAAACGCGAATCCAGTCAATCATAAAAAATCAGACTATCTTAGTATATTTTTTGACTCTGTAGAAACAGAGAATGTTGCTGTTCTAATTTAACCATACTAGAAAAATGATTTTGCTGATCTTCCCATTAGAATTTAAGCAATAGATTACAATGTTTCTAAAGACGCTACTAAGTTACGATTCGGTTTAATCGGAGGCAATTCTGTTTTATAGCTCCCGTATATCAGTCAGACTAGTATCGTTAAATAGTCCAGCGGAAAATGAGCTTGCTCTAAAATTAATCACAGATCGTGAATTAAATCGTAAATAAATTTTATTATTGACCATCATTATGCTAAACTTTATGATCACGACAAATTGTTATGCGTTTATGACATTTTACAAACGTTATAGCCTTAATAAAGGTTTTATTATAATCAGTTCGGACGCACACGAGGTAATTTTTAGGTCAGTACGAGCTTAAAATATATTACAGCTGGTTTTATCCTAATAACAAATGTTATTGTAATGTAATAATAGATAGAATAAATCATACCCGGTCTTTTATGAATTTAGTATAATATAATAATAATAATAATAATAATAATAAATATAAGTTTGTTTAAGTTTGTATAACGAATACAGAGAAGTAAACCCGAGTTATGAATTTTTTCATGTATAATATGTACCTACATATTTACAAAAACATAATTAATACCGTTACTGCTACGAATAAGGATTTCGTTATTCCACAATTTGACTTCCATTGTCGTTGTTGAATATTTTAGATTGAATAATATCATTCAGGCGATAGAAAATTCCTAGGTAATATGATTCAAAATATTTTTGACGACCTATATGGTGTAGTGGTTAGAAACTATGACTAGACATTTGTGTTCCCGAATTATATTGTTTTTCAATTATATATGTATTTATTTACAAAAAAAATGTATTTGTGTAGTATATTAAGCATGTGGTATCCATTATACGAGCTCAGAGCTCAGTGAGGAACTAGATAGCGCTGCCCATGGATATTTATTAAGAATAGTGTAAAATTAATGCCTAATCGTAAAACTTTTTAATTGTCGTTCAATAGGTTTGTGCACTTCGTGCTTATATTTTAAATTTACTAACGGGAGGAATTATTAAAGAGTGAATATTAATAGACTATCCACTAACTTTCTGACGTATAATGAAGAGAGCCTTTATAATGTAGGTACCTATGTAATTACATTATCGTAAATTCAATCAATACTTCAACTTTCTACGTCAGTTATTCTTGCGGAAGGAAACTCTAAAACAATAGCAATTAGTATGCCAGCATTTCGTCTCGTCAAATTAATTTGTCGACACTTATTTCCTCTTTAACTTAGTTTTGTCTTTAATTAATAAGAATTTTAAATCATCATTCTTATTAATAATTGGATAAGATAATCATGTAATTATATCTAACTAGCTTCTCGCCTGTACTCTTGTCAGCGTGGATATCGAAATAAAAATATCGGTTTTACATAAGAAATAGCATAACAAAATATACTTGAATGTTGGTATGGGTACCCTTTGCCGGTCCAAAAGGAGAAACTTTAGAAAAATATTCTATTTTTATGCTTGTTAGAGTCCACACAGTGCATTATATTTACAGATTATTTTAAAAAGTTCTAAAAGATAATAAATAATTTTATGAATGTAATTTTTTTTTCAAAGACTCTACGTCTAATGTTTTCGATGATATATAGCATGTTACAAAAAAAACCCCTAATGTATATTGCATTGCACAATTTCGTCATATAACTAAACAAAAACTTGTTATTAATAATAAAATAAAAATGACTAGCCTAGCTATTCTGAAATTAATTAAATATATCTGTAGAAACTCCATCAAAATCCATTCTGTGGTTTTCTCGTGACGCGTATTTAGACAAACAGACAAACAAACATTTTACTATTTTATAATATTATTAGCTTTCCGCCCGCGGCTTCGCTGCTTCGCATTTTGAATAACTTTATCGCGGAAATTTGTTTATCCCGCTGGAACTATTCACTTTATCGGGATAAAATGTATCCTATGTTTTAATCCGGGTCAGTTCTACTTATATACCAAATTTCTCGGTGATTGAGCAACAAACAAACAAACAAATTAACAAACAAACAAACATCCAAACTTTCGCATTCATAATATTAGTTTGATAAGTTCAAACTTTAATATGCAATGTGTAAATAATATGTACATAATGTCAAAGATACAATTTGACATAATGTTTTGAAATAAAATAAGATTAAATAATTTTTAAATTCACATTTTCAAGTATCTTTCACGATTAATGAAACTGAAAACTGCTTTATTTCAAAGAATACAATAAAATTTCTAAACCTACCGCTCGCTCACAACACGGTTATTCCCAGAGAAGTATGAGCAAGAAACTCAAGGGATTGGTCTTTTCTTATAAGAAAGTATTAAACAATATTTCGTTTTTAGAAATTAAACTTTCTTAACTTCACCGATCAGGTTTTTGAACTTATTTAAAGGTAATTTCTGTATATCTTTTAGAATCGTATTGTAAAGCGTTACCTCTTACTGAATTACTGACCTTTAAAACATCAGCTCTCGTAGCACGACATCATTTGCCGTGCGCGACACGACGTGAGAGTGGGATAGTTGTATATTTCGTCCAAACGAATGATCAGGACAAATATTATCTGCCGCGACATAAATGTTTATCGCCGCTGTCATGCTATGCTGGTTTGTTTTTATTTCTAATGTTTATATTGCTCGAATTTGCTTACTTACTTTTGATGAACAAATATTTTAGTAATGTCAGCAGCATTAACTTAGCGTATAATATAAGTTTAAACAGAAACTTCGGTAAGCACAACAGTATAGTAATTATTAAACATCAGAAAATGTCACGCGAGTGTCAAATTTGTCAATGCTCTTATCCAAACAATAATCAATGCCGTTTACATTGGATTCCTATATTTACAACTGTAATTACTTCATAGTCATGATGATATGGCTTAACACTTCAATATCAAGGTCTAAATGTACTCATAGGTAACGATATACTATTTTGTTTACATGTTTTCCTAGTAATTAATCTATCAAATACATATTCACCCGTATTGTTAGAGTGTTATTGAAGACAGGTAAAATCATGTTATTTCGTTCGACAGGACGCAGTAACACCGTTTTGATTAATACATAAGTAAACGTCTTGTAGGAGTCATTATCCACATACAATACAAATGATTTGACAAATTTCCCATACCAACATTGTATGCGGTCTCCAGAGTATCTAATTCTGTTCTTCACTATGACTCAGACTAGAGCAGCTCCTACATTTTGCTCTTATCGCATACGTACGCTTTTACGTAAACGAGAGATTCCAGTCGGAAACGCCAATCAGCAATCAGAATAGACATAACCAAAATGTATACAGACTGCTCATTTGAATTGTTTGAAATTATTCTGTATACCATATAAATAACTTTAATTAGAGATTTGACTTTGTTATGAAATGAAATACTAATAATACTAATGAAACAAGCATAACAACATTGCTTCGCTCGACCTATCTATAGAATTGTGTAGGATATTTAAGTATGTGACTTGCAAATGGAAAGTTTTAAAATGGTTAAAACTACTCCAGGCTTTGGAGGCAGACAGTCTGGACGATACCGAATACGGATTGGGGTCGAGCGGTGCAAATAGCACCTCTATATGTGGACCGTCAAGGACGTATCGATGCAAGTAACGGCAATAATTGTGGATAAAATATATAAATACATGACAGACGTTTACTCAGGGGCTTGGATGATCTCAATGAGCTTACTCTGGCCCTATGGATCCAGAGTTTGGACATTTATTTTTGCACGATGAAATACTTACCATTACTTAGTAGCTGGACGAAAATATTAATAAGCAAAACCTTGTCTAAAACTTAGGTTCAAAGTATTGCGGCCGAAACTTCGCTATCCCAAATGCTTGTAAGCCGTATTTTAGGTCGGTTTACAAGAAAACGCGAATTATGTTTCTTCTTTAATCCCTATTTATACAACCTAACAAATTCACTTTATATTTCATGTACGTAAACTTGACATTCTCTTTTCACGTTATAATGAAATTCATATCATGTTTATTCGAGGTAAGTAGGTACTATACTATACCCAAACCCTTATGCTCATTTTACTGATTGTTCTGTAAAGGAAAAGGAAACATCGTTCGGAAATCAGCGTTTCTTTGATAACCAAATGTGTCTTGGAGAAGCCAAATATGAAAATAAAATTCGTTATCTTTTATAGATCGAAATGAAAGATAAATTAGGTAATAATAAAGTAAGCATATATCGACCGATAAATTATGGCCATAAAGACACAAATCAAAATAATGTTTATAATAAATATCTTATTTATTATAAACATCATTTCTTGGGCTTCTTCTCAAATGAAGACTTTAAGTGCCAAACGCCTAGTAACTTCAAAAACTGACTATTTTCAAATACAAATGTTACACGTGGAAATAGATGTTATATTGCATTGAATGTAAAACAACTATTTTTCTGCGTCGATAGTATAGTCTGCGTCATAGTTAGGACATACAGGGTTGTTCTACATTATTAATAGTAGCATAATACCAAGCCATATTAACCCCAGTTCCATAAAATGACCCTCTTGTCTTGACTATAATTTTAGAGAATTGCTGATGATATAGCTTGTATAAGCAGCATGCAACCATTAATTATTTAAAATAGACCTGTATGAATTACTATAGAGTCGGCTGTAAAGTCTGAAACATAAAGGAAACCTATACAGCTCGGCATAATACAAATTAAGTTTTCTTAGGAAATCATGAATGTTTTCAATAGTACATTGTATTGATGAAATCAGTAATTGCTGTGATTAAATAAAACGTATTCAAAACCTTCGTTTTATTTGTTTCAGACTGTACAATTGCAAATAAAAGTGATGGTAAAAGCAAATCGATTTTATACAACACTCCCTACTGTAGATTTATATTCGTCCCAGTCGACACTTTAAGAAACCGTTTAAGGATTAATGTGATTAAAAAGAAAATACTTTTAACGGCCTTTGGTTTGCAGATAAAATTGGTACTGTGATAGCATTGAGACTAAATGCAGAATTGAATATTATTATAACAACGAGAATATTAGGTATTTTTATGAACCGTTGTATCAAGACGCATAAGTAGACTGTTGATATGCACTTGAATAATTTTGAAATTCTTATAAAATACGACCACCAATTCTTACGTTGTCACGTGTTGCGGCAAGTACGAATAGGTTAACACTCAGCTCATGCTGTGACGAATTACAGCGCTGGATTTTAGTGCTCCCAAATGCCCAGTAACACAGTGTTTTTTTATGTACAACGGGTTAGCACTTGACCTCAATCATACCTGATGTTAAGTGAAGATGAGACCGAAGGTGGAAGCGTACTGACCCGGAAACCCAAATATTTAGGGAACTGGCTATCTTTTCTCTGACAGCCGGAACACAACAATGCTATTAACATTACTGTTTGGCGGCAGATTTAGATAAGAGTGGTAGCTAGCCAGGCGGACATTTAAAATGCCCTACCACCAACCAAACCGAATACTAAACATGTACCCCGCAGGGGATCGAACCCGCGACCTCCGATTGTAAATCCTATGATGTTTACATTTAGCCACGGAGGCGTTTATGTTTGACTAGATGGACAGATCCCGCCTCCGCATTCTTCTCATCGTAACGTCTTAGCCATTGATCAACAGTGGTATGAGCTACACTCTTCATGGCGCTTGCTGTAGGTAGACGGTGTCCTACGTGACTCTACTAAGGGGGAAAGAGGAGGAAAGAAAGTCTTACCCCAAAATTAGATCGACAGATGACCCAAACTATGATGCTTGGTTCAGCAGTAAACTGGAGACGGGCAGATAAAAAGCACGTACAAATAAAACGATCTGAAGATTGAGATGAACTTGACACTTTAGATACTGTTGTGTATTGAAACAATATAAAAATAATATTAGAAGTAATACGAGTTTTAGGGAATGTAACATTAATCTGTACCCGGTTTAATGTCACTTATTCAGGCTTTTGAAGCGTCAAATCGTTACTTACTTATCGTGGTCAGTGGAGACCAAAATAGAATTATTTCACACCTGTGCAGCCTTTTATATTGGTTATTTATTTATAGAACGTCTATTGATTTGTGGAGCCTTTTGGAGCGGTAGTTTTTAGAAATACGATACAATTATAGATACTTACAGTTAATTTTACGAATTTGTTTATTAATGTATCGCTGAAGTACCAATTAGACATTTAGAACACCAGTTAAGTCGTAGTGTGAAAACAGCTTAGGCATTTAACGTTGGGATTGTGAAGATTATGTGCGACACTTATTTCTTGATTAGTACCCAAGTGCGAACCTCTTTTTAAAAGGACGGGGAAGGACTGTTATGAATATGTATTCAATTTAATCCACAACGGCAAGCAAGCGGTATTGGAACTAGAACTTATTTTTTAAACAGGCGGTTGATAACTCTAGTTAGTTTACGAGTATCCCTAGTTTTTGTTACGCATACATACATAACGTCACGTCTCTCATCGCATATCGGCTGTTCAGAGAAATCCCAAACATTATGCGCAAAATCAATATACTCATACTAATAATTTTATAATAATTTATCATTTCATCTATCCTGTGGACCTTTAACTTACCTATGGCTTTTAAATCTGATAATGATTGACTGGATTCGCGTTTGACCACAATCTCACCTGATGGAAAGTGATGATGTGGTCGAAAATGTAGCACACGATCCCAGTAAATGCCTATTAACTCTGCTCTTGAAGATCCCAAGGTTATAGGATTCAGGAAAGACTGACGCCAGAAGGGAGTTCCATGCCTTGGCTGTTCGGATGATGAATGAAGAGTCGAACTTCTTAGTGCGAATGTTCGGTATATTAATTACATACGGGTGGAATACCTCCCCACGCCTAGTGGTCCGAAGATGGAAGGGTGACGGTGGAATAAGATTATGTAATTTCAACGCACACTCCCCGAAATGCATACTGTAAAAAACTGAGAGACAGGCGACTTTGCGACGGTGTTGAAGGCTCTGCAATTTATCAGTCATCGAATTATCACCTATGAGTCTAATGGTAGATGATGATGATGAACGTAAAGTAAAGTATGGCCTTGACCTATTTGTATCATTCTATATTAAAAAAATGAAGAATCTGGAAAACAGAAACAACCATTAGGTCGTCGTATCGATCGACATTACACTGCACCTATAAATAATTCATAGTCGCTCAGACGGGAAACAGCCGCAAATCAAATTGTGATTTTTATTACTTATACCTCCTTTTATACAGGTGACTTCATCGTATAAATAAAATATAATCGAAGGCTAAAGCGGACACGATTTCAAAAGAAAAATTCCGATCTCAATAGCTCCTGATCATTTTTCTTAAAACGAGTAGATACGTGAACATTTCGGAAATTAAAGTACAGGAAACACCATAGGAATTAATATTAATGCTGTATTAAAGAACAATATACAGAAGAAATAACCAATTAAAGTACGATAAAAACTTCAGCTACGACTAGGGTATTGTCTTTAAGTGAATAAAATTACAATTTCTAAAATGTACTGTGAAAAGCTGTATTTCAATCTACTAAAAATCAAGGCTTTTTACTATGAACGAGCAGTAACAATGAAATTGTTGCTCCATTTTATGTCGATCCCAAAATCCTGAAACTTTATCTTATACCATTCATCAGCTTTTATTTCTTCTAAGGCTAATAAAGGAAATTCACCAACCATGAAAGATATTGGGTTTGATTGTCTTCACAAATAGGATCCGAATGAAGCTCCAATTATTTACGAATTGTGAGTTTACATTCACCATCACATAAATCTACATCTGTTTCTGATTGTGAATTTGTGACTCAAATTTTTGATTCACCAGAAATAAAGTTCGTAAGTGTGATTGGATAAAGAGGAGGCTTAATGGATGAGACAGTAATACGTCTACAGATTTTGTACTGTTTGAGATTTCGTGGTAGTTATCAAATGCTTTAGGACCTTCTTGTTTACCTTGAATGTTGTTTACGACATTTTCATGCTGTTCGATGTATCTATATCCAACTGTCCATTCAAATGGAATTACTCCGGTTAGCTTATCACAAGCAGTCCACCCTCAGTTTTATTCGTTTACTGCAAAGGTACAGGATCTTATATAAAAGAAATTCAACTTACTAATATAACTAACTAACAACATAACTAAATACATACTAAAGCTATTTTGGTAAGTGTATACTTAATATATTAATTGTACTATTTCGTGTATGAATATAATATGCTGTCAGTTCCTACCTACATTTATTGACGTTACTTCAGTTACTTTCGGATTTTTTTACCCTAACAATACGCTTTACAACCAACGCCTAATTCTTAAATAGCACTTTATCGTCAGTTCCTCTAATAGTGTTATAATATTAGACATAATTCTTAACACTTAACATTTATAAACCCGGCTTGACATTTAGACTTTCTCTTTTAATCAAGTCGAATTCTACTTTGACTATAGATATAATATTTGTTTTCCTATCTGAACTCGTCAGTGCGTGAAAGGTTATCCAAATACCATTGCTGACGTCCCTAAATAAACTCGTAGCCACTTTTTATTGTACTTGGTAAATATGTAATTATACCTTTCAACTTCTTTGTCTTCGATATTACGAATGTTCAATTTTTTTAATGCAGTTCTATTATTATTTTTTGGTTTATTACAAATTAAATACATTGGCGGTAAATTAATGCTAATTTCATTAATGCTTCTCATTATTAAACCCCGATAAAAAACGACGGGTGTTATGTGTTTCATGACGTTGTATGTGTGTCCAGTCTTTGTCCAGATTTAACTTAATAATGTGTGGTCCGATTTGAGTGCGGTTTTATTGTCATATTATAGACGAATTATTAGCCGATTCAAAGATATTCAGCTTTTAACACAGTTAGATTTATCGTTAGTCTTTTGGAGGGTTTAATTTATAGTCATAGTTCCAGTCTTTTAAAAGTAAATTTCGCGTCTGTTAACAGTTATATTTTCAGTACTTCGGTAGTATGATCTTGTTATTGTTCCATCAAACAAATGATAGACAATTTTCGTAAAAATGAAATTGAAAAACAGTAAAGTTGGTCGACTCGTTCGTAACAAGGATAATATAATTCAAGTTCTGCAATAAAGGAATTTCTATTCTCAACTTTTAGGACGTGGCCTTAGGATGGGTAAATTACATTATCCCCGTATAGTTTCTCACAAACCTTTCCCTGTTTGGAAATTCTTAGTATCTATATTGATAGTCAAATTTCTACTTTAAGTAGGTACAGTTATGCATAAGCCCTCATAATATTAATTAAAATTTCTTAGCAAATTTTGAATTTATTTATAAAAAAAACTTATTTGGTTAAGGCAATTACTGAATTCACCAATAAGATACAGTACTTTCGAGAAACATTCATGATATAGATAGTCTTGTATAGGTTTATCTATTTCAGACTGTACATAGGCACAATGTAATATAGCACGGCTAGTGAAACAATTTGCTGTATATTATGCACGGCCATTAGAGCGAGCTCTGCATACACTGTACCTGATGTTACGCTTGATGCGATAGTACAATCGACTTGAAATTTAATGAGTATTATATTACAGTCAGTATAAAGCTCGATATGGACTAAGCTCGATTTTTGCTCGTGGTACTAGTGTTATTAACACTGGTATAACCACGGGCAACAAAGGAATGAAACGTATCTCAAAAGTATATCATATTTTCTTAAATCAAATTATTATTTCAATATCTGCTGAGAGTTATTATACATTTTACCTTGAATAGTGACCCTGTCAGCGAAACCAAATGCAGCGAGGGATAAATGTTTGTGTGATGAATACGAAGATTTATTTCCGAGTCATGGACGTTTATTTAAATATTTATGTATGTTTATATGTTAACTAGTATCAGCTTTCCTTAGTTTGGGACTAAATGATTGGGGTAAGTGCCCAAATATTTCGTCCACCATATTAAATTGAATTTGTATTGTTTCCTAGATTTTCCGCCGTTTGTAAACAGTTTTTTGCCCCATTTTTATCGCCCCATGCAAGGACAGAAGTACGAGACGATGCAGCCACGTCATCGGTGACTATTTTTTCTCTCTTCTTGTAATTCTTACATTTATTTGCGATGTTTTCCTTTAAGAAAACATATTGAATCTTTTATTTTCTTTAAAGTAATCTTGCTCTTTTATTAAAAAATATAAATATGTGGTACATATAAAGTTAAAAAAAACCAAAGCAATAAAACTAAAGGTTTAACTTGTCATCCAGACCTCTCGTTGGGGCATGGACACGCACACACACTTGCTGCGTTACCTTGCTGAACAGCTATACTAAGACACGACACCAGAACCAAGGTTGAGAGATGTCTTTTCTTAGTTATACTGACGCTGGTGTCGATTCCGATATACATCAACTAAACTAAAGCCAGTTTTAAAGTAGTACTGTCGCTTTCTCCCTGGAACAGTACTATGCGACGGCACCACTCCAAAACTGGTTTCAGTTTAGTTTCATCCGAGACACCATTGTTGAATTCTGAACTAAATTTGAACTTACAAAGTATGGAAAACTGATAGTTTTCAGTTCGTATTAACATTTACTGTCGTCTGTAATGCAAGTTTTTCTAGTCAGTAAGTTTCGGTAAAAATATTTGTCATCTAGATAAATACAAACAACTTGCTTTTAGACCTTTATCCGTGTGTACACTTATAGCAGTCGTGTGCATAGGCTCTAATGCCTCACTAGCTCCTAAAATGGAACGGAAAATTATTTTAGAGAAACTGGCACTAAAAGATTAGGTGTGCGTAATTTTATGTCCTTACTATCAACTACAAGGTTAAAGTCTCTCGCCAGGCTCGAACACTTATTCCATACTCCATAGCTCTACGATTTTCAAATTTATTCAAATTTCAAAACGAGGGAAGCATCCTCATAGCATCAAATTGTAGTGTAATTTTACCTGACAATGTTATTAGAAAGAATTGAAGACTTCAGCGCCGAGCATAGTCTGGCTCTTAACATATATGAGGCGAGGTTCATCATCTGCTTTTCTTTCAATTACAACGAAAGCAGCATATTCAAAATAAAACAGAAATCAATCAGATTTTACAATCACACTCGCGACATTTTTACTATTTGTCTTGGCATTTTTTTTCAATGTTTCCAAGCTAGCTGCGGCGGACCAGACAAAACATAAGCAATTCCTTTCCTTTTCGTTTATGTCGCAATAATTATGCATACATTACGTTAATAAACTAATCATATACAAATATCACGTTAGTTACTCACCGCTCCCATCTCTCGCTCGCATTCAGGACGCTCATATTTCGCTTGCTCTCCAAGAGCAAGGCCAGTCACCCTTTGGGGTGATTCGTTACACACCAGTAGTAGTGAATAAATATGTCAATTCCACATTACTATAGTGTGTCTAAAAACCCATCATCGTAAGTTATATTTTGGTTCTGCCTAAACAAATGCTCCATTTCCTCCTTCATTGATCCATAGATAAAATATATCGTAATACATTAAGCTAACTTAGCAGCAAGGGAAGTAAGATTAATGAACTGTCTTGGTGAACTCTATGGGGATTGATTCCTCGAGGCACATTTGTTAAAGACAAGCTGGCCTATCTGAAAATATTCCTCTTAACAAAATGAATGTTCAAATAATTAATACATCAATCGAACAATGGCTTTCACACTTTTCGCCTTATAATAATGCTAAAAAATGTCAATATACATATAATATTTTCCTACACAATGAGCTACCATAAATTCAGTCTCTACATACGAAGCTCATAGGTTAGACATAATTTCTCCATATTACTCAATCCAATTGGCTGATTTGAGTGGTTTGGAAATGGAATTAATTTGAGTGGTGGTCAGTTAAGTCTGTCGCCAAATTTTCTTCTTATTTGACTGCTCAAATAAATATACAAATATCTAAAATACCTGCGTATTTGAGATTTATCTTAATCGTAAGTTGGCCTGCGAGATCAGAGTCACTCCTTCAAGTAGCATTTGAAATACTAATGGGGCCATTCGCTAAACTCGCCTGACCTTACAAGGCCCATTACAAATCTACCAATCCGCAATAGGTTCAGCGTGGTGGATTAAGCTTAGACTAATACATAGGTAGCTTCTTCTTAGCGAGTCGATGGCAAAAACATCAAATTCTTGAGGACCAGAATGTGACATAGATATAATATTCCACTAGGTACTATGGAGACTGGTGCCTATACAGGAGGGTCTTGTATTTTTTTTATTTTTTTTTTATGATTGACTGGATTCGGGTTTGACCACAATCTCACCTGATGGAAAGTCACAATGTGGTCGAAGATGAAGCACGCGATCCCAGTAAATGCCTATTCACTCTTCTCTTGAAGATTCCAAGGTTGTAGGATTACAGGACCATGTAAAAGTATTACAGGACACCAGGCCCCCATAACTGAAAAATATACGAACAGTTCTGTTGTCCTATGAATATTGCAATACGATAATTAAAATATAGCTAACATTATGGTAAAATAATTTTAAAATTTATAACGAATTATTAATGCTCATTATCGCTCTTAGTATGAGAGGAGCGTGGGATACAAAGTAGTCCATCCCGTGGAGGAGTGGAAACCTTAGGCTGTTGATATATGATTAGTAAATATGTATGTATAATTTGTCACATGAAAAACTATATTAAAAATAGTTATATTATTTTTGCCATAATTTGATACAGTTCTCAGCTTTTACACTCCGTTTATCCTTTATGTACTCGTAATAACTTTGAATTGGTATAGCTTGAACTAAAATTACGAGGGTCCAACAATGAAATTTTCTTCGAGATTTGAGAAGTGGTCTTTGTGATTTATGAGCTCGTAAAACAGTTGTAAAATCATAGAGAATACTGTGAAAATGGTTTCTGTTACAGAAATGTCAGTGAAACGTTAGCTTTATATTATTTTCCTAATACACCTATTTCTTATCAGACCAGCTTATAGATAGGTTCTCTTTCTTAGACGGTGAGCAAAATAAATTTTACAAACAGAGATTTCTAAAACTTACAATTCTATAATTCTAGATTCAAGGCTATATATTTGAAAAACTAAGGTATGCGATTTAGTATATCCGGTCCCCCTAAGTTAATATGTATCCGAAAGCCAATTCCTTTGTTTTGTTTTAGTAAGGAACCCTAAAGATGCTGCTCAAAGAATTAAAAATAGGATATCTTGAAGCGGGTCTCTGGAGAGGACACAAGAGTAGCGGTTTGTTGTTTTCTTGCGACCTAAAAACGTATTTTTTATTTAGTTAACAAAATGATAAATGACTTTTCGTCTTTTTATTTGGGTCTATTGTGTGTTAGCTTTAAAAAACTTTATTCAATCTAAAAACACGAGCTTAATAAAAAGGATCTTGTGCCAACGGCAGAATAAAAGTAATCTCTTCCGCATTTTTTTTTGATAGAGCGTTTTAGACAACGCTTAGAATTTTATTGTATTAGACACAAAATTAACACACCTAAATTATGCGTGGTCTTAGGTATGATAAAAAAGGTTTAATTATTTTAAATTTTATACCAAACTTAGGAAAAGTTATAATAATTAATATACCTAACATTCGTACTAAGAAGTTCGACTCTTCATTCATAATCTGAACAGTGAAGGCCTTCCAGCATCAATCTTTCCTGAATCCTACAATCCGTAGATCTTCAAGAGCAGAGTGAATAGGCATTTACTGGGATCGCTCGCTTCACCTTCGTCCACATCGTCACTTTCCGACAAATGAGATTGTGATCAAACGCGTATCCAGTTAATCATAAAAATAAAAACCTAAATCAGAGATATTCTCCGAGATGATATACTTCTATCATCATTTATGGGCCTTTAGATTGAGATGCTTTCAAACAGCTTAGAATCGAAAATCCCCTGGTGAGAATGAAATCACTATAGAGCTTCTGAAACCCGAGCGTACTAAAAGAGCTTCAGGAATTTTTAAATTCCGTTTTACAAATTGGAAGAACTCGAGAGAAGAAGAGTGTAACAAGAGCATTGTGGTTTTGTTAACAAGGGAACAAAACCATCTTAACAATTATAACCCTATCTTGTTTCTGTGCCATATCTACAAGCTGTCTCAAGCGTCAACTTGCAAGGTTGCAAGAAAGTGATGGTACCGCTAAACCACATTTGCACAATACCTACGGCAGATCATACAGAAGACTGGACAATATAATCGGCCCCTTTGTCTGTCGTTTGTGAATTAGAGAGAAGGCCTTTGACTCCACCGAAAAATATGGATTGGCGGTACATCAGTGCTTGAGATATCTATATAAGGTCGTTACCATTGACCGTCTCTATACTGATCCAGTAAACAAGAGTTATAAATCCGCCGAAATTGAGCAGTTTCTTCGCTTTCTTCCACATTTGTGATTATGATTTGAGATTGTGGTCAAAGGCGTATCCAGTTAACCATAAAAAAAAAATTTGTTCATCGGGTGCCATTGAAGTCTACTAACGTTTGTACATCATTTATCGCTGTATCATATTGCATGGGTAGGGTATGAAGTAGAACTTAAGAATTCATATTTAACTGGATATTTCTTTTATAAATTATAAAAATATAAAATGGGAAAAGCGGGAATAGCAAAATATAAGGATTACAAGCACAAAACATATACAATAGTTCCTTATACATCATCAAGCGGACGAGGGCAGGCCTGTCGTGGGATAAATGAATGCGATTCGTAAAACTGGATATCATAGGATCCATCCAGCTCTATGTTCAAAACGGTGATATTCGAGCATCAGCCAGAGAAAGTCGACCGCTGAACATAGGTTTCCGGAGCGATCGGATGGACGGGTACTCGTTTACGTAAAATATATTACTTGTGTGTTCATAAAACATTTACTATAAAGAAAATCTCAAAATTATCCACATCATACTTTTAATTGGTTTATATTATTTTCCTAATACATCCATTTCTTATCAGACCAGCTTATAGGTTCTCTTTCTTAGATGGTGAGCAAAAGAAATTTTACAAACAGAGATTTCCAAAATTTACAATTCTATAGTTTTAAGTAAAATATATTACTTGTGTGTTCATAAAACATTTACTATAAAGAAAATCTCAAAATGATCCCAATTCATACTTTTAATTGCCCGCACTAAAACTTTTTAATATGGTACGAAATTAAAATACTTCAAACTGTTCTGCCAGCTGAAACCAGGATGGTCAAAGTTTTTAATTAAGAAACAATAACGTTTAAACATAAATTACCAGTTAATTTCAAAGTTTAACGGTGTGAATAATCGCTGATAAATTGAGCACGTAAAAGTAGAAATGGAGAGTTAGGATCGATTCCATAGTAGACTCAGTTGTGAGCTGCGATACCAGGTTGATCATCTCAGGTGATGAATAACATACACGTAATTCTTGATACTTTTTAAGTCAACAGCCTAATCTAACCTTTTCCAAATTATACTGTACCGCTATAAGCTTTCCCGAGTGATCAATCAATCTTTCTTAGCAGGCGTATTGGCCGTAATATATTAGCTGCTGCTCCTGAATGATCTGTGGTGTTTCACCCAAAAAGTTTGCCGCTGATATCCACAGGCGTGCTTAATCAATCATTTATTCCACAAAAGATCAAACATTTTGTAGTTAATTATAGAGAAATAATACCTTAGGGACCTGGAGCCGCTTATGCATTCCCAGGTCCTCCCTACCGCCGAGGAAGGTCGCCTCGTGGTTTTAGTGGGTATCCCTCCCGACAGGGGAGTCCCACATAACCGTCTCGCCGTCCCCCAAGCGAGCAGTAAGCGTAATTCATTTCCCCGAGAAAAAAAAAGGGTCAAAGACAGCACCAGTCCTGCAGCCTGACTTCTACACCTAAGTTGAAGCCGTATTCATATACAAGCTGTGTATTAGGCCGTAAGTAGATATGTACCTACGTATATGTATGCGGCCGACTTGCAGGTCACCGAAGTGAAAGGAATACTCTACATGCTTAATCTAATTTCATAGCTATTTTTCATAAATGGATGAAGAGGAAAATAAAATCATATCTTAAAATTATGCAGTTGTGAAATAGGAATTCTTTAGTCAACTATTGCCACCTGAAAGAGCTATAAATTATATATAAATTATATATTTATAAATTATATAGATATTACAGAGCAAGGAGTGATTTTGAGTACAATATTTTCTCAACAGACACCCATATACGAAAAATAGATAAGAAATGGAACTAAGTGGACATACATATGGGTTGCGGGCAAGGAACCCGATCTTGTTCACAGCCATGTTATAAGTCTATGCTCTTGCCCCATTCCTGAACGAATTCATAGATATAATTTTATCATAGGATTGAAAGATATTGAAACCTATGGGAGACCGGAATTTGAGTAGTTATTTTCACGATACGTGCGGATGGATTGTCTTCTCTGCCGACAATCACACCGTGATACGATGACACTCCTTAGACAATGTTTGAAGCATGTGTCATCCTTAATGCTATGTCATCTACGCATTTTTTATAAGTATAGTGCTCGAATTTTGTCACTAAATCAGCTTTAAAAAAGTTTACCTATGGCTCTTATTTATCTTCCGTCATTTCAACAATTTAAGATATCATCATTATATCAGTCACAGGACTGTCACAGTCAACTACTGGTATCAATTTCCAGAGTAACCGGTTGGAAGCGGCCTACATTAATTATTAATGATTTATTTGAAATCACAGCCATAATTACAAAGTATAAGTTATACATTTAGAAGCCAAAATAAGTATCTCAGTAAGTTTATATACAGCTTATTTTGTTACCTTATCTATCGAGACATCAAATTGTTGTGTTTGTGGATGTTCATTAACTTCCGGCGACCTTCACCAGGTCATCCGTTTACTTTTTGGGTTGACGTTCCACGCTATGTAGTTTCTACTCCCGAAACCTTAATTCCCCATCGGCCATCAGTTCTTCGAGAGTTTCAATACATACATAGCTACAATACGTGAACCCTAGTGACGGCTAGCATCGGCTGCCCAGCTTGGCTTCGATAAATCGCTGAAGAGAACTAAAAAAAATCGCTAGATTTTCTTTAATACAACTAAAATCAAAAAATGCCCATTCCCTATCAAGAACTCAGGAATCTAAGGAATGGTAAGCATATGAGCCTATATATGCATATCTCGTAATTTATTAATTTATTTTGTTATCAACAGTGCTATAAATTGATTCACAAGAGAGATCTGTCTACTATTGTAAAGTTGACGTGTTTACCAGATGTTTTATTACGTTTAACGTTAAAATAAAAATAGAATGTGCAGATGCGTGCAAACATCGAATAATCTATTCCGGTCTGTTAGCTGTCCAATGAAGTCACTAATTCGTAGAGCATTTTATGGATTTCGGGGATAGAGACGTCTAATCTATATTAAGAAGTTTTGACGTTATATTTATCAAGTTCTTGATTTTTTGTGCAATAAAGTGTACTTAATTGATTGATATTGTGGTGGCAATCATTAATAGTGGCGTAATATTTTATAAATTTCTCCCCTTGTGAATTATGCTAGATTTCGTGAATCATAACACCAAACAGAATAATTGTACGGTCGAATATGTGTGTTTCCGTAATATGCAAATAAACGTTTTATCTATCTTATTGATTTTTCGATCAAGGAACATTTTTTTTAATATGTATTTTTATACAAATATCCCAGAAAGTTACGTCATAATATTGTAACATATTCCTTTAAACGGTGGCTCACTCATAGTGTTAAAATATTGATAATCTTCTGTTTTGTGGTCTAATTTATCCCATCATATTTATTATAATTAGGTTGTCTCGTGGGTAGTATCTAATTAAGATCCGCTTTCTAAACCACGCCTAACAAGATTATTAAGGTAATATTGTGAAGCGCTTCGAAGGCAAATTTATTGTTTGGTTTTTCACTGTGGTAAGTTAATAAGCTTAATGAATAACCTGCTTGTCACTTAAATTATATTAAATAAATATTTCAGACACCTACACCATTCATCTAGTCCCAAACTAAGCGAAGCTTGTGCTATGCATACATAAATATTCATATAAATATAACTCGGGAATAAATGTTCGTATTCATCACACAAACATTTACCCCTTGCGGGATTCGAATCCGCAACCGTTGGTTTCGCTGACAGGATCACTATCCACTATACATAAATCAGTCGTCGTAAGAAATAATATTGAAACTATTTCCCTTACTAACTTACTTAAATACTTCTTTATCAATTATGCTGTATAAAAGAAATCAGTAATAATTTAAGATAACATAGCATTCGCCATTTCACGTCCTTCTTACGCTATTCAATATATCACCAGCCATAGTTATTTCCAGACAAATAAGGATGACTTTACCCGCACCTTGTCTACATATTCAGGGCTGGGTGGTTAGCATTTAGGAAGCCACATTTTCTGGACGTTAATTCCACAAATTCTGAACATAAATAATGGATCAATTAAGGCGTTCTGCCCTACCCGTAAATACTTGTGGAGCTGAAATGTAGAAGCCGATGATATGATTGTCGCATAGCTTAACATAGCTTAGCTTGCAATGGAAAAAGCTATGATCTGAATTTCTTTGAGAGACAAGATCCGGTAATCCGTCAGAGAACCAAGTCGAAGGCCGGACTTAGCGGTTTACCTTCGGAGAAGCTTATATCAGCAAATTATTGTTATATAAGGAAAGTATTGTGAGCTACTGGCTTCTAAGGTTTACATTTTTAAATGTAGGCAGATGGATAAATAGAAGCAAGTATACATGTGTTTGTATGCCCTCTTTCGCTCGCCACAGTGAGGGCACTGACATATGATGCGTTCTAATGAACAACTGGAGTGGATGCCGGGTGAAAAGAGGTTCATTACTCTACTCTCCCTGTAACTCGATATTGCAATGGGAAATTTTCCTTTCGAATATAATTACAGGGGTGCGTTTGTTTTTAATAGTATTTTATAACAAAACTCATCAGGACGGGAACGATATTTTTCATTATTAATTTTGAAACTTAACCAATATGAACTGATTATAAATACTTATAAATCTAATCCATCTAAAATATCTAATTGCATAAATGCAATAAAAATAATCTCCACATTTCGAGTGTAACGATCACACAACGCTCCATGATGAGAAACACATAAACAAATAAATGTATCTTGCACATACACACAGCGCCATCTAGTTCCACACTAAACAACTAGACTTGTAGTTTAAAAAGTGGTAGTTTAAAAAACAAGTGACGTTCATAAGTGCACATTGTATTGTCTATATGAATAAATGATTTTCATTTCATTTGTATTATAGATACCAGATGGTTGATAAACTACAAAAATCCTTTTGTTTTGTAAATTTTATCTCATTCCTTATGTTTTGATGGTATTACAGTGTATCGTATCAATAAGGACCTTAAGAGTCTTCTCCCAGTGAAAGGAGGCTGTGCCCCAACAAGGGGGCACTAGTACAGCTGATGATGATGATGATTAACTTGACAAATATTATAGATGAGACTTGCTTAGCTCAGCTCTACTTTAAGCGACCACAATGATTGACTCCCAAATTCGCAGAACAACCAAAAATTGTTTTGTTTTGCTCCCAACCTTCGACGCAGACACAATTGTAAATCAATTGTTTTCCGGTCACCGTTGACCGGCGTGGCGCTCAAAGGCTTAAGCCACTTGCAACTACTTATTTCACATGTTACCTACTTGGTATATACCTATATGACAAAATTACAATAAGCAGTCAAAAGTAAAATTGCGAATTTGATATTCATTTCACATAAATCATATTAAATGTCTAAGCGATATACTGAGGAAACGGAAATATTTAGTTTGAAGTAAGCGACAGCTTAGAGCAAATAAAATAAAGAAATTGGTCCAATAAAGGAAAGTGCTCCCACCAGGAAGACTACCTTCAAACTCAAGTTATAACACAAAGCACTCAAATACTTAAAAGGGGGTTAAAAGTTATCGAGTGCTTGCCATTGTATGAGTATACAAACCTTTTTACATTGATTTATCGAATCGATAAGGTACAGATAGACATGCTAGTAAGTGGGTAGCACGAACTCTCATGCTATTATTGAGCAATGCTACCTAGTGGCATGTGTATGGAAACCAATGCTACTATTGAGCATGCTTACAAATCGATCGACGTTTGATTTGAGAATTCTACCTGAGGCGTAGGCGGGGGCGTGTTTTAAGCACGTCTGAATTTGATTATGAGCATGCTAGTATCGATCTGTGGCTTGTGCTTTCACGTCGTCGCGCCAAAAATATCTCGCTGGGGTGATCCAATCACGGACCCAAATTCCTTGTATTTTCTTCTCCTTTTGTTCCTTGATGACAGAACTTTTTAGATGATGCATTGCAAGCAAAATTATGATTTTATTCAGTTCAAGCCCTCACGTCCATAGTTGTTCGCGTACGAAATAGCAAGTGTACGAACTGTTTGTTTAAAGCATGTTCATTCAGGAGTATGCTTAAAACTAGCATTCTTATTGCCAGCAAATGTATTAGTTCAAGAGCTTGCTCTTATTTTAAACATACTCATGAGCATGCTGATGTTTTTGCCACCGACTCGCTAAGAAGAAGCATGCTTTGGATCGTGGTGCTATTAAAAAGCATATCTATCTCTATCTACAGGGTGAAATTTAATTCGTGTATTTCCTGTTTACTTGTGAAATAGCCTGGTATGCGAACGATCTGATTACGTCCAGGGATGATTATCATCTAAATAATCTGATATTTTATAATCCACACAGCACTCCTGATTTTTACCCGACTGCCCAAGGAAGGAGGGTAATGATTTTGATTACATTTTTTAAATGTTTTATTGAAATATATCAGAAACAAGCCTTTCTCTCTATGAAAAGTAGTCGCTACCGTCAAAAGTGATCTAAATTAAAAAGATTTGATCGCTGCAATGGTAATTATAAATTTATTTATTTATTCAAGACAACCAACAGCAGTTTCAAACATACTTGAACACATTATAAACGAGTTAAATATCTTAGCCAATGACAGGATGTCCTAATGATAAGCAAAAACTATAAAAATTACCGAAGAAACAACGCTAATATAAACTCTAATATTGAAATTGCACATATTGTAGATATATAAAAGAGTAACATCTATTTACATACTAGCCAATGAATTTTGATTTATGTATTTACTTATTGATAATAAAATATGATGTGTCTGTTTTCATGTGTTTCGTAGAAACAGAGAAGCACTTGAAACCTAAATTCAAGCATCATTTTGTGGGTTTGTTTATTGAAATCGTATAATTTTCATAAAACAACATTTAACGTTGTGAATTACCGTAAAATTTATTGCCGCTTGCCAAAATACTTGTTACATGTCGAAATATTGTGAAATCTGTGGTAAAAATTAATAATGAAGGAACGGTTTGAACTATTATTAGCTGTACTCAGTTATTTTAACGGGGAAAAATATTTGGTTACATATATTAATTTTGCATGCTTATTGAAATGTCCTGTTTACGAACTCATAAACTGAAATTGTATTAAACATTTATAAGCTAAATCATTTTGAAAATATCTACGCCAACGATAATGCAAATATCGGAGACGTAGGTGGCCGCTAGTACAGCACACGCTGGTGCCCTCTCATTTAGCCTCCGCCTCCATAAGTGTAGAAACCGCCGCCGTTGAAACCCTGAAGAGGCCAGAATACACAACCCTGGGTCAGGGCTACGAACGACAAGAGAAGTGCCTGCCCTTTAAAGAGCGGGCGACGCGTCTGGTCTTAGTATCGAGTGATCAGAGGGCTGGCTGTTGCCTGGGCCGGAACATAATTCTGGCCATGTAGGTAACATGGCAACGCCGCTAGCCTTCTGGGCACCCTGCCTCAAAGCAGTGACCTGGAACATGTGTTCTATATACCTATAATATGAACGTATGTTCCAGAACAATTTTTAGTTATTGTATGATGTCTGTTTTTCTATGAAATAAATCTTTAGCTATATTTACTTGTTGTTAAATTGTAAAATCTCGATAATATAATAAATTCATACATGTGTGAGTCATAACCATGTAAGGTGAAAAACGTATTGTGAGTACTCATTCACTACCGACAGAACATATTGTTATTATATTAGGTATTGAGTAAGGTCGTTGTAATTGAGTGTTTCTAATCGACAGCGCCAGAGTAAAGTATATTCGCGCTCTAAGTACTTTGGCCAGAGTTCGCTGACATATTATGATGACAGTCTATGATTTATTTTTTTCTAAACTATGAACATCATAAGCTTGTAAGTGTCATAGGGCAGCGGCTTTTCTTTTTTTGGAAATTGACGGCTACAGAAGTAGACTAATATTAATTAGTATAAATTGAAAATTTACAACATCCCCGACGATACATATGACAATGTACAAACAGTGTTAAAACCTAAATATCTTCGAAACAGCTTAATCGATTTCCATCAACCATGGCTAACATTTAAAATAACATAACATTTAAAACAAGTTTCATCCAAAATGGCTAAGAACCTCCCTTCGTTTAGTTCTTAATATAAAAAATCGCACTCGAATCGGACCACACACATTACTGAGACACGTGCGGGCAAATATTGGACATACACACAACGCCTTCAAACACACAACATCCATTGTTTTTCGTCGGGGGTTAAAAAGAATGAAATGGAGAGAAAATGTTTCGACGTGAGAATAAGATTTACGATCCTAAACTTTTCAGCATCAGAAAGAACAATCTATCCAATTGTAGCAAGGCCATTAAGCCAAAATTGCACCCCTATAAAGCACCCTTTATTGAGTTGCCTGGTGTAACCGTCGTCCGCTGTGAGCACATAATTTCTGCTTTATTAACCTCCGTGTAAAACATTTTGTTTTCTTTCGTATATTGTACTGCCATGAATATACGAGTACATTACTGTTATAATAATATGCTGTCACAAATTACCAAGTATTAGTAGTGTATTAAACTATAATTATGTTTCAGCTGTTACCATTACATACGCTCGCTATGCTCAAATACACACAGTGGAATTCTTTAATTTTGATAATGTCAAAACATTGTACCATATTGATATATTCCTGTCGACGACCTGTTTGGTGTAGTGGTTAGCAACTCTGACCACTATACCAAAAGGTTGCGGGTACGAATCCCGCTAGGGGCATATTGTTTGTGCGATGCATACGAACATGAGTACCCGAGTTATGGATGTTTTTATTTATAATAAATATTTATTTACAAAAAAAAATATTTATGTAGTGTATCAACCATCTGGTATACACAACACAAGCCTATAGTTGATAGTGCTGTGTGTATGTCTAAGGATATTTATTTATTTATTTATATTAAAATTAAAGACTTCAAATATTGAATAAATCGTAAACTGCAGTGGCACAATTTTTTTCCTTAGCACTTTATTTGGAACTATTTAAAGACAATTTGATATTATCAAAGTAGCAGTGAGAGGAGGCTGTGCCCCAACAATGAGGATGTGTAAGGCTGATGATGATCAAAGTAGCTGAATTCCCCTTTATGTTTCTAGCCTCACGTACGTCATTATATGACGGGTATCAGGCACAATTATTTAATTAGTGAGTATTTATTGTAATAAATTTAACACGTTGACGGACGCTGAACACCTATATACGTAATAACCGTAAAACTTCTATTGTGTCTGTTTCAGTTTTCGTGAACGTGTTAAAAATTATTCCTACCTAAGGTATCTTCATAGATTAATGTCAGTGGCATTAATGTTTGTTAATATCGGTTTTAGTTTTACCAGTAGGTAATTAGGAAATACTTCTACCTCTTGCACTTTGTCGCCCACCCAAGTTGGATTCGTCGATTGGCCTCTCTCTAGAAATTGGACCTGTCAAGTCGGATCTCTTGTCCTAAATAGATATATTCGCTTACAACTTCAAGAATGAAGTTCCTTACTGATATTGGTGTGCCCACGACATCAGCATTTTGAGCATTCGCCATAATTTACGCCTTGTAAATAATTATATTTAAGTTAGCTGTGGCTCTAAATTATGTGCTACGGATCTTGGTGATTGATTATATTTAAACACACGTACGTACAGCGTCTCTGTATACACTGTCAGTTTGCACTTGTAACTTCTTGCAAAACAATCGATCAAAAGTTTGTTTACAATATACCACTATAGAGTTAGTACCTACTCATCTTAAAAGCGATTATTATCATTAGCAATTGGTCTAAATGCAACTGGATTAAACCTTTATCCCAAATGAGGTAGTCAGTGATATCCCAAACATTAGCGTTTGGGTGTTCCAAACTTCAAAAGTTTAATGCTTGAAACAACATCCACGGTGCACCGTTCGAAAAAACGTGCAAGTCTATAGAAGTTCCCATGTTTCCCTTTTACGACACCCACGGGAAGAGTCGGGTTTGTAATATTCTGTTTGCGCGCCGAAACAATACAGCGCTCATGATTTTTACCCGACTGCCCAAGGAAGGAGGGTAATGTTTTGATTACAGTTTTTAAATGTTTTATTGAAATATATCAGAAACAAGCCTTTCTCTTTATGAAAAGTAGTCGCTACCGTCAAAAGTGATCTAAATTAAAAAGATTTAATCGCTGCAATGGTAATTATAAATTTATTTATTTATTCAAGACAACCAACAACAGTTTCAAACATACTTGAACCGATTATAAACGAGTTAAATATCTTAGCCAATGACAGGATCCTAATGATAAGCAAACTCTATAAAACTGTCACGTTCCTGTGGTTCGATTCTATAACGTTTATTACGACTACAAACCCCAAACGACTATGAACGTTACTGTCGCACCGTAAAGTTCATCGTGACTTGAAACCAAATGCAAATGCAAGACGCATAATCATTGCAAGTGGCTGTGAACCTTATTATATTATGACAGTAACGTTGATAGTCGTTTGATAATGATTAATGAATAATGAATAACGAATAATAAATAAATAAATATCCTTGGACATACACACAATGCCATCTAGTTCCACATGTTGTGGATACCAGATGGTTGATATTCTACATACATTTTTTTTCCTAAATAAATACTTATTATAAATGAAAACACCCATAACTCGGATACGTACACATGTCCGTATTCATCACACATAGCGAGATGCGAACCCGCGACCTTTTGGTATAGTGGTCAGAGTTTCTAACCACTACACCAAACAGGTCGTCAACAATGCTATTAACATTACTGTTTGGCGATAGACAATAGATAAGATGGTGGTAGCTAAGCTAGCTAGCCGGACATTTAAAATACCTTCTATCATCTTCAAGTCTAGAGTGAATAGGCATTTACTGGGTGCGCGTGATACATCTTCGGCTTCATCGTCACTTTCCATCAGGTGAGATTGTAGTCAAACGCGAAACCAGTATTTAATAAAAAAAAAAAAAAAACCTTACCCCCCACAAATGCATAATAGACAATAAAAGTGTTATTGTACGTCTAGACACGTGATAAGATAAGTCCCGGAACGTGTTAACATCTGCACCACAACTTATTCATGTAAAGTGTAATATATCTGTACAAAATCTCCTTGGAGTTAAGATTTAGAGAAGTTTACGTGTTATATGCATTTTTTAGTAGCTCTTCCCATTTGCAATTCACATCACGATTTACCTGAAAATGTCAGGAGCAGTGACACGCTGTGAGGCCAAATTGAATTATAGAGATTTCCTTGGAAGCACAGTGAGAGGGATGCTTAAATTAATTCTTTTACCTACTTAGATCGTAGAATTTGGTGATCGTGTTTGACTTAAAAACTAAAGTGGTTCTGCGAATTTAATGATATATTGATTTAGCAATTATGACTATGAGGCATGAACTTTGCTTCAAACTAATAAACTAAGGTAGCAATTAATATAACGTTTGTTTACCAATTTCATAAAGTACATAATAAGAGTATGAAATCAGGAGGTGATTTAACAATAAACTATATTAACACATAATTGAAGTCGTAAATTTTACAATTCTGTGATTTGTGTTTTATTAACAATAAACAACTTTGGCTAAATAACATTTTTCATTACAAAATTATAAAAATACCTTGGCCTCCACATACAAAACATCATCATAATCAACAGCCAATAGACTTGTATTTTTCTAAGGATAAGTTTCTCTAAATCTCCACCTTGCGAGCTCACGTCATCCGGAAAATTAGCACACAAAAATAATATTTAAATTCATTGACGATTCGAAGTTTTGAAATAAATAATTTAATAAGCATCAGTATTTCTATTCAACGAGGTAATGTTGCCAGCATTCTGAATACCCTACCGCATGATAGCGATCTTGACCACGTTTTCTACTTAATACGTGTTTTTGAGTCTTTGGGTTGATTGGTTTCTTCTATTTATTGGTGTACCTATGTAAGTAATTTAATGTGTTTTATTATTGTTTAAGCCCAGTTTATGCATTAGATATAAAATGTAAATAAATAAATAAATAACATCTTTATTCTCTGCACATTAGTCTTAGCATTGTTATGACAAAAAGAAAAAATAAGTAAAATCTTATAAAGCGTCGTTATCGTCATCGGTTACGTTGTGACATGTGATTGGTTGGCTCATCGCTCGTTTGGCAAATTGACGGTTTCTCATTGGTCAACGTAATCGATAACGACACCGATGAAGTCACGTAATCTTAGGGCTGGTCTCCACCTCCCGATATTTTATTATCCGTAGTATTTGCCTTTATATATTTATACATCTTAATTGCTAATTAAATCTCTCGGATAGAACATTGTCGACCTAGGTACCTATTAATCTTAATTCGCAAAGTATTGTTTAGGTACATTGTGATACCATACGGTCAGAGTGGACTTAAACTCATTGTATGAGTCCACTATGGTCATATAACTTATATTTCAAATCATTTTAACATTGCACCATACCCAATTACTAATATTCATTACACTACCTAACACTTTATCATTAGATTAAAAATTCAAAATGTATTACCTAAGTAAGTAGGTATTTAACTAATTGCAGATATTTCAATAATTTATGAGTAGATACTTCAAAGATTATGATAAACTGTCCCCACTTAGCCATTTTACTCGTATTTTACCTCCGTAGCTTTAATTGAATAGGACGCGTGACCCCGGTCCGCAAACACTGGCCCGGTATTGATCAAACGTTACTATATCGATTACTTTGCCCTTTGAACACTCACGTGTATGTTAACTTCCATAACTGTTGGTGACGTAAATGACATACATATATTCACAATTAGGTGACATTCAATTTGACTTCGAAATTCTGAATAGCCTTGCATTAGTAACTTATTAGCACTTCTTATCCAGGCATTAAAAGGAATTGTTTTACTTACCTACTTATTAGTTGTTTGTTGTATATTATTAGTGCTATTTAGTGGATTGACATTTGCTTTTTTGGTACGCTATCGACTTGGAGGTAGCGATTATGGCTATAAACGCTACGCTATGTTTATAATTACAGGTAACTATCATCGTAATTTAGTACTTTGCATAATTATTTATGTGGCTAATAAATAAATTATTCATATCCTATTTTCCTATTTTGATGTCAAATTTAATGTTATTTTATTTTAGAATAAGATATTAAAGTCACGACCTTTACCCCAAATGGGGTGGTCAGAGATAACCCAAGCTTTAATCGTTTGGGTAATATTCACCACAACCACGGTTCACCTTCGAAATAAACACAAATGCACAAGTGACAGGGGGTGAGCCCATCGCTATTAAAATGAGCAAGTCCATATATGTTTTTCGGTGGAACGTTGCTTAGGTGTCTTTTACGACGCCCACAGGAAGAGACGGTTTGTTTCTATTCTTTTTAGGTGCGAAACGACAAGGCACTAGGAATAACAACAGCTTTAATAATCTAGATAGTGATTGATCGAATTTGATACATAGACAGGAATAAATAACTATTTAAGTAATAAACCAAAAAACCCTACAGCATATTTTGTATTTTGCGGACGCCATGTTGGATTTTTTACCCTAAAATCTATCCTATGACTCTCCGGGTACCAAGACGAATCTAACAACACTATGCACTTCGAAATCCGTCAAGCCTTTTAGGTTACAGGTGCGCCAAAAGAACGTACATACATACCTACATTCGAAAAACATTACCTTTCTTCCTTGGGCAGCCGGCTAAAAACATCACGATTTTTAGTTTCACTACTGTTTACAGCGTACTGCGTTTTTTTTAATATGTTAAAACTAGAGATATTTGATTTTTAATTTTTTCACTAAATAATACAATGTCCGTTCAAATCGCCTACGCAGCGATTAATCAATGTCCATATACCATAGTCTACGTTACTTAGACATTTATGGAGGGTACTACACCACCTATTAAGGGTGCACTTAATCGTAGATCACCTGATACCTACAATGTGTAATATACATGGCATCCCACGCGTATGCCATATGAAGGAAAAGTACCTTAAACTTAAAATAAGACAGGTATATTGCTTTATGGAGACATTATTTTATTTTTAAAAATATGTACGCGTAATAGGTACTGCATTAAAAGATTTTTAACGGAATAAACAAAATTTAAATTTACTATTGTTTATTTATTTAGTCATTTAAGAACTCCACTCCACCGACAAGACCACAGCTCTTAAATTGAAGAGAAAGAGATATATATTCATTTACTAGCTTTCTGCCAGCGGTTTCGTCTGCGTTAGAAAAACTTTATCGCGGATATGTTTAATGTGCTTATCCCGTGGGAACTATTCAGTTTATCGGGATAATCCTATGTCTTAATCCAGGGTATATTATTACCTATACACCAAATCATATCATCCAAATCCGTTCATCCGTTTCGCCGTGATTGAGCAACAAACAAAGACACAAACAAACAAACATCCAAACTTTCGCTTTTATAATATTAGTTAGAAGTGAAATTAGATTAGTTAGAAAGGCATACATTATACTGTAGGTAATATTTATTTTCATATATTTATTACTTTTGATTTCGGAGATCTATATTGTTCCACTTCTCTAGAATGTCACTTTTAGGTGTAAGATCGCCTTTTGTACATCGTGTTTATTAATTTTATCCCTCTTTGTTTTTTTTTGTGTTCCCTATGAAGTGTATTATAACACACATTTGTCATCGAATTCTACATAGTTCCAAATACTAATATTTCATACTTAACTATACTGTGTTTCCACGTATTGTAACGTCATAGTTTATGTATATACATATGAATTCCATATTGCTCTTCACGGAATGATAACGCTCAAAATGTTCATTGACTCGGAACTAAAGACTCACGCTTTAGTAACGAGGAATATTAAGCAGGCGTTTCCATTTGACTGACTTCTATTTGTCAATCTAATATTGAACTCTCCCTCATTTAAAAAGCGTTTTCCAAGTCTTGTATACAATGTACTTTGGTAATAACGTGTTTTGTATATGACAAAATTTTAGCTATACTTGCTTGCAGATAATCACACATATTTCAGCAAGATCAAATTTATTTTATTTACATTTATTATGAAATTAGTGTTGCGTCCATTAAAGGTTATGGAGTTGACGTCTTTTTAGCCAAGTTAGTAAATAAGAAAGACAATTTATTCAACACATGCCCCAAACGTGAGGTCTGGATGACGTTTTTGTCCTTTAACTTATACGTTTAGTTTTAATTTTTCGCCTTGTATTTCTTAAAAAAACTATATTCGTTTTATTACTTGTATTTCTCTCATTAAAAAATAAAATATATATATTAGGTCCTTACCTATGAAATTGGCGTTTTGTATGAAGAAGTTCATTAAGACTGTTTTCTCCATACAAACATTATTGATTTTTTTTTTGAGAACGGCAAATCCAAATTTAGTTAAACTTTGTGTTTATTACCGGATAACATTAAGTATAGGCAGCGTTAATTTTTAAAAGTAACCGATTTATAAAAGTTTCAGCGAATCTAAGAAATGATTATGGGAAGCACATGAAAAGAGCTCTGTTCAATTTTTTTTTATTATATGATTTAGCCCAGAAATTAAAAAATATTTCATGTGAAACCTTGAAATAATATTCCATTTTCCAAATAAAAAAATATTTTTGGATATAACTTTGAAAATCGCAGGAATTGGTACATATCATTAACGAAGAAAAAAAACTCCAATTTCATTGGTAAAGACCCAATATTATTAAGCCTCCAGAAAATAGTTTCCAAAGAAACTTTGGCCCTCACATTTTTGGCAGGAACACAAATAAAAGCAAACAAGTAATATCCTGGAAAACCACATACTTATAACTCGATAAGCGTTAATGAAATACCGAGAAGTTCACTTTATTGACGCAATCTGATATTAGTTACGGGTCAACTGCGAGACAATCGGTCAGTAACTCAATTAATCGTATCCAGGACGTAGAGGCGCGGGGGTGAAAGGGACGTACGAGACAGGAAAGAAAATGTGCGATTGTATTCTTGTAGAATTAATGTTCTACCCTGGTACAATTGGGCCCTTCATTAGTTTCTTATTAAGGTTTAACTGTGTGTTGTTTTGGTCGTGATAAGAATAGTTAACCAAATGGATCCTGTACTGGACAACTCTCCCATAGTGTTATATAAGTACATCGTTTTATGATTCCGTACTTAAAAAGTTGAGAACAAATAAGTATGGGATCATTTTGTTGTTTGTCTGTAGACTCTTTCTACGGTTAAAGGTATCAAGCTGAAATTAATATCAAAGATAAATTCTGTATTTTCTTTGCTGCAAAGTGTTTTTTCATTGTATTATTCTATGGTTAATATTCTTAGTTCTACAATTTTTTTTTGTTTCTAACTCAATACAATTCTCAACTCGACGTCTAAATGCGCCTATTCTGCAAGGTATTGTTAACCACTCAAGCTCCTGTAAGAAGCCGAGCAACTTTGGAATATTTCCAGAGGCTTCGGGAAGCGACTCCGGTCCTCCGGATGAGCAGCTCGATGTGTGGCCACCTCCTCGTACTCCAAATCACGTGGGCGAGATTCTAGCTCAATCATCATCTCAGCCCTTAAACATCCCACTGCATGGATATAGGCCTTCCCTCGTATAATGAGGGAGTATGGGCCATAGACCACCACGCTGACCCCTTGAGGGTTGGGGACTTCACATGCCTTAGAATTGTTACTCCCCAGGCATGCAGGTTTCCTCACGATGTTTTCCTTCAACCGTTTAAGAGCTGTCGGATAAATGCACATAAGTAATTAAATTAAATTTAAAATCTCATCGATTACTGGGCTGCCTGGGAGAGAGAGATCTCAAATTGAGAGAGACGCGTCTTAACCGCTGAGCCACCGACTCTCTAGCTCAATACCTACTATAAAAATATTTGAGAACTACACAAATGACCCGTTATGGAAGTTTATGGGGCAGGTCAATATTCAGCAGCATATGATGATCACACAAATGACTGTTATGTTAAGTTCACGAGCTAACCAGAGACGGTTTGGCCACAAAGTTGGCACATTTCTTTGCAAGGAGCTACATAGTTAACATAATGCAAACTTTCATCAATACGAAAGTTGAACGCAATAAAACCTGTTGCTGGCAAATAAATAAGTAACAAGGCCTGCTTACGAAGGTTCGCATTCTTTTATTTCCTGTTTATATCGACACAACGGTACCAGGTTACATAAAGGCTCAATCTAGTTCTTAGTGTTTAAGCATATTATAATGACGACATTAATTTGTAAATAATGAGAATTTCATCTTCTAAATATATAAAGGAAGAAACTGACTGACTGACTGACTGACTGACTGACATATCAACGCACAGGCCAAACCGCTGGGTCTAGAGTTTCCAAATTTGGCACGTAGGTTCCTTACGAGGTCTAGGGGAGCACTAAGAAAGGATTTTTCAAAATTCACCCTTTAAGGGGGTGAAACAGGGGTGGGGAGTTTGTATGAAGAAACAGTATAACTTGGACATTTCGACTATTTTCGACTCGAAACTTCGCAAGAGTACTCCTAGGAACAAATAAGCTAATACGTGTTTTGAGATTTTTCGAAAAACAACCCCCTGGGTTGTGAAATGGGGTTTAAAACCATAAAATCGATATTGGTGTCGTTATTTAGGTTTTATGGGATGTTGATTATGAAAATGACATTTATTTTAAGTTAACCCTCTAGGGTTGAGATAGGGGTGGGGGTTGCTACCAAAAAAGTCTATATTGGACAACCCCCTGGGGTGTGAAATGGGGGTTAAAACCATATAATCGATAATGGTGTCGTTATTTAGATTTTATGGGATGTTGATTATGAATATGACATTTATTTTAAGTTAACCCTCTAGGGTTGAGATAGGGGTGGGGGTTGATACCAAAAAAGTCAATATTGGTGTCATTATTTAGGTTTTTTGGGACGTTGATTTCGAAAATGCCATTTGTTTTGAAGCTAACCCCTTGGGGTTAGAGAATGAGATAAGGGTGAGTTGAGATTTTTCGAAAAACAGCCCCCTGGGGTGTGAAATGGGGGTTGAAACCATAAAATCGATATTGGTGTCATTATTTAGGTATTTTGGGATGTTGATTGTGAAAATGACATTTATTTTTAGCTAACCCTCTAGGGGTGTGATAGGGGTGGGGGATGATACCAAAAAAGTCTATATTGGTGTCGTTATTTAGGTTTTTTGGGACGTTGATTGCGAAAATGACATTTATTTTGAAGCTAACCCCTTACGGGTTGCGATAGTGGTAGGGGTTGAAATCACAAATTCAAATTGGTGTCGAAGTCGAAGACTCAGAGTCGAAGAGTCAATGTCGAAGATTCAAATTCGAAATTCAAAGTCGAAGGCTCAAATTCGAAGGCTCAAAGTCGAAGGCTCAAAGTCGAAGGCTAAAAGTCGAAGGCTGAAAGTCGAAGGCTCAAAGTCGAAAGCTCAAAGTCGAAAGCTCAAAGTCGAAGGCTCTAAGTCGAAGGCTCAAAGTCGAAGACTCAAAGTCGAAGACTCAAAGTCGACGGCTCAAAGTCAAAGGCTCAAATTCGAAGGCTCAAAGTCGAAGGCTCAAAGACGAAGGCTCAAATTCGAAGGCTCAAAGTCGAAGGCTGAAAGTCGAAGGCTCAAAGTCGAAGGCTAAAAGTCGAAGACTCAAAGTCGAAGACTCAAAGTCGAAGACTCAAAGTCGAAGACTCAAAGTCGAAAGTTCAAAGACGAAGGCTCAAAGTCGAAGGCTCAAAATCGAAGGCTCAAAGTCGAAGGCTCAAAGTCGAAGACTCAAAGTCGAAGACTCAAAGTCGAAGACTCAAAGTCGAAAGCTCAAAGTCGAAAGCTCAAAGTCGAAGGCTCAAAATCGAAGGCTCAAAGACGAAGGCTCAAAGTCGAAGACTCAAAGTCGAAAAGTAAAATTCACAGTCAAAGTCATGTCAAAGTCATAGTCAAAATCATAGTCAAAATCACAGTCAAAGTCATAGTCAAAGTCATAGTCAAAGTCGTAGTCAAAGTTTTAGTCAAAGTCATAGTCATAGTCAAATGGGTGAATAGAGTTTCCAAATTTGGCACGTAGGTACCTTACGAGGTCTAGGGGAGCACTAAGAAAGGATTTTTCAAAATTCACCCTTTAAGGGGGTGAAACAGGGGTGGGAAGTTTGTATGAAGAAACAGTATAACTTGGACATTTCGACTATTTTCGACTCGAAACTTCGCAAGAGTACTCCTAGGAACAAATAAGCTAATACATGTTTTGAGATTTTTCGAAAAACAACCCCCTGGGTTGTGAAATGGGGGTTAAAACCATATAATCGATAATGGTGTCGTTATTTAGATTTTATGGGATGTTGATTATGAATATGACATTTATTTTAAGTTAACCCTCTAGGGTTGAGATAGGGGTGGGGGTTGATACCAAAAAAGTCAATATTGGTGTCATTATTTAGGTTTTTTGGGACGTTGATTACGAAAATGCCATTTGTTTTGAAGTTAACCCCTTGGGGTTAGAGAATGAGATAAGGGTGAGTTGAGATTTTTCGAAAAATAGCCCCCTGGGGTGTGAAATGGGGGTTGAAACCATAAAATCGATATTGGTGTCGTTATTTAGGTTTTTTGGGATGTTGATTATGAAAATGACATTTATTTTAAGCCAACCCTCTAGGGGTGAGATAGGGGTGGGGGGTGATACCAAAAAAAGTCTATATTGGTGTCGTTATTTAGATTTTTTGGGACGTTGATTGCGAAAATGCCATTTATTTTGAAGCTAACCCCTTACGGGTTGCGATAGTGGTAGGGGTTGAAATTACAAATTCAAATTGGTGTCGAAGTCGAAGAGTCAAAGTCACTTTTACTACGTGTGGGTGCACCTGTTATGTTATTGATAATTTAAAGCCACCCAAACTTTGTAACGGTACTAGGTTGCAAGTCAAGGCTTTGCACCGGAACGTAGTAGAGGCCACTATTTTAACAGGACCTGCTCCGGGAGAAACAGTGTTTGTACCGCGTATTCCATTAATACCAAATGATCTTCCCTTTGAATTCAAAAGGCTTCAGTTTCCACTAAAGGTCTGTTTTGCCATGACAATAAATAAGTCGCAGGGGTAAACTCTCAAATTCGTCGGAGTAGACCTACGACAGGACTGTTTCTCTCACGGTCAGTTCTATGTGGCATGCTCCCGTGTAAGTTCACCTTAAAGTTTGGTTCTATTGCTACCACCTTCAAACATGGCAAAGAATGTTGTTTATAAGGAAGTTCTTTAATAAATATAAACCAGAATTTTTCAGAAAGGTCTTTTAATGGATCCCTGTCTTAATTCATTTACCTGGCAAAACACCAACATGGTTCCACATACCTGTTATCTGCCCAGGGTCTTTTCCTGTTTGAGATAAACTCTACATGGTAATTTTTCTGCTGAATGTATTCCCGTGGGAAAGTAATAAAGTGTTGATTCATGTAGTCTACGCGGACGAAGTCGCGGGCAGCTGCTAGTTTATTATAAATGTATTCCTTCCTAACAGTGAAGTACCTATTTGTGATCAGTCTCCTAACCTAGTAATAAATAATTAATCCTTCTTTATACCTTTTTAACCGACTTCATATTTTTTAACTAATATGATATTACTCCAAATTCGGTCGTTTCTAAAGAAATTGACGTGATACTGGCAGAAATGTCCAAATTAGATAAATTGACATAAAAAAACTATTATAATGCAATTTGAAAAGGGTACACCGCCGAGTGCATAAGGAGCGTCGGCGGCTCAGCTGTTAAGACGCGGTCTCCCAATTTAGGAAGTCCGGGTTTGATTCTCGGGAAAGCCATGTACAATGACTTTATAAATTTAATTTAATTATTTACGTGCATTTATCGACTGCGCTTAAACGGTGATGGAAAACATCGTGAGGAAACCTGCAGGCCTGAGAAATAAAAATTCAAAAGCATGTGAAGTCCCCAACCATTTCGTCGCAGTTGACAATCATCAGCATCCCATAGAGATGAGTATGAAGAGATAGGTAACGTCTCTTCTAAAACAGTCAATGTTTTTATTAAAAAAAAAAAAATTAAAAAAAAAAAAAAAAAACCAGCATTGGGCCAGCGTGGTGGACTATAGCCCATACTCCCTCATACACGAGGGAAGGCCTATATCCCTGCAGTGGGGTGTTTATGAGCTGATGATAATGATGACACCGCCGAGTGATAAAAAAAAGTATGTTTATTCCGTCCAGGTTAATTAAGATTTCTTCTTTGATTACAGAATAAATCAACACAGTCGCTCTGACCTGCACTCGAGAAGTCTAAGAGCTAATTATAAAGCTAGGTTAATTACAGTTATTTTATAATTTTCCACTTTTTTTATAATCGTGAATTCGGGAAAATAACCGCTATCAAATCTATTTAGGTATTATTAATAGGCTCTCAGGCTTCTCGGGTGCAGTTCCGAGCGATTTCTTTTTATTTATGTTGTATTTAAAAAGAAATCCTAATTTATCTTAATGATTGCGCCACTGGACGGAATAAACTGCCTCCGTGACTCAATATAAACAACATAGGGTTTACGAATCGGAGGTCGCGGGTTCGATCCCCAGCGGGGTACACGTTTAGTACTCTGTTTGGTTGGTGGTAGGGAATAGTATATGTCCGCCTTGCTAACTACCAGCATCTTATCTAAAACTGCCGCCAAACAGCAATGTAAATAGCATATTTTTGTGTTTCCGATTGTCAGAGATAATTCCCTAAATATTTGGGTTTCCGGGTGATTAAGCTTCCACCTTCGGCCTCATCTTCACTTAACATCAGGTGTGATTGAGGTGCTAACCCGTTGTGTAAAGTAAAGCTAATTCTTTTTTTGTTTTTCTTTAACGTAAAATTAATATAATAAATAGAAAGTAAACGGGGTCGTAATACTTACTTACGTATTCATGGTATGAGCAGGCGCAGCAAATGAGGCATTAATGTTATCGAAATACTGTCTGATGGCACAATTTTATTGGTCCAGGAGGGTCAAGTATTATCTTCCCATTTGAAACCATGAGCTTTGTTGTGTAATGTCAAGAAGGTAGATACCTCCGACCTTAATAAAAAGGACTAGCGGAAAATTCCACCGGGACATGTCCGAATATCTTAACCGATTGGATGGAAAATCAAAGTACGTGACTATTTTGAATCCGCAAAATATGCTCACTTTTACAGCAAAATTAAACTGTGAAAGAAATGTTAAATTGTATAGGTAACTTACATATTCGTTTATGGCGTGTGTGAGTTTGGGCCTTCTAGACTAGAATAAGCCCTTATGCAAAAGGACAATATCTTTAGAGGTATTTACAAAATTCAAAATTAACCGCTTCCGTGTGTCTTATTTATTTATTTCATTTCTATTTTATTTATTAAGAAGTTTATTTAAGTGGGTGGAAAGCCTAAAAATACCAGTTTTCATGATCACACACAAAGTGTCATTATAAATTGTTTAAAGTTCCAAGTTAGGAAATTTATTGGTCACTGCAAAAATATACTTATATATTGGCGGCGACCTGTTTGGTGTGGTGGTTAGCAACTCTGACCACTATACCAAAAGGTTGCGGGTTCGAATCCCGCTAGGGGCATATGTTTGTCTGATGAATACGGACATTTGTACCCGAGTTATAGATGTTTTCATTTATAATAAGTATTTATTTCCAAAAAAATTTATGTAGTATATCAACCATCAGGTATCCACAACACAAACCTATAGTTGCTTACTGTGGAACTAGATGGCGCTGTGTGTATATCTAAAGGTTTTTTTTATTTTTTTTATATTATATAGGTTCACAGACGGAGGTCGTTATGGTCCATGGTTAATGCTCAGTTTGGTTGGTGGTAGACATATACACAGGAAAATGGGATAACAGTGCCATTTTCCCCGGTAACAGTGGTACCTCCGTGGCTCAATGTAAACAACATTAGGTTTTCGATTCGGAGGTCGCGAGTTCGATCCCCAGCGGGGTACATGTATAAGTACTCGGTTTGGTTGGTGGGTGGGGTATTTTAAATGTCCGCCTGGCTAGGTACCACCATCTTATCTAAATCTGTCGCCAAGCAGCAATGTTAATATCATTGTTATGTTCCGGTTGTCAGAGATAAGATAGCCAGTCCCCCAAATGTGTTGAGGTTTCCGGGTCAGTACGCTTCCACCTTCGACCTCATCTTCACTTAACATCAGGTGTGATTGAGGTCACGTACAAACCTGTCGTGCATAAAAAAAAAGAAAACCGGGGTAGGTGGGTCAAATTTTATCCAAACCAGTTTTGTCTCATTTTCCGTATAATTATTGAGAAAATCAATTAAAATCGTCCGCCTATTAAAATGGGCCACATAACTTAGCTAAAAATTATAGAAGTTAAGGAAAGTAAGGTTTTATTTAAAGAGATTTTTATTCGTTATTTGGCTATAAAGTGGTTCTCCTCTAAAAACTCTTCACTCACTAATCCAATTATTTCCATACAGCCCTGTTAAAATTGTAGCCACTGCAATGTGACAAGTGCCTCGTGTGGTGAGCTCTCACAAACTAGGTGAGTGATTTAACTTAACAATGTGCTGAAATGAGAAATCGCAACAAATTCAATTTAGAATTTGGTTGAACGTCAGAACTATCTAATTTTAACTTAATATTGTGTTCGTGGTTGAAGTTAATTAGTGTGATATTTTTATATACAATATTATATTATAGAAATATATTAGAGGCATGTAATACATTTATCAGATAGGAGGATCATATTTAGTAGCTTCCAACTTCTCGCTTCCATGATTATAATGTTTATATAACTATATAATAATAAATAATAATACGACTATACTCTGGTCTTTTCATTATGAGGTTCTTAATGAGTGAATGAAAAGAGTGCACAGAAAGTCTCTTAATATGCACCTCTCTCCTTCAGACTACATATTGGTCGAGCATATAAATCGTACGAATATATGTCTGACCTCGCGTCGCAAATCTACTGATATTAAGAATGTATACCAGCTCTTTTATTCACATATTAACTGCTTTTCTTCTATCTTTACTATGAATTTCAAAATTTGCTATTCAAGCAAACAAAAGTAATACTTCATGTTACCTGACTGTCCTAGATTGGAGGATATATGTTTTTCGGATGTATGTTTGTATTTAATATTCTATGTTACTATCCAAACGATTTGACTGATTTTAAAGTGCAAGGTGACATTAAATCCGCTTTGATCCTCAGTGTCCTGAGGTACATTTTATGGTAATAAATTCAACATGACAGCCACAAACAACAAAATATGCTGTCTGGTTTTTGGTTTTAAAAACTTAAGAGTGTGTCCAGTCGCACCCTCATTGGATAATTTAAGATTTATTTTTAAATACAGAATAAATAAATAAAAATCGCTGTGACCTGCACTCGAAAAGCCTGAAAGCTAATTAAATATAATGAAAACGGGCTTGTGTTACGGTGTTAAAGATGTTTCAACATTCCGCCCTTGACGGGGTGGGTTGTTTCTTGCCGATTTTAACAAAGAAATGTTTCTGAACGAAAATATATTAACAATTCCGTAAATATGTTTATACAGTTTAAAACTAGAATAAATTATGCATCTGCAGTTAATAAATTATGCAGATCAACCTATAATTTGAATATTTTTTGTACGTGTGTATGAAAATCGGCACTATGAACCCCGCCCTCCTACATTTCTTTTTAATATAACGAAAAGAATAAACATGACCTACCATGACCTCAACACTTTTATTACGCCACACCAATCACCGACAATTCCAGCAATGTATACTAAAATAGATGAGTAATTTGGCCTCTTTATTGTTCCTTCAAATCGATTGCGCGATTGAATGAAACCTGCGCCGAAAAACAAGATTTCCACGAATCATCTAATAATAAAAAGCATTCAGTCATGTTTGAGAGCACGCGCTCCAACTGTTTATAAAATGGAAACCAAAATAATAAACTGTTTAGTCATTCTTAGTCGGTATTGAAAGGTAATAATCGAGTCTATGATGGATGTATGATGCTAATTTTATTAACTTTTTATATATTACGTTATATCATCCTTAGATTTCGATAGTGATTTGATCAATAATGGTTTTTTATCATAAATCGAAACAGGTAGATCGATTTTCCTTACACGCTGATTTCAACTATATTGCTCATGCAATAACAACCAATGTTAATCAAAATTTATATGCGACTTACATCGTCTTCAATGTCAACGATAAACCTGCATTTACCCTCATTATCTAATTTTAAAACGAAACGCAAGTTGCATGAAGACTTTGCTTAACTCTGATCTTTACGACATAATAAATAAGGCTGAATTTAGCTTGTAAGGAAACTCGATGTACTTATCTATTATTTACTTACCGATGAACGCTAGTCGCCCAAAGGTATTATTTCATCGATAGTTACGGTGAGTAATTATGATTTATTATTAATAATTACCGGTTATAATACTTGTTAACTTAAAACGTTGAAGTGATAAATGACAAATTTACATTGACTGTGGTAAATTTATAAAGTTTTTAAAGTAAGTTGCGTCAGCGCCTACCGAAACTTTTAAAATGGTTTAAGGCCTAGTTGATCATCAGCGGCCTAAATTGGTGATGGGAAATCGTCAAGATTATGAGTGAATTTCTTTTGTTTTATTGAAAAATCCCAAATATTATTCAAGTAGTATTTTAGTAAATAAGATTTTTTATAATAGTAATGTACTTATAAATATTACCTATGAATGAATGAAACATGTCGATAATTTATTTTGTAAGGTACCATTTAGCCATAAGAGGCTATAGTCTTATTAATTTTGTAACTAAAAAAGTCAAAAGTTTCGTTTATTTGACGTATGACGATCGATTGGTGTAGTGGATAGTAACCCTGTCAGCGAAACCAACGCTTGCAGATTCGAAACCCGCGAGGGATAAATATTTGTGTGATGAATACGAACATTTATTCCCCAGTTATGGATGTTTATATACATATTTATGTATATTTATCCGTTATCTAGTATCCATAGTACAAGCTTTGCTTAGTTTGGAACTAGATGATTGGTGTGTCTGAAATATTTATTTATTTCTAGAGTTATATGTCATTGCTTTATTTTTTAATGACAATTTTTTTTTTTTTTAATTATTTTTATTCATTAAAATTTTAAATTTAAAATTTATAAATTGACAAATAGTTGCTATTAACGCTATAGTCCGGTCACTTGACAGTCTTTTTTTGGTTGATAGGATATCTTTCAAATAGGAATCAAAATATTTGTATCTTTATTCGCTCTAAAAAGAAATTTAACGCCAACTTATCGTCGAGGCAACTTCACATAAAACAGTAGCTTTAAACCTTAAATTATCTGTAATATTAAAGAAAACTCTTAATTTTCAATCCGTGTAGCGTTTTGTTACAATATTATGTTGTATGTATTTTTTTAACCGACTTCAAAAAGGAGGAGGGTCTCAATTCGTCGTCGTCGATCAAGGGTCGTTTATATTATGTTTTTTTATAGTTTTTTTTTTATGCACAACGTGTTAGTACTTGACCTCAATCACACCTGATGTTAAGTGAAGGTGAGGCCGAAGGTGGAAGCGTACTGACCCGGAAACCGCATCCTATTTGGGGGACTGGCTATCTTATCTCTGACAACCGTAACACAACAATGCTTTTTAACATTGTTGTTTGGCGGCACATTCAGATAAGATGGTGGTAGCTAGCCATGCGGACATTTAAAATGCCCTACCACCAACAAAACCGAGTACTAAACATGTACTCCGCTGGGGATCGAAACCGCGACCTCCGAATCGTAAACCCTATATTGTTTACATTAGATTGTGGAATTTTATCATCTACCTACACTGCATAATTTCCAACAACTCATATAGCATACCATTAAAAGCAAACAACAAAAGTTTTATTATTGTTCCAAACAATACATAATAATATTTGCTTTTTTCTCAAATTTATGTTCCTAACAACGTTATAAATTCCTAACACAATCATTCATGTTATAGAATAAAGTTATGTTGAAAAATTTCCTGAGAAATTTTATTTAGTCATGATTTTTTATGTACATGAAAAAAAAGTGCATTAAAAACAGACATATAGGTACCTCGAGAGCACGACCCCCAAACATGTCCAGTGTAAGCTGACCGCTCGACGCTAGTGAAAATGTGAAGTAGCGAGACCTCCTTATACTGGAAAGTTGCGGTCGTCATGCGGATTCACAAGAATATCTGGATCTCAATTTGGTGGCAATAGCCTCCACATATTACAAATCTAATCATCACGTACACAGCAGTTACATTCCAACGTTGGTTTTTGAAGACCACATATCTCTTCACTTTATAGCTATTCTTAATGAATCATCAGTACGAGTATTTACGTTCCGAATAACTTCTTCAGTCGCAAATCTTGTTGCAACTCCTCTTGTATCAAAGAGAGACATTTATTCGTAGACTCGTAGATTGACGTGGATTTATCTTCAACAATCCGAGTGCTCTTCCGTGTGAAGTCGGCCATATTGCCAAAATAAAACGCCCACCTGAGACGAGATTTTATGTTTTCATTTTGTTTCTTTCTTACATTATTTTATTCACTATTATGTTTCCGGAATATTGAAACTACAAAGTGAAACTGTATTTTCTTTTCTGTTGTGCAATAAAGTGTATTTGTATTGTATTGTGTCAGAACATTGCACAGAGTATTGTTATTAACAGTTCTAAATCATTTTATAGAGTATCAAAAGTAAATTAAATGGATTTCTTGTGTCAAATGACAAATCAATAAATAATGTTATCTGAGTAACAAAACCCGCTTAATAATAACAGGTTTATCTCGAAATGTATCATAATTTTACCAGCAGGTTCATAAATGAAATACCCGCTGATATACCGAATACTGAATACTGATATACCGAGGTGTAATTATAAGCCACGACCAATAGATGGCGCGAAACGACTAGAAATCGCCTTAAAGTGTTATTCCTCTATGCCTTAACGAAGCATTCTATTATGATGGGTAATAGTTTCACCAACTTGCTGACACACAAAAAACATGCAGTTCACCTATTAAATGATATGTTTGGGCCTTTAGCCACATTAATTCTAGTTTATTCTGTTGCATACTGCACAGTACGGAGCCTGATGAAGCATCAAGTAGCTACCTAGAGGTGAAATGCATTTCCAAAGTTGGTAACAAAGCGCCTATTACTTCAAATGCACAGGTGAGAGTCACATATTTTAACGTAAGCTTTTAGCATAATAATCTTGTATACACTAAAGTCGTAAAATTTAATGGTTAGTTAAGAGTAAGATATAATGCTACATCATAAACTAGGGGTTAATAAAGGTTTTATCTTAATGACAAAGCTATTTCTACTTGCCCATATATAATAGATAGCCTATTGTGGCATTTTCATATAGGTAGTAAAACGATGTTTTACATGAAGCGTATAAACAATAAGTTCATAGCTGGATTTTGTAGCAAGTTTATTAGTTTATGGAATGACATGTTAAAGGATGTCCGAATTCGTTTTCAAAATAGTAAATAGTATTTACATATAAGTCCCTAGTAAATACTAGGGACCGCCTCCGTGGTTCAATGTAAACAACATTGGGTTTACGATTCGGAGGTCGCGGGATCTATCCCCAGCGGGGTACATGTTTCAGTACTCGGTTTGGTTGGTGGTAGGGCATTTTAAAGGTCCGCCTGGCTAGCTACCTCCATCTTATCTAAATCTGCCGCCAAGCAGCAATGTTAATAGCATTGTTGTGTTCCGGTTGTCAGAGATAAGATAGCCAGTCCCTCAAATGTGTTGGGTTTTCCGGGTCAGTACGCTTCCATCTTTGACCTCATCTTCACTTAACATCAGGTATGATTGAGGCCAAGTACGAACCCGTCTTGCATAAAAGAAAAAGAAAAACTAGGGTAAATATCCACGTGGTTTTCAGTCAGTGTAATTGCATTTATATGTAGGTGTGCTTTTTTATTGCGAGGGAACTATTCAATATATCAGAATAAAAAGTATCCTATATCTTATTGCAGGTCATAATCTATTTATGTATCAAAGTTCATCAGAATCCATTCATATGTTTCACCGTGATAGAGTAACAAACTTTCAGGCTTTCGCATTTATGTATATGTCGGATATGGGCGTGGGCGTGGCTAGCGACCGGGACGGTGCCAGTCGTGTGGTAAAGGGTTGCTCGGGCAATTGCGATATTATTGCAAGCTACTATAGGCGAATAGACAACGTATTCACATTCGACTATGATCATGAAACCTGAGATGCTTACTGGTGAATAGTTAACATTTGCACGCCCGTCATGCCATACAACAACTTGGCCCTCGCGTGCAGTCTGTGGAATTCAGCCGGACCTAGTATATCATTCCTCCTTGCTCAAATCCCATGACCAAATTCTTATTAACTAACGACTCATCGGATTCTTCCACGCGTCGGTGATAGTAGGTAATCAGAATCACTCACAGTCGTTGATGTGTTCAGTGGAGCTCCGACTCCTCTGAAGGCTGGTAGCAAAGTCCCCCTCATTTTCGATGGGCAGACCTAATGTTATTCTTAACATCGTCACCGCGCCAGTTCCGGCGACACCAGCGCCACCAGGTTCACTTCCCATTAACCGCGTATTATGATAGTTGACCGTTCGAATAATGAATTCTATCGCTAATTTATCGCTATCTACGACATATAAATAAATCTGTCATCTGCGACTTTGATCGCATGGAACATATCATCAAAATCGGTTCAGTAAAAAATCTAGCCTATATGTTAATCCAGAACCTAACCTGGCAGACGCCAACCAAATTTCATCCAAAATCGTGAAGCCGTTTAGGCGTAAAGAGGTAACAAACACACATTCATACACAAACACAGACTTTCGCTTTTTGTTAGTTGTCTATTTAGTCCAGACTTCATCTAGTTTGGGACTAGATAATTGATGTAGGTACTTGTAATAGTCTAAACGTTCTGGCACGTTACACACCATTGAAAGCATTTTCGACTATTTTAACGTCGCCGGTAAATGCCAAGGACTGCAATAAAGAGGGTAAGGACCCACTCAAGCATTAACCTTTAAGCATTCACCACAGCTTGAGGTATAAATGTACAGTTTACAACCAGTTTTCACACCCCAACTTGAAAGGTGGTGATGTAGATAATTCGATTATCAGTGTACCCGGTCTAACCCGCTAAGGTAGGTATATAGTTGTACTTGGTTACTGGTTCAAACGAAAGCCGCAAGGATATGTAGTCGCATAACTTAGTGAAATTCGACTATATTGAGCTCTATTCGGTTATTTGTTAATGTAGGTCAAAGGTATACCAAACTTTGCCGGTACTAATTTAGATTCTTAATATTATATTATTATTTTTATATTATACAATAAAGCATTTTTTTTTTTTTTTTTTTTTTTTTATTAAAAACTGGTTTCGCGTTTGACTACAATCTCACCTGATGGAAAGTGACGATGAAGCCGAAGATGTATCACGCGCACCCAGTAAATGCCTATTCACTCTAGACTTGAAGATCCCAAGGTTGTAAGTGTCGGGAAAAACCGACGCGGGCAGTGGGTTCCATGTCTTAGCAGTCCGCATTATAAATGATGAAGCAAAGCGCTTAGTGCGGATGTTCGGTATGTTGACAACATATGGATGGAAACCCCCCCCGCGCCTGGTTGTCCGAAGATGGAAAGGGGACGGTGGAATAAGATCGTGCAGTTCCATCGCACACTCACCGAAATGTATCCTGTAAAATACTGAAAGGCATGCGACCCTACGGCGGTGTTCAAGGCTTTGCAATTTGCCGGTAACCGTTGGGTCATCGCCTATGAGTCTTATGGCGCGTCGTTCCACAGAATCGAGTGCAGCCAGTTGGTACTTGGCTGATCCGTCCCAGAGGTGACAGCAGTATTCCATGCACGAGCGGATCTGAGCTTGGTAAAGCTCCAGCAGCTGCTTTGGTGTGAAATACCGCCTGACCTTAGATAGAATTCCAAGCTTCTTAGCTGCTAATTTCCCTTTCGATTCGATGGAGCGCCCAAAATTCAGACTCGAGGTTAACTCCAAACCCAAGAGGTTGAGATGGTCAGAGATTGGAATGGATACATCCCGGAAAGTCGGAGTGAGGTGGAAAGGACTCCGTTTGCTAGTGAATAGACACGCCTGTGTTTTGGAAGAATTGAATTCGACAAGATTGGCGTCGCCCCAGTCGGACACTGCCTTTAATGTCGAATTCGTACGCTCCACCATTGACTCCCTGTTAGAACGAGTCTCATCTCCACTAGATTGTGCACTGGACATGTATCTCTCTGACGTTGTGGTATCGTCTGCATACCCATGGGTACCGGGTTGGAGCAGATCGTTGATGTGTAATAAGAACAAAGTAGCAGAGAGAACAGACCCCTGAGGTACACCGGCGTTAATAGCCAATAAGTCAGAAGAGCAGCCGTCAATGACTACCCGAATTGACCGTTCGCTCAGGAAATCAGATATCCAGGTACACAATACCGGAGGTAACCCATACGCTGGAAGCTTGCTTAACAGGCTAGCATGCCAGACCCTGTCGAAAGCCTTAGAAATGTCGAGGGACACAGCAAGAGCCTCGCCATGTCTCTCAATGGCCTCACCCCAGCAGTGAGTGGCATATACGAGCAGATCGCCAGTAGATCGGTTCCGGCGAAAACCATACTGCCGATCACTGAGCAGATCGTGGTGTTCCAGATATGCCATCAGCTGGTCGTTCAATACACGTTCCATAACTTTACAAAGTACGGAAGTGATTGCGATAGATCTATAATTGGCAGGGTCGGCACTACTACCCTTCTTGGGCACAGGCTGCACATTTGCAAGCTTCCAGGATTTTGGGACTTGACCCGCTCTTAAAGAAAGTCTGAACAAGCGTGTCAGGACAGGAGACAACTCAGGCGCGCATCGCCTCAGAACAATTGCAGGAATACCGTCAGGACCACTAGCTTTGTTTACGTCCAGATTGCGAAGTGTTTTAAGAACTCGCCGTTGGTGAATTCGCACCTCTGGCATCTTAGTGCCAGAGGGAGGGATGACAGGCGGAGTTTTATTCACAGCATCTAGACGCGAATTGCTTGCGAAGAGCGATGCAAATAAATTTGCTTTCTCTGTCGCAGTATGAGCTAGTGACCCATCCGGTTTCAACAGAGGCGGCAGCGATGATCGACAGAAATTCGTTTCGACCGATTTGGCCAGCGACCAGAATGCCTTATTTCCTGAGGGATATGAGGCGAGTTTGTCACCGATCCGGCCAACATGGTCGAAACGAGCCTTACGCAGCACCTTCTTGCATGATTTGGCAGCTTTGTTGAATGCCTGCTTCGTACGATGAACATCCGGAGCTTTTTGCGAACGAGCGGTAGTCCAGGCCTGATATGCAGAGTGTTTCAGTGCCTCGGCACCAGCACACTCTGCATTATACCATGGGCGCGCTTTGCCACCGGTGGAAACGTCAGAGTATGGAATATAATATTCCATCGCCTGACGCATTACATCGGTAATGGCTATCGCGCAGCTCGACGGGTCATCCGAAGCAAAGCATGTTTGCTGCCAAGGATAAGACGCAAAGAAACTTCGCATCTCATCCCAGTCTGCTGACTTGTATCGCCATACTCGCCTGCTACCTTTAGGACTAGGATCGGGAGGAGAGTAGTTTGATACAGATTTCACCAGACAGTGATCGGATGTCCCCAGTGGGGATGAAACTGAGACCGTATATCTGTCGGGATCAGTTGTCAGCAGAAGATCTAAGCAGTTGGGTGTATGACCGGCAACATCAGGTATGCGCGTAGGTTGATCTACCAGCTGGGTAAGATTTTGTGACACTGCCATCTTATAAAGTTCTTTCCCAGCGTGGTCGGTCTTCTTGAAAGGGAACAACCACTCCTGGTGGTGTGCATTAAAGTCCCCCAAGAAAACCATTTGCGCAGTGGGATATCGCTGCTGTACGGTATCGGATGTTGCGGTAAGGTATTCAATAAGTCTGGTTGTCTCCTGATCACCACTGTGCGATCTGTAGATACCAGCATAGAGAATCTTCTCTATTCCGGTATCCACAAGTATCCATAAGACTGAGAACCTGGGATCCTCAAGATTACGGAGACGCCGACAGCAGATGTCATCGCGAGCATACACACAGATTCCAGCGTGTGGTTTAAAATTGTGCTCCAGGGAGTACCCTGGGTAGTGGAGGTATGCCGCGTCTGTCGGACACCTGATCTGCGTCTCGGTGAGGAAAAGCAAATGCGGTTTTTCAGTCTCAAGATGGTGGTGGACTGGGTCGAGATTTGAGTGCAGGCCTCGAATATTACTGAGGTGCACTTTTAGAGAGAGGACGTGCTTCCGCTGTGTAAACCGCACTTTCTTATTGTTGAACTTTCCCATTATGTTTAAATAGAGTGAATAGGTAAGGGAACGGCAGTTGAACGAGGCGTTACACCGTTGACCCGCTGACGTAAACGGACCCGCCACGCCAATGGTGGACTCGTCTGGAGACTGCGGGGACGCCCGAACCCCCCCGAAATGGCCATTGGGTCCTCTCAACCGGTCGCCAACCGGCACAATGGAGCATTTCGGGATTTTTCGCGAGTTGGCGGGGCAGCCTTTCATAACTGGCTAGGTTACTACTTGGGCCCCCTACTAACTGCGGTCGGCCAGCGGAGAACCGTGCTTCGGATCCCGCTACCCTCCTCGACGAGTCGACCAGCACAGCGTTACCGCAATATCAGGACCGGTCTACTAGTGCAGCGCAACTGTTCAGACCCGTTCCCTATGTGGCTACTCCAGGCATCAAACCGGAACACGGCTGAGCCGTTTGGCGGTTTGGCTTTGCCTGGAGGGTGGTGACCAGCCGCGGCCGAAGCCTACCACCGGAACTGTTGCTCGTTTAGCACCACCCAGGGGTCACGTGTAGGGTCTCGAGGGTACAGCCTACGGACGCGAGCAACACCAACCCCTATAAAATAGCATATAAAATCAAATAAGAATGCTTAACCTGCACATATAAAATCAAAACTCCGCTTTAAATCACTTTTCTCTTTAAATGGGCCTTTAATTGTATGGAACTCTCTTCCGATGTCAGTCTTTCCTGAATCTTAACCTTGGGATCTTCAAGAGCAGGGTGGATAGGCATCTACTGGAATCGCCTGCTTTCATTATAAATTAATTAAGAAAATCATAAAGATAAGTTAATCATAAACAAAATATTATACAACCTATACTGATATTCGGTTTATTTAGAAGTTACAGCTAATAGAATATTTAAGTGTTTTAAAACCAAAAAGTCCCGGCATCATGTTGGATTTTTTACCATAAAATGTATTTAATGACACTCTGGAAATCAAGACGAATGGAAGGACATCTTGCACTTCGAAATCGATCAAGCCTACAGGCTAGGTGATAGTAAAACCGTTGTTCACAACAGTTGCCAGACGCAAGAACGACATAACTTTTTCACCGACGTTCGTACGACGACGGTTCTTTTGCCCGACGAATCTTTGAGCGACTGTACCTACATATTTTGACCGATAAGACAATAACATGACATCACTTTCACCCGACAAATCATTGGTCAATAATACCTACATTTCCATTGATCGATAGTTTAAGCGAAAACAGAAAACCACGGACATGCCATTTTCTTTGCTAACATAGAAATGTACATGCATTACACTCGAAAAACATTACCATCGTTCCTGGGGCAATCGGTTAAAAAAAAACATCATCATACGCATTAACACGTACGCGCTGCAACGCATAGTTTTTTAATTATATTTTTTATTTATTCCTTTTCCAATGTATATTAATTTGATCTAATTATAAGTACTAATATGCATTAATGTAGTCACTTTATGTTATGGTATATTTATAAAATGGCATTAATTATTTTAATATTAAGAAAAGCCCTGTAATGCCCGTCAGTTAGTCCAGTTGAATACTTCGATAACAGAAAACCGCCAGCCTTGAAAATCGGTACAGATAATGACCCAATTATATTTAAAGCGAAAAGCTTTTAAGCCTCTTATTCATTATGCAACCATTTCATGCTCAACATGTGACGCTCCACAATTTTGACGACGTTGCATATCAGCGTACGCCGTTACACGGTGACTAGGTTGACAAGACATCTAAATAACCTCGGTGTTTTTTAAATACTGTTATTAAGACTTGTATATTTCTGTGGCATTATTTATGCACAGTTCTTTGTGATATAAATTATAATCATGGGTAAAGCAGTTAGTTACACAGATTATATTCGTTCTGTAGCAGTTGCTAAAGAACGGCATCCTCGGCATGTTTTGCATTATCGTGGTACAGCAGGCGTACCACGTAAGAAATGTTTAAGGTTCAACCTTAAAGTTTAAGGTTTAGCTCGCTTGCGGTCGACCGCAAATTTGGTACCACGTAAGCTCCTAGAAGTAAATTAAGGTTTATCGAGTTACCATTCGAAAAAAATACAAATGAACCAACTTCTAAACGACGTATCAATAAGTGTATTATTTATAAACGACTGTATACAAGTCATTGATAATCCAAAAATATATATTTCTTCCCAAAAGTATTATAACATTAAAAAAAACACGAAATACGTTATAGTAAAAAAAAAAAAATTCTTAACTAGCAACACTCACATATTCAATACTCACAATTGTTCCTTTTTACGCAATAGTGTGGAGATACTTAATTTATATTTTATTTTATCAATTGAATTAAAAAAGCCAATTGTTAGATATCGACATTTCCTAAGTTGAAAATGAAAATGTCGTATTAATTAGACTTGTTAAGTCAATAATTAGAATTTCATTTAACAATATTTTATTCACGTACGCGGAACGGAACGGATAATATTATTATTGTTTGTTGTAAAGTTTTTGGAGCGTTTGATAATTTAATACATTTTAGCTTACTTTGGACTTTGTTTATATATATATACATATAAACTATCATTTGGCGTTTGCAATGGGTAAGTAAGAGTGTTTAAAGAATCATCGAAATAAACCAAACAACAAAATACTAAATAGTTAAACATTTATTTTTCAGCTACGCTCCATGTACCCCGTTTTCCTTGAGGCCCTAGGACACGAGTGTACGCTGCTCGGACGGGACGGGGAGACGTTACTCCCGTCTTACATTAACACCCCGACTTGGTCGCCGGCGCATCCAATAACTCTGGGAAGACTTAGGAAGCGTGATGAATGCCCATTATGACGGGACAGTGATGTTTTTGCCATCGACTCGCTAAGAAGAAGAATGAAAACGGGAAGAGAGTAAGTAAAACGTAAAGGGTTAGTGCATGTGGTTACCGACGCGTTATAAGAATTGAACCAACCTCTAAAGGATAACACTTCATACCAAAAACTTTTATAGATTATAAACAAACTCAGAATATTAGAGCAGACCGAACATAAGGCTTAAATAGTGTGACCACTTTTCATACAAAGTAATAAGCTGCATTTAGAGTTGACCTACATATAGAAATTGGTTATTTTGTCTGGTTTATTAGATTACTATTTTGTTTATATCTAATACCACATGAGTTTATTATTTGGATATAAGCAATATGTTTATAACACACTAACCCTTATGTATAGGGATTATCACATTTGAGATAAATGTAGCAAACCTATGTATGAGAAATTATGTATGTGTATAATGAATGTATGGGAAAGAGGTTGACTTCTCTTTAATGATAGCATTCCTCCCACCCCCCTCAATTAACTTCTGAATTCCCAATATGGTTTTCAAGTTTATTATATCTTTTCTGTATTACAATGATTTGAAATGTAATCTTCAGCTATAAAGCGGCACCAGTGTGAGACTGGGGTGGATCATCTCTAAAAAGCTGTTATGATATCAAGGAGGGTTTACTCTACATCGTTGGGGATGGTTTTGGTGATTACTAACAGTCTACTTTTGATTTGCAGGGGCAGTGCTGACGAGGCCATCTACTTTTTTAATTAGTTTTAAGATATTTGTGTTATTTGATTAAGTATTTCTTAATTTGTAAATATCATATCATTTGTATTTTCTTGAATAAATTTACATATTATTTTTTTAGGCTGTGTATTTGATTTTATGTTCTTGAAAAAGGTGGGGTTTTCTTATGGTGCTTCTTTTTCCTGACCTTGTGATCCTTGAAGCATCATTATTTCACATGAGACAAGTACTCAAAGTCTATACTTAAGTTCGACACTCACATAGTGTAAAATATATATAGTACATCTTCACCTGAAATAAGCTGCGATGGATTCTTATATGTATATTCAATTATCAAAATACCACAATGTACATGTACAGGGTGGGTTTAACAATCCACAAGGTGAAAAAATATTAGTATATATCCATCATCTAAAAATATAGTGTAAAACTTTTTAATTAATAGACAATAGAATAGAAGATGGGAATATTTAGGAGATTAGGGTGAGAAGATTCTCTAGTAAAGTGACAGCTGTCTAAATTCACATACTCCTACAAACTCAACTTTACAGTTATGTGCCTTACGGCTGTTAGATATTTTTTTAGGGCCGACTTTTACATACAAGGATTATTGAAAAAAATAATGCTTTTATACCAGGATAACATACTTTTTTTATTATTCAGATACATCCTAAACCAAAGGTAATACAATAACAAAATTAAATGTTTTATCAAATCATATTAACAAATTAAGAAAATACAAATTACATTACATCAATTACAAATGTATCTACCTACACAGCATAATATTTACAAATACCAATTATATTGATAAATAATTGAAGTAGCTTAAACTCATAATGAAATATGTAGCTTCTCTGCCAGAGCGCTGTCCCTGAAAATCAAAAATAGGTCATTAATAATGTGAATAACAAATAAAAGCATAACTATTTCAATCGAAATACTCAGCTTTTCACTGGTGAAGGTGGTTCTAGGACAGCATATAGTTTCAAGCATCCTGTGTGGCCTCTACACTCGACATTGGCTGCTGCTGGAAGTAAATAAATAAATATAAAAGTTGCAATGTTATGTTCATAAATAAAGCCAGTTTTAATCTGATTTAGGTACTTATGTACTTTTTTCGCATCTATGCCTTTTGTATTCTTTCAAGATATCATAGCAGTATTAATTAGTATGGCTTACCTGCTGCTTAATTTCACTCTTGCCATATTCTGTTCACCAAGAATTCTCTTATAGCACTTCCTCATGGAAGTTAGCTCATGCTAACTGACGATTTGTGGTGGGGTCTGCTTGTATCACTGCTTCATGTTCATTGTATGTTCTGAGGATCTGCAATTCATGATCACGCTGTTCCTCATCATATAATTCTGGAACAGATAATCAAGCAGCATTGGTAATATTGTATAATATAACACAAGCATGGGTGATCATGCCAGCAGTGATAGGATCATAGTGAAGCACACGATGATGTAATAAGCATCACCAGTGTGCTTTGAGAACGCCAATAACAATAAAAATGACTTCCAAAATACCTATATCTATTGTCTAAATGTATTTCACTCACCTAAAAACCAGACAGACTTTGACTACTACAACTGTTCCATATAGTGTCTAAGTGGATGATGTCCCCAAATAAAGAATCATGTCTATCGTGACACGTTCTAAGGTGCCTCCGGAGTTCCTGGCGTTGAAGACCATCATAGGCTTCTGCCGATTCTAACTCATTTAGAAAGAATCCCAGTCGTGCCATTTCGTACAACTTAAGAAAATACACTTCACTCAGATTTTCACTTTACATGCACTTAATTGTATTGGATCACGTTTCTATACTTTATGTCGAAGCTAACAACACGAAATTTCAAGTTTTTTGGCTATATTATCAACAAACACACGTAGGAAAACTTCGCGGCTCGAGTTGTCAATGTCAAAATTTTTAGGTTAGAAGATAAACTGCAAACCGAGTTCAACCGCAAAAAATATGCAGTTTATGTCACGTGACCGTAGTTGAACGTCAAAACTTTGCGGTTGAACCTTAAACGCTTCTTACGTGGTACGCCTGCTGGTAGGCTACAAACGTCAGCTAACCCAGCCGCCAGTAAGCCCTTCAATCTCTTTAGGTTATTATAAGTATAAAAAAATGTATTTATTTTGCGCACAATCCTACAGTCGATAAGATTAGCCAATCTCTTTATTTAAAAAATTCATATAAAATTTAAATTTATGGAGAGCAGAAATTGTTTAGGAAAAATAATCAAATACATAATGTAAAGATACAAGATATAAAAATAAACTTGCTCTTTATAGCCATCGCTTACACAAAGTCACTTAGTTATTCAAGGGACAATGTATTACTCTTTTATAATAAGGTTCCGGTATACATCCAAAATTTGCCTTTAAATAAATTTAAAACCACCATTAAACGGAAACTATGTGTCAAAGACTATTATAATTATCTAGGTGATAAGAGTGCTTGGACATGAACGGCTCGATGATATCCCGTCTATTATTTTGTCCTTGTGAAATCATACATGTAAAAAATACTTATTTAAATAGAGCAACACCTGAGTTTCTTGCTTATTCTTCTCTGGGGAGTCTGCCGTGTGAATGAGCGATAATTGTATATCATGACGATTTCAAATGTTTTTTTTAAAACCTACAAAATAAAATTTTTGAATTTGGTATATCCTATTGGTATATATCTCGCAGACGAAAGTCAATGGGCTAGACCAGTCTGACGTACCTATTTACTCAAATGCCCTAGGAAGAAGATTAATGTATGTACATATATATGTAATTTAAACGGCTTGGCCGAATATACATACATGCAAGATATGGTTACATTCGTCTTGATCCCCAGAGGATTATATTTTATCTTAAAAAATCCTACGTGACGCTCGGAAAATGCAAAATGGCGACTGCTCCCAAGTTTTCCAGGGATTGGCTTCATAGATTTTGAAGTAGCGTAAGTAATCTTTTTAGTTTCTTTTCATATTGTAAGCTATAAAAGGAGAGGGGATTGTTGGCTCAAATGCAAGTCCAAAGGTCAACTTTGCAAAAGAACTTATTTGGAAAAAAAACGTTTTTTAATAAAGTGAAAACTTCAATCACTATATAAAGCGAGCGCAATTCCTCCATTTTTGTTTTGCGCATTTTTTATTTATTTCAAATTTTCGTAAACTGTCAAGTTTTAAAAGACTAATGATTTGGGCGGGGTCTTAACCCTTTTAGGTTTGAAAGGCAATTCAACAATGAAAGTTGATTATCAATATTTGATTTTTATTTGGCGTTAAAGAATTACACGAGTTTTCTAACATCTCCATAGGTATTTAGGTGTATGGCGATTAAGGAAATGTTGAAGTTAATTAAAAGCGGTCCGTAAACAAAACATCGTAAAGCCTGCTTAATACCTGTAACGAGCACTTTGCTTGACTAATTCATTCACAGAATTAAACCATAGCCCGCATTACCAAAATCCTTGGCCTCAACAAACCGCCTGTGCAATTATCTCTCTCTCTTCATGATATTATAATATGGACCATATTAATCTGACAAGTGCTTAGGCTATTTAGGCTGGATTGCTCAATGATAGCTTCGAAGTCTTTTTTACAGGTAAGTTCATTATGGAGAGAAATGACATTATACCTTCAATCGCAATATGTTAATTACATTTGACATTAGTCGATAATATTTTCGGGTTTGAATCCCGCAAGGGCATATTTTTGTATGATGAATACAGGCATGTTTTCCCGAGTTATGGATGTTTTACTTTTATTTGTCGTAGATAGCGATGGAATTAATATTCGAACGATCATAATAAGCGGTTTGCTATGGGAAGTAAACCTGGTGGCGCTGGTATCGCCGGAATTGGCGCGGTGATGACGTGTACAGTATTATAAGGTCTGCACATCGAAAATGAGGGGGACTTTGCTACCAACCTTCAGAGGAGTCGGACCTTCACTGAACACATTAACGACTGTGAGTGATTTTGATTACCTATTATCACCGACGCGTAGAAGAATCAGGTGAGTTGTTAGTTAATAAGAAGTTGATCATGTGATTTGAGCAAGGAGGCACTATACACTAGGTTCGGCTGAATTCCACAGACTACACGCGAGGGCCAAGTTGTATGGCATGAAAGGCGTGCAAATGTTTTCCGTGCATCGGTAAGCATCGCAGCTTTCATGATCATAGTCGAATATGAATACGTTGTCTATTCGCCTGTAGTAAGCTAAACCGCCTCCGTGGCTCACGGTAAACAACATTGGGTTTACGTTTCGGAGGTCGCGGGTTCGATCCCCAGCGGGGTACATATTTAGTACTCGGTTTGGTTGGTGGTAGGGCATATTAAATGTCCGCCTGGCTAGCTACCACCATCTTATCTAAATCTGCCGACAAACAGCAATGTTAATAACATTGTTGTGTTCCGGTTCTCAAAGATAAGATAGCCAGTCCCCCAAATAAGATGGTGTTTCCGGGTCAGTACGCTACCACCTTCGGCCTCATCTTCACTTAACATCAGGTGTGATTGAGGTCAAGTTCTAACCCGTTGTGGATAAAAAAAAACCTTTACCACGCGACTGGCACCGTATCGGTCGCTCGCAACACCCACCCCATCCCCAACATATATGTATTTATTTATAAAAAAAATATGTGTTTGTGTAGTTTGTCAACCATCTGATATCCACAATACAAGCCTAGTTGCTTAGTGTGTAACTTTATGGCGCTGTGTGTATATGCAAAGGTATTTATTTATTTATTCATTTTATATAAAAAAAAAATCTGACAACCACATTTTTTACCGGTTGGTTCTATACTTTTTACCGTCGACTTTTAATAATTTCTTATTGTTTTTATTCAATCAAGACTTTAGATTTCAATTTTAATAAGCTTTATTTAATCTATTGTAAAATATATACATACCTTTCATACATCAGCCCCCGTACCTTGACATCGTTTGTCGCGCGCGATGTAGGAGTGAGAGTGGGATAGTTGTATATTTCGTCCAAGCAAATGAGCAGGACAAATATTATCTGGCGCGGTATAAACGTTTATTGTGCCTGTCATGCTACTAGAGTAGAAATGGTTGAACATGTAATTGTACAGATCGATATTTGTATAACCTGTTCATAATTTTTGAACCCACGATCTTGGCAACAAATAAATATATATGAATGAACGAACTTAATGAATGAACTTACGGAACAAATTCGCTGTGATCATATTAAAAAAATGGAAGTTCTGACTTTAATATCAATTGCGTCGTCACACGCACCCATATAACTGGATAGAACCAATTATCACTTGACGCGCTATACACGAGACAACAGAATTCCTATTGTTATTGGCACCCACGAAGTTTTATTGAATAAATAACTATTTAAGCATATGTTGTATTTTGCGATCACCATGTTGCTTTTTAATCATAAAATGTATCCTATGACAGTCTAGAGATCAAAACGAATCAAACGACATTTTGCACATCAAATTCGGGCGAGACCTATAAGCTACAGGAGGTAACATAGAAATCAACATAAAGTGCATTCTATGGAACTTCCTAACTATGTAAACAAAAGACGATCTCAGATCTCTCCCGTACCTACTTGTTTTTTACTTTCGGCATTTTATTATTCGATGTTGTTTGACATAAGCAAAGGAGTTAGTCTTGCCCATCACTAGTAAGTTCAGAGACAATTTCAATATGGCGGTTTGTTTACATGGTTAGCAAGTTCCATAGAATGTTTAGTTTACTTACATACACTCCAAAAAATTAACCCTCCTTTTTGGAGCTGTCGGGTAAAACGACAATTGACGGAATTAATTGTTACAAGCTTACTTCGATCTACTGAAATTTGATTAAGAATTCTTCACGGTCTTTTCTAAGTAGCGATTTGCTTAATTGCGTAGCTTTGACCAAATTTTTGTTCTGACGAGCAGACGAGCTGATGATTGTACTTCTTGGGATATCCGCACCAATGACGATACTGCTTATCATTGGTCTATAATTACAATATAAATACAAACAAAATTAAAATGATAGAGGGTATCATGGTTTGCGACCACAAGAGTTGAATCTATTATTATTTTTCTTTTGCAGGGTTCTTCTTAACTATATATATTGTAATAATATTTCATCGTCATTATTCATGTGATTGTTGCAACCATAATAACGATAAATACTCTCCGTGGTGTACACAAACCTACCACCGGTTGGTCTGTGGTGTTGTACCTCGAACTGTCGTATTAATTTGAGCCAACTAAATTGCAGCGCTATTCAGTGGACTATTAGCATATGTAAGTACCTAACGCCAAACCACTTCCGTATTTTCAGTCAAGTAAGACTGTTTACTAGCAAACAATTGCTTAGCAACGGCAGCAAGTTACACACTTAGGGCTTATTGCCGTAATTTGAACAATAAAAGCATAAAATTAAAAGGTTCGTAATATCTTAATTACCCAAGTTACACCCTTTCCTATGGCGACTGTTTGTTACTAAAATTTCGAATAGTCTGCCATTATAAGGTTATATTACAATATTTGTATTGTATTGCATAATACCAGTATATTATAAAGTACTTCGCAGCACATATGCGACCGAATCTGGTTAATCCATAGGTATGGAACATATCCTGAAGCATTTTCAAGAGGAAGCAAAATTCACTACCAGTTTGTTGATGTTTTTGCCGACGTTAAGAGCGGGAATTTATGACTACCCTTAGATTATGTAACTTCCATCGGTATCGTCATGGATTACGTTGACCAATGAGAAACCGTCGAATTGCCGAGCGAGCGATGAGCGAACCAATCACAAGTCAGGACGTAACCGATGACGATAACGAGGAAATTATGTAATAGAGCCCCAGGTCTTGTTTCCGATTGTCTTCACTCGATCGTATTTACTCGATATATGTCCGATTCTTGCGTCAGACTTCTTTTGAACTCAGTCGTTCTCGAGCTATTATCCCGAGTGAAAGAAAAAATGGACGACGAATTACTGTTACTTATTGCATTTCCTAATTGCAGAAGAAATAGAAAATTGTAAATATTTGCTCGTGTTGAGGCGAAAGAAGAAAAAACCCGGTAATAAAATCATAAACACCTCGGCGCTGTTTCCGACTAGGACATGTATTGAATATCAAACAAAATAATGGCTACAACATCTTCCGACAGTCGGATCAGACTATCGGATCCGACTATCTAATGAAAAAATCTAACATATTCCCACCTAAACTGGAAACGTCACTATTCGAAAAGTGACAGCTGTCGAACTTCACATTTGTGTTAATCAACATTTGCCATTTAATCATGGAAAAGTACACTGTTCAATAACGTGTAGAAATTATTAAAATTTACTGTGTAAGTGGGTGTGGCGTTCGCCAAATGTTCTGTTCGCTACGTGGAAATTATGGTCGACCTTCAGGACATACAGTTGAATGCCTAGTCAAAAATCGATAGTTTACTTAACTATGACAGAATCGGTGGATCTAAACTGATGAGGCGTTCACAAAAAAAATAAAGATATCTATAGTGGGTTGTTATGTACTTCCACCTTTATTCCGTTGTGACGTGTGGATTTTATTTGTCTTTCATAGTCGCACGCTGTTTTATTTATAACAAATTACTGTTCAAGAGAAATTATTGTGTTTTGTGTACCCTACCTAATGAAACCTTATAGCTAATAGCAAAATAAACTTAACGAACTACAGATTACCTAAATAACATAACGAATTCGAAAAATCAAATTATTTATAAATAAAAAATCCAGTTTGAATAGCGATGCTCACCCTTTGTGCTAACTAGAGACCCGACTTCAGGGGACCAATCGCGCTATTTTACAGCGATTTTACCGTTCGAGCGGAAATTTTTGGTATTGGTTTAGCTTTAGTTTAGCTGAAGTAAAAAATTGTATCGCGCTATTTTTGTGAACTATTATATCGTTGATGCTACCAAAGTAAAACCAAACTCAAAAATAGCTAGTATTAAAAAAAAATGTTATAGCGTATGTCCCATACTCGCGATCGGGAGCACTCGGCTTCCTCCACGACAGAGCCGCGGGAAGGTCCCTTCACGATACGAATGAAAGGGACAAGCAATTACTGGTCGGGCTATCTCCGGTGTCCAACCGCCCCCGCCGTTTCAAACTTACCACGTGACTCTCGCTTGGCGTCACCTACATCCAACTCGCCCGTTCTGTTCGTGACGAGCTCTGTTAATGTGTGAACGCGTATTTTTCACGGACGGAACCACATCTCGTGGTGTACTTGAACTCTTCGAATTGTATGTCGGAACTTACCAGTTATTAATACTAATTGTTACAAAGCCCTGAAAGTCTCATTTTAGTACTAAGTGACTAACTACCCAACGTCATATTGTTTAATTTCCGTTCAAATGATTAGCGCGATACGAAATGTGAAAATACGAAAATCGTAACGTTTTTGGTTATGGTTTAGCTTTGGTAATATCGTTCAAACTTAGCGCGATCGGGCCCCTGGTCATGCGAGCCATCGACTAACTGCGATAACTGACGGAAGAGGCTATGAGCGCTTGGTCCCCAAAAGTCACAAAAATATAATCGCCACTTAGGCAGATATGTTTGCGCTGTTTAGGGTACGAACAGCGCAAATATGCCTACTTATAATAATGATTTCTATTACAATCTAAATAAACACTGAGTATTCCTTATATTTTGTAATTTATCCTTGATACATCAACGGCAAACCTGATATTTAAAGTAGTAAATATCATTAATTGAAACTGACTTCTTAAAAGATACCAAGATATTTATAAAAAGTTAGGCCAAATTCAATTTAGAGACCTGATTTTGACAATAGCGTCTTTGATTTGCGAGATTTTGTGTAAAATAACTGAAATTTAGGCTAAAGCTCTGCACTTACTGAGAGATCCCTATGATCTGAGGGGCAATTCTCGTAATATCTCTTATTACAATTACAGTCAAAATTCAGTTCGGATCTAGTCTCGGTCTCCAAATGTCAAATACGTCATTCTTGTACTACAATATAAAGGTTTGTAATGTGATTTTATCGAAATGTGATCGACAGTTGAACAAAGCTTTTAACATCAAGTTCGAGATTAAAAAAATTTACAGTTCGTCTAATATGCGCATGCTTCCTTCTATTTATTCTCTTTCACATTTGTCAAAAAACTACTTATATCACTTCAGCTGGGCAATACTGAACAATTAATAGTGAGAGCTTTGTTCAACTTTCGATCACATTTCGATATAATTACATTACGATTCTTTATATTTAATGTCGTATTTGACATTTAGGAGATCGAGACTGGATCCGAACTGAATTTTGACTGTAATTGTAATACGAGATATTACGAGAATTGCCCTTCAGATAGGGTTTAAGCCCAGCTTACGAAGACGTTAACCAACTTTCTGCTTGAATATTATACTGAAGTTGAAAATACGTTATGAAAAGCGTGCGCTATTAGGTTGTACCACCACGGTTTAATCACTTGAATGCGAATTTGTAGGTCACGAGTTCAATCCCCATTGGTGTGATATTTTAGACGGCTTGGCATGTGGTAGGGGTTAAGTTTATTAAAGTTTACTACGCCGTACATTTACAACTAGCAGCAATATTAACAGCATATTAAAGGAGGCTCTATGGAGAGCAGCGTTGTAACGACAGCTACAAGCTTGCTGCTACTAGCTGTAAAAATTGTCTTTTAGTGATCCTAACCAAAAAGGTACAAAAAAGGATTTTCATATAGTGTCACTTCAGTGTTGATCTATAGTCTGTCTGTCACACTTGTTTATCTCACCAGCTAGGTATTGATATAAAGTTTTTAAGTTACCTACTTAGATAAGTGGCTACTTAGACCAGTGGCTACTTAGACCAGTGGCTACTTAGACGAGTAGCTACTTAGATAAGTGACTACTTCAATCAGTGGCTATTTCGATCAGGAGCAAATTAAACTAGTGGCAGCTCAGTTCGGTGGTTACTTATACCAATGGCTACTTACATCAATAGCTACTTAAAAGAAATGAGTTTTAGACGAAATAATATTAAACCGAACTAATAATATTAAACGTCTAAAAACGACTTCTTGTGGTATATATACTCGTATACCTATTTCTTGATCTATAGAACAGTATTTAATTTGTAATTGAATTTTATTATTACACAATATAATTCTATTGTCAGGAAATAATAAAGGCGCTTAGAATTTCGTCAAAGTTCTCATTCTTTCATTTGAACAAAAAGGGGCAGGAAGCCTCTAAATCTCCACTTTAAATTCGAGTATGAATAAGTTCATTATTTTTATTTATACAATGACGCGGCTTTAATAGTGAATTATGAAAGTTAAATTTCACGTTTGAGGTGTGAAGAATTTAAATTTTAAATTCTGCAGCTTCCTCCAAAAAAGAAATAGATTCTATTCGTGTACACTTTAAAAAAGATAAAAACTAAAGCCCGTCCCCAATATTTTACAAGAAAAAGAAATGGACAAGAATTTGGTATCTATGTATTAATAAGTTTGCATAGGCAGTAATGCATTAATAACATAACCGTATGTTTAGCAGAATAATTGTCACATTGAGTGAAAGAATTTTTATATTAGGTAGGTACCTATATAAATATATTTGACAAATCCTTATTTATTTTTACAAGCTTTTATTTAGTTTCACCTGTCCCGTTGTCTGTAATCAAATCTTGCAACTTAAATTTGATCCACTTCCCGGTTTCCGATTGAGCTGAAATTTAGAATGCATGTATAAATCGGATGACAATGCAATGTTATTGTGACATAGAGCTGATCTGATGATGGAGCTGGAAGGTGGCCATAGGAACTCCGTAATTAAATGATGCAACCCTATCGAGTTTGAGCTCATTAGATTCGTCTTGACAAGTACTTTGATACTATATGGTAACCAGGGTCTGATGATGGAGCCGGAAGGTGGCCATAGGAACTCCGTAATTAAACGATGCAACCCTATCGAGTTTGAGCTCATTGGATTAGTCTTGACGAGTACTTTGATACTATATGGTAACCAGGGTCTGATGTTGGAGTTGGAAGGTGGCCATAGGAACTCCGTAATTAAACGACGCAACCCCATCGAGTTTGGGCTCATTGGATTAGTCTTGACGAGTACTTTGATGCTATATGGTAACCAGGGTCTGATGTTGGAGTTGGAAGGTGGCCATAGGAACTCCGTAATTAAACGACGCAACCCCATCGAGTTTGGGCTCATTGGATTAGTCTTGACGAGTACTTTGATACTATATGGTAACCAGGGTCTGATGTTGGAGCCGGAAGGTGGCCATAGGAACTCCGTAATTAAACGACGCAACCCCATCGAGTTTGGTCTCGTTTGATTCGTCTTGACGAGTCTCTTGCTTTCGTCCCATATTAATTATATATGATTGATTGGATGGATGACCCAATGCCAAGGTGAGCACGTGCCGAGGGCTGAATGGTATGAGGGTGTATAAACATGTCTTGCCGCTAACGTTGCGCCTCACGGTACCAGGGCGAACCCTGTTGTATTGTATTGTTCATAACGGAATAACGCTGCTACGCGCTGCGAACTACGTCGTAGTAAATCTCGAATTAAAAATAGAGGTACTAAAAAGTTAAAAATAAAATTAAAGAAAAAAAAACCTTTTTAAAAACAAGCTTTTATTATTTGTTTATAAAATGAACTAAAAAGTTAAAAATAAATTAACTCTAAAAAGAAATTAACACTTTGTAACTTGATTGTAACCTTTAACGACAAATAAGCGTCTTCGTCTAGGACAAAATAATTCCATATTGTACAAATTTATTTAATTTTAACACTAAAACTTTTCACCATACATAATTATTCAATCTCGTCCCCCTCTTTATCATAGTCCCCATTTATAAATGAAAGCGTGTTACATTTAATACAACACAACATTTTCCTCAAGCTATCACAATGTAACACGTTTTCATTTATAAATGGGGACTATGATAAAGAGGGGGGACGAGATTGAATAATTATGTATGGTGAAAAGTTTTAGTGTTAAAATTAAATAAATTTGTACAATATGGAATTATTTTGTCCTAGACGAAGACGCTTATTTGTCGTTAAAGGTTACAATCAAGTTACAAAGTGTTATATTTCTTTTTAGAGTTAATTTATTTTTAACTTTTTAGTTCATTTTATGAACAAATAATAAAAGCTTGTTTTTAAAAAGGTTTTTTTTTCTTTAATTTTTTTCACAATAAAAATGTTGTAATCCGGTTTCTATTTTATATAACATTGACATTGGTATCAAAAAATTGTTTCATTATGTGTATTGACATATTTAATAATTTACCGGACTCCTTCAAGGACATGAAAATTAATGTATTTAAAAGGTTGACAAGAAAATGGCTGATAGATAAATGTTTTTATATTGTTAGAGAATTCCTAGAGCGTAAAATAAATTAAATTATATTCATGGACATCAAGGAATTAAATTATATTAAAATTACATTGACATTATTTTTGACATAGCTTTAAACTTTCTATGACCTGAAGGGCAATTCTCGTAATATCTCTTATTACAATTACAGTCCAAATTCAGTTCGGATCTAGTCTCGGTCTCCAAATGTCAAATACGTCATTCTCGTACTAAAATATAAAGGTTTGTAATGTGATTATATCGAAATGTGATCGAAAGTTGAACAAAGCTTATAACATCAAGTTCGAGATTTAAAAAATTGACAGTTCGTCGAATATGCGCTTGCTTCCTTCTATTTATTCTCTTTCACATTTGTCAAAAAACTACTTATATCACTTCAGCTGGTCAATACTAAACAATTAATAGTGAGAGCTTTGTTCAACTTTCGATCACATTTCGATATAATTACATTACGAATCTTTATATTTAATGTCGTATTTGACATTTAGGAAATCGAGACTGGATCCGAACTGATTTTTGACTGTAATTGTAATACAAGATATTACGAGAATTGCCCTTCTGATTAAAATATGTAGTATGTATTGTAAAGCATGATATTTAGTTAGTAAATTGAATATGTTAATTTTTTGTAAAAAAATATGACAATGTGTGTACACTTGAAAAGGTAGGGTTTGGTGTAACTTAAATATTAACATATTAAGCAAAGACAGCTGCAAATGTATAATCCAAATTCCACACACAATAAAGTTTTCATTTCATTTCATTAATATTTTCAATGGACCACTGTAAGAAGGGATTTCTGAATATCCACTCCTAATAGTCTCCCTATTAATAGTGGATATTCAATTCAAATTCAATATTTGAAACAAAAGTCAGTAAGACTAAGCCTAGAAAAATGAAAGTGAAACGTATACATATTCGTACCTTTCAGCAGTTATCACAATTCTTTCTAAGTGCAATAAAATCTTTAAAATAAATCTATTCGATGACGTTTGTTCTATAAAAAAAATTTAACCGACTACAAAAAGGAGTAGGTTCTCAATTCGGCCGTTTGTATGTTTTTTTTTCAGGGACGAAGTCGCAGGCAGAAAGCTAGATTAATATAGATACATGGTAGTGACGTGTTTTAGAGATCCGTTGGTTATGTCACAGATACTTACCTATATCATAGGATATCGATTGTAGGCCAGTTATACCTTTTTATAAATAATAAATATCCTTAGACATACACACAGCGCCACCTAGTTCCATAGTAAGCAACTAGAAGCTTGTGTTGTGGATACCAGATGGTTGATATACTACATAAATACATTTTTTTTTTTGTAAATAAATACTTATTATAAATGAAAACATCCATAACTCGGGTACACATGTCCGTATTCATCACACAAACATATGCCCCTAGCGGGATTCGAACCCGCAACCTTTCGGTATAGTGGTCAGAGTTGCTAACCACTACACCAAACAGGTCGTACATAAATGACATGAAGTTTTCAAAGTACCTTATTTATTTAAGTGAATATTTGATGAGACACATAACGACACAAACTTTATCTCAAATGGGATGGTCACAAATATCCTAAACCTAAGTGTTTGAGTGTTTCTAACACAGAGCTACGAAATTCGTTAACAATGTGTTCTCCCTCTGTATATTTCCAACCTTTGATGCCACATCAAGGAATCCGAGAAAAAAATATGTAGCCATTAATGGGCAAAAATCTAATTATTCCTATGTTACGGCTCGGTTCTCTCAATCTAGAGCTGTCTACCAGTACAGAAGGCGGAGTGTAAGTTTTGTTTCGACTTAACTTTACTACCGCGTTCACGTTTACATGACGATTTGTATGGACAAATGTGCAGCGCCTCTAGCGGATAATTTGCAATACGATTTTTTTCATAGCGACTTTTTTCGTAAACGCGAACGCGATGGTAAAGTTAATCCCATCAAAAACAATACTTGTCAAAAAAACCAAGTCTCGCAACTCAGTTGTTCTGCGGTAAAAAGTTGTAAGATCCATGTAATACCAAGTCGGTTGTTAATTTATTCAGTCTCTACTTAAGCGACTTTCTGTCTTAATACGTCCAGTCTCTAAGACCACGATCGTGGTCCATAACAATTGAAAATCAATTGTGTCTGGAATCTACGTACTCGAAGCATTAAGTTGTTACCTAATAATTAACAGCATCTTATAGTGACGCATATCAATATTAAAATTCTTTAATGTTTTATATAAATATATCGAGACTTGGCCATCGCACTAAATAATTGAATTTACATGTGTTTTCAGGCGATTGAATTTACACGTCTTTTCAGGCGATGGCCAAGTCTCAATATATTTATATAAAACATTAAAGAATTTTAATATTGATATGCGTCACTATAAGATGCTGTTAATTATTACGTAACAACTTAATGCTTCGAGTACGGAGATTCCAGACACAATTGATTTTCAATTGTTATGGACCACGATCGTGGTCTTAGAGACTGGACGTATTAAGACAGAAAGTCGCTTAAGTAGAGACTGAATAAATTAACAACCGACTTGGTATTACATGGATGTTACAACTTTTTACCGCAGAACAACTGAGTTGCGAGACTTGGTTTTTTTGACAAGTATTGTTTTTGATGGGATCTCATTTCTTTTTGTATTTTGTAGACAGTTCTACTTTTTTCCTTTTCGGTACCTTCTACTTATTGTATATATGTATATCTACCAGCAACGAATTTTCTTAAAGCCCTCTCTCTGACTTATGAACTTTTCTTATTTTTGTAGGTAGCCTTCCGTTTTCTCTTTTCCGGTACTACTTCTTGAGCTTCAGCTACAGTTTTTCTAAGAGCCCACTCCCTGTCACTATGGGTTTTTCTGGGAGGCTTTGATGTTACAATTTTTGCCGTAAAATAATAAAACATCGTTACGAATAAAGCCAATATTGAAAAATTTAATTAACTGAAGACTTGGCTGTATGGGTTTAATTTTCTTTGCTATCTTTTCTAGATTTTTTAGTTTTTCCTTGATTCATACACCAAACACTACTTATATTCCAAATTTGAAGCTTCTAGGTCTGCTAGAAGTGCCTTAGAATTTTGATGATCGGTGAGTCAGTGAGTGACAAAATTAAGAAATTTGACCCGTTATAATTCTTAAAAATACTGGTTCAAATTGAATGAAATTTTAAATATACGTGTCTTTACAATGCCTGCATAGTTACTGAAAATTTCAGTCTTCTATTTTTATCCACAACGAAGTTACAGGGGGTCGAAAATGGTCTGAATTGCTTCGAGAAAAGGATGTTACGGCCGTCACGCTTTTTTGCTCGACTTGGTGGGGGCACGGCCGTGCCCCCAGAAAACGAGACAAAACTCACACTTCGCACATAGTTACTTAAGTGAATCGCAGACAAATTAGCGCGCGACAACAACAACTATTTCTGTCCTTATGAAATGAGATGAAATAGTGCGGCGCGTGGCTAATTCGCACAGTATTCTTACAGAATAGCTCCTCTACAGCAGAAACCAAAGCACATGCATTGTTTTTTAATTAATTACACTTTACTGTACCTTCTTCTTTTCTTGTCCCTAAATCTAACTAATATTATAAATGGGAAAATTTGGATGTATGTTTGTTGCTCAATCACGGCGAAGCGGATAAAGGGATTTGGATGAAATTTGGTATATAGATACCGTCTTCTTATGGAAATGTTGCAATGAAAGAAAGTGACAAAACATACTTTAACTAAAACAGGTTTATAAAGCGTTTGTAAATTTTTATGTATAATAGGGTTAGAATATACCCTGCATGATGTGCAATATCATGACATAGGACACTTTTATCCCGATAACGTGAGTAGTTCCCGCGGGATAAACAAATTTCCGCGATAAAGTTGTTCCACGCAGGCGAAGCCGCGGGCGGAAAGCTAGTAGTTGTCTGTTTGTTTGTCAGCTGAGTTGTTCTCAACTACCTATATGCAATGGATTTTGATACGGTTATCCCTGTTATTTAGAGAATTCCTTCCGGAAGGTTTATGTTGTATTTCTAGGGTTCCGTAGTCAACAAGGAATCGAGTTTTCCATTAAGCATATTATTGTTACTTACACTATATACACTTGGTCGGTTTTTTATCTAAAAGTAATTGCAACCGAGTGAAGTTGGGACAAGTCGCAATTTGCCTATAAAATGAAAAATTATAGTAAGCGACCCAACAAAACTTACTGACCCTTAACCACAACTTTATTTATTAACTGCCTTACTATATAAAATATAGTCTCAAGTACTCAAGTCATAGTTGAGTGAGGACTCACCCCTTGTGTTCACGTTGGCTTTGTTTGATAAGACATAGTAGATATGTCTCGGCAATAGGAAGGTACCTGGCAAAGGTCGCCATGTCAAATAGGCGGGTGGGTCTCTTCGGGCCAATATTTCTAACAATTTGTGCGGAGTATGCTGCGTTTTATGAAATATTTACAAACAATACAACTGAGAATATACCTACATTCTCTGATTTTCTTGTATCTCTATATTATAATAAATTAGATACCTACATATAAGTTCAAGACATAAAAATAAAGAATATAATTATATGTCAAGGGTTCGTCGTGTCACATCGATATGTACACTATGTCCTTAAAGTGATTACGTCCAATTATTGCTCAAACGCGCCTCGTTTTCGTACACTTAATTTTTCTTATGAGTACCAATAAGAACATTTGGTTCAGTGTACGGAAAACTCGCACACTTTAAAAGCGGCGACAATGGAACCAGTACAAATTTACAAGTATCTCCCTTGTTTTACACAGCGCCATCTAGTTCCATACTAAGAAACTAGGCTTGTAGTATGGAAAGATATTTCTGAACATATATGCTGTATATTTTAAAATTTGTGTATCCCGCGGGAACTACACACTTTATCGGGATGTATTTTCTACCTATATACCAATTTTATCCAAATCTGTTCATCCGTTTCACCGTGATTGAGCAACAAACAAACAAACATCCAAACTTTCACATTTATAGTATTAGTCAGATTTCACTTGAAAATAAAACTAGCTAAATCATCTCGATTTGTACTTTATCAAATGTAAGTTGACTGAAATCTGATCTCATTTAAAAATATATATATTTTACAGTATCAGATGGTATCAGTAGGTATTCCACAGGTTAATCTCAAACATAATTTCACCCCCTTCAAATAAGACAGACTAAGGTCTCCTCACAATGACTCCAAGCAAACCCAAAAATATGTTTTATCATTTGGTCCCATATCAACGCCTATAAAACTCTACTGCTGGATATAACTCCGCGCGTTATCGACATTGCTTTGCTTAATAAGAAAGTTACATTTTATTTTATTACTAGTATGTACTTGTATGACTATAAACCACGCGCAACCACCGTAGCGACTTAATATGCGACTGTAAGTCGTAACGACTTATGTGCATGGTCCATCGTGAGTCATAGAACGCAGTCGTAAGTCTCCAAAATGTTAGTATAATACTTCGCTGTCTGGCAACACGTCTGCTGTCGTTGTGGGAATTTAATAATAAATAGTCGTTACAGATTCGTACGTCACAATTGTTTAACCATATTCTTCAAAGTAATGGTGAATATCTCTGACGATCATCTGATGATCAGCTGGTGCCTATATACGTTCATATATACCTTCCTCTACATAATCTTCCTACTACCTTCTTGAAATCGTCGGAATTCCCACAAGGATTTTAAAATATTCTGTACTCAGAGAACCGTTCCAGTTCACAGAGTAAAGGAACCTAAGCTTTTATGTTAATACGGGTTTACTAACTCTATGCAAAATTACATTCAAATCCATTGGCTTGTTGGCTTAGCATACTTAATTGAAACAAAGTTTGAAATAGATAAAAGTATTAGTGCTTTTAAAAGGTAGTTATTGAAATTATTGATTTTGGCAAATATGTCCCATCTCTTTCGGTAGCCTTAAATTGGTGATTGAGAGTTTCAACGAGAGATAGGCCATTGATATGGTCTCGTATACAAATAAAAAGCTATGCAAATCGATAAGCTTGCAGTTACAGCTAGAATTTCTTAGTCACATTGGTATTTGCTCAAAATTATACGGTTAGTCTATATAAGAGTATGTTGTTTAGAACAGTGAGCGAAATAATATACTGATGGATGACACATATTTATATTTAATGTTGACAGAAAAGACAATGTTCTTGATGAGTCAACCCGTGCAGTAGCTTAGCGGATGACAATGATCATTCATACGTTAATACACAACCATTTCCTTTTATAATTTTTAAAATACATACATTTTTGACATCACAATGCACTCAACCCACTTCAATATCTCCCTGTTTTCTGTATAGTGTTGCAATTTTCTCATTATTAATATTGTTACCTAATGTTGCTATTAAAGAGTGATGTCAAATAATTATATGTCTGTTTATTTGTAAAGAGATGTTATTTTTATTTGGTTTATATTTTGTTTAATTTTAGGAGAACTTACAGCTAATACCTATATAAATTATTTTATGAACATTGTTTAAAAAATTACAATTTCAGGTTCCAAACACGTATAATAACGAAATAAAAAATACAATAGACTACCATTGTAAAGTTTAAGAAACCGTAGGTGACTTGGCCACACTCGTATTAAGCTACAAGGAGATTGATTATGCTCAATGTATTATGTATACTTTTTTGTAAATAAATACTTCTTTAACCTATAAGATTTGCGAAATCATATCATGAGAATGAAAAGTTCATTTGTGTGTCTAGCAATATACTCCTGCTAGTATGATGATGCCACAGACAATGCGGTACGCGTAGCCGCATTCTGATCCTCAAGAATTTGCTGCTGTTGCCATCATTTGTCCCTGTTTTAGTTACGACCTAATTAGCGATATCCAGTTATTAGGAGCTGCACTTCAACGCAAATTGCCAGAAGCATGCATTCTCTTGCCAATGGAGTCCACCTTTTAATTTAACCGCATCTTCTACCTATAAATTTTCATATATTCCCGTACTTATTCATCGTCTACTACCAATGATCACGTGGTTAGGTCATATTTATTAGATTAGTACCGACGGGAACCTTAGCACATGTATGTATCTAACGCATATTTACATAGATGTATACATACGTATGTCAACTTACCTGTCAGGTGTAATTGGAAAATCAATATGAATTAGTTATCGTTGTCCTCGTTTAAAGGTGAACTACTAAACTTTAACTATGTTCGCATAGAAACTGTATAATGTTTTGTTATTTACACATTGGCATAACACATCACTCACACATTTAAAGTTTACATCACCATCGAAACTTTGGTCCACACACCAGATAGGTAATAGATATATTACACAGTATATTTACATTATAAATAGCTAAGCTTGAAGATATGCTGATTATTTCTGATATAGTTAGATATTAAAGGTTTTGAGGATAAGTCACTTATTTGGACCAACGAGTTATTCTAATGTGTGCAGGAAAGGTATCTATTATAAATATTATAGCTTCTACTTATGCTTTGGCTAAAAGGTTGAATTTACGCGCACTAATTTATGCATAATATGCGACGAAAATAAACTTAAATATACTTGAAGTCCAGCACAAACACATTCACTGACGATCAAATGTTATAAAAATTATTTGCTGTACAATAAAGTCCACTGTCGTGTCCAAATGTACGTGTATAGACCACTTGTGGGGCTAAATTAAGCACAAAATAAATTTACGTATCAGCGATGTTTCTATTTCGGCAAGAAGGTGGGCGGCACCACACACATCCGCTCGCCCCGCCGCACGACCGCGGACTGAAAGAAAGTACGAAAGCTTGTCTGAAAACGCTCCACGTTTGCACAAATTGACCACATTTTCACCTATACCAATAAGAACGGGACAATTATTATGGTTCAACTGTCATAATTGGAATTGACTGACGTTTATAATGTCTAACTATAAATTAAAATGTTGAAAATCCCAAAAAAAAGCAGGCGATTATAATATGATCCAGATAAAACAAACCAACTATACCTATCTCAGAGTTTAATTATAAATGTACAAAAAAAAATAGAAAACCCTCGAAAGACAATGATACACCAAAAAACTGTTTTAAAAGCTAAATATCTTCAAAACGGCTAAACCGATTTTTATCAAGCATAATAAAAGAAAGGCATTGAAATCGGACCACGCATTATTGAGATACTTCCGGACAAAGACTGGACAAACACACAATGCCCTCAAATAGATAATACTTATCGTTTTTGGTCGGGGGTTAAAAAGGAAATGCGAAGGTCAATGTATCATAAACATCCAACGAACGGTTTGATTTCGGTGGATCGAATGCAAACTTGATGCATTTGTGCGGAAAATATTATTTTCGGCATGTTCCGCGTATGACGCTCATGCGAGACATTAATAATGATATATGGGATTTGCCAATGGATAGGCAGACGCAGACTGCCGCCATGCTAATCCCTGGGTGAGCGAAATATATTTCATATTATTTGCTTTGTAAATCGAAATATGTGTTATCCCAAACCAAATAATTCATGTAACAAAAGATTCAAATATGTTTCAACCAGTCACTATGTGGATGAGAGTGGATGTAAAAAATCTATGAATTGTAGATAGCAAATTTTACTAAACAGAACCTTAAATAACAATATAAGTATAATAACCAAATAACCAAAAAAATGTAGTATTTCGCAGACGCCATGTTAGATCTTTTACCATAACATGTAGGTACCCTTGACACTCTAGAGATCAAGACGAATCTAGCGACACATGCACTTCGAAATCGGTCAATTACGAAGTCGATCTCGCAACCATTGATTTCGCTGACAGGGTCAGTATCCACTACACCAATCGGTCGTCGATGAGTTCGCCTGTGTTCAGCAGTGGACGGACGTCCAGTGACTGATATAATGATAATAAATGTTCTATAATGTCACCTGTTACTCAATGGTTTCAGCACAATTAAAAAAAAAACAACGAAATACGATTATAATAAATTGCACAATACAGGGTGAATTTGAATTCGTGTAATTCCCATTAACTGGTGACGCACTCTTGATTTCGAACAAATTTGCCCATTATCGAATTCGATCAAAAAAATTTCGATTATCCATATAAATTAAACCATTCTGAAACCACCTTTAGTATAGAAGTACAACAATTTTGGCTGATTTCGACTATGATGCCTAGTGGAAAGTTGTTCGTAATCACGAATGGAGTCACCAGTAAACAGGAATTACACGAATTAAATTTAACCCTGTATAAATAATAAATAAATATTTCTGACACACCAATCATCTAGTCCCAAACTAAGCAAAGCTTGTGCTATGGATACTAGATAACGGATAAACATACATAAATATTTATATAAACATCCAAGACTCGGGAATAAATGTTCGTATTCATCATACAAACATTTACCCCTCGCGGGATTCGAACCCGCAACCGTTGGTTTCGCTGTTAGGGTGACTATCCACTACACCAATCGTATAAGTAAACAATAACAAAAATAAAATCATAACCCTTCCTCCATAGTCCGCTATAAAAAGAAACAACACTGTAGTTTAATTCACTTTCATTTGAGCAACTGAGAAAATGAGAAAAACAGCACAGAAACACTATCGATTTTAATGACCTTTATTCTTCACCTTCATCATCATATCAGCCACAGGATGTCCACTGCTGAACATAGGCCGTCAAAGATGACTTTGTTAAAAATAATAATTAATAAAAAGCGTTATTCGGAAATTGCCAATTTAGTGGCCTGAAAGAGACAAAGCGTTAATAGAGGGTAACTGTACAGCTAGCCGCAACCGCCTTACTCGATTATTTTACAAAATTTGAATAACAAAAGAAACATTTTCTCTACGAAATACGTAACTGTTAGTTATAACGGCCCTTCATCACGGCACCAGATTCATTACAAGTTCCACGCAGTTCCCTAAATAAGGTTTTAATTTTTAAAACGGTTGTACCCTCAAGAACAGTGGGGTCTAAGTGACCGACCATGCAATGTTACTTAATTAATCAAAATTACAAAATTTTCGTGTAATAAATAAAACCGGTTTCTTGGCTCAATGTAAAATACATAAAATTTACAAAACACAGGTCGCGCGTTCGATTCTTAGGGGGGTACAAGTTTAGTACTCGGTTTGGTTGGAGGTTAGACACGGATGCATTTGTGGCATACTCTCATTCGCTACTCTTTTTCGATTACTCTGACGCGGTCAGCCCTTGGATGGGTGACCAGTTGACCACCAGTGGTAAAATACGAGTGTTTCCGGGCTTCGGTGGACACGTGAAATAGTCGGTCCCGGGTGTTTCCAATTAAAAGCAGTCGCGAATTAAAGACACTGACTGTTAGATGGAGACCAATCGCACTGGGCTCACCTGGTAGGTTAAGGCCCATACCCACTCCCAGTAAGACGATGTTGTGCCCCAACAATGGGGACGTGTAAGGCTGTTAATGATGATAACCATGGAACTGTCTTCCAATGCGAATAGACGGCGCTATTTAATTATGTTCCTTAATGAGGATAATGGTATTAAACTGGGCTTTATCCTCTTAATCTCTAGGTTACCTTGTACCTGGGAATTAATAGTATCTTTATTAAAAAAATATATAAATATTTGACTTCGTAAGTCCGTATTCAAATGAAAATACGGAATATTGTTCACTCATACAATATAAAGAAATGAACGTTTAGCAGCTGCACATTATATTTTTATTTGAGAGGGTTTATTCCATCCTGTGGTGACGCATTAGATAAATTAAGATTTCATTCTAAATACAAAATGATTTTTTTTATGCACGACGGGTTCGTACTTGACCTCAATCACACCTGATGTTAAGTGAAGATGAGGTCGAAGGTGGAAGCGTACTGACCCGGAAACCCCAACACATTTGGGGGACTGGCTATCTTATCTCTGACAACCGGAACACAACCATGCTATTAACATTGCTGCTTGGCGGCAGATTTAGATAAGATGGTGGTAGCTAGCCAGGCGGACATGTAAAATACCCTACCACCAACCAATGAATAAAAAAATCGCTGTGACCTGCACTCGGGAAGCTAATTATAAATAATATCTAAATGGCTTTAATGGGCGTTACTTTCCAGAATTCACGATTATACAAAAGTGGCCGTTTACGTAAAAATAACCGCAATTAAAGCTACTTAGGTATTGTTTATAATTAGCTTTAAGGGTTTTCGAGTGCAGATCAGAGCAATATTTTGATTTATGTTGTATTTAAAAAGAAATCTTAATTTATCCAATGAAGGCACCACTGGACGGATTAAGCCCTCTGAAAATCCGAACATACTCTTATCGATTTATAATGTGACAGATATTGCTATAGATTTTTTTATTATTAACAATGGGAACATGCATAAGGTTAAATGAGTTAAATCGCTAAAACGTTGTTCATTAAAAAAGGTACCTAGGTAGTACTAAACGACAAGTGTCAATAATAAAATCGAGCTAGTAGTAAGATATTCATTAACTTCGATTTGTGTAGGTACATGTACCGATATGTGTGTACATGACATTCAATCAGCGAAATATGATAAAGATGTATAATATTAGGTCCTTTATTTTCGCGGGGAAACGCATTACGCGTACCGCTCGCCTGGGGGATGGCGAGACGGTTATGTGGGACTCCCCTCCCTATCGGGAGGGATACCCACTAAAACCCCGCGGCGACTTTCTTCGGCAGTGGCGAGGACCTGGGAATGCATAAGCGGCTCCAGCCCCCCCCGCGTTTTTGAAAAAATCGACTTTGGGTTACTCCCTTACAAAACGCCAATTTCATATGTTAGGACCTAATATTTTGCCTTTGTGTTATAGTTTTAAATCAAGTGTTATTTCACCGACCAAACACTTCAGTTTGTAGGTAAATGAAAAGATAACTTAAAACCTTAGGTCTGCTGGAAGAAATTTCAATGTAGAAATAAGCAGAACCTGTTGTGTCGTCTCTATTATGTTGTATCTGTATGTCTTTTTTTCTTGTGTGCAATAAATGATAAATAAATAAAATAAATAAAACCTTAACATATATCTCGATCAAAATAGTTTTCTTTGCTACTTTCTTAACCTCATCATCATCGTCACTTTCTTTTATGATAGACTGATGACGATGTCGAATATGAAACATACAAATGCCTGCTATTTCACGAGTGGGGTTGTAATCAATTTCTACCAAATAAGCTAGTCACAAAAAAATTTATGTATTATTAATAAAATCCCAAATGATTTGACAGATTACTACATTGTGACTAAATAATTAAATTTTGAACAACATCGTTGCCATTTCTTTGCTAGTAGAATATAAATATACCCATGGCCATTCGATTTAAGTACTCACGCACTGACTTTGTACTAACATTGTCCTAATGCTAAGTACACTTTTTAAGCGGCTTATAATATAACTTTTGTCTCATTCAGTTAACATGAGCGATGGAGGGTTAAAATAGAGATATACCAACGAGGGGAGACAGATTGACAAAATGGGACCCATTTGTGAGAGCTTTATAAATAATCCAGTATTCATTAAACTTCCCAGGTAAAGGGAGAAAAACGTTGGAATTTGTATAATAAAATACAAGATAAAAGGTACTTAAACGTAATTTAAATTTCATTAATAGAGATAATTTACTGTTAGGAATAGTATGGTAGTTTATTTGTAAGTGGAAGTTGGAGACGAGGATCACCAGGTCACTGGCTAAGGATTTCGGAATAAATGATGAACTTAGGATCAATTGCAACAACAATCAAGAATCGGACATCCTGGAAGATATTGTCTGCGGTAGTAATGCCTCAACGGTATCTGGTAAAACCTGGTAAAACTTGGGAATTACAAAGGAGAAGGAAAACTTCAATTAATTTCGCGCTCGTTCCCACCGCCGCCCGGTGTCGCTAAAAACGGAATCAGCAGGAGTTGTAATTTAAAAAAAAAACTGACTTTTTCTGTCTATAAAAGGATCCACTAGGTGGGAAAACTAGTAGAATCGTGTATCAAGACACGCGGTAGGTAGTCAAGCCAAGTTCAAGAAAAAGGAACACGAACCATTTGGAACCACTTTTGACACCTTAATAATTCAAAATCTATTTAACCTAGATACATGAAATTTATTTTATTTATTAAAGCCAATTAGATTGACTGGAATGCCAAATATTAATATTACCCAAACAGTTATTGATATAATAACGTCTAAAAATTGGATTTGACTGTGTGACTAGTCATCAAAAACCTAACCCACTTCCAAATGACCTATAAAATAGAAACTTTAAATATTAAGCATATACATGATTTTCACCTTCGCTGACAAAAGAATAGTAATCTAAATGGATGCCAAGAAAATTTATTATAATTCAAGCTCATGATTTGACTATTTTTTTGCTAACAAACCAAACTTTTAGGAAAGTAAAATATGTATGTCAACTTAGCAGTATAACTCCAGTTACCTTGAGCATGATATAAAGAAGATAAAATTGATTATTAAATATAAACTGTATGTGAAGACTAGCGAAGCCAAATCAAGAGCTTGAATTATAATTAAATTGTCTACAGAACTTGCCATCCATTCATATCTCAATTCTTTAGTCAGCGAAGTCGGCAACCACGTATATGCTTAAAATTGAACTTGGCTCCTATTTTCACACTTATGTTTTTGATGGGATATTACTCTACGCTGACCTTTTGACCCCATATTGTGGAAAGTATCAGCAGAGACTTGGAACTGTGTCCTGTAATGGCAATAGAAGCGTTATTACTATAAGTATTCTGAAAACAGGGTATATTGAATAATTATTTTGGATAAAATTCTATAAGAGAAACTTTGGTTACTGCGTGGGCCTTTGACCTCGCATTTAATTATGGAAAATAAGAATGAAATGTGATAAGTTTGTTCTCAAACTGAAATGTTAGCCTTGTTTGTTATACTTCTATTAAAGTACAAACTCAATACTGTCAGTTAAAGTTTGATTAATTATTTGTTTTAAGGGTCTAACTTGTGACAAACTTTTACATATAATACATATAAGTATGTACAACAATATGTTATTTCAATTCAAGTTTGGTAATAACAAAATAAAGCTCGTAACAGAAATTAACGCAGATCAATATCTAAAGTGGAAGAGAAGAATCCTGAATGAAGTAACTAAAACCTATTACTATAGGCTTGCTTTCAACGCTGCTCTTCTTAGTTTTAACCCTATGTCACAGAATTAATATAGTACTCCTATGTGCACCCACTTGGGATATATTGGGTCCTTACCTATGAAATTGGAGTATTTTATCTTCGCCAATCATATGTACCAATTCCTGCGATTTGCAAAGCTATACCGAAATTTGTTTTTTATTTGGTAAATGGAATATTATTTCAAGGTTTCACATGAAATATTTTTTTAATTTCTGGGCTAAATCACATAACAAAAAAAAATATGTACAAAGCTCTTTTCATGTGCATCCCATAATCATTTCTTAGATTCGCAGAAACTTTTATAAAGCGGTTACTTTTAAAAATTAACGATGCCTATACTTAACTTAATGTTAGTATGTATAATAACCGATAGCTAAATTTGGATTTGCCGTTCCCAAAAAAAAACAAAAATGTTTGTATGGAGAAAACAGTCTTAATGAAATTCTTCATACAAAACGCCAATTTCATAGGTAAGGACCTAATATTTAGATGATTCTTAAGGATTTGCCTAATCGTATTGTTAGGTAGTTCGGTATAAAGTATAAATATGATACTTATCCTCAATGTCTGGTGCCTTTCAACATCGCATTCGGAAGTGGCTAGATGTGGAAATCTGAGGATGATGTGGCGGCGCGCCTTGGGTATAAGGAATAAACTGTCTTACAGTAGTTGATTATTGCCTCTTGGTTCATTAGGTCTAAAACCAGTTTGAGCAATCTTTTATGCAATCAGATCATCACAGTGTTGAATGTTTTCAATTCCGGACGTAATTCACTGCACCTTCTAGAGATAACTTCAGGACATTATTCCAAATAGTGTGGTCACAGATATCCCAACATTTAAGTTTAATGTTTGAAAGAACATCACCAATATCTTTGACCATTATTAAGTAGTAGAAGGTTGTGTAACAAGGGGTTTGCTGTGTCGTATGTCTCTGGACATAGCTTGATGTGCATGCGACATATCGACATGGCAAATCGTCGCATAGCATGTGACAACATACTGCCACTTTGACATATCATGCCAGTATGAAGCTGCTGATGATGATGGATGTTTTAATATTTACCTTGAATATAATTTTGTTATTAATTTATGTTAACTTTTTCGCTTTACCCGAAGCTTCAACTTGTTTAAAGGAATGAACTCAAAATAATCAACTGAAAGGGCAGCGTCAAGGGTTTATAATTAATTTGAGTGCGAGTTTTAAGGCACTTACTGAAAGAAAAACATTATTTAACTTTCTCTGAAAGATTCGTTATTTTCAATCTGAAAGCTCTTTAAAAATTACTATTTATAATGAAAAAATAGCAAATTATTCAATTCAATATTCACAATATCATGTTACACAATGCAGAGCTCGGGAGTTCGATCACCAGCGAAGCATTCGCGTCTTATCGGGTTTCAGTGACCTATTATTTCCAAAGGTCCACTTCACGGTTTTCTGAAGCTAAGTCTGCCGCCAAGCAAACCAATTAATAGTACTTGCGTCATAATTGGTCCTGACTCTTTTAAGTGCTGTATGGTTTCGACACTCAAATATAATTAAATAGAACCAACCCTTCTCTTCTCGTGGGTATCGTAAAAGGCGACTAAGTTACTTTCCATCAAAAGACATCAACAGTTTTGCTGTTACAACGGCGATGGGCTCACCCACCTATCATTTGTGGATTTCTGTATATTTCATAAGGTGAACTGTGGATGTTATTTCAATCATAAACTTTTCATATTTGGAACACCCAAACACTGTTATTAGGGATATCTCTGATCAACCCATTTGGGATAAAGGTCTTGACGTTATGTATGTAACTCTTTTAAAAATACTGATACTCTATATTTTACTTAAATTGTCTGTTTACTGTTAAATTACGATGTTTGTGCCCCGTGGAATTATTACAAAACCCGGATGCTTAGCATCACTTGGTATCAGAATTAGCAACATTTGACCTCTATCCCAAATGTGGTGGTCAGAGAAATCCCAAGCATATAAGCGCTTGGGTAGTCCAAACTTTCATATTCAGAAATGCACTGTTAGATGTTTTTGGTGGAAAGTCCCTTAGTCTCCCTTTACGACACTCACTAGAAGAAACAGGTTGGTTTTTTTTTTTTATTGACCAAAGCACGCGGCACTTAAACAAATGTTTCGTTATCTAGAATAGATATACTCCATGTATACATGTAAACTATACTCTATATATATATATATATATATAGAGTATAGTTTACTATAGTAAAAGATTCAAGAACGCTTATTACGTGATACTTCATATAAATTTCTAGAAGCATTTTTAAGTATTAAATAAATTTGAAATTCTTTGATCTTTTACTCTGCTACATATCTTTGAAGATGCTTTACGAGAATTTCATATATTTTCAAAGTAATTAGCCTTATAGATTTTATTGCTGATCAACTGCTAGCTTTACGTCACAAAACATCTAAAGACTCACGCTTCAACACAATGAATTCACCCCTGTCACGTCTGCATTTCTGCATATGTCTAAAGGTGAAATGTAAAAGTTGTTTCAGGTAACGCTTATGTTTGGGATATATCTGACCATCCCATTTGGGATAAAGATTATGTATGTATTCAGATGAATACATAAAAATTTGCATTTCCAATTCACTTTTCTATGCCATGTAAACACACGTACACGGGACGAGATGCACGTCAAGTACAGTCTACGTCATACCATACCGTGACGTCTCTTTGTGGTAGGATATTTTAATACTACATTATCACCAATGTTATGATTGATATGATAACATTATCATAACAACCCAATCCAATAGATAATAGGTAGATAGCTACAAGTATGTTTTATCAATATTTTACTTGATCAGAAGCGAATTTTAAAGCTCATACAAAATCACAAAATAACAATTTATCTAATTGCAAAACGATGTGAAAGCTATCTAACTAATATTATAAATGCGAAAGTTTGGATGTATGTTTGTTTCTTTTTTTCTCAATCACGGCAAAACGGATGAACGAATTTGGATGAAATTTGGTATATAGGTATAATATACCCTGGATTAAGACATAGGATACTTTTTACCCCGAGAAAGTGAGTAGTTCCTGTAAGATAAACAAATTTCGGCGATAAAGTTATTCCACGCAGGCGAAGCCGCGTGCGGAAAGCTAGTTTACTATAAATAGCACAATTAATGTAATATCTATTACTTCTTGCATAAAGATATTACATTTTGTTAGGCCCCATACAAATTTATCAAACTGCCTTACGTCCCCACTATTAGGGTACAGATTCCTCTCAATATAAATAATTTTATCAAAACATTTTTCGTATTTTTGCTGACTATTTCCGGTAGAATGTGAAATTGATTGTACGCCGACACGCAACCAATTCCTTTTAGAGTACCGTATCAAAAAAAAACACAACAAACCCTTATGGTTCACATTTGCAGGGTCTTGCTGGAAGAAATCTCTTTTTAGAGATAAGCTAGTGCCTTTTGTACATCCTATATCTAGTATGTATTTGACCTTTATGTGTACTCGTGTGCAATAAATTATAAAAATAAATAAATAAATAAATGGTTGTTGGAGAGCGCGCTGGAGCAGATGGAGTGCTCCTGGTTGATGTGTGGTGCCCTTGGACAGGAAAACCTCGAAATTTCTTAACCAGAATGTATTAAGTCAGATGGGATGCCTTACAAGCGTAGAAAAACAATTGCTAGACAAAAGTAATGACTAATATTATTTTTAAATACAATGCTGGTTTAGTGGGTAACTCTTCGATGTCGTGTGTCCATCGTTCCGGTTGATTGTCACACCTGTCTATCATTGTCTGATAACATTACAGGAAAATTAACAAAATATCCGGTAGACAGGTGAAATACGCCCGATCAACTGGTCGTAGCTGGTCTGAAAATTGCCGTTCGTCATGTTTTATAATGTTTTTAAAGTGGTATGTATAATCTGCGAGGCTCTAAAGGAGTAGATGCAGAAGGCCACTAAGACCCCTATTAATAAATCGTTCTTGAGATTGAGATCACGTCTCGGTCTCTAGACCATTTTTTCTGATGCTGTTTTAATATGCAACAGATTCTCAAGCGTCAACTTGAGGCCATGTAAATCTTGAGAACGGTTTATTAATACGGGCCTAAGAGTCAGACTCGTTTGTGTCGTCTTCTCCAGACGTTAAGTTATAAATCCGTTACTCGAGATCGATTACTAGGAAGTAGACTTCAACTAATTCACGTCACAAACATTATATTGTTGCCATGTATCGCATTTTGTAATTAAGGTTTCATATTAAGGAATGCTAGTTTCAAAATTTTCTATAGATTTAGGATTAAAAAAAGTCCTCTGTAGGATTAAAAAAAAAAAAAATAAATGATAATGCCTGCGTTTACACGCAGGCATTATCATTTTTTTTTTTTTTTTTAATTATAATGGGATCGCTCTTGACCTTAATCTGGACTAATGTCGAGATAAGGTCTACGATGGAACGAGCTTTCCCAGAAGATGCCTATTTAACCTGACTTTAAAGAGCTGCGGGTTATATGCGATTGGAAACACAGACGGAGGCAATGCGTTCCACTGCGTTAAAATAATATTATTTAAAATTGACATATAATCTAATGGATGTTACTTAATTCACATAATTGTTTAATTTTAATTATACACGATTCATTCTCTGTTGCTGTTGTGTTAACTGACATGATTATTCTGCTGTTTATTTAAGTGAACCTATTATTTTCACGTAAACACAATATTTGTATGCCAATTTGGCTGATCACAAAGAACATATGCATAAGTTTAATGTATATTGAACAACCTGTACACCGTGTACCACAAATTAATAAACGATTGTTTGATTGACTGAACTAGGGTAGGTACAAACGACTACTGGTTTAAATTTGTATACATATTCGTAGTTTAACTAAATACCTAACGGCTAATGATATGTGTCGTTCACATCTGCTGCTTCCGTCCCTTTCCTGCTATCAATTTTAGTTTCAAAATTTAAAAATCGCATAGATTTACTAACATTTATGTTATGCGTATCTATTTGAATCAAGAATTAGTTATGCAAGTAAGTAAAAACTTTATTACACCAAAAGTTCGTTAAGGCCGATTTCATCTAACTAATATTATAAATGCGAAAGTTTGGATGTTTGTTTGTTGGTCAATTACGGGTAAACGGTTGAACGGATTTGGCTGACATTTGGTATATAGGTAGAACGTATCCTAGGTTAAAATATAGGATATTTTTTATCCCTATAAAGTGAGTAGTTCCCTCGGGATAAAATTTCCGCGATAAAGTTCTTCCACGCAGGCGGAGCCGCGGGCGGAAAGCTAGACGTACATAAATAGATATTCAACAGTTTCAGCCCCTCCGTATAAATCGAGTAATCAATAGTCCTTCATAGCTAATTCGAGACTGCAAATCGGAAAAAATCATTTACGAACTTAAAATAAAAAATAAATTGCTCGAATTTTCAGTGACCAGATTCCCAGATTCATTAAAACGAATCTAAGAGTCAACGTACCCAACGCTTTAAATTTGTCTCCCAGAGAACACAAGAGAATAATAAAGAGTTTATAGGATTAACTTTATCTCAATTAAAATCTAGACTCAATCCCGAGAGAATACAGGTATTACAGTCTGGACATTAAAGATATTACAGTATAGCACCACATTCTTTCCATTTCGCCTACATGAAGTTTTCATAATTCAAATTATCTAAATTAACTATTGTCATTACATTCTTGAGTCGAAGTTGCTGAAGTACCTAATTTCTTTCGCATTCGTCTAAAGCCAGTGTTTGACGACAATTTGCTTTTACAATTTACACTTTAATGAAGTCAATGACTGACTTAGTAAGCTTTTATTATTTCATAAATACGTCAGATATTACTATACAGACTAATAAACAAAAAGTTGTCTGTAAATGGGTATTTACTATAGGTAAATAGATATAAACATAGTCGAGGAGGAGGTCCTTATACCTTTTGGTAACTCTATCGGAGTTAGTTCGCCTTGTACATTTTCTATACAATGCGTAATTTCTGATACAGTTGTGTGTACTCGTACAATAAAGGAATTAAGATATATAAATAAAAAGAAACTTTAATAATATTTATAAAAACCCGACTTGGTACTTACTGATAAAAGGTAAGGTTTAGTTTTGAGATTTATAATTATGAATTGTTTTTACGATTTGCGGCCGCACCATGCGTACAGTGGCAATTAAAAATTAAAATTGTCGAACATTTGCAATGAGTGACAATTATCAACATCAAAAAAGAAAAAAACATCAAAAGTGTTTATTTTATTCTCATAGATACCTAACATATTTAGTGTTGGAGTTTTCTAGTATATTTATACTTGTGTTAGAAAATCCCGAGATTATAGTTTCCTAATTTTCATTTCGATGTCGGTTTTCTAAATAAACAAAATAATAATTTAAAATTTCATAAGTAAAAGAGATAAACCAAAAGAACGTAAAATTTTAACTAGCTCTTTTGTATTCTAAATTAATAGAGCAGATAATTACAATAGAAGTTCTTCAACCAAAATCGAAATAGTATACTGCGCTGGAAATTCAACCTACTCGGCAAACATTCCGCGTTGAAAAGGAGAGTGATGGATTCATTGGGTTTTAAATAAATGTTAACGATGCTATACTGAACACAAATATAGGTATACTACGACGGGTCATCAGTTCTGTCACAAAACTTTATTTTATAAATTGTTCGGCTTTTAATGTTTGTTTAAAATTGATATATTAGAAGAAAGATAATTAAAAGTAGATCAAAATGTTGTTAAAATATTCCAAATGTTCTCCCTGATTTCGAATACAGTCTCTCAACCTCCGTGGCTAGTTGCCCATCGCAGCACACACAACGTCCATGTCTATCTATATCAAGTGATGCTTTAATCAGTGACGCTTTGAGAGACTCTAAATTCTGGTAAGATTCAAGTCTAGGCTGGAGGAGGGCCACTCCATGTTTGAAAATGGAGTAAAATAATATATATGTTTTTATATTTAGAAGACCCAAAAGTTCCAAATTCAAAGCCAATCAAACATTTCTGGCCAGAATTTAAAATTTGAAAATAATATGGTTGTGACAAAACTTGTGACCCGACTGCGTATAGCTATGTAATAGAGGAGCGCAAATACATGAATTGACGGGTCATAATGTTTGACGACATATATTTGGCGTAGTGGTTAGAGCCCTGACCACTATGCCACTATGGCTACAATGCCACTAGGGGATTATATTTGTATGATGAATACGGACAAGTATACCATTCATTTGAATACATTCATAATGAATGTTTATATTTATAATAAGTATCCCACCTAAAACATTAACGTAAAAAAAATCTCATTCAGCTGTTATTTAGACCTACAAAAGAGTTGAAATCCTTTTTTTTGAGACGCCTGCCCATTGCCAAAAAATATCGTTTAGTAGTATATCAACTATATGGTCACCATACATAATACAAGCCTAGTTATTTTCTGTGGAATTAGATGGCACTGTATGTATTGTCCAAGGATATTTATATTATATTATCCATATAGACCAAATTTCGAAACGGCTTTCCAGATTTCCATCAAAAGTGGCTAATAATATTGAAAATAAAAAAAACGCACTGAAATTGGACCACGCATTACTGAGACACACCCAAAGGTTGGACTGGACACACACAACGCCTCAACCACATAACACCCCGTCGGGGTTTACAATGTTAATAGTTAAGTTGATTAAATAAATGAATAATACCTACATTAGTTGATTAAATAACTGAATAATAAGAAGGACGTAAATCTGAATTCACTCGCTTGAACAGATGAATTGATGGCTCACTCGACTCATACGTTAAAGTATGATAGATAAAGATGAATTCAAAGACCTAGTTTAAAATTCACTGGAATACAATGAGTCAGGTATTAAATTAGTACGTACCGAATCTCCTTCATCTTCCACCTATTGTTCCAGATGAATCCATTGTCACAGTTACAATAGCTTCATATGATTTTATTAGTACCGCTTCGTTGATTTATTAAAATATTCCGGAATTGTAACTGTTTTAAAAATAATTTATACATTAAAAATTCATATAAAAACAAGCTTTTAATGCTAAGTAACATAAAGTCCACAAGGAGTTACAGTGGGAATGGAAAGAACTCATATCAAAGAAGGCTAGTTTATAATGTTCCTTAACATTATAAACTACCCCAAATTCGACTATCTTGCCATTTGCCATCAGAGAGTTCGAGTCCCTACATCCCGGTTTCATCATCAGCCCAGCTCGATGGTACCATAATATTGTATTGTCATCGAACTTACATAAATATGCCAATCAGATACCAGAAAGTGGTTGAAAAATAGTTCGCAAATTTTGAAACGGACAATTTACATAAATACGAACTAAATAAAAGCTTGTAAAAATTTAGATTTGATGTTATTGATGAAATCGTATTAAATTCGAATTATTTTACCAACATTTTCTGCAATTTATAATCCGTTGCGTATTTATTATAACCACCGACGAAACAGGTGTTGTGCGTTTGACGACGACGACGTAGTGCGTCCTTTCATGCGTGTGTTCTCAGTTTTTGATCGGATGTCTCTCAGTAATGCATGGTTCGAGTTGGTTGCAGTTTCTTATAGACGAAATGAGTTTTCATGCAATTTTTTGGTGTATTTTGATGACAGTCTTTCGGGGGTTTCAAATTCTTTTTTATATTTAAGATTAAACTCTAGTCTTAGCCCTGTTTGATAAAAATCGGTTAAGCCGTTTCAAAGATATTTAGCTTTCACACAGTGGTTGCTGGGAAGAAATCACTTTCAATGATAAGGCCGTCATTGTATCTACCATATATATAAGTTCCATGTTTATACTGTAACTACTCTTGGTATACAATAAAAGATATTTGTATTGTATTGGTTTGGTTTACCTGGATCTTTATATCTAACTAATCTAACTAATATTATAAATGCGAAAGTTTGGATGTTTGTTTGTTTGTTGCTCAATCACGGCGAAACGGGTGAATGGATTTGGATGAAATTTGGTACATAGGTAGAATATACCCTGAATTTAAACATAGAATACTTTTTATCCTGATAAAGTAAGTAGTTCTCGCGGGATGAACAAATTTTCGCGATAAATATTCCACGCAGGCGAAGCCGCGGGCGGAAAGCTAGTAGCCATATAAAATTATTTCGTTGATAAAAGTTTACCTTGCCAGGTCAGAAAATATAAAATGTATGGCATTTCCAAGTTCTTATATTACTTACATGTAGGTACCTACGAGCCTATGTAAGTGTAAGGCGAGCGAAGCGCCAAGTTTCTCACTGGCTTGCGAATAATGTCTCGACCATTTCTCATAATTTACGTCCTCAGCTACGTCCAAGTTTAATTTATAACTTAATAACTACTTCAAATTGAGAGCACGCTGTTTACAAACAGAATAATATGGTATTGATTCTATATTAGGTCAATGTAATAATGCGGTTAGGTTCAACGAATGATAAAGTGACCACTTATCCTTCTAAAAGGTCACCAACTTTAATATCACTTAAGAAGAGGCCTCTATATGCTTTTATTATCCTCTATGCCATGCCCATATCTATACATGGGCATTAATGTCCACAGAGCTGTGTGGTTTCGGCACGTAAAAGAATAAAATCAACCCATCTCTTCCCGTGTGTGTCGTAAAAATTTCACTTTTCGTAAGGACTTTCCACCAAAAATATCTAAAAGACATCCACATTTCGACGGCGATGTGCTCAACTCGGACATGTGAACTTTTAATGTTTGGGACACCCAAACACTCATGTTTGGGATATCACTGATGACGTCATTTGGGATAAAGGTCGTGAAGTTATGCAGTTTGTATGTCATCAATAGCCTCATACGTCCCCACTGTTGGAGCACAGCCTCTTCTCACTGGGAGAGGGTATGGACCAAAATTCACCACGTGAGCTCAGTGCAAAGTGATGGATTTGTGTCAGATGAGTAGCCACCTGACAGTCAGTGTTTTTAACACGTTGGCGTACACTGAACGCTTATAGACGTAATAACAATAAAACATCTGTGGTGTCTGGTTCAGTGTCCGTGAACGTGTTGAGCCGCTCCTGTAAGCCACCGACTTGGCTTAACGACTGGCTTCAATTGAAAACAACCGGAACAGACTATTAATAGATAGGTAATAACACCAACAAATGGTCAATGCGATGAATACGGAGCGAATAATTATTATTTCCGGTTATAATGGACGATTAGGGTTGACAAAAAAAAATTTAAGACAAAATTTAAACCCCTTCCGTGGCTCAATGGTTCGATCCCCAGCGGGGTACATGTTTAAGTACTCGGTTTGGTTGGTGGAAGGACATTTTAAATGTCGACCTGGCTAGCTACCACTATCTTATCTACATCTGCCGCCAAGCAGCAATGTTATTTGCAGTTAGTAATAGTGTATTTCCTAATGAAAAGCAAAAACCATACCTACTGTAAAAAGCCAACTAGGAAGTTGAAAACGGCTATGTAATTTAGACATAGAAACTTTTTATTCAGTGCCACAATACATTGTACAGAACCCCAAATATAATATTATACAGGGACAAATCTTAGAATAATGCACAATATAATTGTAGCAGTGAAAGGGCTTGCTGAAAAGAGCAAAAGAGCATTATTTGTCCTTATGATTTTTCCTCAGTATTATAGTATTTAATGTGAGTTTATATAATGTATATCTACACTGCGTATTGTATATAATTATATTGGATATTATTTATATTTAAAAGATATGGAAAAATCTCCACCGACAAGAGCATGGCTCTTAAATCAGATGATGATATATTTTATGCTTCTATATTCGGTATTTATTTACGTATGGTACCTATGTATATATTATTATAATTTAAATTACTTAAAATATAATGTCAAATTTTGTCTACACTATATTCTGCCCAATCAATTAGATGCTATGTATCTCTTAAGGTTTGCTGGTAGAAAACTCTATCGGAGTTAAGCTGGCCTTTGTATATTTTATATAGAATGTAAACTTCTAAAACAATTATGTGTACTATACGGATATTAAAGATAAAAATAACTCCCTCTTTAATCGGGTAAAAATTACAACGAACAATCTATAAATCATCTAGTAGTCTAGACAGTACTCAATTTCTAAGTAGATTGTGATATTTCCGAGCCATCCCAGGACGGTATTATTAAAAATTCATACACCCACTCTCGAGAATAATTCTTTGTAAATCTCATACAAGCTCCAAGTTAGTCTGTGAAGTGTATAAAGTCTGCAAGATTGAAGCGCATGAATTTTGTATGGAAGTCAACTCGAGTGAGAAACGTCTCCTGCAGAGAGCGCGCACGTGGCGAAGTTCAGTCAGGTTATACTTACGGAAGTTTTTTTTATACAATACAAATACTTTATAGTACAGTAAGGAATGCATTAATTAAAAGTTACACATAAAATCAGTCTACTGCAAGCATTACAGTATAACAGCTTGGAAAATTTAACCACACTAATTAACTGACACAGCTTTATAGCATAGGTAGCTATCTCCTACCCTCAATATCCATCCTATCTTGAGGGTAACCTAAAAACTAACATGATAACTTCACTACCCATACGACGACGGCACGTCGATTGAACTCCCAATTCAGCGTTGAAATCATTCCGCAACAAGAGGCCAAAAAATTGTATAACTTAGTTAAAATAACAATTAAGAATCGATCGAATTAAAACTGAATTTATACAAAAGTGAGCCACAATGAGGGTGACATTTAATTAAAGTCCTCTATAAATAAATAAAGATTAAAAAAAAGACCAAGAGACTATAGGAAAATTGGCACATTGGCACACTATGGCACAGGAGGCCAACGAGTACGCGGAGTAAATAGAAACATGTACCCCCCTAAGAACAAACATTGCTTACTTATTAAATGTAGAATTGGTAGTTACACATCCAGAAAAATTTACATCTAGTAAGAAATGGATTGGATATCCAGTTGGATTGGATAGTTATCCTAATAGTGTATTTATAATAGTATTTATTTACTATTTATAATGTAGTATATTTATAATACTGTATAAATGCGGATGTTAGCATGTTTTGTAAAATGTAGCTTGATTAAAAGGTTATTTAAAATGATGATAAATATTTGAAGGCGGGTTAAATAATGAACATAAAATAAATTATCACTTGTTTAGCATTTACAACGTGTCACACTAATTAAGGAAAAAAGGTTTCCATGGGAATGCGAATGCAGAGGCAACCAACTCTAAGGGGAAATAACTATAAATTTTTAATTTTAAAAACCCCTGAACAAACTCCCTAAGCTATTATACGAGTATCATCCAGATAATCAAAACCAACTGTGTTTAAAGAAGAATACAAAATATTTGAAAAAAAAAATAGAAAACCCTCGAAAGACTATGATATCATCGAAATACACCAAAAAAACTATGTTAAAAGCTAAATATTTTCGAAAAGGCTTAACCGTTTTTTATCAAACATGTTTAAGAACCTGTTTCTCTATTGTATAGCTTCACATATAATCGTGGTTTTATTATCTCGTCGGTATTTCTTTTATATAAACATTAATATTATAAATGCAAAAATGTTGGCTGTGTGTATGTACTGAAATCGGATCTATGACGTCGTTTTTCGTCGGGTCAAAGCTCGATCCACTGCTTTGTTTATATACCACGGACTCTCAAGTTGCAGGGAGCGCATTAGTGTAGCAGCTGCAAAAGCCTTCCTCGTATGATAGCGTTAATAATAATAATGTCAGTAACGCTTGAAAGCTTGAAGGTTACTTAAATCACTGTTTATGACAAAGCCTAACGACTTGATACTAAAGAATCACAACTTTTCCAGACGTCACATTTCCGTGAAATGTGGTGATAGGAGTGGATTACCTTCGCCAAATTCACAATCTGGTGAAAAAGCCAATACCGTAGGAATAACCTTCGACATGAAATTGCCGTGTCCCATGAGGAACTGAGATGAATGATAATCCCGCTGTCACGAAAGAAATATCATGGGCTTCTCTGTGCTATCCCACTTGATATATGTAATTTTGTTCCAAAGACTTTTATGGAATGAGATCTTTAGAATCGTCTTGGTCCTGGGCATAAAATAGTCGAGTTTTATAAATTTTTCCACTTAACCTGTAAATTGATACTGAATATTTAATAGTTTCAGAATTGCTAACGCAGTTTTTCTGTAACCTAACTACTTACTACTAAAGGCAATTCCATATAAAATACAAACTTAGACGACTTGCAAGGGAATAAGTTCAATGAATAAGAAAGTGACCACTAATGGTCCTAAGAGCCAAACAACGTTAAATATCACTTAAGAAGAGGATAAAAAGCACTATCCACATGGGCATTAATGTTCACAGGGCTGTGTACTTTCGGCACATAAAGGAATAGAACCAAATACGCCTCTTGCCGTGGGTGTCGTAAAACGCGACAATGAAATTTTACCTCAAAAAACACATGTTCATCAATGCCAGTTGCGGCTAAGATTTGTATGGTACTTTTCCCAAATAATGCGCGGAAATTCAAACTAAGTAGTACCCTCAGTAGTACCTATGTAGAATATGTGTTGAACGTACAATTTTTGAAATACAAGATAGATTTTCCGGGGATTATATTGGTTTGTGATAATTCTACAATTATTTGTTTTTTTTTACCATACGACGTTCTATTCGCAAGCCAGTTCTAAATTTAAATTAAAACTTCGATATGCATTCGAGAAGTTACCTCTGTGGTTGCCATGTTTCGGAGTAAAATGAATAGTTCCATTTTTAAATTGCACGGCAGATATGACTTGTCATAGTAATTTATTTATTTTTCCACAAAATATGACATATAGACAAATTTTCCGGCTTCTGCTCACATGTATTTGACCAGTATAGCTTTTCTATTGATCTCGAAGAAGATTGTCAATATAATATTCAAATTTCCAAGCATGTTTGACAAAAAGGATTTTAAATGTACTAAGATTATTGGTACCATGTAAATGGTTCCGAGCGTTTTCATACAGAAAAAGGCTGCGGAGACGTAGCGTTTACACTGGCGCCTATGTGAACAGGCATTAGAGAACGAAATAAAAATGCTCGAAGTGGAACAAACGTGATCAGCAGCTACGATTATCCTGGCTAAGCGATAGTAAAATACCTACGAGTGCCTATAATTGGCGGTCGCAAAAGAAATTCTTTTTGAAAGACAATAATCTCCTATGGTTACTTACTGATTCACTCACTCACTGACAAAACACGAAATCACTATATTTAGTGATTTCGTGCTATTGCCCAGGGAAAATACGGTTTGACCTCGGAAAAATGAATAACCGCGATTTTCTTGAAACATTTAATAAAGTGTTATAAATGTAGTAACAATTGCTAAAAAATAATCATTTGTAAGAAACGCAAGTACAGTAACTAAAATGTGTTTCTTTAAAAAAAAATGCTCAATTGATAATATATATATAACGATAATTTCCCTAAATGTTTTGAATGGAAATAAATACCCTTATTCAAAACATTTAGGGAAATTATAGTTACAAAATATTAGATTATGTAGCGTAGCGTAGGCGTAGCGGATTACCTTTTCCTCGTGAGAGGAGGCTGTATCCCAATGGTGGGGACCAGAGGCTATTCATGTGTATTTATATTACAATAATTCCCCTATTCACTTAACATCAGGTCTGATTGAGGTCAAGTACGGATCCGTCGCGCATAAAAAAAAAACCACCCGAAAGAAAAATTATCTCAGCTAAGTAGGCCCTACTAGTTCACGACATTTGAAATGTACAGTCATAATTATTCATTAAGGTGGTTTCACTTTATTAATGATTCATCATCAGATCGTAAACATCCCCCTGCAGGGATATAGACCTTCCTTCATATTGAGGGAGTATGGGGCCATAGTCCGCCACGTTGGCTCAATGCGGGTTGGGGACTTCACACATGCCTTAGAATTTTTATTTCTCAGGCATGCAGGTTTCCTCACGATGTTTTCCTTCCCCGTTCAAGAGTAGTCGGACAAATGCACATAAGTAATTAAATTAAATATTAAATAGTCATTGGTACATGGCCTGTCTGGGGATCGAACCTGGACCTTCCAAATTAGGAGACTGACTCATGATTTATGATAACATGAGGTCTATTCAAGCTATACCATTCGCAGTTGCTAAAATTATCGTCTAAATAAGAGGATCGTTTTAGTTATCTAAAGTTCTCTTCGAATGGTGTAGTTTAAATAGCCAGCATTCATCATTAGTCTGTAAAATAGCCTTGTATGGTTAATTATCAGCCGACTGTACTTAGTTGGTTCTGTAAAATTCATTAATGCAAAGGAGAAAAATGATATTGCATTTTAAAATATAGAGTGTCAGGAAAATTGGTTTGGATCCTGAAACTAGACGCCTGAAACGTTTATACAACCAGTGAAGTTTTGTTATACTGTCTCGAGGTCGAGACAGTCACTACCTTTCCATCTCAACTTCGCCCTAGTTCTAATAAACTCTGCGTTTGTAAATTTTGGGATGAATAAATATCTTTTTATTTTATTTTGTTTATTTATAAATGTTATATACGCTCGTCATTTGGCCCAATGTACTGTAAAATTGTCATCCTGACACCCTATATATTCTGACTTCAAAACTATTGTACCCATGCATGAATTTTATAGAACCACCTAAGTATTATGTCAAAGTTAGTCGACTATTGCGCTTAAAATAGCAGAGCATACTTATATCTGATTTACAATTACATGGAATTCTGAAGTTTCATGGTGTGACCATGCTAATAAATTGATCCCTCTATTATTGATAAAACTTTACAGAGTTGTGCAACATTATAATTCAACATTTTTACTTATAAAAAATTTCTATAATGATCCACAAAGATGGATTTTACGAATTCAGTGAGTGTTTACTAAAACAAATTGTTGTCGCACAAAATTAACCCTTCTGGCCCCGTCACGTCGCAAGTAATTAGAGGTACATGACTCCAGTCTCGACTTTAATCTCTCACGTGTGAAGAAGAGACAGATGACTTTAACTTAACCTCTTAAATTATTCATGTTGTTCCCAAAACACCTTAATTGCAAAATTTACAGTTACAAGGCTTGATATGGTATAACCTTTAATAATTAGGTAACACTCGCTTTGAGAAAGGTCTTTAGGGAAATCAGAAACATTTCTCTGAATTGGACATGCAATAGTGAGCCTTATCCCGTGCAAAAGGTGTCAGAAGGTTACGTTCTGTTCTGCCTGACTTCCTAAAATATAGTGTAAGAAACTGATAGTAAAATAATTTTTTAATTCCCGACACAAAAAGGACTGGTGTATGGTCTTGGATGTCTTCGGAGTAGTTAGGTAGTTAAAGTTGAGTTAGAAGGGTTTAAGTTTAAGAGTAGTTGAGTTGACACACCTGAATTATGAGCAAAATGTTTATTGCTTACATAAATTACAGTGTTTGGATAGCTAATTGTGACCGAACGAGACGGCGTAATTTCGTCGACTGTCCTTTTGTTTATATGCCAAAAGTAGGGCGCAAGCGCAGCACAAATAAAAGTAACTTGTACGTAAACCGTACAACTTGTGTTATGTGTTTGACGGCGTTATGTGTGTGCACGTGTAATTCGTAAAGTAATGCGTGATCTGATTTGAGTGTGGTTTTTTTATTTTCAAATATTATCCATTCCTACGCAAAATATTAATAGAACTATGACGAACGACAAAAAACGGTAATAATTCTTAAAAGTAAAACGGAACGTTACTCAAAATATTACCCAATGGTAAATCAAATTCAATCGCTTACAATTATCGAACTTACGATTAATCGTATTCAAAAACTAACGCAAGTCGGAAATGCGAATGACATAACTTTTTTAAATGAGTACTATAAATCTGTAAACTTCTCATACGCATATTCACCAAAAATCCCAGTTGGTATACAGTATATACTTTTCCTATACAGTTCGAAAACAAGATTGAAAGAAGTGGTTTGTTTGAATAAACTTTATTTACTCTGTGTCCTGTTGATTAGTTTGGAACACCTATGTATCGTACCTACCTACGATCACTACAAGTTTCATATGGCCTACTTCGTAAATTGACTCATCTAGGAGAATGAATACGATTTTCTAATTTTCGTAAGTCATTCAAAGTTGCCTTTGAATAAATTCAAAAATATTTTAAACAAAAAACCATGTGCAGTGGGCCATTTTAAAATTCTTGAGCATTTAAATAGATAGTGGTTTTATTGTTTTGACTAAGGTCTACTGCTGTCAGGCCGATAGGTCTTTTACAGCTTCGCCAGACGCTTTAAGCGAGCGCGGGAGCAACAGCTCGGAAAAAGATGTATGCAACCGGCACCTAAGGGTGCCCTCGGGGGCTCGAAGCTCGGCTTAGGGCGTTGGATGGGGCAAATTTTTTTACTATCATGACTACCATCGCTTCGTAATGTGTATAGTCGGAGAGAAGAATCGATGCAAATAACTCTCCGACACACAATTTTGAATTGAGAAAAGAGAGACTTCCACCATTTTTATTTCTTGAGTGTGACTGATGAAGTCCTAAAAATATTCTATCTCTTATTTATCACTGTATACGCTTGCATGAATGCACCCAGTGCTTTCATCACATATAGTATTCAGTAGAAATGAGCTAACACTCGCTTGAATATTTCATAGTGAATGCAAATGTAAGCCGAATAAAGGAACTTACAAATGTACTGACAATGTATATTTGTTGCACATCAACACAAACAATCTTATATTCCTGCTGGTATAGGGCACAGAGTTCCCACACACATCAGATTTTGTAGGTCCGACAATCAGACTGATCTTATCACCGATACTGTTATCACCAATTTGTGACTGAGTTTTGAAGGACTTGAGCATCAGTATCAGTAATTGCAATCTATAGTTTTAATTTTTTACTGACATAAAATCGGCTGCGGATTGTCGGATGTGGGCAGCCTAATTCGCATGCCCAGGGAGGATTGACTTGGCTTAACGACTGCAGTCAATTTAAAACAACCGGAATCGATTGTTTCACGTGCTCTCCAATGCACAAAAACACTCCTATGAAAATAGCACTATAGTTACTTGTTCAAGGCACTTATCTAAAGTCAGACCGCACCATTCGTAGCTTATCCTGTAATCGAAAAGAAATAACGAATGCGATGGTAGCATAAGTGCCCCACACCGCCCCAATACCTCTTTTAGACCTGATGTTAAGCGAAAATGAGGCTGATGGTGGAAACGCGCTCACCCGGATCCCAACTTATTTGTGGGACTGGCTGTCTTACATAGCAGACAGGCGGTATATAACAACGCTAACTTTCTCTCTGTTATGCTATCAATCCTGTTATTGCTGCTTGGCGGCAGATTTAGATAAGATGGAAATTGACAGGTGAATGTTCTACCGCCAATAAACTGAGATACCTACATCCTGCTGGAAATCGACTTAGTGATATGTGTTTTGGAAACCTTGTGTTATGTATACGTCATTGAGTTGAGGAGGAGATTGAGACAGGTTTCATGATAACCTCATTTCACTAAACATACAAGAAAGGCACATTAAAAATCTTTCATAATAAACCAGATCATTAGAAAGTACAGTGTACATTTACCTTTCATGTCGACTATTCGAGGACAGTCCTAATGAAATGTAATCAAACCGCGCGCAATTAAGCAAAGTTCGTTACATTGTTTACCTGTAGAGTGTACATTAAGGTGCCACATATAACGCAGTACCTAATGATGGAGGGGTGATCGGAACCTTGATAGAAAATATACAATGAAATTTTCCTGTAACGTCTGTTCTATATGACGAGGATTCAGTCATGTAAATTATAAAACTTGGCTGTTCTGACTTCAAAGAGTTAAACTTTTCTGTTACTAACCGTATTTCTAATGATATCATCACTTTAGCCACAGTACAAATTTAAAACATAAGCGCCATACATCCAACGATATCCCGCGTCCTTTATCAGGTAATACCTTCCACATGTCCACTTTGTGAGTGGCCTCTGCTCTATGACTTCCACGGCCCAACGGCATGACGACAGGACTGATGTCCTATAGGGTACATATACTTAAACCTACTAATCGGCTGGGCTATCTCCTTAATTTTACTAATACTTATGAGGTCTATAGTCTGAGACTACGTTTCAGTACCAATCAGTTTGCCGCATGCTAACACGTAGATTACCCGACAAAATCCACCGGGTGCTTTACACGTACATAGATAATACATAATAAATATTTATATGAAATCGTAGAATTTTAATTCTGGCCAAAAATGTACTAACTTCACAATGTTTCCTGGAGCGAATTCATCCGAATTGTATTGTTCTTGTTGCACTCACTGTTTAAAACTTCGTTGTATTTTCATTGGATGAAATGAGATTGTTTGAAGTAATTTTTGTTTAAAGCAATAAGTTTCACTGTTTGCTTTGCTAACTGAAACCCTATAACACCGTCTACTTTATAATAAATATACGGAGGCGTCGAGAACATCGACGCATTACTACAATATGCAAAACCACAATTTGTCTATTATTTATTTCTTTCCCTTATACTCTACAGTAATGTGGGAGAGAAATACACGGCAGTAAGTTAAGTGTGGAAACTTTGTAGGTAATCAAAGTTTTATTTGTCAGTCGCTTTCGCAATATAGAGGCACTTGTGTACTCGCAATTAGCGACGGTTCAGTGAACATTAATTACTGGTAATGGCATGATATTTAATCTATTGTCGGTGCCTAAATTGCTGTGCTCCCTTTATCGAAGATAAACAGAGCTTCGTTTGTCAAGGGCAACCAGATATTAATCTACATTAGCGACTTGTTTATGAATAATTTAAGTAACCTATTTTGATATCTATTAATCAAACTAAAATATACATAACATCATAATCTTTATCCCATATGGGGTGGTCAGAGATATCCCAAAATATTAAAAGCTTAATGCTTGAAAAATATCAACGGCTCACGTTTCCAAACATATGGAAGTGGTTTCGCCATTCAAATAGAATAGAACCGGACAGGGGGTGAACCCATTGCCCTTAAAACGTGCAAATCTATAGATATTTTGGTGAAAAGTCGCTTAGTCGCCTTTTGACACCTACAGGAAGAGATGGGTTGGTTCTATTATTTATCGTACTGAAACCACACATCATTTAATTGCTAGCGTAATAGATTTCCATTACTAACGTTCGTATGTATGCCGTTTATAAAATAATATTTAAACCAATAATATCCCTAACTAAACACATAACAAATAATATGCATTTAGTTAGGGATATTATTAGTTATATAGAGTATTATATATGTTAATTATCTTTCATTTTCGTGCACACACTATGTATTTCTTTTAAAATTGTTTCGCTTTCGCGGGTTTGATGGAAGACATCTCTTTCTTATAAGATAAGTTCGCCCTTTATGCATTTGTATTAAATTTTTTTAATGTGCAATTTGATGTGTGTGTGCAATAAAGTGTTTAATAAATAAATAAACGTTTCCTGTGACTTTCATTAGGTCGTCCAACATTTGGGTGGTCTCCACTCTAGATCTTGTATGCCCATATGACCATCAGTCCTACGGGCTATTTGCCCTGCCCATTGTCACATCAACGTACTAATCAGATGGGACGGTGACTTTTCATAAGTAAACCGCCTCCGTGCCTCAAAGTAAACAACATTGGGTTTACGTTTCGGAGGTCGCGGGTTCGATCCCCAGCGGGGTACATATTTAGTACTCGGTTTGGTTGGTGGTAAGGCATATTAAATGTCCGCCTGGCCAGCTACCACCATCTTATCTAAATCTGCCGCCATACAGCAACGTTAATAGCATTGTTGTGTTCCGGTTATCAGAGATAAGATAGCCAGTCCCCCAAATAAAATGGGGTTTCCGGGCCAGTACGCTACCACCTTCGGCCTCATCTTCACTTAACATCAGGTGTGATTTGAGGTTAAGTGCTAGCCCGTAAGTGCTAATGCGACCTTGAGCATTTTCTTTATGTGGCCGTGTGGTTCTCGATGAAGTAAAATAGAACCAGCCCTCTCTTCCTATGGGTGTCGTAAAAGGTGACTAAATTCCAGTGAATGTATCAACATAGACCAGTAATGGGCAGGAGTCTCAGTGGTCCGGAATTCCCAGGCATAATCTGCGATTGCCAACCGGCTTGCCCAGTATGGCGATTGGGGCAAATGCTCCAATAGAACGTGATGCATAGGGACAGGCTTATGTCCCTTAGTGGTGATTTCACAGGCTGTTAATGATCATGATGAGTAGCGTTATTGTGAGATCAATAGAGAGTGTAAATGTGAGTGTCATAAAGATGGTATGCCTGTTAAGCCTGTACTGGCTCACAATCCTGCACAATGGAACATAATGCCAGGGTCGACGTTTGGTTACAAAAATAGATAATGAGAGGAGTCCCTACCGTGGCTGACATAGGAAAAAAGGAAACCTATGGATTATTTTTAATAATCAAAACTGTATTGTAAAACTTAAGCTGTTCGTAAAGTAAAGGAAACTAAAGGAAAGAAGAAATCATAGAGTAAATCCGAGAATGAATAGACTTAATTCGCTTTGCTTTTTTCTATCTGCGAATGTGGGATTATAATAAGGCGAAAAACCGCAAGTAAAAAATTAATATTTTTTTGGGGTTATTATGGCATTGACTTCTCGCCTACATTGCCTTTTAAATTATGATAACATTGATATACCGCGTAAAAATAGTAGAGCAATAAATTCCCCCATACGTTATCTCCGACAAATAACTGAATATTTTCTATGTGGATTCGTGTTATCACGTTACAACTACCGGCTTTTTTCGACTTTATGGATTTGGGTGAGGTTTAGCATCATAAATTATTCATACTGCCTTAGGGGTGTCGGTTATCGAGTCGTTGCGAGCGTCGAATGTAAAGTGATTTATGGGTATAACTTGTCACGTTGCATGTGATCATGGTTCGGAGCTGCCTGTCTAAGCTTGAGATAGATAATAACTTATGATCAGCGACGGTGAATCATATTAATTTTGCCAGGGTCACATCAACAGCCCTATGTAGCCACTGCTTTGACACAACCATTTGGTACATAGAGAGGATACGGGACTTAATTAGATGTTAAAATCTGAAACAAACAGTTTTGCAAACATATTTTCTGCACCGCTATACTAAGTACGTTGATTAACGTAGGAAATTTATTGAAGGGGCTATGCATACGTTTTTTTCAATACAGTTCCCGTACAAAATGCACTTTCAATAAATTTAAAAATACAATGAAACAGAAACTTATTAAGAGAGCATATTTTTAAAATATCAGACTACATGGATGATAATCGTGGACGTAATTCGGTCGCATATAGTGCAGGCTATTTCATAATCTAATGATAAAATAAATTGTACCTTTCGAAAAATAGTTCTAAAAGAGCAACCCTTCGAGTTTCCTGCTTATTTTCTCGTAAGGATAAAATTGCCTTTTGAACAAGCAGTGGCTTAAAAATGTAAAATTTGACTATTTTAAGTGTAACCTGTGTACCTACAAAATAAAGAATTTTTGACTTTGAACCCTGCCCTTAAAACTATAAAAAACGCAGATTTCTATACCTAATATATTTATAGATCTCTCATGATTGATGTCAATTTCCTAAAGTTAGCAATGTTAAGTAAAGGTAATGCCCAGGTAGCTTCTATTCGACCCGGAACCTCCAATTTATTTAGGGGACTGGCATAGATAAGGTAGTTGGACAGGTGAACATTTCAAAATGTCTTACTACCAACCAAACCGGGTACTGAACATGTGCCCCGCTGGGATTCGTACCCACGACCTGCGTTTTATAAACTTCATGTTCTTTACATAGAACCACGAAAGCGGTTAAATACAGTTATATACAAACGGATAGACTATTTTCATTATTAAGGTTTCCGTTTCGCAGCCGTGTATTTCCCGGCAGAATTTAAAAATATTCCTGTGGGAGTCGTAAAAGGTATCACGGGGCTAACAGGAAAGCCCAATGATGGGTAGAAGGTCCCAAAAAACTGCTATCACCAACTCGCTGGCCCAACATGACGATCAATGCAAATTCTTCTATGGCAGTGGACGTCTATAGATAGATATATATGTATGTTTGCTTGAAACCCTAAAACATAGAGGGAAACAAAATGAAAAATACGCCCGTCAAGCTCACCATTAGGAAAATTATCCGGTCATTTGTGTAATGTGTAATCATTATTTAATGGGTATACTATGTTAACGGGAAGGTTTTAGTAGACGAAAGGAAATTCGTAACGATAGCAGGAAAACGGTAAATTTGTTGTAATAGAAAAACAATAAATTCATTTCGTAAATTTCATGACTAACATTAAGAATAAGAATAAGAATAATTTATTTTTAACCACAGGTATACAGTAGTCTACAACCGGTAAAATTTTGTAATATTCATTAGAATTTCTAAAAGTATGTTCCCAGCTGATGCCCATGCTAAGCATTAAAAATACTTGTGTTATAAGCATCTATTGCTATTGATCACTATTGAGTGATAAATAGTATAACCTACTTATACTTTCTAGTCTAAGTTAATATATAAGTATTGGTTTCATAATTAGACGACCTATATGGTGTGGTGGTTACAAACCCTGACTGCTATATTAAAGGCCGCGGGTTCGAATTCTGTGAGGGGCATATAACTCAGTAACAATAAAAATATATTTGTGTAGTAAATCAACCATAGTATAAGCGTAGTGCTTAGTGTGGAATTAGATGGCGCTGTATGTCCAAGAATATTTATTTATTTATAACTGTAAAATGTAAATCATAAAAGAGATAATAATATAATAATAATCTAAGAACATCCTCTGAAGATACTAATGCATAATATAATGCAAGAAAACTACACAAAAATAAAAATTTATAAAAAATACCGATGGAATGAAATTTAAATCGATTCATCGGTTCTCGTGCTGAAATACAAATAATAAATTATGTAACTTGTTGCTGGCCATTTAAAGGCCTACTTAAAGTAAAAAAAAATAATCTTGTATTGGGGCACCCTGATTATGCGAGCGCCATATCACAACGCTTGATGTTTTTTAAACCGCTACGAAAAACGACAGGTGTTATGTGTTTGGTGTGTGTGTGTCGAATCCTAGATCGGATGTATCTCAATAAAGCGTGATTTAATTTGAGTGCGATTGTTTTATTAAACTATAGGAGAAAGTTTCTAGTCATTTTTAATGGAAATCGATTTTGCCGTTTCAAAGAGATTCAACTTTAAAACAGCTGCGTTGTATACTAGAAGATATAATTACGTTTAGTTTGATCAAAAAAATTTCGATTATCCATACAAAGCAAACCATTCTGAAACCACCTTTAATATGGAAGTCTTCTCGACTGAATTCGGCTATGTTTCCTAGTGAAAAGTCGTTCGTAATCAGGAGTAGAATCACCAGTATACGGGAATTACAGGAATTAAATTTCACCCTGTATTGTTTAGTTTATATTTCAGTCTGGCCTTTTATTATTTTGAGAAAACATAGTGTTCGCAGTATATAATTGGATTAAACAGTTCGATACGTCAATTATCGTACTGAACCCCAGCGAGGGCAATTTCAAAACGTCAATTACAACCTGTCGGGCAATGAGATATTCGCGCTACGTGTTACATTATTCAGATTTCTGATCTAGATCTAGTACCGGGGTATTAGTACCTAGGCAGTCTAACTTCCTATCATAGATATATGTAGGTTTAGTACTATACAAAATGTCACAATCTAAATTTAAACGAGTCGAATATTTCTTTAATACTTTTTCCTTTTAATTATATCCTTTGTGTCCAGTTCATCCAGTGGAGAGAGTACATTGTCAGAGATAAGATAGCCAGTCCCCCAAATAAGTTGGGGTTTCCGGGTCAGTACGCTACCACCTTCGGCCTCATCTTCACTTAACATCAGGTGTGATTGGGGTCAAGTGCTAACCCGTTGTGGATAAAAAAAAAACATTGCTAGCACGTCTAACATACAAGGTGGACGGACGACTTTGGCCCGTACTAATAAACCGTTCTCAAGATTGAGATGAACTTAAGTTGATGCTTGAGAATCGGTTACATATTAAAACAGTATCAAAAAAAAAATATTGAGACTGAGACGCGATCTCAATATCGATTTATTAATACGACCCTTAGTGAAGGTTGCGGGAAGTCGCTGAATGCATGTTCTTCCCACCAGTCGTTCTGAAAATCTATGGGAGACGTCAATATTCAGCAGTGGACGTCTTGTGACTGATATTATGATGACAATGTTTTGCTCATCAGCTGATCATCATCTGTCATTAAAATCCACTGTTCAACAAAGACAGATGTACAGATTACAGGGTGAGCCACAGAGACCGATCTTCGGCTATACGCATCCAACCGCTTTCCATTTTTTAAATAAATTTATTGAATTAATTATAAGAATAAAGAATGTTTATTATTATTAAGAAAAAAGAAATAGCATCTTTTCTTATATCTAATATAGATTGAGATCTATTAATAGCTTTCAACCGCGCGTGACTTGAAATAAAACATGAACTCCCCAAATATTATTTATCATATTATTATTTTGACGACCTGTTTTGTGTAGTGGTTGGCAACTCTGACCGCGATACCAAAAGGTTGTGGGTGCTAGGGGCATGTGTTTGTGTGATGGATGAGGACATGTTTGCCCGAGTTATGGATGTTTCCATTTATAATAAGTATTTATTTTCCAAAAAAAATGTATTTATGTAGTATATCAACCATCTGGTATCCACAACACAAACCTATGGTTGCTTATTGTGGAACTAGATGGCGCTGTGTGTATGTCTAAGGATACTTATTTATTTATTTATTATTATAGACATGAACATTTCGGAAGAAATTCTCTAATACTAGAAAAACTGAAAACCATATTAAAATCCATTGCGTAGTTTACATTAACCAACGCCCGAATAGTCTAGCGCTTCCAAACTTAAATTTAAGTCAAGAACCGTTTGAGAACCCGATGTTTGCCCAAAACTCTCATGACTTCCCTTAATCTATATTTATTTTACTTTTAAATTATCAATCATTTTTTCGATTGAATATCAATCAAATCAGATAGCGAAATGAGATGATTCAAAATCAAATCAGCTTCAGTTGGATTTTTGTCTGTAAATAAAAAATAAAATACTGTTCTGTAAAATTGGAATTGCGGCTACTCGTAGTTGGTCAACCACTCGAAACATATACAGTAATTAATGAAACATACGAATCTCTGCAGTTTGATTCCAAATGGATTTTAATTAACTTGCAGGCCGGTATAATTAGTAGGACATTAATAGTATGGTCAACTAGATACTGTATGAAATTATGTGACATTAGACATAGTTACCTCATGGTTGAGAACTATTCACATATTCATATCAAATATTCATCATCATCATAATCTTATCAGCCACAAAACCTTTAGTTGGTGTAGGGCATTTTAAATGTCCGCCTGGCTAGCTCCCACCTTCTTATCTAAGTCTGCCGACAAACAGCAATGTAAATAGCATTGTTGTGTTTCGGTTGTCAGAGATAAAATAGCCAATCCCCAAATAAGATGGTGTTTCCGAGTCAGTACGCTTCCACTTTCGGCCTTCTTTCTTCACTTAACATCAGGTGTGATTGAGAACAAATCCTAACCCGTTGTGCATAAAAAAAAAATTGAGAACAGATTCTTACGTGAGTAGTATACGAATAAACAAGATATTTTTTCGTTGTGTCACTCAGTGTCCAACAAAAGTAGTTCCGTCGTGAATCGTCGACGGCTCTTGTCCTCGTTGTCGGCCGAGCCACTTCAACGAGAGTGCCGTAACTCGATGCTGAAATATAAATTAAAAACTTTTGGACGCGATATTTTGTCATGCAGATTCTGTCTTGTTATATTTGCATTACAAATAGATAATGAACTTAATAATGTAGGACGAACTTCGACTCACCTTCGATGTTAAAAAAATCATAGAATGTTTTATTTACCAAAGTCAAATAAGAGTTCAATTCACATTCAAATAACATAGGCACAATAGGTACTATAACGGTATTGCTTCACAGACTGCACAAGCTACGCTGTTGGTTAAGCTTAACGCCACATCAGGTAATAGAATATCAACATAAAAATTCATGGACATATACCAAAGCCTTATATTCTTGTTACTCGACTGCCCAAGAAAGGAGATTAACGTTTTTCGAGTGTATGTATGTAAATGTATAAGAGCATCGGTGGCTCAGCAGTTAAGACGCGGTCTCCCAATTCGGGAGGTCCGGGTTCGATTCCCAGGCAGGCCTTATACCTATGAGTTTAGCTAATGTGCATTTATACGACTGCTCTTAAAACGAGGAAGGAAAACATCGTGAGGAAATCTGGATGCCTGCTGAGAAATAAAAATTCAAAGGCATGTAAAGTACCCAACCCGCATTGGGCCAGCGTGGCGGACTATGGCCCATTATACGAGGGAAGGCCTATATCTCTGCAGTGGGGATGTTTACGGGCTGATGATGGTGTATGTAATGTACTTTCCTTTGGCGTATTATAAACGGGTATACCTATTTCAAAGTGCATGGTACCGTTAGATTCCCCTTGATACCTGGAGTGTCATGGGATACATATTATGCTTAAAAATGGCGTCAACAAAATACAAATATGCTGTCGAGTTTTTTGGTTTTAAAATACTTAGTTAATATAGTACATTATATGTTAACATTTAAGGCAGATAACAAATTACTCGTATGTAGCTACTTTTTCATAAAATAAAATCTACGTAATATATCGAAAAAATATCCTTTGAATGGCCTATACATGCCAACCGTTAGATAGAATACAAATCGATCAAATCCTAACCAAATAACACCGACATCACAGAGCAATGGAATGTGACGTCACAAAATTGTCATTTCCATTTGAAGCGCTCCTGCTTAGCAACAATTCGGTCCAAACACGATATTTGTGTCAATGCGACTGATTGTCATTCATTCATTCCGCTGATCCTCGTTGCTATGCTGATCAGTGATCACGTCACGTCCGTCACTAGCGAAAAACATTTCAATGATTCGATTTTAAACAAATTTAGGCATTTTCCAATTCATTTTGACCTCGTCGAGGATTGTTCTATATAAATCATCAACATATCTAACGAGATTAGCAAGTTTATGAGATTGTATCAAATAATTTTAAATTTCTTATTAAGTTGATGCTTCAGGCATAACTATTATTTATTCTGTGCATCTGGTATCACGCGTATTCACTTCCGGATACATCTTTATACTTCAGGTCAGATTGAGGTCGAATGATACCTAATCTATTAAAAGCTCCCCACCCTTCGCCATCGCTTTTCCATAAATTTTGTGGTCCTTCGTTCAAGATTGCAATCAAGCTAATATTTTGTTAATCGGATTTGTTTACTGAACAGTACTACTTATGTCTTAGCCACAGCACACATTATAAAAATACGAGTATTATCAGTTCCACTCAAAAACCAATCCGACTCATTAAGACTTGCCTCAACAGCGTTCAATCTGACCTGAAGTATAAAGATGTATCCGGAAGTGAATACGCGTGATACCAGATGCACAGAATAAATAATAGTTATGCCTGAAGCATCAACTTATTAAGAAATTTAAAATTATTTGATACAATCTCATAAACTTGCTAATCTCGTTAGATATGTTGATGATTTATATAGAACAATCCTCGACGAGGTCAAAATGAATTGGAAAATGCCTAAATTTGTTTAAAATCGAATCATTGAAATATTTTTCGCTAGTGACGGACGTGACGTGATCACTGATCAGCATAGCAACGAGGATCAGCGGAATGAATGAATGACAATCAGTCGCATTGACACAAATATCGTGTTTGGACCGAATTGTTGCTAAGCAGGAGCGCTTCAAATGGAAATGACAATTTTGTGACGTCACATTCCATTGCTCTGTGATGTCGGTGTTATTTGGTTAGGATATGATCGATTTGTATTCTATCTAACGGTTGGCATGTATAGGCCATTCAAAGGATATTTTTTCGATATATTACGTAGATTTTATTTTATGAAAAAGAGCATTCCGCTCCGCGCCGTCGTCGTGTTCGCACGTCTGTCGCGCGCTCTCTCGATCGTTCGTTCGTTCGTCTCGCTGTGCTGTGCTGCGCTGTGCTCCGTGCTCCGTGCATCGTGCATCGTGCTGCGCTCGCCGCCTGCTGCTCTTCCGCGCCGTGTCGTCCGTCGTGCCGCACAACCGCGTCGCGCTCACCCCGCGCCGGTCTACATCCGTGCTTCCGCGACGGTAGCGCCACTCCGCGGCCGGCCGCGTCGACTGTTTAACGTCGTATACGTTATTGCGCATAGGGACCGCCGCGCAGTTTTCACTGCGGGTTCTAGGTCCCTTTTGTTTCACGCGAATTCGTGCATCGTTGCAAATCCGCCCCTAGCGGTGGTCGCCCTGACAGACACCCCTTAGGCAGGGGAAAACAGTGTCTCGGGCAGGAGGCCGACCCGAGCCTCGTGGTTCCCCTTCTGGGAAACACACTTTCGGAAGGCGTTAGCGTACGGCCTTGGGGGGTCTCCTAGTCGTGCGCTAATTGCGTCCGCCCTACCAACCACCCATCCCACCCTCCTATCCCCGTGGTGTTGTTTGGGCGTCTGCCGGGACCGCTCCCGGCCGGCTACCCTCTCGCCTCGGGCTGCTAGGGCTTTACACCCTCCGCACATTAAGATTGGCGGAGGACCACGACACACCTGAGTGTTAGGGCCCACCTAGGTCACTCAACCTCCCCGCCTCACCCGGCCGGGAGGGTACCTACACATCCGCGGGCAATCCCACCCGTCGGACCCCGCGCTTCACGCACTTTGCGCTTCACGCACCCTCTCTCTTTTTGAATTCCTTCAAAATGTCCCACCTACTCGAGATGGTCGCCGTCAAGTCCATCATGACCCACCTTCTTCGAAACCACCCCCGCGTCTGTGTCGAACTCAAGGAGTCTCCTCACTTCGCCCACCTACTCGAGGCTGCTGAAAAAAGCATAGCCAAATCCGATGAGCATACCAAACGGCTCACCCGCGACCGCTCGCCCCTCAGGCACACCTCCTCATCCCCTGAGGCTGGACCGTCAAGCTCCCCCGCGAGCAAGGACGTCGTAGCCTCAGACGGAAACGACTGTACCGATTCGTACGAATCCCTTTCGGACTCGTACTGCACCTCCATGGATGAGGATGAGTTCATCCCGGTCACCAAGACCAAGCGGCAAAAGAGGCGGCGTAACGCCAAATCTGCTGTCTCCTCCTCTTCTTCGTCAGCGCAGCCTCCTAAAAAGAGCGCTGCGGCCAACACCCCCCCGCCCTCAGCGGAGCCGATGGACACTAGTGCCATCCCGCCCCCCGCCCCTCAGGCCGCCCGCTCCACTCGCCCGCCTCCTGTAATAGTACAGGATAAGGCCAAGTGGGGCCGTCTATCTGCTCTTCTTAATGAAAAGAAGATAGCTTTCACCCACGCCCGTTCGACCCCTCAGGGTATCAAAGTCGAGGTACCTACCTCCGACGATCACCGTCGCCTCACGACGCTCCTCAAAGCCGAAGCCATCGGCTTTCATACGTATGCCCTAGAGGCGGAACGCCTCTTCCGCGCGGTCATACGCGGAGTGCCAAAGGAGCTGGACTCCAAGGATATCTTGGAGGACCTCCAGGCGCAGGGCTTCCCCGCTTCCGAAGTACACAGGATGTACAATGGCCGCACCAAAGCACCATACGACATGGTGCTGGTCATTCTCCCCATGACCCATGAAGGCAAATCAGTCGCCAGCAAGCTGAAGACTGTTTGCAACCTCTCCGGCCTCACCGTAGAGCCCCCCAATCGCAAAGGCCCCCCGGGCCAATGCCACCGTTGTCAGCTTTACGGGCACTCTGCCCGTAATTGCTTTGCCACTCCAAGGTGCGTCAAGTGCCTCGGAGACCACGGCACAACCGACTGCCCCCGCCCTAAAGTTAGGGAGGAGTGCACCGAGCCGCCGAGCTGCGTCTTGTGCGGAGCCACTGGGCACCCCGCGAATTACCGCGGATGCCCGATGGCTCCTCGCAGGAACCGCGTTGCGGCTGGGCGCACCCCTGCCCAAACTAAACCGCCGCCGCGCCCACTCATGTCCATTGGAGTGACCAAACCCAATTTTCCCCCGCTAAAGCCTACAAGTTACATGCCGCCACCGGCTGTAGCTGACCTGCGCCCCTCATGGGCAAAGGTCGCCGCCCCCTCCCCACTTCCAACTCGCCCTGCTACTCAGCAGCTCGCGAGCCCAAATTACTTCGGCTCACCGGCTTCCCCGACAAAGCAAACCCCCGCGAATCACCGCCCCCCCCCTGCCCCTCTGGCCGAAGACGATTTATCGTTAGTTTGCCGCTTCGCCAGCGTCTTCAACGCTGCCGAAATCGCGGAGCTCGCCCGACAGCTCAGGGCCACCGACGGCAAGCCGGAAGATCGGCTGGCTGTCGCTATCAACCACTCGAGATTGATCGCCTCAATCTCAAATTTCAACGCGAACGCCACTTAGGCGTTCACCCACCGTAAACATGTTCACACTACAAACGACACTCTATACTCGCCGGTGAGTATAGATCTGCGTCTTTGTCACACCCTAGAGTCACCGCGATTTTTAGTACGACTAAGGTCGCCTAGGCCTTTTCACTGTTTGTCACTAAACATACCTATGTATAGCACACTACAATTAGCTTTTTCCAAATTCAAAATTGTGTGTCGGAGAGTTTCTTGCGTCGTTTCTTCTCTCTGACTATACACATTACGAAGCGATGGTAATCAAGTCTCTAAATTCCCCCATGCAACGCCCTAAGCCGAGGTTCGAGCCCTGCGTGGGCACCCTTAGGCGTCGGTTGCAAACATCTACTTTTCGTCCTGTTGCATGCAGTCAGGGTGCGCTTCGCGCACCATGACTGCATGCAAGAGATTGGGCAGAGCGCTATCGCGCTCACCCCACCGCCCGGTTAAGCTGAAAAAGTCCTTAGGACTATCAGCGAGTTCCAGTCTACAAAAAAAAAAAAAAAAAAAAAAAAAAATTTATGAAAAAGTTTCCTTGATTTATATGCGGAAGGTATAGCAGTGGAAGACCTGTTGCTGATATGGTGATATTGAAGAAGAAAAACAGGGTAATCTGAACCATACCGATTTCGAAAAATGAGCTAGCGTTAGAGTTTGCTGTCTATATGTGCAGGGGCACAGTGGTGATTTCTAATTTAGTTATTAACGATACATCTTACTTAGGGACTGAAATTGATTGAACGCTTGATATCAATTACACCATACTATAACCAGATATAAAATAGCTCAAGATAACAATAGAAGTCTTATTGATAGTCAACGTCGATAGGCGTGCTGTAGGTATGCTAATTGGAGTTTGTTGAGCAGAACAGCATCACACCACCTATTTACATTACATGTCACAACATGCCTCCTTGCTTCCAATTTCTTTGTTCATCAATGTAAAAGCTCGCAACGAAGGCTGACGACCGTCAATTTTTAATTGGAGACATTTCCTTTCAACCGGTTTTAGGTCACGTATCGTAGCGTACCATAAAATATGTATCGGGAAACTTCCTGTACATTATGATTTTGTATTGTTAGCTCTAATGGAGACCTTTTGTTTAAGAAAGTACCTAAAATTCGTGGGTATAGTGTGATAATATTATGGTAAAAATAACTTATACACTATCTGCATCTGGAGCACGTATTATATGTCAAGTATTGTCAATTTAAAGTGAGCAAGGGAGCTAAACTTGTGTGGATGTTCCCTTGAGTAATAATGACATTTAAATTTAGAACGCCAAAATATCAACAAAACTTCTATCAAAATAGTTTCAAGGCATAACTTCCTTGGATCGAGAAGATTTTAATATTATATAAAACCCGAATATTAATCTTCCCTATAAAATTTTACACAAAGACTTATGAAAAATATTTAACAAAATACTTGGCTGTATGTCTTAGCTATTGACTTTCCTTTGCCTACACGGAACTAAATATCAAAAAAAAATAGTTGATTTTCGATCCGTGATTTTTACAGTAAAATTTATTTTTTTTTATTTAACCTCACAGTACGGGTGTATAAAGCAGAGTATGCTCCTCGGAGATAAAAGTGTCTTAGTCTTGGGCAGACTTGAATCCATCGCTTCATTGAGGATTATTACGATAATTTCCTCGCTTTGCTCAGAATTAAATATGACCTTTATTAACAGGTAAAATGCAATAAGGCTATGAAGTATTCATCATCATAATATCAGCCACAGGACGTAAACATGAGCCTCCCTTAGGTTGTAATAAGTCTGCCTCGTGAGTGGACGTAGTGGACGTCCCACGCTGCACTTACCGGTGAGTGTCGTTAAGGGCAACTAAGGCTTTCCAAACATATTTTGGGAGCAGCGACATTGGTGGACATTGGTTATCCTAAAAAAGTCGGCAATCTCTAACTGGCTTGCCCAGGTTCATGCAGCAGTTTAGCTATAAAAGCAAAGTCTCCTAAAGCGGGGCAAATAGCGCAATGTAAGAGCTGTGCGGTATTGTGAGTCTATAAAGATGGTCATAGTTGGGATTCTCTATACTCGTACATGGTGAAATTTAATTCGTGTAATTCCTGTTTACTGGTGACTTCTGATTACGAACAACTTTCCACTAGGAACCATAAATTGTTGGACCTCCATATTCGTGGTTTATTTCGTATGCATAATCGAAAACTTTTTGATAGAATTCGACTATAGTTCCTTGGGGAAAGTTGTTCGTAATCAAGAGCAGCGTCACCAGTTAATGGGAATCACACGATTTCAAATACACCTTGTATACCAAGCGTCTTTAAAAAAGATCTATTTTGCCTTGTCGGATACACTAACTTGTATTTGTGTCTTATTCGATGTTTTGATATTCACATTGCCAATTCGAGTATCTATTTATTATAAATGACACACAATACGAGACAAGGACAAACGTAATTAATTTAAACACAAACCTGCCTATCTTCCTGCCTTTTCGACCACAGGCTATTATTTATGATACAACAATAATCCATTAATAGCCAGCCAGCCGTCTGGATTATCGCGTCCATCCGCCTAATATACGAGTAAGAAGATGGAGGCGCTATATTTGTAAATATATTTTGTAGTTAATAAATCTGTGCACTAAGTCTCTCCTTAGGACACACCTAAATTGAAGAAGACTATGCTATTAAACCTAGGATTTATGAGTATATTAACTTCCTGGCCCGTTATTGCATACTAAAAGCTGAATGAACCGATTGGCTTAATTCTTTATCTTCTCTGTAGAGTCTGGTTGGGAGGGTCTTGAGAGAAAATATGTCTTGCTGAATTTGTCTATTTTCTAATGCAAAGGCGTTCGACGGTAATCGTGAGAATTGTCGTCGAGGAACGAATTGTTATTAACATAAACAATATTTTCATAAATTTAAATGTCTTCTTTCTCTGTGCGGCCGGGTCAAAGGTAAACTAAGGTCACAATATTACCCTCTTTCGCCCGCCGCCGTGCAGTAAAAAGAAAATAGATTTACTTAACTACATATAAACAGCAGCGAGGTCGGAATGTGGGTTAACCATTTGCGAAAATGCAAACATTTTTGTTTCTTCTGTTGTAGAAATAAAAGCACGCGAGAATTTCTTGTTATGTTTCTTTTATAATGTGCACATTTTATTTTGAAATTAAATTCAATGACTCAGAACTTGTACTTCTAATAGCAATAAAAATCTAACAGAGTTCGCCTAAGCATGAAATGAGATCGAATTAGGATTGAAGAAAAATATAGAGGAACGAAAGTTATCGACATAGCCCAATGGATTAGTAAGTTGAGGTGGAGACCACGCTCTGGCAAACGCAGCGTAGGATTTCTAAGCAAGGTGATCCGACGACCTAATGAAGTTCACGAGACGTCGCTGAATAGAGGCTCTGTAAAATTCTCATAGTTTTACCTATGTTCAGTAGCAAACGTACTGTGGCTAATATGATATAAAATTTCTGACTATCTAGATGATAAGCAAGCATGGACATAGACCGCTCGGCGATATTCAATCTAATTATACAATATAATACAATTGTAACCCAAACTTATTTAAAAGAGCAACGCTTGAGTTTCTTGCTCGTTCTTCTCTGGGGAATCTGCTTTGCGAAAGAGCAATAATGTCAAAAATTTTAATATTAAGATAAAAAAATGTGACGTTTTCAAGTGATAATTTTTATCCTATGAAATAAATATTTTTTTGATTTTGATGATGATACTGAAATTTATTATAATTTTCCAATACAATTTTTAGTATTCCAATCATCATTTCAAACTGTCTCTAATCCATACATATTCAAACACCCGACCCTCTCAGCCACCAAGGCCGAATAATAGTACTAGTAATAGCACTAGTCGTGCAGTTTTGCATTACAAAACTAATGTTTTAATAGTATTAATTATTAAATTGTAGTAATTAGTAATTAATTAGTAACTTGTGGTAATAATTTTCTACAAGGCAATTTGAACAAAAACCCACTTACATCTATTACAACAACACCATGCTTCAACAAAGGTAGATTTGATATTAAAATAATATTGCTTGCTATCAGAATACATATCATATTTAAGATTTGAGCTTTTAGCTGCAGGTGAACAGTCACCTAGAAAGCGCTGATCTCAATGATTGGCTCAAGTGATTATATCCTCATTGGATTGGTTGTTAGTGCAGCTGGCATTCACCCTGGTGGGAAATTTTCATTTGTCGTTGCCACTTTAAAAAACTTACCTATTAATGGCAGTTTACGTCCTCATCAAAACTACAAATTTTATGAAAGATTTTTTTAACTAGTTCCAATTTTCCCTTGGAACGATCCAATTAGGTTAGATTAAAACTAAATTAATTGTTATATATTTCAGTGTTCCGTATCTCATTCTCAACTCACTTTCAGAAAAACAAAACGAAACCCGATTGCTGCTATATGTAGTGCAGCAGGTACGTGAAATAAAATAGTTCATGTTTATTTTGAATCAAAATTCGCTCTCACGGGTTTGTGGGAAGAGATCTCTTATAGAGATAAGTTCGCCCTTTGTACATTTTTCTAAAATATTTGTTAAGGACCATTGCTTTGTGTGTGTGTGTGTACAATAAAGTGTTAAAATAAAATAAATAAATAAAATTACCCTTTAAAATCCAATTAATTACTAAGATACTTAAAAGCCCAGTTACAGTAAACAACAATTAACGAAAAGGCACCTTAGACTATTAAAATTAGAGTAGATTAGGCTTAATTAAGAGTAGGCAGTATCGTAAAACATAATTAAACCGTATTCTCGTTAAGTATTGCTATTTAAAGAAATTATTTTCTAAACCTAATTGAGTTCCTCTTAATAAATAAAAAAAACTACACTTCGGTAAACATTGTAAATCCTAAATGGTACCAATTGGTAGTTAAAATACGGTCACTGATTCCGAGAAATAATGTGACCCAATTCACATTTTCCCATCATCATCATTATCAGCCGAAGTACGTCTACTGCTGGACAAAAGCCTCCCTCAAAGATCTCCACAACTATCAGCCCTGTGCTGCCCACATCTAGCGGCTTCCCGCGATCTTTACTAAATCGTTGGTCCACCTCGTTGGGGGCCTGCCCACGCTTCGCCTTCCTGTGCGTGGTCACCACTAGAGAACGTTTCCGACCGAACGGCCGTCGCTACTACAAGCAATGTACCCGCCTACTGCCCCTTTGGCAATTCTAAGGGCTATATCGGTCCCCTTGGTTCTCCTGCGGATCTCTTTATTTCTGATTCGATCCCGCAGGGAGACACCGAGCATAGCTCTCTCCATTTTCCCAAGGGTGTGGTCAAACCCTGGTTGGTCATGCGCTTCCCGGCAAAGTAGATATAACCAACCCGACTCTTCCCGTATGTGTCGTTAAAGGTGACTAAGGAATTGTATTTCGCGAGGATAACACTATATCGCACGAGTGATGGACTGCAGGGTCATTGGTGCTGAACTCGAAAATGTCTGCGATCGCCGTCTTCCCAGCGTGGCGATTAGGGTAAATATCGCGTCATGGGAAAAGCTTATGGCAAATAGTGGACCCCTATAGGCTCTTGTGTGTGTGAAGTAAAACCACTAACGTCCGAATACTCAAGCGCTACTTATCCTTTATCTTCAACATCAGTCCGTCCCTTTGAATGAATTGACATGAAAGTGACAGCATGATTTTTAAGTTCTTTTAGGATTTCGGACATAAAAACAATACAATAGAAATACGCTTATTGCGCAAATAAATTTACAATAATACATTACCTAAAGTCACGACCTTTGTCTCATATGGGGATGCTTAGATATATCCCAAACATAAGCATTTGGATATTCCATACATTTAAAGTTTAATGATGTGTGCTGTGTGGTTTCGGCACTCAAATAGAATAGAGCCAAACCATCTCTTCCCGTGGGTGTCGTAAAACGCGACTAATGGACTTTCAATCAAAAAACATCTACGGATTTGCAAGTTTCAACGGCGATGGCATCATCCCCTGTCACGTGTGCATTTCAGTATCTTATGAAATAGGAAGAACTGTGCATATGGTTTCAATCATAAAAATTTGAAGGTTGGAACACCCAAAGACTATTGTTCGGGGTATCTTTTTTTTTTATGCACAACGGCTTGGTACTTGACCTCAATCACACCTGATGTTAAGTGAAGATGAGGTCGAAGGTGGAAGCGTACTGACCCGGAAACCCCAACACATTTGGGGGACTGGCTGTCTTATCTCTGACAACCGGAACACAACAATGTTATTAACATTGCTACTTGGCGGCAGATTTAGCTAAGATGGTGGTAGCTAGCCAGGCGGACATTTAAAATGCCTTACCACCAACCATCTCTGACCACCTAAGATAAAGGTCGTGACGTTGTGTATGTATGTTACACCATTCCTGTTTACAAATTAGACCCCGGTACTCATTTACTCAGTAAAAGGTGTTGCAATAGTTACGCAAAAAGACCACGGTCTATGCTAGGGGTAACCACTTCACTACATGCGAAACTAAAGAACTATGGTTGGGTTGTAATAATGATTTCAGAAATAATTTGAGCATGACGACGTATTGAAAATTCTAATATTCCAAGCGTAATCGTGCGAAACGAATCATAAATATGATGAAATCCTGCTTTTCCTGTGTATTTTGAATATATACCCCCAGACAAATAGAGCTTTGCCATTTTTATAAAGAAACGTCTACCTATTACATAATAAACGCTGTTATGTAATGTACGCACATTTTCGGTCAAAAGAATTTCTAATTAGTTTATCATTTTTCAATTCTGTATGCCATTTTGGCTGTATAGGTCCATTTAAGCAGTCATTTTATGTGCTATTGTAAGATTACTTAAGCAATCCATGGTAAGCTGCTATGCTAAGCTTACACTTTGAGGTTTTTTTAACATGCTTTTATTAGCTTCACTTGTAACTAACTACGTAATCAAATCTTGAAAGTTAATTTAAACTTTAAGCGAGTTGAACGGCGTATTTTTTCTATAAGATATAGGTATTTTCAATTGTGTTAATATTTGTTGTTTTCATGTACTTAACTTGTTTTAACAACACAATTATAGCATCTTATATTTAAACTTACTTTTAATGGAAGCCTTCGAGTTTGGGCTCATATGATTTGTTTTCAAGAGTCCAATATATTACAGTTGGTGTCGACGATCTGATGATGGAACCAGGGATGGATAGTGGAAATATAGTGTGTTTTTTTAGTTTTTTAAACTACATATTTTTTTACTGCTTTGGGCATCGCAAGTATCGCAATAAGCTCACCTTCTAGGCATCTCATGTTCACATAAGTTATAGATACATGAAGTCTAATGGTAAATAGACTGAGTTCACCCAGGTATTGCTTTGGGTGTTTACGTCTAATAATCCATTACATCTGAATTCGAATTAATAAATTTGATTTCAAAATTTCTAAAAATTTTGATGTCTTTAGATTATCTACTATATTATATCCTTACTCCCAATGCCCTCCTTAGAATCGCAGTTGATAAAATTCGCAGTCCCAGTGTAATCTTTAAGTAAGAAACTTCTCTTCGTTCATTACATAGTAACTTTCAGGCGTCTCTCAGAGTTTCGAGCTTGCTTGCAGTAAGTATTTCAAAAGTCGATATAGAAGGTGAACTTTAAATTTCATAAACTTCAAATTACTGTACACAGACTTTCCGAAAGTTTGCAATATTAAGAAAATCCGTCAGAGTTATTTGTACAACTTTCATGTGTTGCAGAATTTTGTTTTGGAACGTCGCTCGTGTCCACCATATTGCAATCTTGCCTATTGTCACATTTTAAATTGGATTATATATCCGATATGGGGGTTGGTGGATCAGCGGTTAAGACGTCGTCTCCCAATTTGTGAGGCCCAGGTCCGATTCCCAGGCAGGCCATGTACCAATGAGTTTCTAAATTTAATTTAATTACTTATGTGCATTTATCTGACTGCTCTTAAACGGTTAAGGAAAAGATAGTGAGGAACTATGCATGCTTGTAAAATTAAGGCATGTGAAGTCCCAACCCGCATTGGGCCAGCGTGGTGGACTATGGCCCATGCTCCCTCATTATAAAAGGGAAGGCCTATATCCCTGCAGTGGGATGCTTACGGGCTGAGATGATTATGATGATATATTCGATACAAATTTGATTTATAAGCACATTTTGCATACATTAGCAAATAGCAAGGGTAAGGAGGAGCTCTGAGGATAAGAGAAAGATCTCTTCTCAGTTAGTCAACTTTCGAGTTCCGAAGGGTAACCATGAGAGTGGTGCGGGGTATCTATGCGGGTATCTATGTTCCATTATCGGCCCGTTCCACTACACTGGAGCTCGTCTCTCAGACTAGTTGTATATACCCCTCACCTAACAATAACGACAGCTATTCCTATAGTACTTCAATAATGTGAAATTTGACAACCAAAAACCGATCCGAACCTAATCTAAGAAGAAATCCCACTGTTAAGGATAAGTCATATAATAAAGAATAATAATAAATAAATATCCTTAGACATACACACAGCGCCATCTAGTTCCACCGTAAGCAACTATAGGCTTGTGTTGTGGATACCAGATGGTTGATTTACTACATTTCTTTTTTATGCACAACGTGTCAAGTACCTCAATCACTTTGCCTTATCATCAGAATATTGAAGTTTGAAATATTATATTGCTTAAGACGAACTAGAAAATTTGAGTTCTATGACTTAGTAATAATCAACTATACTAAATAACCTCATAATTGAGATTAAGAACTTCTTCTATTTCAATTTAATCTTATTGGTGGATTGGTTCATATAAATTGAAAATTTATGAAACCCCCAAAAGACCATGATATTATCTTCGAAACGGCTTAACTCATTACTTAGACACATCCGTATAAAGACTGAACACACATACACAGCAACGCCGTCAAAATCATAACATTCGTCGTATTCGACGGGGGCTAAAAATAATGATTTGCTATTAACGACTGAATCAGTTTACGTTTGCCATCAATTGCAAATGTCGGTTGCATAATTTTCTGTTCAACCGGTAAAGAATAGCTTTAATGATAGCACTTTGAGTTCCTAGAAAGTGGAATCTTTGTAAACACGCTAAGTAAAGCAAGGATGGAATTTTTAGAATTAAGTGCAGATAATTTATTGTCAATGTCAATCATATGTAATAATGTGTTTTAACAGTATTTTCTATGTAACTCGTGTTGTGTGTTGGCGGCACTTAAAAATGATAAAACCAACCCATCTCTTCTCATGGGTGTAGCAAAACGCGACAATGGGACTTTCCACCAAAAAAACATATACACATTTGAACGTTTTAACGGCGATGGGATATTGATCCCAAATATTATATTTGGCCTGCTCAATCGTTTGGCCGAAATATACAACTATCCCACTCTCACGTCGCGTCGCGCGCGACTAACAATGTCATCCTACGGGGGCTGATAGTTATACTACAGATATACCATTATTTCCTTAGTTGTCAGACTTTGATCGATAAATTGCACAACATTCGCCAATTTTAAAATGAGTACTCACCATGCTTCCACCAATTTTAACGTCATACTAAATCCCAAAGCAATAAGCCGTCGGGTCCCATAAAATTACTGCTTCAACGAAATTTATAGCCACATAATTCATCTTTTATGTCCAGAATGAGCAGTGGAACATTTTTAAATTGTTGTAAAATGAGTTTCGCTGACATGCAAGCCTACTGGTGCATGTCAGCAAAACTTAATATGACGGTTTTCGCAAAGCGTGAACTAAATGAACGAAGTGAAATGGATTAGTCTAGTTAGGTCAAAGGTGAAGGAACTTTCGCGTGTTTTTAGACAAGTACGGCGCAGACTGCAACGCCCTCGATGTTCGAAGAAATACGGTAACGTTAATTAACTTTGTATACTACGAAGCCTAGAATAATGAAGATACATTGCAGGTAGATATTTCTATAGGAATTTGGAGTTCTGAGAGCCATTTACAAAATATAAAAATTGAATGAAATTGTATTCCCAGTTACAAGGAACACTGACTCATACACGGTTCAAGAAAGGAATAATGCGTGTATACTGGTAGATACCACATATTGCTACGTTTGCTACACACCGTCCGCGCCATTCAAGCGTAGCGAGCGATGAAGCGAGTGACTGCTACGAAAGCGTAGCATTACTACATCGCAATATAAATATATAAATATCTACCTATACTGGGTCGAATTTTAACCCGTCTGGATATTTTACGGGGTGAGAGTACCCTGAATTCAAGCAACATTTTCTGTGAGAGCTTCTTTGAAGCGAAATAAATCAGAGGTTCTGTACATTTTCATCGGTAGGTTTAATGTTTTTCTATGGGACAACGATGAAGGATTATAAAATTCACCTGCACTTTATAGGTTAGGTTAGGTTACAATTATGATCATAATTAAGTGTTAATTTTTTTGTCGGATTCGCCTGCTTTACAAAGTTATGATTTTGATGCAATTAAACTCTAAAAAAAAATTAAAGATTTTATTTCACAGCTGTGTACGCGTTATAGATATCTGATCCTGCCGAAATTTCAGTTAACCGCCAAAAGTCTACAAGCAAAATAGTTTTGTGTGACATAATATCCAGACGGACAGACAATTAGAAAATTTTAATTTCTTGTATCGATAATTATATATAAAATCACAACCTTTATCCCAATTGGGGTGGTCAGAGTTATACCAAACATTAATGTGCGGGTACCAAACATTTACATTTTGGCAAAAGTTGTCCTCTATTGAACTGCATATTTAGTTTTAAATTTCCACAAAATAATTACTGTAATATAATTTCTTAATCAAGGGCGGCGTGTACGCCAAGGAAGAGAAATTAAAAAAATATTATGTAAACTTAAATGCTTTATCCTCTTATAAATTGGTTGTTACACCTTACGTTTCTCACATCGCAGCAATTTTATTAAGCGTAAAGATTATGAAAATCATTTCTTTTGGGGCTTAAAGGACATTTATTTTTGTAATAATTGAAGTTAAATAAAATAAACTATACAATAAAATGCGGCAATGAATACGAAGTTATTTGGTGTGGGATTAATTTTTTAACTTCAAAAACAAAAAAAATATTTAAAAAGTAAAATAACAAATAAGTAAGTAGGTATTGAAGAACCGTGTTATGGCATTTAGAACCTTTAAGCTCCAATGTATCGATATGTAAGCACTTGTAATCAATCATTTTGCATCACGCGAGCTACATTTGTCATACCATGACATTAAAGAAAATCCGGATTTGTATTCAACAGAAAATTTCCAAACTTAGAAATTTAATTCCAGCCCATACACTCCTGTCTGTTACCTCAGAAACCAAACAGATCTCTAACCAATTATTCAGAGTGTTTCCAATAATCCAAAGTTTTGGTGTTCAGGGGGTTATTGAGGATCGAGCGATAATAAGTTTGCAAGTTTCACAGTCTCGTGGGGTAGGTACATCTACGACGCGGATACAGGTTCAAGTTTTATAAATAATAGATTTTATGTTATATATTATTATTAAAAGCTCGTACTGTCCTATTACTGGGTAAAGATTCTTTCACCCTTCCTCGCTGGAACTAATGACATAAAAATAGGTAACAATACTATAATTAACACTAGTTTTACAAAGTAATCTGCCTATATATCAAAAAATTCATCTAAGTCTAACTAAGAGGCTGGCAGAGGTAGCTGTCAGCCTCCTTGTCACCGGAGGTATCGACCAAACGCGTAGATAATTCCTTTGTCAATTTCTTCGCCTCTAGGCCCCATGGACCCAAGGTTTCCACCCCAAACAGGGCAAAGATGTAGCTCTCTCCGAGGTCTGCATATTTCCGTCGCTTGGTCAGGCCGCCGCCCGCGCCGTCATTTAACGAAGTCGTATTGGTCTGGGATTCGTCCAAAATAGAGGCATTAAAGTTCTCGAGTGGAGACCACGCACCGGCAATCGCAGGGTAGGACGTCCACTCCCAAGGTGGACAGATGACCAGATAAAGGTCGCGGGAAATCGCTGGATGCAGACTGCGTCCAACCGGTCACTCTGAAATTCTATAGGGGAGGCCTATATTCAGCAGTGGACATCCTGTGGCTGATGCGATGATGATGATGATGATAAATGTTCGTCCATGCACAAAAATAAATACAGATATTAGGTATGTGTATGTAGAAATATTTAATTGAACAATATTGCGACAGAGCGGCATCCCTCGACAAAAAGTTTATCTTGTTATTCACCTCTTTGATAAGCGTTGTTCAATCCAATCAAGCATCAAAAAGAAGCACCATAGACTTCCAAATTATTTGATCCGCTTTCCGTAATGATATCATCTATCTACCTCTGTATACCGACCTATTTATACCTACCAATTATATTACCATAGAGCGGCAACGTGTGGAGTTTGCAATAATGACAATGAATTATTAATCAATATTGATTAACGGACTATGGTAATACATCTACCAAATGATGATGAATGATAATTAGGTAACCAACGTAACGATAGCTGCATTTTAATGCTTATTATCATCGTTGAGTTCTATTGTCTCATTTAAATAATGAATTTTACAACACTCCTAGCGCATAGTTAAGTAATAAAACTATTATTTTTTGTTACCTTTCACAACCGAAATTTATTAGGAGTATAACACATAAAAATCAAAATTAATCAGCCATTATTTTTCATTTTCATCAAAGCATTTTTTAATGTCCACCTGCCTATCACCATTTTAAATGAGTCTGCTGCCATGCTGTAATATTGATAGCAAGTTGTTATTGGGCGTCTACTACTAAATATATGGTTCCTCATAGATTTCCAGAGAGACCGGTTGGAGGCGACCTGTATCCAGCGACATTCAGCGACCTTCATTAGATTATTCGTATACCTTGTTGGACGACCCACATTGCTAGCTGGAGTGTGGTCTATAATCTAAAACCTTAAAGCCAAATAAGAAAGAATATTTAATATCAAACCAGAGTAGATGAACAGCATTGCCACATTATAAAAGATACCTGGTGTTAATAGTATTTCTATTCTGAAGCTTTAATTGTAGATATAACAGACAACAGAATGGAATATGTAACATGAACATTGTAATGGATTCATCATGGTCCGCTTAATATTTGAAATTTGTTGGGCGTTGGTTGGTTAGAAGCGTTCAATCGCTTTAATGGTAGTAGCATTAGTCATCTTTCGCTGCAGGTGGCAAACTCTGGAACAATGAAATACGGAACAATGAAAATTGACAACCCTGCTATGGAATAGTACATTGTTATCCTAGGGTTGAAAGTAACCAATAGTTCGAGGGACTAAATAAGTCTTTAACCCGAGGTGCTGTGCTACACTGTGCTTTTCATTACGAATACAAGGAAAGTAAAAATAAAATCTCTGCTATAAAGAAAACTCTACAACTCGAAAAATCAAATAAACTTCTCGCCTATTTTGTTTTTTTTTCTATGGCCGGCCAGCTAATCAGCCATTATTTTTCATTATCATCATTGAAAAAAGGGTAAATATTTTGCCAAAATCTATATATTCTTTATTGCACCAAAATATTACAATGACAGAGTACAAACAATAGGTCACATACAAAGGTTCTATGTTATTTAAAAAAAATAGTTGAAACTAAATTATAATGAAGTCATTTAAAAAAATATATTCTTTAATTTAATGTTTAACTTTATGTTATTTCACTTTTACATCGCGTTGTAATTGAGTCGTTGCTGTAGAGAAAGTTGGAAGTTGGTTGAAAAGAAATATGAAAATAGAACTAGCTTTTTTTTTAATTCGCAAGCTGTCAGTTGAAAACGATTCTCCCTAGGGCTGAAAAGTATTACTTTCAACCCGCTCCTTACGCAACTTCAGACCTACTTTCCGAGTATGACTAATGAAAATAAATAAAAACGTATTTCAGCATTTTTCGTAATACTTTCCAATCTTTAAAATAAGACTATGCGATGGAGATAGTTCCCTGAAACAATGCTAGATGGCGTAGCTGTATTATAAAGCGTAATAATTTATTTCTTTAAGCTACATTTTACCTTGACAAAAATTAGTTTATATGTTGAGATCCAAGCGCACCAAATCGCGGACAGAAGAAAATAATGAAATGAAGCCCTCAAAATTCTCACATAGCTTTAGGTAAAGAACACTGTTCGCTTACCAGACGACCTTTCTGAAAGCAACTATAGGCACAGTGTTAAACCTTCCATATATCTTCCCACTCGAGAGGGATATATTGCTGAAATTTATTTTCCAGGGATTTGAGTAACACAGCCTTAAGGCTTATTCACACAAACATTCGTAGCTCCGTCCATGGCCTAGCGAGGTCGGTAATTTATAGACAAAGGATATCCTGAGGTAGATAGGGCCAACCGCCTAATAATTTAGTATCTTTCGACTTTCGACCATACGCTTGCAGTGAGTTTTATTGTTCTTCCACCATTTGCGATGTAAAGTGCTACATCATAATTCATAATTATAAAATCCAGTGCTTACCAAGTATCATGAACTGGAACATGTGTTCTACCGACGTGAACGTTGAGGTATGACGTTCCAGAGCCCTTCTTTTTTATCTTTTTTTATTATGTTTTTGTTATGTCCTCTTTCATTATGTCCTCTATTGTAAAATAATAAACCCCATTATACAGTACAAATACCATAAACATAACATACATACAACTGAAGTATTATTTACCGAGGCGAAATTTATAAATATTTATTTAGATTAAAATACAACCCATATTATTTGTCATTATTTCTCATGTCGATGTATCGCAGCACGTGAAATTAAAAGATAACCTGTTTGATGTTGTGGTTAGAAATCCTACCTGATCCAAAAGTCGCAGGTTCGAATCCCGCTAGGGGCTTATGTTTGTATGTTGAATACGGATACGTGTACCCGAGTTATAGCTGTTTTCATTAATAATATGTATATATTCAACAAAGATGTATTTGTGTAGTATATCAACTATCTGGTATCCATAATACAAACTTAGTTGCTCAGTGTGGAATGAAATAGGGCTGTATGTATGTCCAAGGATATTTATTTTATTTTTAAACGATTAACGTGTCCTATAGTAATTTTAGCTTATCCGTAGCTAAGTAATCTAATCACTAATTAGTTTAAAATAATTGTTTATGCCCGCGCATTAAAGATAAACGTATGGCAACGATTCCTGTGATTTTATTACGTTGCATATTTGATCCTACGTACTAATTAGTATGTAGGTATACATTTTATATAGGTAGGAATTTTATCATTTATTTTTAAAGCAAATTCGACCTCACCTTAAAATGAGTTGTGATTGAGGTCAAGCGCTGACCCGTTATGCATATTAAAAATGTTTCTTGTCTTCAATCTTACCACAGAAATATGGCGTCAGATGGATCATCAGTAGGTACATTTAACGTTTTATTTATAAAAAAGCCTTTAACAACTATTAATGCTGAATTAATACGGAAAGTAAATTATTAAAGTAGTGAGTAGTGACCTTCCCTTCAATACCAAGGGTAGTTCGAATCCCGTAGATATTTTGGGTTGCTGAATATGATTATATAAATGTCCAAGTCATGGACATTTATATAATTATTTATCTATATTTAACTGTTATTCTAGTTTCTATTGTAGCGTCACTTTCCATCAGGTGAATTGTGGTCAAAGGCGTATCCAGTTATTCATTAAAAAAAAATAGACTTTATCTAGGTAGTTAAAGGCTAGATATAATATTCGAATTAATTTTAAAAGTAAATTATTACAAATCAAAAACATGTGATTCTGCTTCATTTAATTTATACCTACATGAAATATTAAGAAGTTCTAAGCAACCACGACAGAAACGTACGATTTCATTATAACCTCATAATGATGCCTTCATATCTCGACGACGCCCAATTTCGTGTAAAATTTACGACCGTATTCACGGGACCTCAACGAGTTAGGTACGTATGCCGGGTAGGTAAATAATTTTCGTCTAAATGTTTTTCTTTTTTCGTAGTTCTGAGGAAATTGGATTGGCGACATTTGAGTGACACTAGACTTTTATTACATGAACAACTTAATAAATTAGTCAAAATTACAAGTTACAGGCGGGTCAAAAGAGCCCCGAGTGGGTTAGAGAAAACGATAGTACGGCTGTGTTTTTTGCTCGACTTGGCGGGGCAACTGTCATGAATACATCCCAACGTTCTATTGCAAGGGTATAGGCCTTCCCTAACGAGCAAATCTCATTCATTATACATGCCACATAACTTCTTATAGCTTATAAAATTTGTGAAAATTTCCTAAATTCATGAAAAATACTTTTTTTATATATGTCGGATCACCGGGCGGGTCGTCTGGAATTACACGTGCTCATTATCGCCCATGTGGGTATAACACTCAACTATCTCGTAAATAACACTCACGTACTGTATATACACAATAACTTTATTACTAAGAAATAATATAAGGTTTCACAGATTAGACTGGATTAGAGCAAATGGGTTTGCTTGCGTGTTCAATCGGCCACCTTCACAGAGTACTTTGTATATTCCACCTTCTGTCAAAGAATGTCAGTGCGATACAAGTGCCGCCTGCAACTCCATTCGGGTATTGCCCGCTCTAATCCCAAAGGCCCACAATATTGTACCGAGTATACCCGTCACTGTTAATATCGAAGAACACAACTATTATCTGCCTAGTGTACTCGTTCCAAACAATACTCAATTAATTACAGATACAATAAATCGACTAATTCTTAATTGAATTCACTACGTGCCGTTATAATTATACCATAGTCCAAAATCGAACACAAATCTCTTATAGCTTGATTTAATGTGCAATAGGGCAACTAAGTGCTCTTTAACGAACAATTACAAGAAACGTATTACATAATGTTGTGCCAATTGTTTCAAATACCGGTCAGTTTGTAAACGAAACCGCTAAAACTATGACGGGCCAACCCAATTACTGGATCAATTTCACACCGATTTTCTTTTCCTTTTATCAAAATTGGAAAACCATTCCGTTTGGCAGGGGAAGCTTTTCCAGCGGATGAGTAGCGGAAACGAAAATACAGACCCTATATTCGTCGATAAGTTACATTGCATTGTGGTGAGTGTAATACAATGTACAAAGATTGTGGAGCCTTGTTTTCCAGCAAGGGTATTGTGATGAATTCATGTGCTTGAAGGTGTGATGTAATTTGTGATGAATTTTGGAAGGGTGGTATTCTACTGAATTAAGTTCTGTTGCTATCAATACATGGAGTTGCTGTCGTCACTCTCCATTCCACACGCCAAAAGAGAGACGACAGTAACCTTGATTTAACGTTGGACTGGGTGGAGTGGTGTGCAATTCGCCGATAGTATCTTACTAAAATCCCCAGCAACAGTTTTACAACTATATTGGGATTTTAGTGTAGTAATTTTATTGCCTGGTATGAGCCTAGAAGATTCACTGTTCGATCTAAACTGTACGGCACTCAAACTATCTGTCGGTATATATTCCTAGTGCGGAGTCTGAGAATAGTGGCTGAACTCCTGTCTAATTTTAAGTGAATGTAGACTTATACCAAATAAAAGTTATTATTATAATATAAATTATGCACGATACATACAACATTTTTTTTAAGCACAACGGATTGGTACTTGACCTCAATCACACCTTGTGTTAAGTGAAGATGAGGTCGAAGGTGAAAGCGTACTGACCCAGAAACCCCAACACATTTGAGGGACTGGATATCTTATTTCTGACAACCGGAACACAACAATGCTATTAACATTGCTGCTTGACGGCAGATTTAGATAATATGGTGGTAGATAGTCAGGCGGACATTTAAAATGCCCTTCCACCAACCAAACCGAGTACTTACACATGTACCCCGCTGGGGATCGACCCCGCGACCTCCGAATCGTAAACCTAATGTTGTTTACATTGAGCCACGGAGGCGGAGGCTGCATAAATATTCAAATAATCATATCTTTGACCCACATGTCTCTAACATTGTAGTTTTCATAGCTTGGCATTATCTACCCTATAATTTCAGGAATGTCACTTCACGTGGTTATTGATGGGGTTTAATATTGTTATTATAATTCAACAATTAGATGACCTATTCGTGCAGTGGATAGTGACCCTGTCCTCGAAACTTTGTTATATGTTTGTATGATGAATGTACATGCGTACTCGAGTTATGGATGTTTTCATTTATATGTATTTATATTTATTTACAAAAAAAAATGGTATTCATGTAGTATATATGTGAAAATCTGTGGACACTGCCTACCCTTACGGGAAACAAAACAACTTTATAATAAATAATAATAATAAATATCTTCGCACATACACACAGCTCCATTTATTTCCACACTAAGCAACTAGATTTGTATTATGTATACCACATACTATAACATTTTTAACACGATCCGATGCACAACCCGCCTCTCGACGTTATAACAATATAACTTCTATTGTGTCTGATGATCTGTCCCGGAACGCGTTAATCATCTCATGATCCCCAGTCCACTGTCGACATAGGCATCTTTTCCTTGACTTTTCACATCCAGCTGCTCGACGCGGGACGTCTCTAAATGCCGGGTTTGGCTGTAAGCACGCCACATTCCATTGGCCTAGCCACGGCCTCTACTGCAGAACCGATTTGGCCAGCGATTATTGATTCTGCAATGTCCAGTCCTTTGCCAATTCACACTGCTAACCTTTGCCCTTTTTCATAAACTCATTCGATTTTAGGCCGTAAAAACCGTTCACTGGGTATAATATAAGTAGTTCGAGCTGAAAAATCCGTAGACGAAAGAAAATCGCCGACGTGACACAGCAGAATAGTAAGTTAATAGTCATTTGACATTTCGAAATTTTATAAATACGATTCAATAAATTTGACATTTAAAATTTAACCAGCTTCCAGCCCGCGGCTTCGTTTATCTGGAATAATTTTATCCCGGATTTGTTTAATTTGATTATCCCGCAGGAATAACTTTATCGGAATAATCTAAATAATATTATAAATGCGAAAGTTTGGATGTTTGTTTGTTTGTTGCTCAATCACGGCGAACCGGATGAACGTATTTGGAAAAAAATGGTATATTGGTAGAACATACCCTGGATTAAAATATAGATTAAATAGTGTACGTACAGTCGCGGAATGAATAGTTTCGTCAGTTTTCAAATACTTTAATTTAACACTTAGCAAGCACATGTTACATTTCTAAATAAGTAAATGGTGACGTGAGCTCGGAAAATATCGGTAAATAAATAAATATGCCATAATGCGGCACAAAAGTCATGTTAGCGTTGAATGTCAAATCAACAACTTGTCTACAAGCAAAAGTCAACTTTAAGATGACGAACCTTTTCATTCCGCGACTGTACATGATAATTCAGGGCATGTTCTACCTATATTATATATATCCAGTTAACCATAAAAACAGAAAAAAATGTATGGACTTATATAGGACAACAGCCTATAAAGGCTGTTGATGATGACCATGATGATATGCAATAAAATGGCTAAAATTTGGTTGCAATATTTTTGTTTTTTTTTGCAATCTTGGTTAAAATGTAAACTCTACAACAAAATTCTCTTTATTTCAGTAAACGTTCACCTCACGTGTAGCACTCTCGTCTCATTTCCTTTTGTAAGTCATTCCTGCTAGATTGCAGGAAACACAACAATCCGGTTTGAGCTTCGTAATGGATTTTATTTCAACAGTCCGCGACGTGCTTAATGTATCTATCGTGACATAAACACGTTGAAATTTTAGTTCTTTTGAAACTTAGTTGCTATTTAACAACTTGCTATTTTAATTATTAACTTGCTATTGAACAACTTATAATACACCAACAATTAATCCGTAAGTATTTTATATTACAGTGAAATATTTCTTTTATATTTGTAAAATTCCATGTTACAACAAAACTGATATCCGAAATCAAAAATTAGCAAAACAACCGACGTCAGTAAAGTTTCCACTCTTTATCTCCGGAATGCATCACCAGACCTTGACTAAATGATCATAAACCATATAAAAAATAAATCAATCATCAAAATGGGTTAACAATTGACAAAAATATCGATGAACATACATAAACAAAAAATAGGTACGAGTTCAGACCTCCTCAGACGTTGGCCTTTTTTGGAGTCGTTTGAAAAGTAATTGATTTAATTAATTATTGTTTTCCAGCTCCTGGATTTCCAAGTTGCGTTCAACTATATTGTCTGAGGCAATATATAAACATATACAAGTGTACACTTGTGTTTCGATTTTATTCGATGTCTATTTCTACTTATACATTAATGAATGTATCGATAATTGGGTCAAATAATAAGCGATTCCTATAGTCATCATCATTATCAAATATTATCACCAGTCAGTCTACCTTAACTATCGGCCTTCGCGAATTTAGAAATATCTTTAATATTGAAGAGGGTTTATTCCGTCCAGTGACACCCTAACTAGATAAAATAAGATTTCTTTTTTATTAAAGAATATATAAAAGAATCGATCTGACCTGCACTCGAAAAGGCTATAAACTAATGATAAACAATAGCTCAATATTTTTAATTACCGTTATTTTCGAGAATATATTGATGAACGCTGCCACTTTTTGAAATCCAGTATTCTGGAAAATTACCATTATCATGACTATCTAGGTATACTTATAACTAGCTTTTAGGCTTCTCGAGTACAGGTCAGACCTGCCTGGTGTAGTGATTAGAAACTCTGACTGCTATTACCAAAAGGTCGCGGGTCGAATCCCGCTAGGGGCATATGTTTGTATGATGAATACAGACATCTGTTCCCTAGTTATGGATGTTTTCCATTTATATATGTATTTCTTTACAAAAAAAATGTATTTGTGTAGTTTATAAACCATCTGGTAACTATAATACAAACCTATTTGCTTAATATGGAACTAGATAGCGCTGTGTGTATGTGCAAAAGATATTTATTTAAATCTTAATGTATACAATGGGGGCGCCACTGGACGGAATAAACTCTTAATTTAAGTCATAGTTGCTGGAAATAGGTCAAATGGAAACTTAGGAACGTCCATAAATGGTCTTTGTTGTTTCATCTCATAGGTGCATAGCTAAGATGCAATAGTGGATAGAGTTGCAATATCCTGTGTAATTACACTTGGATGGCACACATAGTCTGATTGCATTGTGATTCTAATTAAGCCGCTTCGCTTGTCGTTAACCGTTTTCCAACATAGCTAGATACAGTCTGACACAAAGAAGAACTTACAGTTCTACGTAATACAAATTAAGTTCACTCAGCAAATCAATAAACGTTTTTCGATAGTATACTTTATCATATTGTTGAACGATAGAATCGTTGAAAGATAGAATCAGGAATAGTGTAATTATGTTAAGCAGTGTGAAAGAAAAGTTTGGACATGTATAGAGGATGAATAATGAAAGAAGACTTAATGAAAGAGATGTGTGAATGTGGATGGTAGAGTTGGTAGGGGACGACCACGGCGAACGTACCATGATCAAATCGGGAACGTCCTAAAGAAAGGCCAAGTCAAGAGTACCCTAAAATGACGAGCTTGTATGAAAAATCTTATGAGAGCGAATAAAGCAAAAGAGGTATGTCAGGATCATAGCCAATGGAAGTATGTGGTCTCTACCTACCCCTACGGGAAATAGGAGTGAGTTTATGTATGTATGTCTTGTTAAACTCAGTAATTGCCGTAATAGAATTTATCCCACACGTCATTCCATAAAAATTTTGAAGTCCAAATTTTCCGAAATGTATAAACCAATTCTAATGAAACTTTATACGAACAAGCAGGATATATAGATCTAAAAAGTTGGTAAAAAACATTTTCAAAATATCCAATTTCAAAGCATAATATGTTGCGTTTTTCTGTTACTAAGGAAAACTTAAAATCGTTCTAATTTACTTTCAATGCTCATTTTAGAAAATGTTCTCTACTAACAATTTACTTCTATGTACGTGTTTTATGCGTATAAAGTTTCATTAGGGGCGGTTTATTCATTTCATAAAATTTGGAATCGAAAGTTGGGTACGGTTATCTAAATAAAATTATCCAAAACGTTCAAGATTTAAACTTGTATTATGCAAGCCTATGAAGGTTTATCTCACTGTACTCATATTTTATAAGTACATTATTATGTAATTTATTAAGGTTTCGACTCAGAAAGCAAGGAAAATGTATTCGGCGCCGATGTCTCTATATTTATTTATTTTACCTTGAAGTTATTACTGTTATCATTCCAGTAAAATTATGGGAACTAGATTACGATTGGTAACTGGACATCTAAAGTCCATTTTGTACTTTCTTATTTTTTTGATAATTAGTTTTACTTTATGACTACACTATACTATGAAGCCTATAGGTACACTATACTATGACTACTGGAAGCCTATGAAAGTTTATCTCACTGTACTCATATTTTATATGTACAATATTATGTAATTTATTAAGGTTTCGACTCCGAAAGCAAGGAAAATGTATTCGGGACCGATGTCTCTATATTTATTAAATTTACCTTGAAGTTATTATTTTTATCATTTCAGTATAATTATGGGAACTAGATTACGACGGGTAACTGGACATCTAAAATCCATTTTGTACTTTCTAATTTTTTTTGATAATTAGTTTTACTTTATGACTACACTGGATGTGATTCATGTACTGAAAAGGTACTACAGTATTAGAAATTATTTTTATAATTACGACGCAAAAACTTACCTCCTACTCTGTCATCATATAGATAATAAAAATTTTATGCGACTTAAATATATCCTTTGTAAGTGAGGCAAAAAATAAACATTTAGCATTGTTCTACCGGTGCTAATGCGGTAGGAAAACGTAGCGTTACAATAAAAATATGAAAACATATTTTCTGAATTTAAAAAGAACTTTACTTGCATAATGAATTTGTTTAATTCCGGTTTTTACAATATAATAAATACGGCTAAATTTAACTTGTAACGAAAATCGATCTACCTACTGCGATCTAGGTATGATTATCTTCCATCACCAACCACAATTTCTTGCGTATATTGTACTTGGTGATGTATCTATGAAATATATCAACTTATATGTAGCTATGACGACATTAAAAACACTACATTCGGACGTATAACTAGCTACCATTAATATGAGTCATAAATTATGTACCAACCTTCCTTACCGACGACTGTGCGACACTGTTCGCAAAACAATACAACTGTCAAAACCTTTTAAAAACGTGTAGGTATTGTTTTAGGAAAAAAGGGGAGCTAAGATAAAAAGCTTCACACAAAGCCGAAAGTTCAAAGGAACACAAATAGCCACAGGCGATATAACACAGTCGGGAAAACATCTTTATAAATTCTTTCAAAATGGCCAGAAGAACCATTTGAAGATTTATATTTTTTTAATCTGTGACAAAAAGAGTGTCGTTCCTTTGAGCTGGGTGTTCAAACGATATGTAAAGAGATGGATACAAAAGATTGAAGAGAATTGGAAATGTGCCAAAGGGTAAGAGAATATCTCCTGTTCTGTAGACTGCCTACTTGACCCATGCCAAGTTATTTCTTTGATTTACTAATACAACAAGTACAATTATGCCTATCGAACATATAAACACTTTTAAAAACAAGCTTTTAATACTCCATAATGATTATCATGTTTAACTCTCAGCTGCAGCATCAAGTCATCTCGGAAATCATAATTATCAAAACTAATCGCGGATAAAAAATTTCGTATACGAGCTATAACCGTTAAATGTTCCCATCGTGAAGAGACGTTCCTGGCTGCAGCATCAGTTCATGTCTATCATAATTGTCATCAGAACTGGAAAGTCTGCAAAATTTCAGCTCCTTAGGTAAACAGAAAATGGTTAAAATTTGACTTGCAAATTTTGAACGGACATTACATACGAAATAATTTAAGTAAAAGCTTATAAAAAAGAACAACTTTGAATTTCTTGGACTTCTTCACAAATGAGTACTGTAAATTCCGGACGCCTGGTAGCTTCTAAAAAATGTCTATTTCCAAGTGTAAATTTTATTTATAAAAATAATGTATAATTGATTTATTGAATGAGGCATATTCATCCATAGAATTATATACAAGTACAGGACCTAATTTATAAAATTCAATGAAGTAGTTCCTGATGGAGTTTTGTCCAATGGCGAGTACATCGTATTTGAAATTTTGCAGATAATAATTTAATTTTACTATTGCATACCTACCCATGGCATGCTGAAGAGATAAGGATCGACAATTTCATACCATTTTACAAGTAAACTAAGGGTTTTTTTATGCACGACGGGTTCGTACTTGACCTCAATCACCCCTGATGTTAAGTGAAGATGAGGTCGAACTGATGAAGGTGTACAGACCCGGAAACCCCAACACATTTGGAGGACTGGCTATCTTATTTCTGACAACCGGAACACAACAATGATATTAACATTATTTCTTCTAAGGGTTCTTTCACTTTTAAGTTAATATTCAAGAGTTTATAAGTTTTTGAAGTTAGGTAAGCCAATGACAGATAATCGATCTGGCTCCAACAAGGAACTATCGTAAAATATTACATCAACAAGAATTATAACAAGAATAAGGTAAAGATGACAAATATGAAAAAGTTCGAAGTCTATCCATTCACGTCAGGTCCACGCAGTGAAAAATTGGTAGACGTATTTTAGTAAGTAATATGTCACCCCTCGCCTACAAGATTAAAAAAATATTAACAAAAGAAATATGTGTTACAACAGTCGGTGGCGAAAGCGTCGATAAAAGCGTTAATGTTACTGCCTGCCGGTCACGTTACTACCGGATAGATGACTACGTTTTTGGAATCGCCATCTAGCTCAGAACAGTTAATTATCAGTTACAGGGGTAATGGTAGTTCGGTCTTTCAGTTACGAAAGCGTTGTAGTAAGTTTTTCATTAAAATATGTGGTTAAAGAGTTAAGAGCGTTCTAGCCCATATATATGCCCATCTTATAAAAATTAACTGAAGGATATTGGAATACATATAAAAAGAACCTTTATTGTAGCTTAATCTGTAACGTTATAAAACTCACCTTTGTACATATATCTGTTTGTATTTCTTGTTCATAAAATAATAAAGAAAGAAAGAATCTTAAATATTGCCATAAAAAACCGATTCAAATCATACCGCTCCTTATTTAGACACATGCAGAAAAAGATTTTTATTTTTATGATTAACTGGATACGCGTTTGACCACAATCTCACCTGATGGAAAGTGACGATGTGGCCGAAGATGAAGCACGCGATCTCAGTAGATGCCTATGCTCTTGAAGATCCCAAGGTTGTAAGATTCAGGAAAGACTGACGCTGGAAGGGAGTTCCACATTGGTATTGGTAACACACATAACGACGCCAAACAACACCCGTCGTTTTTCGTCGGGGATTAAAAATATACTTGAACATAAAACCATATCAAACAAAGTCTCGGTATCAAAATTATAGTAAGTAGACAGCTAGGTAATCCCACATAATTATAAAAATTAACTGAAGGATATTGGAATACATATAAAAAGAACCTTTATTGTAGCTTAATCTGTAACGTTATAAAACTCACCTTTGTACATATATCTGTTTGTATTTCTTGTTCATAAAATAATAAAGAAAGAAAGAATCTTAAATATTGCCATAAAAAACCGATTCAAATCATACCGCTCCTTATTTAGACACATGCAGAAAAAGATTTTTATTTTTATGATTAACTGGATACGCGTTTGACCACAATCTCACCTGATGGAAAGTGACGATGTGGCCGAAGATGAAGCACGCGATCTCAGTAGATGCCTATGCTCTTGAAGATCCCAAGGTTGTAAGATTCAGGAAAGACTGACGCTGGAAGGGAGTTCCACATTGGTATTGGTAACACACATAACGACGCCAAACAACACCCGTCGTTTTTCGTCGGGGATTAAAAATATACTTGAACATAAAACCATATCAAACAAAGTCTCGGTATCAAAATTATAGTAAGTAGACAGCTAGGTAATCCCACATAATTATATTTTATTATTATTATTAAATTCTTTATTGTAATGAATCTACAAAAATAAAATACAAAGAACATTTAACATAAATGATAAAGTACACAAAGGCGGTCTTATCGCTGATAGCGATTTTTCCCATACAACCTCAGTTAAAAAAGTTTTTTAATAAGTAATACGATAGTGCAAAGTAAAAGGTGAATAACTTTAAATATCGGCAGTACATAGACGTTACATAGAAAATACATGGTACAGTAGAATACATAAAAAGATAAACACTTACTAAAATAAAAATAAAATTCACATAAATATATATAACAGTACATTTCATTAAAAACATTCAGTACAATTCATTAAAGAAATAAATAATATTTCTTTAGACGCAGCTTAAACACTGCAAGCGATTCTGCGTGACGAATATTTTGTGGTAGTGCATTCCACAACTGAGCAGCCTTAATGCCAAAGGATCCCGAGTAATAATTTGTACGGCAGCTAATGGGCTTAGCCAAATTGTCTGTTTTAGACCTAAGAGCACATCGTGATCGGATCCTAAATATGTAAAGAGATTTTTAAGGTAAGCTGGGGAAATCTGATTGTAAAGTACATTAAAAGAAGAGTGAGGATATGCAAGTTACGTTGGAGTCTGATAGGAAGCCACTTTAATTGCGCCCAGAAGTTTGTTTATGAATATTACTTTTCTAGCCGTTCTAGCAATCCTCTTACGCTGGTTAGGAATTTATTTTATATATTCTTGGCATATTAATTTGGCACGCAAATGACATAGTTGACTGACTAAATAGTAGATAGGATAAAGCATTTATTTACAACCTTATAGAAAATAGTAGAGGATAGACGCCCCTTTTTTAGCGATTCTTATAAAAAAAAACAAACAAGAAAAAAGCAAAAATACCCGCTTCTAGCCGTGGCTGTCGTAAAAGGCGACTAAGGGACTTAGAATTACACATTTTAACGGCAATGGTTTCACCCCCTGTGACGTGTGCATTTATGTATATTTCTTGGATGTTGTTTAGCATTAATCTCTTAAATGATTGGAACGTTTGGGAGATCTCTGACCAACCCATTTGGGATAAAGACTGTGACGTTATATATTTATGTATGTAGTTTCCCGCTTGCGACTTCGTCTGCGTTGCGAATAAAATTTAAACTATCACTTGTAAATAAAATGTCTAAATGATAGAGAAAACCGTATCAGAATCCGTTGCGTAGTAACTAAGCGCACCAACAGACAAATACGGATAGCGACTTTTTTCATATTATTTATAGATACTTTCATTTAGAGTGTCCCTGCCCTTCAACCAGAACTTGTTTACCGGTTCATTTTTAAACCTAAATCAGCGTCAAGTACAAAGAAGTGTGTTATTGGTGTAGTGCATAGTGACCCTGTCAGCTAACCAACGGTTTCGGGTTCGAATCCCGCGAAGCGAAGGGTAAATGTTTGTGTGATGAATACGAACATCTATTCCCGAGTGATGGATGTTTGTATGTTTATTCGTTGTCCCTAGACAACAAAGCCTGGTACTATGGATACTAATCCATAGTACAGGCTTTGCTTAGTTTGGGACTAGCAGACTGATGTAAGTATCCGAAATATTTATTTATTAATTAGGTTTGACTCTACCTTAATCTTAAAAACCGGTTATCTTAAGGAGTGAAACCAAACTCTAACCTCTAACCGTCTCTATCACTACATATACTTCAAACGACGCCGACGCGTGCACTATCTGGATTAAAATGGTTTATTAAGGTTTTACATTTCGGACGCGCTCCGAATGAAACGTTTTCTGAATCCGGGATGTTCCTTTATTTACCGGTATTTTTAAAACCGGTGACAAACCCTGCCTTCAACCCGAGTTAATCTAAAAACCGGATTAGTGTGGTTTACAAGGTTTTAGCAGTCAACAGTGTATGAAGGTTGTGTTTAATCCGAGGGTTAACTGGTAATATTTAAAACCCACGGCTCATTTAGTTGAATAATTTAGATACTGTTTGTAACTTTACCTGTGGATCAATTTAAATTTTTAACCGACTGCCCCAGGAAGGAGGTTAATATTTTTCGGATATGTGTAAGTGGCTTTACCGGCCTAAACAGCTTTACCGGTTTTGATGTGCTAGGTGTTGTTAGATTCGTTTTGATCCCCAGAGCGTCATAGGAAGCATTTTAATATAAAATGGCTTCTGCTTACAAAGATTCCGGTGAATGTATTGACTCACTTTGAGGTAATAGTAGTAATCTTCTGGTCCTTTTTTATGTGCAGTGTTTTAATCGACTACAAAAAAGGAATACAGCTTATTTACGATCACACGATATTTTCGTCAATTATTAACCGATTTTGATGATTATTTTTGGATGTATTAAATAATGTAAGTAAGCAGTGACAACATTAATAAAGTAGCTTTTTTTTAACGTTAAAAACTTTGCATAAAACAACAGTTAATACATTTTTTAAATCCTGTTGTAATAAGCTTTCTTGTGACACATTATGTATGGGGCGCACACAGATTTTATAATATTATGTTTTAGTGTTCCTTGACTTTTTAGTGTTTTTCTTTATATTTATTCAATAACACGTAGGTATCTAAAATCCCAATTTAACATTTTTAACTACACTTACCTGTAACTGGGCCATAATTTCCTACACCTGTATTGTAGGTTAGGTAGGTAGGTTGTGAAATGTTCGATATAGTTGTAGGAAATTGTGGCGCAGTATACTTGTGCCTCCACTCCTGATTGCAAACCACTTTCCACTTGGAAGCATTCAGCCGAAAATTTTTGGACTTCCATACTAAAGATGGTTTCAGAATGCTTAACTTGGTATTGGTAATCGAAAATTTTTGGATCGAATTCGACTATGGTTCCTTGGGGAAAGTTGTTCGTAATCAAGAGTGGCGTCACCAATTAATGACAATTAGACGTATTTTAATACATCCTGTATAAGGCGGTAGGCACCGAGGTAATAAATATTTCGGGCACTTACAACAATTATTAACTAGTCCCTAACTAGGCAAAACCGGTATTATGGATACTAGATAACGTATAAACATACATAAACTATCATTAACACTATTGGCCTGTACTTACAAAATAACATGTTTTGCGAGCGTTATTGTTTTTTTTAATAAGAATTTTGTACACCACTGAACCGATTTTGAACACACTTATATTCCTAAGTATACGACAACTAGAAAAATTGATTCCTGTGACAGTCATAATACCGTTAATTACAATTATACTTCCGTAAACATTCGAGATGACAAAATTACCTATATTACCCAAAATATAAACGTTTTTGCTTCCAAAATTACAGCAATAAAATTACTGGAATGACATTAATTTAATTTCTCGGCTGATATGGGTTAACAAATTGAATTAAAACTGAAACTCATTGGCCTGTGAGATACATAAAAAGGCTCCACCCAAACGACAAAACCACACAGACGACCCATATGGCACAACCTTTCCGCTTCGGCGCATTGTCATGCTTTTTGTGCCATTTTTGTATTGAATATACAGATATCAGAGGGACGAATGAAATGGATTTATAATTGAGACCGCTTTTAGTTTATCTGACACTAAGAAGACGAAGGAAAAGGCCGTTCAATTGAACTATTCTGTATTGTTACTTTCCTTATGTTATTGGTTATTTATGTTCAGTTAACCGCCTCCGTGGCTCAATGTAAACAACATTGGGTTTACGTTTCGGAGGTCACGGGTTCAATCCCCAGCAGGGTACATATTTAGTACTCGGTTTGGTTGGTGGTAGGGCATATTAAATGTGCGCCTTGCTAGCTACCACCATCTTATCTAAATCTGCCGCAAAACAGCAATGTTAATAGCATTGTTGTATACCAGTCCGCCTGGCTAGCTTATCTAAATCTGCCGCCAAACAGCAATTAGCATTGTTGTATTCCGGTTGTCAGAGATAAGATAGCCAGTCCCCCAAATAAGATGGGGTTTCCGGGTCAGTAGGCTACCACCTTCGACATCATCTTCACTTAACATCAGGTGTGATTGAGATCAAGTGCTAACCCGTTGTGCATAAAAATAAAGTAATGAAGAATATTATGGTTCGGCTTTGAAATGGAGACCAAGGTTTGAGCCGTCAGTAAGTTTCTACGCTTAGCGACTTCACCATTGAGTGAAACTGTGGACTGGCTTACTCAGATTGGTGATGGAGCATGCTACCACCATCTTATCTACGATGATCGAGGTAGTTTGAGTAGAGTTAGATATATGGAGCTGAAAGTTAGCAAGCTGAAGTAGCAATTCCAATCGAGCAAGCAGGATCTGGACTAGAAACCGCGATTAGGAAAACGAAGGAAAGCTAGATGGAGCGATGGTATACGTCGGGCGGCTGGAAGTGTCTGGATGTGTAAAGCCTAATATCGGGCTCTATGCACCTTGGGAGAGACATATATCCATCAGCGTGATGTGGGCTATGATGATGATGACATAGAACATATTTTTATTTCGCAACAGAGAGTAATACGAGTAATTTACAGTCTGCGTCGACATGACTCTCTCCGGGACAGGTTTAAAAATATTAATATGTTAACTGTTCCTTCACTGTTTATTTACGAAAATATTATATACATTCGAAAAAATATTTCTGCGTTCCCGAAAAATAGTGACAAGCATAATTTAAATTTGGGATATAAGAACAAATTGGCTACCCCTATGTTCAGACTAAGCAAAGTTAATGCATCATTTGTGGGACACTGTATACGCTTTTATAACCTTGTACCTGAGAATATCATTAATCTGAGTAAAAATTTAAAGATTATGTCAAAAAAGGGTTATTATAAAATTAGTGACTATCTGAATGACAAACACGCTTGGTGACCTTCGACCAGCTCCCCAAAATTATAAAATTGTATTAGTTATAATACGTTATTAAAAAAAAAAAGGACAACAATGATCCTGTGGGTTTCTTGCGCCGCTTCTTTTCCCACAGATGAATTCCCTTTCCGAAGCGGTAGTAGCTTGGACATACCGACTGACAGATAAATGCAATAAACTTTTTTATTTCCAGTAGATTTAAATTGACATTCAACAAATGATATCATGTATCTTACGTTGAAATAAAAGCTTTAACAAAGGCCATAAAAAAAAAAATGCTTGAAGTTTGAAGTTTGACGATGATGATGATAATGATGATGATCAATGCATGGTGGTGGATAAATTCGCTGAGAACTAAAAACCAGATATAATGAAGGGAAGCTCTCTACGTACAATCTCTAGCAGTAAATAAAGTCTACTGACGACTGGTCTACTGATAGAATTATTGTCAATTCAAATATATTGACCTGCGATCAAGCTACGTGATAGAGATTTAATAAATCCAAGTAAGGACCTATTCATATCTATCACTCACATCAAAATAAATGGTCTTAGTTGACAGCTAAGTAAATGTGTACAAAATTTCCTGGAATATAAATACGAGAGGGAAAATCTTGAGTTTAAAGTGAGTTCTTGACATGTTTCGTGATTTGACATTTCAAAAATTGTTTCCAGGGTAAACTGAAGTTTTGGAAACTTTTCTTTTTCGCAATCCTGCCTGAAAACAGCCTTTAATATAATAGAAATTGTATTTATTTCCTTCAACAAAAGTACTACAAATACATCGAATTCATTGTCACGTGGGTAGTTGCTGTGTTTATGGGAGTCCAAACTAATCCTGCCCTGTGCTGTGTAAGAGTCGCAAAATTTATGTTCTAGATACAGATATAACTTATGCATGCCTTCTGGATTTCAAAAGTTCTTATGTTATTGGGATCAGAGTATACAACCACTTACCTGAACATAACGGAAATGAACAATGTTTCCTCATTTCAGAATGTGCAATCTTGTAGTCCCATTGTCAGTCGGACTCATCTTGTCTTAATTTGGCTCGGAAGTGTATAATGGAACTTGCCGCTGGCATATAAGTTTCTTCTGACCTACCCAGTATCTTTTTTTTCATGTAAGAATATAAAATGATAATTTTCTGTCGCTTTATTAAGGTAAATATTTCGGCCTGCATATTTCGGTAACTGGTAGTAATAACTATTAGTAAAGTAAAAGATATAGGCCATATGGAAAAGTCCTCTAGAAAGGCTTCAAATGGGCTGTCTGCTAAATTTGAAAATAATATGTTTTTTTTATGCACAACGGATTAGTTTTTGACCTCAATCACACCTCATGTTAAGTGAAGATGGAAGCGTACTGACCCGGAAACTCCAACATATTTGGGGGAACTTGCTATCTTATCTCTGACAACCGGAAGACAACAAGCTGTTCACATTGTTCCTTGGCGGCAGATTTATATAACCAAACCGAGTACTTAAACATGTACCCCGCTGGGATCGAACCCGCGACCTCTGATTCGTAAACCCAATATTGTTTAGATTGAGCCACGAAGGCTGTTATACGATGTGGGCTGATACTGATGATGATGATGAATTATCACAATGCCGATATTTATTTTACCAATACGGCCAACAGTATAAAAACATATACAAATTAATTCAGCAGATTTTGACAGAAAAATTTCTCTTATATACTAATATTTTGAACCCTATTCGACAATAATGCAATGTATTAATAAATAGTGTGCTGTGTGGTTATGGCACGCAAAAACAAGAGCCAACCCTCTTCCCGTGGGTGTCGTAAAAGTCGACGAAGGGACTTTCCACTAAAAACATCTATAGTCTTACACGTTTTAACGACAAAGGGATCACCTCCCGTCACCCCATTGCATTTGTGTATATTTCGAAAGGTGAAGCGTGCATTAAACTGTTAATGTTTGGGATATCTCTGACCACCCCATTTGGGATAAAGTTCGTGACGTATGTATGTATATTTATGGTCGAGTCTCTTGAACCTTGTGGCTCCATATAACTAGGTGGCGACAACAATGTCAGACGCTTCGAGTGGCATAAGAGCCGGCACTTACTTAGCTGAAAGCGCTCGAGTCAGGTAATGCAGCGAGCATCTTGGGCGCCCTCGCCCAGGCCAACCGTGCCACGTTCTAAGTAATGAGGTGACACAGTTTTCTATTGTTAGGTTTTCTCCATTTTATTAAGTACCTACTAACCTTGCACACATTATTATCCCGTGGGATTTATTTGAATTTTCGGAACCAAAGTAACCCTCTATGGTAATCTGCTGTACAAAGTTCTCTGTATCAAATTTCATCCCAAATCTGTCTACGCTGGTTACCATGTCTGTCTATCATGATAAATTCACAGACATCCCCAGAGTAATTATTGGATAGTACAGGGAGAAAATTTTAATCTATCTTTATTGTTAAATTTACTAGAATAATCTAGTTATGTCTTAAAAATATGTCAGGTATTTAAACATATTTTTGGTATACTTAATGTTGCTTTGCGCCCCCGTGCCCCCAGATAAACATTTTATATGGTTTACATTAACCTGTTTGTAGACATTCATTATCATCATGTCGGCCACTGGACGTTCACTACTGAACATAGGCCTCTTCCATACAGAGCGACCGTTTGGAAGCATGCAGACATTACTTATGTTTAATTGAAATAACGATAATTCAAGTAAACATAACTTAATTCTGTTTTATAACCCCCGTAGCAAAAAGAGTGTATAAGTTTGACTACTATATGTGTGTGTTAATGTCTCTCTGTGGCATCGTAGCTCTTAAACGGGTGAACCAATTTAGATAAAGTTTTTTTATTTGAAAGCAGGTTTTCAAGCGATGCTTCTTAACTAAGTTTGATGGAAATCGGTTAAGCCGTTTCGAAGATATTTGTAACCTGTAAGCGTAAGTAGCGGTCGACTTTGTCTCTTTTCATAAAACAGATTCAATTCAAAGTTATCTCCTACACCAGCAAATACACAATACATGTTATTTCGATAAGGTAAGGTGAAAATATCCGCGGTGAACAAAAATCACTTTGCTTGGAAGACCTCCGCCTCGTCGAATAAAATGTCAAGACGACTTGACAAGGGCCACTTCTCACGGTCCGGCTCCCGTAACCCGATAATTCGTAGGGGAAAAGCGATGGAGGCACTTGAGAATTTTCAAGTAATTGATACTAGACATCTGAACTTGATCCAAATAAATTGAATTATAGAACTGCATTATAACCCTTTTGCTGTATGGTTTCGGCACTCAAATAGAATAGAACCAACCCGCCTCTCCTCGTGAGTATCGTAAAAGGCGACTAAGGGATTTTCCACCAAAGAACATCTATAGACGCACGCGTTAAACGGCGATGGGCTTACACCCTGTCACGTGTGCATTTCTGTATATTTCATAAGGTGAATCATAGATTAAATGAATCATTAAATTTTTATGACGTTATATATGTATCTAGCAGCTATCATCATTGTGAAATTTCAGTTATGTAATTGTAAATTGCATATTACATCATATCAAGATGCCAGTTAGCAATATTAATAGTTATTTTAATACTTTCCGGAATAAAACGCGCGATAACCATAGAATATTTATGCTATTAATTTCGAGAGACGAGCTCTATCCCGGAATGTGCATTTGGATAACTAAAATAACTTGGGCCTCATCTTTACTTAACATCAAGTGTGATGCAATTATCAACAACAAATAGACAAGGAAATTGACAAAAATGAGCTGTAAAGAAAACATTAATTGAGGCTCAGGAAAACGGCCCGAAAAAAGGTGGATTACAAGAATATCTCACAATAACAAACTAATTTAAAAAAATAAAAACTGACTGTGTAAAAAGACAACTAGAAATGGAAAAGCCTATGTGATATAGATGCTCTTCACATTTCTGCTGCATCGTCTGTCTCACTTGTAATATACATTTTCAGAATCTTCATGATGAGCCCTTTCCATCGATAGCCTCTTTTTTTATTTTGACAAACTTTTACTCTTACAGCCGCTGTGGTTTACTTTTTATGACGTAACGTGTAACGTTACCTCATTAACTTAAATCCATCCAACCGATTAGGTGCTACGAGGGAAAATATCCCACATACATACCTAAATACGAACGATAGTCATTAAGTCGGGCAAAAAGAAATCCCACCATAAAACAATTCTTCTGAAAGCAAGGCCAAGTCTTGTGATCATGTAACTATAAGATATAATAGATGGGGTAAAAGTTAAACAGGTGAAAGAATTTGTGTATTCGGGTGCTAAAGACGGCTGATGTGAGGAAGATATTGAAAGGTGAGTGAAAGCAGGAAACTATGTGAATGGGGCCTTACGTGTCATTGTGGACAGTCAGTCATTGTCAAGCAAGGCAAGAACAGCGATCCACAATGGCGTGTTGCTGCACACGCTAATGTATGAGAGCGAATGTTGGGTATGGCAGAGGAAGCATGAGAGTAGAATCAACGTAGTAGAAATGCGTTCACTGCGCAGTATGTGTGGAGTGACTTTGAATAATATATGAAAGAACGTGTAATTCGAGAAAGGGGTGGCCTGCAAAATTACGTGGTGAGTAAGATAGAGGTATGTTAAGGTGGTTTGGGCATATAGAACGAATGAGTAAGAGGATATTAATGAAAGCATTATGCGAAAGCAATAAGCAATATGCGATGCGAAAGCGTGAATGGAAGGGTCGGTAAAGGTTGACCAAGAAGGACATCCGTCAATCAAGTTACTGACGTACCTACTCACAAAAGGTCGGGTACAACCACTAACCGACGAGCATGTATGAAGCATTTGACGAGAGTAGACGAAGCAAAGTAGTAATTATCATGATTGTTGCAAAGGGAAATTAATATCAATAGTCTGTGCCTACCCCAACGGGAAAAATGTATGTATGAATATATTTATGTGATTATTTGAGTGAAAAAAAAAATATTGCCAGTAATTTCTTGGGTCTCTTAGGTATCCTTCACTTCTGCTTATTGTATGCAACGCCTAAATGCTGGGTGGTAGAAATAAATAAGAGGTTAAAAAGGATGTTAGTTAAATAACAATAAATTCAAAATTACCAAATGTTGTATTAAATATGGTTTCATTTCTCCATGCATACTTGCCAACCTAACCACTGACCTACGTTCATGTAAATTACTGTTATTTCTTTTTAGGAGATAGTTTAGATCATTTTATATATGTTACGTTATTGTGTGGCCTTGTGAAAGATTTGAGAAATGATAAATGTCTCAAGCGTTTTGTGTGATTATGTCATACAAAAATTTGCTAATCGTTAGTTGTCAAAGTGAAACATAGGCGAAATGTTGGTTGGCAATTTTCGGCGAAAAGTCAGAGTCCGTTCTTCCATTTTTAAACGACTTCAAAAAAGGAGGAGGTTCTGTATTCGGGGCGTATTTTTTTTTTTTATACTAGACAATTATCGTGAATGCATGTACCTAAACTAAACAAAGGTCAACAACGACGTCTTTGCTTGTTCAGTGATTTTTCTTAATTATGCCACGTTTTAATTTGATCAAGTACCAGTAGTGCAATAGACCGGTGTGCAATAGGCAGGTAGATTTTTTTTTATTTTCCCTCTCTATTTCATACTCCAGAAAGTACTTTGGTGTATCCCTCATTTAAATTCATATCTCGCGCCCTCAAGAGTCTCGTGTCGGGTAATTTACCGACTCCGCTTGAATTATGGAAAATTCTTACGTATCAAGTTACAAAGAGACATTTGATAAAACTTTTAGATGACATACTAGGTTAAAAGCTGTACTAGGAAGAAGGTAAGAGAATACAGCAATAATCAGGCTATTTTTACAAAATTTTTCCTTGTATTTTTCCAAAGACATTAGTTTATTTGACATGCTATTAATATTATTCTGTGACAAAGTTTGTATTCTTAAAAATATTTATAAAACCTCTTCCATGGCCGTGGCTAAAATAGCCAGTTCCCCAAATGTGTTGGGGTTTCCGGGTCAGTACGCTTCCACCTTCGACCTCATCATCACTGTACATTAGGTGTGATTGAGGTCAAGTACGAGCGCGTCGTGCATAAAAAAAAACACTTTACACCACAGAATTAATATAATACTAACGTACACTATCTCGTCTTATTGAGGTATACGGCGATTTTCGAGCTACGCTTACCTTGGAAGCGCATCAGTATTGGCATTTGGCATTCAACGAGGTAATGCTGCCGGCATTCTAGGGTACGCATAATCTTGAACACGTTTTCTATCTGTCGCTTCTATCACCTCGTCGGTTGGTGGCGTACCGGTGAATGGCATCCATTCCAGAGTTTTAATGCCCCAACTGCCATCAGTTCTTCGAGCTATGTGCCTCGCCCACTGCCACTGCAACTTACTAATACCTGGGCTATGTAGGCAACTTTCGTTCTTGTAGGCCTTAAGATTAACATGGGCCAATGAAAAATTACGTATTGAGCCCATTCTTGAAATTGTAGACGAATTCATCTTCTTAGGACAAGAGATAGGATTTAGATAAGTCCAACTTCGAGAAAGAGGCCAATCGTCGGGTCCTACTCAAATGGGCTGCGTTCGGGACTTATCCAGACTCATCCATCAGTTCTTATAGACAAAGTCATTGATAAATGTGATGACCAGTGATGACTTAAGGGACTGAAATGCGGTCTCTCACTATGGGCCATAAGAGAACTTCAGGTCACGCGACAACCATTGAGAGGGCAAAGGTCGAAGTTTCATTACCAGATCAAATCGGGAGTTTTATTATACTTACATTTAAAGAAATGCTTGTAGTTTGAAGTTTAATACGTATAACTTCTATTCACATTGGTGTAGTGGATAGTGACCCTGTCAACGAAACCAACGGTTGCGGGTTCGAATCCCGCGAGGGGTAAATGTTTATATGATGAATACGAACATTTATTCCCGAGTCATGGATATTTTTATAAATATTTATGTATGTTTATCCGTTATCTTGTATCCATAGTACAAGCTTTGCTTAATTTGGGACTAGATGATTGGTGTAAGTGCCCCAAATATTTATTTATTTATAATTAAAAAAAAAAAAATATTAATACTCGGACGGACCTTGGCACATACAACTGAAATGAGAAAAACAAGATCTAAATAGTTATTTTATTGTGTGTAGACTAGAATGATCTTATCTAAGTCTGCCGCCAAACAGCAATGTGTTCCGGTTTTCAGAAATAAGATATCCAGTCCCCCAAATAAGTTGGGTTTTGCGGGTCAGCACGCTACGCTTAGACTTTGAAGTAATAGAATAATATGTAAATTTCATACTAATTGGTAAATATTAATGTTTAATCAGGCTTGCATCCCTTTATGAACGCTGCAGACGTTATTATAATTAACACATATTAATGATATATAAAGAAATTGTTACACATTTTGGTTAGAAAACAGAACGACCTCATATAGTTCTAATGGTCTCTTTCAGAAGTGCGAACTGCTACAGAACAAATTAAGTTGTCAGTCTCACTTTTATTGACATAAAGCTCTCAAGCTCTCAAGCAGTCGGTAGGATAAAAGGCAGTTTCCTGACTGACGGACTGACCCAGAGATTACTTAACCACCTTTAAGTAATATAAGAAACATACCTGCCAAATTTCATCAACATCGGTCCACGTGTTTCAGGTTTACGGTGATCTCTGGGTCAGTCCGTCAGTCAAGTAATTAAGGTTAAGTTACGGAATGTAGAAGGGCTTGTTTTAATTTCCAGTTCTAAGGTTCAAAAAATAAGTAAATATACTTGTACAGACAATGCTGCGTTATCTAGTTGCACACTAAGCCACTAGGCGTATGGATACCAGATGGTTGGTAAAGTCCACGAATATATGTTTTTGTGTAAATAAAGACCAAAGCGAGCGCAATCAAGTGCCCTGTCCACACGTTGGCGATATACCTACAGTTTAATATCTCTAGCGACAAGCCATGGACGTATCATTCACAGTTGCTGCTATTCAATCAATCTAAATTTTTATCTCGGTTAAATAGTTTTCCATTACATAAATACATTTTTTTAATAATCAAGTAATTGAACAAAATAATCAATAAAAAGGCACAATTTTTTAACCACCGTGTGCTTCCTGGTAGTGTAGAATAGGACTAACCGTCGTAAAAGGCGACTAATGGATCGTAAACATACATCAATGATGGGCAGCAGCGTAATTGGAGCTGAGCTCATAAAAAATATGCGATCGCCAATCCGCCTGCCCAGCGTGGCGATTAGGATAAATCCTTCAAAGAAAATCTACGCCAATCACGTCTTGAGAGACGCTTATGTTCAATAGTAATGTTTTAAAGGCTTATTATGATAATTACACATTTTTTTGATTTTATGTCGTATGCAATTTTGTGGTCCCGTATTACAACCTTCTTTGATAACGTTCAAGAAACCCCAAAATCACTTTACCTCAAATCATTCTGGATTCCGAAAACTCGCAAGACCCAATCTCCACCGTTTAACGTCGCCTCAACTGAATTGCAGGCCAGTATATAATATATGGGCACCGTTGGCCAAGGAAAGGTGAGCGACTTTGACTCATACACAAGCCTACACTACTGGTCCGACGACGTTGAGCCAACGACGACGAGCGACAACAAGTGCCCATCCACACACTAGCCGTTCGCCTTCAGTCGGCCAGCTCTGCCTCTTTACTGAATGATATAAATATAGTTACAAGTCTTTGTTCGACATAGCCACACCAGACTTCTCCCTAAAAAAACGCAGCGCTACAAAATGACAGTGCAAATTTGCAACATGACGTTTCTTGCCTCTCTCTACCCTCTTTTACCCTCATAACATTGCAGCTGCTCCTCCTCTGCTGTCCGCTTATTTACATTAGTTCAATATAATTAGTAAATAAAAATTTAAGAGGAATTGAATTAATTTGTCTTGAGAGGACAAGTTTGCCGGCAAACCGTTTGGGATTAAACGACTCCTCTACACCATATATAAAAATTGTTGTAACCTTTCTAGATTGTAAATGACTGATTGAGAAGAGACAGACCCTCTGAGTTTCTCGCTAGCGTCGTGTAGCGTAGTGGTCGCGTTCCGATCTAGTGGTAGTTTTAATGTACATAAGTGCATATTGTATTGCCTACATGAATAAATTCATTTCCTTTCATTTCATGGCAATGCAAAAAAAAATAAAAAAGTCAATAAATTATTACTGTTTTAATTCTAACCTGTAACATTTTCCATCTATTTGAGATGACATAGATGGTGACTCGACAAAGCTTCTCGTTATGATTGAGCCGATATCACATGATGGCTTTGTCGCCGGCGGCGATGCGTAATTCTTTCATTCCATAGGCTCTATGTTGTGCCCGCGACTCTTTGTTACTCGAGTCTGGCTATGAATCTTCCTGATGAGGTTCGTATATGGCTGTATAAAATTTATTTCTATTGCCTGTTAATCTTCAAGCGTAAAAATGAAAATAATGTTTTGAATAAACGTTTGCAGTTTGTGAACGATACAAAACAAAACCAAACTACCAGAGATGATCATCTGTAGGTCTACGCACTAACGAGTGTATTATCGACGTTAAGGTCTATTTTCTACATCAAAAATTCCATTGTGTACTGCGAATTGTTGCAGCATAATACGATATTTAATTTAGTAGAAACCTGATAGTTATAAGATCCTCAAAATAATTTAGAAATTGATTATTGATATTGAAATTGCATATTTTTCATAACGTTACAAAAGTCATAAAAAGTCATTTTGTAAATTATGCTCTGACATATGCTGCACGATAAACTAATAAGCCAGCAAGCAGCTAGTGGCAAGTGATTGCTACTGCCCATTATATCAGTAACCTCCCTGAGATGCTCTTACCCTTTTGACCACAGGTGCGGGGATGGGTTGCCAACCAGAAGGCTAAAATACCTCTCGAAACTGTAATTACACTGGCTCTCTTGTACGCATGCGGATACAGTTGCTTGGCGACAGAAACAGTTGAGATAATTGGTACTCATACAACCAGTATCCTGGCAACGAAGGAAGAGAAAATGGCTTGGTAAAATGTATCGATATATTCATGCTAATTTTATTTTCTTCTTAGGTTAATTCGTCACAAATGTATAACATTGAATGTATATTATAACGTGCTAAGTTTAAATATGAAACTAAATAAAAGCCCCACGCATAGACAATTTTTATTCAGAATAGTAGGTTATTGTGGCATAATTTTGCCTGAATAAAGGGATACGATTAGGGCAACACCAATTATCTAAGCGAGAGACACTACGATCACGCGAGTTGCTAATCTTTAAGTACATAATCCAAGTTTCAAAGTTTCTAAAGGTAAAAACCTTAATTTAGTCTGGAAATAGTGAACGTATTTTGTTAAATAGTTTTATTAGTTTTTCAAGTGTTGCACACTATTATAGGACAGTAATTATCACAACGCTGTAAGTAATTGTTATTTATGTTAATATTTCATAGCCCGTGGCCTATCCATCACATCTGTGACTTAACGCCGGCATGACGTCACTATCGAGGTCAATCTGGAAGCTTCTAATCGCCATTCATGAGTTCCCGCGTATTTTATGTGAATATTCGATAAGCAATGCTCCGGCCATTCTGAAAAACTATGGAGGAGGCCTATATGCAGCAGTGGACTTCCGAAGTGACTCCGAGGGCTCGTATAGACCCTCTACGTGATAATCTATAATTCAATATTACAACTACTGCTTGACTAAGAAGTGAATCTTCAGCGAATAATAACTTCAGTGCTCAGTTTCGGAAGTTAAATTATCGGTTTAATCCCATAGACGCGTTAAGATAGATTTAGGCTTGCTAGGTCACTTGCATTATCTAGATTTGAAGACTCTAAGTTAAAGTGCTGATCTTTATTACTCTTCGTTCCATTCAATTTAGGCCAGCGTTTTCTGAGGTTGTTCTCCATCCTTACAGGGTTCATATGACACAAATTTCTATAAAAAGCTCTCAAACGTCCCATGACCTGACCTGGGGTTCCATTACATAATTTCATCGTTATGGTCATCGGTTACGTTCTAACATGTGATTCGTTGGGTTATCGTGCGCTCGGCAATTTGCCGGATTCTCATTGGTCAACGTAATTGATGACGATACCGATGAATTTACATAATCTAAGGTCTGGGGTTCTATTACATAATTTCGTCGTTATCGTTATCGGTTACGTTCTAACATGTGATTGGTTGGCGTATCGTTCGCTCGGCAATTTGCCGGATTCTCATTGGTCAGAGTATGAAGCTAGAAGAACTGATGGCCAGTGGGGGTTTAAACTTCTTGAGTGGAGACCACGAGTAGGACGCTCATTCACACATAAAGTACTTTTCGGTACGTTTTTTTGTCATGATTATAAGAAATTATTATGTGAAATTAATCATTAATTGTCGGTGGCTCAACGGTTAAGACGCGGTTTCCTAATTTGGAAAATCGGGTTCGATTCCCAGGTCGGCCATGTGCCAATGAGTTTATAAGTTTAATTTAATTACTTATGTACATTTATCCGACTGGTCTTAATCGGTGAAGAAAAACATCGTGAGCAAACCTGCATGCCTGAGAAATAATAATTCTAAGGCATGTGTAGTCCCCAACCCGCGGTGGACCTCCATGGTGGACTATGGCCCATACTCCCTCATATACGAGGGAATTTAAAAATGGAACTATTTTTTTTATTATGAAATATGGCAGGCAACCAAGGAGGTAACTTATCGAAGATTTTATTTAAATTTCGACCTGACTTGCGAATGGAAATCTGTATGGTAAAGTATGAATTTCCGCGCATTATTTGCGAAAAGTAACTATACAAGCATTGGCTGCAACCAGGCATTGAAGAACTTGCATATCTGTGCCTCGGCTTGGCCTATGGGCCCACATTTACACGTTCGTCGATTAATGCCTCTTTTGCTGGCAGCTGCAGTAATATATTGAAATTTATATTTCAAACTTTAACAATAATTGTTTTTTGTAGGACAAGAAAAACGTGAGATATGGATGATCACAATTTTGTTGCTAACTGGCGTAACTATGGTAAGTTTACGTTGATTAATCATACATATATAATGTATAATGCTCACTATGGGCCTCATAAGAAGGCTCAAGGTCACCCAAAGAGGAATGTAGAGAGCTATGCTCGGAGTCTCCCTGCGGGATCGAATCAGAAATCGAATCGCAAGAGAATCAAAGTGACCGATATAGCCCGAAGAATTGCCAAACTTGAATGGCAGTAGGCGGGGCAAATTGCTCGTAGAACCGACGGACGTTGGGGTGGAAGGGTTCTCGAGTGGCGACAACGCACCGGAAGACGCAGCTTGGGCACACCTCCCACGAGGTGGAGCGACGCTTTGGTAAAGATCGCGGCAAGCCGCTAGATGCGGGCAGCTCAAGACCGATCGTTGTAGAGATCTTTGGGGGAGGCCTTTGTCCAGCAGTGGACGTCTTTCGGCTGATATGATGATGATGAGTGCCAAAACAGCGTCGGTGGCTCAGCGGTTAAGACGCGGTCTCTCAATTTGGGAAGTCTAAGTTCGATTCCCATGTACCAACGACTTTTTGTATGTAATTTAATTATTTCTGTGCATTTATCCGACTGTTCTTAAACGGTGAATGAAACATCGTGAGGAAACCTGCATGCCTGAGAAAAAAAAATCTAAGGCAGGTGAAGTCCCCAACCCGCATTGGGCCAGCATGGCGGACTATTGCCCATACTCCCTCATATCCTACGAGGGAAGGCCTATATCCCTGCAGTAGGATCTTTACGGTCTGATGATGAGTGACAAAGGAAAAAGTAGTGCTAGTGTAGTTTATTATATTATATTCTTTATTGCACCAAAATATTACAATAACAGAGTACAAACAATAGGTCACGTACAAAGGTGGACTTATCTCTTTAAGAGATCTCTTCCAGCCAACCTAAGCATTGAAATAGGAAACTTAGTAGTAATAGAACTTAGTTTAAGAGTTTTTCAAGTTGCTGTGACCCTTATTCTCATAGGCTTTATACATATATGATTTTAATTTACAGCCCAAAAAATTGAGCATAAATAGTGCCACCGAAATATACAAGTCCCATACATAGTTCCCATACATAAACGGACAAATAAATTTTACAGGTTTCCTTAATTAAGGCACCTTTTCATTCTCTAGGAATAAAATGCTGATACTTTTGTTGTCGAGAAATGAATATGTAAATCATTTATTTTGTTTTTACAGATAGTGTCGCCTTTTATGACGCTAATGTAGTGATATTTGCTATAGCAACATCACAGTCAGAACAGTATGGAAATTTAGGAGAAATACGCCAGGTAAAATTTTTATACATTTCTTAAATTTATCTCTTATTATTATTAATGGGACACCCAATTAAACTATAGTCGACGATGCTGCCACTAACGTAAATAATTATACTATATCTCATAAACACAGCCTAGGGAAAAACATGAATGTCAAGCTGTATTTATGATTTAGATTCCAATATTTTAAAGTATTACAAATAGTTTTGTGCCGGTCAAATAACCTACAATAGTCAAAAAGATTTTCGGTGGACACCGTAATCCGCTTTAATGATTGTAGATAATCTAAGCAATACAAAACTAACACATCAAAATCTATCTAAACCAACTACATCGTGATATTCTTGGTTTTCCCTTTTAACCCTTAATTGCTCGCACCTAAAATCTTACATAGATGCTCGCGTGGGGTTCTTAGGGATCCCATTTTCAAAGTCAAAGGGAAGCCACTAGTATTCTGTAGCCAAGAATATTTATTTTTCAATATTTATGAATCAAAGATTGTCTTGGCTTAAAGCAATTTGCCTTTCTTGAAGAATTCCTTTTTTCTGTGTAGCACTATTAAAAATTTTTGTTTTTTATGTTTTAATCAAGAAAAGCAAAAAAAATTCCTGAACACATAGCGTCTATAGGACTTAAAATGATTAGGTAACCAGCGTTACACGTTACAATTCAGAAGCTGTATTTCTATTATTATTACAAAAGATACATCTGCTTTTGGCAATTGATGGAAGGGGTGTCGTAGAAGATTCGGGTCTCTCAATTTCCATATTTCCCTTCATATTTTTCACGGAAGTACTCGCACAGATCCGCTTGAACCCCAGATGCACTCTGTAGACACAACAAAGCAACCTTGGTATACACATGCATGTGAATGATGAAGTAATTAACGTTTTAGGAAGCTACTAGGCGCGTGGGGAAGATAGTTGCAAAATTGGAGCAATGACACAACTTTACATCTGCACTGGGGTTCAAATTAACCTCGCGTGAGTGATTAGGGGGTTTGTTTATGAGATGTATATTATTTGCCTGAGTGCCATCACCATTTTCATTTCATACGGCACCCAATGGAGGTTAAAAAAAATTGTACAGATTTCAGCATGCTGTAATGGCAACCTGTTCACACAATACTTCTTTCCTGATGGAGAGATTACAAATGCAGATGCTAGATTTTTTGGCTTGGAGAGAGTGCGGACTGAAAATGGAATAAGATTATTCCGTCATGGAAATGAGGTGGATAATGCCTCTCCTAAAATAGGATTGGAAAACTTTTTGGAATTCTTGAGCAGGCAAATTAATTCGGATGAAGAACCGAATAAAGTTCTTTTGGTTGCGCATGATTGTTGTAGGTATGTATATTCACTCTCTAAGTAAATATATTCCTAACTAAGAACAACTATTATTAACTTGTTTTTATTTTTTTAGGTTTGATGGCCGTGTACTTGTACAGCAAATCAATGAGTACGATTTGTCGAATAGTTTTGAAGCTCTTGTTCTGGGTTTCCTAGATACTACAGAGGTCTTCAAATCAATTTTGCCAAACCGCAATGAACAAGGTTTAGAATTACAAGCATTAGCAATAGACTATTTAGCTGAATACAATGCTCAAGAACTAGATGCTAGCGGGAGAATAGCTGTTTTAGTAAATTTAACCCAGAATTTAGGTATTAGTGAAGTTATGACGCAACATGCGCGGCATCTTCTTCACTTTATTTTATTAATGCCAGAATATAGCCAAATTTTATCATATTTTTACCAATTATGTTTTCTTGATGTTTAGAATTACCAAAATATAACTATTATTAATTTATTAATTTATTTCTTATATTTTTGTTAGATAAATTTAATTTAATTTAATCATATCCACTTGGTCTTTTATTTTATTTTAATATGCATACATAACCTTCACCTGTCCCGACCTTTATTCCAAATGGGTGGTCAGAGATATCTCAAGTAATACTATCAAGACTGCATATCTTTTGAACCAAAAGTGGAAATTAGGACTCGTTTGTCACAGCGACGTAATGTAAGTTAGCCTTTCAGTCACTGGAAATACTAAAATAAGTTGAACATTTAGAAAACCCCCGATAACTAAACAAGCTAATATCATCCAGGTACCCAAAGTAACTGTTTACGACTGAACCGATTTTCATGAAGCATGGCTAATACGAAATACCTACTTCCGGACAAAGCCTGGATACATACAGATATTTACATACATACACGTAGTTTATATATAGTCGGGTGCTAAAAATAACGATTGACATTTTTTTAAACTGCTGACGTTATAGTCTTCCCGTAAAAATAGTTAATTCTAATTTGGGTTACACCGTACTTAGCCTGTGTCCTTAATAAATGTATGGAAAACCTTTCGATCTAGTGTTCTACTCACTGTAGTACAAGTGGGAATATGTTTTCTCAATAGTCTTATTACGAAATAGTAGAACTATTATATTTTAATTATTGTATTTTATGTCGAAGAAATATTGGAATAAAAGTTAAAACCTCCGGAACCAAAGACTATTAATAAATGATAATTACTGTGTAGACTTGTAAAAAGTTCTAACTACGCTAGCTTTATTTTTGCGTATCTCATTTTATACCAGAGGGCGGAGTGTGAGTTTTGTTTCGACTATACTTTACTACCGCGTTCCCGTTTACGTGACGATATGTATGAAGAAATGTGCAGCGCCTCTAGCGGATAGTCAGCAAAACGATTTTTTTCATAGATACTTTTTGCGTAAACGCGAACGCGATGGGTAAAGTTAAAAACGAGACAAAACTCGCACTTCGCACACTGGTGATTTTTTGTTCACTGTTTAAATTTTGCATGGTTGTTCAGATCATCAAATCGAACAATTTACACTATGGAGCCTATTCTGAAATCCAGAAAAAACAGCAGTTTTTGCGCTCGATTTTGGAGTTAATCACATAGTGAAAGTTGTTCTAGTTAAGACGCTATATAGTTGTTTCCTTTTCAACGGTCATATAGAATAAGAATAGTTTATTATGAACGCCACAACACGATACAAAAACAAAGAAGTACTAAATTATAGCTAAAATAGAAATACAATTATGAAGAAGATCCCGACAATGCTGTCACGTGTTGCGGCGTGCACAAATGGGTTAGCACTCAGATCATGCTGCGACGAATCACAGCGCTGGTTTTATAGACCTTGAAATGATTCCTCTGCCCCAGTCGGAGTGCAGGCCCGAGGTTAGATTTAGAATGGAGCGAAATTCAACTGCTATAGTTGCTTGCCCTTTATAAATTAAATATGAAACTAGCCGTACATGCAAGCAAGACCATTGCATTGGAAGATCTCTTCAACATCTTGAGTTGAAGTCTACCAACCTAAACAGCGCCAATACTGCAATGAAATGACGCTGGGGGCGGCTGCGCTCCGTAATAATAACGCGATTCGCGAGCTCTAAATATAGAACAGCGAAGAAAAATATATTTCTTTATTTTTCTTTGCCAGTTAGGCGCCCCCTGGGATGTGGCGCGTGGGGCGCCCGCTCCGTTTGCCCTGTAGTAGAGCCGACCCGGAGCTTGCTTCTCTATTGTTGCCTAAAACCACATAGTCCAGTAAAAATACGCAATTTTTGTGGTGTAACTTCCTATAATTTTAAAGTACCTGTTTTTTTGTAGAAGAATAGAGTACCCATCAGTAATCAAATAAATATGTTTTCTAACAATTCTGTACCTTGCTTTAGGTATAAAACCTACAATTTTAAATTAAAATTACCGCTGTAAACTTCATAGCGTTGTAGAAGATGATAAGATCCCCTAAAACAATTTTCTAAAAAATTAATCAATGACCACTTTATATTTTCCAAAAATAGTTTATTGAGTCGTGATATTTGCCCTCTGTGAAATTTTTGATAAATGTAAAGAAGTTATTGCTCGTTTTTTTTTGAAAATAGCTACAGGAGTTGTAAGTAAGTATACCTATTCTCTGACGCAATGAAATTCACATGGGTAATTTTAATTATATAGTCTATGTTTTACTACTAAATATCTATATAAAGTAAGCTACCGATTTGTTAGATTTTTTTTTAATTTCATCACTGACCTACTATATTATCCATGTACATAAAATTATGGCCTTTAAAATTATACGAAGTTAAAAGTGTATCCTTACTGGACTAGCAACGAACCCCATTTTAATACTTAAAATTTTCTTATTTATCAGTACGAAATTTCGTACGCATAAATAATAAGCACCGACATAAAAAAATATCAATGGTAGTTCAAGATCTACCTACTTTACGATAGATGTACGGACCATGGCACATCATGTACGCTGACAGTCTCCGCAGACGCCGTTTACCGCATCCGTGGCTCAATGTAAACGTTGAAACGTTGGGTTTACGATTCGGAGGTCGCGGGTTCAATCCCCAGCGGGGTACATGTTTAAGTACTCGGTTTGGTTGGTGGTAGGGCATTTTAAAATGTCCGCCTGGCTAGTTACCACCATTCTTATCTAAATCTGCCGCCAAGCAGAAATGTTAATAGCGTTGTTATTGTGTTCCGGTTGTCAGAGATAAGATAGCCAGTCCCCCAAATGTGTTGGGGTTTCCGGGTCAGTACGCTTCGGCCTCATCTTCATTTAACATCAGGTGTGATTGAGGTAAAATACGAACCAGTCGTACATAAAAAAAAGACGACTAAAAACACGGAATTCTTAGTCATACTATTTATTCCATTTCAAACCAGACGTAAATTATAAATTCACAAGAACGAAGACGTGAGAAGTAAATCGAGTAGTAGTGCATCACAAAACATCCCAACTCACATGATTTCGAGAAAAATAAATTTGATAGTTTGAAATTTTTTATCTTTATTATGTGCTGCATTTGACTAATCGGGGGGCACGGCAGTGCCCCCGCCAAGTCGAGCGCGAAGCAAACACTGCCGTACCATCCTTTACTGGAACCATTTCGCCGCATTTTCAAGCCCCTATTTTAGAACCTCTGGATAAGACTAGAACGCAGAAATTTTCGTCATCCAGTAAGCTATAATCACATACTTAAAATCCAAAATTTCAAGTCTGTAGGTCATTTAGTTCCGAAGTTAAGCGAAAGCAAAGTTTCGCATTTATGACACTCACTCACTCATGATCATCAAAATAGAACTAGTACTTCCCATAAACTCAGAGAGCTGAAATTTGGTACAGAGTTATGGTTTAATGGCCACATAAAGGAAAAACTATAAAAACTAGGATAATCGAAGATCTGGAGTACCTGGTGACCCTGATTAGGAAACACAAGAGCCCAACCAAACTATTAGAGATCGACATATACCGCCTTTACAAAAAATATTCAACTTGGTGGGCCGCTTCATTTGATGTCAAAAATCGAAGGTCTGAAGTATCTGATGAAGAACCCTCAGCTGGTCTCAGCTGTATTAGAGATATGGTAATGCCCCCTTCTACTATTGGTACGTATATAGAAAAATCGACTGTCATTGCAAAAATCCAGCGTAGTGGGACACATCTTCTAATTTAATCTAGCCTATAGCATCCCACTGCTGGGCGCATGCTTCCCCTTCTGCTTATAATACGCATATAAATAAAATTAAAGGAAAACTCAGGATAAGAGTACACTGGCTTTTATACTTATACTTACAAGTTTACAAGAAGAAATAGTCGAACGATTAACCTTATATCTGACGAAGAACCCTCAGCTGGTCCCAGCTGTATTAGAGATATGGTAATGCTAGACTAGACTGGCTTTTATACTTATACTTACTTATACTTATTACAAGTTTACAAGAAGAAATAGTCAAACGATTAATTTTATTCTACTCGAACATTACACAAATTAAAATGTGAACATGTGAATATGCCCACGTTTCTACAAAAAGAAGTGAAATCCCACCAAAAACATTCTCTGCTTGATTATCTCTAAAAAGTAATGAAATCTATACAAAGTCGTGCCAAGTTCCTTACTGCGATTTCTTTATTATTATAGTTAATGTTGTGTGACTTGGCCGTTGAAGGGTACACAGGGGTACAAAACCAGGTGCTCCATGACACCATTGCACCAATCTGTCGCCAGAACCGCTATTAATGTTATTAATTATGTTATTAAGAATGTTCAACGGCAAACTATTAGCGAATAATCTGTGTGGCGTTTACATAACATTCTTTATACGTTAGTGGCTTTATCAAGCCTACAATTGACTGGTTATTGAATCAACGTTTTCCAAGTGGCAATTTTCCATCGTCAATGCGTAGCGGTTCTGGCGACAGATTGGTGCAATGGTGTCATGGAGCACCTGGTTTTGTACCCCTGTGTACCTTTCAACGGCCAAGTCACACAACATTAACTATAATAATAAAGAAATCGCAGTAAGGAACTTGGCACGACTTTGTATAGATTTCATTACTTTTTAGAGATAATCAAGCAGCTCCATCGAGACTTGGCTAGTTTTTACAGAATGTTTTTGGTGGGATCTTATTGAACTCTTCAAACGTAACTATATTGTTCTTGTGAATTGGTTAATAATACTTCACATTGTTTTTTTTAAACACAACGGGTAAGTACTTGACCTCAATCTCACCTGATGTTACGTGAAGATGAGGCCGAAGGTGGAAGCATACTGACCCGGAAACCCCATCTTATTTGGGAAACCGGCTATCTTATCTCTGACAACCGGAACACAACAATTCACATTGTTCTAAGAAGTTTAGGCAAAAACCGTAACAGTATCTCTTAAAACAGAAACAAACAGGTTTCGCTACAGAAATTTTGCGTGTGTTTTTCAGTAGGTATATGGTACTAGCAGAATAATCAGCGCTGTGGAATGGACCAATGTCTGTACTACAGTATATGCTGAGTCAGAGCCCTTTCAGTGCACAGTAGGTACATCGTAGGTTGCCCATCGCTGGGAAAATCTTGTTTAGTGTACGTTAGTAAATTATGATTTCATTTATTTATCCTGATTGTTAATTATATTAATTAATATTCACTCATACAACACACACTCATACACAAACACATACTCGCACACACACATACATAACAAATTCGTTTTTACGTTTTTATTTCATTCTTATTTTATAAGTAGCATAATATGAACCTATTTCACCTTCACCTTATTTGGACAAATATTTGACATTTAGTTATGGAAGAGCGGAGCCTCCTAACACAGGTATTTTATAATTAAAAGGAGACCCCCGATACCTCATTGATTGTTATATTAAGGTACTGAAATAAACATTTTTCATTTTCAATATTAATATTTGTTTATATTAACGTTAGTCAGTCAAACATTTTGTCAAGTACCTAATCGTTCGTCGAGTAAAAGTTTGTCGGAATACGGTTTCAGAGCCACCATTGGCACAGTCACGTGATAAAGTTAAAATTTTGGAACATGTCGCAGTAGAAGTCCCAACATTCCTCGTGAAAACCTCCGAAAAACGCACGGTTCTGCTTTCAAATAAGTAAAGGACTGAAATAAAAATGACAACAACCGGATCAACAGGAACAAATACGCGGGAAGCGCGATTCGTGATTCAATATTGCCTTTGCACCCTGGACTCTGTTTGGTGGAATTCGAAATAATACAACGAATATAGTTTGGCGAGTGTCATTTTGAAATTGGCAGCTGTCATGCGATTGTCATTTTAATTTTAGCTGTTCTAAGAGGGCGTAATTCATCCAGGGGCCCCTCATTGAATTTAAAATAAGATTTCTTAAATCAAAAATATTGCTGTTAAAATATATAATAAGAAAATAATCACCGTAAAAGCTATTAAGGTATTATTTATAATTAGCATTTAAGCTTCTCAAGAGCAGCAATTTTTTGACCCATTCTGTATTCAAAAAGAAATTTTAATTTGGCGACTGGACGGAATAAAGCCTCTTAAGGGAAGGTGAGGCGAAGATGGAAGCGCGCTCACCTGGAACCCCCAACTTATTTGGGGCACTGGATATCTTATTACAAACAGATGGGACGCAATAACCATGGCAGAACTAACCACCTAAGATCGAATTACCGAAGATTGAATCACGGAAGCGCAACCCAACTAAATCGCAATTATCTGAGGATAGATTCGAATTCTTATAACGTAAAAGCTTCCCAAATAAAGAAATAATAAATTTAAAATCGAACTTCAGATAATCGCAACAACGCTATGAATGCTATAAAATAAATAAAAAAATCGAAAATTCACAAAATTTATTAACAAATTGTTTATTAAAACTAACAACAAAATTCAGATGAAAGGATAGGGATTCAGCAAAGATGCTGATTTATAGTCCCCCCAGCAGAGTAGTTGCTGCCACCAAAGAATGTGATACATTTTTTTTATATCTTCATTTAAGTTTCGGGACTATTGTCTACATTTAGACATGTCAGTACCATTGTCTCCCTAGTTAGCATACATTTATTTAGCTGGACAAAGTTACGGAGGGGTACCCCGAAGTGCAACTAAATTGCAAATCAATCTCGCCGCCTCTGAGTGTGGGTCTGCTAAAAGGCTATGAATAATGCCAATATCTAAAAGATTGATTTGCAATTTGCTCACCAGAGCATCCCTTTCCCTCTGGTTCTTAACTCATTCCATCAGCAGATGTTGCACATCATCGAACGTACCACAAACATCGCAATTGGGAGAGTCCGCATTGTGATAGATAATGCAAACTTCAGAGACTACCAACACCAACTGTGGTAACCTTTTACAAAATCAGTACTGCATCGCAAATTAACATCCTCAAGGTTTTGAATAGGATTGGACTTTAAAAAATTTTAACTCCAACGGCAAAAACAAAATTAATTAATTTACTTCATGTCGAATAGGTTTGATTAAAAAATTTTTGTTAACGACTTACAATTCAGCGCCAAAAACACGTTATTTTGATTTTTTTCAAAACATCTATCTAAGGACACATACGATTAGATGAGGTAATAAAGACCTTTATATAGTGATTTCGGCACTCAAATAAAATAGAACCAACCTGCCTCTTCCTGTGGATGTCGTAAAACGCGACTAAGGGATTTTCCACCAAAAGACATCTATACATTTGCGCATTTCAACGGCGATGGGCTAACACCCTGTCACGTGTGCATTTCTGGATATATCATATGGTGAACCGTGGATGTTGTTTCAATCATTAAACTCTTAATACTTGGAACAAACCAACACTATTGTTTGGGATATCTCTGACCACCCCATTTGGGATACAGGTCATGACGTTATGTATGTATGTATGTATGTACATACAAGATACGCGCGAAACACATAACATTTCTTGACAGTCAAACTGACAGCATTATTTTTTCAAACCCACATACATTTAGGATAAACGGTTAAATTAAAATGAAACCATGTAAAAACGTAATAAGTACTCAACTTCAGCAATACAATTTTCCCTTATTTCGTTTACTTTAACTACATGACAGTAAAGTGGGTTAAACCACCACAATTCACAAATAACCTAAAAAAGGATGTTCCGAAAATAGCCCTTCAACCTGACCTGCTTAGTCAGTTTGCGATCAATAATGAAAGGTATAGCAGTGTATGTACGAGTATACCTGCGGTACAATACTATAAAGAAGAGTTCAAGTTGGCTCGTAATTATACTTCGGGTGGCGGATTCGATTCCCACTGGGTGTCAATGTTTGTATGATGAAAGTAACATTTATTCCGGAGCCATATATGTTTATATAAATATTTTAAGTTCTCCATTACCTAGTATCCATAGGACTCATTATCAAGTTTGTGACTGTATAATTTGTGTCTAAAACATTTATTATTCGTCGTTTTACTCGTATTTCCCCAGAAAAAATATCTTTCAAATTGCATGTCGTCTACCAATAATACAAGGTATATGACATATTCGTAAAGCAATGCGGTATGCCATAAATTTCTTCGTATTAATGTTTCTCAGCCAAAGAATAAATCCAGTATCGTTGGATTTTTTTATAGTTAATTGGATACGCGTTTGACAACACTCTCATCTGATTGAAAGTGACGATATGGCCAAAGATGAAGCATGCAATCTCAGTAGATACCTATTCATCCTGTTCTTGAAGATCGCAAGGTTGTACGATTCCGGAAAGTGAGTTCCATGCCTTAGCTCTTCGCATTATGAATGAAGAGTCGAACGGCTTGGTGCGAATGTTCGGTACATTAACTACAAACGGGTGGAATCCCTTCCCGCGCATTTAGCCCGAAAATGAAATGGCGATGGTGTAATAAGATCAATATCCAACACACTCACCGAAATGCATCCTGTAAAAGACTGAGAGACAGGCGGTTGTGAAGATGGTGCATGAACACAGGAATCGTGTCACAAAATGTAAGATCATAATCGCAAAAAAAAATCGTGACTACAAATAAACGATACTCGGATCTTTTTCCTTTACTTGTGCCACAAAACCTTATTTCATGATCCTAGGTCAACTGAAAGTAGTAGTATAGTTTTAGATATTTTGCGTGTCAAAATATGCGGCATAAATGGCCGTCTACCCCAGGACGGTGGGTAATACATTTGTTACCCCTGTACCCTAAACGGATTGATCGTTTTTGAAGTGCAAGTTGTCGTTAAATTCGTCTTGATCAATGTGGGGACCAGAAGGAGCAGTAAATGAAATGCACAACTTGGTGACATGCGTATACTGACATCAAAATGATTCGTGCAATTACTTATATACTAGTTACATAATGTAGGGAAGAGGTGCGTCATACATAATACAACACCGCCAACAAATTCAAGATGGCACCCGCTATAGTACAAGTACTAAATAAAGTCGGGTTTTTAGTTTTTAAATACTTCAATTGTTATTTAATTGCATTGACTTAGTAGTTTCATTTTAACAGCTCCAATGGGACCGTAGATGTAATAGATGTAATTATTTGTTATTAATTTCAACTTGATTCCTGCTCGCGTTCATGAGAACAATAGTCTTACATACAGATGGATAACGAAGTGATTCTATAAGAGTTTTTTTCTTTTCGGGTGTGGAACCCTAAAAGATGGTAGGACTTTACGGGAACACTACCATTATACCTCTAACAGTCCTAACATCAAAGCAAGTGTAATGAAAACAAAAGCAAAAACATATCGCTTAATACCTTCATATATGCCACCGTAAACCATTAGAATGCAGTAACATCATTCACACCAGCAGCTCAGATCTCTAAATATTGGGCAGTGCAAAGCTCATCTGTTCTGTGCTATTACTAGTACTGCAATCTTTACCAGTAACAAAATTCAGATATTTTCCTGTCTTTCTCATTATTTTTAACCTCCGACGAAAAACGACGTGTGTTTAAGTTCGACGGCAATGCGTGGTCCGATTTGAGTGCGATTATTTTTAAATTAATACTAGCTTTCCACCCGCGGCTTCGCCTGCATGGAATAGTTTTATCGCCGATATGTTTAATTTGGTTATCCCGCGGGAACTACTCACTTTATCGGGATAAAAGTATCCTATGTCTTAACCAAGGGTATATTCTACCTATATATCAAATTTCACCCAAATCCGTTCAGCCGTTTCGATTGAGCAACAAACAAACATCCAAACTTTCGCATTTATAATATTAGATTAATTAAGTTCTTAGCCATGTTTGATGAAAATCAAATACCTAATTCGTTTCGAAAATATTTAGCTTTACATTTTTTTTGTATATTTCGATGACATCATTAGTCTTTCGAGGGTTTTCTAAATTTATGTTTTTTGTTTCTTAACACTTTCGCGGACATTGAACGTTGAACGTTATAACAATAAAACTTCTATTGTGTCTGGTTCACTGTCCATGAAAGTGTTAAGAATAATCGCTGCAATAGTTTTTTAGCCATATTTAACGGAAATGGTTAAGTCGTTTCCAAGATATTTAGCTTTGAGCACAGTTGATTTGGTCATTCAGGATAATATAATCATTTGTTTCCTTGGGGGTTTTCAAAATTTTCAGTTTATAGTTATATTTGCACTATTTCCTTATTGGCATTATACAAAGTTACTTTCTTAATATCATCCTTTCAGGATGTGTCTGAAACTTTTCCTTGTAAAGACTTCAGAAGCGATAGGCCATCAATTAAGATATACCTAAATGATATCACTTGACCATCGATAATAACACTTCACAATATAACAATAATGACCTCTTTATTCAAGTAGCTGAAGGTCTACGCTAAATAAACGCTTTGTTATAGTTCTCCATCAATAATATGATTTTTTTTTTATGAAAGTGAACTATACGCATGTGCAAAGGAAATCGAGATTTATATTGCATGAAGTCAAGTTACTGCTTCATAAATTACCTATAGCCATACTTAATGTTTTGTTGTTCACGTGACCTACTTATACAGGCCATGTATTATTCACCAAATCGCCGCCTGGCCTAGACAGCGCTGTATTATTAGTCTGAGGCATGACTGGGGCGTACCGATAACAGCCCCGGGGCGCACGCCCCGACTTTAGCAGGCTGAATGAACGGTGCGCCGAGTTAATTTGCACTAATATGCATACAACTGAACTAGTGAATAATTTAGGTACTGACGCAGACGTGTGACATTAAAATTAAGGAGTTGTGAATGGTGTGGGTTAGCCGCTGATATTTGATCTTTACTATATGTGCGGAATCTTCGTTGTCTTTAAATACATCGTTAATATCTCAATAGACTGCGTAACGGGGTCGGTAGATGCCGAGAGAACATGTCCAAGTGGGGCTGCGCAAAAGATTGTGATTGTGAAAGGGTGATTGTGCGGCAGCGATACATCATAAACTATGGGGCATCTTCTATGCTGCCCTGCGTGTCCCGACACTACAGGACCTCTATGATGCTACCGACAATGGTGTACGTGTGGCCACATTCTGGTCCTCAAAAATTTGATATTTTTTCCATCGACACGCTAAGAAGAAGAATACATTGTTTATATTGATTTCACTACTGCGAAGCAGAAGGAGCGTACTGTGTTCTACGTACCTGTATGTATGTTAATATGAGATGTCGTTACATTCGTACAAGTCCCGGGAGTGTCATAGGGTATAAACATCATGATAAATCAAATGTGACAGACTCTAACAGCCACTAATTCCAGCATCCCATCGAAATGGGTGTCAAACGATAAGTCTCAACGAAAGAAATTGAAAAGGTTTTTTGGCGGGCGTGTTACATTTTTGTTTTTATTCTTGAAATTTGTTCATTCTGAGTTTTGAAGTTTAATAACGGCATAATATTGTACGGCAAAAGTCTGTGTACAAGTAAAGGGAAGTGTAAATTAAAGTGCGTAATGAAGCTTTCGGGTTCCAACAAGAAGCTGCTAAAATCTTCCGTAACGCATTCTGTCACATTACTGAAGAATCAACGCTGTGTGGGCTCAGATCTCTTTGCCTGCCAACATTGTTGGAGAAAACAAAACGAAAATTCAATAGAGGTAACAATGTGTTCAAAAAAATAAAAATATCTTAATAAAAACTTAACAAAAATATTAGAATAACTCGACTACGTTTATAAATACCTACTTACCTATAAAAAAATCAAAAGCAAGACGACCGGATCCGACTCCGGTCACAATTTACGGCAATACGCCAATCACAAATTGATCGAAGCGCACGCAGCAGTCAAGTTCTCGCAAAAACAATATAACGTACGAGGGGCCGCATAGAGGCCTCCGATTCTTTTTTTTTATGCACGACGGGTTCGTACTTGACCTCAATCACCCTGATGTTAAGTTAAGATGAGGTCGAAGGTGGAAGCGTACTGACCCGGACACCCCAACCACATTTGGGGGACTGTGTACTATCTTATCTCCGACAACCGGAACACAACAATGCTATTAACCTGCTGCTTGGCGGCAGATTTAATCCGGTCTAAATCGTAAAATTGTGTTTGATTTTTATTATTATATAATATAACCGCAGTCATCATCATCATCATATCAGCCTCAAGGCGTCCACTGCTGAACATAGACCTCTCCCATAGTTTAGAAGCGGCCTGCAACCAGCAACTACCCGTGACCTTCATCAGGTCCTCTGTCTACCTATAACTTCACTTAACTTCAGGTGTGATTGACGTTAAAACAAAAAATCATACTGTAATACAATTTGGTTTACTGTTATCTTACCTGTCCCTTCAATTAGTTTTTAATGTCAAAGTAGGCAGGTAGGTAAAAACTAATTCCTGCTCATTTAATCATAAATATTCAAAAAAACGCACTCAAGTCGGACCACGCTTTAGCTACTTAGATAGGATGTCTAGATACAGAGGTTATTGTCGTGAGTATGCTAGATATTTATTTGGCCATAAGCTCTTAGAGATTCCTTCCAAAATTTCTATATAGGTACTCTTAATATGTCTCAAGGCGAAGCATTCATCAATCAAACGAAGTACGGTTGCTTCACATGTTTTCACTTATCTACCGACAGTAATGATTCTGGGTCGCATTAGTTACTTATACTATAAAGGTAAATAAAGTATCTATTTCATATTTCCAATTTTTTTCTTTTTCCCGTCTTTTTGCCTGTGACTATTACAAATGAATTTTGATGAACTTGAAATTATTTGTGTGCTATATGGTTTCACCACTTAAAAACAATAAAACCAACCCATTTCTTCCCCTGGGCATCGTAAAAGGCGACTAAGGGACTATCCACCAAAAAACCTAGAGATTTGCACTTTTCAACAGCGATGGACTCACCCCCTATCACGTGTGCCTATTCTGTATATTTCGAAAGATGAAACGTGGACGTTGTTTCAAGCATTAAACTATTAATGTTTGGAACATCCAAATTCTTGGGATATCCCGAACCATCCCTTAGGATATAAGTCGTGACGTTATGTGTGTATGTATGAAATTCTTTGTAAAGAAATAATATTGCTTCATATGCCCTTATCGGCAAAATACTAATACTAGAAACCGAAATGTTCACTTCTCTAATTGCTGTCAGTTTTATACTAAAACAAATAAATGGTACGTTTATTGACAAAGTTCAGAAAGACATAAATGTTTAGAACGAACGCTCGACGAGAGAAGCAAAAGTAATTATGTCTAAAGAGGGATAGTTACACAATACTGCAATATTAAGAGCATAACAACCAACACACCATCAACATATTCTAACCTCTATTACTCTAGTACATTAAGTTTAAAACTGTAAAGTTAATACCAAGCATTATGGTAGAAATACGTGAGTTTAGTTGTAGATATTAGTTTAACAACATAACATTTGCGTGTTCGAATGAAGTTTACATAGCTCGAGCATATGGAGTTAATTCAGAAGCCGGTAAGTTAATGTTGAACTGATGTGTTTATTAACTTTCAACGTAACAGGATGAACTAATGTTACACACTCTGCGCTGGTTTCTCCCAAAGTCCCTTGTAGCTTTGCTCTTAAGACATGCAACACATAAATATCTATAAAATATAATTAACGTTACCGCATAAAGTTTGACCGCGATTACAAAACTACCCAATTAACTTAAAAATCATAAATGGCATAATGTTGAATGTTAGCTATCCTATGGAGGAAGGACTGAAAGCCAAGGAAAATCACTATTCAGGATTTTATTCTCAAGAAGCAGAAGCGATATATGAAAAGATAGAAGACATATAAAAATCCTATAAACATGACAAACGATAGCGGACCAAGCTATATGATAGGTATTTATGTATAGGCTGTTTTCTGAATGTGTAGGCATTATCGTTTGAAACTTCGATTTCAAGGAGCATCTCAAAATAATTTTAAACCTAAGGCACATGTAAAGTGAATTCGCGAAAAATACAGATTGGTAGAAATGCTGCATTAGCAATTCTTCTTGGAGGAATTCATTTTCCAAATTTCCTGCAGATTCTTAACTGATTTTTGTGAATGGTAAAAGTCACTAAATTCTTTCTTTATGAACTCTGATTCTGACTTTATGAATTTAACCAAACAAAGAAAATATTAATATTCAGTTCAGATTATTTAGTTAATACTGTTTCTCATCACATATAGGACTTATTAATGTTTTTCATACCTTTAAGATAACACTGTTGAATTCAATATGCAGAACTTTCAGATGTACTTAACAATTAGAAAATTATTTGTGCTAACCCTCTTAATTACTCGTCTTGAATTCCGTGATGTTAGCGATAAGGCCGCGTAATTTGTAGTTTCTATAAGATATTGAAATGTATCTTCCTTATTTAAACAATAAAGCTTATTTGTTTGATTGATTCATTGCTTAATAGTATTATAATTATATAAGAGAACTCCTTTGAGTATAGAGTTCAAGCACAAGTTTGTTCGAGCTAAGCCAATTCAGTCCATATTTCCCACGGCAGCCTTCGTGCAGCCATCCATAATTCTTGATAGAATTCTACAATTCGATAAGAACGGTTGGACCCCACGGACACATAGCGAACGGTCGCCCCAATTCAATACGATGTTTCTTTGATGATTGCTGGAACAGACAACGAAATGAATTTTGAAATAAATAAGATACTGGATGCCCTGGTGACAGAGGATCATCATCTAGATGGTTCTGATTCTGACCTAAAGGATTAAATAGAATTTTAGTGACAAATTGCCTCTAATTTTTAACCGACTTCAAAAAGGAGCAGGTTCTCAATTCAGCGGTCTGTTTTTTTTCTTTTTTTTTCAAATTCAGTTGTTCGGGAAAATTGAACCCAAATCTCCGTACAACATTTGATATCCTCCCCTAATAAAGCATAGATGTTTTTTCAATTATAATTGATTTATAGCATTACTATACATATTACAGTGATCTTGTAAAAGTTTACAAGGTTGAATAAGGTGTGTAATAGGTACTACAAGGACAAAGTGGCCACTTCATGAATATACATACATTAAATATTAGTTATTGCGTCATCATTTAATCTAACTAATATTATAAATGCGAAAGTTTGGATGTTTGTTAGTTGCTCAACGGATAACCGGATTTGGATAAAATTTGGTATTTAGGTAGAATATACCCTGGATTAATACATAGGATATTTTTATCCCTATAAACTATAAAGTGAATGGATCCCGTGGGATAAGCAAATTAAACACATCAGCGATAAAGTTATTCCACGCAGGAGATGCCGCGGGCGGAAAGCTAGTAATTAATACACAAGTCTTACTTCAACTAACTTTCTGGAAAATAAAGTTGTTTACTTTTATAACCTGGCAAAGTAATAGTTATAAATTTTCAAACGATTTGAATGACTCTATTCTCAAATGGATGTACAGTCGACAGCACGACAACTGTAACACTACCACTGTAGGTGTTACAGGTCCTCGTGAGGCTACGTTTACTATAAGGTGAATATATTTTTATTAATTAACACAGTAAGTCATAGTCCCAATTTGGGAGGTCCGGGTCATGGACCAATGAGTGTTAAAGTTAATTTAATTACTTATATGCATTTATCCGACTGCTCTTAAATGGTGAAGGAAAATTGCATGCCTGACAAATAAAAATTCAAAGGCATGTGAAGTCCCCAACCCGCATTGGGCCACCGTGGTGGACTATGGCCCACACTCCCTCATTATACGAGGCCTATATCCCCGCAGCATGTTTACGGGCTGATAATGAAGTCGAGAGCGTCAGAACGTACGCTCCACGGTGACGTAAATACCAGGTACGTAGTTCACCTGCGATTCTCTGTACCTATCTCTTACACACGCTTAGCTCTTAGCATCGCTAGCGGGATCTAACGACTAACTCCAGAATGTTTACATGTAGGTTCTTATAGCTCTATTGAAGGAAGTGTATGCATGCATATTATTTCTATTGGCAACATAAGCTAAATGCTCGTAATAAGCTAATATATTTAAGTGAATCTCACTACCGTATCTGCCACTCACAACTACTCAATAAAGTCAGGGCAGACATATTCCTAAACTCTGAAGTAAGAAGATCCATTAGTAGATGCGAGATTTTGTTTGTACCTACTTAGAGATAGATAAGTAGTAAGTAATAAGTAATCTGCTAAAGTATCTAATACACTAACTGCTATATTAGGTATATATTAGATTAGATATTACTGCGGTCTCGGCGACGCTATCAAAACAAAGAAATTGTAGTGAAAAAAGTTATTTAGTACTAATTAATTTTTACGATAATTAGGGTAAAGATGCCTATTATGAGATAGGCTCCTAATATGAGACTGCATGGTTTTGGCCAAATTAATCACTGTATCCATTTGGCGCTGTTGTCATCCGAAGTGCCATAGGAACAGCTCCACACGTCTATCAGTGCATGTAGAGGCGTTGTTAGGTCGTGGGTGTACCACATTTTATGAAAACAAAAAACTAATTCTTTAATATTTCGGTGTAATTATTGTTTGTAACAATTTTCATAGTTTATGGTGATCTTCTTTACTATTATTTGATTACTTAACTTACAATAATAATTGTCAATGAAACTCATTCTAATAAGTAGTGTTTTTCTTTTTCATTAATTATTTAAACCTATAAATCCAATAGAACTTAATTTGACATACTATCTCATATTAGCGACCCCTAGTATCTCGTAATAGGAGACCTTTTGCCTTGGATACAACTTCTGACTTTTTGATTTTGATCAAAATAACTAAAAATATATTCTACTTAGGATTAAAAAGCGACTATATCGTCAAACTATATTATATTGTCTATCTAAAATGGTTGTATATGAATCTTCAATTGCGATAATAATTTTTTATATTCAAAAATAGAAATTTATCTCATATTCGACATCTTCACCCATAATAGGTATATATTTTTTTTTTATAAACATTTTTATTATTATTGTTTTTATGAAGCTTTGTTGTCTTTGGTAGTCAGAAACTGTGTTACAGACGACAATGTCTTCCCCGTTAACAGGATTTGGAGGCTCCATTGTTTGAGTTAAAAGATTCTGCTCTTCTATAGCAAAATATTCCAAAGGTATACAAGTTAATAGTAGATAGGTGTGGTGTAGTGTTCCTCTAATGATTGACTAAATCTCACCTGTTGGAAAATCATGATATGGTCGAAGATGAAGCACGTGATCTCAGTAGATACCTATTCACCCTTGTTCTGAAGCTCCCAAGATTGTAGAATTCCGAAAAGACCAGAATTGTCTTGGCTGCTTGCATTATGAATAAAGAGTTGAACAGCTTAGTGCGAGTAAGAATCTTTTTGAAGTCGGTTATTATAAAACAGAAAATTATAAGCTATTTCTAGAAGTTATCTCATAAGGCAAAGTTCAAATGTAAATCCTCATATTCGGTCTGTTTCTAGTATTGCAAGTCGGCGCTCTGTAACAATAAGGCAGGCGAGTCCAATGTTTCCACTGAAGCGGTGTACTAATTGGAAAAGTTGGAATGGGACGCAAAAACTTCAACAATACTAGTTAGTGGGCAATTCACGGAGTAGGCTTAGTTTCTTCCTGATAATAATTTAATGAATGTAACACAATGATCGACAACAAATAAATAATAGGACCGCCAAACATTAGCAAAATAAACGACTTCAGTAAGAATCCATTCTCAGATACTAACCAAATTTATATGGGACCTCACTAGTTAATAATTATCAAAATCAGTTAACAAATTACAAAAATATGGATGAACAGAATTAAAACAAATACAGACAGACGAAAATAACACCTCCTCCTTTTTTAAAGTCGGTTTAAAACCGGCAATAGTGAAAGTGTTAAGTGTTTTTTTCGTAACGTATGAACAAGCTGTACACAAAGTATAACATCGTACATATTTTTGAATTCCCAAGACTTTATCCCTACTAACTAGTGTATAGTCCAACGAGGAGGTAGGTTTTTTTGTCTGTCTGTATCGTAGCGTCAAAACCTATTTCAAGGCTCTTTTTAAACCTCCCTCCCCCTACGAAAAACCACGAGCGTTTTGTTATGTCACAATAGAGAAAAGAACAGTACTTTTACTTCTTTTCTGTACATTCACACGCCGTTGTATCTCTTTGTGTGTGTGTCCAGTCTATGTCCGGGTATATCTCTATAATGCATGGTCTGATTTGAATCCGGTATTTCTTATAAAAATAATTAAGAATAAGAATAATTTCTTTTTAACCACAGGTAAATTGGGTGTATTGTGTATGTGTGTGTGTGTGTGTGTGTGTGTGTGTGTGTGTGTGTGTGTGTGTGTGTGTGTATGCGTGTGTGTGTATGTGTGTGTGTGTGTATGTGTGTGTGTGTGTATGTGTGTGTGTGTGTGTATGTGTGTGTGTGTCTGCGTGCGTGCGTGCGTGAGCCGAACTTACTATTAGCCCATAATTTTTACTTCTTATAACCCAATAACAGATATTATTCATTTGTAATATCGGTAGGTCGGCGCTACTAATCAAGACAAGAGTTGATATCAATAGATTAACATTAACATTTTTCCTAGTTTTAAAATTAGCTGACATGTGTTTTAACACTGTTGGTGCACTGCCTCCTCTCATACTCCACCACACGCGCCCCATGACAGTCAGTGTTTTTAAACCGCCTTTTTAGGGCCACCGACTTGGCTTAACGACTGCCTCCGAGGCATGAAAACAGTCATTAGGACTGACTGCGTCAGACATTGCTTAACTTCGCTAACCGAAAAAGAATAGCGAATGTGCCACGAGTGCTGTGTATAACCTGAATGATATTAATATGTTTAGTTCCTCGGATTTTCTAGATTTTCAATTTACGTATTTTCTATTCAAAAGCAGTATTTTCCGAATGTTTGGTGTTCGGTTTGGTTGGTGTTAGGATACTTTTATTGTCCGCCTCGCCAAGCTCTTGTCTCAGCCTGCCGCCAAGCAGCAATATTTAAAGCATTGTTGTGATCTGACCGTGTAAGATAGCGCTTCCACCTTTTGGCTCAACTGTCATTGAAGTTGAGAGCCCGTTTACCCATTGTGGATATAGGATTTTGGGCTAGGCCAATTTAAAAACCCCGCCAAACCGCCATTGCACCGACGTCCACAGTGAAGTTAGACAGGGTCTTGTTGTTAACTTCACATCGTTCGACGGTCTGTCACCGCATCGGTGTCGTCGGTGTCGTCTGTCTGTCTTCACCTCTCGAACTCCTCGTACATGGCGGTAGCATCTCAAGCTTGTGCACCTAATCAAACTGGCGGGTGAGTGGTAGAACAATTGGCCATTTAACCTACCTGTATAGTTTTCCTCTCTGTCAGATTCTATAGCGGCATTATTACGTCGAGACAAATAATTTTCGACCAATCAATGGCCGCTTCCCAATAAGGCTTTGAGCAAATTTGTACAGGCACAAACCAACATGGGTCTATTGACAAAACCTACGGTCGGATAATTTTAGCTTTTCCCGTGATACGTATTTATTTTCATTATTTACAAGTATTCTACGTCGCTTTAACACAGATGTAGATAGATAGATAGATAAACATTTATTTTCATCCATGTACACACACATAACTAATTTTACATAAGAAAAATACAACTAAAATAATAAAACACAAGTACATAAACAACAAATATTTTGTGTTTGCCGCAATATACAAAAAGGCTACAGCTCAGTGTAGGTATGGCTTTCGAAACTAAACACGTTAGGCACGAAAGCGACACGAAAAAATAATATCGATGGCAGAGTGCAAATTCCCAAAGGTGGTGCATCCGCATTAACAAAGTCAAAAATGGCTTTTAAAAATTAATGAACGTTTTCTGGAACTAAAGCTTCAATATAATAAAATAATGGTATTATTTGTATACATAGGTGATGCTGTAAAAATCTATGAATGAAATGAATTTAGCCCCTAGCGAGTTACATAGCAGGATATATCCTACACAACATAAAGTCATGTCCCATATTAGGTGTAAATGGTCGCTATGTTAATTGCTTTTGTTTTGTAATATAAAATGTAATATTATTGTAAAGATGAAAACCAATTGAAAAGATGTGTTGTTGCGGAGTTTCTTGTCGCTTCTTCTCCCTAACCATAACACCTTGTCAAGCGAAGTATTTTAAACAAAATAACATGTTTTTATATCCTACATTGAATAAAATATTTTTGATTTTGAATGCTATAGTAATTTCCAATTCAATACTCCACACTGTATTGCTAAAATACGTTTTTTTTAACTCTCGACTGTAAATTAAGCATTATGAACGATCGATTGGTGTAATGGATTGTGACGCTGTCTGTGAAACCACGGTTGCGGGTTTGAATCCCGCAAGCGGGAAATGTTTGTGTTATGAATACGTTACACTTATTTCCGAATCATGGATACATATTTACATGGATATATACATATTTATGTATGTTTATACTTTTTTTTTATGATTGATTGGATTCACGTTTGACCACAATCTCACCTGACGATGTGGTCGAAGATGAAGCACGAGATGCCAATAAATGCCCATTCACTCTGCTCTTGAAGATCCCAAGGTTGTAGGATTCAGGAAAGACTGACGCCGGAAGGGAGTTCCGTTCGGATGATGAATGAAGAATCAAACTTCTTAGTGCGAATGTTCTATCTATCTACTAGAATACTGTATCTAATACCCATGGTACAAGCTTTGCTTAGTTTGGGACTAGAGGATGGTGTAAGTGTCCGCAATATTAAAAAAAACAATTATTGTTTAAAGCCTGTATCGAATCCGGAAGAGCAAAAGAAACCCAACCTAATACGTCTCTTCCCGTGGGTGTGGTTACAAGACGACTAAGGGACCAGCCCGTAAATTATATAACTTCTTTATTAATTATATATCACTGTGTAAATTTTTAAGCTGTGTACAATAAAGAATTTTTTCTTTCTTTCTTCTTTTATAGCGTCATCAATAACGTTTACCAATAAGAAACTGTCAAATTCCCGTGCGACCGATGGGTCAACCAATTACACGCAGGAACGTAACCGATGATGATAACGATGACATAATAGAACCCCAGAAATTAACATCATACTAGCTATAATGACGGGCAGCAACGTCATTAGTTTGAACTTTTAAAGCCCTTATAATCTGCGATCGCCAACCCAACCCGCTTGCCTAGCATGGCGATTACCTTTAATTAATAGGCAGCATTAGCTTGCTCTGGGAGAGTTGGACTGCTTTGTGTTGTTACCTATCATAATCTAGGTACTAAAAGGAGATTGATACCCACATTGTCCGTTTAGTAAATGGGAACAAAATTAATAATTTCAAAATGCATTAATTTTAGAATAAAACAATCGGTTATTAAAAATAAAACACTAATGCCGCTAGGTATACTATAAAACTGCATATAGTTTGTATCACATTATGTACCTAGCGACATCTGCGATAGGGAAAAAGTAATAATTTTAACTAAATAATTACTTAAAAGTACAATTTTACAAATAAGTGACATCTATCGCAAGATATTGTTTGCAACAGACAGTGTGGGTCTGTAGCGACATCTATCGGCAGTTATAATAACTAAAATAGAAGAATGGGCTATTCAAAGCGACATCTTTCCAAGATTAAAATAACTAATTTAAGTAGCGCCATGCCGCTATAGGTTTATGCTGATATCGTCTTATGTGGATAGATGGCGCTTATCTAAATTAATGTGTATCTGAAGTTTTGAGATGGAAAATAATAAATAGCGCGTCTATACAGGCTTTTGTCGTAGCAGGCAACGTATTAATTATGGTGTCTGGTTTATTCAAGGGATTCAAATATGTAGTATTTAAATACCTCTATAGTATAAATCTAAGTCATTCCCTTCAGTTGTACACAATGATTGCCTTTTGCTGCACAATATTCTGCCTATATTAAGCAGTAAAACTCCGAATATACAATTAGCTTACTCGAGGCGTTAGTCGCATTCACTTTTCGTTTACGATTAGCGAAGTTAAGCGCGGTCAATCTTTAGATGGGTGACCACTAGCGGTATTTTAATACGAATGTTTCCGTGCTTCGTGCAGTCGTTAAGCTTAGTTGGTGGCCTATACAGGCGGCTTAGAAACACCTCTGATGGACACAGTCTGACAAAAATCCACCAATCCCACTGGGCCCGCGTGGTGGATTATGGCCCGTACCTACCCTCTCCCAGTGAGAGGAAGCTGTGCCCCAACAGTATGGACGTGTAACACTGTTGATTATGATGTATAAATTGTATAAAATATAATTGATAACGCAACATCACTCGCTTGAATTCTCGCTTTTAACCGCCTGCGTTTAACCATCTCCGTAGCTCAATGTGTGGCGGTGTACCCCGCTGGGGATTAAATCCGCAACCTTTAAACCACTAAAGATGTGTTTAGTATTCGGTTTGGTTGGTGGTAGGGCATTTTAAATGTCCGCCACGCTAGGTACCACCGTCTCATCTAAGGCTGCCGCCAAACAGCAACGTTAATAGCATTGTTGTGTTCCGGTTGTCAGAGATAAAATTATCAGTCCCCCAAATAAGATGCGGTTTCCTGGTCAGTATACTTCCACCTTCGGCCTCATCTTCACTTAACATTAGGTGTGATCGTTATATTACACAAATTCCTTGTAAAAATAGAAGTAAAATAATCTGTCACTGTCGTAGTTATATCCAGCAATGGACTTATATAAGCTGATGTTGGTGTTGTCATGGGAATGGGAAAGCAGAAATGAAAAGAAAAATATTTTGTTACGGAATTTATTCATCATCAAATTTCAAACTACACCTTCAAAATTACAATTGATTATAACTACGGATAAGCTATAATTTTTACCTATATATCCAACGCGGACCTAAGCCGTTTTTTGAAAAAATTTTGACACATTTTCCAAACTTCCAATATAAGGAATTCTTCCATTACTCTTACCCTACCATCCATTATGCGTGTACTACAAATTCTTTTAGGATGTCTCGTATCAAAACGGATTAAGCACGAAAAACTAGAGTCAAAACTTTAAGCAAACAGATTTTCGTGAATCTTTCTTTCATCTGGTTACTGTAATCCGTTTTTATACAATATTTCAGATACGAAGTCAAGGGAATATCACCAAAATTGCGTATCAATGTCCTCTATGAGAAATCAACGACTCAAAATCTGGATTTTGTTCCCTTCGTACCCTGTGACTCCATATCTGGAATAGTTCCTTGCTTAATAATAAAACTGTATATTATATTACTATTTTAAAATTAGTTGCACGCTTGCGTAAGCTGCTTTTGCGGTGGTTTAGTAAAGTACGTAGTGTGTCCCAAAAGAAGCGATAAAAAGCCTATTCACCTTTAGTAAAACAAAATATAAATAAGATTAGCAAAATATTAAATCTTTTATTGGATCTTAAATACATAGTGATTGTGATGAACTCAATTTCCAAGGAATATTATATTTGAGGATTATATCTACCTATTTGCTGCCACCACTGGAAGACTGCGGTCAACCGAGCGTAATTTTGTGAGTTTTCAGCTGTTTGTGGTGCAACTCAATTTGAGCCCTTCACAAAAAAAAATCACAAAACTTACGCTCACCTAGCCGCAGCCCAACAGAACCATTATTTAAGCCGGCCCTAAGTAACTAAACTACTACAGACAGGGTATGCTCTGTGTCGATACACACACGATATTGGCGACGACGTACTCTGCAATCCTATACATTAAAGGTAAATTTTATTTTATTTGATACTTTGACACCACAAACACCTACATATGCAATTCTTATTACTACTAGTGCCTTTTTATTCTTGTTGAATTTTTATGAGTTGCTAAAAGATGAAGATAATGCAATTGCGAGAGCCGTCGGTATAGCTCTCCTTTTTGTGAAGGCTTGCTGTATTATAGCTGTTATAGGCTTCTAATTAAATAAGGGACGGCCTTCGCATACCTCTAATGGTTAATAATCGCCTTAGTTATCATCAACAATGACATCAAGTATTTTAAAACAAATTATCTTGTCGAGTTCATATTGGTTGCAATCAATTTTGACTCCGCTTTTTATCGTTTCAATTGTGAGCATAATTACATCAAAATATCTCACATACATCAAAATTCGCTCGTTCCCATACACAGCTACCTAAAGTTTAATTACTACTCTAGTGAATCTAAAACATTATAACAAAATTAAATCTGTTAAAACGTAATTTTTAAGTCTCAAATAACGTATATTACTTTCAAAATCAGGTACAAATTATAATATAAAATTAAGTCTAAGGTAACTGAACAATCCAGAGGAAGAATACGTGAGATCGCGTTGTAACCAACATTTAGTATAAGTCTGGATGTTCGGATCTGAGTCACAATAAATACAAGAACTTATATGATACTTACACAACATTTTTTTGGCTTTTATCAAAACTGAAAATCACAGAAAATCTGTAAGAACATAATGCTACCATATTCAAGAATTAATTAAAACACATGGTTTTGAGCTCTCTTACGTATCGTTGTATGAAAAAACCAAGTGTGTTTATGAATTGGAAATCTATGTCTGCACTTCCATAGGGCCCCATATTTATTCATCATCCCGTAAATCTACTTATTTCTAGGTTTATAACAAAAAATATAAATAAGTCCTTGTGTAAATTACTTAACATGTGCAATCTTCTTCTATGATCTTAACACATTATGTGCCATTATTATAATATTGGGGTTGCCTTAAACGCTATCAAAGGTTAAAAAGAATTTTATACTTGTCATTACTTTAGCTTCGTATCAAATTAAAAAGTCATATCAAAATCACGGATTTATTATTTAGCAGTACGTGTGTACAATTTTTAAAATCCTCTCAGAGTGTTCTTTAAGAAATACGATCTTATTTTACACTAGTATTATAGTTTCAGCTACTTCTCAGCTAAACTAAAACAATTAATAGTTTGCCGGTACTTGCTGGGAAACCAAGAAAATGTCTGATAGTTCATGTACAAGTTTGTACGAAAATCGATACAATTTTCGTGACTGCCCAGCCTATTGGATGAGTCACAATGGTATTAATAGCGTTTTCCACCAAACACAACCTTGCAATGAAGGCTTTAAGGTTCACTATCTACGCGGCTTTCCACATTCTATACACCTACTGTTTGCTATATAAATACATCGCCATTTGCAATTTAATATGTTTTGACCTTGTTGAATATCAATGTAAAAGGTAGATACATAAGCACATCTTGCTTCAGTAAAGGTGGAATTTTTTCACAATGACTCACCATACTAATATTTGTTAAAATGTATGACGATAAAATCTACACATTATAGTTCAGTATTTATAACGAAACATCTTATAGCATCGTTCACTTGATTAGGCCGTGTTATTATATAAAGTTACACATACAGAACACCCACAATAATGAAGATATTACGTAGGTAGTCGACATGATTCATAATCTAACCGCCGGTTTCAATACCGACTTCAAAACAAAATCTTATCAGTTTTATTTTACAGCTATCATCATTTGCGTAAATCAATTGGAACAGAAATGATTAGAGAGACCTATCTTACACAACGGACTATGACATATTGATCCTGCGATAAGTTATTGTATGAGTAATACCAACCATTACACAAATATAAGTACCTATTTCGATTTATACGACACTGTTAATAATAATGAAATATAAATAGCTATTGATTACATGCGAATAAATATAAACACGAATGCAGGTTGCTGCGGTGATATGGGACTAGCATAAACATACTGCACTACTATTGTGCAAATGTAGGTACTCTGAGCATTAGTAATAAAGATTTACAACAAGCCCATTGCTTAGCAAAATTATTGCCAAGCGAAACCTAACTCTTTGGTAATATTCACTGGGACTAAGCTAAATACATCAAATAACTCCTGCTATGCCGTTACGCTCACACCGGCAATCAAAACGAGAAGGACATGAAACATCATTCTCTCCTTAAAGTTCTGATTGCTGCCTTCTTATATACATCCTCCAAGAACGACGAACCAACCAACTGTACTTCAGACAGATGCGTTGGAGCTCGCAAGTGATTACTCCCATGTTTCCATCATGGTATGTTCAGAGCAAATCAGCTTGCAGAGGTGTGGACAGTGCCATGTGCTCGGCTCCCCGGACCGGAAGTCTTTGGGCTGTGACATAATGCCGCATCAGGGCTGGTACAGTAGGAAAAGCTGTCACAGCACCTCCCAAAGTGTAGCCCTCAGTTCCCCGACAAATACGCATGTGCATGAAACCGCGGATGGATCTGAGGACAAATTATTATGTGCATTAGTAAAATGTGTACTTGGTATAAGAACATATAGGTAGTATCTCCAGTTTAAATATTGAATGTATCAATAGTTACATATAAAACTCACTTTAAACTAAGAGAGTAGTCATGTTTCGCAGACTCGCTATTTCGAACCAAAAATGCTCCTTCATTCGCTTCCCTGAGCAGCCCCTCAGCTTCTACGCGTGTCAGGGTTCCATGATACCACCTGAAATCGAAGAAAAATATCATAAATTTGAAGGTCAAACTGTTGGGTGTAAAGGGTAAATAATAACAGAAGATTTTTCGTGTTCCGTAACAAAATTGACAAAGTAGTACATTTATATAATCGAACTATATACTAAAACTATAGGTACGTAAGTTGACAACAATGTACCTGAGAAACTATTTGACGTAAACACTTCTAAGTTATGATGGCCTACGTATAGACGTGAGCTTAAGGGACATCTGGATTGTGGGGTTAATTGACTAGAATTACTTAATGGAAATTGAAAACCAATTAAAAGGTCATGGCGTGGGGTGTGAGATGAAAGTTTATAATGCACGTAAGTACGATAACTGTACTTTGTGTAATGTTTGAAAGAATGCTTGAAAATGCTGTCCTCCAGCTTGTAGGTATCTCTAAAAGTATCGCTCCGAAAAACATGAAAAATCGCGAACATTGAATACAACTTACTGATAGAAGGATAATCATTAATTTATATACCTATTCATAATAAAATAAAATAATCTTTACTTGTACATCACATGGTATAGAAGATCCTAATTGGGTAGTCTTTTTACATAACAAGAAAGCACATTGACTGTCATTTGCTGGTTTATCAGGTATTATTGTTTGTATCCGGAGAAGCAGAAATAATTACGTACCTTTATATCTAATTAAGTTACTTTAATAATTGTGAGTTACAACCAAAATACGTAATTGAATTGGTATTAAGTATAATTTTAGAAATGTGTTAAAACAACTGATAGTACGGAGTACTTATTGCTAGAGCCCTAACTCGCACTTGTTCGATTTTTAAGTATTATACATACCCTTGTCTGTCTAGTGGAAGTGAAGCATCAACGAGATCTCTCGGCGGAGCTATGGGACCCAGATTCAGATGTAATCCTTTAGAAGTGCTAGAACCACCGCTACCGCTCCCGCTGTCGAAGTTCAACGTTAACTTTTCCTTATGTTTGTTTCCTGCAATGAAAACGTCATTGTCAATAAACAAAAAAAAATAACAAAAATCTTTGCAGTTTTAACAAAAACAAGAAGTTTTTGTTACAAAATCAGACGCCGAATCTTATTAAAGTCAACCTGCATGTAATCGTGTGAGACTGAGAACTCCTAACTGAACAGAACGGATACAAATTGCTCCCAACAAATACAGGAAAAAGTTTCCTCAAAAAGCACTCAAGGAAATTAAATATTGGGAGGGCGTCGGACTAGAGAATTTCGTGTGGAGCAATCTGGAGGCATACATCTTAATCGGCATAATGCGGTCGCGATCGCTTCGAGTTACAAGGACTCAAAGATCACAACTGACAGTCCCCTCCCTGGGTGATTGACATGGGACGACTTCTATTTGACATACACTATTAATAGGGGAAAATTGAATCTAAGAACGTCAACTAGTTAAGAACAAACAAACAATTATTACCTTGATTTAGATCCTGAACGCTCTGGCTGGAGGATGCATTAGAAAATGCTGATCCGAAGTCAGTGTTAAGTTGCAAAGACTGTCCTCGTAATTTTCGGCGAAGTTTTGGCATATCAAATGGCAATGAACGTAAGTCAGCCTCGGCTTCAGCACGTCGTCGTCGTAATTTTGGCATGTCAAAGGGTAAATCGGATAAGTCAACCTCTTCATCTTTTCGTTCTTCCTCTGTGTTACTATTCTTGAAATTAATAAATGCATTACGGGAATCTACGCCTTCTCTTGAATGAATCGAAATGCCACTATCAGAGCCTTGAATTTCAGTATCACCGGGCGTTGAGTGTCTGAATGTAAGATTTAAAAGATTTCTATTTTGTAAAGCACGACGTTTAGGTTTAGGAACAATCTCAACTGTAGTTTGCATCGTGGTATTTCCAGTTTCAACATCTTCGGGTGAAACTTTTTGTGAATTATTATTTTTATTGTTATCAGATGTTTCCGAAGCCGGTTCCTGCGAAGACTTGTCAGATATGGGGCTTAAAATATGCAGCTTAGCTGGATGATGTCCAAACCCCGAAAGCTGCATGTGGTGTGATTTTGTAAAAGGGACATTTCCAGAATCAGAGCTATGCGAACTAAGCGAAGATGAGTGCCGACTTTCTGAACTACTACTACTCCTGTCTCCTTCACTGTTGCTACTTCTGAGTGACTCCATGCTTCCTCCGCTGCTGCTAGTAGCCATGCTTTCCGTACTGGAATATTTGCGTCGCGGACGTACAACGCTAGGCCTGCCCTTAAACTCCATTATAGGACCGACCCCCTTTGGCCCCGTATACCGATTCAAATCAGGTGTGTCAGAATCGGAAGTGGGTCGGCCCTTAATCTCTAAAAAAATACCGTCCTTTGATTGTGCTCTTTCATCATCACCATCGCGAGACTCACGACTGGAATCTCTCAATCGCTGTCCAACATCAAGTTCAGTCGACACTGATCCCTTAACGTCCGCCATACTAGCATCGCTGCTGGTCGGTGTATCTCGAGCCCTCAAAGATTTTACAGGCAGTCTAAGGTCCTTCAGACGGGGGTGCGCCGGTTGCGACTGAGGCAAATTAGGTGCACTTTTAATGCTGTTCATGGCTGAGCCGTCTTTCTGTTGAAATTTTGTCGGCAATGGTGCTGTAGACGGCGGTGACGGTGTATAGCCCCTCAATGGTAATTGAGAAGTGGATGCAGTACGATCATCATCAATAATGTGCACTTGTTCTAATTCTTCAGACAATGCACTAGGGTTACTTTCATTTTCTCTCTTTTGACGTATTGTAGGTATCTTGGACCGTCTCACACTATCAGTTTTCATGGTTACTTTGCGACGGCCTTTGTAATCGGGCTCACTGCGTTCGACAGCCTCAAAAGCCGACGAGGCTGAAGAAATAACTTTCCGTTCTTCGGCTTGTAACAGAGCTGGATGGTTACTGACACGATCAAAGTCATCCAAATCATCATCAGAACGAGCAATTTTGCAATCGAATGCTGTTTCATAAATTTGACGGGTTGTCATCTCTTGCGGCCAGCGTGGCAATGGCGCCGGCACGTAAAAGACGCTACGAGAAGGCCGGTGCTCCTCTACATCTTCGGGCGCGGCGCACGCACAGCCGGCCGCGTCGCGCCCGCGGCGCCTCGGCGGCATCCACGTGCTCTCACCTGACGAAGACGATGACCGTTCTAGCTCACGGAAGCCATCTTCGGCAACTGAGAATCGTTTTGGCAGATTTGGGCGTGGGGCAACGTGTGGAGCGTCAAGACTGGCAGATTTTCGGTATCTAGGACCACGAGATGATGAAGTCGTAGATGCAGTAGGCGCAGATGGAGCTGGCGGTGGTGGAGCAGTTTTAAACAAGTCTCCGTAGTAATAAGGACTCGGATTTCGGCGTGGAGCGTTAGCGTATCTCGGATCCGAGCGCCCGCTGTCTGGCGAATGTAAAGATGGTGCAGTTGCAAATGGATCGAATTCACCAAACTCGTCGTCTTCTTCTTCTTCACTGGTTGTAGAACGATCTTCTGATGATGATTCTGAAACAAAATAAAATTTGTCTTAGAAACATAAAACATAAAACATTTTTCTCAAATCTTTGTTAATGGCCATTTCTTTGTGTGTGTGTGTGTGTACAATAAAGTGTTAAAATAAAATAAAATAAATAAATAAATAAAAGTGTTCATACATAACTACAATATTACTTATAGTTTCTAAGTACATTTTTACCCTGAGAAATAATTAAGCGTTGTTTTTCTAGTTATTTACTTTTGTAAGGGTGACATGAGAGGACAAAGAGGTGCTCTTGATAAACGTGCCATTTCGGAGGTATTCCAAATGTCCATTAAGAAGCGATTAAGAGTTAGGTATATAGCTTGACTAATTTCGTGCATGCACGTAAATGACTTAGCAATAGAAACATATTTTCATATGTTTTTTGTAATAGTAGCTTTCATTGTAACCCTGCTCTTAAACATTATTGGCACATTCAATGCACTGAACAATACCTCCATTTTAAATGCATTTCCTTCCAAGTGAAGCACTCTTAAGTTAATGAATGCATAAAATCCTTTCGAGTACCCTGTACATACGAGGTTAATGTTATTTCAAAGGCACAGAAATACCCTAATGAGAATTCCTTCCTCCGTTCAACAAAGGAATCCTTCTGAATGCATCTTGAACATAAAAAGTCTGGGTTTAAAGCCCTAGAGCTGGGACGATACGAAAAAATTTACGATTCGTGCTCTGAGTATAGTTGTGCCATTTTTAATAATTTTTTAATGTGCGCTAAGCCGCAATGTCTGCGGAGTATTGTTTTCAGTTCGCATTTTATTTTTATTCTACCTTTCACGGCTTGTGTATAAAAACCCTTTGTTATTAATACCTACCTTTCCTCTTCTGCTTTTAATATTAACTTCAACTTAAAAAGAGAAATGTTTAATATCAATCTTTATCGAATCGAAACCTCTGTCAATGAGTGGTGTAAGCACGAACCCTCCTATTTCCATCATATCAATTCAACATGTTGCCACCACTTGACAAAACGACCGCCAAAAACTGCGCAAATTGTCTATTAGCGCTCCCGAAACATGAGGGGGGGGAGTACTAAGTGACGTCATTACGTGACGTAATTGCTTTTCCGCTTGGATGACCAGAGCCCTTGCGAGGCGAAATTTGTTAAATTGTCGCGATTAACGTGTTAAATGTCTTTCGAAAACGTGTCGACGCAGAAAGGTTAAAGTTAAAAGGTGAAGTGGGGAGTAAAATGGTGCAGAATGTCCCAAAAAGATTTGTTTTCATGTAAATGAAATACGAAATAAATCCATTGAATTACAAATTGTACTTTACTTACTTACTATTGGCACATGTATCTATGTTTTGTTCCTGCTCATATTTTCCTACGTCAAAATAATGCCTATAGCTGTATTTATCAGAGGAACTGACGTGAACCCATTGTACATAAAATCTTATATTTAGATGAGTCACGATGATAGAAACTTGATTTATCTATTATGGGATACCAACAGCTTATTCTTTATACTAACTTACATAATTTATTTTTATTCATTACTATAAAGGCTTACAGATTTCTACGGTAAAGTTTAATTTGAGTATAAATGTTTTTTGCAGTAAAGTGCAGAAGAACAATGCAAATCTTGTGCGATAAAAACAATGTAATTACGACATACTATAAATGCAAAGTTTCTCTCATCGTCATTTTCTTGCCCTAGTCTCAATTTATTTGGGGTGGAGTATACGTCTTTCGATCTCCTCTATCAGCCGTTACCTCATCATTCACGCCCTTTTTGTTCATATCACCCCTCACACAATCCATCCATCTTTTCCGTGTTCTTCCTCTTCCTGTCCAACCATCGACATCCATATTCATCACTCTCTTAATCTTCTTTCAAAGTGTCTCTCAATTAAGCATATTGATCGAATACAAGGAATAATTTCAAATTTCATGGAATTGCGTTATTTATCAGTTTGTATAAATATAACATAGGTATACTCATGTCTAGTGCATTTGGTACATCTGTCGATAAGAATAACGCTCCAGATAACGATATGACAATTTAATGTGATGTCACTTTGTCCATAGGTTACACCGATGACCAGCAATAACAAAGAATATATATTATCTAATCTACTAACACGCATCAGGAGCACAGTTTTCAAGATTTTTAACTCGATATAATAGACATAGAGTCCTAAAGCGCCTTGCGAGCGATTTGTATAGTGGATAGTGACCCTTTCAGCGAACCAACGGTTGCGGGTTCCAATCCCGCGAGGGGTAAATGTTTGTGTGATGAATACGAACATTTACGAACATAATACAAACAGCGAAGGCATGGAACTCTCTTCTAGCGTCAGTCTTTCCTGAATCCTACAACCTTAGGATCTTCAAAAGCTAAGTGAATAGGCAGTTACTAGGATCGCGTGCTTCATCTTCGACCATATCGTCACTTTCCATCAGGTGAGATTGTGGTCAAACCCTTATCTAGCTAATCATAAAGAAATATTCTCGAGTCATGCAGGTTAACATAAATATATATGTATGTTTATCCGTAACCTTATATCAATAGTACAAGCTTCGCTTAGTTTGGGACTAGATGATTGGTGTAATTGTCCAAAATATTTTTATTTTTTTTAAAGGGTAATGACATGATAGCCTAGACCATGGTTATTGATGATTTATAAATACCTTCGGATTTCATCTCATAGGTATCCTCACAATAGTTTCCTTCACCAAACACTTATTAAACACCTGTATTAGTTCAGTAGTACCCAGCTTCGCAATAAAGAGCCTGCCTTATTACTTCCGAGTACATTTCACCCAGACAGTCTAGACGGATATACCAATGACAAAAGAGCTGATTAAAACTAGCCATTGTCGATATTGGTCCCGTGCGTAATAAAGTCTCTGGAGGAAAAAAGAAGCAGAGTGGAATACTGGATAGTACAGGAATAGAAACAATGAATAATGACAACTTTGTTTTTAAATCAGTGGGCGTAAAATAAGTCATAAACTTCATATCATAAGCTGTGAGGGGATGATAATGAAGATATAAAACGATAACTTAAATGCAGGTAACTAGCAACGATAAGGCGAAATAACTGTTTACATAGAATTCATACAGGTATCATTCTTTTATGCACTACGTGTTAGACATGACCTCAATAACACCTGATGTTAAGAAGATGACGCTGAAGCGTACTAACTCGGACACCCCATCTTATTTGGGCGACTGGCTATCTAATCTCTGACAACCGGACCACAACAATGCTATTCAAATTGCTGTTTGGCGACAGGCTTAGATAAGATGGTGGTAGCTAGCTAGGCGGACATTTAAAAGGTCCTACCAACCAAACCGAGTACTAAACATGTTCTCCGCTGGGGAAGGAAGCCGTGACCTTGGATTCGTAAGCTATATGTAATTTATAGTGAGCCACGGAGAAAGTAGATAGTTTCAGCATGCCTAGAGAGGTAAACGTCAATCCTCAGCTAATCTATCTTTCTTTTTTTAATTAGATTTCCCCGAATGGACAGCCAGGACTAGTTACATAAACTCTCTAACCACAGAGAACAATACCTAGACGCTACAGCGATTGTTATACTGAAAGAAAGAAGGCTTTGTTCTACCAGTCTTTGGAGTTGAGCTAGGATAATATAGGCTCTCAAAAACTAAAGTGCTCGATAGAAAAAAGCAACGATGAAACACACTGCTATTGCGAAGTTTATAGGCAGGAAGTTTTGTCAATAACATCGCAATATACATACCTAATTGTTGTTACTATGCATTGTTAACTCGGTTGTATGTAACACAAGCGGATGTAAAGTGTCGAATTTCCCGAATGAATGAGCAGTGATAAAATGAATTACGTCTGCATATATTTTACAATAATAATGGTATGTTACACTTTTATGTCCATCATTTCTGGCTCTTAAATTGACATTGGATAAAAATAAAACAATATTTTAGTTCATTACCTGATTCGTAGTAAGGCTGCGACCGATGTCTCGACTGTCTGTCGCGTCTCAATGGCGCAGAAGGTGCCGGTTCAGGCGGAGACTCTGCTGAAGCTTCCGGTGCACTCTCAGGACTTCGCCTTGATACACCCGGAGCTGATAAGTCAAAATCTGTCCTCCTAGCGGACTCGTAGTCAGCGCGTCTCCGAGCTGACTCCGCGTCAAACTCTACCCTTCTCCCTGATTCCTCGTCAAAGTCTCTTCCGTAATATCTCCGAGATTCGTATTCGTAAGGTCGGCGGCACGAGTCAAAGTCGTAGTTGCTCCGGCGTTCCTGACGCCATCGAGAGCTCTCAGGGGATCGGCGGGGTTCTCTTGAGCGACGGCTCCGCTGGGGTGAACGACGTGCTGTGTCTCGAGGAGTGCAGTACGCCTCTATAAATTCAACCTGGAACAATAAATGACAGTTTTAGTAATTGGACAAAAGACATGGACAATACAATTGTTATATAACTATATCGTTGGAAAATATCTCTAATTAACGCAAGACGAGTCTTCAATTCCTCACCCTTTTGAATTGTAGAGAAAGAGGGTTTCAATAAAAGCCATTCACATCCAGGCAATTTGAATCCGTATGCCCTTGAATTAATGGGGACGGAGCACTTCAAAAGCGTACGGATCGTACGGTAGACCGGTCATATGGGACAAGCGAAGAGCCATCGCATACCAAGTGACTATTAGTAGGAAGAAGCCCTTCATCACGAAGGTCGATTATGTGGCAGAGCAAAGTGGTAATAAAATGCAGCGGTCACATATCCTGTGACCGTAACGGCCGGTTAGACGTCCTCTCCCCTCGACGGTCGTCATTACCGCGACCCGTTTGTGTTTATGGGGACGGATATAAAGAATATTATGAGATATAGTGTCTGCATCGACTTCACTATTAGGTGATAACATTTCCTCGGGCGGGTCACAGCTAAATTTAGATCGCGCGAAGACAAATTTTTATAAGGCCATAACTGGGATAGCTTTCCCTACTCCAGTTATTCGAAACAACGATCGTGTTACAAAAACCTCATTCCCCATTATTTTTAGTTACATAAATAATGTGATGAACTAAACCTATTTATCAAAATTGAAACAGCACTTCCTCACGCATACTGACCTAAAAACTCTATCGAACTGATACCCTATTTCGTTTTATTTTTACTTTAGAGAACTTACATGTTTTCAAATCTGTTTGAAATGATCTGTTTAACCAGAGGGCGTTTCGGGCCATTAGAGACAGTGATGAACCTCCGTTTCCGCGCCTCTGGGTTAGAACGGGATTCCGTACCGAGTTCTCATTAAGGGTTAAATTAGTACGAGCTCAACAGGATTTTACACAGTAAAGTTGTTTACGTAAACTGTTTATGTCTACTGAAATGCGTATTCTGTTTTCAGGTATTGCATTTATTTAGGTAACAGTTTTATCGGAAATACCGTCACGTTATGCGTAAACGATTATATTCTCGCTGGTAACTGTGCGTTAGGTACTAAAGGAAAAAATAGGTTTTACATAAAAAAGAATGTTTATATACACCGCATGTCAAAATATACTGGAGGCAAGAGGAAGATTAATTTAAGTCACAACTAATCTATAGAGCTAAGAGTATTTAAACGAAAATGTACAACTAGCAAAGTGCTCGCAAGGTATATTCACTATTTCACCACACATAATATTGAGAGGAGCCAAGTTATTTTTGAAGTCGGTAAAGTCAAAATAGGCTTCCATTGAAATTAACGGATAATTCACCTCAAAACAACTATCTTCAAAACAATTATATTCATTGACAGTGTTCATTGGGTACACGATTAGAGAGCTCTAACTTTTAACATTGTTAACGACCCTTGGAATTTATATTTAACCAAATATTCATAATGAAAAGTCAAGTAGTCATTTTTATAAACCTATCCAATAGTATTCTACATGTACACGCCGATGTGCGCAAATATTATTTTTATTTTGGCCTACAAAACGCTACAAAAAGTAGAAATGCAATTTGTGCACCAGTAGACGCAGGTTGATAACCTGCAAAAACAATATTACAATGAAAAAATCCAAACCATATAACATTAAATTCATACAAGCTGAGTTAGTTACACGATAAGTTCTACGTCAAATACAGCAGACAGATGTGTCGGTAGCGTTGTCCTACAAAGAGGAGAAATAAAAGGTTTGAGATCCGGTTTTGCCCTAAGGGCCGTGCTCTGTATAGAAACTTTTGCTGTGGAAGGGTAGGCTTCATCTGGCGCATTGTTTAAACGCTCCTTGCTATGCATGAAAATTTATTTACATAATTAAACGTCGACCGTCCCTCCTCGTTCTGATTTGCGATGTCTACAGAGATTTCTGCTTTTTATTTGCATATTTTGCTTCATCATTTAATTGATGTCGAGCAACCCTACAATAGTTTTTTTACTGTTGTTTTGTATTAAAGATATCTCATTCACCAATTTACATAATTCACTTCAGTTGTGATCCCTTAGTCACCATTCAATTCTATATTAACCCATCTGTCTACCTGTACGGTTTCTCATTCTGTCTCTGCATAGGCACGTTTTATTTAACGATTCAAATCAATGCCGGCATTGGAGCGTAAGGGTTAGCTCTGAAAGGGATCAAATTGAATTCTGCTCAAGCACACATGTGCACGTCTGCCCATTCATCAATTGTATCGCATAATGGGGGGATAGTAGTAAACAGCTCACTTCCTGTACCCGCTCTATAAGTTAGTAAACTTCTCATTCGTATCAATCCAACAGAGGCGACTAGAATATTCAATATTGAAATTCAAACCATTATTAGTGAAACAAGGCTGTTCCGTAATGAATGTAAAGGTCACAAACAAGTTTTTAAATAAAGATATCAATTTTGATTTAAGCTTGTATCTACAGTTTCTAAAATATAAAATAACACTTTGAATTAGTATACAAATACTACAAGAACAAAGACATCACATACGAACGAACTATAAATATCGAAACCGCAATTAATTTATAGTTTACATCATCACATCAATCTGTGACTCGAGTTACATTAGCATACATCACGAGATAATATAATCTTAATACGACTTCCCAGTAAAGTTGAATAAGTGCCAAGGCATTCAGGACCTCGCTTGAAGTTAGGTATAACTATTACACGTCCTGTTTAATAATAATGCATCTATGATTCATAGACTAGAATTTCTGGACATCGTTACTAAGTTTTTAATGCTCAACTGACCGTAACAAGGCAAGTCTGCTTTAGATAGGCAAGAAGCTGCAAGGTAGATAAAAATTGACCAGTTATAACAACTAGACTAGACACCTTTTATATTCTTTATTTAATCTATAATAACGGCCTTTTCAATTAGCAATGTTACTCATTCATCATAGACAAATTCTCACAAACACATTCCAGTTGCAATGCAAATTTGGCATTACATGCCGAATGTTTACTGCAAGATACAAGTCATCGTGACCCAAACGAAAACTTTGTCCATATAAAGAAAGGAGTTGTTGAAACGATTCCGGGTTCACCAGCGATGCTATGAGTAATACGAACAGTATGAAGGATGTGGAACAAGACGCAGCTTTCAGACGGCCATATGAGTCACCACCAGCAGCCGGGGCCTGGTGTATTTATATCGGAGACACGCCTCCTGGGATCCCGAGCTAAAATAGCGTGTTGGTGTCGCGTGACTTTTGTGTATTGACGAGAGACAACTCATAGGTCATTGATTTTCTTAAATCTTGGAGGAGATATTTCATTTTGTTTGACGTAAGTATAACGATGCTAATTGTAAAGGTTATAATCACTCTTTCTATGAATATTTGTATAACCACAGTTACTGTAATTTAAGTGTAGACATGAGGCACATGATTACAAGAGAGCCTTACTTCGAATATTTTACTTTCGATCTTAACGTCTTTCTGGTCCGTATTTGGCTTTCACGAGAAATATTTAGGTAGGTAGTCATCAACAAAATTATTTCCATGCACACTTACACATTTATCTATGTAAAAATAGAAATAGACTTTCATGTCCTTGTTGCAAGGATTTTGAGATAGTCATTAATTAGTACCGCTTTTAGCAGATGTTTCTGAAACAGCTATGTAGTGACTCACTTACGCTCGTAGTACCGGTTTTGTTTACAATAACAATCATGACGGCAAAAAACGTCTATCTCTCTATCTACATGTATACAACCACTCAAGATTAAACAAAATCTGCCAACCAACTCCAAACATTATTATGATTGATAATGACAACATTCAGTGTATTTACAGGGAATTTCCACTATGGTTAAAACAGTAATCATGGTTTTGTTATTAAGCCTAATCCAACCAATTTGATTGATTTCGCAAGATCTTTAGTTCAAACGATGCGTCTGCAAATCATATAATACATAAGTACAATACTAGGTAGATTTTGTTTCCTTTTTCTGATGTTGATTGGGTCGGTCATCCCTGTGCCGTCGCCCAACCAATGTCTGGTCACGTTCAGCAAACGAGAGACGGCAAACAGGTTCCATAAAACTGAATTAAACAGATTGTCTTTTATTCTTTTCACTTTCATAGGCTTTACGAACGTGCTTTTCAATTATTCCGACTTGTTGGCTCAAAGCCCTGAATGTCTCTTATCTGTCTAGTCAACGAGCCATATTATGTTTTGTTCGGAAACCACCGGAGATTTTTTAGTCCAAATGAATCATCAAATTAAAGAAAGTGTGAGAGAAGCTAAAATAAACGTAGTGCATTATTAACTCAAGGTTATACGAACAACAGCGTCAACTTCATACTGAACTCACTTGAGTCAAATAGGCACAATTGTAGTAAATTAATGACAAAACACGGAAAGGAAATAAGCTTAATTACTAACTTGCCAGTCCGTTTCGCCCAGAGGGCCGAGGCCTGCTTGTATAAGTACACCCTTATGTTATTTCAATAGAGGGAGCAATTATTGAAGAAATTCTCAACACCTCCTTAAAAAGGTCGTCGTACCCTCAACATGCAACTGGCAATTTACTTACCTATTACTGTTTTTTCTTTTATACAATAGTGATTTATTTATTTCCTTTAAGTAACTTCATTGTCACGAGATGATGAGCAACGGATGGTTTATACGTAGATAATGTCATTGTTCGTCTATCGTCAATTAGGGTTCAAATATTTTGTAAAGAGCGAGACCTGAGTGTATATGACATTTATTAATGTAGTAATTTCAACGACTGCGTTGAAATAATTTACAGTGGACTTTTTCTGAATAAAAATTCTCCGGGTCCCAGACTATTTTCGATATGACCTGTTCAACAGTTTAGGCGTGAAAGCCGGACAGACACTTTCGCATTTATAATTATATTCTTTATTACACCAAAATATTACATATAACAGAGTACAAACAATGCTGAACTTATCTCTAATAATATGTATTAGTATGGAAGTATAAATTAAGACAAAATATTGGGAAGACTTGGCATAAGTTATAGACATTTTTTTATGAATGACAAGAGCTCTCAGTCAATGGACAGATGTTTTAAACTTTTGATCTGGCACGAACGCCAACAATGTGTATAAAATTACAAATCGTAATGACTATATAATAATTAGGTATTTTAGGCATTTGATAGCAAATAGCAACAATAAGAAATATAACAGATAACTGTTTTATCAATATTTAATAGATAGAATAAAAACAATACCATATCTTTATACTTTGCCTTTAGGTAAAGTAGATCAAATGAGTACCTAATAGATAAGTAAAGATAGCATTTAAACCGTCTCTTTCTAGTGTATTTGATGAATCTGAAATAGACCTTTAGAAGATCAACCATCATAATAAAATGTATTTATTGATCAAAGTGATCAAATGGCGTTTGGTAAGATCATATTAATTCCTCATTCCTTTCTACATGCTGACTCTCGCACAATAATATTTATTAGATACCTATGCAGATGCCAACATTTTTTCTTTTTATGCACAACAGGTTGTTACTTGACCTCAATTACAAAGAATCATGAAGAGGTCGAAGGTGGAAACGTACTGACCCGGAAACTCCAACACATTTGGGGGACTGGCTATCTTATCTCTGACGAACGGAACACAATGCTATTAACATTGCTGCTTGGCGGCAGATTTAGGTAAGATGGTGGTAGCTAGCCAGGCGGACATTTAAAATGCCCTTCCACCAACCAAACCGAGTACTTAAATATGTACATTGAGTACAAACATTGAATTCCAAGCAGAAGTTTTTTTAACTATAGCATTTTATAGAAATTCTATTTCCATGAGTTTTGTAACAAGACAAAAGATTGCGCCTTTGCTCTCGGGAAGCAAACTTTGCTCTTGCAAGTTGTGTAACTGAGTTAAGTCAACCCCTCGGATAGCCAGAGGCCAGAAGTCTCTAACTAATCAATATCCACTAGTACTTCTTTCTCTTTTTCAGATGCTATCAAGTTCCTATTACGTACCAAATACAACACAATATGGAACAATTAATTATGATTATCTAATGTATGATAGGTGCAAAATATTGTAAATACATACTTACACGATTTACAATTGTTATATATCTTCATAGAAGTAAAATATGGTCGTAAGTTAGAACTAGCTACAACCGGAAATACAAATGTACTAGAGTTTGTAAGTTTTATAACTCATCAACTCACCACATGCACAACTAAAATCCACTGTGCAATTTGTCGCATTTGTGATAGCAACTTCTTATTCGACGGCATTGTCATATAATCCAAAAGTATGTGAGGAATCAACTAATAGCACAGAACGATCACTAACTTTATCGACCGTTTCACAAGTGACACGCACACACACAAACTAAAACAAGAAATACACTTTCACACAAAACTTGTTCTTATACACGAAATGTTCTTTAAACAGTAACTTATCTCGTCAGTTAATGTGTATGTCTAGGCGTTTGGCAGTTAAACCTGCGATATAAACGCCTAGGACTGTTCGGTTGCCTGACGAGTCCAACTGTAGACTGACAACACAGCTCAAACACTATACGCGAATGTGTAAAACGGTGACTCATCGCCCCGCATACTGTTTACCGAGGCTTGAGTCATCGCGCTGTGGAAACGGCCAAATAGCAATCAAGCGCTGCGATATCACTCCAAATCGTAAGCTAGTCGTAAGTCCCTCATAATTTTCAAGCGCTACAATCTCTTTGTTATGGAAAACCGACTCCATTAATACCTCTACACCGCACGTGTCCAATGTTCACTAAACTATTATGAGCTGTAACAACCAATACACTAGATTCCAATTTTGAATATCTAGAGGGAAATAAACGCAAACTTTCACGTTCGTGTTTAGGCTTGAGTTTTGTTAGATTACGACTTAGGACTAGGTCGAATGCCGTTTTGAGGTCGTTTACGTGGTAGATAAATACGCTAAAATATCAAGCTATTAACGATAATAGACAACAGTGAGTAACCGAGTTGTCTTTAGGCGAATGCGCGCTTCGTCGTTCAATGTGTAATTAAAATAGATACCGAACTAGTTTAGAAATAGTTCCAAGCGGATTTCGAAACAAAATACTGTAGTAACAACTGCACTGCCAACGATTTATTGGGTATAGTAACCATTGATTCTTTATATTTGACATTTAAATGTGACTGCAGTCGTTAGCACGCAAGTGATATCAAACTGAGAGTATTGGACGTTGCAGTTAAAAGTCATGTTGGTATAACTTTGGCATTTATGTGCGGACCTTTTATGGTTTTCATGTTTTTGCGTAATATGACTTGAGTTAAATAAATGTTAGTAAAATGATTTCGTATGGTCAAGTGAGACAGTAAGTACGAAATGAGTCACGGTTTGGTGAATTAAGAAATCCAAGTAGTGGAGAAAAGGTCTCTAAGGTCAGGGTGATCCATTATGTCAAATTAAATCAAAAATCTTTTTTTCGTAAGCTATAAGAATAACATTTGAAATCGTCATGACATACAGTTGTCGCTCATAATATGTGACGCTAGAATTGACGTGAACGGTGTTCTGCACCTCGAATACCAAGCTGAGGGCGGAGTGTGAGTTTTGTTTCGACTTAACTTTACTACCGCGTTCACGTTTACGTGACGATTTGTATGGAGAAATGTGCAGCGCCTCTAGCGGATAGTTTGCAAAACCATTTTTTTTTTCATAGATACTTTTTGCGTAAACACATGGTAAAGTTAAAAATGAGACAAAACTCATACTCCGCCCTCAGGAACGAAGACGAACGGAAGTCACCGACATAGCCCAGCGGAATACTAAGATGAAGTGGCAGTGGCCAGGGCACATAGCTAGAGGAACTGATAGCAGGTGGGGCAGTAAACATGCTCAAGTGGAGACCAAGCGCAAGCGCAGCATAAGACGCACACTCACAAGACGGACGACCTCACCTTACGCTTCCACCTTCGACCTCATCTTCACTTAACATCAGGTGTGATTGAGGTTAAGTACCAACCCGTTGTGCATAAAAAAAATATGTTATCAATCAAACAATCAATCAAATACGCTTTATTATAAATAAGGAAGGTACATTAAATATCTTATAGAAACTACAAATTAGGTGGCCTTATTGCTAAATATGTTGTATGTATCGTGTGTAATTTATATTATAATAATAACTTTTATTTGGTATTCACTTAAAATTAGACAGGAAGTTCGCTCGGAGTTCAACCACACGATTCTCAGACTGATGAAGGTCGTGGAAAGGTTGGCTAAAAAAGAGCAACCTTTGAGTTTCTTGCTCGTTCTTCTCTGGAGACTCAGCTTTGTGAATGAGCAGTAAATTTAAATTTAATAGTGACGTTTTCAAGTGATAATTTTATCCTATGAAATAAAATATTTTGATTTGATTTGATATGATGATAATGATGGCTCCATCTTATAACACGATTTCAAACACATTATTCCAATAGTAACTGACTCGTGATCAAAACTTATAGGGTGAGTATTTGCCGTTCACCAAAAATCTAGTTTTTTAGCATGAAGGAACATCACATAACACAACTAAAGAAAAAATCTTGAAATCGTTAATTCTAATTGTATGTCACATTATCAGGTGACAAACTTAATTTAGCGGTTTTATTCACTTAACTTTTACGTAATTAACTACATATTTAAGTTTGTTTGCCCACCAATGATATTTGGTAGGTACAAAACTCGAATTCTACTCACACGCCGAATTTTTATGTAATTCCAAATTTAACTTTTTTTTTATGCACGACGGGTTCGTACTTGACCTCAATCACATCTGATGTTAAGTGAAGATGAGGTCGAAGGTGGAAGCGTACTGACCCGGACACCTTAATACATTTTTGCAATTTGCACACACACTTTGCAATGAACAAACTAGTAAATGAAATAGGACCGGATCAAGTTTTCGAACCACTATTATACCCTTTAACAAAGGAACGTTTTGATTAATTGCTGCTATCTTAACCAAATACAAATTATTTCAATAGCACTGGAATATTTCCGTTTACGTCTAGCATTTGTTTTTCCATAAGCAAATGTTTGTTTTACAAAGTTTGCTTTGACTTCATTTGCACTTGTATCAAATAGTGTTTGTTTACATTATGTCACTTAGCAATCTTAGCGTAGTGTTTAAGAAATGTAATAAAAACCTTTTTTGTACACAAAACTTCGTTATGATGTCATCTTCGAGTAAAATGCAAACGGATGTCTACAACTTCTCGACGAATCAAAAAACTATAGATACCTATTTACTTTACTTCAATATGAGTGAGGCAATTTTGTTTTTGGTGACTTTTCTGATTTTGCTTACCGTACCTAAATATTCATTGATCTAGACCTCTTCCAGTCCTAGTGTTCTTCATTGAAAGTGCGGTAAAAAAATAGCGAATTAATAAACGAAAGTGACAATTAATAAAACGCAATCTTACAAACAACTCGTCTCCTTCTTAGCGAGTCGTTGGCAAAAACATTAAATTCTGTATGACAACGTTAGGCGTAAGCGACGTGATGACGTGAGAGTGGGATAGTTGTATATTTCGTCCAAACGATTGAGCAAGACAAATATTATGTCGCGCGACATAAACGTTTATCGCGCCTGTCATGCTCCTAGTGCAGAATGTGGCCACGCATACAGCATTGTCTGTATACAACTTGTTACGGATAGGATAACCCCATGGTTGTATAAGTAATTATTTGTTGATTAGTGGTCAATTATGATTATTATGACTATTGTTGATTATTTAACTAAAATGCATAATACGAATAAATATTTTCCAAAAAAATATAAACTTTTTTTTTTTCCTACTGCGAATGTGAATCATACTCCGCAAGAAAATATAAATCAAATATAAGCCGTTAACCAGCTTAAGTGGAATTTTTATCAATCTGCGCTTTTGTCATTCTGCGCTTTTGGCATTCTGCGCTTTTGACAATTTGCGGCCGTTTTGTCATTTTGCGCTTTTGACATTATGCTCCGAAAGGCCTAAGAGGTTGGAGGTCACTTTATGTGTTTTACATGTAACATATTTTTAACACCCGACGACAAAAGCCGGGTGATATGTGTTTGACGGTGTTCTGTGTGTGTGTCCAGTATTTGTCCAGTATCTCAGTAATGGGATCGCGAGTGTGATAAAACGAGGGTACGGGTTCTTAGCCAAGTTTCATGAATATCGGTTAAGCTTTTTCGAAGATATTTTGCTTTTGACATCTTTAAGTGTAGTGGGGGGGTTCTTTAAATTTTCAATTTGTATTTTTATAAAATCATTACATAGTTGTCGATTCGGATGTACACCAACTAAACTAAAACCAATTTTAAAGTAGTACTGTCTCTTTCTTCCTGGAACAGTACGATGCGACGGCACCACTCCAAAACAGGTTTTAGTTTAGTTGGTGTACAACCGAATCGACCCCAGTATTCTCAATATTTCCTTCAGTGATGGCTGAAAGTTTTCTACCTTCTTTGGATAAGAAGCTCGGTTTAGTCGGCGAGTTAGCGATATATGGTGTTTATAAGGTCGGCGACACTGTCACTTGTCAGTCAATATCCTGTCTTATTCCAGGGCGTATTCTACCTGTTTACCAATTTCTTTCAAATCCGTTGATTGATTAAGTCATGTCAGTTAAAGTTTAATAACTTCCAACAGAAGTTCTCATACACAATTTCATAAACAAAACATTATCTCTGTCTCTGACTGTACTTATCAAATAATGTTTTCATCAACACTAACTTTATTATTATGTAGATTATCTAAGTTTAGCTTACTAGAGGTGAACGCTCTCATCGATTGAATGAGACGCTCCTCCATGACATCACCCACAATGAATGACAGAATACATGGTAGTCAGCGTAGAAATGTTTGAAATAAATGAATATATATTATGAGGATTGATCGTTTTGTTTGTGCTTCATACCAAGCGCTGTTATTTTATGTATATATCTTATCTGCAATCGGTATAATCCGGAATTCTATAGAATACCTATAGGCATTCCATAGAACGCATAAAACGTTCAGGCAATGTATAAAATATGATTTATTCCACACTTTACCTAGGCATTCTGTAGAATACCGAATGAATAGCGGGCAAAGTTGAAAGACTTAACAAACCTATTCAACAGCGTGTGATTTTGCTGACAAGTGAATCTCGCGAAGTGCCCTTCACTGATTGTGATGAATTCGGTATGATTGTACCAAGCTCTGGTGAAGGTGTTTTATTTGTATCATTTACCTGGTCTCCAAATGGCATTCTATACAAATTCATGGTATTTAATACATTATCTAGGCACAGTATGTAATAGTTAACGATTGATAATATATTTTACACATTGCTAGATGAACTTGGTGTTGTATAGACTTAACTAAATTACACACTTTATCGGTGACATAAACGTTATATATTTCGAACTTCGAATCAATTTTTATTTAATAAACTCCTTGATAATTTCAATCATCCGTTTAGGAATAGATAGACTATTAAATATTGTTAGAGGAACAATAATTATCTGACCTCGAACTATAATATCCTGTACTATTATGCGAGAATGATACGAGATAAATAACTAACATTTGTGACATATAAGAAGTTATTAGAAGTAGATTATCAATATTATGACTTCATAAAAATATATCTTATATAAAAAATACAGCGTCCAACTCGTTTCCGTGAGGTATATAAGTAACCTTCGGTAGCGCCATTGCCCCGATGAATGCATAAGCTCAGCTTCTGAGTAAAGTAGGCGCCAGCTCTCAGATCTCCTGAGATATGGACCAGTCTAATGGATAAATCTTTTACAATTTTTTTGTGTCAGACGACTAAGAACCCAAGTCTTGCAGCGCCGCAAACTCGGGGTTTATAGATAGTGACGCATATTTACGGCGCTTGTGACTACGAGCCTGTACTGCCGCGGTTTCAGCTCTGGCAGTACGTAGTATATTGGACGGTATCAAAGTATCCATCCGCATACCAAGGGTACTAAGGTCACAGAATTAATATTGCGGCTAAAGTGGCTCCATCGTTTATATTTTTTTTTCTATATTTAAAGAGCTTTTCTCTTAAATGTGACTACATTGCTCTGTAATTATTAGCTAAGCTATGGTAGCTAATTTAGTAAGTTTGTACAATAGCAAACGAAAAAGACAGTAGATATGCTAAGCTAAATGTTACACTCTCCCACGGAGTCACATATGTTGCAATGGAATATAATTTGTTTCCTCAAGGCTTCATTACGCACACACTCCATCAAAACATGACATATAATATATATTATATATAGATAGAGAAAAGTTTATTGCATAAATTGGCACACATACAAGAAAACAATATACATCCTCCATTACTTCACATTCAGAACAATTTGGCGATGGTGGCTTGCGGATCATTTATCCAAACTTGTTAAATGGGATGTGTCCGGAACGAAGTCGAAAAGCAATAATAAGATCCCGTCTAATTAGTTTACATCATTCCTCGGGGGACCCCACGGCTGTAAATAAATACTCTATTGTTTATAAATTGCATTTATAGTTTTATAACTATAAATGCAGCATCACTAAAATGGGATCGCGTTTTTTTTTTTTTATGATTGACTGGATTCGCGTTTGACCACAATTTGATGGAAAGTGACGATGTGGTCAGAGATGAAGCACGCGATCTCAGTAAATGCCTATTCACTCTGCTCTTGAAGATCCCAAGGTTGTAGGATTCAGGAAAGACTGACGCCGGAAGGGAGTTCCATGCCTTGGCTGTTCGGATGATGAATGAAGAAACGAACTTCTTAGTGCGAATGTTCGGTATATTAACTATATACGGGTGGAATCCCTCCCCACGCCTAGTGGTCCGAAGATGGAATAAGATTATGTAATTCCAACGCACACTCCCCGAAATGTATCCTGTAAAAAACTGAGAGACAGGCGACTTTGCGACGGTGTTCAAGGCCAAGGTTGTAGCCTAATCCACATAACTACATCATTAAATTAAATAAATACAGAAAACTTGGAGAAAATACGAGTTCCAAATAAATTTCACATGAAGGAACCCTACGAATCCCACCAGTCGCATATCAATCTCCGGGCGGCAATGATAGCTGAATTCCGAGATGATAGATTTGCCAGGAAGAGATCACTGTTAGCGATAAAGCCGCCTAATTTGTAGTTTCTATAAGATTTATTAAGATATTAAGGGCGTTTTAAATGTCCGCCTGGCTAGCTACCACCATCTTACCTAAATTTGCCGCCAAGCAGCAATGTTAATAGCATTGTTGTGTTCCGGTTGTCAGCGATAAGATAGCCAGTCTTCTAAATCTGTTGGGGTTTCCGGGTCAGTACGTTTCCACCTTAGACCTCATCTTCACTTAACATCAGGTGTGATTGGGGTCAAGTACCAACCCGTTGTGCATAAAAAAAAGAAGATATTTAAATGTACCTTCCTTCTTATTTGATTGATTGACGTATTTTATGTTTTACAAGCCACTCTGAAATTTTCATCCACTGGCTACGGGCTTGCTAAGCTCGTCGTGATATTCGTCATCCTGAGTTGCCTTCAATTAAAACCAGCTAGTCGATGGTCTAGACAAATTGGCACCACAAAGCTAACTAAATGAGTAATGAAGTGATCATTAGCAACATGGAATGTGATATTCATGTATAACCATAACGAGGTGTAGGTAATACTCGTAATAACGATCATTAATATTGCTACACTTAAGAATTACAAACATCATTAAATGGTGCTTAATTATATATTTGCTTTTATAGCCTTTTATTCTCAGTTGTGTGCTTCTATTCCGTCCAGTAGTGCCCTCATTAGATAAATTAAGACTTCTTTTTAAATACAGGATAAATCAAACAAATCGCTCTGAACTGCACTAGAGAAGCCTAAAAGCTAAATTATAAATAATAATAATAAATAATATCCTTAGACATACACACAGCGCCATCTAGTTCCACAGTAAGCAACTATAGGCTTGTGTTGTGGATATACTACATAAATACATTTTTCTTTTGTAAATAAATACTTATTATAAATGAAAACATCCATAACTCGGGTACAAATGTCCGTATTCATCACACAAATATATGCCCCTAGCGGGATTCGAACCCACAACCTTTTGGTATAGTGGCCAGAGTTGCTAACCACTACACCAAACAGGTCGTCAATACCTTATAATAATAATAAAATATAATAATAAAAACCAAAATAATACCTAAATAACTTGAATTACGGTTACTTTCGAGAATTTTAAATTATTGATAAAAGCGGCCTTTTTTTTATATAATCGTGAAATCTGGAAAATAAGCCCCATCAAACCTATTTGGGTATTACTTATAATTAAGTTCTCGACTCTCGAGTGGCAGGCCAGAGCGATTTTTTTATCCTTTATTTTATCCAATGAAGGCGCCACTGGACGGAGTAAACCTTCATAATGAAATTCTTTACAATATTTTTATCTCTATTCTGTACCCCGGATTAGTTTCACTTTATCAAAAACGTATTCACATTATAACAGGTGGGTTGGTTATCTCAAGAGCGGTCAATACTTACCTGTCGTCTACAGACTCTCGGCTTACGTGTATCGTTTGTGTCCAATTCTCCGATTTATAGCGGTCGAATAAGTCATGCTTGCAAAAGCTACAACGACCATGCAAATTCAAAATCAAAAAGTTTTATTTTCGTAAGTTATAAATTTAACACCTGAAAACACAATGGTGTCGATTCGGATGTACACTAACTAAACTAAAACCAGTTGTAAAGTAGTACTGTCTCTTTCTCCCTGGAACAGTACGATACGACGGCACCACTCCAAAACTGGTTTTAGTTTAGTTTAGTTGGTGTATATCCGAATCGACACCAATGTCGACTACCTAGAGATGATTGCTCCTTTTAAGTATTTTTACATTTACATCGCATTACATCTCATATGTATTTTTACATCTCAAAGAAATTAATAGACTGCATGTCGCACAGCGGTTCATGTCTATGCATTCATATCGACTAGATAATCAGAAATTTTCAATTGAAGGCACTCGTTAACCCAAGTAAGTGGCTTACAGGGACGGCTTCAAAACACTGTCAGGTGGGCCACTCGTCTGACACAAATGCACCAATCCGCACTGGGCCCGCGTGGTAGATTATGGCCCAAACCAGTTCCTCTCACGGCTGTACCCCAACAATGGGAACGTGTAAGGCTGCTGATGATGAGGTCATGTGCTAATCCGTTGTGCACACCCTACCTATTAAAAATGCAATTTTTCCTCTGGTTAGTTCATAAGGGAAGTTTATAACCACCTAGAGAATTCCTAACTATGATTCACGTACAGTAGCTGGGTCAATCAATTAGCATAGGTGCGTTCAAATCACGTTGTAAGTAGTTGTTTACGGCGTTTTAATGAGATGTTTATACATGCCAAGACGGCTGTTGGTGATGACTAATCATTTCAGCTCGTTCCTTGAAATGTTTCATTTTATAACATTTTACAGTGCTACTTGATTGCTTGGAAATATGTCGTCTGTAATAATAATACCAATTTTAATTTGGGTTGAATAAAAAAAAAATTAGTTTTTAGTAACCACTGGTGGAACTGCAAAAACTGTGTAGTGGGCAATATTTATGATAAATATTGCCCACTACACTGTGGTAGAATTTGCACAGACAATATATAGCTTTAAGAGCTTGTACCAAATTCCGTAAACATTAAATTTTATAGTCAAATGAAGCTGTCAGGTACAAGAATATCCAAAGAGTAGGTACGTCTATTATGAGAAGTATAAAATACAATTACACGAAGACCCATGGAAGGGCCTGAATGAGGGACCTAAGGATCTTCACGGACGTTTTCAAATCAAGAACTTCAACTTTTTTCCTACAAACTCTAAGTCGGGAATTGTATTTATGTTTAATTGATTACGCAGACGGCGCCGCGCCGGTTCCTTCTGGGCTCTAAACGTTCTGCACGCAGAGCTTCCTCAGTTAAAAGCATTCTTGTAGCCATTTTAAACAAATAAACTATAAAAATCCACGCTTACGAAAATTAAAAGTTAACACTTTTGATTTCGTCAATTTGAGGTTAAAATTCGGAACAACCATCTGTCAAATCAAAATTTTCGTACGGAGCTTTCGTGAATTAGAGTAGGTTTAGAAAATAATCTAAATGTCAAACCAATTTCGTTCGAACGAAATTTCGGTCTGAATGAAACCGTGGTAGGAAACGCGCGAAGTTTCGATCGAAATTTAGTTTTTCGTTGAATTAGAGTAGACCCCCATAATATTAAAATCTCTACATCTGGGCGCGATAACACACTTACTGTTGTCCAATGGGCATCATATTATCAACTCATGCGATAGCCGCTACGAACATCGAGGATCACTCCATATGCGCAACGCTCGGTAACACTTATAACAAAACGCCACCAGTTTTCAATATTAACTTCAGTAATCGAAAGCAAATAGAAAATGCGCTAGTTCGGAACACATTAATTACCAGTCGATCAACCCCAAACAGTTGACCAAATGACTCAGTAATGTATGTTCCCTATCTTTCCGGTGTTCATGGACTGTAAGGCTGACTGCTCACGTGGACGGGATGAGTCATTTTATGTCGCAGGTGTTCCATATTTGACGTTTCACGCAAGTCAATATAAGAGTGGCGGAAGTGACGGGTGAAAGGTTACGCATTTTTGTAAATTTAAAATTCATATAACTATAAATTGAAAATTTAGAAAATCCCTAAATAAATGACCATATCATCCAGATAAACTATGCCAGCTGTGTTAAAAGCATGTTTTATATTCGACACGGCTTAACCGATTTACAGCAAGCATTGTTAAACTATTCTTCTGGTTTAATATTAAACATAAAAAAAAACCGTTCTCCATTTCACTCATGCATTATTATTTTTTTTTTAAATATCCTTAGACATACACACAACGCCATCTAGTTTTTTTTTTTATGCACGACGGGTTCATACTTGACCTTTTGGTATAGTGGTCAGAGTTGCTAACCGCTCCACCAGATATATCCGAAGAAAGACTGAACGCACACACACACATCACCCTGTTTTTTCGTAATATCGATACAAACAATGATGAAAGAGTACATGTTTAAGTACTCGGTTTGATTGGTGGTAGGACATTTTAAATGTGTTGGGGTTTCCGGGTCAGTATATACGCTTTCACCTTGGACCTCATCTTCACTTAACATCAGGTGTGATTGAGGTCAAGTACCAACCCGTTGTGTATAAAAAAAAAGAAAGCAGTCATTTAAAAAAAATAATTTTGTAGTCAAGTTAGTCAAACACAGTTACTTAAAATGTTAGTCTAGAGAAGAGGTCATTTCAGAGAACTGCCGGTGATGAATAGAGAGATTACGCTACAATTAATAATGTAAAAAGCCCTGTATAGATAACTATAATGACGACTGCACCCCTTGATTCAGACTAACCTTGCATAAGATAAAAATAAGTACATAGTGGAGATCACCTATTTGCGCCGTTTGGCGTAGAAACGCTTGGGCCTCACCGCCCCGTGGGGACCGGGTGCTCACACTCTTTTTAGAGTTATCTGAGGGTCTGGTTGATGCATCCCAAGATCGGAGGGCTGGCCAATACTTTGGTCAAAGAATCAGCCCTGCTATACAGCGAAACAACGCGGCCAGCTTTCTGGATACCATTCCATCAACCAGGGACTTTGGGTAAGTTTTTTATTTGTGACTTTTTTTTAATAAATTGTATAATTATTCTTCTCATTAAATATTATAAATAGTACATACCTACAACTAAATCATGTCGTTCATCTTGTGAATTGTAAATCTCCAACGGCCAAAAAAATCTTCGTTTCTTAATCCGCTTTCTACTCATAACTTACACGGCCATAAACGGAGGGTATCGCCATAATTGTACATGACCATACTCAATGTGCGTAGGGGAAACATGTGCCCCTAAAAACTTATCTTTATATTCGTGCGTCACTTACTGTTGGAATTTGTGATCCAATATTTGAATAACAAATACTTTTAAAATTTTATGATATTATTGTATGTTGTAGTTTTGCTGTTATTGTAACTTCTCGGGCACCTGTAAAGTATGTTTAACTAGTTAGGTGAATCATATACATAACATTAACTTACAAAGCCGAGTAAGAACACGTAATTTTTGGGATGTACCTTCCTATAATCTTACCGTCTTATTCGTAAAAATTTACAAACACTTTATAAGCCTGTTGTAGTTAAAGTATGTTTTCTCTGTCGTTCATAAGGAAATGTTGTAATGAAAGAAAGTGACAAAAGATACTTTAACTAAAGTTGGCTTATAAAGCGTTTGTAAAGTTTTATGAATAAGAGGGTTAACGTGCCTAATGTGGATGGCTAATTCGGCATACATTGCTGGGAGGCTTGGTTCTGTTATTTCAAATATGCTTACTTCAACCGGCAATGTATGTTGAATTAGTCTTTGAATTTAGGATGGGCAATAGGCCCTAACTTAATGCTGTTGATATGTAATACAGTCCTAAAACAGTCCATATTTAAAAAAAAATCTTTGTTGCAAAATTTTCCTCAAGATAATTTTCATTAAATATAAAGTATATTATTATATTGAATAACTCTTTAGAAAAAATACTCTCTACTTCTACGACGCAGTACACCTATGACACTATAACCAAAGCAATCCGATTTGCTATACCTACGTAACACATTAAATAACATTACACTAACACATACATGGGTATTTACAACACGCGTGTTATGCTTCAACCAGCTCCCAAAACTTATAAACTGGTATGAGTTGTTTTTATTAAAAAAAAAACAATGATCCTACAGATTTCCTGCGCCGCTTCTTTTACCACAGATTATTTCCCTTTCCGAAGCGGCAGTAGCTTAGACATACTGACTGACAGCTAAATGCAATAAGCCCTATTCATATTTCAAGTAGATTTAAATTGACATTCAATAAATGTTATCATGTAGCTTAGACATACTGACTGACAGGTAAATGCAATAAGCCCTATTCTTATTTCCAGTAGATTTAAATTGCAAGTGCAAAAACTTGGAAACTTTAAAGTTATTGGAAGTTAAAACAGTTTGCTTATTAGGCTACAAAGTAAACACTATAGCTGACGTCTGTCGGTGCTCGTCGCGTCATAATGATGCACTTGCTCGTCGTGGAAGACTTCCCTATGACGATAATCAATGACGCACCATTCTTTACTATATTGGTTACATTTAACCCATACTTTACTACTTCTTTAATTAAATTTAATAGCATATGTCAGTCGAATAATAATACATTATATCGAATAAAAATACATTATACATTCTGAAATACGGGCCTTAGAACATTTGACTCAATAAAGTGTCCTTCAACCTAGCATCCAGTATTGTGTGAAATTGAAGCCAAGTTTGTACTCCGCGCCGTTTGCTCGCATGAGAGGTAAGGACTCTGTGCTGACGTTCAACCCAGCATCGTTACCAACATATAGCTATAGCTTTGGAAATTATAATATATAATGCGCCATTTTTTTTTCTATTGGTTCTATTATTCTATTTCATGACTCATCATCAGCCCGTAAACATCACACTGCAGGGAAATTGGGAGACCGCGTCTTAACCGCTGAGCCCCCGACACTCATTTCATGACTATTCCTTGGTATTGTCATGAAATTTTCAAAAATGAGGATTCTGGTTTGAATGACCACAATAAGCGCGCAACACATTTTGATACCTACATTTCTGCCTGCATTTGTAATAAAATTGAAGTCATATCAGAGAAATAGAATCGATCGATTGATTCTTAACTTACTGCTTTAATTCGAAAGACCAAATAAACAAGAACCGCTCACCTACTGAGAAATAAATTGTTATAACTAAGCCACAGAACGTCCGCTACTGAACATAGGCCTCCCTTACAGAGTTTCATAGTGACCGGTTGGAAACTTGGAAGCGAGCATCCAGCGACTTTCCGCGACCTATATCAGGTTGTCTGTCCACCTTGTGGATAAGGTGCGCAGTTAGATAATTATATATATAATAAATAACCGTCAATTATATATCTAACTAACCTACTATCGAAGGTCATGAATCATTCATTATCCAGGTACATTTGTATACATATCGACATTTCACTGAATTGTTTTTAAATTTTATGTATTTATGACTAATAATTACTACTTAAATTAATTAATCTGAGCCAGAAAATAATCTAGTTCATTTATCGACTATGACAAAGTTCCAAATGATGACGGTTTCGGACATACCTACTAAGAGCTTCGTTATTTGGAGCTGACCTTTGATACTGCTGATATGCAGCAGAGCAGCAGAGAGGATTATTTTCAGGATGAAGCCACCATTTACGGAACCCGCACCCCCAGTTGGTCAACTCGCCAATGCTCTGCCGGGAACCACACGGCTAGACGATGGCATTGCTAATACAGTAAGTGACATAAGAATTGAGTATCTAAACAATGACACACCCCCTATCTACCATAGTTACCTACTCGTTATTTCATTTCACATGCATGAGTGACGTGTCAGTTAACAAATGGGGATGGAGGTACTGACTCACTCGCCCCTGACTCACAGAGGGATCAGTGAATTGTTTGATTGTTTTATTAGGTTAGTCGATGATTAATCATGAATAGTTTACAGTATTGTAATCATTATAGAGTCCATTTAAAATTCTAAACACTGATCATTATTGTTACTGGCGCAGTGATGAGTTAATTGAAAAAATGGTATGAATGAAAATGAGTCAGGGATGTAATTTATTAATAGTGTAGTTTGCACACACTGAATTTGGAAAATAATGGATGATTGTGAATATCATAAATATCTACGATCTTGTTGCAGACTTAACAAGAGCAGGTTCAGTTCTAACCCTCAAATCCTGCGACTTTAGAAAATACACAAAGAATGGTGTCCTTTCGTGAGGATAATAAACCGAATCTGCTATAAACTATAAAACACTGTACTGTATACCAACGAATTCTATTAATACTGACTCATATCAAAATAAAAGTTCAACATTTTAAAATAATTTTAAAATATTTCTCAGGATACTCGTACATATCGATTGATAGATTTTGAATTATTACGCCTCCTCTCCTAAGAGATATGGGCCATATACCGCCATGAGTGCCCATTGAGTATTGGTGAATTTATATCAGACTATTGTCCACCTGACAGGAGAGCAATTTTCAAGCTCCGCCTTTAGGCCACCGCATCTGCTTCAATTGGAGATAACAGATTGTTTTGCCGTGCCCTCCAAAGCAAGGAAATACTAATTTGAAAAAGTTAGTATTATTCACCTATCTGCCTTTAGGCACCTTTCTAACACCTTCTTTACATTGATGATAGAAATGGCGGAAAATAATACCTATACAGAGATAATGAAAACAAGTACATACAGGAAATTTGGTAGAAGACAATATTATCAAAGTTTATTTAGACAAAACAATAAACTCTACCTTAAGTGCGGTTAATTTCAACTATACCTACTTGAAGTTCAAATAAATCCCATAATTTCATCATTACTTTGATGAATTATAATGAATAATTCAAGTAATTCCCACTTGCGTCATCATCAAGTCATCACGGGATGAGTTAAATGGCATTCAGTTACTAATGTAAACATTGTCGGTGCTTAAAGCAAAGGTTGAGTCATGTAACTTAAAAAGGATACGGTCAAGCCTGCGTGGACGAGTGACCGAGTTCGTTGAACAGATACAATCATCCCATCCACCACTCCGAGTTGAATGACTCAGTGAGTCACTCTTTTACAACACTTCGTGTACGTTCTTGCAAAGGTCACCTAGATAGAGCCTACACTTGCAAGCGTATCGCAGACTCTTTCCAAGTGCTTATTGCGAATATAATTTTAGAATTCCGTATTCAAGATGCAATTAATTAGAAGGTTTATTCATGTACGTAAATATTTACGTGTAGGATAAAATTTTGATACAGTGAAATTAATCCGGGGTACAGAATAAAGATAAAAATATTGTAAAGTAGATTTATTTTTAAATACAGAATAAATTTAAAAAAATCGCTCTGACCTGCACTCGAGAAGCTTAAAAGCTAATTATAAAGTGTCAAAGATTTCATACATGGAGCGTGTCACTTCACGAGATCGAACTTTGCGTACCAATTTTTTCTTTTCTTTCCTTTCTTTTCTGTTCTTACCCCTTTTCATGTAAAATTTCGCTTACATTATGTAGTTATAATACCTACTTATATTGACCTAATATTGCTGTGTGCTACTCTTCATTTTTATATATCGGCGGAAATTTTTTATAAGCATTGTTTTTACTGATAGGTTTTTGTTCTATAGTTTATATAAGTCTGTAAATCTTCCAAAAAGTAAAGAAATAAATATTTAATTACGGTTATGTTCGAATATTTCAAATAATATATTAAGTATAGTAAATTCCGGAAAATAACCCCTATCAAAGCTATTAGGTATTATTTTAAGCTTCTCGACTGCAGGTCAGAGCAATTTTTTCAATTTATTCTGCATTTAAAAATAAATCTTAATTAATCTTATGAGGGCGCCACTGGACGGAATGAACACTGTTGGCTATCTATCTGCTTTTGTTGAGTTGTAGTCGACCTTGTGTATTGCCGTCTTATATTTCAGTTACTTAAGCTTATTAAGCTATGCCTTTACGGCCCTAGTAATAAAGAATGCTGTTATTTAAAATGTTGTGTGATATGAATTACAAAGAAGATTAAAAATGATTATGCACAACGGGTGCTTACTTGACCTCAATAACACCTCATGTTAAGTGAAGATGAGGTCGAATGTGGAAGCGTACTGACCCGGAAACCCCAACACATTTGGGGGACAGGCTATCTTATCTCTGACAACCGGAACACAACAATGCCATTAACATTGCTGCTTGGCGGCAGATTTAGATAAGATGGTGGTAGCTAGCCAGGCGGACATTTAAAATGCCCTACCACCAACCAAACCGAGTACTTAAACATGTACCCCGCTGGGGATCGAACCCGCGACCTCCGAATCGTAAACCGAATGTTGTTAACATTGAGCCACGAAGGCAGTCTTTAAATAGCATATATAAAACAAAGCAGCTCTCCGCGTCTGTCGGTGTACGGTTATCACTGCCATTTCGAGAATTCACCGAAAAAGGGTTCTTAGGTTGGTATCGTGAGTGGAACACATTATCAAAGTTCAAAATATTAAATTAGAAGAAAAAATTGTTCTCCCTCCCGTGTAACAATGTCTAACCTACAGTAGCGCTGACTGGAAGAGATCTCTTTAGAGATAAGCTCACCTTTTTTTATGCACAACGGACTAGTACTTGACCTCAATCACACCTGATGTTAAGTGAAGATGAGGTCGAAGGTGGAAGCGTACCTACTGACTCGGAAACCCCAACACCTTGTACATATTTTTTGACTGTAATTGTATTTCTTGTGCAATAAAGAATATTTTGTTTAATGCGATCATACATCGTACAAACAATGCATACAAAAGCGATCGACTTGCCGCGCCACGTAAAAAAATTTGAGTTTGATCACTACGAGCGCTCTAATAATACAATATAACTTGATTAAGACCTACCTATCCATGACACGTTTATCCCCTTATTCTTACTTCTATGGTACTCACTCGCTAAACATCAAGAAATTAGCAATCGATCGCAAAAACTTTTGCGTGGTACAACTACAGTTGTTCTTTCAGAAGGTAATGTTGAAAATTTTTTTCGGAAAAGCAAATATATGTTATCGGTTGAAAAGTGATACTTACCCCAAACGTTGTATTTTTAGAAGTAATTCTAACCGTGCGATGCGGCATTAGGTATATGTGTCGTCTCCATAATTAATGATAGGTACGGTTTTACGATTAAAAAACTGTGCTAACCATCCTCAGTTCCCTAAAACGATAGTCTAGACAAGGAGGTAATTTTTGAAAACTTTTTTGTTTGTTTCGCTGGAATAGGTATCACGATAGCATTGATCAGCCTACAACGATGGCGCTGACTTAGAACTGCAATATGGTTTTGGCACTTAAAAGAATAGAACCAATACGTTTCTTCCCGTGGCTGTTGTAAAAGGCGACTCCTTAGTCCCTTGACTTTCCCACCAAAATACATTTATAGATTTGCACGTTTTAAAGGCGATGGGCTCATACATGTCACGTGTGCATTTCTGTATATTTTGAATAGTTAACCGTGGATATTGTTTTAAGCATTAAACTTTTCATGTTCGGAATACCCAAACGCTAATGTTTGGGATATCTTTGACCAGCGCGTGGCGATTAAAGCCAATCGTTATTACCATGTCAACATTTTTTTTTAAGAAATAAAGTAGGATTCTGTTTCAGAGTGTATAGGTACAAAAAGTACCTCTTATGCCGTCCCCCAGGCGAGCGGTACGCGTAAAGCATTTCCCCGCGAAAAAAAAAAAAAAAAGGTACAAAGAGTACCTACTACGGATTTATGAAAAAGAGTAGTATTTATTCAAATTTATTAAACAGTATTGTTTTGCACTATTTGAGGTACACATTGTTATTTCCCGTGTTATGTGAAATTATCGTTTCACGATGTTGTTCTGTAGAATTTGTTGAGAACGATTATTGTACTACTCTAAACATTCTAATTGTAAATAGAAATCAAGAGCTCAAAAGTTAATATAGATAGAGTATTTTAGAGTAGGTATTCTATTAGTGTTTTAGATTATAAAGTACCTATGCCTACATGATATAGAGCACAATACTCTATTTTAGAATACGGTTGGCAACCCTAACTTATGTCCAGTAGTAGACTTTCATAGTCTGTTACTGATGTATATAGGTATAGGTATGTTACCTAATCAAACCTTGTCGACGCGAGACATGAAACTATACTAACTAATAAATAACCCAATGCGCCACCCAAACGAAGCCGTCTACTAAACACGCTGCTTCGTATCAATAAAACGATCTCAAAATTTAGATCGACTTAAATTGACACGTGCGGTACTGTTGGGTATGGACCAGGGGCTGACTGATAGCGTCCGTCGGCTCCGCGCGCTTCTGAAGCATGGCGCGTGGCGGAGCGGCGGGACGCGGCCGGTACGAAGGCGCGGCGGCGGGCGGGGGCGCGCGACGGGCGAGGCAGGTAAAGCGAACAGACAACAGAGGGGATTTGGCGCGACGCGAGGGACGCGGAACCGCGCACACACGCACACTGCAAGATGGCGGCAACGGCGGCGGTATGCCGCGGTGCCGTGCGCTCCTATAGGCTAAACTAGAGCGGCGAGTATATGCCATCTCTTTCACATGCACGCACACTGCTACAAGCGAGCGACCTCGCGGCTCCGCGTGCCTCATTGTAACGCCGGCTGTGACGTGACGATGTGTTTATTGATTTTTAACCACGTTTAATTTAAGATACTAAGTAAATAGTGACACTATTCAATTTCTATTGTGTAGATTGCAACTGTGAGAACCTATTGTTGCCCTAAACTCGCCAAAATGAATGATTGTGAACCGGGGCCGTCTAAAAGATCCCGAAGTGAAAGTTATTCTAGTGATGAAGATTATTCTGAGCGGGTATGTAATAATGAAGATGATTTCGGTCAAAGTGATGAAGATGATGACACTTCGAGTGATAGCGATACACTTAGTCTTGAAAATCATGATATTTGTCATATAAAGCTGCCCCAAAAACATGACATAAGCAAATTCTTCCCTTCGGAAGTAAAAGTATTACAAAAAACAGTTAACCAAGTTAATGATCTTGTCGATGAAAAATATATTATAAATGATTGGACCACCAAGTCTGATTCTATGAAAACATTTGAGTTCACCAAGAAATATAAGCTGCTTGCGCCTCTTTCCTATGAGCCATATGACGCTTTTCGGTTATTTTTTGATGATGAACTATTAGATGTGATAGTGGAACATACTAATGCCAACGCATATCATGTGCTCAGTGTTCAAGGATCCAACAAGCATAAATCAATAAATTGGACCGATTTGACACGTGAGGAACTGTTGACATTCCTCGGCCTCATACTTCATACTGGGACGATTCGCATGAATAGGCTGAATGACTATTGGAAGCAGCATTGGCTGTACAATTTCAAATGTTTTTCGACTTACATGTCGCGAAATCGCTTTATAGTGATATTACAAATGCTGAAGTTTTCACCAACTGAAAGTAAACCAGTTGACCGCCTATCCAAAATCAATCATATAGTTGAAAATTTAAATGAGAAAATGAAAAGGATTTACTATCCAGGAAGACAATTACTGTTGGACGAATCTTTCGTTTTGTGGCGAAATAATATGTATTTTAGGCAAAACATGAAGAAGAGACGCTATAAATATGATATTAAATTTCATGTTCTCGCTGAACCCGAAGGATTAGTTCTGAAGTTTCTATTAGAGGCAGGCGCCGGTGATAAAAGTTCTGTAAATAAACGAATTGAAAATATTGTACTAAACATGATGGAAGACAAAATGGACGTTGGACATGCCTTGTGTATGGGTGAATACTATAATTCATACGAATTGGCAAAAAAATTATTAGATCGTCAAACATATTGTACAGGGCCGCTGAGAGAAAATGCAGGCCGCAGTCCAAAAGAGCTTGAAGAATCGCAGCTAATGGCAGGTGAAAATAAATCACTTTTCTTTAATGGTGTACACATCGGCAAATGGAGTGACCATCGTCTCAATATTATAAACTATATTTCTACAGAGTTCGATGATAATATGATGCAAGTCTTCAATAATAAGGATCAGTTAAAATTAAAACCCCAGGCCTATCTAAATTACCATCATTATATGGCCGGTGTCGATAATCAAGACAAGATGCTATCGTTTTACTCATATAATTCTAAATCGTTGTGTTGGTATAAAAAGTTATTTATTCATATTCTACAAATGAGTGTATGCAACGCTTTTCATCTTTTCTCTAAGTTTTATCCACAACAGAAGATTAACTTCTTTGATTTTCGTCTAATCGTGTTAGAAAAACTGTTACCGAATATAGGTATTGTAGATATTCCACCAACAACTATGACAATTAAACATACTTTGACGAAAATTGAAAACTTAAGGGCAAGAATGAAGAAGGATAAGACTGGAGAACGAATAGTACACGAGATTGTCAGAAAGGAATGCAGAGGCTGTAGAGCGAAAAAGAAGAGACTTTCTTCCATCTTTGAATGCAAAGACTGTCCTGGTTCACCAGGCTATTGCACCCAATGTTTTTGCGATGCACATTCCTAAGGTACCTAAATAATATTTCGAAAAACCCTCTAGTAACGTTACTGAGTTTCTAAATGTTCACTGATTTAAAAGTAAACAAAAATTGATTGTTCAATGACTACTGTAAATGTAATAAAATATGTTAATATACGAGCTATGTCTATAATATACTATACTCTTATTATGTTATAAATGCGCTCCTTTAAAAAAAAAACTGACAATTCATTTAGGTATAAATTGTACTTATAGTTCAGTCAAGATATGCATATTTAGGGGTGTAACTTCCTATAATCTTAAAGGCCCTGATTTTTTGTACATAGACAGAGTACCTATCAGTGATATTGTAAAAAATATTTTCTAACGGATCAGGAGTTTGCTTTAGGTATAGTGTAGGTATTTAGTTATAAAACCTACATTATTAAGTTAAAGTTACCACTTGCACTTCATTGCGTTATACTATATAGTCTATGTTTTATTACTAAATATGTATATTATCACTAAAGCAAGCTACCGGGTTGTTAGAATTTTTTTTTATTCTATCCCTGACAGGTACTCTATCCATGTGCAAAAAATCACGGTCTTTAAAATTATAGGAAGTTAAAAGTGTATGCTTACTGAACTAACATTAGATGTGAACTTATGTATACATTAATTACTTACTTAAGAATGTTAGAATAACATAAGGTACACGTGTAACTTTAACTTGAAATTTAATTAGGTAAAAGCAAAATATGACTTAAATAAGGGTGCCCAGAGGTGCCCGTTTTTTTTTCAATGGGGTTTTGTCATTATTAGCTCATCTGAGACAAGGTAACCAATAATATCTTGTTGATACTTTTGTACTTAATCATACTTTATAAGCAACAATTTGTAATAATAAGTTATAAATAATGTGCTAGTAATTATTTTATATTATTAAACAAGTGCATCATTTAAACTGGGATTTATTCACGTTTAAATGTAGGATTCGTAATCCCGGTCCTAATGGAGGTTAGCCCGCCCACAGAGGTAAAGTATGTGTTCGAACCATCGACGTCACACTAAAAATATTTTTATAATTTTCATATGAACAATCATGATATTCCATACAAAGTTTAAAGTCCAAATTTTTCGAAACGATTAAACCGATTCTAATGAAACTTTATACGCATAAAGCACGTACCTTTATAGATCTAAAAAGTTAGTAGAGAACATACCGAAAAAGAGCATTGAAACTAAATCAGAGCGATTTTAAGTTTTCCATACTAATAAATAAAATGCTATATATTCCTTTAAATGAGGGATTTTGAAAATGTTTTCTACTAATTTCTTAGATCTAAGTATCCTCCTTATTTTCATTAGAATCGGTCTATTAATTTCGAGAAATTTGGACACAAAATTTTGTATGGAAAGCATCTCCTAAGCGTTCCTAACCCTAAAACACGTTCTATATACCGACAGGTCGGCCTGCAATGCATATAGAGATAAAATTATGTCAAGTGACGAAGTTTAGGATAATAATAATATGAGAATACATGCGGTCTTATCTTATACACAGATATTGCGTTTCGCACAAAAAAAATGTGGCAGATATCACAATGCGAGCAAACTAGCCGGTCGGTATTAACGCAGTTGTCTACTTTTCGCTGATTTTCGTTCAAGTAAAACTTTGAGTGATCAATCATCATCATCATATCAGTCACCATCATGATATCAGTCACAAGACGTCCCCTGCTGGACATAGGCCTCCCCAATAGAATTCCAGAGAGGTTGGAAGCTGCCTGCATCCAGCTATTTCCTGCGACCTTTATCAGGTCGTCTGTCGACCTTGACGTCCTATGCTGTGCTTGCCACTCCAAAACTTTAAGGCCCCACCGGTCATCAGTTCTTCGAGCTACGTTCGGTCCACTGCGACTTCAACTGGCTAATCCGCTGGGCTGTTGCTTCGTTCTCCTACGGATATCTTCATCCTGATTCGATCATGTCGTGAAACGCCGAGCATCGCCCTCTCTATAGCTCATTGCGTGACTTTGAACGTAAACTTAATAAGATAAAAACTACAGCTCACACAGATGGTGTAGTTCTCTCGTTTACATATTAAACCACCTCCGTGGCTATATGTAAACAACATTGGGTTTACGATTCGGAGGTCGCGGATTCGATCGCCAGCGGGGTACATGTTTAAGTACTCGGTTTGGTTGGTGGTAGGGCATTTTCAATGTCCGCCTGGCTAGCTACCACCATCTTATCTAAATCTGCCGCCAAGCAGCAATGTTAATAGCATTGTTGTGTTCCAGTTGTCAGAGATAAGATAGCCAGTCCCCCAAATGTGTTGGAGTTTCCGGGTCAGTACGCTTCCACCTTCGACCTCACCTTCACTTAACATCAGGTGTGATTGAGGTCAAGTACCAATCCGTTGTGCATAAAAAAAGGCGTTATTTTTCAGCTATTAGTTATTCAAGCTCTTGAGTGGTATGGTGGAACGGAACCCTTCATGCGCAAACCCTACGTACTTGGCTCGTGTGAAACGAATACAGATATAGTCATAAATCGTTAGTAAGCAACACTCTCTAAATATTAGTCACAGTTACGAATGAATTTTGACAAGATAAAAAAATATATTGATAAGATAAAAACTTATTGAAGTGTGTACCTACTTATCGTGATTCATATACGTTTATGAATAAAAAATCTTATACCGTAACGATATAAGATTTTTAAGGTCCAATTCAGACCTCATAACATGTGCCTTACCTTAGGAGCTGCTATCTCGTGGAAGGAGCTGGGTCTGGGGGCAGGACCAGCTGCTACGCAATCGACAGGCACGCTGTAGTCGGCGCAGAGGGCCGCCTGTAACAAGTAGAAAAAGAACTTTAAGAACAAAGAACAATCAATATGTATGCATGCCTTCCACTTCTATTCGACTGTAAAATTGAAGTTTCATGAAGAAACAAACAGATATTGTCTGAGACCCTATACTCATCAACAGCTATTCGCTAACTAGGGTTTGCTCAAGCACCTCACTGGGCAGGTGGATTGGCAATGGCACGAATTATATAAATATCCTTGGCCATACACACAGCGCCATCTAGTTCCACACTAAGCAACGAGTCTTGTATTAAGGACACCAGATGGTTCACAAACAAATACTGTTTATTTTTGGAAATATACTATTACTAGCTTTATCGCTTAATAAATTTATCGCGGAAATTTGAATAGGCATCTACTGAGATCGCATGCTTCATCTTCGGCCACATCGTCACTTCCCATCAGGTGAGGTTGTGGTCAAATGCGTATCCAGTTAACCATAAAAAGAAATGTTTATCCCACGTGAGCTACTCACTTTATCGGGATAAAAAATATCCTATGTCTCAATTCAGGGTATATTCAATCACGGCGAAACGGATGAACGGATTTGGATCAAATTTGGTATATAGGTAATATACCAAATTTCATCCAAATCCGTTCATCCGTTTCGACGTGATTCAGCAACAAACAAACAAATTAACAAACAACCATCCAAACTTTCGTATTTATTACATTAGTTAAATTAGACAAGTTAGATTACAGACACACATACAAAAATAAACCGCAACAATCATTTTGCTCGTCGTTATTCGAAATGTAGCCTTATTTCACAGTAATAAAAATAAAAAACAAAAATTAGGTACAACTGTTACAACTTATAATAGAGTTTTTTATGTTCATGTTCATCGTAGAAACATATCCCCTAACATGATTCGAACCCGCGATCTGTTTCCCGTAGCGGTAGTCTTTTTCTTTATTCACACCAAACATGTCATCAATAATGCCCATCTCTAGCTGATGCTATTGCACTCACAATTCCTTAATCTCATTTGCGACACCTATAGGAAGAGAAGGATTGATCCCATTATTTTCGGCCGCTAACCACACGATCAGACTCTACACACATTTCTTACAAAATCATGTATGGCAAGGGACACTCACGACGGGCCTGATACTTTAAAGTAGTTCAGAGAGTAATATGATACGGATAAGGTCGGAGTCTCTTTGATGGGTATTATTCGAAAGGACATCCGAATACGTCGTAGGTTATCGACACATTCAAAAGAATTATAAAGTGGCTTACGCTGGAATGGCAGTGCACAGAGGGCGGAGTGTGAGTTTTGTTTCGACTTAACTTTACTACCGCGTTCACGTTTACGTGACGATTTGTATGGAGAAATGTGCAGCGTCTCTAGCGGATAGTTTGCAAAACGATTTTTTTCATAGGGACTTTTTTCGCAAACGCGAATGCGATGGTAAAGTTAAAAATAAGACAAAACTCACATTTCGCACACAGGCCACATTTGTCGCAGAATATCACTGTCATTGGAGAAGACGGGATGGGGAAACCGCTTACAAAGAAGCGCAGTTTGAAATGATTTCCCGCCTGGTGGACGTAGCCAGGTTGGATAATATAATGGATTAGAAGTAACTTTTACAAGATTTGATTACATTGTTAGTTAGTTACAAGTGAAGCTAATAAAAGTGTTTTAAAAATAACAAACAACCGACTACCCTAAACTATAGAGGTAAACAAGATCAAACAAAGTTTTTAAGTTTATTATATTCAAATATAATATAACTATAATAATATAATTTTATTCCCTTTGGGGTTCAGACTCCAGGTCCTTGGGGCCCTGGAGGTTTATCTTTTTATAATGAACTGACGACCAGGTTTCGACGTTTCAGGCGACCTAAGAGCCGGCACTTGCTCAAAGATTAAGCATTGCCATCCAGCGAGGTAATAGAGCCAGTAACTGAGCACTCTGTCAGTAACAGGCTCTTTTGTTTAGTTGTTCATGATAGGTTTATAAGTGCTCGTATTTTGTAAAATTGGTAGTAGTACCTATAGATAATAGGTAGGTATAGATTATAATATTATTTTATCTTATTGGGTAGTTATTAATTTCCATGTATATTCTTCAGTTCTGTAAATATATTTCTTTATCTTAAATGATTAAAAATTATCAGTCTATATATAAAAATAAAAATATAAAATATCCTTAGACAAACACATAGCGCTATCACATCGCATAAGAAACTATAAGCTTGTGTTGTGGATACCAGAAGGTTGATATACTACATAAATACATTTTTTTTGTAAATAAATACTTATTATAAATGAAAATATCCATAACTCGGGTACAAATGTCCGTATTCATCACACAAACATATGCCCCTAGCGGGATTCGAACCCGCAACCTTTTGGTATAAATGACCAGAGTTGGTAACCACTACACCAAACAGGTCGTCAAATATATAACTATTTGCTATTTGTGGCTTTCACACTAAGTTAGACCTGTCTGGAATTCCAGTATACAGACTGCGTTGAATGTACATTTTTTGGCTATGCTTAGAGATTTCTTGAGGAGCAATCAATTTAGTGTCCTGGAGTGGTGTAGGTACCAGTGCCAAAATTAAAACTTAACTACTAGAAATACATCATAAAAATATTATACATACATACATTATATTACATATACATGTTCATTCGAAAAACATTACCATCCTTCTGGCGCTATGCCATCGCGTACAGAATGGTTTACTCTTACATTCGGTCAGGACCTGTCCAAGAAATCCAATTATCAAGAATCTAAAACAAATCGAATGGGCTATATCGTCTGAAACCAATAAAAGCTTAGCACATAAAAGGGATTCCACCCTCATTTGCAAGAAGCTGAAATTAATTGGGCGCAATTATCTTTTTGTTTTGCCCCCCAAAATGAAACGGTCGCTGCCCATTAATTATATCCCAGCGAAATGCTACCAAGTTTAGCAGTTAAAGTATTTCTTCACAATACATTTGTAAAGCCGTTGAAAGTTTAATAAAATACGCCCAATTTACGGCGGCGAGAAATTTCTTTGCAAATAGTTCTGAAACGGAATAAGTTTGTTATTTAAGTGCAATTTGCATTTGTAGAGTTGCTTCGAAGTTGTCGTCGAGTAGATGGCTCGGAAGGTCAAAATCTAAAGCAACTGTTTAAAACTTCTACCGTTGCCATCTTGCAGACAGAGGATAATGTACACCAGGGTGGCTACTGCTGTTGTGTAAGTTTTAGTTTGAGTAGAAAAATATTTCATTTTATAACCCCTATCGAAAAACGACGGGTATTATGAGTTTGACGGCGTTGTGTATGTGTTGCGTACGGTGAACTGTGGATGTTGTTTCAAGCATTAAAATCTTAATGTTTGGGATATCTCTGACCACTCCATTTGACATAGACATAGACATAGAAACTTTTTATTCAGTGCCACAATACATTGTACAGAACCATAAATATAATTATTATTATACAAGAAGAAATCTTAGAATAATGCACAATATAATTGTAGCAGTGTAGCATTTGGGATAAAGGTCGTGAAGTTATGTATGTATATTTATTATCTTAAAAACAAGAAGCCAGATTCTTTAACACCGATTTTTGGTGTGTTGATGATATCACAGTCTTTCGAGGGTGTTCAAAATGTTCGATTTTTTTATATTTAACAATAACTCAAGGATAGTTTGATGGAAGTCGGTTCAGCAGTTTCGAAAATATTTAGCTTTTAACACTTTCACGGACAGTGAACCAGACACAATATAAGTTGTATTGTTATGACGTCTACAAGCGTTTAGAGTCCGCGAAAGTGTTAACACAGTTGGTTTGGTCTATTTGGATGATATAATCATTTGTTTCCTCAGGGATTTTCTAAATTTTCAATTTAAAGTTATTTATGTACAATGTACTAACCATATAACCGCAATAACAACAGATAACATAATGAAAATATACGTGAATACCACTATGGTGATGCATAACTTCGATATTGAGTTATGCAGACAGGCTCGTCATATACCCATATTAACTGTCTGGCTATGTAGTCTAACCTGTAGTCTAACAAATATGTAACGTAATCTCCTCAAAATTGGTTCACTTTTAGATAACAAGCGAAGTAACTTTTTATCAAACTTTATTTTCACTTTGATACCATTATGGAAATAATTCTACAAACCAATTTCGGTTTTCCTTCGCAAATTGTTAGAAGACTTGCACGAAATGACGCTACTTCTAGTATTACTTCTTATTCTATGATGCTGTCCATCAATGTCAGTTACGTCACCTTGTGTGACACAAAATCCTTTCGTCATCATTACGACTCCCACGGAAACGTGTTTTGACGAGAACCTTTATATTTTCTGTTCTTCGGAGTCATTTACGGCTTAATGCTCAATATCCCACACTAATAAGTAAATATCTTTGCACATACACACAGCGCCATGTAGTTACTAAGCAACTAGGCTGTATTTATGTATACCAGATGGTTGATAAACTACACAAATAGTTTTTTTTTTTGTAAATACATATATAAATGAAAAACCTCCATAACTCGGGAACACATGTCTGTAGGTATTTATCATACGAATGCCCATAGCGGGATTGGAACCTCTAAACACTACACCAAACAGATCGTCAAAACTAATGGTTCTTACAATACGATATAGAACACGAGTGTGTATGTATTTGGCATAGATATATAATTTATCTTATTATAGCGCTTGGGGGCAGTGTTTCGAATATATTCGCTAAACCAACCGTATCTCTGAAACAGACAACCCAATTTTTTTCTACACTCACCAGACTGCATATCAGTTAAAGTGCAATAAAGTGAGCCCAAAATCCAGTCAAACTTCGCTTCCCTCTCCTCAAAGGCCCCCTAAATCAGATTATCATGAGCAACGGGTCACCGGAGCGTATAGATAAAATTATCGACGACAAAGGGGCCCTGGCAATAGCTAATTATTTTATCAACTGCTCTGTTCGCGGTTCCGTCATGAAGCAGAGCAAATTGTTGAATCGAGAATTTTGAAATGAAAATACCGTTTGCTATACCGAAAACAGATTCTTGAATATTAATGTAATATATTATTATATTAATATCGCTAGCTGCTCCTTGGGAAATAAGATACTCAACAGCCGTACACGTCCCCACTGTTGGGGCACAGTCTCCTCTCACTGGGCGAGGGTAAGGTTATACTATCGTGTCGTATCAAGTTCACGCTATCTGATGCCTAACTCATTTTTTTTGTGACAAAACATTTTTCCTCCTCATTTGTGTTATTATGTTCAACTTTACCCTAACTAAATCCTAAGCTGATCTGGCCAGCGGAAAAAAAATCCCGTTGGCCAGACTAGTCTGGCCATTAGTCTAGCCAATGGGAAAGACCCTCATAATCAACCAAGCGGGCCCAGTGCGGATTGGTGGATTTATACCAGTCGGTGTTTTTAAGCCGCCCGGACAAAGGTCCACTATGATCCACTGCATGGCCACCGACTTGGCTTAACGACTGCCTTCAATTGAAAACAATCAAGACTGACTGTTTAACGTGCCCTCCGAAGCACGAAAATACTCTTATAAAAATACCACTATTCCCCATCCAAAGACTGACCGCGTCAGACATTGCTTAACTTCGCAAATCGAAAACAATTAGCGAATAAGACTGCACCACGAGTGTTTCTAAAAATGACATACTAAATTACTGCATCTTTATTGAATTACTAACTTTAGAGAGCCTGTGGCTCAGCGGTGAGACGCGGTCTCCCGAATTGGGAGGTCCTTGTTCGATTCCCAGGCAGGCCATGTACCAATGAGTTTTTAAATTTAATTTAATTACTTATGTGCATTTATCCGACTGCTCTTGAACGGTGATGGAAAACATCGTGAGGAAACCTGCATGCCTGAGAAATAAAATTCAAAGGCATGTGAAGTCCCCAACCCGAAATGGGCAAGCGTGGTGGACTAAGGCCCATACTCCCGCATTGTACGAGGGAAGACCTATATCCCTGTAGTGGGATGTGTTCACGGGCTGATGATGATGATAAACTTGTTTTTAGTGTACAATCCAGTAACGTCGGCATAGTAAGTTAATTTTTATTCCATGAACACACTAACAAAAATGTTGTTTACTGGGCAACCGCGACGAAATGAGTTAGATTAAAGGAAATTAGGTAACTGTTACTGTAAAAACATCTGTTAGGGATTAACTATTCCCGAGCGACCCAGGTAAAGTGAATATTCTGTGATGATCCCCTAGAGGCCTCAGCGATTTGATTTTCGCACACATGCTCCTATTTATGTAAGTCGCTTAGCATCAAACATTTATGTTACTACCCGATTATTTCGGCTGGTATTATTTTTGTGACGGCCCTATTTAATTCAGTGCTGTTCATCAATCATGTTTCTTACTTCCTTATTTGTTTTGACTGGACGTAAGCATCAAACATTTTTGTTACTCTCCCATCTATTTGATTTAAAATAAGTATTTATTTACAAAAAAAAAATATGTAGTATATCAACCATCTGATATCCACAACACAAGCCTATAGTTGCTTACAGTGGAACTAGATGGCACTGTGTGTAAGTCTAAGGATATTTATTATTATTATTTCGGCCGCTAAGCAACCAACATTTTTGTTACTTTCCTGTTAATTTCGGCTTTAAATATTTTTTGATATACTACCCTATTTATTCACGGCTATCAATCAATCAGTATTGTTACTTATCCATATTTATTACTGTATCAAAAATATATATTACTGTCCTATCTAGTTCTGTGATTATGCACCATCCGTTTGTTTATAGCTATTTCAATAGCTAAGCCTAAATTTTGAATTGTAATTAAATTAATTACATATGAGGCGTTACTTCTTAGTATTCAGGTTAGGAACTAAGTGTTCCACCAAAAATGTTAACAGGGGCTGTACAAATTCCCGCTCAATACAGCTGGATTAGGGACTGGGTTTGGTTAGTGCGTACACTCAAAAAAAACCACGGATGAATGTCTCAACGTGTGAGCATGGTTTATAGGGACATAAAAAAAGTTACACTTCGAACTTACGCTAACATTGGTAAATCTTAACATCGCGATGTAGGCAATTAATAAAATTCTATCAACGCCATCTATTGGTTCACACTTATAACTAAATTTATATATAAAACTACTTAAAGATTGGACATTCCGCCCACCAAGGACATATTGACAATGATGTCCTTTAAAACAAGTTTACCGCCACCTTGGGAAACTCACACTGTAAGAAAAACAGTGCAATTGTTGAATCATAACATGTAAAACACATACAAACAAGTTCCTTACAGCATGAGTTGAGAAGAAAATCTTTACAATTAAGAATACATTATAATAAAGAAAATTATAACTAAACTATTACAAATTCGGTAAAATGCACAGTTTTGAAGTAGGTCGTTTTATGACAGATGCTTTTGTTCGCAACGTTACTACTCTGGTAATATTGTCCTGACCAGGATGTTTCTGGATCACTCTACCAAGCAACCATCGACACGGAGGCAAGTCGTCCTCCTTAACCAGAACCACGTCACCAATGTTCGGTTCAGGTGTTTGGTATGACCACTTATAACGATGAAGGAAAGACGTTAAATAATCGTCAGACCAACGGCGCCAGAAATCTTGCATCATTCGTTGTACGAGTTGCCACCGTTTCAAACTACTGATGTTGGATAATTCATAATTCTGATCTGGAACGGTTAGGAGTGGTTCACCTACTAAAAAATGACCCGGTGTCAGCGATTCGATATTGTCTGTGTCACTCAATTTCGACAACGGTCGCGAATTCAAGCAAGCCTCTATTTGACAGAGGAGAGTAGCCATTTCCTCGTAGGTCAACGTAGAGACGCCAATAATCTTCTTCAGATGTTGCTTGCACGATTTGACACCTGATTCCCACAGTCCACCGAAATTTGGAGCGTGGGGCGGAATGAAGTGCCAGGTCGTGCCATGGTTTGCTAAACTCGCTGCAATGTCTTTTGCCATTTCAGAATTTTCTGCTCCGAGCAATGCTTGCAGTTCCTTGGAAGCACCTTGGAAGTTAGTTCCATTGTCGCTCCATATTTCATCGCAGTGGCCACGTCTGGCGACAAACCGTTTAAATGCGGATAGAAATCCTTGAGTTGACATATCGCTTACAACCTCTAAATGTATGGCCTTGGTTGCCATACATATAAATAAACAAATGTATCCTTTATAGGCATGATGCCCTCTACCCTTTGACGTGCGTAAATTAATCGGACCTGCGTAGTCTACACCACTACGACTAAATGGTCTGCCCGGTGTAACTCTGGAGGATGGCAGTTGACCCATCAATTGCGTTTTAGTTTTTGCTGAATATCGGAGACAAGTTACACATCTACGAATACAAGCCTTAATCAACAGTTTTGCTCCTAAAATAAAGTATCTAGAAGTTATATAATTGAGCATCAATTGTGGACCTCCATGTAACGTTTTAAGGTGAGCATCTGTGATCAACAAATTTGCCAGAAATGACCGTTTCGGAATTATAATGGGATGTTTTCGATCTGAATTCAAAGTTGAATTCTCCAACCTGCCGCCCACTCTTAAAATATTATTGTCATCGATAAATGGATTCAAATGTTTTAGGGAATTCTTGCTTTTACCCCAAATTTTAGCCCGCAAATCCTTCAGCTCCTTATCAAAATGTTGTTGTTGACATTGCCTTACACACACCTCTAGGGCCAACTTCAACTCCGCAGCCGTCAAGTATTTAGCGCGATTTCGTTCTTTCTTAGATCTCTTTAGTTCCAGAAAACGTCGGCAGTATGCAACCACTCTGATTAGTCTGGTAAGTGAGGACCATTTGTTCCAAATGAAACTGTCAACAGTACCAGAATGAACCTTAACTTGTTCCAAAGTAGTTGATGTATTCCTCGGTTTCCCCTTGGGTATCACGTCTGTCATCAAAAATCCGGGACCTTTAAACCATATCTGCGTCTTAAAAAGTTCCGATGGAGAAATACCTCGTGATGCACAATCTGCCGGGTTTTGTTTCGATTGAATGTGGCCCCACTGGTATGGTTCGAGATTGCTCAATATTTCGGAAACCCTATTGGCGACAAAGGTTTTCCAGCGACTGGGGTGACTATTTATCCATGCAAGTACAATTTCTGAGTCAGTCCAAGCATGGAGATTACATTTCTCTATATTCAAAACCTTAGCCAGTTCTGTCATCAATCTTGACAACAAAACTGCTCCACACAACTCCAATCGGGGTATTGATACTGTTTTGATAGGCGCCACCTTTGTTTTGGCTGCTATCAAATTTACCTTTCTATTCCCATCAGCATCGGAGATACGCAGATATACTACAGCTGCATAAGCCATTTTCGAGGCGTCACAGAATCCATGTAACTGCAATTGCTGATCGTCACGTTTTGTGCTTAGCCATCGTGGTATGGAAACTTCTGTCAAATGTGTTAACTGATTACGGTAAGTTATCCACTCATTTAAGATATCTCTAGATATTTCGTCATCCCATCCGATACCTGCTATCCAGAGCCTTTGAATAACAATTTTCGCTAATATCACACTTGGAGCAGCCCATCCTAAGGGATCGAATAACCTCGAAATATCCGAAATAATTTTTCTTTTAGTTACAGGTTCTTCGAGCGGAAGCAATTTCACCGTGTATTGGAACGAGTCGTCGCATCGGTTCCAGGTAAGTCCCAGCGTTTTTGTTATATCATCTTGCTTTATGTGTAACCCTACTCCTATTTCCTGATCCCTTTGTCTTTCCCGTAACCTTTCAAGTAGCTTGTTACTATTGCTGGACCATTTTTGTAACTGAAAGCCACCTTTACTTATAAGTGTGTTCATTTGTTCATAGATTTCTAAACCTTCTTCCACAGATTCGCAACCCGTTAAAAGATCATCAATATAAAAATCTTTCAGAATTCTTTCAGCTGCCAACGGATAGTCACAACCTTCATCAAGAGCCACTTGCTGCATCGCCTTTACAGCTAAGTATGGTGCGGATGCAGTACCAAACGTTACCCTTGTCAGTCTGTAATCTTGAAGATCAGACTGCACGTTTTCTCTCCACACTATCCTTTGAAAGTCTGCGTCTTGTTTACCAACTTTCACTTGCCTGTACATTTTAACTATGTCTGAAATTAGACAAATCGGATAAGTTCTCCATCGTAAAAGTAAATGGCGTAAGTCGGGCTGCAACGAAGGTCCAATCATTAAATTGTTATTGAGAGATATTCCATTTTTATCCTTACAGGACCCATCGTAAACAACGCGCACCGGTGTAGTGTCCCTGTCATCCTTTACAACAGCATGGTGAGGCAAATACACCACGTCGGACTTGTGTTTATCTAAAGGTGGTACTAACTCCATATGACCGAGACGAATATACTCATTAATCACTTCAGAATATTTATCTTTTAGTAGTTTGTTCTTATGTAATCTCGTTTCCAGGGAATGAAACCTCTTGATTGATATTTCTCTAGATCCTCTGTACTTGTAACTGGAATCACGAAATGGTAATCGAACAATATATCGACCTTCTGTATCCCTCTCCGTTGTAGCCGCAAACAGTTCTTCACATTTCACTTCTTCTTCAGTCAACATGTGTTTATCGTTGGTTGAGTCAGTTTCTAATTCCCAAAATTTTTTTAATAACTCATCATCTCTCATTTGGACATGCATGACTGAAATGTTTGTCATCGATGTATTTGAATCTACTGCGCCGGAGAGAATCCAACCAAGAGTTGTGCGTTGTGCCAATGTTGAACTGTTGGGGTCTTTTCTCACACCATCCTGCAAAATTTGCGCATAAATATCTGCCCCTAACAATATGTCGATTTTATTCGGAGTATGATAATGTGGATCTGCTAACTGAAGCTTACTCGTATCTACCCAATTTAGTACCGCTGTTTGTTTTACAGGAAGAATGGACGTGATTGACTTCAAGACGTACGCTTGAACCACATATTCGACAGTTGGATCAATTCTAGATTTAATTGTAATATTTACAACTGATTTTGCCATTAAATTACCCTGTCCATTACCACCAATTCCCGAAATGATTCCCCTTGCAACCTTCTTCTTCAAACCTAAATGTTGAACAGTTACCTCCGTAACAAAGGACGCCTGTGAACCCTGATCTAATAGAGCTCTAACCATATACCCATTCCCATTTTTCGAAACAGCTCTTACGAGAGCCGTGGCCAATAGAACTTGACTATTGGCGTTTCCCTTCGAAAAATAAGTGACGACCTCTGTTTGATCTTCCACTATGTGAGAAGTTTTTACCATAGAGTCTGTTTCCTCGTCGTCGTTTTTCGACGAACTTGCTGCCTCAGAAGTAACAGTGGAATCTTGTACATTGGAAGGATGCAATAAAGAATGGTGTCTGCGTTTGCAAATTCGACAAGTTACTGTGGTATGACAGTACTTGGCAGAGTGATTGCTTCCCATACAATTGAAACATAAGTTGTTGTCTAGAACAAACTTACGTCGAGTATCTACATCTTGCTTAACAAATCGTTTACAGTTTCCTAGTTTGTGATCATCGTTACAATATTTACAATTTATCTTAGTTACATGCAATGCCTTAGCTTTATTAACATTATGCTGTCCATCTGTTTGCTTATTTACCTTAGTGGGTTCTAGAAACTCAAACGCCCTATAACGACCCGTAAGAAATTCTTTAAATTGTTCAAAGGATGGTAACTTGTCGGAACTAGTATTACTTGTGACCTTAAGTTCCCACTCTTTTCTACTATCTGCATCTAACTTTAAGGTGACTATATGGATAATTATGATATCCCAAGTAGATACGTCTATACCTAAGTTCGACAAAGCTTCCAAACATTCAGTAGTGGTGTCCATCAGTTCCTTAAGAGCACTACCTGATGGGGACGTTATGTTCCTTTGACTCAACAACCGTTTGAGTATGCAATGCGACAAATATTTTTTGTTATTGTAGCGTGAATCTAGTATGGCCCAACATCTATCGTAATTATCTTCAGCAATCGGAATATGTCTGAGCAGTTGTTCCGCTTCTCCAGCAAGGTAACCTTTTAAATAGTGCAATTTTTGAACCTTGTCTACCGAAGAGTTTTTATCTATTGAAGATAGAAATAAGTCTCGGAAGGTGGGCCACTCAGAATACTTTCCCGAAAAGGTCGGTATAATTATTCGAGGCAATTTAACATACATAGACTTACTATCAACCACGTTTGCACTATGTGTTTTAACATCCTGTTGGACACCGCCACCGGACACTTTTAACAACAAAGTTTTAAATTCACACTTCATGTCTAGATATAATTCTTCTGCTTTATCATACAAATCATTTTCCATATAAAGTGTTGAAGCTAATTCCTCAGAATCGATACCTTGTACAATCTGGGTGTGTGTTGAAGCAAACTTTGACCATAACTCCTGTATACTTTCTAATCTAGCTTCAATATACACCTTCGTAATGCGATCCTTCGGAGACTTCTTAAAATTAGTTTTAGTCTTGTTCAATCTGATATAGATATCATCTTGAACCTTTAACAGAGATTTTAAAGACATTTTTAATGTTTACTTTTAAACTTAAACAAAACAAACGTACCCAACACACATACAATTGCAAATATAAACTATAACGAATAGACTGGTATTACAAACAACTTCAATAATTTTCATAGAAAAATGCGAATTTTTTCTAAGTCAAGTTAGATGTTTGAAAATTTTACAAGTGTTTTAACTAGCTACATCTATAAGAAATCGGGCATAGGTTCCCCGTCTCAACCAATTTTTGCTTAAAACTAACTAAGTCTATGAAAATTAAAAGCTAAATTTTCTAAGTCCGAGATTTTAAATATTTCTTCAAAGTTAATAGCTTCTTGATTTTAAGGTTGAAAGTTCACTGAATATTTTTTATCTCAGGCAAATTTCAAAGTAAAATTTCTTAAGGAAATAAAGTTCACTTTGGCTTAAAATGTTTACGGAAGTGACCGATAAAAGTACTCACGATTTTGCACCTTATTTCACTACACCTTATTTATTTACTCCTTACGGCTGCTACGTCACGTCGAGTATGCCGTCTGCAGTTGGTCACTATGTTCCGCTGCTGTGCCCTCGTCCTCCCGTTGCACCTCTCCTTTTCTTACACTGTGTCTTTGTGTGTTGAACCTTGGTATAGATGCTAGGGTGATGACCTCAATTTTGCTGAACTGAAATCACCTGAAACTCATGCCCCACCGGCCATCCGATCCGACTCTGAAGGACCATGTACAAATTCCCGCTCAATACAGCTGGATTAGGGACTGGGTTTGGTTAGTGCGTACACTCAAAAAAAACCACGGATGAATGTCTCAACGTGTGAGCATGGTTTATAGGGACATAAAAAAAGTTACACTTCGAACTTACGCTAACATTGGTAAATCTTAACATCGCGATGTAGGCAATTAATAAAATTCTATCAACGCCATCTATTGGTTCACACTTATAACTAAATTTATATATAAAACTACTTAAAGATTGGACAGGGGCCAAGTTTTAAATTGCGTTAAGGTACAAGTGACATCCAACAAACAGCCAAATTAGGCACGAAATAAAGGAACATTTATTTAACATGTCTATTGAATGCATCTTCTCTACAGGGTGTCCCTGGAAGTATGGATCAAATCGAACAGGGGCATGGGGAAGGTCATTCCCAAACTTTTTAACCCTATGAATGTCGGTGCCATTTTTGACGGTTCAAAAGTTATGATCAATTTTTTACATTTTCATATTATCGAATAGTGCTTATACAAAAAATTTTTTTAAAAGAAAACTAGCAAAGCTATCAGCTTAATTTTTTAATTAAAAATAATTAATTAATTGTTTTTTCTTATTTTTTTTTTATTTTTTTTAATTTTTTTTTTAATTTTTTTTTTTTCAGCTTAAGTTTGGGAATGACCTTCCCCATGCCCCTATTCGATTTGATCCATACTTCCAGGGACACCCTGTATAAATGCACTTAGCGTATTCATTGGACATTTATTGGATGTTTGATAGTTTTACACACAATGTAGCTGTGGTTGTGTCCTTTGACATACCATTATTTAAAAAAAAAGTGTTTCAGTAATTTGGAATGACATATTATAGATAATAACCACGCTAAGGTATAATATAAAGGTCTGTTTTGTTAATAATCTGTGGTAATACCAGTCAAATAAATCGAATACTCTATTATTAATCTGTGACGTAACGCTGAGGCGTCAAAGCGGTAATTTACTTGATTTATTATCGAGTCTGCGTTTGAAGACTTAATGGTGTGAAATGAACGATAAAAGCTGACCCTCTTGAATATTAAATCTTACTCTTGGACATAAAGAGCGGCGTTTAGTGGTTTAGTGCTATTAGTTCACACGATGCAATTTTTAGAACGCAGTTTGATGTTTTGTGTAAAAAGCATAATATAATAATAAGAGAATAAACGCGATAAAAATTATCACAATGTATTTATTGCCGCCAAGCATTGATTTTTTCAATGGGCTCCATTTTTTTCGTTTTATTCTCTCCTCTAGGAGAAGGCAAAGGGATCTAAGCCTATAACAGCCATGTCTTATTTTTCTTATTTCTTCTGTTTATAAGTCAGTCTCAGTCAAAACAAGTAATTCGTCGTATACTTGGCATATACAGAGTCTAGTCACGGTCAAGTCATTCTTCAGTAAAGTGGCAGAATGCTTTACAAAAGCTTTTGGCGGCTTCTTGTGGGAACCCGTTACGCACTTTAATTTACACTTTCCTTCACTTGTACATCATCACTAACTTTTGATGCACAATATCCTGCCATTATTAAGCTTCAAAAGTCAGAATGCACAAATTATAAGAATTATAAAGAAAATTGCAACTTCACTCGCCGCGATCCCGCCAAAAAGCCTCAATGCGCTTCAACTTTCGGCCTCATCTTCGGCATGGTCATAAAGCGAATGTGACAGCTGCTTGAACGCAGCAGTGCGTGCGGCCTCGTACGTTTTACAATTGAGGTATATGTATACGTCGCGCTGCTGTCGTGCAGGCTGTTTGACGAACCTTTTGAAATCATGCGACCCATATTATACAAAGACACCGGCCGATGATTCATATGCAGCAAAATGGAAGCTTTTATTCAGACCCACATCTACAAGCAAATAACATATTATAGAAAGAGACAGACTTAACACTACGGTACACGCGCCCCTTTTTATTGCTTAAGTTCACGCGTGGGCTACTATAGTAGGCCATTTTAAAATGTCAATAACTTGTATATGTTCTTAATTATCTGATTAAAACAAAAAATGGAATGGAAAATGTATTTATTTTGCTTAATTTTACAATCTTAGTTTTTAGGCAATTACTAAGAAAATATTAAGAATCAACAATTCAGTAAATATTTAATAAAAACTGACAAAAATGGCACTTCATGGATCAACGTAATTTTTTTAAACTTTAAACTAAACTTAACTACTATTTTCCTTTTTTTCGTAGCATTCAGGACACAATACTGCTTCGTGATCAGGGCAAATCCACTTATTGCAAGACTTGCACCACTTTTTAGTCGACCGATTTCGGACTCTCGTGCATAGTGCACATCGACCAACTCGTCCTATCTTTGAGATCAAATGATGTTGAGACTCTTGGGGTTCTTGAACTGTCCTGCCCAAAAGTGCTTCTATCCTGAATTTAAGTTGTCGTGGAAGTGTTTCAATGGATGCCCCGCGAATCATAAGCGGTTTTATCAAATTGAAGGACAATTCGTGCAAAAACTTACGCCTGACAATTTTTTCGGCAGAGGCGTTCATTTGATTGATTACCAGAGCGTTGATTCCAACAATATTCATCAAATCAAAAAATATGACTAACGGCCATCGACGGCAGTTACGCTGAACACTATACTGCTTGCACATTTTGTCGACAATGTCTACTCCACATTTAGTGTGATTGTAAAAAGTAACAATTTCCGGCTTACGTTCTTCGTGTGTATCGGAATCGATAGCTGCATCATAATGCATTGTAGACAGTAAGTTGACTGCCTTATTTATTTTTGGCACGTAAGACACAAGGGTAGCATCTTTTTGAAATCCAAAAAGGGAACTTTTGCTAGTTCTAGACCTCGAAATTTTGAACTCCTTAGAAATTTCGGGTCTATTTGCTTTCATAGTTCCGACAATCGTGATTTTCTTCTGCAACAGCTGATTAGCTAGAGGTAGATTTGTGAAATAATTGTCCATTGTTACATTGCAGCTCAATTCATAAAGTGGATCCAGTACTCTATGAACAACGTCATTCACCTTGTTGGACTTTTGATACGGACCTTCTGGTTGGGCGCCAACATATATCTCAAAATTGTAAACATATGGAAATTTAGTGTCGACCACCATAAAAATCTTGATTCCGAATTTGTCCGGCTTATTCGGTATGTACATTATAAAACCACAACGTCCTCGGAAACCAACAAGTTGTTCGTCTAGCGTCAAATAATCACTAGGAACATAGTTGTTGCGACAGTTGTTGATGACCAACTCTACAACTTGTCGAATTGGTGCCATTTTATCAAATTCTCGGCGCTGTTCTCTGTCGGTAACGTCATCGAATCTTAGGGCACGTATCAAAAACCGGAATCTATTTATTGACATTGTGCCATATACAATTTCCAAACCAGTACCCTGAGAGTTATCCCAAAAATCCTTCAAGTTACGCCGTCCATTTCGCGACACTCCCATTACGTATAATATGCCCAGAAATGCTCTCATTTCTACTATATCAGTGGGTTTCGCATCCCGGTTTCTTTGAAAATCGACTTTTATTTTATCTATGAATATATTTGTGCACCTTACCAAAATGTCCAAGATATCTTGCGTGAAAAATAGTTGAAAACAACTTAACGGATCTTTAGCATTTCTAGCTGCATCTCCTTTTGGACCCGGTGGTCTTATCCTAATGTTTTGCGGTCGAGTTCGCGTTGCTGGTGGCACATCTTTGTTCCAAATAGTTCCATTCGTCGATTTATAAACTGGACGGCGCCTCCTGGTTGCTATTTGCGAGAGTGGTACGTTATCTGAACCAGATGTTTCGTCAGATTCATTTAATCTTTCCTCTTCATCTTCAGAGACTTCTGACTCACGGACTAAGGCCTGTAAATTTGGTTCTGGCTGGACTTCATCATCTTCACTCTCAATTACTTCTTCATCTTCAGTATTTAACTCATGCAGCCAAATTTCCACTTGTGAATCATTCATGATGTAATCGGATATATAAATCTGTAAAAAATACTAAAATAAGAAAAAAATATACATTTTACAATTTGTAACCAATAAATAAATAATAATTATCTAATATACCTACATCCAAATAGATTATTAATAAGAAGAGAATATTATAAAAGCAGTTATAAATGATAATACACCAAAAGTTACATACCTGAATTTGGTACACCAATACACGCGCGGACTACCTTAGTAGGCCCTCGCTTTTGGCGCCAAATTGCAAGTGCGTGCGTTCGCGCTGCGTGTGCACAGGGTACTGAGGTTGTGACAAATATACCAAACGAGGATTACCTGGAATTGCAAGTTTCTAACGTGCTTAACTAAAAAGTTATTGCAAAAAAATTAACCCTGGTCTACTATAGTAGGCCGCGCGTGCACTGTAGTGTTAAAGAAATACTCAATTAATTGTGGCACTAAATGCTGCAAACGCTTAATGCGCTTGCAACACTGATAAAATTCTGGCAGTCCCTCAAGTGGACAGTGCATGGACTTATTATAAGTCCATGAGACAGTGAGGTTCAATTCGAAACACAATTTCGGAAACAAAGTAACGAAAAAAAAATTAGTGGGAAAATATTAGTAACTTAAACTATTGATTGTTTTAATATATTACACTACATAATATAAATGTTTGAATTTATATCCAATAGTTTTAAATATTTATCTATAATATGGTTGATCATAAGGTCAAAAGATTATCGTCAATTTACGGGACATCCTGTATAGAATACGATGGATTTTTTTTTAATTTATAGGTAGTTTATTTTACGTCAATAGTTAGTTTCTCATTATAATACATTAAAAATAAATACAAAACTCTGTCATAAACCTAATTTTATTTATGAGATGCAATTAACTTAATATACGGTTACACAGAAAATAAAAGTCATTATATTACACTTTATTTGGCCATTTTAAAACTAGTTAATTAGGCACATACTATAGAGAACAAGAATAAAAAAATAAAACCAATGGTTATAACATTATATATCATCGAAACAACTTAACCGATTTTCATTAAACATAGTTAAGAACCATTACGCTACCACCATCTTTCGAAAATATAAAACCATTTTCAAATCAGTTTCGCCAGACACACTAATCCGACATACAGACAATGGTGTCGATTCTGCAGTGGCCTCCAAAACTTAAAAATTTAGAGTGCTACAAACCGATTTCCCTTTCTACGCCGCATCTCTAAAAAATTTATAAAGTTTGAAGTTTACTCTAAATCAATTCAATTTAGGTTTTAGAGATCAAAACCTATTCCGTAACGCCATCTGAGACATATTATTAGCGAAATTTTGTCGCCATCTAAAATAGTCACGTTTAAAATTAGAGAGTAGGTTTTTTCAGATTTATTGGGCTTTCCACAGCCAAAGAAGTGTAAACTTTATATAAACGTCTTTTATAGGACTACAAAAGACTATCCTAATATGTTTTATTTTGAATAAAAAAAAATGTAAATAATGCCTGACCTATAATTATTTAAATTTTTTTAAGGTATGACTTAATTCTAGAAGGTAACTATTAAATATCAATGGTATCATTGTATTGTAACCTCCATCTCTGATTGTAATCTAAAATTATTTTGATAGAAGAGAATTTTTTTAAAAGAATGTTGCCATTTTCCCATTATCGATAAAGAAACGTAATTTACCAAAGCCTGTACAAATAGGCAAATTAGGAGTCAAAAACAAAAGCCAACTTAAATTACAAAATGCGGTAAAAAATCCTTACATTAAATCATCGATAAATAAACATTAAAAAAACTTGTTTGAATAAAGATATCTGATTTTGACTATGGCAATACAGTACATCAATTCAATTTAGACGTCCGTAAACCATCTCTAAATTTAGCGATAGGTGTATTTCAGAATAGCATATTTTGGGAAATGCATTTAAAATTAGAGTTTTAGATTTAGGTTAGTTTAGCGACTGCACACCAGAATCGATACCAATAGGCTTCAAACTTACAACTTCTTCTTCTTTTTGCGTCAGGGGTTAAAAATCAACCGCTAAAAGAGATCGACCATTTGAAGAATCGCTCAATTATAACTTGTGTCTTCAATTAATGTAGTTGGTAAATTGTGATTTGTTTTTTAAATGTTACCTATGCAAATATGAAAACGAAGCTTCTGCGGAGAAATAAATTGCATTTTAACAAAATTTCTTCCAGTTTCCGAATTTTACAAAAAGTATGCCTTTTTGTAAAAAACACTTCTTTAAACTTGCCAATAGTAAAATAATCGATTAAAGAAATCGATGGGCAATGGATTTTTTTTTTATTCACAACGGGTTCGTACATGACCTCAATCACACCTGATGTTAAGTGAAGATGAGGTCGAAGGTGGGAAGCGTACTGACCCGGAAACCCCAACACATTTGGGGGACTGGCTATCTTATCTCTGACAACCGGAACGCAACAATGCCACTAACATTGCTGCTTGGCGGCAGATTTAGATAAGATGGTGGTAGCTAGCCAGGCGGACATTTAAAATGCCTTACCACCAACCAATTTTATTACAGTTTTTAGCATAGTATTATCTGCTTGCAGTAGTAGTATAGAATGGTACTAATCTTATAGCTATACTACCCATAATATCTCTACATCTATAGATATACGAGATATGTAGCACTGTCGAAGGGGTTGCAATTTGGAATCCAGAGCGACAATGTTGACAATTGTGCCTATTCCGTGAGCTATAGTCGCATTTACGTCGCGTAACGAAGGATTTACAGGTGTTACCACCGTCTAATCTGTCTGCGTTAGTTCAGCTAAGATTTATCTATTAATATTTCATCTGTTGTGTTACATCCTATAAATAAATAGCAATATTTTATTATTGTACAGAAAAACACACCTACATACATAAAGTTGTAGAGTTAGGTTAGGTTAGACAGAGAGAGAGAGAGAGAAAGAGCGCCGGTGGCTCACACGGTGACACGGTCTCCCAATTTAGGAGGTCCGGGTTCTATTCCCAGGCATTTTAATTACTTATGGGCATTTATCCAACTGCTCTTAAATGGTGAAGGAAAACCTCGTGAGGAAACCTGCCTGCTTGAGAAATAAAAATTCTAAGGCATGTGAAGTCCCCAACTCGTACTGTGCCAGCGTGGTGGACCACGGCCCATACTCCCTCATATATACGAGGGAAGGCCTATATCCCTGCAGTGGGATATTTACGAGCTGATGATGATATTACCTACTATAGGTAGGTAGTTTATTCAGTATTACCTTTTGCATGCGGTTTTTTTTTAATTATAAGTAAATATAGCTATAATATTATAAATGCGAAAGTTTGGATGTTTATTTGTTTGTTTGTTGCTCCATCACGGCGTAACGGATGAATGGATTTGGCATAGAACTGGAGCATACTCTGGATTAAAACATAGGAATTTTTTAATCCGATAAAGCGAGTAGGTATAGTTCCCGCAGGATAAACAAATTAAACATATCCGCGATACAGTTATTCCACGTAGGCGAAGCCGCGGCCGGAAAGCTAGTTTTAGGTAAAATAACTAAATGGAGCCGCCGTCCCTTGCCTCTGTCACCGCCTAGCTCCTGTCTGTCCATCTGTCGGTTAACGTCGGATTTCTATGTATAGGTATCACGTATTTGTATGGAATTTGGTATGAAATGTATTTTCAGTTCGGATTTATTTAACACACTCTTCATATTTGGATAAAATATGTATATTCGTCGTATATGCAGAGCATCGGTGGCTGAGCGGTTAAGACGCGATCTCCTAATTTGGGAGCGCCGGGTTCGACACCCAGGCAGACAACCAATGACCTTTTAAATTTACTTCAACTACTTATGTGCATTTACCCGACTGCTCTTGAACGGTAAAGGAAAACATCGTGAGGAAACCTGAATGCCTGCGAAATAATTCTGAGGTATGTGAAGTCCCCAACCCGCATTAGGCCTGTGTGGTGGACTATGGCTCATACTCCCTCATTATACGAGGTAATTGGAGTGGGATATTTACGGGCTGATGATGATGATGTTGTGATTCGTTGGTTGTGAAATATCAAAATTGGATGATAGCTGGATGATGATATCAGTAAAATAAGATCTTGTAAATTTTACCTACGAGGTCAATGTTAGAGACACACAGAGTAACATACTCTATTGTTGTATTGTTGTTGTTTGTTGCATTGTTGTGTTCCGGTTGTCAGAGATAAGATAGCCAGTTCCCCAAATGTGTTGGGGTTTCCGGGTCAGTACGCTTCCACTTTCGACCTCATCTTCACTTAACATCAGGTGTGATTGAGGTCAAGTACCAACCCGTTATGATTAAAAAAAAATACATTTTCTTCTATAAATAAGAAACTAATAATAAGAAACTACTACAACAATTTCTGCAAAATTTGTCCTACGAGGATGTAGAGAAGTTATTAAACTGTCTTGAAGTAATCTTTAAGTATAGATTTATTCTATATACCTACCTACTTTATTTATAGATCTCTAGTTTGTACCTATATATGATTATATTATTTTAAGTTATGGAAGCCTTAGCTTTGCCTGAAACACAGGATTTTCCTAGTTCAGGCAGATTGTTTCTCATCACATATAGTACTTATTAATGTTTTTCATACCTTTAAGATAACACTTTCTTAACAATTAGGAAATTATTTGTGCTAACCCATTTAATTACTCGTATTAAATTCCGAGATTATCGCTGTTAGTTTTAAGACCGGACTGTACATGCTTCAACAAGATATTTTACTTAAAGCCGAAGTAATGACGTATACTCGTGACTGCATTCAACTCATCAAGAATTTGACATCGACTCGCTAAGAAAAGGGTGGTGTTTACTTTACGCTACCGCTTGTTCAAAAGGCAATTTTCCTCCGAAAAGAACAACCAAAAAACACTATATGTTGCTCTTTTTAAAAAAGTGTTTCATATTACAAAAGGAAAGATTAATTATGTAATAGCCCGATATGCGAACAAGCTGGTGATGTGTATGGATGATATTCATCCCAATACTCGTACTATTAAACTGTTCTTGGTTAAAAAAACAATGAGAAAGAAGAAACGAAACAACAATTTACAATTCATATTGTCTGATTGTACAACAAACTATTTTCATCAATAATTTCTACATATCACTAACACAGCTGTACCTAAGTAAGTATAACCCAAGTGGTCTGAGTACCTGAAATACACACCTGCCGGCTATCGGACATAGCTGAAATACTAGACTATCTGAAATTTAATTAACTACCCGTACAGGGAAACCCCTCATAGGAGGGTTTAAATAACAATCCCCTGTCGAATTGAGCTTCAATATCAAATGAAATTGAGATTATAAGTGATATGGATTCAGATGATAAACCAATATGCATTTATCGTATCATGCAGTTAATCGTAACTACAAAATGATTATTCAGAAAACCCCCGATAACAAGCTATTATATCATCCAGATAAACCAAAACAGTTTTGTTAAAAGTTAAATACCTTCGAAACGGTTGAACCGATTTCCATCCAACATTGTTAAGGTTTAAGAGGGTTTATCCCCGTTTATACGTATAAGTAGGATATATAGATCTAAAAATTTAGTATAGAATATTTTTGAAGAAGAGCAGGATTACTAAATTAGAGCTATTTTAAGTTTTCCATAGTAACAGAAAAAATGCAATATATTTTTTTAAATTCGATATTTTGAAAATGTTGAAAAAAAATAAAGGCTATATATTATTGTATTTGTTTGCCTGGAAGAGATCGCTGTTAGCGATAAGGCCGCCTTTTTGTGCGATTAATGATGTACGCTGTATTCTTCATGTATCTTTTGTTAATTGTGCAATAAAGAGTATTTGTATTGTATTGTATTGTATTGTCGGAAAATCTGGCATCAGCAATAACAAGAAGTACTTTTTTTTTATGCACAACGGGTTGGTACATGACCTAAATCACACCTGATGTTAAGTGAAGATGAGGTCGAAAAAGTAAAAGGTCGAAGGTGAAGTGAAGGTTCCATCCTATAAAATTATAAATGGAGACATAAAGTTTAGGAGAGGTTAGGGTAGTCATATCCAATCCTCTGCAATAAGACTAAGATAAAGAGCTTATCGTATACCGACACAGAGTGCAAGCAAACACTGAATCACTTGCGATAACAGACGTGACTGATGCGTCCAATCACATTGCCTGCCACGTCAATACGATAAATACTATCTCTTATTAATTAAGTATTACAGATAACATGCATCTACTGGTATGAAGAGGGAGTGGACGAGAAGGAACTAGAAGAACGAAATACCTAACACAAAAACGATCAGTACTATACGAACTTACCTACAACATTTTTAAATAGATAAACATGCAAGTATTAGGTCCTTACCTATGAAATTGGAGTTTTGTATGAAGAATTTCATTAAGACTGTTTTCTCCATACAAACATTTTTGATTTTTTTTGGGAACGGCAAATCCCAATTTAGCTAAACTTTGTGTGTATTGTCGGATAACATTAAGTTAAGTATATGCAGCGTTAATTTTTAAAAGTAACCGCTTTATAAAAGTTTCTGCGAATCTAAGAAATGATTATGGAAAGCACATGAAAAGAGCTGTGTTAAATTTTTTTTTATTATGTAATTTAGCCCAGAAATGAAAAAATATTTCATGTGAAACCTTGAAATAATATTCCATTTTCCAAATAAAAAACAAATTTAGATATAACTTTGAAAATCGTAGGAATAGGTACATATGATTAACGAAGAAAAAGAACCCAATTTTCTTCGCGTATCGTAGAATGTGTCTATTGCTCTTTCAAAGCTGAAGGAGAATGCCGTTGAATTAATCCCGTTATTAACACAGGAAAGAAAAACAATAATATTAGCAATTCATCTGAAATTCCTTTTAAAAATTTGTCTTATTAACCCCTACGAAAAACAACTTGTGTGTGTGTATGTTCAGTATTTGTCCGGATGTATCTCTTGATTTGTAACCTATGAAAGAAAGAAGTTCTCATTTTCATATTGCTTCTGACACAGACAACGAAAAGGTACAGTCGGCAACACGGCTATGCTTATGAGTACGTATTCAATTTGCGTTTCAGAATGCGTTTGAAGAGCAGTGTAGATTTGTCAAAACTGAAATAACATAAATAAAAAATTTAGGAAACCCCGAGGAATTAAACATATTAATATCACCCAGGTCAGGTATACAAAGAAACTGTGTTTAAAAGTTACACGTAAGTCTTCGTCTGAACCGATTTTCATCAAACTTATAGCTAAGAACCCCCTATATTTTTTCTTGAATATAAAAAAACCACGCTCAAATGGACCACACATTATACCGGATGAGTTTTTATTACCGTACGGAAAAAAAGAGGGCATATTAGGTAAGTGAAACAGAAGGTTTAGGCATAGGTAGTTTAATTATTTTTTTTCAAACCCATAATCGAATAAATTTTGTTGAGTTGTCATTGAGTTGTGTCATTTATACGTTTGTAGCCTATTCCACATAATTACATCATTAAATAAATTTAAAAAACTTGGAGAAAATGTGAGTTCAAAATAAATTTCGGGTGATAAGAATCCTACGAATCCGGCCAATGCATATCAATCTCCGTCTGTCACGCGGGTCGATCATGCTTTAAAAAAAAAATCTACCTATGCCAATACCTTCTATTTCACTTGCCTAATATGACCTATTTTTTCCTTCCGGTAAAGAAAATCATCCGGTATATATTGAAATTATTGAGGTATATCTGGACAAAACTGGACACACACCGCCGTCAAACACATAACACCAGTCAATAATTCTTGATTCACACTCCATTTTCAATCCTACACTAAATACCTAACTATAAATTACACCTCAGTCTAAAATGTCCGGAATCTATACGACCGCAGAATAGTTCTGCGCTATTGGCACCTCATTAAATTCCGCGTTACATGAACCGGATCGCATCCACGATACTGATTTAATAATGCTTTAAATGGATTACAATGGTAAAGTGGGCGAGACCGGGCCCCGAATACGTATTAATAATGCAATTGTTGCACCTGGTGTGTTTAGTCTGGATCACGGGTAAATGATTTATTTGTTGTTGTTTACTGTCTGATATTTAGATTACTATGGTTTTGGGAAAAGGACAGGTTTGGAATCAACCCTTGGTCGTCAGACTATGCTTGTTCGTTCCACGAGACCACAAGGTCACGTGGAACGAACAAGCAACACGTGGATATGATTGTTCATATCCTGGTAGAAAGTGTGGGTGGAACCAAAGATGAAAGCCACGATTCCAATAAACTATTTATTTCACCCTCCATTGTTAATTCACCCTAGACTTAAAGATCGTAAGATTCTAGGGTGACCAACAACGGCAGGGAGTTCCATAGCTTAGCCTTGCCATACCTTTTTCAATAAGGTTCCTGTTGATATACAAAATCTTCCTTTCAATAAATTTTTAGATGATAATCATCCCTGGACATAACCAGCTCGATCGCATGCCAAGCTATTTCACATTAATAATAAAATATGATTGTGCCTTTTTGTAATCGAAAAATCTATTTGTTCTTCTCAGGGGAAAATTGCCTTTTGAATAAGCTTCTGCTTAAAAAAATGTGAAATTTATTTTAAGTATACCCTGTGTATCTATAAAATAAAGCATTTCTGACTTTACTCCTTAGCTAGTTTATCATAATAACTCCAATATGGCGGACGGTAGCAGCCATTTGGTCACACTTGACCTCCGACTCCGGTCTAAATCAATTGAGTTATTTCGTATTATTTTTGATTTTTCATAGGCAAGTATTCATAACAGCAGTCAGGTTTTTACTTTTTAAGTTTCATTATTCATTTTATTACGTAATTTATTCGCGTCCTTGACCAATAATAATAACAATAAAACCGCCTCCGTGGCTCAATGTAAACAACATAGGGTTTACGAATCGGAGGTCGCGGGTTCGATCCCCATCGGGGTACATGTTTAGTACTCGGTTTGGTTGGTGGTAGGGCATTTTAAAAGTCCGCCTGGCTAGCTACCACCATCTTATCTAAAACTGCCGCCAAACAGCAATGTTAATAGCATTGTTGTGTTCCGGTTGTCAGAGATAAGATAGCCAGTTCCCCAAATTATTTGGGTTTCCGGGTCAGTACGCTTCCACCTTCGGCCTCATCTTCACTTAACATCAGGTGTGATTGAGGTCAAGTGCTAACCCGTTGAGAATAAAAAAAAAAAAAAAAAAAAATTCTTAACTGGATTACTGATTAGGGGAACAGCCCATTACTTATCATTAGATTCCACAGTTACAATTCATTTGCAGTAGGTAGGTTATTGGTTTTAGGGTATTGGTTATTATATTTGTCATTGTATAAAAAAAAAAATTATCAACACAGACCCAGAACAGGTTCGAAGTATTGTGTATTGTGTCGCGGGTTTCAAGTATTGCGTAGTATATCAACCATCTGGTATATGTATTATACAAGCCTAGTTGCTTAGTGTGGAACTAGATGAAGATGTGTGTATGTGCAAAGATATTTATTTATTTATATTTAGAAAATTCCCGAATGTCTAAAATATAAGCTATACAGTGTGGAAAGATAAGTCGGGCCCTGGAGGGAAACTGTCTTAAATCATTAAGCTGGCTCATTTTACTTAAAGGAGACATTCCTTTATTTTTAAAAAGAAACAAAACTGCATTCAAAGATTTTGTAAAACTCGGTTGCCTCACCCGGGACTAGAACCAACTAAAATTAAAAAAACAAACACTCCCTATTTTATTATACTAATCGATAGTATTATTATTCAGGATAAAATTTCCCTAATTTGGTCTTACTCTGGAAAGTGAACATCTAGTACTTACTGTTCACTTTCAACAAGTAAAAGATACGTAACATTTCTCTTATCTCTCCAACATTCAAAGACTTCGTATGAAGTACACGCTTGCTTATTTATCGCTAAGGGTTGCGGTAGAAAATGTTATTAAGGGCATACACCACAACACTTTGCTGAAGGCTACAAGAAATGAATTTCAACGGCGACTAATTTTGTGTAGCCAGAACGAGCGGGCTCATTTCGAACAATATATCAGTTAAATAATTTAAGTGTAACAAATTGATAGTAAAATAACGTTAATGTTAGATTTAACGATCATTTTTATTTTTAAGACCAAATGTTTGTTAGAGAAATTTTATCCTGAATAATAATACTATCGATTAGTATAATAAAATAGGGAGTGTTTTTTTTTTTAATTTTAGTTGGTTCGAGTCCCGGGCGAGGCTAGCGAGCTTTAGAAAATCTTTGAATGCAGTTTTGTTTCTTTTTAAAAATAAAGGAATGTTTCCTTTAAGTAAAATAAGCCAGCTTAAGGATTTAAGGTAGTTTCCCTCCAGGGCCCGACTTATCTTTCCACACTGTATATCTTCGTAATAGCTAAACCGAATTCCAGAAAATATGGCTAAGAACATCTCGCAAACAGCAGCTTGCGAAAATAAGAAGCTGTTTTTAAATCAGTTCAGTGGTGTTGGCTCTACAACACCACCGACATACACACAGACATGAGTTTTAAACTTAAAACAATAAAAAACAAAAAGAGACATTTAATGCTTAAAAATGATACTTAAATCCATGCGAGTTTCATTCACCACAACCATACGAAATACCAGGCAATAAGTTGGAAATTTACACATAATGCGAAAGAGTCGTGCCCAAAGGGTACGGACTACGGAGTAGGAACAAGTTTAATTTCCGGCAAATTAACATTTCGACAGTGAACGCCGAGACGGAAGCGGATATGCCCTTTGCGTTAACGTTAACACCAGCTCGCAATGGAATACTTAAACAAACATAGATGAGTTATTGCCTCAGAAGTGGAATGAAAGTCGCACTCCAAATACTTACATGTGATTTGCGTTAAAGGATTGAAATTTGAAAGTCACAATACAACAGAAAAAAGACTTAAAAATCTAATCTAAAGCCTTAAGCACATCAGGGCACACGTCACAAATTCAACTTTCACCAAATCAGGATCGAAATCAATTCCACGTGCGTGAGTCAAAAAGCGTTATATTCTGATGATGCTTGATGCTCCCGACCGATTTCGGCCATGGCGACCACTTCGACTCCTAATCGGTTTGGGAGTTGCTATAGTATACCGAATTACACTACCCCGAAACACGTTTGACCGATAAACGGTTGATCGAATTCCGAGTACATTGCGGAGTTGGTTTTAATTAAAAATTTTAATGATGAACAAACTCCGCAATGTACTTTGAATTGATCAAACGTTCTTCTGTTAAATGTTTTTTGGGGTAGTGTAATTCAGTATACCATACGAAGGTCATCGGTTGGAGTTGCTATGGTATACCGAATTACACTACCCCGAAACACGTTTGACCGACGAACGTGGCGCTGTGCTGTGCTGTAAGATGGCAAACATAGCCGCTCTGTGCGGTGAACTCCCGTGCGCAATGTGGGCACGTAAGCACACCTTTCACATAGTGATAATTAATGGCAGCAGGTGGGCGGCTTTTCAGCTCGTCGCGTTTAGCGTCGAGGTCAGCTATACGCTGCTCCTTGAAAACGCTTACTCTCCTATGCACTGCTATCGAGATGGCTCAATGTATGAAACATCAGCCATTAACTAATCAATGGTGAATCAATTTAAAACTTGAGATTCTTTAGATTCGATAATGGGTAGACCCAATCTTCGGGAATGCGAATAATGTAAGTAAAAAATCGCACCTCAGGTACACCATTTTCCATATTCAGATTCAGACAGAACCCTCAGGACATACCGCTTTGTAGCCTAGTTAATTACTGGGCATAAAATACTCTCCTTTTTTATTTTCTGCGGTGTAAAAAGAGCGTCGGTGGCTCATCGGTTGAGACGCGGTCTCCCAATTTCGGAGGTCCGGGTTCCATTCCCAGGCAGGCCAATGTACAAATGAGTTTTTAAATTTAATTTAATTACTTATGTGCATTTATCCGACTACTCTTAAACGGTGAAGGAAAACATTGTGAGGAAACCGGTATGCCTGAGAAATAAAAATTCAAACGCATGTGAAGTCCCTAATTGAGCCAGCGTGGTGGACTATGGCCCATACTCCCTCATATACGAGCGAAGGCCTATATCCCTGCAGTGGGATGTTTACGGGCTGATGATGATGATGAAAAAGAGCTAAATAGAAGGTGCATCTAGCCTTTCAAGAAAGGGGCATCAGGTGAGATGTGAGGCTCCTTGGACCAAATTCTTATTAATATGTTTTGGTTGCAAAGTCAAGTTTAATGTAATTTATCATTCGCTTTTTAAATATAAATATTAATAGAATTAATGGAGCCCAGCCTTAACTATATAACCGCATCAAGCATTCTAACCGTCCACCGCTCAGACCCCCTCACCGCAAACCACATTCAATCGTCCACCCTGCGTAACTCTAACCTCAGACATCGGGCAACCTACAGGGAATCTCGAGCATCCAAGAATGGGTTTAATCCTGTCACTATATCGACATTATAAGTATATTGATGTACAATACTAAGAGAAGAAAGGACTCCCATGAGGGACTGGTTTTTTCAACGTCCGTCCTACACACCGTGTTAATTTAATGGCTTATTTCCTCCAAGTATATTTATGTTTGGGAAGGTATACGTAACATCTTCTCGTCGCAAATACCGTAACGTCTCAAGACGAAAATCTTTGATCACTGTGTGTTGCCAGTGATGAGATATGGAACTGAAACGTGGTCACTCCCTATGAGCCTCATAAGAAGGCTCAAGGTCACTCATAGGGCAATGGAGAGAGCTATGCTCAGTGTCTTCCTGCGAGATTTGAGGAGTTCCGCAGGAGAACAAAGCTGGCAGATATAGCCCGAAGAACTGCCAAACTTAAGTATGGCAGTGGCCGGGGCACATTGCTCGTAGGACCGACGGCCGTTGGGGCGGAAAGGTGCTCGAGTGGCGACCACGCACCAGAAAAGGCAGCGTGGGCAGGCCCCCACGAGGTAGACCGACGATTTGGTAAAGATCGTTGGAATCCGCTGGATTCTGGATTCGGCTGATGATGCTGATATCAATTACATAGGTAGTAAACACTCTTTAAGCATTTTTAAAATGAATCTAAGATAAAAACTTAAATAATTATATAAAAACCCGACGGTTATACATATTATATACCTACTACAAAAAATCTAAAACAAGACGAAATAACTTCTTTTATTTAGGGGCGGAGTTGAAAGTCGCGTAAGCAAATTTACCCCAACAAAAACAATCACGAATTGATCGAAGCGCTCAAAAAGATCAAATTTTCAAAAATAAACTGCTGCTATTCGACTTCAGCCTAAATAATTTGAGTTTCCTGTTTTCGATGTTTACAGGAACGTATTTATAACACAAAAATAGAAACTTTAGTAGTAATAGGCATCTACTTACGTATGTCCAATCCTTCCATTGTGAGGGCAATACCCCAATAGTATTAGATGAGGATAAGAATACTTGCAAACTAGGAAACAAGCGAGCGACTGACTCAGACGTACAATATTTTGAAACAGTACTGAGAAGATTTCTATTTGTGTTATTCCTTGTTTATCCGCGAGAACTCGGATATTAATAAATCAGGCAAATATTGTCACGGAGCCTTAAATAAAATGATCGCAAGTTTATCTCTTTAGATAAATCCACTTTAAAACGTATTTGTATCAAATATAGTGCAAGATATAGACAGCAAAATTAATGATGCCCTGCACTATGGGAACCAGAATAAATCGATGTGAGTATTTTTTCCTAAATTGCCTCGGAGGGGATTCGAAGCCTAGCAGGCGAAGATAAAGTATACTCGAGTATCTAACCGGTCGCACCGATAGTACATATCCTGTAATAGCAAACTATTGCTCCTGTGTCATCAGTACCCTTGTAGAAATAAACGAGCTTACCCAGAGTTTCATTTCATTAATGTATAACAAGATACACACATCTGCAATCTAACCTAGGTTCTTTGCAAATGAACTGAGTTTTTTTTTATTTGTATGTTTGTGTATGAATCTAGTTCTTATTTAGATTAATATTGTCTGTTTAGTTCCTGATATTTCTATGCTATGCAAGCCCTTGACTAGGAGTTGAGTGCATGAAGTCCTTACAATTAGTTATTTCCCTTAGCTAATTTCCTTACATAATAATATTAAATTTTTTTAAAGTTCTTTCTATGGGAAAGTTTTTTGTAATCACGAGTACATGCTTATATTTTGGTATCAAAAACTAATTAAAATCACCCTGTATATGCTCCTAGCGGGAACCGAACCCGAAACCTCTAGACATAGCAGTCAGAGTCTCTAACCACTAGAACAGGTCAAAATATACAAACTGTAATACAAAGTTTCTGAAGAAGCAATATGTTTACATTACGATTTCCGTTACCGATTCTTACTTCAGCTGTACCGTTAAATTAGGTTCTAAATACACATATTGTATAATCGTCCATATTCTAGGTAAATATGAAATGCCCATTCCATGAAATAGCTGGAATTCCAATACCGACGCTGGAATATCAGGGACTAATTCCAGATGGAAATCTTGGATCTTCCCCGGACTCGTTGAATATCTGGAATCCCAATGGGGAATGTCGGTTCATAGAAGCGACTGGTGAAATTGAGCCAAGTCTCGGAAAAAGATCGGGATGAATTTAATTTTATAAATAACCAAGAAGCACAAAAGAGAATGTGGGAACAGTTTATAATAGTATAAATATAATGAAATTACCAGCTCTCACATTATAGCGGGGCATTAGCGCTAGCGTACTAGGTACTATGCCTCACGAAGCCAGTTGGACGGCGTATTTTTTCTATAAGATATAGGTATTTTTAATTGTGTTTTATAAATTTGTTGTTTCATGTGCATACTTAATAAAATATATGAAAACTGTTCCCACATTTTAACTCGATTATGTTATACGAGGGAAGGCCTATATCCCTGCAGTGGGATGTTTACGGGCTGAGATGATGATGATATTGCAAAAGCACTAAAACTACTACTACTAAATGGAAAATAAAATTATTGCCATCGAATGGGGTATCATATGAAACTTATTAAATCACGATTTCAAAAATGTTATATGTTGTACTTTGTGTAACATTTATTTAACACTTTCTCGAAAAAACACTACTAAATTACTGTATGTGCTTGAGATTCTTAGATACCTTATGATTAAATATATTTATTATGTCCATAGAGTACCTTCAATATACGTAAGTCTTTTTCTATTATTTCGTTTGTTAATAGTAGTGTGAATAGTAAATTTCAAGTTATTCATTTACTATAAAAAATTCAAGATAGTTTTATTCCATGGTTTGACAAATGAAAAAGAAGTCACCCGGTGGAAAGTAATTTCACCATATATAACTTCTATTTCCATTCATACAAAAAATAAGGCCTTGAATTAATATTGCTAAGTAGGTACTCGAAACGGAACCCATTATGGCTTTTAGGCTAAGAAATCGAACCCATGTTTTACTCCTCACCAAAAAACATGAGATAAAATCATGATATATTGTATCTATCATTTCATAGCGCATCGGCTTAAAAGTGCTTTTCACATCACTGTATATTTCCTACAAAGACATGAGGCAAAATGCTGTATCTCAACTTTTCCCATTTTTTCACATGACATTGCAGTATTACCTGGACGAAATATACGAAAAACAGAACAGAGTATATTTTAATTGTCTAATTATTTTCCACGATGCAGAATACTTGTAGATCCGAAACTGATATCGTAATACGTGGCAAGAAAAATTATCTAAATACTATGTATCTTACCACCTGCAATGCCACATACGTGGAATCAGTTTATCGTATCGCAAAATTCATTTGAAATATCGGAATATAAGGATACTTTATCAATCTAGGACACAATCCACCTCTCTAACCAATTTCATCCAAATCTAATGTTCCGACGTTATAGCATGGTTGTTGAACACATCCAAACAAAATTATTCGCGTTAGTAATAAACATTTAACATTAACAAAACATTACTATCGCGAACATACTAATGGGATAACTTAAAGTTAATAATTGTTGTAAACTTAAGGAAATACTGCAATCTATATGTTCAACATCCATTTGATTCTTTTTAAAGATTAATATGTTTTTGTTATTTTAATTTATTTTGTGTAAAGCAATTACGGAGCTTTAATTAAATATTTAAACCTAAATCTAAAAATTTTATTTCATGACATGGTGGTCCTAGCAGTGCGTATATATACGGCATTGTTTGTTGCAAATTTGTAAAATGCTTATACTGATTTTTATTCAGACAAAGCAAAATTCATTCTATTCAATTTCAAGTTACTGCACTTTGCCACCCAGCTTTGGGGATGTAAGAGGTTCGTGTTACATGCATTTATCAACTTGATGGGGAGTGGCCCATATCGCCAGTCCGGAGATTTATAAACCCGTCAAAAATGCCTATCGTCCATTTGTATGGGAAGTTGTAAATAAGTCTAAATAATGGCATGGTTTCATGTTATGAAGCCAGATTATTCGCTTAGACTAAACACGTAATTCCAGAGTAAATTCTTTATAATGGTATAATGTATATTACGCATGAATGTGCACACATTCTAAAAAGGATGTAAATTTAATCACCTTCAACATTTTGTATGGTTGTTCATCAAACTGAACAACTTTCACTATGGTACCAACTCGGAAATTGAGAAAAAACAATCACACGTTTCATACATTTTCAATGGAGTCGGTCTTGAACATTTGTATGAAACAGCAGATTTTTTCTTCTCGACTATCTGTAATACCGGGCAAACGGTACAAATTTTTGAGAGCTCTGGATCAATGTCACTGTTTCAACAGTCTTTTAAGATTCTTGCAGTTGCCTTTGAAGAAGTAGGTATGCATTTCTAATAATTCGATTTTACTCTTTATTTTAATTGAAGTTCATTTTATTTAATGCTGGATTTTAATTTTATTTGTTCATTTATAACTGCATGCTTCATCTCCGACCACATCGTCACTTTCCATCAGGTGAGATTGTGGTCAAACGCGAATCCAGTCAACCATAAAAAAAAAATGAATTGAAACTTAAAAAACCCCGAAAGACTGTGATATAATCCAAATATACCAACCAATATCTTCAGCATTATCAAAAATCCAAGTCTTAAATTTGTAAAACCGCACGCAAATCAGATCATACATTACTGAGATATGAGAAACATATACATATAACGCCATCAAACACATAACACCCGTCGTTTTTGGTGGTTAATAATAGAAAATTATTGTCGGAAACCTTCAGTAAAAAGTATCAATCATGGTGCATTAATACTTAACACACATAAATAATTGCAGTCACAGCATGTTGGTGTAGTATATTGTAGTTCATTTTATCGTCCCGAGGGATTTATTTGAAATGTTAGGATAACAAAAAGAAACATACAAACGGCCGAAATGAGAACCTTCTCCTTTTCCTGAATTCTTTAATCCTAAGTCTTCACCAAATTTCAACGAATTTAAGAAAGTAAGATCTAATCAACCAAACATTGGCATTTATTAAATTAATGGGACAGTGGTATTGATTCTGGCGTGCAGTCGCTAAAATAACCTAAATCTAAAAATCTCTAATTTTAAAATATACCTATCGCTAAAAGACACGGTATTCACGTATCTTATGGACGCTTAAATTTACTTGCCATAGTCAAAATCAGATATTTTTCTTCAGAATAGGTTTTTTAAATGTTTGTTAATCAATGTTTAAATATATGAAATTCCTTTACCGCATTTTATAATTTAAGTTGTGTTTTTGACTCCAAATTTTCCTATTTGTGCAGACTTAGGAGTACAAAAGACTTTTATATACCTAATGTTCACCCTTTTGGGATGTAGATAGCCCAATAAATCTGGAATAAATATATATAAAAATAAATATTGATTGATTTAAAGTGAACTTCAAATTTTAGAGATACGACGTAGAATAGGAAATCGGTTTAGAGCATTCTAAATTTAAGTTTTAGAGGCCACTGCAGAATCGCCACCAGTGACATAAGTACTAAGATATCGTCAATTTTACAACACAAAAATAAACAGATTCGTAAAACCAGGCTTACGGATTCTAAAATGTTTATTTTTGTCAGGTCTCTGCCCACCTTTCCTACCTTACCCAGTTTTGTCTTTTTATATTAACCCTATATGCGCATGATAACTCTTTGTGAGAGCACCCTTACGCAGCGGACTGTTAACCCTCCTGTTTGTTAGCAAACGAGTACGTGTTATGTGTTGGGTGTTTAAAAATTGGGGTTGTTGTTGAGTATTTTTTCTCAGCCGCAAGCGAGTCAGGGTTTGGCGAATACTAGGTATAGTACTTAATTATTGAAAAATAATTTAAAGCTTATAAAATACAAAAAGATTCACTTACGCCCCGGCGCGGGAAATGTAAAGTTTAGATGCTTAATTTTTTATTGTAATTACAAAATATTTGGGCTTGAAAAGATGAACTAATATCATCTAGGAACAGATAGTTGAATTCCTAAAATGTTGAAATCCTAAAATGTTTACTTTACTAGAATGTTGAATGTTTTCCAACATACGATGTTGCTTGGCTTACTATAGCTACATTATCTGTACATGAGTGTATATCTATATGAATTTACACTTCAGTAAGCTCCATCCGCAGTTAACCATCCAAATGGAAACCTGAAACTTTGCATATAACCAAGACATAATAACAGTAAGTTTTTGTTTGTGATGCATGATATTGCCGCGAAGGTATTTTTCATATTCATATGTAAGATGACCACCGACCGTTACCTACAAACATTTACAGCAATATTAGGAATTGCAATTAGTGGAGTTGCCTGCTGATAAGAAGGGATATAATGATGCAAACCCTGTGGATTTCATAAATATATGAGCAATGATTCAATCAACTGTCTTTCGTCTCCGGGGGTGTTACAAAAGTCAGTTAAGGGCCATGGATCACACAAAGGGATATCTTAGAAATTGCCATTCATTGCGATATAAAAACACAAGATTTTGATATAGATGTTAGTAACACAATGATGATTTCTAACTTTTCCATTTCTTTTTTAAATAATTCGTTAACAACAGGAAATCTGAAAGTGGCATCGTTGTGTGTGTGGTAAAACTTGAGGAGTAGTAGGTTAGGGTGCTTTAGAGTAGAGACAAGTGCTAAGTATGAATGTGGAGGGATACTAAGGTAGAAGAATACCGAACAAGGGGTAGACTGCTTGAGGATTGATAATATGCGTGTGATTGGGGTGAGTGTGGAGATGACGGCTGATAGAGGAAAGTGGAAGAGGAAGACTTGTTGTGCCGACTCCTAGAGTGGGATAAGGGCAGGAAAATGACGACTTCATTAACAATAAATAAATAACAATAAAGACATACTTCATAGCTAATAGCCACAATAGCTAATACCTAATTACCAACCTCCAGAAGTAAAATACCTGGTACAGCACCATGACCCTAAAACTACCAGTGTAAGCTGTCCGCGCGAAGCTATCTGAAATGTGAACGCCGCGAGATTTACTTATACTGGAAGTGTTACCATCGTCGTAGGTAAATGAAGGTACCTACATTTTCTTAAGTATATTGCATCAACAATATCTGTCAAATGTATGATCTTTGGAGTTATCTTATGCCCTAATATCTACATGTGATCAATTTCTTGGAATTGTAAGACAATGTGAGATTTGTTGGAAATCGAAAGATTAGGCTTCTGAAACACACATGCAAAACTATGTAGGTAATATTATAAGATGTGATCTTTTACATTTTACCCGACAGCCCCATAAAGGAGGGTAATGTTTTTCGAGTATAGTATAATGTATGCTCCTGTGGCCTAAAAGGCTTGACAGATTATGAAGTTCAAGATTTGATTCGTCTTGATGCCCATAGTGTCATAGGATACATTTTATGGCAAAAAATCCAACATGACGCCTGCAAAGTAGAAAATGTGCTGTCGGGTTTTTTCGTTTTTAAATACTTAAATAATTATTTGAACACGTGACTCATGTCTAACTTAAGAATTAAAAGAGAATCTGATACTAAATATAAAAATAGAACAATGGAGATTCAAACAAAACAACTCTGTGTTAATAAATTAAATAACAATACTACGACAACCGCATTTACAATCAGGCTGACTAAGAGTATGCCAACTTTGAAGAGCTGTAGGACACGACAACGTGCTGAAAGCAACACATCTGCCAACAAAAGAGGCCGGTGTTTGAGCTCTCTCCGTAAACACTATGTCAACGTCGGCTGTCGAGTCTGCATTACACTTTTGTTCTTTGAAAATGTTTTCGCAAAACCGAGTGTTCGTGGCATGCGACTTTTGAAGGATTACATTCGTACAATACGCTGGAAAGTTAGTATTCTTTGGTAGCAAAGACTTCGGTTACACGATTGAAGGAGTATGTTAATTACAGATTTTGCAAGGATTTAAAATAAATAAATGATAAACATTTCGGACACTTACACAAATCATCTTGTCCCAAACTAAGCAAAGCTTGTAATGAATACTAGATAACAGATATACATATATAAATATTTACATAAACCTCCATGACTCCGGAATAAAAGTTGGTATTCTTCATACACACATTTACCCCTCGTGTGATTCGAACCCGTAACCGTTGGTTTCGCAAACAGAGTCACTATCCACTACACCAATCGTTCGTCAACAATTTTAGACTGTCAATGTGGGCTATACCAGTTAACTACAGATTCTATCGCAATACTTTTGAGATCAATCTCTATCTAAAGCCTAATAATAATAATATTAGGGTTAAGCCTATACAGGGTGAATTTGAATTCGGGTAATTCCCATTAACTGGTGACTCCACTCTTAATTACGAACAACTTTCTCCAAGGAACCATAGTCGAATTCGATCAAAAATTTTCGATTACCCCATACAAAGTAAACCGTTCTGAAATAAGTCCAATAATTTTCGGTTGAATTCGGCTATGGTTCCTAGTGGAAAGTTGTTCGTAATCAGGAGTGGAGTCACCAGTCAAAAATTATTGGCCTTCCATACTAAAGGTGGTTTCAGAATGGTTTACTTTATATCGGTAATCGAAAATTTTCTGATCGAATTCGACTATGGTTCCTTGGGGACAATTGTTCGTAATCGAGAGTGGAGTCATCAGTTAATTGGAATTACACGAATTCCAATTCACCCTGTATAATTATATGTGTTACCTAACCTTTTTTAACGGCGGACCCTTAGGGAATCAATGATAATCGTTACAGACCCCATCATCATTACATTATGTTTTTAATTAGTAAAATTATGTCGGAGAAAATTGTATTTTATTTAAATTAAGGATTTTTTAATGTTGTTGTAGGTATTTCAGTGTGAAGGTTGGTGTTGTTTTTTTACAACTAGTTATATTAGGGTTCGAATCTGGCTATACTTATTACATAATTTGAATTATTTTTTTATTTTATTACATAGTATATTTTTGTTTTTTCTTATATATTGCATAAGTATTACATAATAAAAGATATGTATCCTTGGACATACACACTTATATATGTACTAAATATGATATTACCGTTTTAATCGTGTTTTAAATTTAAGCTTTGAAATTTGGACTCTTCAAAATTCCTTTTAAAACGAAATCATATAACCAATGTCTTTTTCTGTGACGATATCTAGCATGTGTTATCAGATGGATCCATGATCTAATATTTTTTTTGTCCGATTCTGGGAAATAATCTCGAAACGAACATTACAGACTTAAAAATATGATCATATCTTATACTTTTTTGGCGACAACGATAGTAATAATGATGGGAGAGTTACCTACACCTGAAGATATACAATATAAGGAAATGTAAATGCAATCAGTTTTATACATCAATAAATACTGATGAAGCACAGCTGTCTCGCACTAGAAGACGGTAAGGAAATAACTATGTTTAAAAACCAAAAACCCCGACAGCATATTTTGTATATTGCGGACTCCAAGTTTGATTTTTTACGATAAAATCCAGGTATCAAGACACCATGCACTTCCCTAGACAGTTCGGTTAAACCCCGGGAAAATGCCCGGTGCGTTCGATAATGCATGGTGGCCTATGCTAATGCTTAATCTGAACTTCAGAGGTTGCTCTAGCAACATTGAAATCGATTAAGCCGTTTAGGCTACAGGATGCGCCAAAGGATACTTACATACACTCGAAAAAAATTACACTTCTTTCTTGGGCAGTCGGGTAATAAGTAGGTATAAGTATTTTATTTCGCTTGAAAGTGGTACAATAAGTTGATACATTGATGGACGCGCGGGTTCAATGTGGATGTGTCTTGTGAGCCTTACTGACAGTCGGAGGTTTTTAAGTCGCCCCTGTAGGCAATCGTCTTAGCTTGCACCGACGTTGTGCAAGTAGGTGTAGTTAATTTATATTATTATAATAATAAAAGTATAAAAATATAATAATAAAATAAATAATATTTATAAGCATAAAATATAGATAACATATGTTAACAGCCAACGTGGCTCAATATAAACAACATTGGGTTTACGATTCGGAGTCCGGGTCAGTATACACTTCCACCTTCGACCTCATCTTCACTTAACATCAGGTGTGATTGAGGTCAACCTGTTGTGCATAAAAAAAAAATTCCGTAAAGCTTATTAATCTCAACTTCGTCTAGACAAATCCGAACTTACTTAACAACACTTATCGCAAAATATTAGTAGTAACAACGGTTGTTTTCATTAGTGAAATCTATTTCTGGCTTCCATTCCTCTTCATAATTAATTCCCGAGGGATCGCCATGAGTTTCAATCGAATTAATGTCGGATTCGCTTCTCAAAATTACCACGTTTCAGGACCTAGGCAGAGATTCCGTTTTAATACTGGCGGGGAATTTTACCACATGCGTGAATGTTGTTAATTGCTTCAAAATTGATATTGCGGCGCTCCACTGGTAGCTCCTTGATCTCGACATACTCTAGCTAATTTGATTATTATTAATAACAACAATTACCGAAGTCAATCCGCTTTCATAATACGGTTCCATTAGACATTCAAAATTTACCTTTCAACAAATTCAAAACTATCATAAAACAGACATTTTACAAAATGCTATTATAAAATTTGTGCCTAGTTGATGATAAACTAGCATGGACCTAGGCCGCTGGGCGGCATTTTCCTTGATTTGTCGAATTATAAATTATAGTAACTAAAAACGTGGGTACTTAAAAAAAGCAACCCTTGAGTTTCATGCTCGTTCTTGTCTGGGATTAATCGGCTTTGTGAATGAGCACTAGTTTTAATACTTAAATAAATGTAATATTTTTATCGTATGAACTCTTTTGACTTCGATAACTTGTAAATAGTCAGAATAACAAATTGGTATAATTTTTCTCCCTGCCGAGTAGAATAAGACCCTATATTTTGATGCCTTATAAATAAACAGGCTTTAAGTTACCCACTACACAGTATATCTAAATATATATAACTCAAAGGTGACTGACATAGTGATCTATCAACGCCCAGCCCAAACCACTGGACGGATCGGGCTGAAATTTGACATGCAGGTAGATGTTATGACGTAGGCATCCGCTAAGAAAGGATTTTGATAAATTCTACCCCCAAGGGGATAAAATAAGGGATGAAAGTTTGTTGTTTGTATTTTGATAAAATCTTCCACGCGGACGAAGTCGCGGGAGGAAAGCTAGTATAATACTAAAATGATATGAATCGACAGCAAACAACTAGGGACTTAAATATTAGTTGTACAGTCGAACAGAAGTCAAAAGTACGCAGGTAGGTAATTCTTATTATACCTACAGATCAACAGGCTTACATTCTAACTCCTGGTGTACAGCCTCATCTCAATACGAGAGGTTTAGGTCATAATGGGACGACCGATTGGTGTACTGGATAGTGACCCTGTCAGCGAAGCCAACGCTTGCGGGTTCGAATCCCGCGAGGGCTAAATGTTTGTGTGATGAATACGAACATTTATTCCCGAGTCATGTATGTTTATATAAATATTTATGTATGTTTATCTGTTATCTAGTATTAATAGTACAAGCTTTGCTTAGTTTGGGACTAGATGAATGGTGAAGTGTGAAATGGTAAAAATAATATTTATTTCTTTTTTTATAATCCAGCATTGGGCCCGTAGTGACTTCATGGATTTTATTAAACTACTTGCCACCTGACAGTGTTATTCAAGCCGCCCGTATATGCGACCACCTTGGTTTAATTGAATGTCCTCTGTAGCGGAAACACTCGTACGAATGGTCATCCATCCAATGACTGATCGCGACAGACGTTGCTTTACTTCGCTAATGGAAAGCAAATGCGTCTGAGCCAGTGATAAACGATTTTAAATCGAATTAACATGTTCATTATTACGGTCGGACTGTAATCAATATTATAAATCGATTTTGTTTAAAATACGAATCGATATGTAGTAATATATTTACTACATGCTAACAGAAATAAAATTCGATTAACCTTACAGTGGTCGTGTCAAGAGTAACTGCAATTTCAATTAACGCTCGCTTGTTCCGTGCAGCTAACACAGATGAGAATTGGCGCGAGCAACCTAACGACACGCCGAGTAAATTGCTGGCAACCCTGGAGAAAATATATTATTTTTATTTTCATGCCGTAACCCCACCGGTGTTGACTAGTGCAGACGTGGCGAGTGTAGTATTCTGTGGACGCAGCTTTTTGGTAACAAACGAGAACGCCGTGAGCCTTAATTGCGGAAATTGCATTTTCGTTGATTGTTGCTGTTTTTGTGAGCACTATCACAGGATCTATATGTCACTGAAATATTTATGTGTACACGGCGCATTTAGTTATTAATAAAAATAATACCATTTAGTTGGTTTTATTACTTAAAAATCACACAACTCTAATGCTCTAAAAACTGAAAAGAGTAAAAAAAATAAGTCGTCATCATCATCATCACCTTCATGCCCTGGTCCAAATTTATTTGGGGTCAGAGCAGTACGCCTCTTTCTGCCAATCGCCTCTATCAGACGTTACTTCATCATGTACGCCCTTTTCGTTCATATGTGGGTGATATGAACGAAAAGGTTAAAAACACAAGAAAATAAACAACTTTTTGCTCCAACACATGAAAAAGAAGAAGTCTAAAAAAAAATTTTTCAAAAATATCACCTATTGAAAGTTGTTTCACAAGTTGTTATGGGTAGAGAAAAGCGACAAGCTCTACAATCCAGCGCTATATTGTATGTAGAATCGAATGTTAAAAGGTTACTGATCTCTAGTTATTGTATGAGATGTCTGAATTATAGTTATGTATACATGAAAAACTTAAAATTAAAAAGGTCACATTTCTAACCCCCGACCAAACCGACCGTGTGTGTATCTTTATCTGGACGTATATCGGTAAGCGTGGTCCGATTTGAGTGCGATTTTTATTAATATTAAAAACTAATCGAGCAGATAGATTCTTAGCCAAATTTGATAAAAACCGGTTTAACCGTTTCAAAGATAGTCTTTAATGGGTTTTCCAATTTTTTTGTATTGGCTTGTCTGGATGATAAAATCCTTTGTTTACCCGCGGGGTTTCTAAATTTACAATTTATAGTTATCCATTATCTTTGCTGTCTAGTTTTCTTGGTCAAGTATAAACATATAATAAATTTCTGTTAAGCCGTGTCATTAGAGTAATATCCTGGTACATATTATGGGAACTCAACCTATTTTTAATGACTGTTTGATTCCAGAATATTTTTTTTTTAATACAGCGATAATACTTAGAAGCAGGAAAATGAAATTTTTGTGAGCTAATTACCTTAATAACCTAACTTCCAAATTTCTCTGTCGTTTAGTAAGTTTTATACTCTGTGTCTATAAGCTTGGAGCTTCGAAATTTAGATAATCGATTTAAATTCTCAAACAACTTTAATTCTAGAATTTTTGAAGGACAAAAAAAATTCAAATATTTTACCCATCAACTAATAATTTGAGTATGGAAAATTTTCAAATATTCAAAAGCCATAAAAGTTGTTTCCTGGTATTACCTAGAAGCCCCTACCTTCAACCGTACTACATCTATACATCTATACTTCTATACTTCATCTCTCTAGAAAGAAAAACCCGGGAAACTCACTTTAATTCCGATTACTTTTTGTACACTCAATCATTCTCTCAGCAAATTCGTAACATTAAAAAGACGACAGCAAAAAAGCATTATCCCCAAATACCAGCTAAGTGAAGGCAAAAGCCTTAGTCCGGGAACCAGCATGTGTGCAATTGGCTCTTTTACTATTTTCCCCTACTTTCTCCACTTTACAGGGAGCATAATCGTTTTCCTGCATTCGGCTATCTCGTTTGTACCTTTAACGTTTGCAGACACAAAAAGTTTCAATTGCAGTTACAGCCGCTTCTGTGTATACAGGGCGTCCCAAAGTTATGGGACATGAAGGGGAAGTACCTTAAATATCGTAGATAGTGAATTTTGCTCAAAGAAGACTTTATGTTATTTTTAAAAGTTAGTAATTCTGCATTCATAGATTTTCTAAAAATTATTTGCTTCGGCTGGGAATCGAACCGACTCAAATGTGAAAAAAAAAACACCCTACTTTTATGATGCCAATCGAAAGAATAGCTAAAAAATAATAACTCTGCCTAAGTAACATAGTATTTTAAAAGAAAGGAACAACGTGAAATTAATCATTTTAATCAAATAAAAAACATACATGAAACTGCCGTAGTCAATTAAGTAGGTATTTTTTTGTAAATTAATTAATTAAATGCTCAAAATGTGATCCCTCTTGTCTTACGCAAATCGCCAATCTTTTAATGAGCCCGCTGCCTGTTGATTTTCTAATCATTTTATGGTGAACACTCGATGTGATATGGCACAATTCTGTTTGCAACTTATTTACGAATAATCAATGCTATCTTTGGAATGATAATATCGCTACTTTTCGAACGTCGTCGGCAATAAATAACTTTCTTGAAATTTGACTCAATCATTTTATGTTGTTCCTTTCTTTTAAAATACTATGTTACTTAGGCAGAGTTATTATTTTTTAGCTATTCTTTCGATTGGCATCATAAAAGTAGGGTGTTTTTTTTTTCACATTTAAGTCGGTTCGATTCCCAGCCGAAGCAAGTAATTTTTAGAAAATCTATGAATGCAGAATTACTAACTTTTAAAAATAACATAAAGTCTTCTTTGAGCAAAATTCACTATCTACAATATTTAAGGTACTTCCCCTTCATGTCCCATAACTTTGGGACGCCCTGTATACCTATTTGTTTATCTTAATTATCATAGCATGTAAAAAAAGTAGGTAAGTAAAATGAAGTACAGTCTGAAACAGATAAACGTTTACAGGTTATTACAAATTAAGTTTCTTCTGGGAATCATGGATGTTTATGAATATTTTTTTATTTAGTTACAGCAATTAGTTCAATGGTATACTAAATGTACCTACTATCGAAAAACATCATGATTTCCTAAGAAATCCTTTTGTTGCTTACAATCCGGGGTCCATGATAGCAATAGAATCTCGTACCGTCTAGCTTCAGTAGGCTATTGGGCTATAGGAGTTACAGTGGGAGGACTGTGATGCGCAATTGTAGCATGCTTGCTAGTTGCTGTTAAATAATTGAGCTACCAAAAATTTAAAAAGCAACCTATTTCAATTAGGCTTCCGTTCTCTATCTGTAAACTTATTTGTCACATATTTTTATTCCCAATAGTGAACCGCGGATGGTGTTTCATGTGTTTTTAATTGTTGGCATATCTCTGACCCCATTTGGAATAAAGATCGTGACATTATGTATTATTTAACGTTGGGACGTATACTTCTATTATTGAACTACATTCACGTAAGTTGCAGGTTCGGTGTGTATGCGTGTTGATATACTATCTTGTGATTCACCTGAATATTAGCTCATGGTGCTATTGAACATAATTTATTATGTTCAGACAATTAACATTAACCTGGTGTTCTCACAAATAAGGTCCAAATGGTCACCTAAAATCTGGTATGACATTGAAGAGCGTAAGTAAGCTTCTATTGGTCATAAAAAGATGTGATATTTTCACATAAAAATTCAACTTACCGATCTGCATTCAGTGGGGAGTTGTTAAAATGCAAACTCACGTACGCGTTAAAAGCAAAAGGGAAAAGAGATTTCGAGAGCAAAAATCGCTTAAATCTTAAACAAACCAAGCGCAATATATATTTTCCTTTATAGTAAACAACCGAATTAACTAAAGCAGGATACCTAAAAAGATAACGGAAGAAGGTCATGTCGTAAAATCTTATGAGTCTATTTACTTACAACTCGATAAATCCGTACAAAGGCTAGCACTACTAGCACAGAATTACTAATAGTACTGCTACTAGGTACCTATAGGTTGGTGTTTTAGCAGAAACAAAGTATTAATTATTTAAGTCAATAATAAAACTAATGCGACTAAAAAAGATAGAGCAAGAACTATTTTAATTGATAAGACTTGATCAATGATATATAGCACATAAACATTCATACTAAATATACCAACGACACACTACGAAAAAACTCAAGTATCTTTGGGAGTGGGTGGTTGTGGGTAGCGAATTAATTAACCTAAAAGGTGTACGACCATATAGACAACATACTATGTCATTGCTAATAACGTAAATATAGGCAAGCTCTTCCTACACATAAAAGAAAAAGGTTTTTATCTTTTGTGACCATAACAGAGTTACGTATGTGCCTAATATGCTACGTTTACGATATGTTGGCAAGGCTTGTTTACTTAGGAGATTAGATCACATTGCTGATGTAAACAATAGTGCGAATAAATTATTTTGGATGTTTGTTCATTGGAAACATACGTAAATAAACCTTTCGATTTAGTTATCCATATTCATAAATATAATTAATAACATTAAAATAAGCTAAGAAACCAATTTATTTAATTTTCGGGCGATTATATAAATGCGCGTAAAGCTAAAAGTATAATTATATAACAGTTCCGCCAAGTCATGTTTATTAAAAAAACACGACAAAAACAGGGTATTCTAGAAATAAAACACTTTCGTACTAAAAAGAACATAAAGGCACATGGTGAGTTAAGTGTTTTTCACGATCCAGACGCACTCGGCAGAAAATTGATATAAACCTGTTGTGGGGCTCGCTCCGTTTGCACAGGTGACGACGGTGACTTATACGTTGTTTCTCACACACGCGATAACCTCCTTTAAAAACAATGCAGTAAAGACTATATTGAATTAAAAGTCATGAATAATAGAAGCCAGAAAAATGCACCCTGCACAAGTCTTGAGTATAAATGTCTTTCGCAAGAAAACAAGAGCGTAAAACAACCAACGTGTTGTTTGATGGTAAGTTTTGAATATTTCAGCTTAAATTCATCGCATCACACGAACTTTAGAACATAGTCCTTCACAGTAACGAATAGTCCCTCTTCCTCGGTTTCAATCACAATGGCTTGAAACAATTATTCACTCGCAAAACCATTTGTCCAGCTTGAAGGTACTAAATTAAATACAACGGTCAGTGAGATCAGAATTCTGTACGCACCAGGAGAAATGTCCATGTAACGAAGACAAATCAAAGTCTAGTGACCTGACGGGACGGTACGGATGGACACCCTTCTAAGACACAAGACAGAAAACCATTAAGTCAAGATAGTGGTATTTATCTTTGTGTCCCCTCTTCCACCTTGAGAGGTGACTTGGACACTTCGATTAAGGAGATGCTGGCTGGTAATACGATAATTTTTCAGAACGTTTTTGGGTTGAGTGATTATACCGGATGAGTTGTTTAACGTAAGGAAAGAAATAGGGTATTTTAATACAAGTTATTAGCATAGGTAGTTTAATTTTTTTTAAACCATAATCGACGCAAGCGGCGGCCGGAGATGCGAATGTCGGGTTTCGTAGGGTTCCTATTATGCGAAATTTATTTGGAACTCATATTTTCTCCACGTGATATTTTTATTTATTTAATTTAATGTTGTAATTATATGGAATAAAGTACAAACGCTACCGTCAATTGACACAAAGCTTTATCCAATGATGGTTTTGAAAAACCAAAACTACCTATGCCAATACCTTCTGTTTCAATTACCGAATATGTCCTGTTTTTATTCCTTACGGTAAAAGAAATCATCCGGAATGTAAATAAATAAAAATAAAATAACGTTTATTTCGAAAACCAGCTTATTCATAAATTATGCTAGTATTTGGGTTCTCCTAGTAGGCAAATAGACTAATTTGCCTGTGTCAGGAGGGCTCTTTCTCACTCAGAGGGACTCATTCATAAAAGTAAATTACATCGATTCCGAAACAGCAGGTGGACTATGCTACAAGAAGTAGGTATATGTCACTAAATGTATATACTAATACAAAAGTAATAGTAAGACAAAGATTATGTGTGTGTGTGAGTGTTAGTCTGTGCACGTGTGCTGTATATATATAATGATGTTTGTTATGTTACATATTTTATAATGCTTTCAGTGATAAATAATCGCAGTATTTTAAATTGTAAATATTAAGAACATTACTTAGCTGGTTGTAGATATGCCTAGATTGTACATTAAATTGGCGTTTATAATATTATTACTTTCATATTTATGCAGCTACGCCCAAGTGGTTTAAAAAAATGGACATTGTTATACGAGTATGTTGATTCGTAACATACACCTACATTTGCAGACTAAATAACAATATCGGTTCACCAGTTATGGCGTGATTGGGTAACTACCTAACTTTCTACATTTTATCATGTCAAAGAATTAGTAATAGTCTTTTTGTTCATTGTTATTGGTGATTTTAGCTTCGGGTACCACTCCACTTAGAAATTTACATTATAATAATGGCGAATATTGAATGCGCTTGAATAGTAAGCTAAAATATCAATAAACTGTATTTCATTAGAATGCAAATTTAGAACACTATACACGCAATGCTTCGTGCTTCACGTCACATCTATACACGTCGGCTTTTGCAAATTTTATTATTCCTGTGTTACTTTGATATGTAGGTTCTCTTGTATGTCTTTAAACTTTTCAACTAAAAAGACAATTATTTCTTCAAACGGTTTTGCTATTTTTTTTTTTATTTTGACTTTATAAAACCAATCTTAATATTTCAAATATAAATATCATGCTGGTCATATCCAAAAAATAATATGATATCCATACATAATGATATCCTTTCTCTCATTTGGGAGTCCGTCTACTTGATTTATTATTATTTTATTACCACTACAAATCGTCAATTTACGACTGTGCGTGGTTTTCTTGCGTGCGGATAATGTTTTTAACCTGGAAATATGTAAATAGCTGGGTGTTTTATCGTAGAAACACGTCAGATTACTATATAAAACTAAAATTGGCAAAATTAAAGGCTAAATAAAACTTAGTGTTAAGGGATTTAAACTACCTTTAAACTACTTTCAAAAATGTTTTATTTGCACATTCTATTCTGTTGGCCGTAGTTGAAATGGTCTTTCAAAATTAGGAGGTTGTCTTAAACACTCATCCATATAAGGATGCGTCTACGAAATATTTAGCGTCAAAGTGGTAATTTTTGTTAGAGTTAAGAGTTACCAAGGTACCTACAATGTAGCTGGGTGTGTAAAAAATTATAGAAAACATGTACCGGATGAGTTTTTTTACCGTAAGCAAAAGAATAGGGCTTATTAGGTAGCTAAGTGAAATAGAAGGTATGGGCATTGGTAGTTTAATTTTTTTTTTTAAATCACCCGCGCTGTCCTTGATTTGTAGGGTTCCTATCATGCGAAATTTATTTAGAACTCATATTTTCTCGAAGTTTTCTTTATTTATTTGATCTAATAATGTCATTATGTGGAATGGGCTACAAACGCGACCATCAAATGACACAATTAACGCTTTATTCGATGAAACTTTTGAAAAAAAAAGATTACACTACCTATGCCAATACCTTCTATTTTACTTACCTAATATGCCCTATTTTTTTTCCTTATAGTAAAAAAACTCATCAGTATGTATGTAGATTTCTATGTTACCTCATGTAGCTTGAACGGATCGACCGATTTTGAGGTGCAGTCGTGTGATTCGTCTTCATCCCTAGAGTGTCATAGGATACATTTTACGGTAAAAAATCTAACATGGCGCCCGCAAAATACAAAATATGCTGTCGGTTTTTTTTGGTTTTTAAATACTTAAATAGTTATTTAATGGAAATCCAATAGCCATATAAAATAACAATGGAAAATTATGCCTGATGGATAATAACAATTTCGCACATATAGAGACATTATTCAAATATAATAGGTGCATATAACATAATGTTAAAATATATATTCTGACTACGCAACCCGCACATTACCGGTATCAACGTTTGAGTTATTTTTATTCAAAACCTGCCTATATAAATAAAGCTTTTAACTTTTTGACAAAGTTGTTTACTTGTTTGTTGCTCAATTACGGTAAAACAGATAAACGGATTTGAATGAAATTGGTATATAGGTAGAATATGCTCTGGGTTAAGACACGCAGGATAATGTGAGTGAACTACTAGATAAACAAATGAAACATATCCGTGATAATGTTATTCCACACAGGCGAAGCCGCGGGCGGTAAGCTAGTATGTTATAAAGTATAAAAGCCTTGGAAAAGAGCAGTAACTTTATATTAACACTAGATGTCGCTGTACACTTTTAAAACAGTTTCGTTCTCTCGAAAATAAGACTTCAAGTCAGAATTCGATGCACTCGCCCCACCGCCCGGATAAGATGAAAGAGTCAAGTGACTATCAGCGAGTTCCAGTCTACAAAAAAAAAGATGAAAGACAAAATCGGTTCAGTTGTTTTCGAATATTTTTGTATAAAATAATATCACAGTGTTAATGGGTATCGAAATACTTCACAAAATGAGTAATGAATATTTTAGGTTACTGCTACACTTAAAAATGATGATAGAAATCAGTTAATTTTCTAACATTAGTCATAGCGAATATGACCTTTCATATTACTATGTCGACCACAAAACAAAATGCCCCAGTTAACCAAGCATGACTCATACTAACATCGAAATAACCTTGCGAGGTTATAAATGATGCCTTTTGCATAATATCGATCGTTCCACGAAAGTGTCCGTAATAAAATTTCGAGTTATTTTTGTGGAGAGTTCATTTAACGCAGGTTTTTTATAATCGCGATGACGTTATCCTACAAGAAACTTATTGCTTAGTTCTCGTATTGCGTCATGTCGTTAGAAACCTGACCAGAATAACAATTGCCTTAGTAAACTTAGCTTAAAGCGTCATACACTTATGATGTAGGATCTTTTGCTTGGGTAATTGCTTATACCAAGCTATTCAATATTATTTATTCATTACTGTACACTTATTAGTTCATTAATTGGCAGCTGTTTTAAATATTTCCAATCAAACGTCATTTGTTTGTTTGTTTGTATACGCTTTATTGTACAAAGTAACACACATAATACATCACATCGAAATACTTAGTGTACAAAAGCGGACTTATCCCATGAGGGATCTCATTCATTATTATCATTAACATTGTTACTATCTTATTTATTGATTGCTTAGTTTACGTTAAAAATTACTTTTCTATTACATTATTTTTCAACCAAAGTTTTATTTGAAATTAAAAGTTAATCTCTCGTCTAGAATGCAATTTCGTTTAAATCTGCAACGTAATCTCCATCTTGCATAGTACTGTGTCAGCCGTTTTAGCTTCGTCCACTTTTAATACTTGAGAAGCTTCATTCCAACCTCCGCCAGTCGTCAAGTTGGCCTTAACATTATGGAGTGCACTCAAATTAAATCAGCAACTTCTTTCCATGTGCTTCACTAATTTGTGCCTTACCTACCTTAAAATTGTATTGAAAATACCAGATCTATTTACTTAAAAAGTCAAATTTCGCTAAAGACTTATAGATTTTTCATAGTAAATTCATTTTAATATTAATGATAATTATCCCTTTCTGCTCTTGTGTAGCTATTGTAACAATGATTCCTTGTATATTTTACCGTATATTATCACACAAGTATATTATCAATAACCTGTGGCAAACTTACTTAGGGATCATCTCGGAAATGCTCAAGATTTCCGAAATGACCTACGAACGTATAAGATATTTAACCCTTACAAAGCTGCCCGACTAAATCTTATTTCCACGAGTCACTTGACTGTGATAGCTACAATTTTAGAAACTCATTTCTAAATGCATACAATCACAGGATGATACAGAACGTAACCATGTCACGACTTAATGGGTTACTTTCATCAAATCACGTAACAAAAATCATCATCAGGTCCACTGTTGGACATAGGCCACTATAGATTTCCACCTTCTGGGTAGACATCTTTCACTGCGCTTACTTGTCCTACACGTTGTGTCCTGCATGAAAAATCATTAAAAAGATATCATAAAATGCCTATGTTAAAATCACTAATACACGATTACTTTTTTTTCTACTACACGATTTTCTATCTTCTTACAGGAAAACAGAAAAAAAACTAAATATTTACCAAGGCACATCAAAGACCGTTAATATATTTATAGAAGTAAACCACAGTTAAAATTCTTCTAAAACTGTTATTAGTCACATTCTCATACTCAGAACTGTTTTCTTAGAACCCCCCTTTGAAGTTTGCGAGTAGGTACAAACAACTTCCCAAACCAATTTCTCACGACTCGATCCGGATTTTGTGATTCAAAAAATTTACATATAATGAGAATCATTGCAGAAAAATCTCTGCCCGCATCCGTCAGAATGCGTCACAGTTAGTTTCCTAGTACAAGGGGTAGTTAAATGGTCTGTTAACGTGACCCGCTGACTAATAATAATTACTATTATCTTTTATGATGAATAATCATTATTGAGCTGTTAATGCCTGATGAAATCAAATAGGCTATTTTGAAATAATATCGTGTAGGTATTGCCGACTGTGTTCCCAAACCTACCGATTTTTCGGGGGATTTCCCGATTATTAGTACTTAATCAATCTATAGAATTGTATACGTGCATGAGTTTGTGTATATATTTAGACTATTTCGTTCTACTTTATATTATAATTCAACGACGTCAGTTTTCCGAAAATAAATAAATATCAGATGAATGGAGCGCTGCATACTTCTATGAGAAGTCAGAAGGTGACTAAGGAAAGCTCGTCGGCATGATGGAGTGGCGACTGAAGGACTACATACTACTACATCAAAAACATCTATAGATTTCCACGTGTCAACGGTGATAAGGTCACTGTCTGTCACGTCACATAATTTATTTTTAACCACAGGTAAATACAGTAGTTTACAACCGGTAAAATTTTGTAATATTCATTAGAATTTCTAAAAATATGTTCCCAGCTGATTCCCATGCTAAGCATTAAAAATACTTGTATTATAAGCATCAGCTGTTAACTCCTCAATGAACTCCTAAATTTACATTAATAGAACAAAAAAGAACAAAATCTAAGATTGTAGGTGAATCGTTGATCTTGTTTCAAGTATTAAACTTTTTAAATTTAAAACACCCAAACGTTTACGTTTGCGATATCTTTGTTCTGGTTTGTATGTAATTTATTAAGTTTCCCATTAAATTAAGTAACATTCTTTCATACCATGAAACTTAACAACTTATATTATGGAATCAAGTATGGAATCAGCAAAAAAATCTGCTAATCCATACATTCATTTTCAGTGGTTCATTGGGCAGTTAAAAAAAAGTCAGGTGGCCACTAGTTGGACATAAATTCACCATTCCTCACTGGGCCGCACTCTCTCCCAGTGAGAGGAGGCTGAGGTTCAATAGGTGTGATGCTCCCGAGCCGGACCACTATTCAGAGCCCACATACCGCTATACTAAATAGTGGCTACATAAACATACTTTCTTACACCAATCATGAAATAAACGGACTACTAATTTTTGAGCAAAAAACGTTTCCCAAAGTAATACATGCCAAAGTATGTTTCCCAAATTTTCATTTGGCACAAAAACATTTGGCAAAACTACTTTTCGCAATTTTACAGTTAGCAATACTATTTTCGGGAATTTATTGTTTAACAAATAATTACATGGCAATGTTTCATTTTACAAGTATTATGTAGTCAAATATGGTTTGGCATAACATGCTTTCCCAAAATTATATTGTTATACAAATCAATTCCGGCGATTCGCCGCCCGCTGCCGCGGCACGCTCGCTTCGCTCGCTCGGCTCGCGCTCTGTTGGAGTCACAGTTTTAACCTAACCTAACCCACTTTTCTAGCAGTTCTAATCTAGCCTACGTAACATTGTACTTAATTATTGTACTTAACTATTGTACTTACTTGTTTATTCTGCTTGTGTGAAGTGACAATTTAATAGGTAATAATTATAATAATAATGATTTATATCAGACTTTTCATATTTTTACAATTTATCACCCATATTAAAATGAAAACAACGAACTTATTTTTGGAATATATTTTTTTACAAAATAAAGCATTTGCTTAATGTATATTTGACATAATAAAACTTGAGCAAGTAAAAAGTTGCCAAATTAATATTATATTTATATATGCGAAATATAAATTTGCTAAAGATTCTTTTGGGAAATGAAACTAGTGCGATAAGTTTTTTGGGAAGTAAAATATGCCGAAATACTTGCCAAACGGAAGGATGCCGAAATAAACAGTACCTGAAAAATATAAGGAATAATTAACAAGTGTGCAAGACGAAAACTCTAAAATATCATTTCATCCAAGTTTGAATCATTATATGAAATATTTGGTAAAGAAATTAGGCACATGGATAGAATATAGATATAAACCCATTCCTATCTCCATTACACCACTTTCCCCATTTCCCTACGCGCATATGAAGCAAAACGCGGCCCGCATACCGCGTAGACTACTAAGCCGCGATAAATTTGGTAAAAAATACATATTCATCATAAGCAGAGGCACCGTCTGATCTCTTGCTTGGATTAGTTAGATTTATGATGCTCTATGGCAGACTTGATCGGTGAAATGGAATGAAACAGTACCCTTGTTTTCAGTCTTTTGTTTATTTTTTATTGTACAAGAAACAATAAGATGGTAACAGATTGTTTTCTCTGTATGAGCTCGTACCGGAAAAATTGTGACAAGAAGCAAGCGACCACTTTCAGCACTTTAGTAAATGACATTCCAAGGTTGAGAATTGCGAACAATTAATTAGTAAAATTCATCATCCACATAACATGTACAAAAAATCTTTTTCTCGGGGTAAAATTGCCTTTTATCACCAGACGCAAAAAAAGGGGTGTTATATGTCTTTATGTATGTACCTATGTCTGTGGCGTCGTAGCTCTTAAATGGATTAACCGATTTGGATGCGGTTTTTATTTGAAAGCAGGTTTTCCAGGAGTTGTTCTTAGGCATATTTTATCAAAATCGGTTCAGCCATTTTGTTTTAATCGCTTATTATCTCGGGAGTTTACTAAATTTTCAATTTATAGTTATGATAAGCAGTAGCAAAATGTAAGTGTATTTCACTCACACACACATTAACTCACATTAATTTCACCGTGTTGTGAAAGGAACCGGGACCGTGTTGTTGCCTCTCGAAGCACAGAAACACTTGTATAAAAATGCAACTAAAATAAAAGCGATGTTTGCTACACGGCTATCATCCGAAATAAACACAATACCTTGCGTGTTTTATACTAAAAACCTTGCCTAATTCCCATTAGAGACTACTCAAGGGACCACCATTTTAACTTATAAACTGGCACGCGATTTTAAGAAAATTAAACAAAGTGTTGTACCTATGTATTTAGGTACTATACGTAATTTCCAACCCCCAATCAGAAATCAACGCAATTCAAATGAAAATCAACAAATTATTTAACTAACCCAAGGTACCACCTTATACAAGAAGCAATTTTCCCTTGAGAAGAACAAGAAGGGCACTCAACTCTTTCTTAGCTTTTTAAATCTACTTGTGGACTTGAATATCTATTGTGATGAAAAGTTAATATTTTTTAAAAAGTTCATTCATGTGCTTACTAATTTACTATCATTCTTCCTCATAGCGAGTCGATGGTAAAAACACAAAATTCTTCAACTATCATTATAACACTAGGAACTCAGAAGACTCTACCTAATTAGGAAAGTACAAAGACATACAAAAGACTTCACAAGTTGATATCAAAAATTGTATTTAGGTTTCTTAGGAACAACCTTAAATATTTACAAAATATATTCTATAAAAAAACGTATATTCACGTCATAGTCATAGTCACGTTTAGTGGTAAAATTGTTTGAAACTGAATTAACTAAGGTTATTAAACTAGAAAATAAATTCTGTCAGAAAATGTGAATACAGAACTTTTCACTCAATTTTTGTTCCTGAATTAAGCCTCTATTGTTTACATTACAGACACTTTCCTTTCAGGCATTTTGTAGGATATACAGCACTCCAGTGACTGAATTTAAAAAACACTTCATCAACGACCTTACACGCCCTCATTCTTGGGATACAGCCTCCTATCACTGTGCAAATCGGTGGATTCGTGTCAGACCAGTAACCAAGATTAAAAAAAATCTTTTGTTTCCAAATTGGACATAATTATTTCACATCTTCGGCCCATGATTATCTTTGACAGCCACGCGGTGCGAGCATCGCATACAAACGCCACATTGGTAAAGCAATATCAATTAAAATGGCTGCCGAGAAGCGATTCCGTGGACCATTACCGTCCAACGACTTGAGCACCAGACGAAATTGAAACCGTTTATGGCTAGAAAAATTAAAACGACATTTAGTTCCCGTAAAATTTTCACTTTACTTGTGCAATAAGTTTTACATTATAATACATTTTAAAAGGAGGCTTTTAATGCTTAATGCTCCATCAGCAGACCCTGACCATCACACATTAATCTAGTATGCAAAAAGACGAGGAATAATTCCCCTAACTCGAAAGTTTGCTATAGGTATTCTGGTGCTTAGTCCCTATGCCCACCTTCTGGCTCGTAGTGCAGCATTCTGTATTCGTTTTCGATTGGCGAAGTAAAGCTACGTCGGGCGCGGTCAGCTCTTGGATGGGTGACTACTAGTGGTATTTCCTTTTGGAAAGCAAGTATGCCGATTCCGGTTATTTTCAACTGAAGACATTTGTAAAGCCAAGTCGGTGGCCTGCAGAAGCGGGCACAAATCCACCTATCCGCACTTGGCCCGTGTAGTGGATTATATCTTTTTTATCGTTCATACTCTTTCCTAATGAGAGGAGGCTGTGCTCCCAGTAGTTGATGTACCCGCACCACCACATAAGACAAAATAAAATTTTAAATTCTTTTGACGTCAGATTACCCGCAGTAATAAAACAAAAACTATAGCGACAGAGGATGCAAAAAATAGGAAAAAGGAGAGATTTTTTTGCTCCATTATGAGCAAGCTCGGATTACGAACGACGACGCGGAAAATCTCTATATCGTTAATTGAAAACTGAGTGCCTGAATACTGCAGTGCAACGTGGATAAAAAGAATAATTCGAACCCTGGGTATAAAGCACGGACAAATAAGAACGTGTCGTTTAATTGGGTCAACTGAATTTACAGTCGATTCAAAATACAAACGATTAGGTAATTTTTTATCGAACCCCTCTGAATTTTTAAAGTAAAATACCTCTAATTCTTGTGCAGTACATCGTACTACACGGAATAGTACTCGATACTTGTCTTAAATAGAAAGGTTTATGAAAAAAAAATTATCGTTGGAACTTGGACTATAACTGCAATTTTGAACCTGCCCTTAAATGATGTAGCTTCATCGGTATTGTCATCGATAACGTTGACCAATGAGGGATCAATTGTCGAGCGAGCAATGAGCTAGCCAATCACACGTCAGAATATAAACGATGACAATATCGACGAAATTGCAACCCCTCTCCTCCTTGACTATTCATAAATACCTGATAACCAATTTTGTAACACTACTAAAGCGAAGGCGGTTTATGTGTAAAGTTTTCTTAAAAATATACCATAACACTACAACCAACTTCAGTTAGATTTCGTGCTCTATCTCTGGAATTTATTATCAGATCTTTACTAAATTAACAAGCGTCCACCGTGGCGGCACCTCTTTTATATAAAGAAAGAAAATTATGAAAATCGGGTCACAAAAGTCGGAGATTTCTTTTTATGCACAACGGGTTAGCACCTGACCTCAATCTCAATGTTAAGTGAAGATGAGGCAGAAGGTGGAAGCGTTCTGACCTGGGAACCCCATCTTAGATATCGTTGAACATACATAAAAAACAATTATACACTGAAAATTTAGAAAATCCTCGAGGAAGCAAATGATTATTCATTTAGGTAAATTAAACAAACTGGGTTAAAAGCTAAATATATTCGAAACGAAGACCGGACAAAGACTGGACACACACACACGTTTTTAATCGGGTGTGAAAAATTCAGTCAAATCGATAACCTTAAGTTGGTACCTACTTCCTAAAATAGAATTATTATAATTAACTGTTTATGTTCGGGATATCTCTGACCACCCCAATTGGGATAAAATTCGTCATGTTATGAATGTTTGTATAATTGTTCACCGTAAAGGTAAAAGTGCCCTACGAATTGACCACTCAATTCGTCCGTGTAAAATACGATCGCGTGCGCGCACACCATTCATTCAGTGCTTGTATCCATGCACTTGCACAGAGGGGTCTCTCAAGAGCTGCAAGTTAATCGCCGTATATTACGGCAGTACATCATTATGAGATAAGTAAGTTGTGAGGGGTACCGTGCGGTAAATTGGGCTCAATGTTTTTGGGCAGTCGGTGTAAATCAGCCATATTGGCGTGTAAATATTTTGTCGATGTACAAAAATGTTTGTGACTTCCAAGAGAGGTTATCCATTTGTCTATATATTTTATGTAGATGAACGTGTGTTCTGGAAATCATGTTGCAATGAACCCCAATTTTTTACATTGTTATATTTTTTTTTAAATTCATAATTACATGCGATATTTTGACAGTAGGTACCTAATAATATGTAACTAAATCTGTGATAACAATATCGTCGATATTTATGAACTGTTTTTGATAATTTTATATATTCCCTATTCCTTCTCCATTATACAAAAGTACATGAAGGTTTGATTATGCTTTGGCAATTTATGGCAGTTGAATTTATTTATAAACAATAAAAAATTACAACTTAAAGGCAGGAATAAAACACTATATTAATATAATTTCAAAGACCAATGGTATGGGTATTTGGAAGAGGACGATTGTAGCAAAAAAGATATAAAAAAATTTTATTGCACAGCTTTACGCTATAATAAGGTCGATAAATATTACGAGTTCTACCCAAAAAGGGCTAAAAAATTAAAACGACAAAAGTCATGAACTTAACTGCATACAATATAAATTGTTGGAGTACTTTCATCGTAGTATGTAGAAACAAAAGAATTATTCAAAGCATTTATAAAAAACTGCGAAAATGCAACGCAAATATAATTACTTATGGAAATTTACGACTTCCCTCAACCCCGTTAAAAAGTTAGAACTACTAAAAAATGGCTGATAAAAACGGCTCACTAAGTTTTAGCGGCCATTTGCATAATTAATCAAAATGGCGGGTAGTAAAATTCCGGAGTCAATTCGGTAGCGCAGCGACCTCGTCATTGACATCACTCGGGCGTCACGTGACCGCCTGAAGAGTTTTCCAGTCTAGCCTGACGGACGACGAGTGAGTCATTCTTGGACCGTGGGACAAGTAACAAGTGTAAACGGCTATAAACTTGACCTATCTATAAATTTATAAAAAAAATGTGTGAAAAGCACACACGCATCCTAATCAAAGCTTAGACCCACATCCTGTCTCACAATTTAAAATACCATTCCAGAGGGTGAGAGGCTGATGATCTGTCACTCAGGTTTCTTAGTCTCTCATAAAAAACTTCCTTTTGTATATCTGTTAGATTAAAGCACATGTGTACTTTTGTGAAAGAAAATAAGAAGTTTTGTATTGTATTGTGTGAAAAATGCCAAATTAATTTTTATTTTGAGAGTAGACTCGCATGCACCGTCTCATCTTCCAACCACGCCTAACATAGTCGGTGATAAATATGCCTGACAAGGTGGAGAATTACATTTGGCCGTAGGGAGCAGAACTAACAGTCTCTTTTGTCAGTCATCAGAGCGCTTGGTCGAAGGCTCGCACGACCAGAAGGGTGTTTCTACTTAGAACAAGGGATGAGCCTCACTATTCAACGAGGGAATACCGCCAGCCTACTCGAACCCTTCCGATCGTGCATGACCTGGCATAATATTCCTTTATTTATAAATATTAAATATTATTTTTACTTATTTAATTAATTAATGTTTAGTTGACTAAGTTATTAGTATATAGTATATTATTTCAAAGTGTATTTCAAGACTAATATCTATGGACAATAATATCATTCAAATGACCCCGCGACTTCGCTTAGTTGTACTTCTTGTACTCGCGAGGTGTGTAACGACATTTACGTATCGCTCTATCATTATATTCAAAGGGGCAATTACATTTAATAATACATTTTAAATTTATGATTTTTCCATCATGCGTCTCCATTACATACATGACTTACATAAAAATCCGATAAGGTTTACTTAGCTTTTTAAACCCCTGACTCAGGTGTTAAATGTTTGGAGCATTTGTCTGTCAGTGTGGTAGTGCTAAAATGACTAAACCGATTTGAAAGCGGGTTTTTCGATTCGAAATCTGACATTTGTAAGATGGTTTTTACATATATTTGATGAAAATCGGGATAGCTGTCTCTAAGATCACACAGTGGCTTATTTACCTAGCCTGAATGATAGCTATTTCCTAAATTCTCAATTTATATTTATTTTAGAAACTACAGAAGAGATTGATATTTTAAATCATAGAAATATTCGAAGAACGTTCAAATTGCACTTGAAAATTTATTTCGAACTTATGTTCGAAATAAATTTTCTTTGATGGTTCTTTGAAGAACCAAAATAAAAATAATATAATTATATATTGGTTTGGTGTAATGGTTAGCAACTCTGACCACTATACCAAAAGGTTGCGGGTTCGAATCCCGCTAGGGGCATATGTTTGTGTGATGAATACGGACATGTGTACCCGAGTTATGGATGTTTTCATTTATAATAAGTATTTATTACAAAAAAAATGTATTTATGTATTATATCAACCATCTGGTATCCACAACACAAGCATATAGTTGCTTACTGTGGAACTAGATGGCGCTGTGTGTATGTCTAAGGATATTTATTTATTTATTAAATATAAAAAAAAATGTTTATTTGCATCCGATCTATATTGCAGAAGCTGCGGCGAATCATGTGTATAAGTACCTACCTACCTACCTATTATGTAATGTAAAATGAAGTTGTAGCCTTGAAAATACCTCCTTATGCGAAGCATACTTCTTATCGTACTTTCCGCTCTAAACTTATAAAATATACTACACTCTACTTTACCTTGAACTCACCTTGTGTAAACTTTATCACATCACACCTAACAAGGAGCATACCTACCTAGCTTATAAGCTTTATACCAGACGTAAATAAAGTCTAATTATCATTTCTGGCAATGACTAATAGATTACGTTCTCGTTATGTGAGTTAATTTTGGAAGGAATCGCATTATGCAAAATTAAGCCTTAGCGAAAGTAAGCCGTGTTATAATAACCATGCTGAAAACTTTAGATCGTAATACTGGAAAGATCAATTTGAGGATATTACCTTGTACGCTACTATGAAATCCATTGAAAATATTTACAAGTCTTGAGTGAATAGATTTACTGGTTTCGCGTGCTTCATCTTCGGCTGTATCGTCACTTTCGTAGAAAAACCATAAAATAACATTAATTTCATTACAACTTTAAATAGTTATTAGCTCTATACAATCCAAGACTATTTTTAATAAGAGAGGGTAGAGCTTCCGTAGCTCAATTGGTTAGAGTGTTGTGATGGCATTAAATCCTGTCCGAGTTTTAAAAGTTCTGGAATTTTTAACTAAATAAGAAATATTAATTCATAACACACGCATTACACATGTCATAGTTACAATACATAGGTAAATACTAACATACATGTGTATGTTATGTCGTTTCAATTACCAATAGCTATAATTTTTATGAAGCTACATATGTATGTTGCAAGTTCAGAGACAGTGCTCCAATTCCACAGTCAATCAACAATAAACAAATAATAGCAAAGAAAGTACACCCTATCCTATTTCAACGAGTATAATAAGATGTCAATACTATTAATAATGTCATGAATAATTCGATTTTTAAATGTAAATTAAATTAATAATATCATGCGTAGATAACTTTCCTCTATGTGTCTGTTTCTATGTATGCAATTTTATCTTTAATTAATTTGAGTATATTTTATAACACTCATTATATTTGTCATAGCATTCATATTTACTATTACACCAGTTCTAAGTTTTTATCATTAATGAATTCATCTATGCTGTAATAATTATTTAAACCAGATACTGAAGTTTTTACTTTGGGACAGTTTCGTCCTTCTTTGTTTTTACTATGAAACGGTTGGAACTGTATTTAGTTTTTCGTTCGGATGTGATGCGTCGAATAACCATTTTATGATATGTTCTCTGTAGGCTTTCAAAAATGACTGACTTAATTGTATCTTACACAAGCATTTACCAAACTATCTATACTTATTACTTAAATGGAAACTAAGATTTAACAAACACACGTGAGATTGAGCTCGTAATATACTAAAGTCGAATGACCAATCGTAAACATATTTTGAGACAAATAGCACAGGACTGTTTATATTAGTACAACTCTATGGGATCTAAATACCGAGCCGTTATGCGCTGCATGATTATTAACAATGACGTCACCCACAAATTACTCTACCACGACTCGGGAGCCTATTGTGCCTTCAGAAAATACATAATTTATCGCGGTGTATGAGACAACCATTCGTACCACAAAGGACCTTCGGTGCCGGAACATTTTAATCTATCCACTGAACAGAGAGCTCGTAATGTCTCTATGTACTTAACTAAATTACTTGCATAAATCATATTTAAACGTGACGAACGCTGGCGCTTAAGAACCCTCCGATGATACCAACCACACGATTAGCAACTCTAATAGCGTATAGAATAGACGCAAATTTGTTGAAAGACGATGAAGTTTATCAGAAAATTTATTGTATTTTTCTAAAGGACATTGCACTCTATCGGTAAGAGTATAAGGATGCATCTCTGAGTTATGGAATAAGGGAGAAGTGTTATCTGCAAGTTTTTTCGATAATAAATTTGTAGAACGGCATCTAAGCGTTTAAGTTTCCGGCCAAAAATTTATGTGAAACGAAATAATTGAAAAGTGACCGCCGAAGGTGAAATTGGGAATATAGCCATGTGAATTAGGAATAGATTGTGGTAACGAGCAGAAAAACATTTATCTACTATGTTCGGGCTCCAAACAACCTAAATTCAATTATCAATCATTATAATGTGAGTCTATAATCTGCTATCTTTCCGAATACAACGAAGATGCATTTAAGAAATATTTCTCACTTAATATCTTCTCATAGCAATGAAACCTACCGAAATTTTGCGGGCCTATTTTTTTATATTTTTAAATTTCAAATTTAGAACAAGTTAATTCCACACTTGGCGAGGAAAGATTGTTCGTAATTTGGCCGTGTATCGATGAGAGACTACAAATCTTATAATCAAACTTCTTGGGCATATTTTGTTAGTCAACCAATACAAATTAAAAAAAAAGGAAAAGTAATACAGATTTACTAAGATTAGGTAGCAATAAATAGGCTCTCTTTGATCGGCATACCTATTGAGAAATTATCAGGAAGTTATGTCGTAATTAGACTCCATGCTGCAGAAATGCTGCTGATGTAATGCTGATGCTGAGATGGATGTAAGTAATGATAAAAAAGCAGAATTTGAAATAACTCTTAACATCTCGGTCAGTCGGTCTCAGTCACTAGCCAAAATATCATAGTCACGGACTGTCTTTGGATATCCTAATGAGGATGATGATCGTATAAGCAAAAGAAGTTTAAACTATAATATACATAGAATATAAATATACCGCGTTTTTGCTTTGATCTATAATACAAATATAATGTAGTGACAGAGAAACTGAAGAAAAAGTGATATTCTATTCGATATTCGAAAGTCAAGCTTGACATTTCTATTAGGATTCCATCTATTTGGATTCGGCTCACTTCGGAATTTATCGGCACGGAAATGCATTCGAATTTCGAAACGTTCCGATGTCCTATATCGAACCATTATAAATACCGGGCCAAATAAGTAGATCATTTTCAAACTCACTTTTCTCATAAAAAATTCAACAAAGCCTTGTCGACAAGTTCGTAAGAACCGATGAAATAAAATAGCTTTTATTCACAGATACCGAACTCACTTTGTACGTAACAATCTGTTCCTTCCCACAGGAAAGTTGGGAGGTACTTGATGATTTACACCCACCCTTATCTGTAGGTATACCGCTCCATTAAGATTAGGTATTCATGTTGCAACACCTGATACTTTGAGAGCGACGACAGTGTGTGTATTACATGTCGCTTTGTCTGTGTGTTTCACAATGAACAGCGAACCTATTGCAAATAGTGGATGTGCTAATAATATGTCGGTTCAAGTACCTATCCATTATAATAAATTTATAAGAAAAGGTAAAAATTATGCTAATATTGTGGGGTATTATATTTATTTTATTAATCAAACGTTCCACATAATATTGCAATGCATGCCTGTCATTAGTGCAGGTTAATATAAATATCTTATTTTCGGCTTTTGCTTTTATTTTCATTTTTACTTGAGTAGCCACTGAAAATACTTTGTTATTAAAAATGATTGGATTACAATGAATTACAATGCTTAAGACGTGCACAAAACACATACCTACTAGGTAATATCTATTTCTGAAAACAAAACGTACAAGACTTGAAACGGGTAAAATTTACATTTTGGTCACAAGCTACACCGACAAGAGTGTGGCTCTTAAATTCATAATTATTTAAATGCAGTAGTCAAATTAAATGCTTTTCCATTAGTGTATACGTATGAATTATATAAATTTAATATGTATGATTATTTGTGAATTGTGTATGTATGTATTTCATGTGGCGCAAGAATTATTATTTGCTTATTTGTGTGTATATTGCGAACTAGCACAATATTAGCCCAATGGATTCGCCACAATACAATGTCGAATTGGCACAGCCACTCCAGCTAGACTCCATGTAACCTTATATTTTAATTTAGCTAGTGATTTTTTTAGGGTTTCGTACTTCAAAAGTAAAAAATACACTTATATTATTATTATTATTTTTATATTTCATGGCAATCGGTCGTCTGACACTTATATGAACACTTCGTTTATCCATCATCGGTCAGTCTGTCAAAATAATTTTTATAATTATATTTGCTTATAGCAATAAAAAACGTGTCTACATATATGGGGCACATATTTTGATACTCGTGAATTCAAAACCTTTAGCATGAGACTTTAGTGAGAAGCAAGGTCTCGCAGCACATGTAAATTTTGAAACTCGATTCCCGTGACGGACGAATTATCGACGTACAGGTTTGTCAGACTCGCACTTTTCTTTTTTTTTATTTATTTTATATTTATATGGTTATTAAACAAAACTTCATTTATTTATTTAAATTCTATTACTCAGCAGTTACATAACGCAATTTTGCTTCATGCATCCATGTTATTGCGTCGTAGTATAGTGAGGGTACACGAGATGGGTATTGACAGGTGCTACAGGCGCGTACTAAGTGGGATTATATTGAGAAGTTCACTCTTACCAAAGTTCAGGAGTTAGTTAATTTAGATACTGACTTCGTGATTAGTGTTTCAAATTATGATTAATACGGCTTACAACTATTCACTCTGCTAAGGGCGGGTCAGTTCGCAATAATCCCTTTTAGTTTTACAGTAATCAATCAGTCAATATGCAAGCATCTGAGTGTTGGGAAATGAAAGCGACGGATGAAAGTAGAGAATGCATGTGGTAGAGATGAGAATGCTAAGATGAATGTGTAGTCTGACTAGAATGAATAAGTCTGAAAGTGGCATCAATAATAGAAAAGTTGAGGAGTAATAGGTTATCATAGTTTGGGCACATGAGGGATGAAAGGCACGTAACGTGACGAGTGCTAAGTATGAATGTGGAGGGGTACAGAGGTAGAGGAAGACCGAAGAAGGTGTGGGTAGACTGCCTGAGGAATTATATGTCTCTGAAAGGGGTGTGTCGAGTCCGACCACTCGACATCCCCCCCCCCCCAGGCACTCCTCGACCATCTTTTTGTCCCCTTCTCAAGGGCCTTTATGTAATTCGGGGCGCCTGTGATCGCGGGATCTTTTTCCCGACAGGCTGGTCAGGGACGAAACCCTTGAACCAGCCGTCAGCGGCTTAGGCGTCGTAAACTCTCCGAGCCTCTATAGACTCACTACGGGTTGTTGGCCCTGAGAAGGACCCTTTGGGTGGCACTAAGAAAAAGTTAAGGAGTAATAGGTTATCATAGTTAGGGCACATTATGAGGGATGAAAGACACGTAATGAGACGAGTGCTAAATATTAATATGGAGATATACAGAAGCAGAGGAAGACCGAAAAAGGTGTGGGTAGACTGCGTGAGGAATGATATGTATACGGAGTACGGGTGAGTACGGAGATGACGGCTGGAAGAGACGACATGTTGCGCGGACCCTAGAGTGGGATGAGGGCAGGAAAATGATGAATCAGCCATGTTGACATTTCATAAATGATTAATACGAATATTCTGTTTAATTTAAATGTGTTCACCCACATTTTTTTTGTTTGATAGGGTTTACCGCCAGAGTGGTCCCATGTACATTTGGTTAAGATCTGACGATTTACTCTGGAGATAGAGAAGGAAATCTTACTAATGTTGGTTATTTTGCCATTTTTAGCGGTATAATTATAGTTCCTATCTTAAATTAACGTGTAGAGACATTAACTTATTTGTTAGTAACTACTAGCAATAATAAACACAAACAACTTATTGTTGATCAACAGTTTGTAAACATTGACTTTGGTAAGACAAATTACATTGTGATGAAACTTTCGAAATTAGTATTTGTTTTTATTAATCACCGGCTGTTACGCTCTACGAGTTAAAAGCAATCCTACTAATAATTCCTATCCTAGTCACTTATCCGCAATAAAACTTTATCCAGGTCCAATAATCTAATTACCTACCAAATTTCAACCAAATCTGTCCAGTCGTTTAAGTGAGAAGAGGTAACAAACATACATATATACGCACAAACTTTTGCATAATATTAGTTGGGATTACTTTTGGTGTTGCGGGTGTCCATGGGCGGCGGTGATTGCTTTCCATCAGGTGACCCGCACGCTCGTTTGCCGCCCTCTCATATAAAAAAAAAATACTTGGGATTTTGAGTTGTCTCTTTGATATATTTTACATTGATAGATTTTAGTAAATCGACTAATTAAAAAAACTTTGTAACCCAGAGAAATTGTTAGGTAAAGATAGATCTCCACCTAATTTAAAAAAAATAAAAACCCGCCCGTGTTTTTACAAACTAAAAGATAGAAACGCCTATGTGATTAAGAAGCTCTGAACATATCTGCCGCATAGTATGTCTCACTTATAATATACAATTTCAGAATGGTCCTAATAAGCCCTTTCTTGTGATATCCATATTTTGATCAATTTTATTTTAATATAGAAACCTTTAACTCTTACGGCTGCTGTTGTTTACTTTTTGTGACTTAACCTATTCTATGACACTTGGACTGTCACTACACATGTAACGTAATTCCTCAAATATACATAGCGCGATATAGATAACGCTCTCTTCTTCGGACAAAAAGTATCTTACAATCAATCACTCTTAAATCTGTTCTCGTTAAGGGTATCAAATATTGTTACATTTATAGTAGCTTGTTATGTAACTAAGTAACGCCCTTTATAAAAGGGGTTCCTACTGTAATCTCCCCATTATGTGACGGTCATACTTGTAATGGAGTAAATAATCAATATCTCTGTTCTATTTATATAACTGAAATGACTACAAAATCAGATATTATAACGTCAATGAATTAAAACAACGTAAATTGTGTTACCGACTGTACATATACATTTAGACCATATACATGTTTGGTTCAACATTAATCCGGAACTTAAAAATTATAACTTTAAGGTTAATTTAGACTAAATGACTATTTTGTTACTTATTAAAAATTTTAAATTTTTTTTCAATAGTTTCATTATTTTTTCCTTTTTGTTTTTAGGAAATTATTATCAGCTGACGAGAGCTATATAAAAACTATAAGACGATGGACTTTTCCTAACAAACTTCTTGCTCTACTAGTCTATTTGCGGAGTAAATCTAGCTGCGCTACGTGCTACGGGCTACGAGCGAGCTACGTTGCTCTAGCGTCACGTGGCTCTGATTTATGCCTGCCCCCGCTACGAGGGTTTATTCACCTCGTATTGCGTGTGAACTACTCTTGAAATTACTGTGTAGTTGTTCGTTGGACAGCAACCTGCCTTACTCACTATTTTATTGACACTGGTTATGTCCACCTTCTTATTGTGTGGAAAAAAAGAAAAATTGTAACACCACGTCTGTTTGTGACGACTACTATTCATAAAATAGGATACAAATCGGAAGCTAAGAACAATATTCCGTACTGAAATTGTATAAGTGATTTTTCCAATTACTAAAACGCAAAGCTACTAGTGATATAAATCTGGAATCTATGACAAGTGGATTTATTCAGAAATACGTTTTCACTATCGCTACAAAGAAATGTTTGGTTTGTTTGCATTCGATCGCTAAATTTGGTGGTAAAGTTATGATAACTAGATACGTCTACCCGTTACACGATTCTCCCCTTAATACTTCTAGGGCCCTTACGTTGTAGCAAATTTATGAATCAAAAGCAAACCAGCTAAACCGCAAATCCGCTTCAAAAGGCTGCTTCAACTATCGCCGAATCATTAAAATTGGTTGAAATTTAATTAATTTTTCTTTCATTGCGATGTATTGAAAATATGTATCATAAAAACTTTATAGAAATAAAGAAACAAACAACTATTATTTATTATTTATTATTATTATTGCAGTTCATATAAATTCTTAAAAAACTGTGCGTTTGTATTTTATAAATATTGCTATAAGTGCGATAGTAATTTAATATCTGACTCAAAGCCTAAGGCGCTAGTTTTCTGGCGCACCGATTTGGGGATGAGTTGGAGTGAGTAACCACATAATGTAGGAATTAAGCCCAATATAGATTTTAAAATTAGAAATGTATAAAAGGGTGTTCTTAAATAAAATGTAACATAAGTAATACCTAATATAAGTATATAAAATCAATAAAAGTTAGGAAATTCTGTTATTTTGGATGAATGTTGTTATCAATGTTCAATGACCCTGCATTCATACAGCTAATAAAGGAGCAGCTTCAAGTCTTAATACATATAATCCAATAACAAATTCAACACCATACTGCACGTAGGTACGAATGTTTGTGCAACGCGTGTGCCCAACATCATTAATACTCTCTGTGCAAACGTACGTGGTCGGCTTATCGATTTGTTGTTATTGAATTTATTGGAGATATTCAGTTGTGAGCAGCTGAGTTAGTAACTGTTAAGCGAAGCTGTCTCGAAAGCTGAGATAAACTGAGACCGAAATATTTTATGACTTATTTATACCGGATGAGTTTTTTACCATTAGGAAAAATATAGTGCATAGGTAAGTGTAATATGTAAAGTGTAAAACTAGGGCGGATTATGGCGGTGCAACTTATAACACCCCTCTTTTGCGTTCGGGCTTAAAAAGACGTACAATTTTGCACCTTTTTAGAACAGAACAGCGGATTGTTGGTTCATTTAGCAAATTCGCGGCTTAACAGCGCCACCTGTTGTTGATAGTAGAACAGAATGGAGTGGAATAGAAAGCGTTTATTTGACACACTTTTATTGCAATGTGATAACTGATTTATTCTCAAAATTATATTTGTGTTGCGATGATGTTTATTAGTGAGAGGAGTGTTGATGTGATTTATGGAGGAGCGAGACTTCCTGATACAAGTATCTTACTATTTACTAGGAGGTCTCAACTCTAAGATCTAGTTATAGTATTGTGAGGAAAGAAATAAACATTTTTTTTACTGAACGAATTCATATTAAAAGCAGAAAAAATGTATAGTAATGTTTTTATTTTAAAATACTCTTTAATTTGAAGACAATCCATTCTTGAGACATAAGCAAACTCATTATTTGGAAACAATCACAAAACTAAGTAAGCAAGACAAACGAAAATGTCCAACTCTCTGTGTGTATTTACCATAAAACACGCTATAATTTGAAGAGGTCTCCACATACAACACACCATTACGCCCCATACCGTTGAAACGCCAGTAAAACAAGGACATTCCGCTAAAATAGCTGCGTGTCCGCACCTCCGCGTGACCTCACGCGTACCCCGCCATAAATATCTCGTTACACCCGCTTGAACGCGGCCTAACAAAAAAAATTACGCGACACTTTTTGTCCTGACCCGATCCGTAAAAAGTTTTGCAATCAAGGGTAGAAAAACAAGCAAATATTTCTGGACACTGTCAACCTTAGGGTTGGGGACGTATTAAATTATAAATCGGGTGCGTATCACATTTTTTGTTAAATTACTAGATGTCTGGAAATAGATGTTATAATATAAACAATCAATAAATAATACTATCATTACCTCAAGTTTCAACTACGAACCGTTGGGATCTTCAATTTATGGTTCTTCAGCTGCATCATCATTTTCAACCAGGTGAGATTGTGGTTCACCAAACCTCTAGTGCATCATAAAAAGGCACTTTATTCAATGATAAATAAAAACAATAGAGAATAGACTAAGGTTACTCAAACCAAAGCCTCATCGAAAAGAAAATGTTCTTTAGCTGGCATTAAATAAAGAGAAAAGGGGCCTTAATGTGATTTAGGCCGGAGGACAGACGTGCCGCGTTAATCTTGGCTCTCCCTTGGGTGTCATTTCTGTGGCCGCGAGACGATACGTGACTTCTTGGAGTTCTTGAAGCACTGCTGTTTAAGTAAAAATAGTCGCTGTTTGTGAAAGTGACACACCCGAATGTCGAATGTCGAATGAGCGAACGCTCTTTATTGTCATCTCAGATTGTCATGTAATTTCTCCGTACCAAATGTCATCCAAATCCGTTCAGACGTAGTCAGAAACGAACATCCAAATCTTCCATTTTATAATATTAGTGGGATAATTGGAAAACATTCTAATAATATTTTTCATTTTAAATACTAATATAGATATGTAGAAATGTCTATAGGTCTGCAGCATTATCTATTACGGTTATTAACAACATTGCATGATTCTTTTTGAGGAATGTACGTTGAAATTGGACGACCGATTTGTGTAGTGGATCTCAGCCTCAGTCAGCGAAACTAACGGCTGTGGGTTTGAATCCCGCTAGGGGTTTGTGTAAAATGAATACGACCATTTATTCCCGAGTCATGGATGTTTATATAAATATTTAAATATGTTTATCCGTTGTCTAGTATCCATAGTACAAGCTTTGCTTAGTTTGGGACAAGGTGATAGATGTAAGTGGCCGAAATATTTATTTATTATTACATGATCTTAATCAATCTTGAGACAACTAGGCATGAACTGTGCCTCGTTTTGCTTCTTCTTTTGCTTTCTCTTTTAAGTCGAAAAATAAATACAGTAGATACTTTAATTAGAACCCTTTCCCCTCGGTTCAATAAGTTTGTATAAAATGCTTAAAATATAAAGGTGGTATAATTTATTATCATTTTGAAGGGACGGTGACGAATACCACTGACATAATTTACGCCGATCCCCTCCTAATTGTAACGATTACCATCTATCTTCAACCCCACTCATCTTACTGATGAATTTACAGAATATAACGAAACGAGGTCAGGAACTAACAACGTTTTGGACACCAGGTGGTTTGCACAAGTGATTTTCATATGGCTGTGCCGACACAGTGTCAAATCGGGTCATATTGCTTAGAACACGGCCTCGTCGTGTAGGAAAATGCAAATTCGTGTAATAATTTATTACTGGCGCTAAAGTTTCGCTGACAACGTAGCACAGTAAAATGAGGTTTATGATTAAACTGTGGTCACCGTTCCACAGTAATTGGGTAGCTTTACATTAATCAAAATTATTCATAAAGTCGTACTGTAATTACGTCGTGGCAGCAAATTTAAGTTATAGTAAACGTTAGAGACTATTGAGGTTACAATCAAAATACTTCATTATGAAAAATGAAACGGGTTTATAATGTCGTTGATTCTTAATTACAATAATAACACGATATAAATTCGTTACAATATAGTAAATTGATTGTCTTCACAAATAATAAAAGAACGCTGTTCCCAAATGAAATAAATAAATGCCTAAGTGAATTTCAGACCGCCTTGAAAAAAATCTTTACATAGAAGTTACATAGAAGTTAATGTCTAGATCTAGTTTTTATTAAAAAAAAACTTACTTTTCAACAAATTTCCAAAGAAATTACATTTTTCATCTTTCAATGGTGTCGATTCGGATGTACACCAACTAAACTAAACTAAAACCAGTTTTGGAGTTCCAGGGGCGAAAGAGACAGGACTACTTTAAAACTTGTTTTAGTTTAGTTTAGTTTAGTTGGTGTACATCCGAATCGACACCAATGCCTTAGAGTAATAAATTAGAATGAAATGTATAATTTCAATAACTATTATTTATTGATATATTTGAAACAAATATTTTTCCAACTTTACAACAAATATTGTTTCTTCAATGAACTCAATTGAAATTAAATTTGTATTACTAATATTTATAACAGCTTTTATTAAAATAATGATTAATTTCGTCAAAAATTGGAAAGTTTTGATAAATTTTTATTGAAAAACGCAATCTTGTTCTTACTTAAAAAATATCTAACACATTTGCCTGCCTTAGGTATAGCCTAGCCGGTATAGACAGTAGGTACATACCTACTTAAAGTAGACGGAACAACTATCCAAGTTTGAACAAGCTGAATTTAAAACTAAAAACTAATTTAAAATAGTCACCAATTCAATTAGCAATTGCACTAACTCAATAAAACTAAACAAACCCACAAGACAGTGGGCAACTTCTATCTTAACTAAGTTTTACCTGGCGGTGGAAAAAAGAATAATTGTCGGCCGCCGTCGAGCACCAATTGAATACCCACCTGAAAAGAACAGACACCTTCATAAATATTCGGAAAGCTTTTAGTCGAAGTTTATTGAAAAGGGGGAGACATTAAAAGCTGGTAAAGACCGTTTCATACACTACCAATATGACAACCTTATAATATATGTTAAAGTAGGATGTATGATAAAGTGGGTATTAAGTTATAACATGAATAAAAACATAAAGACAAACTTACATTTTTATTGAAAATATTAGTATAAGCTTTGACAGAAAGTCAATTTGAAGCCATTTCTGTCAATAGAAAGTGAAATAAGTATCGAAGTCCTATTGTATCAAAATATCAGTGTGTACAAGTAAATTACGAGTACACAGTAATTGTGCACTTATTTTACCATCACTTGCAAAGTGTAAAAATGCTCATGGTGAAGTAATGACACCATTTAAAATCGTTTAAACCAAAAGTATTAATAAGGGAAACCTTCTAAAACGTAGTATTTTCACAGTAATGTTTCTTTATTTATGAATATTTATGTAGAAGGCGACGTTGGACGCTGGGAATAACTCAGGTATACCTGTCAAAATTTCTGCTAATGTCAAGTACAATAATAATATCGCTCTCAAGTGATTAAATATTCAACGACAGAGTGCTGCAGACGTATGTGTTACTCTGCAATACCTACGTCAAAATTTGGGAAAATTGAAAGACAGATCCTTTTAGATTTTCATAGAACTTAGTTTTAAAACCAGAATTTGACATTTGATATGTTGATTGTAGAGCTTGTCAATACATCCTTTTAGGGCTCTGTATCTAATATCGATAGCGAAACTTTGGATGTTTGTTTGTTTGTTCAATCACGGCGAAACGACAGGCGAAGTCGCGGACGAAAAGCTAGTTCAAAATAAATAATAAACGATCAATAGACAGGTAAATATTTAGGTTGTTTTAGAAAACTAGACATTGTTACTCGTACAAAGCCTATTTTTTGTACAGAAGAAAAGCCTTGTGAAAACGGGGCTTAAGCCAATAAGATACTTTCCATTTGGAAATGTATGTTTATTTCACTTGACTGATTCTTAGAGTAGACATTATTTGCAAAGCTAATAAAGGAAGAAAAAACTTTTTAGTTAAGAAAAATACCTTTGGGTCTTTGGTGACTAGAAATACATTTTAAAAACACCCATTTTTGCTCAACTGAGACACGAAGGAAAGATTATAATTTTGGCAGTTTGTATAATAACTATGTAAGGTATAGATGTTCCATCGTAGCGATCAAATTACTGGGATTTTGATAAATGAGGCGCAGTTAATTTCGTTTAATGTTACCAGTGTCGTAGGCATACAAAATCAGAAAATAATTGGCGCTTTTCGAAGTAGGTACCCAGGTTTTAGTTTTTCTCATTACACCGTAGATTTGAGATGAATGGCAGCTGAATGAGAAGTTAGCCCCTTCTTCACATCAATATTCGTGATAGAATTATTATTATTCTTCTTCTATTCGAGTGAATGGCAAAAATTATGATGATCTAAAGTAGTTTGGCCCAAAAAATAGCAAAAAATGGCTCTTTGGTCTGCCTCAAAAAGGTCCTTTCGCTATGCAAGAAACTGGAGAGACAGGGCACGACTACAAGTGCGCCATATATTTCGTGATAAAATTATTATAATGTTAAAACGTCGACAAGCCAGTTATATTCCTATTGTCAAAAGTTATCATAGTTCAAGATCATGTCGTAATACGAGAACTCGTGAAGAGGCTCACAAAGGTCGATAACCAACGAAAGCAATGTATGCGCCGCTCCATGGTGTTGCATGTTCATACAGAGTGACCACTTCTCGTCAAATGGCTCCCTGCCAATTATGTCCATGTATTTCCAGACAGGCAACCATAAAAAATTACGACTTGGGTATATTTTGTACTCCGGACGAAAAACGACGGGTGTTCTGTATTTGACGACGTTATGTGTTCGAAGATTCGAAGTCAATTTAGCTTTTAACACCGTTTTTTGGGTTTAGTCGATGATGTGATAATTTTTCCAGTGTTTTCCAATATTTCTATTATTATTATTCCAATAGGATAAGCTTTTAGCCATGTTCGATTGAAATCGGTTAAGCTGTTTCGAAATTTGACTTTAAACGCAATTGGTTTGGTTTATCTGGATGACATTTTCATTTTTTCTTATCGGGGTTATCTAAATTTTCAATATATATAAAGTTATAATTCCACATCATAGCACTACAAATACGGGATGATATATCTATTATTTAATAGATATGAATATGAAGCTCACAGTTCCACAGCCCTTTATCTTTCCATTCCGCTGATCTCTTGTCATCCCATCTGTGTATATAGGGCGATTAATTGCATCATATCTGGTGGTGCCTAGTGGTGCGGATTAATTATTTTTAGAGCGACTTGATCAATATGATCGAATGAATCGTACTTTTCCCTACACCCCGTATATTATAACAACACAAATAGAATCATACTATAGTCATATATACTTAATATTATACTTGAATGCAATAGTATGTTAGTTTGTCTCATTCTCGTTCAAATGTTTAACCGCCTCTGTGGCTCATGTAAAGAATATTAGGTTTTTAAAAGTGCGCCTGGCCAGCTACCACCATCTTATCTGTCTGCCGCCAAGCAACAATGTTGATAACATTTTTGTGTTCCAGCTGTTTGAGTTATCATAAACAGCCAGCTACATGAAAGAGATTTAATACAGGGATAATTGGAGGAGAGTGACGTAAACTACTTTTATCCATCCACGCGGGCCATGCCACAGGCAGGAGCTAGTATAACTATAAGTAGAAGCAGAAACGACTAATGATGTAAGTGTATAAATGGTTTTTGTGAGTCATTGCGGGGTTCGTCCGTTAAGGGGCGTTTGTTGGATTTTGCCGCAATTGGTATATAGGGATTAAGTTAATACCTCAAACAAACTCATACAAAGATGTAATTAAGATATCTTCAAATATAACCGCCTCCGCTCAATGAAAACAATATAGGGTTTACGAATCGGATGTCACGGGTTCGATCCCCAGCGGGGTACATGTTTAGTACTCGGTTTGGTTGGTGGTAGGGCATTTTAAATGTCCGCCTGGCTAGCTACCAACATCTTATCTAAATCTGCCGCCAAACAGCAATGTGTATTCAAACGAAATATGTATGGTATTTGTTGTTTGTCTGTGGAATATATGCTATTAGTGAAATAAGTCCTATCTTTGAAAGAGATCTTATGAAAATTTTCCTCTTTGACAGACAAATTTAATATACCCATATTATATGGAATAAAGTAAAGTACTATATTCCACATAAAGATCGGTTAGTATACAATGATACGTCTACGTTGAAGCTGATACTTGAAAACAATAATAACTAGGTATAAATTGAAAATTTTTATACCCCCGAAAGACTATGATATCATGATGATATCGGAAAAATAAGGACTGGATTACAAACAGTTGAGAGCAGGGCGCCCACACAAGAATAAATAATTTTCCCGTACGTCATTGCGATCGCCCGCTGTACCCCGCACAAGCCGTCAGAAAAAAGGTTTGAGAATTTGTCACATGACTTCTCCTGGCTGGAGGTATAATATAATATAAAGAAATACAAAGCGATTATGTAAGTAGCAGGTCAAACTTTTACAGTGTGTTCTGCTAATGAATATGACTAACCTACGTTATTAGATCAAGTCACGACGAAAAATCAGCTATGTCGGTGTGGCCTGTGTTTGAGAAGTTACACCCTGTAAAAATAGTTTTTTTTATAGGGCATAGTTGTTTCGGATTCCAGTTATTGAATACTGGTTGTAAGTCTTTCTCTACATAAAACAATTTTAAGGGTTCAAATGAACTACAAAACAAGAAAAATTACCAAAAATCGTGGCCGAATAAATACTGAACTAGAATCTCTGAAATTATTTTCCACACGATGAATGACTAATACTCGCTCCCGGCTCGCCCCACTAATGACCGGCGTCATCTGCTAGTAATTACTGCTGCGTGCTTTGGAAAAAAGTGCAAAGTACTCGTATTAATTGTTTTTTGTACAACTTTCACGTACAATTTTTATCGTCCGTCGATGTTATAGGAATAGGAATTGTTTATTTACGGTTCCTTTTATACACGTCATTTCACTTAGTGATTAAAAAATAAGTAATACATTTTAGCAACTTATAACAAAGACCGAGAACTAAATCACAGACTAATCGCTAAGCTAAAAGCGAATTAGAGGAAGTTTTTACCCTATTTGTGAAAAACCTAAATTGCAAAATTAATGGAGTTAATAGGAAAATAGCTAAACGTTTGTTTAATCAAACATTTGCAAAAGAAGTGACTTTATTAACTGTATATCAAGCATTGTAATTTTTAGAACACCCAATTATGTTTGGAATATCTCTGACTACCCTATTTGGGACATAAGTCCTAAAGTTATGTATGTATAATATGCTATGAACTTCTTTGCCCATAAATTGTTTCCTGAAATGCAACTAAATCTTATTAGTTTGTATGAATTAGTTTTGTTAAAAGTAACGTGCCTAGTAAGTATTGTATCGAATACATTTCGGCGAGTGTGCCTTGGAATTGCTTCAAATCTTAGTTTATCAAAGAGTAAAAAGCTATTTAAGGCATGGTAACAAGCAAAATTTCCTTTATATACATCTACATCCACATCTTATGGCCAAAGACAATACGGGTGTTCCGTTTCACTCTTTCTGGTCTAGAACATAAAAAATTATAATACACTCCAATGAACATCAAAGATAATTGTTACATTAAAACAATTCATCAGGTTATAAAACTAGCCATTTATCTTACATGTATTTTGTAAGACAGCAAAAGTAATAAATAACAGTACATACTTCCAATTCGGATTTAAACAATTGAATTAAACGGTCAATATACAAACTCAGTCTTGTGTAACACCACAGCGTTTGCACAAAGCATTCTTTATTATACCACTACATATAAAGGACAACAAAAAGCGAGATTTACCCATAACTGTGTCCTTTCCTCCACCGTATAATATGCGCATTTTTATAAGCATTGTTATTTATTTGGGGCTCTAGCATAAGCGATATGAACGAGACTGCAGAGTGACGTATAGATAAACAGAATTTTCGATCTATAATTTTACCATAATGATGACGCAATGTGTAGTTTTTCATTGCTATTTTAACAGATAAAACTCTTGTTCTTCAGAGACTTTGACTAACTGCAACTGATAAACATTCATATTTTAATTTTCTTAATGGTTGGAAAACTCTCACTTATACAAAACTTATAAAATTTTGTTAAATAAACATTAAACACCGGGACTGCTACAGTGTCCAATATGTTAAATTGTCAACCGACTCCTAAAAAACTGTAGAAGATGTCAAGTTCAATAAATATATATTTTTAAAATTTCTTTAGTCTTAGTCTTTAATATTAAGAAACAATTACAATGGTTATGGAAACATTCTCATTTTATGAAAATATTTTCACTTATGATTCAAACGATTGAAAAACGGAGTTAATAGTTTGCAGTTAGCCAATATCGATTTTTCATATAGGAAATCATGTCTGCAAACAACGATCTGTATGTATTTGGACTGCATACAGTAAGTCCTTTAAGAGCGATGTTTACAAACCCTCGCTGAAACTGACGCCACACCTTTTGCGCTAACCTCAGCCCGTGAAAACGGTTTTTTTCTAAATCCGGATTATATTCTCATCTCAAAAGAAATGTATTCTATATTTATCGTCGCTGACCGGACATTTTTTTAACAATGACCGCCGTGAATGTCTTATTCTGTGAGGGAGATTGCGTGGAACGGGATTTGTTGGCCTTATTAAATGAACCCGGATGAACGATAATACGTTTCAGGTGCGTTCTTGAGTTATATGAAAATTGTGTTTACGGTTCGTTTGCAAAAAATGTAACATAATATATAAGCTGCAAAAGGCATATTGGCATATCTGCAGTACTTATTAGTAAAAAATGTGCCTAGAGAATATTTGGAAAGTTAAATCGGATAAAATTAGAAAAAAGCTAGTAAAAATTACATGCTTTCCGGAAAAGTTACTTATTTTCTAACTTTCTAGAAAAGGCCAATGTATAAGTAAAATGGGACTGCGCCAGGTGAAAGTGATGAAATCTAACTATTAGTATAAATGCGATTTGATGTTTGCTTGTTGCTCAATCACGGCGAAACGGTTGAACGGATATGGATGAAATTGGTATATAGGTAGAATATACCCTGGATTAAAACATAGGATAATTTTTATCCCGATAAAGTGACTAGTTCCCGCGGGATAAACAAATGAAAAGCGAAGGCAGGCGAGACCGCGGGCGGAAAGCTAGTATGATATACAAATAAAAAATGGACGACTTTTTGCACACAACATGTTGAATTAAAACTGATAACAGAAAATTTTACGACTATCCTTCACAGAATACAAATGTACCTGTAGGTAGTTCCGTAACCAATCAAAAAAGCCCAATTCAAATTTTAATTACGCAGCGGAATGTCTGCGATTGGAAATTAAACAAACAATAGTGCACAAACGAATAAGCGACCGCACCACCGGAACCGGAAGGGCGCCACAGGACACGGACGCTATCAGGTGTCGTTCACGCTCGGTCGCATTTCCGGTACCCGTTCTGAATCATTGCGCGACGAGATAGATACAGAAAACTCAATCAGACTCCATTCTAAATTAAGTCAATTTCATGTAGTAAAAGGTTATCACTTGATAGCGTACAAAAATTACTGCTCATTCTAATGCTGATTCCCAAGAACAGAACAAGAAACTTCAGAGTTGTTCTGGGACAAACCTGGCCTATGACCAAAATATTTTTCAAAACACTTTTCCTTTCATAAATTTAATCGCAACATTCAGTTTGATCAATTTCGCACATTAATTCTTTGAAATGGAATTCATAGCTTTTCTAAATATTTGTTTGAAATATTGCGTGATGATTTTATTTTTATGAATGACTGGATACGCGTTTGACGACAATCTCATCTGATGGAAATTTGTATTTGTTTATTTGAACCGAATCCCTTCACTTCAATCTTAGGACACAGTGCACTGACGGACCCTTATATTTACCTAATTCTACCCTACCAACTTTATAAAAGGAGATCTTTTGTTTCAACGATCAAAAATAAACGATCATAATTTGTGTTCTTAAATATGGGGTGTTATTTAAGAACACAAATTATGATCGTTATATATCGTCGATCGCAACTACTCGATGATTACATAATATACGATACACAAATAAATATTATAAATAAGTCATGATTTATAAGAAACTTTAGAAAAAATAAACGGTTATGTAACAACCAACCTTTCCCCGACAGTAATTTTCTGCAGACTTTACAGTTAAGTAGAGAAAACTTGCCACCAAACAGCGGGGAATTTAATAAATAAAAAATAATAAGAAAACTTTCCCCATCATAGTATGCAGGCCTCACGTCGTGAGACGACGATTCACCAATTTTTATTACCACAGTTACTCTAACAACCCCCGTGGCAAACAACAAAGATCTTTAAACTAGAAGTGTTAAAGTACATTTTTTCTACTGCATACATTTTAACAGATCGTAAGTAAATCATATGACGCCCTTAACATTCACTTTCCTCGAATATTGCCAGAAGAGTTTCGAAAGAACAATCACTCAGTTCGTAATCTCTTAGGATTTACTCCTGTGCAAGTTTCACCGTCGCAATAGTGAGCTCTGGTTTGCACTCTTTGTTTTTAAAAAGTCTGCTGCTTGGAGATAAGGTTCGACTTCCCCTTTAGCTGTCATTCAAGGCTTTCAAATCTGTAATCATTATTCTACACTCAGGAGCAGACTTTAAATTCAGATGGAAAGATTTATTTTCCTGTGAAACTGAAGAAGAAAGAAAATTATAGTCATCAACGTTCGCTGCACTATCGACACCCCCGCAATAACGTTGCCTCCTTTTTGAAGTGCGACAAAAATGACGTCTCCCCCAACGCAACCGCCATGTTACCATTTTGTTTTGATACTTCACTTTAATCACTGTGTGAACGAAAACAGTCACGTCCTCATTTCGAAAAGAGCCGTTTCCATCGGGCGGTTGCCAGCCATCCCAAAGAAGGTGCGTTTAAAATATAGGCACGATGCTTTGTGCGTGAATGAATGGGTTAAAATTGCATTCTACGTTTAATATTTCTGTCAGTAATGCTGTTTTTTTTGTAGTTATTTTACTACGGTGAAGTGCAGAAAAACTTTTGATATCGACTGACAGTTTAAATGTATGTAATGTAAGATGGAAGATACTCCAATGTGGGTAAAATTGTCCCTCCTATTGATTGACAATCATTTTTGCTTTTTGTATCTAAGAAATTATTTGATAAAGTGTCGCGTGGGTAATTTCAAATGAAAGATAATTAAAGAACAAATTCAAACAGGCAATAGTTTACTTTGCAATAAAGACAAATAAACTATAAATACAAATATTACTACATATTACATATACCAAAATTGTCTTAACAAAAACCTATTTGTGATTCCAAATTGTATCCAATAATAAGTAACAATTTGCGGACGACGACGAATCCGCATCTAATAGGGTGCCGATGTTGGAGGAAGGGAGCGTGAGCAACCAATTCTTTTTCGAAGACAGCTAACAACCTAGCTCTGTCTGAGTCGTTAAAAGCCGCAATGAAGCAAGTAAATGATTACAAAAATGGACTATCTCACTGTCTCTTTGAAAATTTTCTCTGGAAAGGAGGAAAGGGAAGAAGCCCAGCGGTTCGCTGCTTCCGACTGTCCACGGGCTCAAACATCGGCTACGGGGTAATATAGGATATTGCGTATAGGGCAGAGTGCACTCTATTCATACATGAACGTCGGAAAAGTGACACTTCACACAAACCGGAGACCTAGACCTCCGAATGTGTGGACAGTGTGTGGAAAAATGTGACCACTTGCTGATATCTAATTGAGCTGAAATTTGACATATTATGTATTATATGTTCGGTGACAATGCAATGTTATGGTACCATCGAGCTGATAGTGGATGTAGGGACTGGAACTCCCTGATGGCAAATGGCAAGATAGTCGAATTTGGGCTAGTTTGTTTGTTGCCATGAGCGCAATTTCCATTAGACACGAGGACGAATTTTTGAAGATAGAGCCAGAAGATTGCCACTGGAACTCCATGATGAACTTTATGTTAAAGTTTTTTTTTGTGGTAGGGGTTATTCATTTTATTGAAAATGTTTATTTGCTTGGACTTGTTTCACAAATTTGCCCGTAGAACCAAACTTTAGAATACCGCCCTCCCAAATCTTGGAGGTGTAGCTTATCTACAAGTGCATTCATTAAACTATTAATTTACCTTGTGAAGTAATCCGTATATGAAATCCAATGAACCTCTGAAACCTGGCTATCAATTACTCGTGAATTTAATTACATGTTGGTATTTACACAGACACTATATTTCAAAAGAAATGACAGGCACATCAACGATTTATAACCAATTTCCTATCAGAGGCGAGTATTAAAACGGTCGCATTCGATTATCAGTGTTCGAATAAAGGGCCGTTATTCAATAACGCCAATGAGCAGTGTGAATACGTTTGGACCGCATTTGTTGACGCTGGTTATTCGAGCGTGTATCGTGTGTCGTGTAATTGTGTTGTTTTACCGGGTCCGTGCGCGTCAAGTGCGCTGATTGTGGATTTAATGAGGCGTACCTACATGTCACACGGACTGTAAATTGTAATTTAGCCTTCGAGCAGAGTCCGGTAGGATGTCCGGACACGAAGGACCAAATTGGTGACGTAATGTGTATGTGAGATCACAACGCGATCATTGTTTTGTCTTGAAACAGTTTTACTACTATTGGGGCAAAGCTTCCTCTCACTGGCAGAAAAAAAATCAACTGTTTCATAGCAGTTACCCAACCAACTCAAATGTCAAATGTATGAAACAGCAGATTTCAGCAGCAGTAGCAGCAGAAAGTTGGCCTCGTAGTTAAAGTTTTTCGGTTTGATGGTCTGAAAAACCGTACAAAATTTTGATAATGAATAAAACATCACCAAGTATAACGTGACGTGGTGGATTATGTATGGCCCATATCTTTTCCCAGTGAGAGAAAACTGCGCCCCAATCATCATCATCATCCACAGAACGTCCAATGCTGAACATAGGCCTCCCCCATAAAATTCCAGTTTGACCGGTTGGAAGTGGCCTGCATCCAGCGATTTCCCCGACCTTTCTGTCCACCTTCTGAGTGGACGTCACACGATGCGCTTGCCGGTACGTGGTCTCCACTCGAGTACTTTATAATATAGTAGCCCTAATAGTAGGGACGTAAAGCTGTTTCAAATGCTGCTAACAATGATCTCGTTGTGATCTCACATACCATGTTTTACGCCACTGATTTGGTCCTTCGTGTCCGGAATTCTACCGGACCCTGACTTTGTGAAAGTGGTTTGGTTTGATAGTCCCAACAACCATTAGTGAATAAAAAATCACCAAGTATATACACCTTGGAAAAATCCAACCAATAAATTTTCTAAAAAACACAAAATTAACTTCCAGTGCCGTTTTTAAACACCAGAATTAATATTTCGAACACATCTTTAGGGTCTTATACAGAGGGATCTTTACAAGATAAACGGCCATTAGTTAATCCGAGGGCGGGCCCGTCGTAACTCAGCTGAGCAATATTGCTCATAGACCAACCGCTTTAATGAAATAAAATTAGCATATTACCAAGATTTATCTGAGAGGAAAGCACCGAAGGCATTGGAAAACAATGATGCTTAGGTATACTTTGGATAAATTACAAATGGGAGTTGTTTGCTTCGGACGTAAGATATTAGCTGCCAGCTTTTTTGACTTTTAAAAAGCATTTGAGCCATTATGCAGGGTGAAATTTTATTCGTGTAATTCCTGTTTACCGGTAACTCCACTCCTGATTACGAACGCGTTTCAACTAGGAACCATAGACAAAAGCGATCAAAAATTCTCGATTACCCATACAAAGTAAACCATTCTGAAGCCACCTTTAGTATGGAAGTCCAACAATTTTCGACTGAATTCAGCTATGGTTCCTAGTGAAAAGTTGTTCGTAATAACCGGCCGAAAATAATATATAATAGTCTCAATTCACACGCCAGTGTAAGATACAGTATCTGAATGTATTACATATTTTGTTTTACGCTTTTTCCTTCGAAAAATAAACCTGAATATCTCGAGTACGACTCTACTGGCGTACCTTTGGTTTAAAATGTTCAAAATTATTTCAACTATCGCCCCCTTACGGCTTTCCACCGGCCTCACTAACGCCATCTATGAAACTGCTTTTAAATTCATCACAAAAATGATTTCTCACTAACTGACATCTAAGCTTACTCGTAAATCAGTAGAGCCTACTCTGATTTTATGATGAATCTAATTTATAGCAAATTTTTATGGCAACACCTACTTACTAAGCGGTATTTGTATTTAGTTACGTTTTCATTCAAAACTCCAAATGTGTCCGAATAGAATTAAACTTCGTTTAATTTCATGTATTTTTGTTTTAAAACTTAATGAACCACTTTGAATTTCAGGTCGGGAAAGAGGAAAGGATTACGAATTTAAATCTGGAGACAGACGATCTAAGCAAATAGACAAATAAGACAATTTAGCTGATTTAAACCGGGGCCATGAAACTAGCTGGAATGGCACTAGCTTTCAAATGAATATCTAACTCTTTTAAAGTAGATCGTAAGAGTAATTAATAACATGACCAAACCCTTTGTTGTCTTAGTAAAGAAATCCTCTATTTGTTAGCGTAGGTACGCTGCTGCGGCGTACAACATACATTGGTGTCAACACCAACTAAACTAAAACCAGTTTTTTTTTTTTTATGCACAACGGGTTGGTACCCCGCTGGGGATCGAACCCGCGACCTCCGAATCGTAAACCCAATGTTGTTTACATTGAGCCACGGAGGCGGTTACATTAAAGTAGTACTGTCTCTTTCTCCCTGGAACAGTACGATGCGACGGAACCACTCTAAAACTGGTTTCAGTTTAGTTGTTGTACATCCGAATCGACACCATTAGCTGTAAATTTTGATTATATTCGAAAACTATTCGAAGGAATGACACGATTCAAACATAGGTAACGTTAAAACATAGGTGTCGTTACCATATTCATGTTTTCAACAAACAAAAGATTCTTCAGACTGAACAACGGAGCGATTTGAATTAAATTTTATGAAAGTCAAACCAACCATTAGGTTGGTTTGACTTTCGCGAACTAATTTAAATTGAATCCCATAACATGATAAATGAAATATGAATTTGTACGAGGTAAAAACGTGCAAAGGTAGAACTTTTTCTCTATAAGAGTTTGGGTGGGACAGATTTCTCTTAGAGGCGGACTCAATAATAAAAATGTTTAATTTCATAAACATATATCTACATTTCATTACTACACGGAAGGGCGTGTAGTAATGAAATGTAGATATATGTTTATGAAATTAAACATTTTTATTATTGAGTCCGCCTCTAAGAGAAATCTGTCCCACCCAACCTTAAATGTAGTTACAAAATATAAACATAAGTGATATAATTATATGTGCACGTACTGCAATTAGGAAAAGTAATGATGATTTTATGTAGGTAGGTAAAAGAAGAATGTAGGTACGTAATATAATCAATAGTCAAACACATATCTTCAAGAACAGAGTGAATAGGCATTTACTGGGATCGTGTGCTTCATCTTCGACCACATCGTCACTTTCCATCAGGTGAGATTGTGGCCAAACGCGAATCCAGTCAATCATAAAAAAAAACATACTACTGCATGTACTTATCTCTATACAACAATATATTATACTATAAATATATTATAATATTATTCGATATATTATATAAATTTCACTCCAAGTAAATCACTATCATATCCGCGCATTTCGTGGCGTCATTAACAAGAACCCCTCATCAGTTGTTATTCAATTTGCGTGCATAGCACATAAAAGAAATAATTTAAGCCCTGCTTAATCTTCGGTTTAACTTAATGTAGAGTTTGGACTAGTAAATGTTGGAAGCACGCGGTCCGCATATATAAAAACTAACTTAGTTTACTTGTATTCAATCTTCGATAAGGTCGAAATGTAGCTTGGGTTATGTATATTTTTTATTTATGTAGATTTAGTGTACAAAAACAATATTATTTTTTCTAAAATATTAGAATCATACTTTATATAAATAAATAAATACGCTTGAGCATACACACAGCGCCATCTAGTTGCACACTGAGCAACTAGGTTTGTATTATGGATACTACATAGTTTATTAATAATTATTTCATTTTTAATAAATATTTATTTAAATAAATGTATCTATTTTCATACCTGTTGAAGTATTATAGGAAACATTTTATTGACTGATGTTTACCTTAATTTGTCTCAGTTAAATAATTACAGTTATTCAGTTAAACTAAATTGTCATAATTGTAAGCTGTTGTTCTTAGAGGAAAATTTAAAAGCCTGTTATTCTCTTGGTATTCTAGTATTACTTATTATAAAATATATGCAAAGAGGCTAACTAAAAGCTTTAGCATTCTACTAACTCCACCTCCAATATTAATTCTTCAGGGACGCAATATCTCATTAGACTAAGTGGTTTACAGTGAAAACTCGACCTAATCGCATTAGTATGTACGTGGTCTTAAAATTAAGATAAATTGAGACAGCTAAAAGCTTTTGCTGAATCCAAATTTATATATTTTCGAATACCAATCCCTAGCTATTAGTTATTCTGGAGCTAAAGCCTTCGATCTATGATCGAGATTAGAAACAGAAAGAATTGAAGTTATTTAGCACCTTATTGAAATATAGTTTGAGATATGTACAGTCAGCTGCAGAGAAACATGACCCCCGGGTGTCAAATTTCTCTGCAGCTGACTATACTATCTTTTGTAACTCTACTCTGTCTTACAACCATTATTTAACCCATTAAATGTAGGAACACCAAAGAAGCAAAGGTCAGGTTAATAGGGAGGTGAACTGCTTCTTTGATCTGCAAAGTGTCGCGCAAGCGACTGCACCAACGTTTAGAATACATAATTAAAATATTCTTCGACATGCACACAGCGCCATCTAGTTCCACACTAAGCAACTAGGCTTGTATTATGGATATCAAATGGTTGATATACTACACTACTCGAATACATCTTTTCCTGTGTAAGTATATACATATTATTAAATGAAAACATCCGTAACTCCGGTATACAATTATGTCGTATTCATCATACAAACATATGCGACTAGCGTGATTCGAACCGTTAGAGTCGATCACCACTACGAGTACCCCAAACAGGTTATTTATGACAATTGGATGTCGCCTTTAAAGACTTCAGCCTTTAGCCAGTTTAGCTTTAAAGCTAAACTTTCACAGTATATGAAGACGACGACTCGTAAGTCGTCGTCTTCATACACGTGACGTATCACAACCGATATGTCTTGCCGAACCTCACCTATGGAGCCGAAAAGTGGACGCTCATTAAGCAGAATATGCACAAAATTAAGGAAGCACAAAGAGCATTGGAGCGTTTTGACAAGTCATCCCTTCTGTTGATGCGTGGCAATCGTCGAAATTCGACAAAAACGAAAACTGAAGACTTGGGTAGGTGAGCAGGACACTTGGCCAGACGATACGATGGACGGTGGATGAAAGATATCACAGAGTGGTGGGCAAGAGAAGCGACACGGCTAGTGAGTAGACCACCGCCAACTCCGTTGGTCCAACAATCGTACGATTGAAGCGATCTCACTAAATGCGGCTAACACGGAACCGTGTGAGAAGAGGCCTATACCTTGCAGTGGATGGATGTGGACAGAGAATGATGATGTTGTCAGGAAAAATGAAACCAGCGCGTGTAACACCACGAAGCGACCTCTAGTTCTAAACAAAATAGCTATGTATTATAACCAGGTCTTATATTGTTATTATAATAATAACTTCATTCCGACTCATTCACAATGGTATCTAATGGCGTTCACTAAAAGGCGTTGGCTTTGCTCAATCGTTTGTGAAATCGAAAATTATGACCGATACGGTCCCAGCCGTCCGAAACACGGCCGAATGGTGAATTTACGATTTGCTCGCACCAGGAACGTTCGGCGACTATGAATATGAATGGCCTAGCTAGAGTGTCAACTCATCCGCAGTTAAACGACCGTAAAAATGCGACAGTTTAATTTTTTGGCATAAACGGTTACAAATGGTTCATATTTATAATAATATTCCTACCATATACTAACAAATCCGTAACCGCCTCAGTGGCTGAAGGTAAACAACATAGGGTTTACGAATCGGAGGTCGCGGGTTCGATCCCTAGCGGGGTACATGTTTAGTACTAGGCTTGGTTGATGCTAGGGCATTTTAAATGTCCGCCTGGCTAGCTACCACCATCTTATCTAAATCTGCCACCAAACAGCAATGTTAATAGCATTGTTGTGTTCCGGTTGTCAGAGATAAGATAGCCAGTTCCCCAAATATTTGGGTTTCCGGGTCAGTACGCTTCCACCTTCGGCCTCATCTTCACTTAACATCAGGTGTGATTGAGGTCAAGTGCTAACCCGTTGCTGAAACGTGATCTCTTACTATGGACCTCATAAGAAAGCTGAAGGTCAGGCAAGGAGCTATGGAGAGAGGGTGATGCTTTGGTTTCACTATGAGATCAAATCAAGAATGAGAAAATCTGTAGAGGAACGAACATGTAGAACGTCGCCTAGCGGATTAGTAAGCTGAGAGGCAGTGGGCAAGGTACATACTCGTAGCTAGAAGATAAGTATCGGCCTTCAGGTTGGGCCTTAAAAGTTCTTATGTGGAGACCATACACCGGAAGCGCAGCGTAGCATGTCCACCCATAAGGTGGCCGGATGTACTAATGAATGTAGAGGGAAGTCGCTGGATGCAGTGCGCTTGTAACTGGTCGCTCTGGAAATCTATGGACGAGGCCTATGTTCAACAGTGGACGTCCTTTGACTGGATGATGATGAAATTTTACATTTTACATTATCATCAAATTGACAGCACAGAAAATATAAAAATTTGGAAATATACAAATACTACACCACGCCGTGGGGAAGTTGAGGCCTTATTTTTACCCGACTGCCCAAGGAAGGAGGGTAATGTTTTTCGAGTGTATGTATGTATGTCCGTTCTTTGGCGCTTGACCAATTTCGAAGTGCATGGTGTCGTTAGATTCATCTTGGTACCCGGAGTGTCATGGAATACATTTTCGAGTAAAAAATCCAACATGTCATCTGCAAGCTATGCTGTCGGGTTTTTTGGTTTTTAAAATCATATTGTTATTTAACGGCGGACCTTTAGGAAATCAATGACAATCGTTACGGACCCCAATATCTTACTAACTAATTATATGAAAATGCTAAGCGACCACGCCATTAAAATAAATTATTTTAAGGACGACGTTACTTAGCATTTCCATACAGTTAGTAACTATTATGATATCACAGACTAACCTGACTAAGACTTTTCATGACCCCTTCACGCTCTCGAAATTCTCAAGCCTCCGTTTCCAACTCACACAAAGTCTTAATTGGACGATTAGACCATTGTTCCGGGTCCTCCTACATCTTAGAGGGGCATAATTCATAGAGGATCCCCTTTATCACTAGTGAGATCTTCCTTTCATTCAGAATTTAATTTCATTTTCACCCTCTCTGTACCGGTCTTTAAGAAAAGAATGACCGAATGACTTCACTGTCGCTGGGATTTTGGGGATGTGAGATTGAAGAGGGTTGTATGAATTGAATGTCCTGCCTTTATAAAAAAGGTTTTTGTGTTCGAGAGTTAATATCAATTTGAGAAAGTAATCTTTGTATCCCCTTATGTTATCATAGAAAACAGTAATAATTAAGTTTTTTTTCCAAAAATGTCAAGCCTTACATGTTTAATCCACCGTCACCATCCCATCTTCAGATTACTAAGTGCGGGAAAGGTTTCCTCTCGCACCAAGCGGTTTGGCCCCTCATACATGTGCCAACAGCGAAATCACGTAACTCCCTTCTGAAATCCTACAATCTTGAGACCTTGAGAATGGGTCAAACATAAAAAATTACTAGTAAACAAAACTTTTACAATTATTTGATAATTTATCACGATAATATTAAACGAGAAGGGCAGACAGTCTGAGTTTTATATTCTCATGATTTATTTATGAATGTGGTTTGGGCGAAGGCGAATTCTACTCACTCATTCTAAATTCATCATGGACACCTTCCGGACGAGTAATGCAGTTTGGTACGTAAACGTTGATATTTTATTCAGATACACTCAATTTGTCGATTTTATTCAGTGCCAAATGGATAAGCTAGGCTCTACTCAATTTAACACAGATCTCTTGTTGAAATATTAAATATCTGCTGGATGCAATTTCAGTATCTAACAACAGTGGTAACAACAACAACAACAAGCAGTGGTTGGTGGTAGGGCATTTTAAATGTCCGCCTGGCTAGCTACCACCATCTTATCTAAATCTGCCGCCAAACAACAATGTTAATAGCAATGTTGTGTTCCGGTTGTCAAAAATAAGATAGCCAGTTCCCCAAATATGTTGGCGTTTCCGGGTCAGTACGCTTCCACCTTCGGCCTCATCTTCATTTAACATCAGGTGTGATTGAGGTCACCGAGTACTTAAACATGTACCCCGCTGGGGATCGAACCCGCGACCTCCGAATCGTAAACCCAATGTTGATTACATTGAGCCACGGAGGCGATTAAAAATCGTCAAAATTGCAGATTGTAGAACTTGCTGTTTGCTCTCATATAATATACCCGTGTGGATATGGCAGTGTGTGTTTAGAGTGTGTCCAGCGTCTCAAGATACTATTGTGCACCTTATTATTATTATATATTTTGTATATATTTCAATCAATCAATCAAGTACACTTTATTGCACAAAAATTTACAATACACTTCTTAAATATAGCTTCAAAAAAAATAATAATTGTACAACCAGGCGGTCTTATCGCTATTACCAGACAACCTTTGGGTAGAGAAAAAAGTAGAACGGGATAAAAGCAAGTAGGTTTGTGCACCAGTGATTTTAAAAAATATTTATAAAATAATAGATACTAAACAATAGATATAAACATACATACGTATTTCCCATATATAATTAAAAAGACGATATGGTTCGCAATTAGATTACGCAATTGAGTCAATATTTCTTTACCTACTATAGACAACATTAAATCGACAGACATATTTAAAAATATTACACATCTCGAGTGGAATAACAAAGAGAATATTCCAAGTTTAAGCAGAAAACGAGCTTTATTTAAATTTTATCGTTCAAATCTCCGTTTGTGGCTGAAATGAAGCAGGAGAGACAATAGTAAAATCCTTATTGAATGAAGAAATGTGGCGTTTATACGACCACGATGTAGTAGAGTACCTACCGCAGTTGTGTTTATCTTAAAATGAAAAATGAAACATAACGTCACAAAAACTCTGTGATGAGAATTTGAAATGAAATCACCAAAATATAAGTCTTGATATCTTAATATCTTTATTGTACACAAAATTGTTACAAAAATATGCATTGCATATAAAATGTGAGTCGTTTATTAACCTACGACGGAATACGACGGGTGCTGTGTATTTGACGGCGTTATGTATGTGAGTGTGTATAGGTGCTTTTTTCGATGTATAAATTTTTATTTTTATAAATGAAATTAATAAATATCTTTGCACCTACACACAGCGCCATCTAGTTCCACACTTAGCTACTAGGCTTGTATTATGGATACCAGATGGTTAATAAACTACACAAATACTTTTTTTTTGTAAATAAGTACATATATAACGAAAAACATCCATAACCTACATACATGTCCGTATTCTTCATACAAACATATGCCCCTAGCGGAATTCGCGCGACCTTTTGGCATAGCAGTCAGAGTTTTTTATATGCATAACGGGTTAATACTTAACCTCAATCACACCTGATGTTAAGTGAAGATGAGGTCGAAGGTGGAAGCGTACTGACCCGGAAACCCCAACATATTTGGGAGATTGGCCTGACCACTACACCAAACAGGTCGTTTAAAAACGTTATATATTATGGATCACCTAGTCCCGACAGCTGCACCTTAGACGCCACAGAGAGTGCTGTTAGTGTGGCTAAGGTTTGGTCTAATAAAATTGGAAACTTGTCTCGACTCGAGAAGAAGAAGATTAAACTAGGGGAAACGTTCTTAACAATCTGTGATGGAAATTGGTTAAGACATTCCGAAGGTATTTAGCTTTTGACATAGTTTGTTTAGCCTATCTAGATGTATTAGGTCCTTACCTATGAAATTGACGTTTTGTATGAAGAATTTCATTAAAACTGTTTTCTCCATACAAACATTTTTGATTTTTTTTATAGGAATGGCAAATCCAAATTTAGCTAAACTTTGTGTGTATTATCGGATAACATTAAGTTAAGTATAGGCAGCGTTCATTTTTAAAAGTAAAAAATTTTCAGCTAATCTAAAAAATGATTATGGGAAGCACATGAAAAGAGCTCTGTTCAATTTTTTTTTATTATATGATTTAGCCCAGAAATAAAAAAAATATTTCTTATGAAACCTTGAAATAATATTCCATTTTCCAAATAAAAAACAAATTTGGATATAGCTTTGAAAATCGCAGGAATTGGTACATATGATTAACGAAGAAAAAAATCTCCAATTTCATAGGTAAAGACCCAATATAATCATTTGCTTTCCCGGGGGTTTTCTAAATTTTCTATTTATAGTTGTCTGAAGTTCTAAATGCCGTCCCCGGCATTGAAATTTAATTAGCATGCTAAAACACTTGCAAGACTATAATAATACTGCTACTGTTTGGTTCGAACTTACCCGCAGTTGCAAACTCGGATCTTGGAGCAAGTTTCCCACAACAGCTGTGTAGCAACACAGCTAAATAGGTTCCACTTGTTTGTACATCAGTAATCTTATTAAATATATATACCTGATGTTTCTAGGTCGTGATATTACTGTTGACGTCCTACTTCAGACTTTATACCCATTCATTGCATTGCCGTATGTAAGATTCGTCTATTATTATTACTTGTAATCCGTCCTGTGGCTTATATGAGGATAATAATGATAATTATTATTACTACTGGTATCGACATGTGTGTGAAACCTGGCGCCTGGTGAAGAAACAGGTTGATTAAATTATTTTTACGTGCCGACACCACAATAGTGGAAATCAATGCGTTTAATGCTTTTAACACTGCACTTTGATGGCTTTATGTCCTCCACCAACCTTGTCTAATCTAGGTACGTAACTTAATAGGTAGATTAATACATAACTTAGGCACAGAATTAATATAGTAAAGCACCTGTTCTCAAAATCATTCATTACAAAGCGATGGTACAATGGAGCAGACCGCTCGAGCCAATCTTCGCTCGAGACTAATCCGATGGGGCGAACAATGCGATCGTATTGCTGTGAGCATCTCACGTTATTGCCTCTAAATCTTTCACTTCCAACGTATAGGCTTCGTGAATACACCCCCGGGCTATTGCTTTAGGCATTTTAGTGTTACTTTTACCTATTGAATCGTTACATCCAAGCAAGTTTGCTCCCGTTTGCTGGATTAAGGATAAAGTAAATCGTTTATTTGGAACTACAGTCACACAAACAGTAAGTTCCACCAACGTGAAACAAAAATAGTTTACAACGTTTAAAATAATATCATAATACACTACAGCAGACGGATCATAACTCAGTATATAAAATTGCTCAGGAAGCGAAACACTGATTTCGAGGTATTACCTACAAGGAGACCCTACTACGGTACCAAAGAAAAAACACCCAAACAAATTTTACTGTGTGCGTCAGACGATAGTTTTATTGTTAATTTTTTGTCTATGTTTTACAACCTTCAGGACTAATACTACAAAGAACTTCTAATGTCATCTCATATGTCTCGGAACGTATTACATACTTTGATAACTATAAATTGAGAGTTTTCGAGAAAACAGACGATTATAGCATGCAGATAATCCATCCGAGTTTAATCTTAAATAAAAAAAAATCTAGAAAATCCTTGAAGGATTATAATATCATAGTAATATACCGAAATACTGACGGATTGATTTAATCCGAAACGACTAAACCGATTTTCATCAAGCATGGCTACGAACCTGACTCCTTGGTTAGCCTTTAATATAAAAAAAAACGCACTCAAATCGGGGCACGCTTCACGAGATGCATCCGGACTAAAGCTGGACCCACACAACGCCTTCAAACACATAAAATCCATCGTTTTTCCTAAAACAATGCTGTCTTATGAATTCGGTAGTTCTTTATAAATTCCTACCGGATAAATTGGGAATAAACCATTCCCATCCACTTTTTGGACGTTTTCAGTTCGACTGAAGTAACTTTAGTAACAAATATTTATCTTATCTGGCCTCTCGGATACTCTTATTGCGGTGTTAACAAATAATGGGCCGTGTTTGCTTTATGTGCGTGCCCTCGGGTCAAAAGGTTCTATTCAATGAGTGATGTTAACTTTCTCTCATCTAACTTTACTAAAACTAATAATTAATCACTGTTAGAATTGCTTAGAAAAGTAATTGGTTTCTGTTTCTGAACAATTGATTTGTAATCTTTAGACTGATATTATTACCCTTAGACTTAGCTTTTTAAATCCCTTCAGACGAGACCTATATTGCATTGCCAAGATGCAGCACTACTGAAGTGTCATAGATATTTTTTTATACTTACCTATGTGGCCCGAAAAGAGCCTCAATACGCAACTAACTCTGTCCATATGTTTGCAACTTTTTCACAATTAAATCTCGGAACCGACCGTATTGAAATTTGGCAGATAGGTAGCCCTGGAATCTGGAGGAGGCTAGGTTTAAGATAAGATACAATAATATAAAGAGTCCGTAAAAAGGTAATTCCATCTAGGGCCAAAATCCAGTATGAAATATAAAACCTCTATAAAATGATGTTATTCGAAATAGATTTAACGAAGCACTGCGCTCATGATGTTGAAAACATGAATTTTCAGTTTGAGATGAGCAATGTAATATTGGTTCTAGAATTGGAATGTAATCTAAATCAAACAATCCGCCTGACAGTGCAGTTCCACATTGTAAAGTGAGAATACAAAAGAACGAGGATATCACTCCTCATATGTTCTTTGAAATGATCTCAATGTGCGCCGTCAAACGCTGAATGTTTGAATGCCTTATTCGAATGCTCGCATTGGTGCAGTACAGTCAGAAACGATAAATCTTTACAGTCCTACATAATACAAATTAAGTTTTCTCAGGCAATTGCGAATATTTTTGAATGGTACTTTTTGCATATTACTAAAGTCAGTAATAGATGTAACTAAATTTTAAAAAATCGAAAACGTTCATAATTACTGGAGAAAACTTGATACATATGATACAGACCTGTAAAGGTTTATCTGTTTCAGCCTGTACCTACCTGATTTTAACGTATATAAAATAGCAACTTAATTTATTTTAACAAGATTCAATTATTTTATCGTACCGCGATTGAAATAGTCCTGTCCTCAGGTGGTTACATCTCAGCATTTGACGGAACACGGCAGAAATAAATTCGCAAGCCGCACTCATTCCAATCACGTAGTTCCGAATTTGTCATATTGGATTTCGGAGGCGGCCGCCCGTCATACGTCCCGCATCCCCTTCCTGTCACCACACGAAAATGAAAGCATGTATCATTTTTATCCACAACTTCTCCAAATCAAACCTTAAAGTCGAGGCGACAAAGGCGAAGCAAAAAGAGAATGTAAAACGGTTCAACACGAAATGAAAATAGGCGAATGCGAAAAATTCTTTAAACATACTTTATTAATGGAATTTGGAAATTTGTTTTTGCTATTAGCCCGAAATTATAACTTTGTTAGGTGTACAGTTTTTTTATTCATTATTATCTACTTAAATTCTTTGACGTTCTTACGAGAGCAAGAATTTCAAAATACCCTCATTATGTAAAAAGAAAACATTAACATTTTAACCTACTTAGATATAGCCCTACTTATGTTTGTCCCCAAACTCGGTGCAGAATTTTCATCAAACATGTAAGAACAGCCTCACAATATCATCGGGATTAAAAATCACCTCGCATATCTATTCTGGGTACTCTGCAAAGCAGTTTCGAAATTAGGTGTGCATGTATACCCCTTGCTATACAGATAAGTTTAGCTTCAGTAGCTAAACATAACAAAAACACAGTGAAGCCAGTCAGTATCTAAGCTTTCACTTATTGCTATCAATTTAGTTTTCATATATTCATAGAGGGTCCGAATGAGCCTTCATTTGTTGTGGGCTTTATCAAAATAGAGGGAGGGCATTTTAAACCCAATCAAGGGAAAATCAAAACGCGGAAAATAGGAGGGGGCTCAAACGGAGGGTTAAATTCACATTATCGATTTGTTTTTATGACTTTCGCTGACGTTTGGATTCTATAACTCCAGTCAATAAGAGGATTACATTCATTTCGATATTCAAAGCGGTCCTTTCAGTATAGTATTGAGAGGTGCTTCATTAATATGGGATTTAGACAACACACAGATGCCTGTAGGTAGAAGAGAGGATAAAAATTACGAACCATTAAGGACGCTAAAATAAAACAAACTCCATTCGCATTCCTTATTCAGGGCATACAGTCGTGTGAATTTTCGCCGCTCTAACAAGCTAACTGAATTGACCTTTCGCTAAACCACTAATACAACCTTGAAGAATGGCCAAGTACGTGGCACAAGTAGAAGATTTTATTTTGGCTTCAAGATGAGATTTCATGCCAAGTTTTATATACGGCACGAGTAATATAGAGAGGTACATCTGCCTATCAAATAAACAAAAAGCAAGAACAAGATTGGTCACGTGTAGATTATACGAAAATGCGAACTGAAATGGCAACATAACAGCTATAATAAGTGAGATGGAACTAAGATGTGAGTAACGTGTAAGAGTGAGGAGTAGTACAGTAGTCCCCAATACTCATTATTACGGTATTTTTTCGCATGCTTCACCCCAAATGAATTCCACAGTAGAGGGGAGATGCAAGAGATAACGGGGACATTATCGAAATACCGATGTCGTCGTATTAAAGCGGGAAAACTGAGAGTTAAATAGCGATTTATTATGGTAGGGGTACGTAATACGGACCAGGAGTTTTGACTTACATGTTGCTATACCTCGATTCCTATAGCCAGCGAAATTATTTATAAGCGTCATAAAACAGACTACACTACCACATAAATAATAGAAGAACATATTTAGAAAAGTGCCTGGTTTTGGGATTTACAAAGAATAGAACCAACCCATTTCTTCCCATGGGTGTCGTAAAAGGCGATTAAGGGACTTCACTCCAAACATCTATAGATTTTCACGTTTTAACGACAATGAGTACCTCCTGTCATGTGAGCATTTCTGTATATTTCGAAAGATGAACCGTGGATGCTGTTTCAAGCATTAAACTATACACGCTAATGTTGGAGATATGTCTGACCACCCCATTTGGCATAAAGGTCGTGACTTTAGATATGTTGAAATCAGGACGAGGTATATTCCTCAAAATACTTCATACAGCTTCAGTGAGTAGTGAATGAACGACACCTATAAGAAACTAATGTTATTTAGACGTGACCCTTTAAATTTTATTACTGACGCCCTTAATTATAAAGCTAAAACGATCGGCGAAGGGGAGCGAATGAATAGGAGCAATTCTTCACCATCATATCCTCTTTAATCTTGCCCTAAACTCCAAGTGCTCAAGCAAGAAATCTGTTTTCAAAAGTCGCATCTTCTCCTTGTCATCTTTACAAAAGAATATAATATTCCTGCTATTTTTGATAAGAGTTAATTGTGCACTTTTGCTCATGTAAATTAGTTAATATTATCATATTTGTGTTTTCATAAATTTTGTCTATTTTGGAAGACGTGTCAAGTGTTGTAACATTTTAACACTTCGACGATTGTAATAAAAGAAATTAGTGCAATATCATTTCAAAAATGAAACTAATAACGATGCAATAATGTTTTGAAGAGATTTCTTCAATTCGTCATGAACAGATTTCTTCAATTTGTCGATATTTTGTTTCTTTGTTCTCTTGATCTGATTTTGTTGATTGGTTCGATTGCTATATACTTGGGAGAACATTTATGAATTGAGGTATGAGTTGAAGGTTAGATTTATTGTATACATATAATCTTACAATACACGTAACTTTCATGCTTCCGTGACATATAAATTTCGTTATAATTGGATTACCCTAGTAACGCGAGAGTAGGTAATTTCGAGATTATTGCCCCATTAAACAAACATATTGCGTACCACGAATTCCCCTATAAAAACCAACATATTGGTAATATTACTCTATAGTTTCTTATACTGCCCATAACAAGGGCAAGGGATCGCCGTACTAGTGGTAGGTATTTCTTGTTTCATCGTTATTGAAATTCTGGGGGTACGACAAAGTTTCGGATCACTTGGGCGGAATGTCAACTAAAGGAAACTATTTTACTCTTAATGTGGACCTACTCGTACGTTACTGTAGCATTAAGTTTACATTAATTCAATTTGTTTACAAAAAGGAAGATTTTATTCAGAATTCCTGATTAAACCATGTTCTATTGACTGACGATATTGCTACCATAATCCATTATAGATACGGTATATAATATTTACTAGAGAATATATTAGATTTTTATCCTTTTTTAAAACCCGACACAAAGAAGGGTATTATAAGTTTGACGCCTATATCGGTCTATGTGTATACAGTGTGGAAATTAAACTCAGGCCCTGGAGGGAAACTACTTTAAATCCTTAAGCTAGCTCATTTTATTTAAAGGAGACATTCCTTTATTTTTAAAAAGAAACAAATCTGCATTAAAAGATTTTTTAAAACTCGCTTGCTTCGCCCGGGACTCGAACCGACTAAAATTTAAAAAAATAAACACTTTTTATTTTATTGTACTAATCGGTAGTATTAATATTCAGGATAAAGTTTCTCTAACAAACATTTGGTCTTAAAAATAAAAATAATCGTTAAATCTAACATCAACTTTATTTTACTATCCATTTTGTAACACTTAAATTATTTAACTGATAAATTGTTCGAAATGAGCCCCGTCGTTCCGGCTACACAACATTAGTCGCCGTTGAAATTCATTTCTTGTAGCCTTCAGCAAAGTGTTGTGGTGTATGCCCCTAATAACATTTTCTACCGCAATCCTTAGCTCTTGAACGGTTTCATAGCAAGTTTCATAAACAACATTTTTTACATGACCCCATAAAAAGAAGTCCATGGGCGTCAGGTCTGGACTTCTTGCAGGCCATCTAATCGTACCGTTTGTACCTATCCAGGCACTGAAATTTTCATTAAGGTATGCCCTGGCAATTCTGCTGTTGTGGGCAGGTGCACCATCTTGTTGAAAAATGATATTATTTCGTTCCTCTTCTGGCAGAAGGTTTAATTGATTTTGTAAAAGCTCTAATATTTCAATGTATTTTGCTGCATTCAGATGTCCTTCGTAAATGTGCACCAAAACAACCTTGTTACTTTTGATTCCACACCAAACATTAAACGAAAATCTGACCTGGTTGTTCGTTTCACGGACACGGAATGGATTTTGACGAGACCAATAATGATTGTTATGTCTGTTATACATTCCATTATTACTAAAATTTGTTTCGTCAGACCATACAATACAGTCCAAGAAATTTGGGTTGCGGGCTATTTCTGTTCGAATATTTTCACAAAACTGTAATCTCCTGTCACTATCTCCGGGATGTAGTTTCTGCACCAATCGCCCATCACGATAACATTTGTATTTGTATTTTTTCAGAACTTTAAGTATACTAGTATGGTTGATGCCTATCTCTTGAACAGCTTCCCTGCTTGAAGCTTTCGGGTAACACTCGAAGTATGTCAAAATGTTTAACTCAACATCGCTATAGTCCAAATTTTGTTGCTGTGGGCGTCCAGTCTTCTTTTTAAAACTTCCAACGGTCAGTAAATTATTCACAATTCGAGACAAAACCTTTCTAGATGGTAGTTCTCTGTCTGGATACTTCTCGCGATACCACTGTAGAGCTAAATCGTAGCTCTTGTTGCAAACAAAGTAAGCTTCTAATAAATCGAATTGTTCTTGATACGCCATTATGAGATAATTTAATTACGTAAGGGAAGCAACACTACTTAAATAAAATCTGTTGATAAAAATCGTTCGAATTTTAAAATTATTGTCCCGCCTTGCAAACAAAGTCAAACGTTCCATTTTTAAACTTCTCCACTGAACGCCTCGGATCATGTAAGAAGGAAATGTGCATAGAGGTATTACCACCATTGAACAATTTTCTTATCGATGATTTCAACAAGGTACTTAACGATAAATTAGCAAGCGTGTACTTCATACGAAGTCTTTGAGTGTTGGAGAAATAACAGAACTGTTACGTGTCTTTTACTTGTTAAAAGTGAACAGTAACCAAATATTTTTTAGAGAAACTTTATCCTGAATATTAATACTACCGAGTAGTATAATAAAATAAGGAGTGTTTATTTTTTAAATTTTAGTTGGTTCGAGTCCCGGGCGAAGCAAGCGAGTTTTAAAAAATCTTTTAATGCAGATTTGTTTCTTTTTAAAAATAAAGGAATGTCTCCTTTAAGTAAAATGAGCTAGCTTAAGGATTTAAAGTAGTTTCCCTCCAGGGCCTGAGTTTAATTTCCACACTGTATAATATCTGAGTGCTGTGTGTCCGTCTGTGGTTACGTGGCGCCAAAACGGCTGATTTGAAAAAGTTTCTTATTTTCGAAAACTGCTATTTACGAGGTGGTCTTAGCCATGTTTGATGAAAATGGGTTTACCGTTTCGAAGATATTTTTCTTTTAACACAATAGATTAGATACTCTGTGACTTCGTTTCGGGGGTTACCTAAATTTACAATTTATTAGGTATAAAGTATAGTTTGGTACAAAAGTCACAGATTGAGTACTATCAACTATAATTGAATCTTCTTTTATTATTTTGGTTTGTCTTTGTATATTTAGCAAATGAATTTATTATACCTTATTTCCTTTATCATGTAAAAATAACACACAATGTAAAGATATCACAATAAAACTTAACAGTACGACTCCCTCGACACTATGAGTCACATCCGCTTTCCCTACGGGTGCTAACGTCACCCTTTATGGACCATATTTGAAATTCTGAGGCGAGAGCGTTACCCGAGTCGTCGGTCACAGAGAAAGCCTTTATCAAAGGAAAACATTCTAAACTTTGTTAAGAGCCCAAAAATTATAAAAGCAACAATTTTAATAACAAAAAAATCGACTGCTTTTTGAGTGATCCTACATTCCTTTGTTTCTATTTTCTGCAATTTATTATTTTGTATTCTACAGCTTTTCCTTTTAATTTTCTAAAGACTTCGCGTAACCTTTAGTAAATTAAATCAAAATTAAAAAAAAAACGTGTTCCTTGACTACAACGCTGGTTTTCAGTGAAACTTCCAAATGGCGCACGGACACTGATTACCTAAAAAGCATATCTATAATCATTTAAATATACAGTAGTAACCTACAACCTGTCGGTATTTTAGGGACATATAGGGGTATTTTGATACCTACTGTTGCAAGCACTTGCATATCGAGTAATTTGTATAATAGGTGTAAAGTTTTACACCTATTATATAGTACACTAGCTTAACGCCCGCGGCTTCGCCTGCGTTAAAATTCTTTATCCGGAAAAAAAATATCCTATGTGTTATTCAAGCGTATTCTACCGTAAGCGTATACCAAATTTCAACCAAATCCGTTCATCCGTTTAGCCTTGATTGAGCAAGAAACAAACGACAAACAAACATCCAAACTTTCGCTATAAATGCGAAAGTATTATATTACTTAGATATACTTTTATTACTATTTTTGATTAGAGAAAAACGGAAAAATTCTAAAGCGGAATTTCGGTTCACAAAGTGCGCGAACATGTCAATCGCTTTCCATTAAAGCTAGAAATGCTTGTCTAGGAAGCGAGTAGGCAGTGTTGAGCACCCACCTAGACGTAGTCTCGACTAAGAGGGTGTTAAGAGCCTAACCCTGTCACCCCTTGTCCATTTCAGCCTTCGCCATTTGCAACACTATTATGTTTTAGGAGCTAGGAATTTAATATGAAAACTTTGTCAATGGAATTTCATTACGACCTTACCGGTAATATTCTTAAGGTAAGGTATTTTTATTGGAATTACGAGTCATCTCGGGGTACTTACTAAATTCTAATAGAAAATGTATAAAGGGATGGAATTTAAATATAAACAGAACAAATGTAAAAAATTGGGACCGCGGGGAAAGGTACCCAAAACGCTGGCAGCGTTTCCCGTGTTGAGCGAGGAAACAGACAGCTCTCGGGTCACCAGAGCCATCGAATAAGCGCATTGAAATAAAAAAAAAAATTAAGAGCCTTATAATAAAGACAGCTAGCTAGTCCAAAAAAACCGCCAAGTCCAAGTTGAACTCTGCTCCGAGGGTTCCATAAGTTAAGTACCAAATGATTCTACATAAAAATTAGATATATATAAAAAAAAACAACATTTCAAATCGATAGCATTATTAGTTGCTGAAATAAGCAGATAATCAGCTGCAACACACGGATGAAGAAACAGAGGGATAAAGTATTATAAGGTTTCCTTTTTCCTATTTGGTACTGAAAACTAAATAAATATTTCTGCTACTAAAGCGAACTACAACCCTGTGAAGGCGCTCTCTGCCTCTAACATAATTAATCTGAACACTAGAATTATTCCGAATGTGAATTTTTCAACTGTCACTTCCCACAAAGCATTAGGAACAGTCATACTCTCGGTAACAAAGAAACTTTTCTCCGCGAACTAAAAATTCCTATACTGTAAAAGGTATCCATGCTATTGTACAGAGAGGAAATGTACGAACGAACTCTGAATGGTCCGCGAATATCGCACGTCACAGTGACGAATGAAGGCGCATTCTAATTTCGAATTAAACGTCATTCATTTCACCCCAATGTCTGTCGAAGCAATGATTTGATAAAGCAGTACTGCGGCAAATACGGAATGATTGAATTTACTTTTGTGATTTCCAAGAATATCTTATAAGGACTTTTTGTTTTAGAGATGTAGAAATTTTTCATGGTTACTTGCAAAAATATTATTGGTATTTCACGCAATGGGACTAGATCATGAAAAAGCTGTGCTGTGAAAAACACTGGTTGTAAGATAAATCTCGCGCCCCAATATTCTTCGTCATTCTATCATAGACAAGCTTAATACCAACTTAAATATGTATATAGAAACCAGTTGACACTTGCCTCGACTGGAAAAGAAGCTGAAAATATGGTTATTTAGTGTAAATGGTTAAAAAAAACTGCAAAATGGAATTAGTCGCCTATTTTATTAATTTCATATTACAATTAATTTAAAATTTTTCCTTTACTGGTGGCTATGAGATCTCTTCCGTGCCAAAACCTAGATTTCCTTAAGTAATTTCTTTACGCGAAACTTTACATTTTTTCTTAAAGGGTATGTTCTTAAGTATCCGCCCGCTTTAAACTTATTTCATAAAATCAAATATCTTATATATTATACCAAATAAAATTTATTTTCAAACAGGATTTTAGCGATATCGATAATTTATAGATTCCGCATCATTGAAATCCCTAGTGAAATATTTGACCATAAGGTGACCAATCAGCACTCTTTACCTCACGCTAAAAATTGCTAACCCCTTGTCTAACTAGATATATGCGCTTTCAATCGCTTTAATACTCGGTGAGTAAAAATGTCTGACGCCCTAAGAGAAACTTCTGAGATTATTATCACACTTCGAAGTCCTACAAAAGGCTTTCAATAGCAAATAAGTACATAACTTTCATTCCTAACAACAAACTCCGAAACTTCTTTAATTACTGAAATATTGGTACATTCTTCGTGAGGAGGACAAAAATAGTTATTTCCTTTATCGCCTTCCATAAGCAATAAACAAGGGCCGAAATAGTCCACTATTTAGTACAAAGGGTTTCGCGTATTACATGTGAAAATAACGGTAGCTTTATACTCCTATGAGGTAACGTTAAACGTTATTATGATCCCCTTTATAGTTATCTTGTTACCGAGAACCACATAAAGATAATAAACTTCGATATAAAAAGTTTACCTCTTGTAACTCAAATGCATATCAAAATATTATTGACGTTTGTAATAAACTGAAATACTTGTCCAAAAACAAGTTATATAACTGTGTGTAATTCGGCACGTATAAACAATAGAAACCAATCTGTCTCTTCCCGTGGCTGTCGTAAGAGACGACTAATGGATTTTCCACCAAAAAACATGTATAGATTTGTACAAATTTTAACGGCGATGGGGTCACCCCCTGTTACGTGTCTATTTCTGTAAATTTCGTATTGTTGTTTCGAGCACTAAACGTTTGGAACACCCAAACACTAATGTTTGGAATACCTCTGACCATTTGGGATAAAAATCGTGGCGTTATGTATCTATATAAGAAAATTAAAAATTTACCTTAAACCAACCTTTTAAAAATGTTAATCATAAAACCTACCATGCACGTTGAATATAAATCTATCAATTTTTTTAACCGTACTTGATTGATGTATTCATGTTTTTATAACAATCGTGACACCACATTTATCAACATTGTTCCAACAGTTTTATCACTACGATCGAATATCTATACCTAAATACATAGTCCTTATAGATTGCTAAAATAAAATTATAGCCATAGTATACCATCGTTTTACTGTTGGTTTTTAGTCGAGTAAAAAGGGACATGATTATAGTCAAAGCACTCCTACATAGTGTACGTATACTTATACCAATTGTTGAGATATTATAAAAAAATCATAGCACCCTAGAGGCTGTCTTATATTAATGGAATTTCTGATAACCTTTATGCCACTTCTTTTTAAAACGTTAGTTAAAAACCTGCCCGTATCATAGATAACTTCTAACGATTAAATTGGGAAAGAATTGAATTTCCAACAATCGATAGATATCTTTTTCCAGATAAATATTTAAACAATGGGTGGAAAAGCAATCATCCCCTCGGCTAGTCGTTAAAGAAATCCCAAGTCCGATTTTATTATGAGAGGGAGGTTATTAATTGAAGTTTTAAAGTCCATAAATGGGTCACTGGATTTCACAAGCGGCACTGTGCTTCTGTATAAATAAAGCTGACATAAACCAGCGCAGCGTTCAATAACACTGTGTACTAATAAAATCAATACATTTTATCGTCAGTAGTGCACCCAATTGTCGGATATTGAAATAATGGAGAGGCTTGAAAATTATGATATCTAATAGGTAGGTTAAACCTGGATATAATTTTGAAAGTATGACTGAAGATCAGCCAAGGATAGGGCAGCAGTGTCATTAGTGCGATATTTCCAAAATTCGGTGTTGGATTTGTTTCAGACTAGTGGCCATCTGACAGCGTTTTCAAGCTAACCCTGTAGGCCACCGATGTGGCTTTACGACTGCCTCAATTGATAACCGGACCGACAGTATGATTGCGACTGTACTACGAGTGCATCAACTTTCAGTCTGACCAGAGCGTGACGAACAAAGAAGGGTAGCATGGGAAGGATAGAGAAAATGGTTGAGTGAGAAAAGAGGAGGAAAGAAACAAGGAAGGATGAGAATTAAGAGAGAAGAATGTGAGTCTAAGGAGGTAGTGAGAGAAGACTGGAGAGTGTATGAGCGAGGGAGTTAGGTAGACAGCAAGTTTCAAATACTGGATCGTTGTCTGCATGGCGAGACTCTACATTTATGATCCTGCGTGTATAAGCACTCTTTTCAGATATATCTCAGTAAGAGAAGGTTCTGCCCTAACAGTGGGAACGTAAGGTTGTTGATGTATTTCTGTATTTGCACGGGTGTGCGCTAGCCAAGTTCTCAAAACCTCATCACTCGAACCTTGTCTTCAAAATATATCGCTTTCCAATTTTGAAACTCGCTATAGTTGGGTTCCAATAAAATTACATAGGTATAAACACTAATATGATCGTCCTTATTTATACTTGCGACGTTTTGATATTGAATTAGATTAGAATGACATTCTTTCTTAAAAGCTCTCTGATTTGGTTATCTATTCGGCTTGGCATAAACGCTTCATTAATAATACTACAAACCAAAGAAAAATTTAGCGAAACTAAATATTGAAATTTAACCATTACAACTTGGCAGAGATCTAAATTTCGACTTCTTTGTAAATTACCTAAAAGTTGACTCCTCCTTTACTGTAATTTTTGATGTGTCTATTCCATCAAAAACTACATTTTAGCTAGCATTAGTGTCGGTGCCTACATTGCGCACCGTATAAAATTCCCCGACGAACTTGCACGTCCGCTGGGTAACGAACCGAGGCCGTTCTCCATCCCAACAGCACGACTACCAAACTACTTGGTAACTACGTCTCACTCCACGCCATGTGGCCTTATGAAACCTTAACGATATAATGAAGTCTTGAGCGCTCCATTTTTGAGGGCGTCGTGTGTGTCCAGTATGTGTTCGGACGTATCTCAGTAAAGCGTCGTCAAATTTGAGTGCAGTTTTTTTTATATTAAAGGGACAGTTCTGAGCCATGTTTAAAGAAAATCGGTTTAGCCGTTTTAAAGATATTTAACTTTTAACACAGTCTTTTAACCTCATTAACGCCACAGAGAGTGCTGTTAGAGTGGCTAAATTTTGGCCCAACTTGATTCGAAAAGAAGCAGAAAAATACAGTTTTTGGCATATTATGATGAAATCACAGTCTTTCGATGGTGTTCAAAATTGTCAATGCTGTTTTGAAGATTTTTAACTTCTAATACATTTAGTTAGTTTGGTCTATCCAAATGATATACTCATTTGTTTCTTCGGGGGTTATCTAAATTTTCTATATAAAGTTAATAAAACATCAATGTGTGAGTTAAAAATGCAATCTGGGATACGTGCCTGTGAGTATGTCGATACCAACTGCGCTGCACCCATAATATCTTTTGAAATATTGACCTTTATATTGGTAAGCTGGAAAGATATCTCTTCCAGATAAAGTTCCATTTGTACTGAAGTTACTGGATGATTGGTATTGCATTTCAGTGCTACAGTCTGCGTCGTAGTTATTTATGCAGCTGTTTCATATCATCCATTACAGCTTAATTCAAGCTATACCACCGGCAGTTCTGGCCTAGACTTACAGCTTAAAGGCTATGCTACCATCAATCATATAAAATTATCTGTATGCTTAATTGCGGAGCCGAATGTAACCACCTCCATGGCTCAATGTAAACAATATTTTACATAAAGGTCACGGGTTCGATTCCTAGGGGGGTACATATTTATTGCTCAGTTTGGTTGGTGATGCAGCATTTATAAGCATGGCAGCAACGGCCATCTTATCTTACCCTGCCGCCAAGTATCGTTGATAGCTTTGGCTGTGTTGATGGTGTTTGAAATAAGTTGGAAGTTCCGGATGAGCACGCTTCCACCTTCAATTTGTATTTAGCGGGCGTCATGTACGATTTTATACCATAAATTGTTACCTATGACACTCTAGGGATCAAGACGAATCTAACGATGCCTTCTTCAAAATCGGTCAAGCCCTTTAGGCTACAGGAGGTAACATAGAAATCTACATACTTACATACAAATATATACTCGATAAACATTACCCTTCTTCTGGGACAGTCGGGTAAAATATCGAAAAAGTGAGAGTAGGGTATATGTATAGTCTCTTAAAAATTTAGCTGTATAGTTTCTACATACTGTTCTCTACATCTTTCTGAAATTTTGGAATTTAAACTGCAACAGTTATTATGATTCTGTGATATACTGACAGGCAGATAGATATGACGAAATTATGAGAGTTCTGTTTTTTACCATAAGACTACGGAATCCTAAATAGAAGCTTTCACTTCCCCCTTCGTTAAATACACTCCTAATGAATGAAAATCAAACAAAGAACATTTCTTTAAGTAACGCAAGGTATTGTGAACATACCTATGTATGTACAAATTTAAATAAATAGCTAGTAGATCTACCAAACATAAAATTGATATCGTCCAATATTCAATGGTCACAAAACCGCCACGATAGCAAACACCGCATTTAAACTTTGCATGCAGAACTAACGTAACGAACGGAGGTTGCTGAATATAGAGGTACCGTTATATAGAATTTAGTTGGCTAGCTTCGTTACAGTGTTACGTAACTATCTGCTGATTCTACTTTATCCACACTATGCATGAGAAATAGATTTTCACGGCACTCTTATGAATCGACGGTTTGCTACCTGCTTTTCTTGAAAATTCTTTTATAATGTCAGCGAATATTGAAACTTTACAATCACATCACAAAAACATGATAGAGTTGTTTTGAGAGAGTTAAGTACTTATTTATGTTTAACGTGCGTTTAACTGCTGATTAAATTTTAAATAAGATGTAAATACAGCGTTTTTGGATATAATAATTGTATACACCAAGTAACCTCTACAAGATATTGCACCGTTTCTTTTTAACTCCCGACACAAAAAGAGGGGTGCTATACGGTTGACCGTTATGTGTGTGTGTCTGTCTGTGGCACCGTAGCTCTTAAACGGGTGGCTCGAGATATTCTAATATGTAAGACTCTATTTTACAACAAGACGTCTTATTTTGTACAAAATAATTGTAATTAATGAAGTGATCTTGACCGTTTTTAAAATATTGCATGTCAAATCTATACAGGGTGAATTTGAATTCATATAATTCCCATTAACCGGTGACGCCGCTCTTGATTACGACCAACTTTTCCCGAGGAACCATAGTCGAATTCGACCCAAAAATTTTCGATTACCCATATAAAGTAAACCATTCTGAAACCTTGGTTTAGTATGGAAGTCCGACAATGCTCGGCTGAATTCAGCTATGGGCCCTAGTGGATAGTTGTTCATAATCAGGAGTGGAGTCACCAGTTAACAGGAATTATACGAATTAAATTTCACCATGTATATACAACACAACGTCTAGACTCTTGAGTTTGACTTGAGTGCATAATGAAGCTTGGCTAGAGTAATTGAATCTATTCAAATGCTCAACGTTCGACATATTGGCGACTGTAAATTAACTTGAAGTTAAAGCTGTAATGCTTTCATTTCCCATAGGGGGAATTCGAATTCCTGTAATACCCTGAAACCATTTACTAATGCTAATATAGATTAATCCTGAATAGCATTTTTGTTGATTGTTTAAGAAGGGGCCATAACGAGTCATTATGGCATTCGAACTACATCAGCTATTGCATTAGAAAAAAAAATAATGACATTTGTAACATCAAACACCGTTGAGGAATTGCTCACCAAAAGAAAATAGGCGCTCGAGTTTTAACGGAAATGTACCTGAAAACAAGATAAAGTTACGTTAATTACAGTGTCCGGAACAATTATTGAATTATTATTTAAAAACAAGCAGATAATTTACGAGTTAAGTAATAATAAATTAAATAAATAATTGTAACAAGTATCTAACCTGTGTACAATAAAGAATATTTGTATATTGTATTTACTATAGGAATTACAGTAACAACATTTACAGGTTATACAATTATGATGAAAGAAAATTGTAAGTAGATTCTGATCTTATTTCATATTGGGAAATAAAGGGTAAAATAAAATTGATGGGTATGATATATAATAATTAATAAATGACGTCATGGTCTTTGGAAACCTCTCTGATAGAATTTGGCCAAGGGTGTATTGGTTGACTATGGGTCGGGTAAAATGAACGGTTGTCACACAAGTGTGACTACGAATAAATGAAATGAACCATAGTCACACCAATTTTTTATTGTGTGACTACGGATCGGTTGGGGAAAGTAGGCAGAAAGCTGATTTTCAGTATCCCCGGTAGTAACAGTAGTTGTTCCCACCAAAGAACAGCCGCCAAAAATAAAAATAGAAAAACAATAAAAAAATGTAACTGAAGCACAGAGACACACGTGTAATACTTACTAGACCACCTCCCAAAACATCAGCGATCGCCAACACGTATGCTCAGCGTGACTATTAGGGCAATTTCTCCCATGAAAAGCGAAGCAAATCGCACGGTGCTGACATCCAGCAGTAGATTTCCACAGGCTCTTAATGTGATATGCAAATCACTATAAATGAATTAGATATTTAGTCCCATATTGAAAGTTAGCAACCTATATACCCAAAAGAAAGTACCTATACTTCGTACCTATATGTACAGTCGGTGATGTAGTTAGCCATACAGGGCTATTTCACCTATTTAATAATAATTAAGTTATGCCATTCGTATGGCTCTCTAAAATAGCCATTTACCTTACATAGGCATTTACTGGGATCGCGTGCTTCGTCTTCGACCACATCGTCACTTTCCATCAGGTGAGATTGTGGTCAAAAGCGAATCCAGTCAATCATAAAAAAAAACTTTTTTAGGGAACTGTAAATGGTATAGCTTAAATAGGAAACTTTCTTCCTTTGATCATGTAAATTAGACCGGTATGAATAATTATGACGCCACCTGTACCTACCACTTAGATAAATTTTCCTTTATCTGAAATTGCAGGCACTTTCATACCTATACCCATAATTTACTTCAAATCTAGGATTTCACGGTCAAAACAGATAAAATTGAAACGGCCCCTAAAACCTTGGCGAGAGCAAGACGACCGTAGAAATTAGCCCTGCCATTCATGAGAACCCTTAAAATGTGATCCTGGATTGTACCCGAGGGAAATTATGGACTTAACACCTGACGAGGCTCAAATTTTAATGTTGCTTTCGCTTCCCTCGCGTTTTAGCCTTTGGAATATATTAACACGTTTTGTTTTGGCATTTTTGCATATCAATGCATTGTTATAACATGAAACCTGATATATTTTACCCAACTGCTAAGAAGGGTTATGTTTTCCTGCGTATCTCATATATATATCGTATTCATAGACGAGCTGCAAAGTTGCCAACGTCTAAAATTAAGGCAATATTAAATAAATTAAATAAATAAATATCCTTGGACATACACACAACGCCCTCTAGATCCACAGTAAGCAACTATAGGCTTGTGTTGTAAATACCAGATGGTTGATATACTACATAAATACATATTTTTTTTGTAAATAAATACTTATTATAAATGAAAACATCCATTAGGTACTCGGGTACATGTGTCCGTATTCATCACACAAACATATGCGCCTAGCGGGATTCGAACCCGCGACCTGTTGGTATAGTGGTCAGAGATTCAAACTACTACACCAAACAGGTCGTCGTCTAATATTCATAATATGAAAGCATTACCACGTACAAAGTAATATATAAAGTTTCGTATCCCGACCGCTATCACATCCGGTTTGGCGTTGCCTTACCTCTATGTCACAAATTATAAGGTTAGAATAGCTAGGACAGTGCCAACTCGCCTTGTGGGTTGCAAGTAACAATTTGTGGCTTTTGCGTATTTGCTTTTGTACCGACGACAGGCGTTTCCAATGTTGTACTTGCATTTAACTGCATTATATTTTCTGAGCACTTCAAGTACTTTCATTCTGACTTCCCAACTTAGGGTTTTTGACCTCAAATTTAGATAAATATAATTCGCCTGTTTCCTATAACTATTTAGGGCTATTTTTAGGTGCCTAAAATAATTATATTTTATAGGACATTATGCGTTTATTTACCGTAATAAAATGTAAACTTTGACTTTATATGCGTGACTGGAAGAAACCCCTACATGGGATAAGTCCACTGTTGCAATCAAACCAGTACCTATGTAAAATTAATGTATTTTCTTTATATACAATAAAGCTTTTACAACAAACAAACTTCTCGATAAGTAAGTGCAGAATTTTTTTGGGGCTTTTAATTATTGGGTTTAGGGCTACTTAAGAGTTTTTCGCCTTGTTTTTAGGAGTTGGTAATCCTGCTGTCATTAAATATGGGCTTATCTATCCTTCCCAAGAGTTCGACGCCGCTGCAACTATGACATATTATTATGTCAAATAGAAAATGTATATGACAAGAAAGTATCTCAAAATACAATATTGTTTTTAATATATCACACACATTTATAGAATAGTAAAAAGCCCTTTTATTACATCAAATTGCAGTTCCACCGAACGCCTGAACACTTATGTGCGGCAATAAAACCGCGTTATGCTCGTAACGATCCGAATTTCTCCTGTAGACATTTTCGTCATTCAGATTTTTTCCTGGGACGTGGTGCTGGGAATACTAAAGTATATTCTGAAATGATTTATGTGTAGGTACCTACCTACATAAAAGTACCAACTTAAACTGTTTGTTGCTTAGTTAACTCCGTTTTACTTTACAAATACAATATTTTTTCAGGTGTTCACGCAGATACAACTTCTCTTTTTTTTTATGCACAACTAGCACTTAGCACTTAACCTCAATCACACCTGATGTTAAGAGAAGATGAGGCCGAAGGTGGTCGCGTACTGACCCGGAAACCCCATCTTATTTGGGGGACTGGCTATCTTATTTCTGACAACCGGAACACAACAATGCTATTAACATTGCTGTTTGGCGGCAGATTTAGATAAGATGGTGGAAGCTAGCCAGGCGGACATTTAATATGCCCTACCACCAACCAAACTGAGTACTAAATATGTACCTCGCTGGGGATCGAACCCGCGACCTCCGAATCGTAAACCCAATGTTGTTTACTTTTAGCCATGGAGACGATTCTCATGTTCAATTACGTTCGAATTCATAGTAAATTATAATATTAAATATAATATATATTTAATTTTATAACGTCCTATATGAGGGAGAAATATTACCAAATTGCTTACATATTTTAATTTCGACTACTTTAGACATTACGGATACGGAGTGACTGTTTTCGCCCTATTATTTTCTAATATATTTAAATTAATAGAGGACTTTACGTTGAATTCAATGTTGAAATAAATGCTTGACGTTTTTAAGTACCATTTCACAATTATAAAATTAATTAATAATATCTTTTTTTATGATTAACTGGGTACACGTTTGACCACATTCTCACCGAAAGTGACGATGTGGTCGAAGATGAAGCACGCGATCCCAGTAAATGCCTATTCACTCTGCTTTTAAAGATCCTAAGGTTATCTATACATATAATGAAATCGTAATGACAAAAATAAACTTCAAATCATTATCAGCAGGTAAACTCCGATATTCTAATAGATATATTTCTGTAATAATATTCATGTTTTTCTAATAATTATTGTTTATTTATTATTGTCTTACCAAAATTGATAAGTGGACGGCAAAAAAACCGACATAAAAACTAAAATATTTCATAAAATCCATTATTTGATTGCATTTTGCGCAAATATTACACACTTTCGGGTTTGACCTAGGTATATTAATTTTATTTTTATTTTTGGCGAGCAGCGGAAGTTAGATTATCACAAACGCATTAAACATTAACATACGAAATCCAAATATATTTGTCCCAATTTGTACTCTACATGTCATTCACCCAGATAACGATAGTTTATCCATTACTATAACATTCCCTTATCTTCTCTGGACAGCGCCTTAAACTGGTACAAATGGGTACACAACATGTAGGGCTGGCACTTAATTCATAATAGGCATAATAAAACTCTATCAAATCAAATCAAATACGCTTTATTGTTTAAATATTTACGCTCTATCTTTGTTCGCATCCACATTTCTTTAGTTCAATTGTATTAAACATATCCATTACCGTCATTTTATGGTAATTTTTCATACTTTATTTCAATTCAAACTTTTATTTCAGACTAATAAAAATATTTAAAATATACTACATAATAATACATATTAGATCTCAGTAGGTACAGTTAATGAAAACATTCTACACATTAGGTAGTACGATTCTTATAATATTCGTTCTTCCCTAATTTTACTATTCATATATGTCTACTCAACTTTACAACGTTTAGAACCCTCAAAAATGTTGGAATGAAATCAACGCAATCCTCGGCAAAGAGAAGACTTACACGCTCATTTACAAAAAAGAGAGTAGTTTTGATTTATTTATGGGTTGCCCTTTTTAATCGATATCTATCATGCTTGGAAATATACTCATAAACTCACTCAAAGATACAAATTTCATTAGAAGGCATTAAATTAAAAACAAAATATTTTGAGTCGATCTCAGCAATTTTTTTTAACTGTCAAATGTATTATTCTATGTCGTCAAAATATAATAATATGACAAGTCCAAAACTTGTTTTTTTTGTTATTTAATAGCCTTTAATATCTCTACCATGTTTCAGCAGCAGGATAAGGTAATATACCAAAAGTTCATGATAATAGGATTCTGAATTCGATAGGTAAGTAAGTAGTAAGTTGCAAACTTAGCTCAAGTTTAGATTACATACAACGTTAGTCTGAAAGGAGGTACTAACCCGAAAGGCGAACGAAAGACGTTTGTATGGTTAAATTTTTTTATTTTTTTTATTAAAATTTTTCACAATTTCAATTTTTTACTGCGAAATTCTAATATTGAACCATGGAAATATGGTCTAATTATTATATCTAAGCACCCTCATTCGGCTTAGTATCTATTTAATACTTCCTTCATTGTACTTTGTAATTTCATATAGTTAACTGAGCAATCTAAAAGGTTAATTTTTAACCTCCGACGAAATACGACGGTCGACGAGTCTTTGCCCATGTATTTAAAATTAAACTTACATTTTAAGCCATCTTTTGATGAGATTTGATTAAGCCCTTTTGAATATGTTTAACTTTTAACACACCTGCTTTGTATATCTGGATGATATTATAATGTTTACTTCCTCGAGGGTTTTCTCAATTTCAATGTATGTTATTTTCCCTTTTTTATGTTTTTGCTAAGACTTCAAAGCAAGACTAAAAGTCAGATAGTTCAAAGTTTATTCTTTTGGGCACATCATTTTGACTTCATGTTCGTTGCGTTTTGGATCCAACTTTATAACAACGGCATATGCAATTTCTTTATGCTCTCCAAATTTTAAGAATCTAGGTCGTTTTATGGAGATCATCATCAGCTTAGGTCATATAGAAAATGAAGCGGCGCAAGAAACTCACAGATTCTCGCATTGCCTTCACGGACATTGATTTCTCTTGAGAAGAATGATTACATCCTTAAACTGGGTGGCAGCCCTAACGCAGGAGGGCTCGTCACGTCTTGCGGATCCAACTTGAAGCAACTATCTGAATATTTACAAAGTTCTGTGGGTCCTTAGTTTCAGATGTGCTCGTTAGGATGACTTGTCCGCTTTATGCTCCCGCATTGTGTGCGGTTAAAGCTATATTCCTGCTATTACTTCGGTGAACCACTTATATACATGATTGAGTCAAAATATCAATAACTGCCCAAAAATTTTTAATCAACTTTCACGGCTTTGCATACACACACAACGTCGCGATCCTTATCCTAAATGTGGTCAGAGATATCCCAAAGAATAGCGTGTGGGTGTTCTAAATATTAAAAAAGTTTTATGCTTCAAACAACACCCACGATTCACCATTTGAAATATACAGAAATCTGACCTTCAAAAAAAATTTCTACAAAACATTTGCAAAACTTAATACTTGCAACATCATACCAATATTTCTATTTACGCACATTTTATAGGACCTCATGCTAAAGCTTTTAGATGCTCACTTCAAGAAACATGCGTAGCTTATGGCTCCACTCTATTTGTAGCAACCAGTAACAAATCTAATGAAAACGAATAAAAAGAATCAATGAATGAACATCCACAATACAAATCGATCGGCATAGATACAATCAAATCATTGAGAGCAGAATGTAATCTGCAGTGAACACCCGGTGGTATGAATAAAATATATCGACACGCGTTGGCGACTTCCTCCTCTATACTATAAAGCTTTTATATGCTACACGAGCTGTGCCAAGACTATGAGATCCCGAAACCATAGCAATAAACTGCTAAGTTAGGATATAGTGTCGTTTAAGTAGATTATAGATATTTCAAAAAACCACCAAACAAGTTAAATCCAAACTGACACATATGGGGGAATCGATGGTTGTCACATGTATTCTAAAGTATTTTACGCATTTCACAGAATCTGCGTTGGAATTGCACAAACTTATTTCACGATAGCCATTCCATCTTCGGACTGTTAGGCTCGGAGATTTCAACAATTTCCTTGATATACCGAATATTAGAAATTATGCAGTTCGGATCTTTACGAAAAGCCAAGACATGGAATTCTCTCCTGGCGAGTGAGGTGAGTTTATCTCAAATCCTACAATTTTCGGATCAAGAACAGAGTGAGTAGGTATTTACTAAGAAGACACTACTACCACATCGGCACTTCCAACAGGTGAGATTGTGGTTAAACGCGTTATATCCAGTCTAACATCAAAAAGACCTTTACTATTGAACCAATTCTAAAATCCCGTTAAAAAGTTCTATATAAATGTTTAACACATAATTTAGGTACCAAAATGTAAAGATAGATTACTTAAGCTCTTCAAACTAGTCTATTAAAATATTCCTATAATTCTCTTTAGATATTTCAGACTTATGATATTTTCCGGACGAATATTTGTCTAAGTCAGGGTTGATGATCATCAATATTATTATCAATCGCATTATGAGATATATGAGAACATGTATAGCTAAGTCAAGACGCAACTTGAAGCTAACTTCACGTCTCGTTACTCTATCCTAATAAATAAAACATTCAACATAAAATTTTAGTATTTTATAAAAACATTTTCAGATAAATGCGGATGGTGAATTGCAGCAAGCAACTCTTAGGCCCGTATTAATAAACCATTCTCAAGATTGAGAACAGTCTTGTGACCGGTCTCAAGTAAACGTGTTGATTAATAAACCTAACTTGAGGCTTGAAAAGCATGTGCATGCTCAAGCAGTACTCACTTGAGAGGTGCGCGTATTAATAAACGAAACTCAAGACTATCATTCATAATTCACTCAAGATTGGTTTATAAATTAGCACGGAGCTTGAGATAGCGTCAACTTCTTAAGACGCCTCTCGGGTGATACAGCCTCAAGACTTGTATTGAGATTGGTTTATTAATACGGGCCTTAAAGTCACAGATACCGAAAAACCCTAAAATTCATCCAGATTGTTATATTAAAGTTTAAACTAAACTGACAAGCAAGGACCATATCTCCAATCTCCAACTGTAAAAACTTAAACATTGTCCAATGCAGAGTGTAATCCACTTAGAACAACCACTTCCATATAAACGACGCTATGTGTCACGTGCATGACAAACAGTTCAACGACATTGCAAACAATGTATGATGGAATATTAAAGGGTTGAGTGAGGACGTTTCAGTAGGAAAATAGAGACAAGGACCTTTTCATACTGAATAATAATGAGTAGACATGTTTAATAGTAAGTGTCGTTGCGGTAGTCTGTATTTTATACTCTTTTTGCTGAAAGGTGACAATTTAATGAAGCAGACTGAAGTGTCGTTGTAATTTCATTTTCTGAATAAATTATGAGCGTAGATAGAAAAGCCCGGTAAGTAGATATAATTATTTTAATTTAATAAACGGCAGAGAAAGCGGCTTTGTGTATGAGGCGAAAATGTATTTGATAATCTATGTAAAATCGATATTGGCTGTAGCGAATCGCAACAGAACTGCAGTCTTCGTAATGGCCTGGATATTAGATATTTATTGTTTTTCATTTTAAAATCCTGATATTGAAGCGCTTTTCTATTATCTATTCATTCTATTCTCTATTTATCCTATTTGGGACTGGAACATGGTTTACAGTCGGCCTCAAACACACATTTATGTGACTTGCCCAAATCTTATTACTGCAGAGCCAGTGTATTTTACACTTGGCAAACCAGTCTGGAATTAAAAAAACATATACAGTCAGTTTATGAATTAGCCTTACTTTACTAATTGCGTCACTAAAGCAACACTTCTGCTGAGTAAAATATTTTAACTAAATAGTATTCAACGTCATCTCCAAAGTTTTACCTGTCAATCAATAAAATCTCGTAATATTACCACTAGTCATGTCCCAGAGGGTGAGACAGGGTGCATTCCTATTAATATTGTAAAAGCTACGTGCACTGTTTGAACGGGGGACTATCTGTGATGTGGTTTTATTTCGCGTAAACTTTGCCAAAATATAAACACAAAATTTTTAACAGTTACGTATTCGCCAGTATTGCAATGTAAGAATATTATATTGGTTGCAATAGTCAAGTCACTCAGATTTACAGTATGATATAATACACTGAATACTACTTTATCTGTTGTACACGAATTATAGCACGATTCTCAAAGTCTAAACTGGTCTACACTAAGGCGACCAACCGTCCCGGATTCTGCGGGACCGTCCCGATATTGTAGTTGAAATTCCGCATTGGAATCATTAGTAAAATAGTCCCGCAAAACGTACAATGCCACCCGGATGTCCCGCATTCCTAGCCATGTTTATTTATTGAAAAAAAAATCACTTTTATTGGAAGTAGGATTTCAAAAATCCATAATTTTTTTGGACATGTATATTTTATTTTGTGATTTTAGGACAACCATTCCAACCTCCTTTAACTTGTGACCCCCACAAAAAATATGCACCAATGGTACGTTAGTACTATATTAATTCTGTGCCAATGGTCAAAAGTCCCGCATTGACTTTCCATAGAGTTGGCCACATTAGTCCACACAGAATTGTTTATCTTTTTCAGTGTTGGTTGTTGGATTGCAGAGGGTTGTGATGGTGAAGATGAAGATGAAGGTGATCCTTAACTGTTATAGACAGCATCATCTAGAAAGGGCTCAAATATGTTTTGGTTAGCATTCTTACCAAAACATATAACAGACCCTAATCACTTTTCCCAAAAAGACATCGAAATAAGTTTGCATCTCAATATTAAAGTGCTTCTGTTTTTGTGGTGCATGTTCATTAATAAAGAATATCGTACTGAGAGACAATGATGGGCATATATTGGTTCTAAGTGGGCGATGCTTTCTAGGAACATAATGCTCATATACGTAGTTAATATACAAGTAGGTATATAGGTGTCGTCTAATTCTAGTATTATCTCGATAAAGTGAGTAGTTCCCGCGGGATAAACAAATTTCCGCGATAAAGTTATTCCACGCAGGCGAAGCCGCGGGCGGAAAGCTAGTCAAACAATAAAAGCATAAAGTATACCACTGTCTCTATTGACAATTTTAAGGATTCACAATATGTTTCTCTCTTACACAAATACCCAGTGCTCATTAGAATGTCTGAGAGGCTCAAGTCCGGTAATGTTCTTTACTACCCTCTTTGAAACCGATGTGGATGCATAAATTTTGCAATGTGTGTCGCCTCTCCCTAAGGACACACTGCTACAGCAACTGTACTTATGTGTATGTGCGTTGTATACGAAATAAAAGCCACTTATAGTGATTGTGTTAAGTTTAATGCATATAGAAACAGAATAAATGGTTTCACTAAAAAATCACATCGGCACAGAACATAATTCTCGTCATATTAATCCATTGCTGTGTAGTTGCTGATAGAAATCTGGAGATTTTGGGGGCAGTTCAGTAAATAAATTAATAAATATCTTTGCATATACACACAGCGCCATTTAGTTCCACGCTAAATAAGCTTGTATTATGGTTACCAAATGGTTGGTACACTACACAAATACATTTTTTTTTTGTATATAAATATAAAAAATATAAATGAAAAACCTCCATAATTCGGGAACACATGTCTGTATTCATTATCCAAACATATGCCCCTAGCGGAATTCGAACCCGCAACCTTTGGTGTAGCAGTCACAGTTTGTAACCACTACACCAAACAGATCATCACGAAACTTTTCCAAATATTTTAACCGACTTCCAAAAAGGAGGAGGTTATCATTTCGGCTGTATTTATTTCCTTTGTGAACCGAGTTCAATGCAGTTTAAATCTTTACAACTCCTTGACCTGTAATTTTCCATAAACAACTATACAAAGATTGCGGGTCCAACATTTGAACCTCAGCAAGTGTTTCAACTCGGAAATCATTACAAATTGTTATAAAAGCTTATTTTTTACGAGTAAACAATTCGTCTTACAATTTGCAATATAGTTACATAGCAAGGTTTATTTATGCCTATGTAACCTGAATGAATGTTTTTGATGGATATAAAAATTTATTCTCAAGCCATAGATATTTATTTAAATATTTAAGTATGTTTATCCGTTATATAGTAACCATAGATACAGGCTTTAGATAGGGGCTAGATAATAAATAAATATTCATGGACATACACACAATGACATTTAGTTCTACATTAAGCAACTAAGGCTTGTGTTGTGGATACCAGATGGTTGATATACTACATAAATACATTTTTTTTGTAAATAAATACTTATTATAAATGAAAATATCCATAACTCGGGTACACATGTACAGATAATTGTTATAAGTGTCCGAAATATTTTAAAGTGTGTACCATCATCACACACGTTTAGCTAGAACAACATATATTATTCTAGATGTAGGTGTATAGGTATGACTAAATCCAGTGTCAGGTTTTATCGGCTAAAATCCACCCCGTGTCACCCTCGGCCCCAGGGCGCAGTATCAAGGCTCGCAGGCTGCATGAAATTACGTAAGCCCCGAAAACGGTACAATTTTTCAATCGCATATAGCCCCCGGCGAATACTCCACTTGAAATTGAGGTTTAGTAATAATTTAGCAGGCGATAAATCGTTTTAAAGATTGATGTTGATGTTAATTTATATATTTTACGACTCTTGTATGTAGGTATGGTTTACCAACGTCATCATAATCTCTATTTATTAAGCGGGTTGACGATCGCAGATTCTTTATGAAGCTTTGATGTTAAACTCGAGATCCCGTAGTCACCTTTTACAGCACCCACAGGAAGAGACGAGTTAGTCCTATTCTACTCTGTGGGAACTATACAGCACGGCATTTGAAGACAATCATTCAGTTACAAAATTGTAAGATGTAGGTAACTGTAGAATTCAGTCAGACGTTGATGCAAATGAAAGACACTAATCTTACATACAGGATTACCTATAAAGTTTTTAACTGCCTTCATGGCTCAATCCTACATGACATAGGTTATACCATTTTTCACAGGTTACCTACTTGTTTAGTACTCGGTTTGGTTGGTGGTAGGGCGTTTTTTAATATCCGCCTAGTTATCAGCCACCATCTCGGGTTAACACTTTGCTCGATAACAGCTAAAGTTTACATTGTATGATGAAGACAATATTTAACTCAAGATTAGAATGCTTGGACACGGATCGCTCGGCGTTATTCAGTCTATTATTTTCTTGTGTGTAACGAAATCTACTTATATACATACAGTCGAAAATCATTACCTTTCTTCCTTGGGCAATTGGGTAACAAGAGCAGTATCTTCCTCGTTCTTCTCTGGGAAGTCAGCCTTGTGAATAAGCGGTAGTTATATGTCATTACGTTTTCAGATGTTATTTTTAGAACTTACGAAATAAAATTTATTTGATTTGATTCTCGATATATATAAATTGCGTCACCTGATACAATATTTCAACCCTCTTTCTTCGCTTAGCTCCTTTTTATTTACAAACAAATAATAATTTGCATAATAGCAGTCCCATTTTTCACCGGTCTTAATTTCCTGTTCCCCCATACCATCACACCTTAAGACAAAAGATTGATATATTCTCTCCTTTTATTTAATTTTAAAATGATTAATTCGTCTTCACCCTATTTTTAAACGTTGAGTAACAGTTGATGTTTCAGAGTTTTAATTGTTCGACAAACAACGTTCTCCTCTCAATTTAAGGGGTCTATTATAAACACTTTGGGCTTGAGATCTCTGAAATTTTCTCTTTATACAGAACTATGCTAATCTAGCCTTTGTCTTTGTAAGTATCCACTACTTAAAAAGAGCAACCCTTGAGTTTCTTGCTCGTTCTTCTCTGAGTCAGCTTGTGAACGATTAACAATTTTAACTAAAAAATCTAACATTTTCAAGTAACATTTTTATACAATGAAATAAAATAATAAATCATTTTTGCGTTTATTTCCACCACTTTCGTCAGAAACTATTTGATTAAATTTTTTTATTATGCACATCGGATTAGCACCTGTCCTCATTCGCACTTGATGTTAAGTGAAAATGAGGCCGAAGGTGGAAGCGTACTGACTCGGAAACCCCATTTTATTTGGGGGACTGGCTATCTTATCTCTGACAACCGGAACACAACAATATTATTAACATTGCTGTTTGGCGGCTCGCTTACCTTCAGTAGGCGACGTTCAGCTGTATATACAGGAATTGCAGTTGGAGGATGTGGAGATGAGTTAAGTTTTACTTCTTGTTCGATCACAGATATTTTTTTTTTTTTTTTTTTTTTTTTTTTTTTTTTATTAGGACCACAAACAAGTTCACAATATATTGTCATATATAAACAACTTAGACTAAACAAACATTAGTAATTGTGAACCCAACATCATTGGTCACAACGTAATTATCATGTAATAATATAATAATGTGAGGCCTAATACAGCAAACAGTCAATCAACTACAGAAACTTAAGTTATATAGGTGGAGTCTAGGTGGCGTATATATATACATATAATCCATGAAATACATTTATGTATTAGTACAAGGTGTTTTGAGTTAAATTCAAATACTAAGTTCCTCATTGAAGTTGTCACTCAGTCAACCACGAGCACTCTTGATCATTATTTTAGTTACGAAGTGTAAAAAAATTGTGCTTACTTTAAAGTCACAAATTGAAATCAAACGGTTGTAGACCTTTATATCCATTTACCGACACAATTGGTAAACGACTATGACTGTCTCTCTCACGGGACTTGCCTTACTCTGTTCAAAGTAATTACTATACAATTTGAAACGTACAGTTATACATATAATTACAGAATGTGTTTCAGTAGTTAACTTAAGTAACTTTAATAAAGTTCTAAGTGCAGTAAAAATGTGTTATTTAAGTACAGGTCAAACGGACTAATCTTTTGAACTACTGTAAGGTAAGACAAGAATAGGATTTAATTTAGATTAGGGGAGAACTGAATTGGAACTAACAAAACCTATACTCATCATCATCGTATGCCGCCGCAGCCGCAGGAAGACTGCTGAACATAGGACTCCCTCATTGATCGACATATGATTCCAGAGTGACCGGTTGGAAGAGGCCTCCATCCAGCAATTTGCGCATCCCTAAGCTAGGGATGCAATCGCGCTACTTTACATCGCTTTTACCGTCCGAACGGAATATTTTTTGGTTTTGGTTTAGCTTTAGTTTAGCTGATGTAAAAAATGATATCGCGCTATTTTTTGTGAACGATTTTATCGTTAATATTATCAAAGTAAAACCAAACCCAAAATGTGTAGAGCTAAACACGAGTATTAAAACTGGGTTAATTTCCGTTCAAATGATTAGAGCGATACGAAAATGTTTTTGGTTATGGTTCAGCTTTGGTAATAACGTTCGAACTTAGCGCGATCGGTCGCCAGGTCGTCTGTCCACCTTGCGATTGGACGTCCAACCGGTCATCAGACCACTGCCACTTCTCCTGATAATCTCCTGGGCTACGTCAGCGACCTTCGTCCGCCTACGTATTTCCTCATTCCTGATTCGATCACGTAGTGAATCGCTTAGCATGGCACTCCCCATAGCTCGTTGCGTGACTTTGAGCTTTCTTATGAGACCCATAGTACGTTAGTACTATATTAATTCTGTGCCATAGTGATAGTCCACGTTTCAGTGCCGTAAGTCATCACTGGTAAGACACATTGACTAAAGACTTTCGTCTTCAAACACTGAGGTATTCTGGATGAGAAGACGTTGCGCAGTTTCCCAGACGTTAGCCAGTTCCGATTCGTCGATAGGCCTCTCTCTCGAAGTAGGACCTGTCTAGTCGCATCTCTTTTCCAAAATAGACATACTCGCAAACAACTTCGAGAATGGAGTTCCTTCGCCATAATCTTTGCATTGTCTATATTGAATTTAAGGCCCAAGCTTAGTGCTGCAACAAAACCTACTCAGAATCGTTTGCGAATTAATTAACATTTTCTTATCCCAGTGAGTGGTTTTTCTTGTAACTGTTAGAAGAGCCAAATAATTAAACGCTCTTCGCAGTTCAGTCAGGCTTAGTTAATTGAATGATATTGTTAACCACTGACGGAGACTATAGGAAGTAGGTACTATAAATATATATCAAATGATTCACTGAATTATTAATTCTATAGTGCAGTTTGTAATAACATTTAGTGAAAGTTATTTATTTAATAAGACTTGATAATAGTATATTTATTACATTGGAATAAGTGCTTGAAGTTTGAAGTTTAATTGGTAGATTCATCTAATAAATAAAATTGCCGCCTCGTTTGCTCTGCATTAACAACATAGTGTGTCTGGGTAGGTTTGATGAGACTTAAGCCTTAACTTAAAACATCCAAAGCCATAGTTAAACCTCTGCGCAAAAATAGGGGTGTTTGTTTGTTTGTAAATGCTTTATTCTACAAAAAGACAATACATTAATTTTACATAGATACAAAATTTTACTTCAAAGGTGTTATAAGTTGAGACCTTTGTCTGTCTGTGGCATAGTAGTGTAAACGGCTGAATGATCATATCTTATTTAAGAGCCATGGTCTTGTCGGTGGAGATTTTTCCATATCTCACGGCTAAATATTTATATTTAAAAATTTTATTCTGCAATTGTGATTGCATTGTGTCAGAAAGATGGTTCTTAGTCATGTTTAATGGAAATCAGTTTAGCAGTTTCGAATATACGGGGTGATTTTTTTTTTATTTCGAATCTGTGTTGTGTTATCTCAATGTCCACCTCAGTATCGCCATATGGACCCCCTACTTAGTTTGTGGTAGTAACAACGACATTACCTTTTCATTTCACACTTCTTAGTTAACAAGGTATAAGGAAGTTTTTCTGAACCGAGGATCGGGAAACCAGAACCATGTTTCCATACTTTCTTACTGTCGGAAGTTACCGATACTTCAATACTTTTGAAGTATGGAAAATTAATTATTTGTTACCAAACTTTGAACCATCATAATAATTACGTAGTGTAATACTCGTAAATAGGTCAATCGATATAATAATTTGCTTCCTACATAACTATCGGTAAAACCCTACAAAGTTGGGAAGTAATAGAGTTTTCACGTCATTGCCAGCTGCTCGCTGCCAATCAAATTATGGACGATTATCGAGCGACGCCGATCGGACGGACTCACTTTGACGATCGTTTCAGCCAATCTACAGATTGACTTGAGATATTTGAATAATTGCTTGCAATAATCTTAGTATTAACAACATTTGCGAGAGTTAGTATTTTCAAGATTGTTTAACGATTGTTCAACGTCATTAAGATTCATAATAAATAATGCAAATACTCTGTATTAGAAGTAAAGTAGGTACGCCAAATGATGATAAAAACAACCACTCTCACCAGAAAAATTAAATTGTTATTTTTCATACAGAGTAGATAATAAATAAAATCATTTTTGTTTCATAAGTTATGAAAATTCATTATAAGTATTGTATAGGTAAGTGCAACGAAAATATAAAGCGGTGATGGCTGCGTCAAGCGCGCGGATAACGTCTCCAAATCCCAGATAGTTAACCAAGCAAAAAAATTTGATATCTTGACCTTGCAGCAGTCGGTATACTACGTCTTATTTAAATAATCTACCACCGAATTCATAAAATAAAACTGCTTTATAGTCTTCACTGTATAGCCAGTTACTACAAACCGCAAAATTTATGTACATTAGTATCCACGAGGATTGTGGCTTCCCATGACTTTCCGTGGCTTCACCCGCAACGGAGCGAAGCCAGCTTTCGTTGGTTAGTCGCAATTATCGACATTCAGCGCACATGGTCCGTCCTCTCGGGTAATTGCCTTTATTTCTTCGATAGACCCCGATATCCAGCCATTAACTGCTATTGATTGCGTTTGATTTCAGTACGATCTCTTTTACTTTTCTCATTATTAAACAAAGCTCCTTTACTTTTGGTAATTCTAAAAATATAGTCACACGATTTCCACTCGACTAAGCTCTTGTTGAATAGATTTACTTTCAAGCAAACTACATATCCTCTCATCCAATAGTTCACGGCTGGACAACGGAGTTACCCAACGGACGATTTGTATCGTTTTTCATGGAAGGATTTGCCCTATTAGCAACGTTTTAGATTTTTAGGCAAGGAAAATCTATGATAAACTTACTTTCAGGAATTTTTACCAATGTCATTGAAGAAGTTATAAAGTAACAAAGATAAATGCAGAAAATAGTATAAGAAGTATCTATAACTCTATTAAAATAAACAATTACGACAATATAATATTAATACATATATTCCATGAATTGCTAATTGAATCTAAGTACCACTCGTATAAAATTGACAAGTTATAATGAAAAATGTCTTCAAAAAGCTTTTAGCGATTTAATTGACGTAAACCCATGAATAACAAAAGCCAAAAATGAAAATGGCTATGAAACAGCCTTCAAGACAAGATCAAATAACTTGTAAAGTACTTTAGAACGAACAATGATACAAATTTTACATATAACAAGTTTATATTTTTAATCTGTCGAAAGTGGAAGCAGCTTGTAAAACTTGGCATGAATTCATTCCATTGTAAACTTTATGAAAATTCATATAAAACGTGTCGTGCAATGTTTCCGAAAGTTGTACGAAAGACGAAATATGAAATGCGCGTCCTAAGCAAAAGATACCAACTGTTTTATTCTTTCTCCTCAAACGACTTCCCTAAATTCGATTCTCTTAATTGAAGTAGCCGTATCTCTAGTACCTAATTCAATTAAATTGTCATTGGTGGATTAGCTTTAATCAATTCAATGTTGAGCAAGTGGATTGTTTAGAATTTGCAATGAGATAAAGAAGAAGAATGGCATTGCTAGTAGCAACTCACAAAATCTTTGAGTATCAAAGATTTACACATTCACATATTACATCTTATAATCTTGGGTTCTTCAGGTTTAAGGTGAATAGGGATTTACCACGATCGATCACTACATCTTCGGCTACAACGTCATCAGGTGAGATTGTGGTGTAACGCGCCTCTATTCTGTCATTAAAAGGGAATCCACTATGATGGACATATTATGTAGTATCCAATGCTTACTTTGAGATCGTAGTCCCAATCGTAGAAGGATACTCGCTTATTCTAATTCGCAGTGGCAGCCGGATTGATGGCTGCAGACTTTAGGAACTCCGCCGAACTAGCGATACGGGATAACGATGACACTGAGATTAATTTTCTGTGATGATGCACAATCACAAAACAGAAACCTTATATTTTAATGTATATCACTATATCATAACATAATCTCTGCTTATTATATTCTCTATAAGTACCCTTTACTTGCTATTGATTTAGCAAATAAACATTATTCTATTATATTCCAATAAACACTAGTAGATAACAATATTTCTCAAAATAATAGAAGTTGTAGTTGTGTCGCATACTAATCTTCGGCTAACCAAGCGCCAGTCCATCTCTGATTTTCTTCTAGATCTTCGATCATATCACATTAAATTCGGATTGTTGGAATCCGTTCTGGGAATCTAACATTTATCCTCCGTGTAGCTTTGCCTGTTAACTCAATCACAAAACTATCAGCTTGATCTAGTTGAAATCAGTTTGGACTATACCTACCAAATATTCCCCGACTATTCGTGGAATACCATTCGATCCAAAGCACGAAATCTAGTTTTCTTTTTTGCTATCGAAGGTATAGATAGACTTAGAGCCGGAACAACGTAAAGTCTGCATTATCCTCGAACCTCGGGTTATTCAAATGAGCACCGGCACCCAATCTAAAACATTATTGCCTTTTCTTATAAACAATTTCACCAGCACAATTTCCATGTCACGTTCGGTTTTAAAAAATATCTAACTTGTAAATGAAAGGAGGTAATGGTTAGTTAGGTCAGAAATGGATCCTGCTGTCGCTAGCTGACATTAATTTATGCAAAGCATCGGATTACGTGGTTATGCCATTCGATATCTTAGAACGTGATCACACTGTTGATTCAAATAGGCAAAGACTTTGCAATAACGTCGGGCTCTGAATTTAGATCTGCTGAAGCTGACTTCAATTTCAGTTTCATTATATAATTGAATTCATTATCATTCATTTTAAACTTCAACTAAATCAAGCTTATTGGGTGATATAGTTTGCCAAAATAGGCTTTCCTAAACCATTATCATGTAAGTAAAATAAGATCTTGTCCATTACAAAATACATTTTCACGCTCGTTTCCGAGAAGAATATTCTGCATTTCTATTGTTTGTGATTAGTATATCTTTTATTTAGTGTTAGTATTTAGTATCCATTTTAATAACTTCCAAAACCGTGCTTTTTTTATTGTTTAAAAGCTTACCAACACCTCTTAATTACCCGACTGCCCAAAGATGAAAGGTAATGTTTTTCAAGTGTTTTTTTAAGTATGCAGATTTTTATGTTACCTCCTGTGGCCTGAACGGCTTGACCGATTTCGAAGTGCATGGTGTCATTGGATTCGTCTTCAACCCGGATAGGATACATTTTATGAAATAAATATAACATGGCGCCCGTAAAATGCAAAATATGCTGTCGGGTTGATTGGGTTTTAAACTAAATTGTTATACAATTTAGCTAATAAATTAGGGAAATCTTCAAAATTAACTTCGCCTTTTTGAAAAATCAAGCGACTCTTCATGTTTTGTTTAGTATTATGAAGTTATGACATGACATTATATTATGTGTGATGGATGGACGAATATGATAAGTTTATTGGAGTCTCATAACAATTATTAGTAGAGATTTATTATAGATTGTTCTACTTTTGAAGAGATTTAGGACATGTAGAAAGATTCTACATTTTAATATACGACGAGAAATATTTGCTCTAATATTTAAAGACGAGACCTCAAAATAACAATAATGACCAGGTAACTTAGCTCAATTAGTCACAATAGTAGCACAACTACATGCTATTAAATATTTTTTTTTAGTTACAAATAAAAGTATAAACATTTGAAGTGCTTTCGAGGTACCTGCCCACACAAGCACGAGACCAAGTCATGCATGAGCTGGCATCATTGAAAATACTGACACAAGCAGAACTGTAAACAATATGTTACCTTGATTCAGCAACGTAGTTCTAAATCTTCAATGAAAGTTCTATGTAGTCACTGGTGTATTACACTAAAGATCACTAAAAAGTATTTTAATCGTCACTAATAGTCTGTGAGAGGAGGGTTATTTAAGCGTTTGTTTTTGTGTCGCTTTGGGAGACACGAGGTAACCCTGCGACCGCTTGGGGGTGACTGTTAGTGTCAGTCAGACCTACGAGCTTACCCCGATGACGTCATCTTAGACCAATGGGGTGAGATATTATACGCATGCGCGCCTTGCCAGCCGCCACGGCGCCGCTACCCCCTTCCAAAGCGAACACACATGCTTCTTCGCCCTGCGTTAAATTCATTGCATTTTACACTGTTTGAAGTTGGCATTTCTGGCTTATAAAAGGAGCAATGTACGTCTTCTGACGCGTTAACATAGAATTTCATATTTGTGTTTGTAGTGAAGTGTTGTTCTGGGGGTGACAGTTTTGAGAGCGCCCCCCGATGGGCTTTTGAAAGGACTAACACCACCATTCTTTTTTGCTCTGCCAGTGGCATGTACCGCGCGTTTTAAATAATTGAGACGCTCGGTATATGATTTAATTTGCCCTTTTGCGGGTCCGAATGTTTTCACTACTGTGGGGAGCATGATATTTTTATGCGCAAAAAAGCCCCTTTTGCAATGAAAGGATTACGTTGCTTTGAAATAGAGCGGTGTGCATAAAAGTACAACGTTTCGTACACGGCTCTGAAACATAATTCAAACGGAAATTTATGAAACATACTCCTTTTACAGAGCCTTTCCTTTTTATTTATTAGGTACCTAATGTTTGGCTAGGTTGTGAATAGTCTTGTGGTAACACAACTTTTTAACCGAGTTTAATAAAAATCAGGAAGGTCACTATTCGACTGGATTATGTTTTTTTTGTGTGTTTGTTACGCGACATCTTCGGCAATTGTTAACCGATTTTGATGATTTTTTTATTTAATAGGGCTTGCCGCCACAATGTTTAGCTAATTTTGGCGGTTTAATTATTTATAGTTGTAATATTAAGGTAGATAGCTCTAATAAAATAATATGTTTAGTACTCGGTTTGGTTGGTGGTAGGGCATTTTAAATGTCCGCCTGGCTAGCTACCACAATTTTATCTAAAGCTACCACCAAACAGTAATGTTAATAGCACTGCTGTGGTCTGGTTGTAAAAGATAAAATAGCCAGTCCCGCAAATAAGATAGGGTTTCCGCTTCTTGCTTCCATCTTCGGCCTCATCTTCACTTAACATCAGCTGTGATTGAGGCCAAGTGCTAAAGCTTTGTGCATAAAAATAACTCTACAACTAAATAAATTTTGTTATATTCAATTACTTTATCAGTAATCGAAACACTTCCAGTGTGTAAAATGCTACTCAAGCCGCAACGGTAACTCAATATCTCTAATCAAACTAAAATGATCTGGATACTAGACAGGTAAACAAGCAATTCGCTGAGGGATTTCTCATACGATTGAGATGGCCTTCGATAAATCTCTATCATTTGTACAATATGCCTCCGTCGGTACTAATCTGAACATGTCAAATACTTGATCGATAACATAGCTACACGCCGGTACTATTCGGTATTCCGTAAACTAAATGGTTAGTAGGAATTTGTGTAATATTTAGTAAATAGGTAGTAGACATTGGAAAATATTATTTACGTTTCTTAAGACGTCTCTTGGCATCGAATGTTTATTAGGGCTTAATTATGTACGTTTAAGGAGAATCGAAGGCTGTTTAATTTAAATAATTGAAAAGTTTTACGAAGTTGAGGATCTTATAATTAATAAATCCTATATTTGGTGTAGTGGTTAGCAACTCTGACCACTATACCAAAAGGTTGCGGGTTCGAATCCCGCTAGGGGCATATGTTTGTGTGATGAATACGGAATATGTACCCGAGTTATGGATGTTTTCATTTATAATAAGTATTTATTTACAAAAAAAAATGTATTTATGTAGTATATCAACCATCTGGTATCCACAACACAAGCTTATAGTTGCTTACTGTGTAACTAGATGGCGCTGTGTGTATGTCTAAGGGTATTTACTATTATTATTGTTATATAACGTACGTAAATGAACATACATACATAGCGACCTTTATCCCAAATGGGATGTTCAGAGATATCCCAAACGTTAGTGTTTGGATGTTCCAAACATTGAGTTTAAAGTTTGAAACAACGTCCATGGTTACCTTACGGTATATACAGATATGCATACGTTACAGGAGTTGAGCCCATCGCCGTTAAAACGTGCAAATCTATAGATGTTTTTTTTTTATGCACGACGGATTCGTACTTGACCTGAAACACACCTGATGTTAAGTGAACATGAGGTCGAAGATTTTTGGTGGAAGTAAACTAGTGTTCTTCTTGCTTCTTCTTCAATCTCCCAAGTTTTAGGCATACACTGGTCCGGATTGAGGAGAGTTCGTGGAGCTGCGCTTTGGAAAACCTATATCCAGCAGGAAGTCAGCATGAGCATTCTGCTGTTGAGGATGATATATAACGAATATTAGCAAAGAAATTTACCTACCGATAATAAATTGCCTTTGAGCGGTCACCGGTGACCACAAACAAATGATTTTCAATTGTGTCTGCATCGCGGCAGTTAACGTGTTAATAAATTAAATTAAAAACAACTTACATACTTAGGTATGTAAGTTGTTTTACATACTTAGGTACATACATACATACATACATACAACAAACATAGTTAGGTATGTAAGTTGTTTTACCGCGCGCATAAAAAGCAAAACGGAAAAACTAAAAAGAATAAATATTAAATTATTGTTACCTAATCGTGTAGAATGTGAATAGGTTACTTTTTTTTCTCATAATCGAAACCCAAAACAGTTCAAAGTCACAAATTTCACCCCTGCACTATTTTATTATGTTGCACTTGGTTTACATAGCACACTTTCAGAATGACATTCGCACCACACGTATAGGATAGCAGAAATGACTAACCCCCCGGCGCGTGCCATTACCGTTCGGTCTCCATGAATCGAACACACATTTTCGCCATTTTTATTAAAACTTTTTTTTATTCACAACGGATTCGCAATTGACCTCAATCACACTTGATGATACGTGAAGATGAGGTCAAAGGTGGAAGCGTACTGACCTGGAAACCGCATCTTATTTGGAGGACTGGCTGTCTTATCTCTGACAACCGGAACACAACATTGACAACAGATTTAGATAAGACGGTGGTAGCTAACCAGGCGGACATTTAAAATGCTCTACCACCAACCAAACTGACATGTACCCCGCTAGGAATCGAACCCGCGACATCCGATTCGTAAACCCTATGTTGTTTACATTGATCCAAGCAGGCGGCGGCGATTTTATTAAACTATTATTATTATTTGTATTTTATATATACAAACGCGTCAAAAGACATTATAATAACTCTCGTATGTCGTTATAATGAGCTACATTACATTGCAGTTGCTTTAACTACTAATAAACATCTACTTTATTATTATAATTTTGGGCAGAAACAATATCGTATATATGAATCCCGAATAGTCACACGGATTCAATCGTAATCGTGAAAAGGTGCTTTTTCATACTCAATCACTATCGCCCGGAGGTACCGTCCGAGGGCTTCCCTCCCAATCCGTCTTGTACCATCTGATTTGCTTCAAGGGGCGTTTAAGAACATCTTGTAATTAGACTGATACATAATAGATGTTCTAACTACTGTGTTAGATATGTAAGACTTCAATAAGTCCACTTTTAAAGCGAAGGTATCCCAGAAAATCTATTTAGCTGAAAATCAAAACGTATTTATAAAATTAAAAGGTTATGAAAAGATGAAAAAGCAATAACAGAATTTCCGTAACCAAATTACGTTGTATGTATATCTACCGCGTCAAATACGGTAAAAAGCTGATCCAACATAAATTCCTAAAATATAAGAAGGTCGTTACCGATAATGTTCGGCTCGGGGTTGTTGAAGATTGCCCGAGAGCTCAGACCCGTGATTTATCCTCAAGATAGCTGACATAGACGTCATAACTCACGCGTCTCAGGCAACTCCTGCAAAAACGCGTCGAGACGGGCCGATAGGCGTCCCGTAATTGTTTTGACTTGCAGATGACTCTCTTGTAATTGTTTGGTGATGGACCTTTCTGCGTTAGATTATACTCGTATGCCCCGGCAACCATGGCTACCGAGATTTTAATGCATTCGAATTTTCCCCTGAACATACTTAAGGAGAGTGGGCCGAATGGCATTCCAGCCATTCACGGTTTCCTACTCCAAAGGTTTCATGGAAGGTAAGTGTCGTCGACGCTTAACACGTTAACTGCCGCGACGCAGACACAATTGAAAATCAATTGTTTTCCGGTCACCGGTGACCGGCGTGGCGCTCAAAGGCTTAAGAAGGACCTGTTGTAGGTAATTACTTCTTTGTTCTCCAAGGTGATGGAATGGTTAATTAATACCGAGTTTCTTAGCGATCTGGAGCAGCACCGGTCAAAATGTGACCGCCAATAGTTTCCGTAATAGTTGCTCAAGCAGTAATATTCTTCTGTATCTCACGTATCGCTAGGCAGAAGCTGTGGAGTGCAAAGGGGAAGTTTTGGCTGTTATTGCTGTCGCCTAATCTGGTCGTAAGACGACGTATTACTGATACAAGTATTGCCTATGGGTATCACCAACATTCGCTGCTATGCGGATAATAGCACGGGTTTCATTTGCTAACCGTAGAAGCGTCCTCGTCCACTGGGACAATGGCACCAGTGTTGAGTAGAGCAGATTCCGATTTGTATCTAAATTTAAAAGCTCCTTGGAGCAAGTCTCAGAATGGGGAAGATTAAATTTAATCAAGTTTAACCCCTCAAAGACACGAGTATGTGCATATGTCTGACTTTGGCATCGTAGCGCCAAAACGGCGGAACCGATTTTAAATGGATTTTTTATATTCAAATGCCAGCGTTTGCGAGGTCCGATTTGAATGCGGTGTTTTTTTAGTTTCACAATAGGTTTGTATATCTGGATGATGATATCATAGTCACTCGTAGTACCTATTGGTCGAGTGTGACGGCACGTCACGGAACTGTTAATGATATCTATTTGTAAATCCTTACACAGGCAAATAAATAAATTTTTCATTCGCTCATACATTCACTCGGAATTTTATTAAATATCAATTAATAGTTATGACGCGAGTTATGATCACTCCTTATTTTGGCAACTAATTCTTTAGATTGTCTATTAATACTGTTTTATACCTATTATTTTGTAGGTTTTTTATGCTTTTGCATGTATCAGATATTCATACTCTTTACTATGTAAAGACTAACAAGAAATAATCTCTTTCTTTTGTACTAAAGTAAAAAAAATATTCAAGCATCTACACAAGATTAGAATACGTTATCCAAATAACATTTTGTTCATACTCTATACCAATTTCTGTACGTGCCATTATTACCATGCTATCGCAACCAATTTCTACTAAGTACACCCAATGGCACATCAAACAACAACCTATTGTTCAAAAACGAATTAATCAAACAATCAAATAGGAATAAAAAGGTACAAAATGCATCGGCGGCTCTAAAGGGTGACGATGGAGTCTGTATAGGGAGCTAATCCTGGCACGACAGGTAAGCCACGCTAATTTATCATCCCCAAAACAATAGGGGTGAGAGCTTTACATAGGCTATGTAACTCAAAATAGAGGGGCTAAAATAAACAGTACCTAAATCATTAACAAGAATAGGTGACGTGTGTGTACAGTACAATGCAATCGATAGACAAATAAATACGTTAATGCTTTTAGGTTTATGCATTGACGGCTTTATATGTTGATATGACCGCTTTATCAATAAATTAATGGGCAGAGAGCTTTCGGTGGGATATTTTGTTTATCATGTATGTATATATGTGTGGATACAGGGTGAAATTGAATGCTACATGTATTCCCGAGTACATGTATTCTACTGATTGTGATTTTATTAAGGAGAAAATATTTAATTTCATATAAAAATTCGATTAGTGATAATCGAAGTCAGTTGACCATTACAGATAGGTATGGAAGGTCAATGATCCCTCGGGGTTTTTGACAGCAACTGACTGGACTTTTCATATTTATTAAAATAACCATTAAAAAGTACTTGTTTGTTTGTTTGTAAACGCTTTATTGTACAAAAAGGCAATACATTAATTTTGCATTGATACAGTACTGTGTGGTTTCGATACGTAAAAAGAACAGAACCAACCCATTTCTTCCAATGGATGTCGTAAAAGGCGACTATGGGATTTTACACATTTTTAACGGCGATACGTACTTTGTGGCGGTGGACTCACCCCCTGTCATGTATGCATTTCTGTATTTCGAACGGTGAAACGTGGATGTTGTGTAGAACACCCAACGCCTATATTTGGGATACCTAATGGTCGTGACTTTATGTTATAGGTACTTTTAAACAATATTGCAAGATAAATAAAAAAATCAGCAATAGACTACGAGTAGTTGTTAACTCCAATCCGCATTTCTCTATTCGCGAGTTTCAGCGTTTTTATTCAGCGATGTACGCCATGAGTTTGATTCTACTTTTACTGAATATATGTTTCTTCGTGTCATAAATTTAAACTATGGCTGTAAAATCAGGTGTGATTGAGATCAAGTACGAACCCATTGTGCATAAAAAAAATATTATATTATTTCATCATTTCTTGTTGTGTTTTTAATATTTCTATTATAAATAATTAAGTGTTAACTACAAGATGCTTCTAAGCTTTGCTTAAGATGATATTAGATGAAAATTTCATATTTACACTAACTTATATATGTGTGTGATTTAAATAACTAACGTTTAATCATAAAAATAGTTATTAGGAAATTATTTTAACTGAGTATTTATTATCTAATTATTACTTGCATGATTGTCGGTTCCAATTTTTTTCGTTTGATATTATTATTCAAAACCTTTTGCATTTAGGGCAGCTGCCGTATTCAGAACTTAATGCTAAACTGAAAGTACTTTTGTATCGAGTGGAATACATCCCGAAGTAAAAAAACTCTCACCAAACATTTTGTATAAAAATCATAAAATAATTATTCTAATTTAATCAATCAATCAATCAAATACGCTTTATTGTTTAAATAAGGAAGGTACATTTAAATATCTTATAGAAACTACAAATTAGGCGGCCTCATCGCTTACAGCGATCTCTTCCAGGCAAACCTATCATCACGGAATTCAATACGAGTAATTAAGTGGATTAGCTTAATTTACCTGCTAACTCATATATGTCTGACTGTACCTACATCTCAAGTTCAAAACATTTTCATTGATTGCAATAAAATATAAAATGAACTAAAGCTTAAATACAACCATTATACATCTCCATTCATGCACATTTACGCAAGATGAATGACAAAAGATGCACTTGAAATTGCAAAAGGAAACAATCGAATAGAATTCAATGCATTCCGAAGTGCAAGGTTCCTGATCAATACCATCACAAAGCGGTTCGCAAAATAAAGAACGAATATCGACGGATTCTCGATAACACTTGATAAAAACAAAAAGACAGAAAAGTTACAAAGATTTTTATCTAGAAAAACTTTGTTTATGGAGATCTGAATAATTGCCAATGAAGGGAATCGTATGAATTTTATACTGATACAAATAAATGAATTCTATTCTCTTGTTTAGATTTAAATTAAATATAAAACTGCAATTTTGGATTACGCGTATAATCTATAATAACATTGGTCTTTACCTGTGAAATTTGAGTTTTTTTTTCTTCGTTAATCATATGTACCAATTCCTGCGATTTTCAAAGCTATATCTAAATTTGTTTTTTAATAGGAAAATGGAATATTATTTCAAGGTTTCACATGAAATATTTAATTTCTGGGCTAAATCACATAATAAAAATAATTTGAACAGAGCTCTTTTCATGTGCTTTCCATAATCATTTCTTAGATTCGCTCAAACTTTTTTAAAGCGGTTACTTTGAAAAATTAACGCTGCCTATACATAACTTAATGTTATCCGATAATACACACAAAGTTTAGCTAAATTCGGATTTGCCGTTCCCAAAAAACAACATCAAAGATGTTTGTATGGAGAAAATAGTCTTAATGAAATTCTTCATACAAAACGCCAATTTCATAGGTAAGGACCTAATATTATAAATGCGTCTGTCGGTCTGTTCTGCTTTCACGCCTAAACTTCTGAACCATTCAAATTGAAATCTAGCAAAAAGGTAAACTGAGACCAGGAGAAGAGCCATTATACAGTACTATATAAATAATTTTGACGCTGACCGTACCATTTAATAAAATCTAGGGCTGCGAGTATAGGAAATCATTAAAAATTATCTGAAGGCGTCGTAGTTATGAGTTCTACTCGTAACAAGATGATAAACTAATATATTGTTCGGTTTAAGATACAGGGTCATACATAATGGGATTCATACTTAACAAATTACTGAGAGGATATATTCACTTCAAGCCAAATAATTGGCGTGTTTGTTTACACGTTATTGATTTATTACACACCACAAGCAATTCAATTATTATTCAATGATACAATTTGATTAATTTAATGTTATTTCTCATCTCAATAAATGCTATTTCTCAAATAGTAGAATGGTTTACGGCAAATAATTTGTTACTGAATGAGAAAAAAACTAAATGTGTAAAATTTGTACTGCCTAATGTCAGGGAGGTGCCCACAAATATAATGATAAAAAATGTCACTCTAGACCTTGTTGAGTCCACTGTATTTTTGGGCATTACTTTGGACGCCAAATTACAATGGGGTCCTCATATCCATAAATTGGCGAAGAAGCTCAGCTCTGCAGCGTATGCAGTCAAAAAAATTAGACAAATATCGGACGTAAATACTGCTAGATTAGTATATTTTAGTTATTTCCATAGCCTGATGTCTTACGGTATCTTGCTGTGGGGAAATGCCGCGGATATCAATACAATCTTTGTTTTACAAAAACGAGCCGTTCGCGCAATTTATCAATTGAGACCTGCAGTGTCACTTAGAGATAGATTTAAAGAGTATAATATTCTAACCTTTTCGTCACAGTACATTTTTGAAAATCTAATATATGTCAAAAAAAATATAGCATCATTTAGGAAAAATAGTGATAAACATGATGTCAATACAAGAAATAAAGATAAACTGGCAGGTCACATAAGTCGCCTCCACAAAGTCAGTAATTCATTCAAAGGGTTATGTATACGCTTTTTCAATAAAGTTCCTGTTGATATACAAAATCTTCCTTTCAATAAATTTAAAGATACTATAAAACAGAAACTTATTAAGAAAGCATATTATAAAATATCAGATTATTTAGATGATAAACAATCATGGACATAACCAGCCCGTTCGCATAACCAGGCTATTTCACAATTAATAATGAAATATTATAATATAAAATAATAATTTTGTAATATAAAAACCTTTTTTTAAAAAAGAGCGACCTCTCGAGTTTCTTGCTTGTTCTTCTCAGGGGAAAATTGCCTTTTGAACAAGCAGTAGCTTTAAAAATGTAAAATCTGACTATTTTAAGTGTACCCTGTGTACCTACAAAATAAAGCATTTTTTGATTTTGATTTTGATTTTGATTTTGTTGACTACAAAATGTACTAAACGTACACTTCGGGGAACACAACACTAAGATGAGTAGTTTGTTAGGTTTATCTGATGTAGACAGTTAAATTATTAACAAATTATTTGTAAAAGGATCCCGTTGCTACTTAATATTTCATGATGTATTAAGTTAAGCAGATTTCCAACTTAATGTGAGTAATGGCGGCCAAGTAGGTAGTCATGTTGAAAATATGAGTTATGGCATATCATGTTTCGGTAGGTCAATTTGTCATGTCGTAGTAAAATTATAAATAGTTTGTAAATAACTATTTATAGTAAATGATATACTTGATAGAAATGTTAGTGGAAAAAATGTTAAAACTATTAAAGTTAATACGGAATAATCATGTTACAGATCAATAGCTAAGTAAAATGTGTGCGTGTGTGTGTGTGTAGAATGTGCTACGAAGTAAAATAAATATACTTAAATATAAGATCAATTTTGACTAGATACTTCAACTTCAGCTAGGGATGACAAAGGAATGAATCTACTTTACCTTATACTATTCTGACATATAATTATATTAAGCTTAACACTTCTTGAATATAGTTATAATAACTGACTTTTCTGACTTCCTATGGGTATATGCACAGTGCACAGGTAGATACACCATATATATAAAGGGATAAGATTTCATCTAGAGCAGATAATAACAATTCAGGAAAAAAGCATGTTGTTCTGGAAATCCACAAAATATTATATTCAAATCCAAGTGTTATGTTTTAGATTTTCCAGTTTTACGTATAGCTTAGAAACAATATTGTCATATGCTTCGATTTTTTTTAATGATAAATAAAAAACAGACTTGGTGCGTCCGAATATAATTGAAACTAGAAAAACCAGACTACAACCAACTAAAAAGTAACCTATTATTTTCTTCTGAAAGGTTTTATTTCGTACAGAGTGTAGATATCCGGGTGCAGACTTGCTTGAAAAGGCAAATAGGTCTCAGGAATCCATTTTGCGATATGAATCCGCACCGCAATATTTACTTTTGACAGGAGAATTGAACAAATAAACAAACGTGCACTGGAACAAGTGAATGATAAAGATCGATAAAATCTGCAACGTCACTCGAAAGAGTGGACAAACTCTACAAGGTTTTTAGTAGAGCTATGAACGTTTAGAGTTGTTATAAATTTCTCTATTCTTTTTTTTTCTTATCTCAATTAAATATGTCGTGCATTATAATAGCAGCGTCATTGGTGCAGAGCCACAAAATCTGCGATCGCCAACCCATCTCTTCCTCCTCCTAGAGATAAGCTCACCTTTGTACATATTTCTGACTGCTTCCATTTGCGGTTGTTGTGCAATAAATTAAACTAAAATTTGTTGTTTCAATTTAAACGCTCGTGGTTACATGCTATTTAATAGTTATTTAACCAGTAAATCAGCCGTAATTGCTTAAAAAATGATTTAAACTTAAATCATCCGAAGCTTCCTCCAGCTACAGTGTAGGTATATTTAGGACTATTAGCTACAAAACAAAATATTAATTAAAACCTTAGATTATAGGTGACATAATATTCTTGAAAATTTTATCACATCTATAGCTATATGTCTTGGCATGGAATAATACAGATAAGTCACTATATAAAAATGGAAGCTGCACACAAGGGTCCGTAAGATTAGTAACTCTAAGAATAAAGGTAATGCATATCGATAATCAGAGTATATACCAGTTCGATGACAATGGACCGGCATTATGGGTGTCATTACTCAGCATTCAAATTGTGCAAAAGCAAGGTCACTCTGACTGCACTGAAGTTTAGTATGAGTGAACTGCGAACATGCCACTCGAGACAATTTGTAACATAGTAGAGTATGGTATTTTAGTTGGGTGTTACGTCGAAGGACGGGGGGGTTCCGTAAATAAGACTTGTGATCTATTGTGATGTTGCACGAACAAGGCCCTTTAATAGTGAACAAGCCTATTTATTACATTGGTATCTGCGCTGATTCAGCGATATGCGTTTATGTTGCAGTAAACCATTACGCTACGGTTAAACACGGAAATAAGGCGAGGTTATCAATATACTACAAAAGAATTTTTTAAATAATGTTGCAGATAGACTAGCAAGTGCGACTCGCGCACAAAGGTATCCGTACCACCATACAATACAAGTTCCTAATTTACTCACCCGATTCATTAAACACATGATTATATAGGTCCTAAGTATACACAGAATTACCTGAATGCTGCAGCCACAAAATAGAAAGGCCTACTTTGTGCTGCTTTTTTAATTTTTATTTTTCTAGAATTGATATTTGGAATACTTTGAATTCCATCGATCGGTACTAATAAATTAGGACCTTATAACACTTCTAAAGTAAACAAATTAAACTGTTATAGCTTCATGCTTAATACTTTCTTAGAATAAATAAATAATAAATAATTTATTTTCTCCACAAGATCACAAATACTTTTGTGCAGTATACCATAAGCTTAGACTAATACTATGACATAATATTCCATTACTATGAAGATTGGTGCCTATACTAGGAGAGTCCTGTACTACAGGACACCAGACCCCCACTAATACAAAATAAAACTGTTGACAATTTTGATATGTTTTATTTTTATTTTAATTAGCTGTTTTCCTGTAGCGTATATCTATTACTGGTATGTATCTATTTTAGTTTTTAAATTCAATATTATTGTCCGTGATAGAGGTCATAGTAGCACATATTCTGTGAAATGTCAACTGCGTACCGAAGGGTTCCATTGCCACCGTAAACCCTTACTCGGAAATCCTTAAAACTAATAAAGTGAAGAAATTCTAATTCCTTCCACTGTCTAAAAAAATATATTCAATCAAAGTTATCTGATTTTATAAAGAAGCCCCAACAAATGTTATTTATGAAGGGTTTAATAATCCCCAATGCTTACTTCCTTAAATTGTTATTGTTAATGAATACTATAAAAGCAATCATTAGTTAGACCTTGTCCAAACCAAAAAACCAAGTTAATCCGGCAATAAAATTTGCCGAGAACGTAGCATATCGCGTCCCACACTCGTGTTTGCAAAAACTGCATCACACGTGTTACAGAGAGAGGCATTGGAATACCAACAACGCCCACGATGATGCGTGAACAAACTACAACTTAAAATATTATAGAGATGATGAAAAGTACCTAAATATTCACAGTTGGAATAAGTGGATCATCTTATACTAATGCTTCCCTCCAAGTTATTATAAAAGGTTGCGGGTTCGAATCCCGCTGGGGGCATATGTTTGTGTTTTCTTTTTTATGCACAACGGGAAGGTACTTGACCTCAATCACACCTGATGTTAAGTGAAGATGAGGGGGTTGTGTGATGAATACGGACATTTGTACCCGAGTTATGGATGTTTTCATTTATAATAAGTATTTATTTACAAAAAAAATGTATTTATGTAGAATATCAACCATGTGGTATCCACGATACAAGCCTATAGTTACTTAGTGTGGAACTAGATGGCGCTGTGTGTATGTCTAAGGATATTTTATTTATTTATTTGTATCGAAAGGTAAACTGTGTATGTTATGTAATTTAATAATAAATGATGGAATTATAAATGAACTAATAAATATATTGAAAATTTTGAAAACCTCGATCCGAGACTATTAAATCATTTACGTAAACAAACCAACAGTATTAAGAGGTTTTTAAATAAGTTCAGTTGTTTTGGCGCTATAATATTTTAAAGCGAAGATGATTTGATTTAATGATCTCATCATTCAGCATGTCATTGTGTTGACTACATAGGGGTGGTCAGAAAAATTTGTTACCTCACTTGTGTTTTAATTTATTGTGAATACTCAATAAATAAATCATATTCTTGCGTTTCCTGCTGGAACTGTGCATCTCAATATAACACCATAGACTGATAAAAGCCTTTTGAATCGGGAGTTAAAAATTAGTATACTTACTGGTTGAAATATAGCCCTTCTCTTTGTCGAGAGACTTCATGAAATAACAACTTAATCTAAACGAAATCTGACCTGCTGTTGTGAATAAAACATGTAGGTACAAATTAAATTTAAATAATGCCTTATGTAAAAACATAAAGAAGACCCTATTTAAAAATATGACTCAAACAGTCAAGGGTATCAGCTATCTACCTCACACTAAAACCTACACCAACCATAAATGTAGCATCTGTCCTCCACCATAAATCTTTATAAAGGAGACCGATCATAATCTTGAACGTGTCTAGAAACGTTAAGGAAATGCAAGATAATTCGCACCACAGAACTACTGTTATATAGAAGCCCTATATGGTGAATTTCTCAGTGCCACAAAAGCTTTAGTATACTAAAATTACTTACCTAAACCATTACTTATTTTCGCAATTTTAATGTACCACAAAATGTGCTTTTACGGATATGTATAGTGCAGTCGTTAAGTGCACTTTTCGGTTTGAGATAAGGTCAAACGTTAGAAATAAAGAAAGAAAAATCATTAATTTGACTTCAAATGTAGGTATAGGTGTTACTACAGAGTTTGCGCGTAATTAGTCCATTCTATGAAACTTGATATCGGCAGTTCTGTGTTTGCACTTAATGTTATTATATATGAATGAAACGTTCCAACAAGAAAATTTGTTCCTGACACACAAATTGCTTTTGAATCAATCATTGTGTAAATTATATTCGTATTATTGACAACATCATTCGCCCTTGACATTGCCTGGCCTTGCGAATAAAACTCATAAGTTATTTTAGTTGTGACTTAATATGTTCTTATTAATTTTTTTCTGCATTAACTGGGTTTTAGTCAGAACAAAAATTGTCATTTTCGATTACAAAGATTTCGGTATAAATATGTAAACCTCATTGTTTTCTCCCCTATCATGAGCGGTTAAAAATCAAAATCAGAATCGATATGTTTACAAGGAGATGAAATTTGCATAGTCAAACAGTAGCTTAGCGAATATTAATGACATCAAACAAGACCTTATACAAAGTATATGTACTTATTAAATGTTTTCAATAGAAGAATGTTTTGGTAATAATGTTTACCAATCTTAGAGCGCCTGTGATAGGTAATGGAGATAGGTACCGAAAGACGATGACCTCTAGAGATGAACGAAGTTATTTTATGCAAATATAGTCCATTCCTCCTACGTGTATGTAAATGCCTTGTAAAACGCAATAGTATCAAAATCAAACATCATGACATGAACAACCTCTGACATCAGTGATGACATTAGTAGATCATACATAAATGAATATTGTATTATTTATTAGTTGTACAATATGTTGATTTCTTTACTCATGTTGAAGTCTACACATACTTAGATTGCTCTTTTCTTGTTTCCAGTATGACCATTTACATTTTTTTTATGCACAACGGGTTGGTACTTGACCTCAATCACACCTGATGTTAAATGAAGATGAGGTCTAAGGTGGAAACGTACTGACCCGGAAACCCCAACACATTTGGGGGACTGGCTATCTTATCTCTGACAACCGGAACATAACAATGTTTAACATTGCTGCTTGGCAGCAGATTTAGATAAGATGGTGGTACCTAGCCAGTACTTAAACATGTACCCCGGTGGGGATCGAACCCGCGACCTCCGAATCGTAAACCCAATGTTGTTTACATTGAGCCACGGAGGCGGTTAAATTTAAGTACATTAACTACAAAAGATGTTACTCTATTAAATTCAACTATAACAGGTAGGGAATAAGAATACCTAACTATTACTTCTTAGAAGATTCTATGGCATTGACTATAACTATACATATTTCTTCAACAGGTACATGTTCCCTCATATTAGACTTCCAGACGGCTATTGTGTGAAACTATTCATTCCCGCCTTTCTTTCGAGGCCGATTGCTGGATACGAGTCTGAATAGATTTGTTCTCATGAATATAACAATAGTTACGTCATTGTGATCTATCTATTTTCGATATCCAAGGTATTGCTATCCATAACATCTGCATACAGTAATAAGCCAAACCTGATAAAAGATAAGGCTTTAGAAGTTTTTAGAATAGAGTTTTGAAAGAGCAATGCTAATATATCAGTTTCCAGATTCATTTAATTTATTTTCAAGGATCAGGATCCAACCTAATATTCAATACGAATTTACCTGTACATTTTCTAGTAGCGATTAAAAAATGTTCTAGAAGTGACTATGTTTCAGATAACAATCCACATTATCATTTCTCAAACTATCAGTAGCTACGTCAGTTTTAATTAAAATTATTGTTATAATGTGGATTCTTATGTATACACAAATATAGATCCTATGCGAAGGTCCTGATACATTGCAAATATGTAGATGGGTATAGGAGTTAGGTCCGAAATGTACTTACCGTACAATGGAATCAACACTGGCCTACATTTGTTTGAGATATGCAAATTGAACGGAAGCCGTCAGGGTCGGAAGAGGTTACCTGACCAGGTCACCTGAGCGGTATAAATTCTGAACTTCTTGCGATAAAGCGAATACCAACTGGGGCTTAGGTAATACTACTACTAGGTAAGCCTTTATATAAAGTCCATAACTTAAATACCTGCTCAATTTTGTAATTGCATAAGATTTTTCTGTTCAAAAAAATTATTTTTTAATGCCGCTGTAGGCTAATGTGTTAAGAGACTGGTCATATCGAACATAACTATATCGAAGAAATGTTAAAGGTAAGTAGCTGAGACAGATGAAGAAGGGAAAGAAAAATTTACAGTGGAACGATCGAACCTGAAAAAGTTATACCAGAACATGGTTCTTGACACGTCCCAGGACACATCACCAGACACAATAGAAGTTTTATTGTTATTACGTCTAGAGGCGTGATGTGTCTCGGAAAGTATTAAATTCGGTCTGCAACTAAAATATTTTAATAATTAAATTGCAAGGTTGTTTTCAAGACAAAAGAAATTGTAATGTGTAGAGTATTCGAGTATTTAAGCTTGGTTCTTTGAATAATTGAAATGGGAAAGCCCCTATTTTTCGTCCCGAATCTTCAAACCATACAATGACCCTCGTTTAATTTTATAAAGTCTCTGTGAGGAAATTTTAACTTGTTAATTCACAAATTAAAGTATAAGGAACACTATAAATTAAAACATAACAAGCAATTTGGCTAGCCTGCGGTCACGTTAAAACTACCCACATATCATAAATCATCCTGGATCATTTCTTATTTTTAATAACCAATGTTATAATAAAACTTATTAGTGGGTTTCTCCTGCACAAAGTTCATTCGCCTTCTAAATTGACCTTGTGTCGCATATCTTTAGTGAAGAATAAAATTATGTGACAAGGTAACTGTACGTGTGTTTGTACGAGTATACGTAACTTTTCTTATTTGTTATCATCCTTTTTACTTTTGGGGACAACAGCATTTTTTAAAGATTATTCATTTGTAACAATCTTTTAGAATTTCGAAATCTTTTCCTCATCCAGATTTCCCATTAGGTTTTTTTAGTCTGGTCATATAAGAAGTACCATAAGACATCATGTCGTTCCATACATCGTCGAATGGAGATCAACATATTTTTTCCCATGAATATCGTAAAAAGCCAATTAAGGATTCATGTCAGAATCACAACATAGACCAGAGTGCGCAAACGGTCGAGCGAAAAGCTTTTACTGTCGACCGATTCAGATACATCAACAACGCTAAACAAAAATTGAATTACCGCCCTTTATTTCGCATTTTCGCTAGATGGACTACTTTTTTATATTAAGACAGCATCAAAATTAACAGCTCCTCACGAAGCGGACCCAAAATCGCGGAAAAAGGTAACACGGTAAGGTTGAAATCATTGCGCATTCTACACCGTGTAACGGTTAAGTGTAGTCATATTTTAAGGGCTTGTTCTACCCATCAATACGAACAACTTTTACTATGGGGGCAACTTCGAAATCGCGAAAAAAAAATGAGCTGTTCCATAGAAAATTTCAATAACCTCCCGATGCAATGTATGAAACAGCTGATTTTTTTTTCGCGATTTCGAAGTTGCCCCCATAGTAAAAGTTGTTCGTATTGATGGGTAGAACAAGCCCTTAAAATATGACTACACTTAACCGTTACACCCTGTATAATGACTGTTACGACAACTCACATGGGAGAAAACGTGAAAAGTATAAAAGAAGATTGTAATGAAACCAAACTTGTAGAATAAAAAGGGAACAAGGTTTTTAAACGATCATTAAACAATAATTCAAAAAGCAAATAAAATATTTGTACTTCAATTGCTTTTAGAATTATTTTTGATTTACATTACATTTTGATTTACAGTATTGTGGAAGAGTTTTTCTATCGAGCTATGAAGCACTAGATAAAGGCATCATCCATTGTTTGCGTCATAGTTGTAATGCCGTAGGTATTCATAACACCAAACGAATCGACTGCAATTTATCTTAAATTTACATGTATCTAAAATGTTTCTATGCGTACAGAAATATTTGAAATGCTTTTTAGACCACTTAAATTTTTCAATATTTCTTGTACAAGTTGTTTTGAATAGCATAATCCATTAACAGAAACGTGTCATATAGCAAAATATTAGTTATCAATTACTATATTAATCAAAGACAAGAATTTAATCGTTTTACAGACAAAGTGTTACACGAAATACCAAGATTAAGTAAACAACTGATGTCTGATTCATCGCTGGGGTCACTCACTTAAGATGATACATGAAACCTGTTACAAAAATGCTATAATTTTATAATTTTAGTGTTGCAGTTGTTTTCGGGACAGTTTATCAAAATTATGATATCGTTTCTTGGTATATTTCTAGGTACATAAAAATAATACGCCATAAACCTGATATTTGGGAAAGTATGACAAGTGACTTGGTGTTCGAAATTTTAGAGTTCGAATCTTGGTCAGGGATATTTTAAAAACATCTCCCTGGTTTGGGATTTCTGGGTCTTTAAATGACTTTCACATCGATTTAGACATACAAGTTGGTGTTTTAATTCAGAATGAAGTCAAATTTTTCAAATTTCTTACAATTATCATTTTGATACGGGACCAAACTATCGCAAGTAAAAACGTAAGGAAAAGATGAAAAGGGGAATTCGAATAAATCAAGGTAAATGTAATAATTACCACCTCTCAGCTCAAATCAAATTATCTATTGTTTAAAAACACTATTAATGTTAACCTGTTGATAAAACAATAAAACGTCCATAAATTGAGTGGGTATTATTCTCAAATATTACCGTTGAATCGTAAATCATGCCAAGTTTGTGAATCAGGCCGATCCCTTATTAATTTTGTTATCGGTATTCTGTACATGTTTCGTTTAGGAAGGTTAATTATGAAAATACCTCACGGGATTGAACATGTTTGCCGATGACTTAAATGGGTATAATTTATTCTAAATATTAACTAATTACGTTACTTACTGACTTAAATAATATTTGTGAACATTGTTGTAAATAATTTACGGTAATTATAACTTCTAAGCAAGATTTTTTTTTAATAAATTAAGTTTTTAATAAATTGATTGATTGATGTTGTTCCATTAATTTTCTAGTCTACCGTTTAAAGCCTTTTGAAAGTACAACTCTATTCACAAATGCGGAAACAATACAGAATAAACAAATTTTTGGAAATATCCCATTAAAATTATAAATTGGAAAATTTGAACTTATCAAGTGATTTCATAATAACGTTTAAAAGCAAAGTTTAATTGAATTTGCTCAAAGCTTTTCCATAACTAAACACAATTCATTGTTTTAAGTACACTTTATGGTTTTGTCTGCAACTTTGTTCAAAATGTCTGTATTGTACAGTAAGTCACTCCAAATTGATTAAAATATAACAATTTGTAAGTGAAAATAATGCAACTTAGAGACGGAACCCTGAAGTTGAAGTGGTACGGAATACATGGGCCACTGTTATTTTGGTTACAATCTTATTTATAGCATCGGGTGCAAACGGCTGTAATTAACAGGTATAGTTTAATAAAATCCTGATTAATTCCGGCGTTCCACAAGGTTTCCACATTGAACCTATCCTATTTCTTTTGTTCATAAATGACATTACGCAAGTCATACGACATAGTGAGTCCTCATTATTTGCTGATGACTAGAACTTTTATAGACCAATTTAAAAAACTCTGTAGGTTCTCGTAACCTCCAAGAGGATATTGGCAATGTATATATAAAGATAAAATGTATCAATGCAGGGAAATATTCATCCATCAGATTCGCCAAAAACTAAAACGTCATCTTACCATACTTCATCTAGGATGAAAAGCTATCTGAGATGTCTGAGTTTCGTGACTTGGCTGTGTAGTAGACAGCAGACCTAGCTCCGTGTCTTCATTAATCAGTAGACATTTGAAGATGGTCGGCTCTATGAATGGTGTATGCAAGCAGTGGCGTGCCTAGGGTTTCAGAGTAGGTCAAATCCAATTATATTTGATGAAAGGTTTGTGGTTTTTACGCAATTAATAAAGTGAAATACATCTTGTTGCCTCTTTTTTGTTCAATCTGGTCATATTTGCAATGTTATGTTTCATTTAGTTTTGCAACTTTGTATTTATTTCTGAATCAGACAAGCCCAGTTCTTTTTGTTAACAAAATGAAAGATATGAGTATACACACATTCTAGAATAGTACGCTCTAAGATGTTACCGAAATTGTGATAACATTGCTGGCGTGATTTAGAGGTAAATAAATAAAAACTTGTATTCCTTTTATTCATTTTTACTCATTCATCATTTGATATGAACAAAATTATTGAATCTCACTCTTCGATCCTGAATGTATCAATTAGAATGATATATTTTTATTCACAAGATTAACATAAACAGCGAAAGGCTTTCAAAGTTGAAGTGTGATCGTTAAAAATATATGCATGTAGTAAGGTGAATAACGTGTGCAAAAAATCAGAAAAAATGACTGTGGACAAAATGTAAATCAAGCACTACTTAGCGTATTCGAGTCACAAAATAGTAGCTATGCTCAACTAAACTACTCTATCATCGATCTGCGTGATATTAATTTATACATAGATCTTACACATTAATGCGATAATATTTGTGTACAGTAAGTACGATTGCTTTTCTACTGCCACATCGTAAATTCCTGACCTTCACATTTGTTTAAGATTATAGAATGTGGATTTGAAACTTAATGATTCTTCTTCATGTACTCCCGCAGGTACTGCAAATTCCCAAACAGCGTTCGATATACTCGTAACATACATTAACTTTAACTTTAAGAATCAAAAACAATTCAGTGCAAGTGAACGGAAAAGCAATATTTTTAAGTACATTTAGACTTGGGTACCAATCCTTTGTCATATCACTTCCTAGCTCCTGTAATTCAGATGTTGAAATAATAAACACAAAACAAGCACAACAATTTCTCCATTATTTATCTTCTAGCGGAAAATACCTGAGAAAAGATACGAAAAATGCTCTGATGTATTTTTCAATTTAATGTTGAAGAAAAAGCATGGAACTTTTGGTGGAACTATGTATTATATAAGTGGTATTAGGCATTATTACACTCTTTGGTTAATTTTATACTGATTTTGACCCTTGTGTTTTAATGACCCTTATCCTTGCATTTGCACAAGCTACTAATGAAGTTACATTAATCTGGTTACGATATATTCGACAAACAAATAGTACCTAGCTATTATTATAACGAGGTACTTCTATAGAGTTACAAATCTTATATAAAAGTTACAAATTACTTAACAATCTTGATTGTCAGGTATTTCCTCGTGTGTAAAAGTACTACCGAGCGTCTTACTGTGTTAGAGTAAGCGTTTATTTAAGGGAAACCTATTAGACACACTAAACTATTTATAAAATTATTGTAACAACGATGTTTTTTTTAATAAATGAAATTCAAATAAAACTGACTGCTTCGTGTAGCAAACCAATGCATTAGATTAATCGACTGAAATGATGAAGATGAATGTGACTATGTATTGGCACAAAAGAGCTATGTAGAGACAAGAAACTACAGAAAACTCGCAATCCCTACTAGTTAACACATTTATTTATTTTGTGCGACCTTTAAAACTGGAAATAATTGCCAAAGTAAATGCTACAGTAAATTACATTTTGTCGAAGTAAACAGGCGACACTTCACCGTCCGCGAAGTTCCCCATGACTCATCGAACTTTGTACATTTTCCAAAACACGAAAGTTACTGAACTAAATCGTTTGCGATGCAATAAAATATAGAGTAACACGTAGAAATTATGTGGTTGTGAAAGATCTATTACCCTTGCAAGTAGTCACCATATATCAAATGAGAGTAATGTCGCGGAGCTGGTTCTTTTACAACTGACCGGACCAAAACCGAATCCAGTGGCTTTAAAAAGTATCGTATACAGGCTGTATATCTTTCAGGATGTAATTATATCTATGACTGGCTAAAAACGAACAAATATCAATTTCATTTGACATTTATCGAGAAAAAAAACTGTTTTCGCGTTGATCCTAGACTCAACACTAAAACGTCATTTACTTTTCGCGGAGAGCTATTGCACATTCTTTGGAAATTCGACGACCTGTTTGGTGTAGTGGTTAAAAATTCTAACTGCTATACCAAAAGGTCGCGAGTTCGAATTCTGATAGGGGCATATGTTTGTATGATGAATGTGTTCCCGAGTTATGGATGTTTTTCATTTATTTATTTACAAAAAAAATGTATTTGTGTAATTTATCAACCATCTGGTATCCATAATACAAGCCTAGATGCTTAGTGTGGAACTAGATGGCGCTGTGTGTATGTGCAAAGATATTTATTTATTTATTATAAAAAAAAAATTTAACTATTTTTAAAATGTTCTAGCAGAGGCTGTCTGGCGAAGCTATACCAGTTACTAGTAGCTGCGGCCGACTGTACGCGGTACGATTTGATAGCTCAACTTTTACAACTTAACCAGGAAAGATATATTGCAATCCGAAAACGAACGATTACCAAACGATTACCGAAATTGTTTACCAAAAACGGAGGTCCTAAACCGTTTTGCAAACAATATTTACGAGGAACGGCAGACAGGATGGAAGGTAAATACTTTGTTAATACAAAAAAGTTATCAACCGTTATTGTCCTAAATGCAAAATTTTACTGAACCTCACCTGCACCTCTATAACCTTATCTTACTGAGTAAGCATGTAATTAAAAAAGGGAATTAACTAAAAGTTTCAATCGCCTTCGGGGCTTAATGTAAACATACATCAATCGAATCGAAATTCAAGACGTACCGCAGGATATCACCCGCACTTAGTTGACGTGCCATTTATAAGGACCAAGCGTTTTAGGTCTTCGTTTCTCATGCGCACGGCTAAGGAGTGGAACGCATTACCTCCGTCTGTGTTTCCAATCGCATATAACCCGCAGCTCTTTAAAGTCAGGTTAAATAGGCATCTTCTGGGAAAGCTCGTTCCATCGTAGACCTTATCTCGACATTAGTCCAGATTAAGGTCAAGAGCGATCCCATTCTAATTAAAAAAAAAAAAAAAAAAAAAAAAAAAAACATAAGATTTACAAAACAGAGGTCGCGGATTCGATTACCAGCCGGGTAAGATTTTGTACTTTTACGTTACTCAAACAGCGCCCCAATAAGTAATAAATTCCAACTATACCTACCAAATGATAAATAACCGTAACGAGTTACGGAATGCGGGTCGCGGGTTCGATTTCCAGCGGGATACATGTTCAATTACTCGGTTTGGTTGGTGGCAACACATTTTTAAATGTCCAGCAGGCCAGCTATCATCATCTCATCTAAGGCCCGTATTAATAAACCAATCTCAATACAAGTCTTGAGGCTGTATCAACCGAGATGTGTCTTAAGAAGTTGACGCTATCTTAAGCTCCGTTTAAGTGTTTAAGCTTAAGTTTCTTTGCCATGGTTGTCTGGAAGAGATCGCTATAAGCGATAAGACCGCCTTTGTACACCGGTTAAAATAATATCACTGTGTATACTTTTAAGCTGTGTACAATAAAGAATTTTTTCTTTCTTTCTTTCTTTCTCCGTGCTAATTTATAAAACAATCTTGAGATACTCAGCTGGATCACTTCTCAAGTATTCGCCTCAGCGGCGAATGAATGATGGAACGAATGGGTAATTTCTTAATATAAAATTACGTAAATTTCGTAATAAATCTTGAGAATGGTTGATTAATACGGGCCTAAGTCTGCCGCCATGCAACATTGTTGAAAGCATTGTTATGATCGGTCTGTTTGAGATAAGGTAGCCGTCCCGCAAAGAAGTTGGGGGTCCGAGTGAGTGCGTTTCCAGCTTCGGCTTCTTAGTGATTGATGTTAAGCGCTAACCCTTTCGTGAATAAAAAAAATGTTGTTTCAAACAGTTTTAAAAGCAATAAACTATTTTTTTAAATAGTAAACCTAAATATGGCAATAAAACTTGACTAGCAACATAATTATAATTCGGTCAGCTATATAATTAATCGAATAATAAACTCAATTCGCTTGGGCAATTCCAGATTTAGTAAATCGTCTCGTATAGTTTTCTAGTGGAATTATTAATTGATCAGTCACTTATTAGTTTTTGTTTAGTTAGTTGTGGCTCCAGTTCTTGCATTTATTATTTTAAGTGTGATTCCACGAAAAATTGGCCAAGTTCTCCACTGTTCAGTTAACAATAAAAATATTTGAGATAAAGATTTACGTACGTACCGAATTTAAAATCCTGTAATTATGAAATTATCATGTCTTCTTAAGCGAGTAGAATCTCTTGATTGTAAAGATGGTCATACAATCGCTAGGGCAGAGATATAGAATGTAGTACAGTAATCAAAGAGAGCAGCACATGGCCAGTTTTTATGAAATGATCATAAGGACCTATTATTCAATACTAAATAAAAACAAATGTGGAAAGTAAATGCTTTTCGTAGGATAAATCAAAGTTTTATTTTGGAGTAATTTTTTTGTGTACGGTTGTTTTGAATATGGTGAGATCTTCCTTTATGACAAATTTCTAGATTGTGCTGAAAGTGGTCAAACATTTTGTTAATCTATCAGTGCGTCACTCATTCAGAGTGCTAAAATTCATATGTCAGAAAATATTATAGTTGGATACTGTTCAATGGGTGAAATTTGTATCTGTAATAAAGTTTATATACTTCACAAAATAACATCAAAATTCGTTTATTATAACTTAGCTGCAGGGGTGCCAAAATAAATAGTGGGTAATTCTCGGCCAGTTTTTCGAGAACTTGGCTTGCAGCGCACAACCATACGCTTAGATTATACAACACAACCAATAAAATTTACTACATTAACTACTTATCCATAATTTTTCAACTTCATAAAGTTACTCGTATTTATATTTATATTGATCGTAAGTTAGTCAACGAGATTATAGACAATTATTTCCCGCACCACTTTAAATTATCCGTTGCGAATCATTGTAAGCCTAAGAACAAACAGACATGACTAATTACGTTTATAAAAAGCATTTTAATGCATTAATAAAATGTACTTATACAATCAACCGCAAAGGACCCCTGAGATAAAAGGCGTAATTCAATAATGTCATATGAACTCTCCGAGCAATACATTAAGGGACATCTCGTTTTGATACCTACGTAAAAAAAGTTCTATACTTTTTCTTTTAGGGTTATGTGAAGTATTTCATTGAGTTCTGCTTCGTGATGCAAAAGATAATTATGTATCCTTGATAAAATTACTGAATCAGGGTAAGAAATCTTTTTTAAAAACTGTAAAATTTTTATTTATTAATGTATAAATATAACAAAAAATTTTGTCAATTATCTCCTTACTGAAGTTTGCTGACAGAGAGCCTTTTGTGTATTTTTAATATTGTCCTGTTTTATTTCTTTCGTTTTGTTTAATGTGTATGTTTAAATGCCATAAAGTGTGTAATAAATGTTGAATAAAAAATTATCAAATAGCATGTGACCAAATGGTAGAGTCTATACCACTCATAGATCTACAAGCAACCAAAACAATTATTAAAAGTATAAATACAAAACATAATAATAATTCATATATTATACGCTAATTTAAATCATTTTGTACTGCGAACACATAAAGTAATAAATTTTTACTGCAGGTTTATTGATGTAAAATTTAACATCAAAACGTCATACATGGTTAAAACTAATGGTTTATAAATAACATCCAAATTTAATGAGCACCTCCTTATAAAAATTCGAATTAAACTGTCCAATATTTTATAAATTTTTTACACCCCTTACCATATTCGTTATCCGAGCGGTTCTCGCAAATAAAACAAAAATTACATTTATCTATAAAGAACGGACATATTGACATTAAAGAGAGCAACCTTGTTTCTCAGCTAGCAGGTACTTGAGTTTCTCAAAGATAGTAATTCCGATCGAAATATAACAAGTGCTTAGTGGCACCAATTTGTACCTATATAGATATAAACATTTAATTTTTATTTATTTATTTGAGTGACAAACAGTTGCTTACATTACTTAAGTAGATCAAGTAGGTACTCTTAAAATATTTCAATAATTATTAACCTATAGTCTCCTACATTACTTAATCTAATAAAACAAATGAAATTACGAAATTTTAACTGATGATAATAACTGGGTTCGAAAACTAAGACATTTCTTTAGAAACACATACTTTGTATTTTGCCAAATTGAAACGAAATATATCAACATTTTCTAATCTATCATTGCTTACATGTGCGCTTGATGAAACCGTTTAATGAAATTTGAACAGACGCTCCGCGTAATGATTAAAGTAAAATTTTTAAATGTAAAATAAATGAGCGTACAAATTTTACGAGGTAAAAATATTATTATTTTCTTCACCGTCCCGCACAATGCTCTAACCACCACTGAGGTTGACTGGAAGAGATCTCTATTAGAGATAAGCTCACCTTTGTACAATATTTCCAACTGATTGTCAACATGTTTTTTATGTGCAATAAAGAATACAATTATATCTGGGATCGCTTTCCATATTTTTCATTCTAAACGTTCTGTTTTATTACATGGATTAAACCTTTCTAATCGGTTTTCAGTTATTGAACACGCCGTTTATTTTTTCATAAATTGAATACGTCTTTAGTTATCAATTCTAATCGTATACTAGATCTAGAGAATTTTGACGTATTTTGCTAATAGTTTTTCAGTATTTCCTATCAGTGGAAACGCTTTTGGTCTCCGCTACATATATATTATGAGCTATCCTTTTATCTATACTATTTTGTACTGTTGTAAAAATTGATTAAATTGAAATATTAAAAATGTATACCAATTGTTGCAGTACAACAAAGGGCCTAAAAAAGTGCTGCGAGCTAGGTCACACCCCACAAGCAGACCGCAGATCCAGTAATTACCAATTAAATCGGCTGCATGAATTTACACGAGAGAACGATTTTACTTAATGCGTTGGAAAGCCCTAAACGCATTGAAAAAAACTAATGAAATAAACATGGCCTAAACACAACTTTGACGAAGGTGTATTCATCCTTGATAACACTTGTTTTATGGTCGAGATACAAAAAGGCACTTACGAGTTTGCCGATGTATAGTATAACTAAATCGAATTATGTATTTCATTTCACCAAGACTTCTTAATATTAATTGAATTTTTAGTTTCAATTCCTTTCTGCTTCCAAATGAATTTTACGATGTTTAAATTTACGTATGAACGGAATGAGATGCGATTGAAAAAATTAAAGGCTTGAAAGTTATACGGTTCTTCATATATCTAAATATAAGCGAAAGTTTGGATGTTTGTTTGTTATTCAATCACGGCGATCCGGATCAACGAATTTGGATGAAATTTGGTGTATAGGTAAACCTGGATACCCTGGATTAAAACAGAATAATTTTTATCCCCATAAAATGTGTACTTCCCGCGGGATAAACAAATTAAACATATCCGCGAATAAGTTCTTCCACGCAGACGAAGCCGCGGGCGAAAAGCTAGTAAATAATATTTCCAAAATTTACACCAATTGTCTTGTCCTAAACTAGCTCCTACTTTAAATCAAATCAAATCAAAATATTTTATTTCATAGGATAAAATTATCACTTGAAAACGTCACTATTAATATTAATATTACATTAAATTTACTGCTCATTCACAAAGCTGTCTCCCCAGAGAAGAACTAGCAAGAAACTCTGGGGTTGCTCTTTTAAACAGAGTATAGGTTATAATTTGTGATTTGATAAATATATGAATAATAAGACAGCTATGTCCATGCTTGCTTATCATTCAAATAGTCAGTGATTTTATAATAGCTTTTTGCTAATAATTTCTGTTTTATGATTGCTTTAAATTTATTTAAAGGCTAATTTTGAATGTCTACTGGAACCTTATCACAAAAGCGTATACTATGGATACTAGATTATTAATTAATTATTATTGCGGACACTTACAAAAATCATCTAGTCCCAAACTAAGCAAAGCTTGTGCTATGGATACTAGATAAGGGATAAACATACATAAATATTTATATGTATAAACATCCAAGACTCGGGAATAAATGTTCGTATTCATCACACAAACATTTACCCCTCGCAGGATTCCAACCCGCAACCATTGGTTTCGCTGATAGGGTCACTATCCACTACACCAATCGGTCGTCGATAACGGATAACTACACACTCATATATAGGTATAAAACTGTCCTTGATTCGGGAATCTGGGGGCACGGCAGTGCCCCCGCCAAGTCGAGCGCGAAGCAAACACTGCCGTACCATCCTTTACTGGAACCATTTCGCCGCATTTTCAGGCCCCTATTTTAGAACCTTTGGATAAGACTAGAACGCAGAAATTTTCGTCATCCAGTAAGCTATAATCACATACTTAAAATCCAAAATTTCAAGTCTGTAGGTCATTTAGTTCCGAAGTTAAGCGAAAGCAAAGTTTCGCATTTATGACACTCACTCACTCACTCATGATCATCAAAATAGAACTAGTACTTCCCATAAACTCAGAGAGCTGAAATTTGGTACAGAGTTATGGTTTAATGGCCACATAAAGGGAAAACTATAAAAACTAGGATAATCGAAGATCTGGAGTACCTGGTGACCCTGATTAGGAAACACAAGAGCCCAACCAAACTATTAGAGATCGACATATACCGCCTTTACAAAAAATATTCAACTTGGTGGGCCGCTTCATTTGATGTCAAAAAATCGAAGGTCTGAAGTATCTGATGAAGAACCCTCAGCTGGTCTCAGCTGTATTAGAGATATGGTAATGCCCCCTTCTACTATTGGTACATAGAAAAATCGACTGTCATTGCAAAAATCCAGCGTAGTGGGACACATCTTCTAATTTAATCTAGCCTATAGCATCCCACTGCTGGGCGCATGCTTCCCCTTCTGCTTATAATACGCATATAAATAAAATTAAAGAGAAACTCAGGATAAGACTACACTGGCTTTTATACTTATATTTACAAGTTTACAAGAAGAAATAGTCGAACGATTAACTTTATATCTGACGAAGAACCCTCAGCTGGTCCCAGCTGTATTAGAGATATGGTAATGCCCCCTTCTACTATTGGTACATAAAAAAATCGACTGTCCAGCGTAGTGGGACACATCTTCTAATTTAATCTAGCCTATAGCGTCCCACTGCTGGGCGAATGCCTCCCCTTCTGCTTTTAATACGAATATAAATAAAATTAAAGGAAAACTCTGGATAAGACTAGACTTATACTTGCTTATACTTATTACAAGTTTACAAGAAGAAATAGTCAAACGATTAATTTTATTCTACTCGAACATTACACAAATTAAATAAACAAACGAAAATTTGGTCAAAATATAATGCATTGGCTAAGAGTGGCGGTGATACCCGCACGCGTCGCTAGATGGCGTTGACTGTATTTTAAAACGCGCTTACGTTTTGTTTTTCCGATAACCTTATATGGCAAAGTGGCAACCGGCCGCGTTACAGTCGTTTACGACATTCTTCTATTGCGCTTGAAAATGTTTGCTAGGGATTAGGAGGGATTAGTGGGCATATGTATAATATGCCCACGTTTCTACAAAAAGAAGTGAAATCCCACCAAAAACATTCTGTAAAAAACTAGCCAAGTCTCGATGGAGCTGCTTGATTATCTCTAAAAAGTAATGAAATCTATACAAAGTCGTGCCAAGTGTAAGGTTCCTTACTGCGATTTCTTTATTATTATAGTTAATGTTGTGTGACTTGGCCGTTGAAGGGTACACAGGGGTACAAAACCAGGTGCTCCATGACACCATTGCACCAATCTGTCGTCAGAACCGCTATTAATGTTATTAATTATGTTATTAAGAATGTTCAACGGCAAACTATTAGCGAATAATCTGTGTGGCGTTTACATAACGTTCTTTATACGTTAGTGGCTTTATCAAGCCTACAATTGACTGGTTATTGAATCAACGTTTTCCAAGTGGCAATTTTCCATCGTCAATGCGTAGCGGTTCTGGCGACAGATTGGTGCAATGGTGTCATGGAGCACCTGGTTTTGTACCCCTGTGTACCCTTCAACGGCCAAGTCACACAACATTAACTATAATAATAAAGAAATCGCAGTAAGGAACCTTACACTTGGCACGACTTTGTATATATTTCATTACTTTTTAGAGATAATCAAGCAGCTCCATCGAGACTTGGCTAGTTTTTTACAGAATGTTTTTGGTGGGATAAAATATTCATATTCATCACACAAAAGATACGAACTCGTACCATCGCTGATTTCGAACTAGACCCATCGACTGTCGATATATGCTTTCTTCATCATCGCTTCTGAGAAATAACGCTAAATACCTACACACTACATAGTAGTACAATTTTCGTACATACACAGTATCGGCGGCCGATTGTGCCTTTGAAAACAATGTGTGCGATTCCGATCCCGCTATAGGAATAGGTGCCTAAATATTTGTGTGATGAATACAATGTATAGTATATTTAATTATACGTGAAAAAGTCATAAACTATTTTTGTGAAATGAAATGAAAATGAAAATGAGAATGACGAAATTATGAAATGACGAAAACGAAAACGAAAACGAAAATAAAATGAAAATGAAATGAAAATTTTCGTGTGTTTCATTATCAGACCACAACAACTAAATACTTATTTTTGGAATGATATTCGTATTAGGGGAACAACAGCGATATAAGTAATTAGTTGTTGTGATTGTAAAACACACACGAAATTGATAAAATCCCAAATAACTTTAGTGCGATATTCGTATGGATGAAATGTGCATTAAAGTTACAGTTAGGTACTTACTCATATTTCGATGTAATTGCTCCATCCATCAATTAATTTAAACAATGTATTTTTTGACATATAATGAAACATAAAAGATACCATTGCAGGTAATTTCTCGTGCATTGAGAAATTTCATACGCACTTCGTGTGAACTTTTTCTGTACTAACGTTAAATTATTTCACAAAAATCGTAGCTCTGTCAACGGGGCAAATAAAATTTATTTATGTAATGGTTTAGATAGTCAATGTTAAAGTCAACGTATGCTACTGCTCAACGTAATACCAAGTAATTATAAATTATTGGACCTCTAATAATTGGCACAACAATACAGTAAGGTACATTCTCTATCTCCAGAGTGCATCATCAGATCCTAACCAAATTTTTGTGGAACCCTACTGTCGGTGAGGAGCGTCGCTGGCTCAGCGGTTAAGACGCAGTCTCCCAATTCACCAATTGTACCAATGCGTTTTCAAATTTAATTACTTATGTGCATTTATCCGACTGCTCTTTAACGGTGAAGGAAAACATTGTGAGGAAAAATTCAAATGCATGTGAAGCCCCCAACCCGCATTGAACCAGCGTGATGGACTATACAATGGCCCATACTCCCTCATTATACGAGGGAAGGCCTATATCCCTGCAGTGGGATGTTTACAGGCTGATGATAATTGTGATGGTAAACCTTATCAAAAAAAAATCATCTAAATCGGTTAACAATTGTCAAAAATACGGGTTATCATTTTATGGTGTTCGTTAAAAATATACGTTATTCTGTTGAATGTACCTACCTACTCGTATATTTCCATGTGAAGAAATATTGACTAGGAGAAAGGTTTTATTGAAAAATCCAGTCAAGCGTAATGCAGCAGGCGTGTTTCCATTCCGAGTGGAGCCAATTGAAAAGCTTTTTTTAGAAAAAAATATAAAATAACAACATGAATATTTCTGATGGGTTGGAAAATGTGATTATAATGTTATACGATTCTATTCAGTTATGCTCAATGTCTGAAGTTATTGGGAACCATACGTTGGTTAGTGTGATAAGGCCGTCAAATTATACTGTCCCCCTTTTTTGTTTATCTTTGTGTTATGTTTCTTATTGTAAATCGGTTGTTTTGCCAATTTTTTGACGGTTCAATACTCATTTTTTACCCGTTTTTAAAAAGTCCCAAAAATAATATTGGGTACCGCAAACATTACGGCACAAATAACTAACCATAATGAAATGATAAAAAATACCATTAATACGTTACATCTCAAAGAAAAGAGGCAACAACGGTCGCATTATCCTGAACGGACCATTCATAACCCTGTCTCAAGGGTCTGATTGATGTATGGAAAATATTGTTACACCGTTATACAAAAAGTTGCCGAATCACTCAGAATGGCCGGTTCTCTTAAAATATTTTTTTGTCGTTTTCTTATTCTTTCGTCAGTCAGCAAATGGTTGGGATTATATGGGCTTCATAGTAACCGTAAAGAACTGCGTAAAAAGTTATCTTAACTGTAAATTAATCACTAGAAGTCATAATCAAAAAATTCTACATTTTGTAAAGCCGACGGTACGCCTAAAATAGTCAGAGGTTCTATTACATAAATTCATCGTTATCGTCATCGGTTACGTTCTGACTTGTGATTGGTTGGCTCATCGCCCGCTCAGCAATTTGACGGTTTCTCATTGGTCAACGTAATCGATGACGATACCGAGGAAGTTACATAATCTAAGGGCAGATCTACTTTTAAACTACCGTTTGTTCAAAAGGAAATTTCCCCTGAGAAGCAAGAAACTCGAAGGGTTGCTCTTTTTAAAAAAGATTTTTATATTTTCAAAGGAACAAATGATTTCATTGTTAATTATAAAAAAGCCTAGAATGTGAACGAGCAGGATATAACCATGGATGCTTATCATCCAACAGTTTCGATATGTTATAATCTGTTTTCTTAATAAGTTTACGTGAGCAGCAATTTTACTGGAAGACTTGTAGCACATACAGCACCATGGAAGAGGCCGTTGTTCACCATTGGACTGTATAGAATTTTTAGCAAGGGGTTTATGTAGGCTGTGTGTAAGCATATTACTATACCTACCTGCACTATTTTTCTAGTTTATGCGCTATGGCGAAAGACACTCGCTGTCTACATTTCTCGTATGTGACATTGTGATTTGTAGGAGCTGGCATGTTAAATTTTTGAATATAATTTCTTTTTCTCATTATTTAGCGAGTTCAAAGAATGTAGGTATAAAATCCTAATGCACTAAATAGATATATTTAATCAACCGCGTATACTCATATGGAACGGACCAACTTTGATTACTTTAACCCCAGACGAAAAGCGACGGGTGCTATGTGTTTCACGGCGTCCTATACAGGGTGAATTTGATTCGTGTAATTCCTATTAACTGGTGACATTACTCTTGATTACGAACAACTTTTCTCAAGGAAGCATAGTCGAATTCGATCAAAAAATTTTCGTTTTCCCATACAAAGTAAACCATTCTGAAACCACCTTTAGTATGGAGGTCCAACAATTTTCGGCTGAATTAGGCCATGGTTCCTAGTGGAACGTTGTGCATAATTAGGAGTGGAGTCACCAGCCGAAAATTGTTAGACTTCCATAATAATGCTGTTTTCAGAATGGTTTACCTACTTTGTATGGGCAATCGAAAATTTTTTGATCGAATTCGACTATGCTTCCTTGAGAAAAGTTGTTCGTAATCAAGAGTGGCGTCACCAGTTAATGGGAATTACACGAATTCAAATTCACTCTGTATATGTGTATGTGTGTCCAGTCTTTGTCCAGTTGTATCTCAATAATGAATGGTCCGATTTGAATGCGGTTTATTTTTATAATTAAGATTGAACTAGGGGCAAGTTTTTTTAGCCATTCTTGATCAGTTCAGCCATTTCGAAGATCTTTAAATTTTCCACACTTACTTTGTATGCCTGAATGATATTATTATCTTTAGTTTCTCGGGAGGTTTCCAAATTTTCAATTTATAGTTATGATATCACTTATTGTCTAATAATCAAAGCGCCTGCTTTTAAGAAACGACCTATTTACGTCATTAGTCACATAAAGCTATGCACATTGTTGGTAAGTGCACATTTTTATTTCAATGTACCAATAATATTTTGGGCCCGAAAATTGGCATTTTATTTATTGGGCGGTCAAAGGAATGCGATGACCGGTGGGCGTTCTACAAGGGTTTCATCTCAAGTAATGACAATAACAAATTATATCGCCCTTTTTCACATAATTTTTGGGTTACTATATAATTTATCACAAACAGTCGTGCTAGTAAAAAAATTATATAAAAATCGCTGTGACTCATTCATTAATATTGATAGTCCTCTAAAGCCAATTAGTCTAATTCACATCTCACGGATTTGGTCACTTGCTAAGCACACAACCAAACATAACCAAACGCCTACGGCAATAGATGAATGAGCCTACTCAATTCGTCTCCCATTCATTTTTAAACCATCATTGCATAGCTAAATACCATATCAGATTAAATAATTTTTAATTTGCTGTTGCCGACTGTCATTAAACTAACTGAAACTTTTAAGGATTTGTGTAATTTTATTAAAGGTTTAATGGTCTAAAAGTGAGGTCATTGTATCGCGGCTGGAAGATGTGCGATGAGATGCGTGTGCGCACCGAGGACGCAGGATATTTCGCTATATAAAAGTAGGGCGACCCCTTGCGGTCACAGTGTTAAACGGATCGCAGACGCGGAAGGACATCAAGATGAAGCTGGTGAGTCCTTGGACTTGAAGATATATGTGCAAGTGAAAAAGTGCATAATAAAATAAAGAAAACTATCACGATAAATTAATTTAAATAAAAATACAGTGGAAAAAATCATGAACATAGAAACTCAGAAAAATACTAGTATATTTTGTGTTCTAATGTTATATGTATTGCTATTATTATAACTAGAACCAATTACCTCTAATAATTTTAGTCACTTAATACCATCAAATAGTGGTTAATACATAAAACTGCAATTATTAATACAAAGAATATTTTTATTTTAAAACAAAAACTTTACTGTTCCAAACGACTGCACATTTTAATGAGTGTCAAAACTCAAGTTTTATCAATTAAGTGGAGATTACATCCTCTATACGCATATAAAGTAGTATACATTAGTAGGTGATAAAAACCAGTATACAAAAATATTATCTTTAATAAGATTATCTTGTAATAACTATAAATTGAAAATTTAGAAAATCTCTGATAAACTATGATGTCATCCAAATACGCCAAATAACTGTGTTAACTACAAATCTACGTTTGATCGAATATGACTAACAACCTGTCCCCTTATTCAGTCTTTAATATAAAAAACCACACCAAATCGCACTACGCATATCTGAGATACATCAAAACTCAAACTCAAAAAAGTTTTATTGCGTATTATAAAAATAACATTTGAAAACGTCATGCATGACATACAATTATCGCTCATTCACAAGGCAGGCTCCCCAGAGAAAAACGAGCAAGAAATTCAGGAGTTTCTCTTTAAAAAAATATTTTCACAATTTATGATTCGAGAAAGAAAAAAAGAAAATAATCGACTGGATATCGCCGAGGGTTCATGTTCATACATTCTTGTAATCTAGAAATCACGAATTTTATAATAGCCTTTGGCACATAGTTTCTGTTTAATGGTGGTTTTAAATTTATTTAAAGGATAATTTTCGGACATAGGCTGGACACACACACACGTGCACAACATCATCAAACACGTAACTTAAGTTAGTGTTAACAAATGCTCTGTTACCTAAAACCACGCGTCTTGCACGTTTACGCGTGGATTTTATGTAGGTGCGTGTACCATCACGCACGAAAACACTATCAGTATAAGTAGGCCTCGCTGCGTTCACATTTCCGGTAGCTTCGCGCGGCCAGATTACACTGGTATATGTCGTTATGCCTTCAACTGTACCAAGTCAATTTATACAGAGCTATGTTTTAATCAATGTAATTTTTTTTATAAAATCAATTTTTGTGGAAAAGAAGGTCGGCAATATTTTCTCATTTAAGAGAACAATAATTTAAGTACAACCACGTGGTTACCGTAACGTATATTACTAATAATAATTACTATTACTAGGAGATTTCCTTGGCGACACATTTGAAAGTGGGAATCCAATTTTCTAAACTTGTGTTGTAATAGGTCTATATTGTAGTACTGGCTGTACTAAAAAGAAATAGGTATCTATACGCATTTTATTATTTTCATGAAAGATCACGATATTAAAATTAATGAGACTAAACTCTGAAATTTCTCTCTCACGTGTTCTAAAATGTTATACTAATTAAGGACAGCCTATCCAGCCGTTCGATGTGAATGAGCGATTACTACAAATCACTTTTTTTATGGCATAACTTCCTTTTATTTTTAAAATAAAGTTTAATAGACACTTTACACACACCCTATTTCTTTCTTTAATTAGTCTGGGGTCCAAGGTAGTAATAGAATCACGTAGGGCACCCTCTACCTTCAGTAGGCGCCGTGTCGACTACCACTGATCATCCTAGCTTATAGGAGTTACTGTAGGAGGAGTGTGGAGGCTGGATTTTCCTAATAAATTCAACGACAATTATTTATAACTCAAATTGGAAAATGGACACAAGTTTGGGCTTGAGCCATTAAATCCTCTATACTCTAGATAATGGGGTACATATATTTTTTCTCAGTTTATTTGTGTGTTCAAATGTAATTTCTTAATTATTTTAATTAATTCCACTGTTTACATGACTTCAAAATAAAACTAGTTTCAAAACAATTGATATTATATTATCATCTTTCTATGTTATTTAAATTTGGTTACCTATTTAATCAAAAGCAGTATCATAATACTTCTAAAATTTTCATAACAACAGTATTAGTACAATATTGGAGAGTCAAACCAGAAATTTTAATAGGTTTTTTATCTTAACAGGTTTGCTACTTCGCTGCTATTGTGGCCCTAACCGTCGCGAAGGACATTTCATCAGAAGAATCTAAATTCGAAGATTTGGAAGCGGCTGCATCCGTGGAATTATTGAAAACAGATCAAGAGTCACTCGAATCAGCTGCCAGTACTTACAATTACGTGCCTCCCAGCCAAAGACCGCCTCGACCATGGAATCCCCCCAAAAATAGTTATGATGTGCCCCAAAATGATTATCCCCAAAGCACATGGGCACCTCCTCAAAATAATTATGTCCCACCTGTAAATAACTTTAAACCACCTGTGAACAATTATGTCCCGCCGGTAAACAATTACATTCCTCCCCAAAATAATTTCGTGCCTCCTCAAAATAACTATGTTCCTCCCCAAAATAACTACGTCCCTCCTTTGAATAATTACATTCCTCCCCAAAACAATTACGTCCCGCCCAAGAATGAATTCGTCCCTCCTAAGAATGACTTTGTTCCACCCCAAAATAATTATATTCCTCCTCAAAACAACTATGTTCCGCCCCAAAACAATTATGTTCCTCCCCAGAACAATTATGTGCCTCCCCAGAACAATTATATTCCTCCGCAGAACAACTATGTCCCTCCCCAAAACAACTATTTTCCTCCCCAAAATAACTATGTTCCTCCTCAAAATAACTATGTACCTCCTGTTCCACCTCAAAACAACTATGTTCCTCTTCAAAACGACTATGTGACCACATCAAATCCCATAATCAAAAACGAGCAGACTTTCGGTGACAATGGAAGCTACAAATACGAGTGAGTAATTTTTTTCTTTTAATTTTAATGTAACATTGTAGTGTACCGGAAGAAGAAACATGGGCAGGCCCCCCCACGAGGTGGACCGACGATTTGGTAAGATTGCGCTAAGGAAGCCGCTGGATCTTTTTGGAAATCATTGGGGAGGCCTTTGTCCAGCGGTGGACATATTTCGGCTGATATGATGACGAGTATGATTGCTCTTTATGAGTGAGTATTTTTCTTTAACATTTAAAGTAATTTTGTACTTTTTCTTGATAAAATTATTCGTCATATTGTTGGGATAAAAACTAGATATTTCAACACCCATAAATTTTTCGAAGGCAACATCCAATTAGTAGACGCTTTTGATAATGAACTTCCCTAATAGAAGAGGTGATTGAACTATTTTGCCACGTTTATTCGGCATTGACGTGTTTATGTAAATATTGTGTGAGAAGCGATTTAAAAGGAAATGCGACCCTAACGGTCGCGGCAGCTTTTGTATAAGTTTGACATAAAACCGTCAATCCAGTTGGTTTATAGCCAATTTAACAGTTCTTAACACGGCTGCTAAAGAAAACTACAGGATAAATTTATTCCGACTTTTTTGTCGTTTACCGGTATGAGTTCATAATCCTTTGTGATTACCGAAATGGCAACCACTATATTATTTATCCCATGTATATCTCGCTTAAATAAGCGAAATGTACTGTTGCATAATAAACAATACACTCAGCTTTAATAAACATCATCCGCTTATTATCATTAGTATTACCAATTACTAACTTCTTCAAAACTTCTACGAGGATGTACAATGTTGAAATCAAGATTTTGTATTATAAGATTAATCATCATCATATCAGCCACAGGACGTCGACTGCTGAACATAGGCCTCCCCCATAGAATTCCAGAGCAACCGGTAGAAAGCGGCCTACATCCACCGATTTCCCGCAACCTTTACCTGGTGGTCTGTCCACCTTGTGAGCGAACATCTTCCGTTGGGGGTGGTAGCTCCTTCTTTGCAGGAGATTATTATCACCCCTTGGTACGGCCGCCAGCAAAACGCTTCCACCTTCGACCTCATCTTCAGGTGTGATTGAGGTCAAGTACCAACCCGTTGTGCATAAAAAAAGTCATTTTTACACCATAATAAGTACTACTACTTCGCTGGCAGCAACTGATCTGCTGGTAGCGACCGACAAGCTGCAAATTTTTTTCATCACATTTTTTTTGTTATTTTTAACATTACCTGTATACTTATAGTGCTTCTTGTTCAATGTTATATATCCTGAAATATCCTGTTCGGAGTGATTTTGCAATTATAACATATTATCAAATTTTATAGAAGTTTTGACTGAACTATAAAAAAATTGTGAGTGAAACAGAGAATGAAAAATGAAGGCGCAACCTAAGATAGGTCTATAACTAGTAGGTAAAGGGTTGATTGACGACTAACTTTGGGTAGTTATGCTTATAACTTCTGATCTCAAAATTTTAAATGTAATATTTAAAATTTAACACTTAAAGTTGAAACAGGATTGAAAAGTGCATATCCAGGCCTGCTCATACAATTTGAATTTTTCGAATACCTTTGAATGTTTCACACATTAGAAATACATACAATATATTGGATGCCCAGGTCCATGCTCCAAGGTCTGGATGACGTTTTCGTCCTTTAGTTTAGCTTTAGTTTTATGACTTTGTATTTTTCACTGAATTATTTTAATAAATTACATTAACCTATGTCAATGTCATATCTCCATTTCCATATTAAAAAAGTATAATAGTTTGACAATGACGTAAATCGCTCACCCTCGTTGCGTTTAGCGATACGTGAAGTTCATGCATATGGTGTGTCTAGACATTTGACAGTAACGGATTTAATTATTGCCATCTACTGTAGAAAAAAGATGGTCATAAAGAGGCCGCTTTGACGTAAAGCGACTCGCTCGACCACACGCAAGGCATTGTAAAGTTACAATCGATATCCCATTTATAAAGTCGTTGCTCTGAGATATTGTATTATGTAGAGTATGTCTTAATCATCATCTCTCTGCCCTTATCCCATGAATGGAATTTCAAAAGATATAAATACAGTATACAGTTAAAATTTAATTTAAATTTTAAAATTCTTAAAACTTCAATAGTAACATTCATTATCTGAGTTCCGATTCGCACTTTGTCCGATTTTAATTAATCTTTAATCTACAAATCGACCCAAAAATTAATAGCAAAAAATATTCTGCATGAGTAAACTTTAATTGGGCGATTAGTGTCATATCTTGATTACGATTAAATATAAAATGCATACTATTTTTTACCTTATTTGTATTCTAATTGTGTCGTACATTAATATGCAGGTTCTAATTATGTATTATGTTAATCACATATCACATTAATTCATAAACACAGGTATCTAAACGCCAACTTAAATAATTAGGAACTTAATATTATACCAAAAAAATTTCTTTTTCATAAAATAAAAATGTTATGAGTTACTGACATACCTGGCCAATTATTTAGGCACTTCGGGAGGTCTCTGTTTCGAAGCTAATTTAATATTTTGTTATAAATATGAAAATGAACGAACTCCCATCCAAAAAAAAAATGGAAAAGATCGCGTTGTCGCACCCGCATTGGGAATCGCGGATTTGTTGAAATCGCAAAAGCATACTTAACACATAACTTCAATTTGAAAGACTCTCCTGAATTGAGCGTACCCCTTCTCAGCACCTCGCGTGACGGGCTCACAAATTAACACTCTGACTCGCAGCAATAATAGCTTTAGTTTACGATGGGTGTCCATGTGACACCTGTGGTACATACTGGTTTAGAAAGGACTATTGGCAGACAGTGTCATAAGTTCTGCGATTACTCACCCAAAGCGCAAATTACATCACATGGGAGGATATGTTTGAAGCGCCACACTGGGTAGACAGGTTGACGATCGCAGAATTTTGACAGCGAATTACTTTCTGACCTTTTATAGTCCCTTAAAATAATATTTCAATTTCAACTTACATTATTATTTATTTTTAGTTACTAGTATAGACCTGCCGCCGTGTAATCTGTCTGCCGTCAGTGCATTTTAAGTTTGGGGCCCTGGGTGAGATGGTTTCGCTTTCGGCCCCATCTTCATTTCATATTAGCGTATGATTTAACGTACTAAAGCTAGCGTTTTGGTTATTAGTTTATAATACAAAGTGCTCAGTTATGAAATAGATTTCGATCAAACGCATCCAAAGCTCATTAAAAACTTAACACTAAAATATTTCACAACAGATACCAGATCGCGGATGGGACCCACGTCGGCGAGGAAGGCTACCTGAACAATCCTAACACGGATCACGAGAGTATAGTAAAAAAAGGCTACTACTCCTACCCTGGCCCTGACGGCAAAGTCTACACAGTGACCTACTGGGCTGACGAAACTGGATTCCACGCTTTTGGCGATCATTTGCCGACTCCACCTCCTGTACCAGCTGCGATACAGGCGTAAGTATACACCATAATTACATTATGGGCAGCCCAGCCCAGTTCTGTTGGTAGTTAACTCCAGATCACTAAGCAATAGGAAGAAATAACAACCAAACTATAATGATTAACAAATATATATCCCAATCACCAACACCCGTCTTTCTCGCAAGACGATTAGCTATGAATCCTACTCAAAATAAATTATAGACAGTTCTTTATTTATAAAATACCAATTTTCATTAACAACAAACCGTAAATACAAACACTGTTGTGCAGTTAGATTTAAAACATCTCTAACTAAAAAATGTTTTAAGGAAAACATGTTACACATGTTTACAATTTAGTTTATGATTCTTTTTCCTTTTATTCCCTCAAGGGGCAGGGCGTGTTGTTGAGTGAATTATAGAGCAAAGTTGTTTGTAATATGTTTGTGTGTTTATGTCTGGTTGGGACAAATGGAGTAACTAATAATACAAGTATTTTTAGAGAGTTTGAAGTGTATCATGACAAGTGTCTAACTTGGCGTTAGTTTTTCTAGTTTGTAAATGTTTAAACTAAAAAAATACGATCCTTTGACTATAAATGTAGTTAGAAATATTGGATCTACGCCTAATTGCATTAACAATAATTTGTATTGAACTAATTTTGTATTTACGAGAACAATAAGTACTTCTTCTTGTACTGTGATTTAAAAAGAAACTCTATTTATAAGATTAGAAGTAACTCTGGGTGACCACATGGCTGTTGCATGGAAAACTCATGTTTCAGCCATTTTTCAGTAATATTTACCAAATAATGTATCTTCTAGCTGGAACATTATATAGTTGTGATCCATTACTCGGGAATTTCTACTTTTTATGCTTGTCCTAAACACCACCTTCGACCTCATCTTCACTTAACATCAGGTGTGATTTAAACTGTTCCTTGTAGGGTTTAGCTAAACTAAACAATTTAACAAAATGCTTTGCTTGGTATATAGATAGACATATAGCTAGCATTTTGTTTCATGAAATAAAAATGTTACATCATGTAAGGTATAAAACAATGAAAACTCTTCTTATAAACGGTAGGTAAAACAGAATTAATAAAATTACCGTTACAAATGTTATACACCTAACGTTACAAATAACGTAAAATATAAAACTCGACAATCGACTCGATAAAAAAAGACAAGAACAGAAATATGACAAAGACCATCAATAAACGTAGCTCATTAGAACTCGATCGAACATATTTACCTGCGCCTGAGTCTATCTTCTGAATCGAAAATACTCATTTGCATAAAACCGAACTGGCATATTGAATGTTAATGACCTCACAAAAACTGTTTATTTATAGGTTTCTGCTTCTTATGCCTATTACGGAATTACAAATCAATGTGTTTTAATAAATTATTCAACCTGATTGATTAGTCACTATCACGTATACTTAAATTTATTTTAGAAATTGATTATTTAAAAGAAATTGATTACTTCAAATATCCACTTTAATATATACTGATGATAATAAAAGTCATACGGAGGCTTCTAGTTCCCGACAACCGCAAAACGCAGTCAGGGTACACGGCCGATAGGCTACTAAATTTCGCTGACAGTATAATAGGAGGTATACCTACTAACGAGTTATTATAATGATAAAATTTGAAATGTATAGTAATTAAATATTTTACACACACAAATTATCCCAAACTAGGCAATGCATATACTATAGACTCTAAACATGCTCGTATTGCTAAACATGCTGTTATTTCCTTTCAGAGCTCTCGACCAGAACGCTAAAGAAGAAGCGGCGAAAGCTGAAGCTGAGAAAAACAAACCCCAGCAAGTTTACCCACAACAAACTTACCCGCAACAACAACAAACTTACCCGCAACAACAACAAACTTATCCCCAACAACAACAAACTTACCCCCAACAACAACAAACTTACTACCCCTCGCAACAGACTTACAATCCACCATCTTACGGTAAATAGGATGAACCTATGGTAAACAAACTATCGACTGAATTTTAGAACTATAGTATTTTAACTTATAGTTAATTCAAAAACTTGCCCTGTTTTGTGAATTAGTGATAGAATATTCGAGTTATTCACACTATTTGTTTCTTTGTTTGTATACTTTTTATTGTAAAACATAAAATAATACTACACAGCATTGAACTTCTTAAAAACATTCAAATATTTTTTAACCGTTGTTGACAAATCAATCAACAATAGTTCTAAAGAAATGCTCTTATATATACGTAGATTCATCTATTAATTTACATTTTATAGACAGGTATTTCAATAATGATGAACACTTTTGACAAACGACACAAACTTTTGAACAGGATTTATTGTACTTGATTTTTGATTCTTTTAACACTAGATAGCTATCGTTTGAAGCATTATTGTAGCGGTTGAAATATGATATTATTGCAAAAAGTACACATTATTTCTAAGGAATTATTCACATGTTTAGTTAATAATGAAAGTCAATTATGTGAGCATAATTTCGTAATAACGGTTCAAAAATCAGTCCAGTTCCAAAAATAAGTTAGTGTACGAATAATATTACCTCTGAACGATAATGGCAAAATTGGATTTGTAAGCAATGATCCTGTTCACGACCAATATTGTGAACTCGATCAATGTGTTGTATATTCGCGCGGTGGTCCTTCGATCACCGCATGAAATAGGTATAGGTATGTTCGAACGAGAGGACGAAATTGTGATAAGGAAAGTGTGAATAAGTGTGAAAGGAGAGAGGATTTGTGATAAGCGATTTGGTGCCAGTGATATTATGATGTACTCGTAAATAAATAAATGAAATTATTTTCTACGTGTTGTTTTATTGACTTACCCCTGATATGTAAAGTCCAATAGGTTTATTGCAGAATAATTTACCTGAAAAAATAATACATACATTTAAAATCGAAACTGTGAATGTGTACGTAAATAATAATAATAATACTAAACATACAGACACATCGATTACTTTTAAAAAGCCAATATATGCAAATATGTGTTTCTATCAAAAAACTACAATATTACCTAGTATCATACACAAATAGCAGAAGACTGGAAAATCTAATAATAGTCATGAAGAATAAAAAAATAGGAGGGGTATAATAAAATCTTTTTAGCTTCATGCAAGTAGTGATTACTTTCCTTCCACCGTGTGTGCTACTTGCTCGTCAGTGGAATTAAAGACAAACCTATCAATGTTCATAACAGTTACATAACGATTCCAATGAACAAATTAATCAATGAAGTTGTTTTAGTTACAGTTAATGAGCTTAAATCTCTAAGACACAGTGATTAATTGATACAAATTTTGCTGTTTAAGTAACGCTTCATAAAAGTAAGCCGACAAAACGCTAGGGCGTAAACCGAAAACCTGACAAAACCGGTCGACAGGGCAATGACATTGACCATTATCATTACTTAAATTACATCACTGCGACCAAGTGTTTCGTGTGAAACGCAAAAACCCACAATTTTTCGCAACACACACACAGAACGCTGCCTCTTGAAGTCTTGGATTTTATCTTTTTAATTAATCGAGATACTTAAACAAATAAGAAAAAATAGAAGTTTCTCACAATGACTCAGAATGCAACGAAATAACCGTCTCCGTGGCTTAATATACACAACTTAAAACTTTACAAAATGGAAGTGGCGTGTTCGATTCCCAGCGGGGTACATGTTACTAGTATCGGTTTGATGGTGGTTTTAAAAATGTCGGCCTGGTCAGCTACCACCATCTTATCTAAGTCTGCCGCCAAGCCACATTGTTCACAGCATTGTTGTGTTACGGCTGTTTGAAATGTGATAGCCAGACCCCCAAATAAGTTAGTAGTTCCACATGATACTTCCACTTTATCTTCACTTAACATTATGGAAATCTTAATGGACACATCTTCATCTTTATGGACCTCAATAAAGATGAAGATGTGTAACTGTTTGTATTAGTGGTTAAAGGTGAATTAAGTACTATATATAATTGCTTTTCTCTTGGACCTACAATTACAACAGTTTTACGAGACATACATAATGATTATCGCTTAGTGTAAAAAATATTGCAAAGCGAGGAGAAACCTAGTTTAATGCCAAGCGATATCTTTCACGAATGCCTGGGCACAATGATCTTGCGTGCGTATAAATATATGCGGAATTCATTTTCATTATCAGTCTATTTTCCACTAGTGTTAAGGAGTGACGTATAACAAGTGTTTCTGAAATAGAAAACAAATAATAACAGCTTCAAGAAAAATGAAGCTAGTAAGTGAGAAAGTGATGGTGTTTTACATGTGCCAGTTAATGGATTGTAACCTTGAACGTTTAAAATCGTAAGTTGTTGTTATTAACAAAAAAATCTATTCTTTCAGATACCACTAATAATTTTGACCATAAGTTTGGTAGTGGATGCAAAAGCTCAAAAATTTAGGCAAGAACATTTTCCATTTCCGCCACAATTCCAAACGCCAAATTCAGGTTTATTCTCCTCTGACAGTTCTCTCTACTTACCACCAGAATCTCATACTACAATACCATATTTTCCAATGAAAAATGTGAATAATCTTCAATTCCCATATTTACCCCCAACTGGAACCAAAGCACCGAATATATACCCAACACCATTTCCATTAATTATATCATCGAGTATGGTGCCAAATTTTGAAGATGATGACGAAGATGATGAAAAGGGTAGAATTCGCATATCAACATCGCAGCCATCTCTACTACATAAAATTAACTTCACTAAGGAAGGCCCTAATGTATCAATGAAGGAAAAGAGAGAAATGAGAGCTATACCAAACATAGCTTTACAGCAACCCATTGACAGAATTGATGTAAAATTTCCACCTAAATTTGTGACTCCTATTCACAATCCAACACCACCTCCAGCATCTAGAAGGATGATTATATCTACGGAGACTCATAGAAACGATCTTGGTTTAGATCAAATAAAGGCAGCATCTTTCCAAGGAAATCAGTTCTTAGGAGCTTCAGGTGTATTTATCTCTTCTACCACAGAGCCTGCAATACCTATACTTCGTTTATCGAATGAAATGGACCTAGATGGGAGCTTTAGTTACGAGTTAGTATTTTATATAACTTTTATTAATTATAATTTAAAATGTTTTATTATGGATATTATCACCTTATACTGCATATTTCAGAGCTTTAGGCGCCGATCAGACCCATTACGTACAACATAGTCGCATGGAAAATATGGGCACTGAAAAGGAAGAGCAAGTGGTAGAAGGATCATATTCTTACGTTGGAGATAATGGCCAAACTTACACTGTTCACTATATTGCCGATTCGAATGGGTTTCGCGCCATTGGTGATCATTTGCCGGTAGCCCCACCGATACCGGAGATCATTCAAAGGTTTGTATATTATACGAATCTTGTATTAGAATAAATTAGTTAAGTAGTTGATGATTATTATATATAATATGGTATTGTTTTAGATCTATTCAATATAATTTAGCTGAAGAGTCCAAGAGGCCGCCACATCTTAAATCGTGGCAAGATGAACAAAAAGATAACGATATTAGTGATAAGGACAAAAATCATCACTTCGCTGTTTCGCCACCTCGTAACTTGTTTACGGGAAGGACACCAGAAGCTTTTTCTTACAGTTACTCTCAAGGAGTGAATTCACAAAACAATTTATTGACCGCGGCCTCTACACAAGTTCCAATTAAAACGGTGGACATAACAACAGAACAAGTGAAAGCTAACCCAAACAATAGCCCTATTTCTCCACAAATAACTTTTCTAGCTTCACAGGGTGCTCACCTCCCGTCTATGAACACAGTTCAAAATACGATTTCAAGAATGTTTACAACTGAGAAACCAACTATGCCTCAATTAATGAATTATGAAGCCGCAGTAAAGGAATCCGAACAAGAAAGCAACAAAGCGTTATGGAGGTGGCAATATGGTATCAATGCGAATACACTAAACCAAAACCCTGTCAAAGAAACAATTTCGAGATCTTTTGGTGAAGGCGATGATATAATGATTAATTTCAGCGATATGACGCCAGAACAATACACAAAAATGATACGATCACAACTTGAATCCAATGTTGAACACTCAGGAGTGAATCAATATACCCAAAGTCAGTCATCTACTGAAAATTTAAAAAATAACTATCAAAATCAAAATGCATATCAAAATCCTAAGATTCATTATTCCGCTGACAATGAAAATACACAGTCAACACTAATGACTGAAAGAAATTTATACCAAAATCCCAAGAGCGACAATTCCATCAATTTCGAAAATAAACAGTCTAAACTGGTGACTGAAAGAAATGTATATCAAAATCCAAATAACGATTATTCCGTCACTAATGGAAATAAACAGCCAGTTCTGATAGCTGAAAAAACCATTACACCAGAGCAAATGTATCATAAATATAACAACAATCAAAATTCCCAATTTCAAACAACAATAAAACCAGTCGAAAGTCATGAAACAAAATCTGAAACTCGACCAAGAATAATTACTCAACGCGATTTTATCTTCCCGAGCCCAACAATAACTCAAGCCTATGATTTCGACGAAATTTTTTATGAGCCTAGGAAAATAAAATCATTAAATGCAGATAACAATATGAAATCTGGTAAAAGCAACTTAAGCGACGAATTTGCTGCGGCTACAAATATACCACAGAATAACTACTGGTCAAAAGAAGATGATAATGACTTCAAATTAATATCGACTCACAATCCATCTATTACTACTTTTAGCCCTAATCAATTCATGTTAAACACAGATGAAAGTATAAAGTCTAATTCAAATGACTTTAACGATATTTCTGCTACGGATAAAAACTACTGGTTAAAAAAAGACGACTATGACTTCAAAGTTCTCTCGACACTAAAACCATCCATGAGTACTTATAGCCCTATTAAATTTACTGACTTTATAGTACAAGAGAGCAATAAGGATTTTAAACCCATTACTACAACAACAACAACCGAAATCTCGAAAGAAGTAGATCCGACAAGCACTGAACCTATTATCGAAGATGTATTTAAAAACAATATTTTCTTAAAAAACTTACTTAGAGTTGAAAAAGTTGTTGAAAAAACTGACAGCAAGAACAGTGACGACCAACTGACAGCAAGTAAAGTAATACTTGCAAACAAAATTCCTACTGAACCAAAAACGGATAAAGTACCCAAATTCATTCAATATCACCCAAAACCGGTTAATGAAATAAAAACCTTAAAAAAGAAACCTTTGGATCTTGCCGATATACTCAATTACGTATCAATGAAAAATCATTTTGAATCTAACAAAGTTAAGTCTAAAACTAATAAACCAAATAATTACGATCACAGAACAAATGATGTACGTTTTATTCCTATACAACAAGAAAGAAATGAGGAAAACATTGTAAATACCCCAGAACAACATACAAACAGTTACCGAGTTTTAAATCATGAGCAACATGAGGAGTTAAGTGGTATAATAAAAAACTATAAGGTATTACAAAGAAACCATAGCAATATGAATAACAGAAACGATAGCAATCAACTAAAAAGAGAACTATCTCCACCACCGCTGAAAGTACCACAAACTCCGAATTTGCCGCCACTTGGTCGAGCTGGACCTTCGATGAAGAGTTATTTGCCACCGATTTATGTATAAATATGAGCAAAAATTTACTGTGATTAACATATCTTTCTAAACATTTTGTAAATATTGTTTTAGATGCTGCATTTAATAAGATTAAGTAAAATAAATGTTTTATTGAACGTTTTACTTAAAGTCATTTATCATCGTAACCCAATTAAGTAGATGTTGGATTATAGCAATAAAATCATTTCTTATCATTTACTTTTTGTCAATGTTAAAAGTGATTTCAAAAGCCCAAGCAGTATATTTACAATCATCACAGATAACGCCTTCATTCATTTGACTTGTTGCAATCCGAAAATGGTAAGTAGAAATTACGGTAGGTACGTGACATCGAAAGCACAAGTAAAGATCGCGTGCTATCCACTGATGAATCATCTCGCTTGTCTTGCCTGAAAGCGTAACGAGAAAATGTTCCAAGAATCTTTAACCAACGCAATTATCGCGTAAATCAACTTTGCAGATTTGTACCTTTCTATATAAACTAACTATTATTTATTTTTCAACTGCTTGTCACCTAATTAAAATAAGTTCATCACAATATTATTGATTTAGTAAAAGCAGCAGTTTGTTGAAACGTTTAACATTATAAACTTGGAGTTACAGTCCGCGACATATTTCTTATTATATCCATGGATATAGTGGAAACTGCCAATGGCTGAGTTGAGAAGGGTCTGAAATGAAATACGAGCATTCGTTACAAGGTGTTTATTACATACTGTAAGTTTTATAAAAATTCTACTAGTGTGAAAATTTAAGAGACGACGGACGTTGCAAATCGTCATTCCTCACAATTATAGTTTAGTATATACACAACAAATAAATATACCCCATCCAACTCATCAACCCCAAATAACTTCAGAATTATATCCGAATACGGATTCCTTACATTGAGAGAATTGATTAGTGGCAAACTCAAATTAAGATGAAGACAAGAGGCTGACAATTAAATATAATAATGCCCTCCTACCTAAACAAACGCGCGCCCTTCGTTTTCGATACCAATCCTTTTAATAAAAAAAAATGCAGTTTGTACGATTTGTTGATGATAAACCAAAACCAATTAGGCAGGATTTAGAAAAGATACATTCGGGAACAATGACTCCGGGTTCACCGTCGTTTTTCTCATACAACTCCTTACATGTTAAGCATTACAAATCTAAAAGTACAGCGTACATACTTGTAGTGTCCGTGTAGTGTTAGAATCTCTGATTGTTATCCTAAAAGGTAGTGGGTTCGAATCTCGCTAGATGCATTTGTTTGTATGATGGACACGTGTATCCGACTTATGGATGTTTTCATTTATAATATGTACATATTTACAAAAAATGTATTTGTGTAGTATACCACTATTTGGTATCAACTATACAAGTGTAGTTGCTTAGTGTGGAAAATACATTAAATAAATAAATAAATAATAAATATTTCGGACAATTACACCAATCATCCAGTCCCAAACTAAGCAAAGCTTGTACTATGGACACTAGATGACGGATAAACATACATAAATATTTATATAAACATCCATGACTCAGGAATAAATGTTCATATTCATCACACAAACATTTACCCGTCGCGGGATTCGAACCCGCAACCGTTGGTTTCGCTGACGGGGTCACTATCCACTACACCAATCGGTCGTCAAATACATTACTGTCAAAGATCCAGTTCGTTTAACAAAAATACCTTCATCGTTTAAGTTTTTGAATTAAATTTTCGGGTCAGGATAATGGAGAAAGAGGTTTTATCATTTTTGAATTTAAAAAAACTGCTGGAAAGTAGCTAACAGTATACATATATCTAACATAATTATACAGATATATAGGTAAAGGCATCCTTATAGGTGCAAAACTTACAAAGCACTTTTTTGCGAAGACAATGTTCTACCTACACGAAATAAGTATTATGGCAGTTCAACGACATTCTCTGCATGTAAAAAAGTATTTGTTTTTGCTCGTTCGTATTCTGGGTCGAACAGGTATAGTACCTATAAGCTTTACCGTTACAGGGTCAAGGGGTATTTAGTTACATTTCGTGTGCAGCTTGTAAACTGCTCTGGTACATCCCAGAAAGTTTAATGTTTTACATACCTAGAACATTATTTAGAACTGTATGCTGTACTGTGTCAGAAAGATAAAAAACTAAGTATTTAAAAACCCAAAAACCCGACAGCATATTTTGTATTTTGGGGGCGCCATGTTGGATTTTTTACCATATGACACTCCGGGTACCAACGACACCATGCCATTCGAAATCGGTCAAGCCGTTTAGGCTATAGGATGCGCCAAAGGAACAGACATACATACACTCGAAAAAGATTACCCTCCTTCCTTAGGCAGTCGGGAAAACAGATAGTACAATAATAAAAAATATTAAAACAATATTTAGCTAATGCTTAGATTTTAATTACATGTAATTTATACACGTTATATTATATTTAAGAATCTTTTTTTTAACTTGCCTTCGTGAAATTATTTTATATTTGCAGCTTGTAATGTAATAGCTAAACACTTCAATGTCGATATATCTAAATTATTGTAATGCAATTAGTAAATACAATACATACAAAAATGTTCCTAAAAATTGTAATAAATTAAGCAATTCGGCAACCTTCGTCCATTTCCTCGTTCGTTTCGCGGTACCTGTTCGTCCATTTCCCAGTTTGTCATTTTCCCCGTTCGTCCATTTCCTTTATTCCATTCGTCTATTTACTTGTTAGTCCATTTTCTCATTCGTCTATTTCCCCGTTCGTCCAAAGCTTTAAATAAATAGCATGTTGGATTTATAAGCATTAAATGTATCCTGTGACACTCTGGCCACCAGGATGAATCTAAGAACACCTTGCACTTCAAAATTGGGCAAGCTCTTTAGGCCATAGGAAGCAACATGGAAATCTACATACATCATGGGGCCAACAAGTAAAAATTACTTATAAATGCATGATTAATATCCTAGAAGAGGGTAAGATTTATGTACAAAAATAATGGGGATTTATTGAAAATAATTACCTACAATATTCTTAAAAAAAATAATAAATCAAAAATGTTTATTTTTATTATCATAGATAAATACCTAACACAATTATTGTTGGGGTTTTCTTGTAAGTATTGATACTTGTATGTTAGAAAAGCCTGCTCTTCTATAACAAAATAAATGAAAAAATATATAACCCATTGACTTAAGATTAAAAAGTCATTTATGTGTATGTGTCTATGTATTCTTCATCATCATTATCAACCCGCATTATAAATAGTACTTACTAGGTATTGGTTCCTACGAGAATATTCTTTAATTTCCGTTCCCTTGCCAAAGTGTGAAATAATTTCCAACTGCTATTACAATTTGTTCTACCGTCATATTAACAGTTTTCATGAAAAATTAAATCTATCTGAACTTATAAACAACAGCTATGTCGGTTTATTGAATTTTCGTAGACATAAATTTTCGGTAACGACCAAATGTCGACGCGTATAATAGTGCCTACCCACCATAGGCAGACTATTTACGAGGTATAGCAATGGTGGCATGCACCGAACGGGTTAATTAAATATTAACACCCTGCACGGAAGGACACCAGCTGTATTAGGACATCAGAGTAAATGGCCTGCATTATAAGAGCCTACAGCCTATATTAAATCCACTACTTGACAAAGGCCCTCTCAGAATAAGATTTGCATCGTTTTTCATGGAGAGTTTTCCCTAAACGGAACGCAATCGCGATCGCTGATTGTTAGAACTCACAGCCTGTCCCCGTCCACTGCTAGATCCAATCCATACCATCAGCCTTCCTTGTCCCTCTCCACTTTCTTCAGATCGTATAGGTCCATCTGCGCTCTACTCAAATTCGTCTGCTCTACTCTAGACCTGTTCTGCGATAAATGTGGCTGGCACGCTGCCACTTCAACTTATTAATTCTGTGGGCGTTGGCGAGAACTTCGTTCTTCTCCGGATATCCACTTTACGGATCGTAATAACTATTTAAGTAGTTTATTTAAGTGTTTAAAAAGCCAAACTACCCGACAGTATATTTTATATTTTGCGGGCGCCATGTCGGATTTTTTACCATAATATGTATCCTATGACACTATAGGGATCAAGACGAATAGAACGACACCTTCCACTTCAAAATCGGTCGAGCCGTTTTAGCTACAGGAGGTAACATAGAAATCTACTTACATACATACATCATATGCATGTAATACGTATGCATGCATGCGGCACTGACGTTATGTTTTTCGAGTGTATTCTCGAAAAACATAATGTCAGTGCTCATGTTCCTGCACCAAGGATGACCCTAGAGACAAGCATAACAGGTAGACGTAGATAGCACTTTCATCTAGCGCTCTGGAATAACTGGAAAACTGATGCAATTTCTTCAAATTGTTAGGTCCATGACACTAGTATGCTGACCATCACTGGTTTATTATGCCAGCGAACTCCAGAGGTTTGGGGATTGTGGGCCACTGGACCAGTCCAGTGGTCCACTATCCCCTAATCGATTCACGACAACTAGTATACAGGGCGTCCCAAAGTTATGGGACATGAAGGGGAAGTACCTTAAATATCGTAGATAGTGAATTTTGCTCAAAGAAGACTTTATGTTATTTTTAAAAGTTAGTAATTCTGCATTCATAGATTTTCTAAAAATTACTTGCTTCGGCTGGGAATCGAACCGACTTAAATGTGAAAAAAAAAACACCCTACTTTTATGATGCCAATCGAAAGAATAGCTAAAAAATAATAACTCTGCCTAAGTAACATAGTATTTTAAAAGAAAGGAACAACATAAAATGATTGAGTCAAATTTCAAGAAAGTTATTTATTGCCGACGACGTTCGAAAAGTAGCGATATTATCATTCCAAAGATAGCATTGATTATTCGTAAATAAGTACCCACTTCATAAAATAGGTACTAACATAGTTTTCCTTATTATAAGTGCACGTGTAGATGAAATGATAAAACTTGTATTTCAATACGTCCTCTGTAAGCTAGACAGAAGGCAAATTAAAAACAAAAATAAATAATTTATAATTTGAAAATGGAACAGTTTATGACAGCGTTTGTTTGAATGCATACTTTTTAAGATATTTTAAAAAGAAGTGATATTTTTAAATGTTGTTCTTAAATTTGAAAATGGAACAGTATGTGCGAGCGTTTGTTTTTCGGATATTGATCTGTTTAGTCTCAATTCACTTACACAAGTGTTATTGTGTTAATTTATTGCGAACATGGCATATCAAGTAAGTTTTGATCTAATGGAAGCATATTTTTTGAACGATAAAGATATCTCTAGAAGTTTGCGGTGGTATGGCGTAAAATATCCTGATAGACAAATACCGTCTCGTAAAGTTTTGAAAAGGCTTGTGAACAATTTGAAAACTCTGGGACGTTTCGATAAACGCCCAAGAGAACCACAGCAAGAAAACCATACGATCAACGACGAAGAACTTGGTATTTTAATTTACTTTTCGGCTTTTCCGAAAGCATCGGTGAGAGAAGGAGAACATGAAATTGGAGTTTCAAAAAGTAAAATACACCGTGTATTAAAAAAACACGGTTTTAAGAGTTATGTTGAAGGACGATTGGTTCAAAAATTACTTCCGGGCGATACAGAAAGGAGAAAAAATTTCTGTCTTGATATCCAGGCACGATTGCTCGAAGATCCAAATTTTTTGGATAATATTATTTGGACAGACGAATCTAACTTTAGCAATAACGGTATGTATAACCGCAACAATAATCGTATTTGGTCTAAAGAAAATCCCCTACGAGTGACTGAAACTAATAACCAAGTGCGTTTTTCACTCAACTGTTGGTGCGGACTTTTAAAAAACCGGGTTTTCTTAATCCATTTTTACCAAGGAACCTTGAACACAGAAAAGTATTTAGGAATACTTCAAATTTTAAGGGATAAGATAAGAAACCATTCCGCGGCGGAGCAAGAAAACTTAATTTTCCAACAAGATGGAGCTCCGGCTCATAATAGTCGGAGAGCAGCAGATTTTCTAAATGAATGTTTTCCTACATGGATTGGTACAAATGGACCGATTAGATGGCCGGCCAGATCCCCGGACCTCACACCATTAGATTTCTTCTTTTGGGGATACGTGAAAGATATGCTATACAAAAAGCGATACGAGAACGTAGGCGAGTTGCAAACAGAATTGTGCCATATCACATCGAGTGTTCACCATAAAATGATTAGAAAATCAACAGGCAGCGGGCTCATTAAAAGATTGGCGATTTGCGTAAGACAAGAGGGATCACATTTTGAGCATTTAATTAATTAATTTACAAAAAAATACCTACTTAATTGACTACGGCAGTTTCATGTATGTTTTTTATTTGATTAAAATGATTAATTTCACGTTGTTCCTTTCTTTTAAAATACTATGTTACTTAGGCAGAGTTATTATTTTTTAGCTATTCTTTCGATTGGCATCATAAAAGTAGGGTGTTTTTTTTTTCACATTTGAGTCGGTTCGATTCCCAGCCGAAGCAAATAATTTTTAGAAAATCTATGAATGCAGAATTACTAACTTTTAAAAATAACATAAAGTCTTCTTTGAGCAAAATTCACTATCTACGATATTTAAGGTACTTCCCCTTCATGTCCCATAACTTTGGGACGCCCTGTATAGGAAAAGACGGGTTAGTTTTATTTTTCTTTGTGAGAATACAGCCAATTATTGCATATTTTGCAATCTGCTCGCTGATATAACATAACTATAATTATTTTATTGTTAGTCATCGGAACTAGGCATTTTTGTTAAATTGAGAGACATACAGTACGAAGCGGTTGAAAATCATTTTCATTACGATTTATTTATATACAGACAACGGGTGTTTCGTATGTAAATAAACCCAAAAGCATGTTAGTATTTCATTACGAGGCTCCTATCTGAAAAAGAAATGTATATCTCTGACATTTGTTTACCAAAACTGTAGGTATCCCTTAGTACCCACTAAGGAGGTGGACTGGATAATGAAAACTTTCAATGGGGTAATACTCGTATTTGACGATCGATTGATGTAGGGGACAGTGATCCTGTCAGCGAAACTAACGGTTGCGGGTTCGAAATCCACGAGGGGTAAAAATGATGAATACGAACATCTATTCCCGAGTCATGGATGTTCATATAAATATTTATGTATGTTTATCCGTTATCTAGTATCCAGAGTAGATACAAGCTTTGCTTAGTTTGGGATTAGATGATTGGCGTAAGTATCCGTAATAGTTAATTATTATTATATACATAGTTGCTGTATTCGCCTGTAAGTAAAATACCTATCTACCTATTTCACTAATGCAAATAAAAACACACCAAGCTACTCAATCAACCTTTCGCATCGCAAACCACAACAAAGAAACGATCCCCTGCATCCAACCGAGTAAACTTTCAGTTGGTTTCAAACGAAACGTATTTCCTTTTCAAATTACACAAGTCGCATTTTATTTTGAAGTTAATTAAACAAAAATCTGGCCCCTGATTAAACATTCGAGTTCACCCGTGCTTCTTTGAAAACGCTTACATAATTTATTTTTATTTACCTAGTTGAAGTGCCACCGGCTGCGGATAGGAATTCAAAGGAGTAGATACTGATGATATAAAAAATAAGGAGTTTTGTAGTCGGTGATAACACTTCTAATTTATAAGTAAATAAATAAATAATAAATCTAATCTAGCCTAACTAGTATATAAATGCGAAGTTTGGATGTTTGTTTGTTTGTTGTTCAATCACGGCGAAAACAAATGAACGGATTTGGATAAAAGGTTTATAGGTAGGACATACCCTGGATTAAGACATAGGATATTTTTTATTTAACATATCTACGATAAAGTTATTCCACGCTAAGCAAAGCTTGTATTAAGGAACTAGATAACAGATAAACAAACATAAATATTTATATAAACATCCATGACTCGTGATGGTCTGTGCTCGTAAATAAATATTTCTATTCATAGCACAAACATTTACTCCTAGCGGGGTTCGAACCCGCAACCGTTGGTTTCGCAGATAGGTTCACTATCCACTACTACAATCGGTCGTCATCACCCATTACTACATAAGATAAATCACATAAGACAGTCGTCGTTGCTTTTATGATGGTTGATCGATTTTGTTGCGAATTGTCTATACTAAACTAAAACCAGTTTAAAAGTTGTGCTGTCACTTTCTTTCTGGAATAGTTAAGACGCGACAGTCTTATTTATTTATTTAAATCAACTACTGAATAATGTTACTTACATCTTATCAAGCAGGTTTACAAGAAACTTGTGGCTGAAGTCTTTCCCAAGCCATGATGTGTTCATGAGAATAGAAGGTTAGTAACAGAGATAGTACGCGTAGCTCATATGTAGTAGCTCACTCATAGCATAGCATAGTTTAGTTTAATTTCCCCGTGTTTTACCGCGTGTTGTGTCATGCATAGTAATATGTCAAACTTTATAATTGGCTTAAAAAGTATGTAATTTAATTTTAAGTAATATATAAGGATATGCTGTAAAGTTTGTTGAAAATAAATAAATAAATAAATAGCATGCAAAAGAAAGTGGGTTAGGTAGCAAAATGTGCAAGTATTGTCAAGTTTTTTATTACTACATAACATGTATTTTATACCCAATAGATACCCAATGTTTGTGAATTTTATTTTGAAGTCATGCCGGATTTTGAATGTCTACTAATTTTATAAATGTGAAAGTTTGGATGTTTGTTTGTTGCTTAATCAGGGCGAAATTCGATGAAATTTGATGTAGGTAGAATATAACCCTGGATTGAGACATAAGATATTTGTTATCCCGATAAACTGAGTAATTCCCACGGGATAAACAAATTTCCGCGATAAAGTTATTCTACGCAGGCGAAGCCGCAGGCGGAAAGATCAATAAAATAAAAAAATAAAAAATACGCCCCGAATACAGAACCTCCTCCTTTTTTGAAGTCGTTTAAAGAGACACCTCAAGGGATTAGTTTAGTTATAAAGCAATATTTGTAACATTTGATAGTTATAGCTTGCGAAGGGGGTAGGTTTTAGAGATTGCAATATGCAAACCGTGTTTAAACTAACCCCTCCCGTTAGCAACACATTGCTTACATCTGCTGCAAATGCAATTCCGTCAACTTATCTTGCTAGTTTATCCATTCGATAACAGTTTAACCCTTAAGTAATCTTGTGTTTAAAGTAAACTACTTATTATTAGCAATTTTCTGCCCTAGAAAAGACGTTATAATGACATCAGAAACTTGAAAATTAAACCTTATACAAAAAAAGTTGCCAGTAAAAAATTTTGGCATAAATTTAGGTAAGTCAAGGTGTTTGTAGGAGTTTATATGGCTTGCTACTTGGCTTGAATTCATTTCTTTTTTACTCTTTATTAACAATGGAAACCGAAATCCACAATGAAAAAAAGAAAGTGTGTGTAGGACTCGTGCCTTAAGGGTTCCGTCCACATCATCATCGACAAACTTTCGAGGGTTCTTTCTATGAATTCATGTATCAAGCAGTATAAGCGTATCTACTCGTAGTTTTTACATGCGCAAAGGCTACCTTTAAAAAGCAGTAAAAATTTCATTCATATTAATTAAAGGAACAACACATGGACATACCAAGATTGGTAAACGTCACTGGTACATGAGCTATGAAGCACATAATATAAAGCAAACTATTGATGCACAAAATCGATGCAGACCATGGCCAGCCACGTGTTTGGATGACCAAAACCGTCTAATTAGGGCCGTGTTCTAAATGGTTACATAGTCGATATTCAATTCGATATCGGGAGGTATCAAATTGTGAATGCGTTTCTGGTCACGGCCAATAAAATTCGGCCGTTTTAGAATACGAGGGCTGCAATAGCAACCGACCGCTAATACGCACCGGGCATGAGTGATACGTTATAGCTCATAGAGAGGAGGCTGAGCCCCAGCAGTATGACCGTGTAAGGCTGATGAGGAATAGCAAGAATTCCTGCAGTCGTTGGTCGTACCAAGGCAAGTCCGATAAAATAAGATCCAACGGTTCTGATGTAAGACCAAGAACAAGTTTAGCTCAGCCTCGTTTTGATCTTACTTTTGAAGATCACTATTTAGTGGAAACTACATACACTTGTGTTAAAAATATATATATACATACTAGGTGCGTATACCTACGTAAGTAAAACACATCAACTCAACAATACAAGCTCCTGATTGCGTCGCGACGCTAGACTGTGCAAATTACATCCTATGCCGGAGCAAACCTAGTTTATATGAGCCCGTCGTCTAATCACAGGCCCGCCCGTTTGTATGGGTCTATTGCATGTTTGCTTATATATAAGTTAATCTGCTAGGGGACAAATCGGGCAGAAATTTTGTGAGTAGTCGCGCCATATTTATGTATATATTCCGGGAAAAATGTCGATGGACATTTCACTCGTCCACTAAGTTGCGGTCGAGATTTAACCAGGGGATGGAATGTACTACTGCCATTTTCTGAAAATCGCGAAATCATAAACCGACACGCATCTTTACTCCACAATGATGGACTGTAAAGGACTGGAGGACTACAAAGTTATAGATGATCTCAAGGAGGACTGGCAATCTTTTCTCATACAACCGACACACAATAACGCTATCCACAGTGCTGCTTCACAACGATGGGAGAAGCTGGTGTGGCGGCCTTTTTTAAAAATGCTCTTCCGCTAACCAACATGAATGTGCATGAACTCCACTGAGAATCAAACCCACAACCTCCGAACATAGGCCTCCCCAATGGAATTCCAGAGTGACCGGTTGGAAGAGCCCTGTATCCAGCGATTTCCTGCGACCTTTATCAGGTCATCTGTCCACCCTGTGTGGACGTCCTACGCTGAGACTTTCTACGTCAAGACTTTAATGCCCCACCGGCCTTCAACTTCTACTTCTTCGACTTGCTAATCCGATGGGCCTTCGTTCGCCCACGGATTTTTTCATTCCTGATTCGATCACATAGTGAAACCCTGAGTATCGCCCTCTCCATAGCTCGTTGCGTGACCTTGAGTTTTCTTATGAGGTGAATAGTGAAAGACCAAGTTTCAGTGCATAAGTCATCACTGGTAACAGACATTTTATGTATTTAATATTACGGTACGCTTCCATCTTCGACCTCATCTTCACTTAACATCAAGTGTGGTTGAGGTCAAGTACCAACCCGTTATGCATAAAATAAATAAATAATAATATATATGTATATATATAAATTTGTGTGTGTTATGTGTCAATAATATATTATATGTTTTAAGTGCAGTTAAATTATCTAGTTATAGTTTGTAGGCTTAGTTTATGTATTTTTATGTTTACGTTATATAATAATTACCAACTATAAAATACACCCGTATTGCTACTATTAGTGCAAACCTCATCTACTGGTAGCTTGTATCTTTACCCTAAGTTTTGCCTGGAAAAGATCGCTGTTAGCGAAAAGGCCGCCTTTTTGTGCGATTGATGATGTACGCTGTATTCTTCATGTAGCTTTTGTTAATTGTGCAATAAAGAGTATTTGATTTGATTAATTCAAGACTTTCATCAATCACTGACGTATTTTGGACGAGACGACGTTACTAGTAATATAGTAAGACATTTCAACTGACAATCACTCTTTTGATTTCTAACCAGTTAGAATAATGCATTCTACACGGTTATAAACAAATATTTTAGAATTTCTCTACGACATTTCAAAGTGCAACAAAACAAAGGGTCCCAAACCTCGTTATCTCCATGTCGTGGCTGTTTCATAAACAGGATATGCCCACAGATCGATTCCCTGCGAATGCGAAACCGCATTGGAAAGGACATCAAAGTGAGAACGCAAATAGAAACACACAGAAAATATGTAAATTTTAATGCCAGAGAACGCAAGATCAAAGTCTACGACAGAAGTCGGTTGATTTTCGCCCGCCGTTGCTCCCTTTTATTTTTCTTTTCTATTCCAATGAAGCCCTCTTCATTCTGCAGTGTACCTTTAAAGTTTTCAAGTAGCTGTTTGAGCAGTTGGTTTATTTATTTGTACTGATTTTCCACAGTACTACGCTATAGGAATATAATTTTAAGATCCATTTTACAGATGAATTTATACTATGGCCATTTGGCCATCCGTTTCATTCCAATAAATATGTATTTATCTATCCTTTTTGAATTAATCAAGACTTCTGTTTGGTTCTTTGCGGACTAAGTAATTCTAGATTCTAATTTTAAGTTTATGGTCTAATTATTTAAATGTCTAAATTACCTTCTAATGAAGTGATTGACCTATTTTGTGAGCATTCCAAAATTTGAAGTTTTTCTAGACACCTATAAATTATGACGTAACTAAGATCATATTTAATGGAGTATTATTGGACGCAACCTACTCCCAAAGAAGCTGCTGTGATAACAAATCCATGGTTTGATAATAATCAATACACATAATACAACCTACACTAATAAATAAAATGTAGAAATAATTACCACTCATATTTTTGTTTCTTTTGAGCTAGAATGTTTTGAATTAAGATAATTATTAATCAGTTCTCTTATTTTAGAAATTCGTAATTCGAATTTTTGGGGTAGTTTGGGGTATTTTTAATCAACAGGTACTTTAAATCGGGTATTATTGGCTATTGCATTTTTAACTCCCGACGAAGAATGACGTGTCTTACGTGTTTGACGTAGTTGTGTGTATGTGTATTTCTAGCCTTTGGTGTTGCGGGGTGTCCATGGGCGGCGGTGATTGCGTTCCATCAGGTGACCCGCATGCTCGTTTGCCGCCCTCTCATATAAAAAAAAAAAAAAAGAAAAAAAAGATGAGTTGTAAATGAGGGGAAAGGTTATTCGCCATGTTTGATAAAAATCTAGATTCTAGATTATACCGGATGAGTTCTTTTACGTGAAATAGAAGGTATTGCATAGGTAGTTTTAACTTTTTTTTTTCCAAACTCATATTGTGTCATTTGACGGTCGCGTTTGTAGCCTATTCCACATAATTACATCATTAAATTAAATAAATAAAGAAAACTTGAAGTAAATATGAGTTCCAAATAAATCTCGCATGATAGGAACCCAAAGAATCACGCCAGTCGCATATCAAACACCGACCGGCGCGTGCGTTTTTAACCGACTTCAAAACAGGAGGAGGTTCTGTATTCGGGGCGTATTTTTTTTTATGTATGTACACCGATATTTTATTATTAAATCTGTAAAAAATAAACTCATCCGGTATAATCATTTGTTTTTAGGGAGCTTTTCTAAGTTTTCAACTTATAGTTGTAAATAAAGGTGTGTCTAATTGTTATTATAGTTTAAACAAAAATGCACTACGCAGTACAACCTATGTTATGGTTTGCACTACTCTAGCTCAATTGTTATACATTAATATCTACTTCTGTACTAGAATATTTTTGTAATTCGTGGATAATGTCGCTGGTTGTACAATTACCTCCACTCTGTAGTTTAATGCTAATTTAAGATATACATATTGTACTACTGTTTGTTGTCCCAAATAAAATAAAAATAAAAAAAGTATAATTTTTGACATTTCACGTACGCCGCCGTCGCTAGTAAATTAATAATAGTCCCGAAAATCATTATCGGTTATAACACGAATCTATTCAGCGTTATTGACTGTTAATCATCTGGGATATCACGGGACTGGCCAAACGATCTAACTTGGGCTATAAACATGGCAATAGTGATTATAAGAAACCCAGAGTTGGAAACGCTTGTTGATCGGACGAAATGTTATGTGATGGATGATTTACAAAAGTCTTTCACATTTCAGTAAAGTATACTTAATACTCTTTTACTTTTTATAGCTACCTACTACAATACAAATGACTACTTAATTTTATAACTGGTGCTTATTTCTGATTTAAGAGGGTTTATTTCGTCCATTGAGAAGATTTTTTAGATTTTGATTTCTTAAGATTTCCTCTCTCCTCACTCTTATACCCCTCACTCCACACACAATGGCAATAATAATTTTTAACCTGCCAACGAAAAACGATGGGTGTTATGTATTCGACGGCGTCAAATGTGTGTCCTCTTTGTCCGCATATATCTCAATAATACATTGTCCCATTCGAGTGCAGTTTATTACTTAAGATTAAACTAAGGGAAAGATTCTTAGCTATATTTGGTGAAAATCGGTTTAGCCGTTTCCAAGATGTTTAAATAAATAAATAAATATTTCGGACACTTACCTACATCTTAAACTACAAATCATCTAGTCTCAAACTAAGCTAAACTTGTACTATGGATACTAGATAACGGATAAACATACATAAATACTTATATAAACATTCATGAGTTGGGAACAAATGTTCGTATTCATCACACAAACATTTTCGGGATTCGAACCCGCAACCGTCGGTTTCGCTGACAGGGTCACTAACCACTACACCAATCGGTCGTCCAAACTTATCTTTCAACACATTTGTTTTGTAGGTATACATATTATGATATTGGTAATGTTAAATTGATAATGTTAAGTTCTTCGGGATTTTCCTAAATTTTCATTGGCTTAGAACAAATTCTCATAAATGTATTGGGTTGCCATTTTTAAACATATCTCTAAGAGATACTGTAAACTCTATGTAAACAAATAACTTTAGCCCTTCGAAAAGTGAAAGTTACGACTTATTTGATAAATGCGAGCGCATGTAGACAAATGCCCGACTACGAAATAACATTGTAGTGAATTTTCCCCTTCCGGGATTTTCCTTCGGATTTACCGCTGCAAACTTTGTCAATATCGCTCGGACCGATATGCACGCACTCCAAGAATAACAGCCGAAGTCAAGAATAGCAGCCCACAGTATTGACTTTAAAAAAAAAGAAAAAAAGATTTTTGACACAAGCACCAATCATCTTGTTCCAATAAGCGAAGCTTGTACTATGGATACAAGATAACGGATAAATATTTATATATAAACATCGAAATTACACCCAGAGCTTTGTTTAATGGCGCTAAATGATTATATTTTATATTTCATTTCTTAAGTAATACTTAGTAAAGCACAATAAATATTTGCTTATGACATGCTTAGAGGATTGCAAGTGTTAGTACACACACAGCCACTGATTATCATACCTAAGCGACAAAGTATTTACAGACTTATAAACTAGCCTAGCTAGCTATCTTGTAAACTAGTCAAAAAACTTGTTGAAGTGCCAAACAAAGCAGTTAAGATAACATCTGTTACCCGCAACTGAAATGTGATAAATTATATTTTTTTTGTCCTGTCTAGCTCGTTGGATATTTTAGACGGAGTTAAAAAAATTCTTACTCCTGTACATAAATAAAATTATATACAGTTTGGAATATCCACATCACACTTCCGAGCGATATTTATACATATATCTTTACACGTAAAAAGCACCAGGATAACAAAAGCTACTGCAAGAGGTTGGATGACTCCGCTGCCGCCTCTCGATCTCGGTGGTTCAAACACACATTTTGTCTTTTATTTAACTTATTGCAAAAACTAATGTGTAACAATTGGGTAAACGTGTTGTAATGGCTCTCTTATACTGTGCAGTTACATAAACTACCTACCTGCTACCTCCTATTAGTTTATAAGCCTATATATGAAGCACTCGTGACGCAGTCGCATTGGCTACTCGTTTTCAATTAGCGAAGTTAAGCCTGGCGCAGTCCATCCTTGGATGACTGACCACTAGTAGCATTTTGTGTCACGGTAAATTGTCCATCCCGGTTGTTTTCAATGCCTGCAGGGGGGTTTAAAATCACTGACTGCCAGGTGGCCGCTAGTCGGACACCAATCCATACTGGGCCCGCGTGGTGGATTAGGGCCCATACTCACTCCCAGAGGAGGATGTGCCCCAACAGTGGGGACTTGAAAGGCTGTTGATGATGAGTAGCATGAATAGATGACGTCTATTCAAGTTATAGTAACGGCAGTTCTGTAAAATCACCCTATTGTTTAGAATATCATCTTAGAGAACTATGGATGGCACAACTGAAGTAACCAGTATACTATACATTTAATCATTTAAAATAAATCTGTATGATTAATAATGGAGCCGACTGCATCAGACTACTATGAAAATAGTCTCAAAAGCCTTCACATATGTTGTCCGACCGGACATCAGTGGCGCAACTCCCGGTCGTGAAGTTAGGTATTTAAAACATCCAATGGACTGTATTCATTACAAAATAATTATAGGCCCACGGCCCCCTTTTCAATTTCCAAGCCTAGAGCGAAGTACATGTACGTAGATGACTCAATTTTCAGAATAATCTCTTCCACCTGCATTGTAATCACCGTCACAATGCGTGCCTACGCCTGTAGGGGCGACCCGCCACGTCATCACACCGATTAATTAGTGGAAAATGAACAGCCAACGTTCGACATTTTCAATTACCGCCCTATCCGAAACCGAAGTTGATTACAGTATGGCCGAAGGGAATAGTTGGATTTTACGCAATCTGTAATGGAGTTAAGGAGTACTCGGCCGGATATCGGGAGTGAATGGGTAGCATTTACGGAGAGATATGTGTAGAGGAAATTGTCACAAGAGCAGACTTTTCACAATTGTCGAGGAAACATAATATATGTCACTGACTAATATAAAAAATTATTATTCAATGACGAAAATTTTCACTAAGGCCTTAAGAATGTTACTCAAGCAGAGATCTCTACTTGAGGACAGTTGTTAAAACGGGAGAGCTTTATGTAACATGTATATCGGCATCTCTAACTATCCTCAAGCGCAATATATTTTTTATTTTTTTTATGCAAAATGGGTTGGTACTTGACGTCAATCACACCTGATGTTAAATGAAGATGAGGTCGAAGGTGGAAGGTGGAAATCTAAGCTTGAGCAACATTCTGAAATACGGGCCTTAGACATCTATAATAACTTCGTTGTTTTTGAAATATAGTTTATTTATGGGATTTGTATATTTCGGTGGAGTGCCACCGAAATATTTTATTTTATTTATTTTATTTTATTTTCTTGCGAAAACCAACAGCTGTTTTACAAATTATCACTTAAACTAAGAAACTGAAAGCCAATTAGAGGTTTCCAAATATACAATCGAAATTCTTAACTGCTCTTAAATAGTGATTTAAGAACAGTGTTTAGGATTTTGCATTATAATCATAGGTGAAGCAGTATCTGCGTATAAATTCCAATTTGTGTATTCTCTTTCACGCATCTTAGTCATTACTCCACCGACATGAGCATAGCTCTTAAATTGAAGAAGAAGAAGCATCACGTACGTGACAATTCGTCATTCGATTATCATGATTCAATTGGTACGGTGATGTTCCAAAAATCTGCAAATGGTGATTATAAAAATAAAATAACTAAAATAAATATTTCGGACACTTACACCAATCATCTAGTTTCAAACTAAGCAAATGTTGTACTATGGATACTAGATAACGGATAAACATACATAAATATTTATATAAACATCTATGACTCAGGAATAAGTGTTCATATTCATCACACAAGCATTTACCGGGATTCGAACCCGCAACCTTTGGTTACGCTGACAGGGTAGTGATCCACTACACCAATCGGTCATTATGTAAATCCTCTGTAAATTAATTTTGTCATGTTTTCTATATGCGGGCAGCGCAGGACCGATCGTTGTGGGAATCTTTGGGAGAGGCCTTTGTCCAGCAGTGGACGTCTTCCGGCTGATATGAATTATCATATCAGCCGGACAACATTCATCATCATTAGATGATGAATGTTTTCTGAACCGTAAAAAACCTTCACTGAAATTCTCAATGCACAGAAGAACTTTTTAAATAATGGTACAGTCGGCAACACCATTAAGATAACAGACTTAACTTTGATGATTTTGTTTAGAGGGACTTGGGTTGATTTTGTTATATTTGCCTTTACATCTTGATCGGTGTAACATTTGATAGATTAATGTCAGTTAAACTTAAATAACATACATACATAATGATTGAAATAACATCCACTTTTCACCTTATGAAATATACAGAAATGCACACGGGGTGCAGGGAAACGTGCAAAATTATAGATGTTTTTTTATGGAAAGTCCCTTAATTGCCTTTAGCCACTTCCACGGGAAGAGAAGGGTTGTTCTATACTAATAAAATGTTTCTTTAGACTTTCTCCTACGTATATTCCATAAATAAGGCCTGCTACCTTAATTGTGTTGCCGACTGTACATACATACATTATATATAAATATGTAGTGTACACAGACTTTTCAGTGCTCACTGAAAAAGTTTTACAACACCAAGTTTTCATATAACGAGAGCACTGACCATTTTCAGTAGACGGGAGAAGTTTTTTGCATAGACTTTCCAGACGTCTCCCCTCAAGGCATATTAAAGGAATCCCGACTGAAAAATTGTTATATAAAAATATTTTTTTGAAAAATGTTTTTTGTAAGATATAGAGTTAAACTGATGAACCATTCCATTGATTCCAGAGTTAAGAAAAATATATTATGTTTGAACCTAATTGTGTGTAACCTAACCTAGCTGTGGGATGAATGTAGAATTTGAGAGTAAAAACAGAAAATTGACAGCTACAGCTGCAAACTTAAATTATGCCTGATGTAACACCAGAATTCAGGAATAATTCTAATAACTTTTCCGTATAAAAAACAATTTATTTTAACTATTTCAATTTTGAATCACTTGAAATGACCTAAACAATTTCTCTTCTATATCTACTTAATTCTTAAACACAGACGATATTTTGCAATGTGGGTGGCAACTGGCAGACTTTCATAAGGCCGGGAGCATGTGGCGCACCGCATTAGTATGTTGATGAGGCAATCGCGATCACTGCCGGGATAACGTGATTTATATGGCCTTCAGGGATGACAGGTACGGGCAAAGTGATTTTAGGGAACTACCTAGACATATATTAAAAATAAATCTACATATAAAATGATTTTATAGGTATTATTAGCTGAGCAGAATTCCCTCGTGATTTGAACAATACAAATATTATGAAGATATATGACATTGGGCACATTCTAAGGCTGCGACAGTCCACCCTGAATACTCCATCACTCTGCATTCGATCAGGGTTTCGATCAGACATTTCATGACAGCTCCCGTAAAAAGGAGTACGCTGTCGCAGTACTTCTGGACATTAAGACCGTATTCGATATGCATGAGAGCAAATATCATCAAATTCTTGAGTTCTAGAACGCTGCCTTGGCACGGTAGGGTATTATCTGTGGCATCGCAGGGCAGCATAGAAGATGCACCATAGTTTGTGGTGTGACGAAAAACGACGGGTGTTGTGTTTGACGGCGTTGTGTGTGCGTGTGTGTCCAGTATTTGTCTGGATATATCTCAGTTATACGTGGTCCGATTTGAGTGCAGTTTCTTTTAATATTAAACATTAGATAAACTTCTTAGCTGTTTAATGAAAATCTGTTAAGCTGTTTTGAACATAGTTGGTTTCTAAATTGACAATTTAAAGTTATGTAAATATCGCTTCACTATTTTATCCGTGGTCGGAATATTTGATTTTATCGCTTCGATTTCCGACAATCTGGTGGCAGCCCTAAGAACGCAGCCGAACGATAAATGAGGGCCGTGTGTCAAATTTTTCACGTATTTTCCTTCGATAGGTTGTCGGCGCAGCGGTGACCACGTCGCAGTAATTGATAGGACAGATGATATTAATGTCCCACCCCTGTACAACGCGTGCACACAATTTATGTTGCAATACCGCAATACCCCTCAGAATTTTCACGTCGAAAATCCAAAGTCTCGTCCGGTCGCAATTTTGGTGACGTGAGTATATTGAGGATGACGTGTATGGATAAGAGAAAAACTGGCCAAGGATGTGTCGGTACTTTCGTACTTAGTAGGTAGGACTTTCAATTCAATCTTAAGCCCATTATTTATTCATAATTTACTACGATTTAAAATTCCTACTGGAAAAAAATATTAGCTGTGGGATTATAATTTTTAATTAATGTATATATATATACAGTCAAATTTTGAGTCCTGAATTAATGTTTAAATGGATTATTATACCCGTTATTATATTTATTACACAATCACTAGAAAATTGATTACAAAGAAAAACGATATGACTAATTTAAATAAATGTATAATTGCCATTGCAGTGAGGAGCCACATGCTTATCTCAAAATGTACAAATTTAGCGGGCCTTACCCATATAACTGTGATTGTGAAACGTAATAAATTATTCTTATTTCTAAAAATCCGATTAGAGGATAAACCCGAGTGAATTTCATTCGATATACTTAGTATCTAGTTAAACATTCTTAAAATATAAAAAGTGCTTTTCCGTAGTGTATAATAGATGTTAAATGCATGTTAGCGTGCATACCTTTTATAACGTGTAATTGTTGTGGGATTGATATTTTTTATGGTAGGATGCAAAACGATTCAGGTGCGATATCTTTTTACTATTCAATATTCAAACCCAGTTTTTCGTAGAAAGAAATTTATATCAACGCCATCTATGTGAAACTTAAAATTACCTGTCACTTCACTTCAAGCAGCGCCATCTAGTGAATTTCGTAACATTTCCCTCAGTTTTGTCTGAGCACTCGAGATGGTTTTATTATCAGGCACTAGATGTCGCTGTAGTAAAAAATATCAGTTTCATAGCTTTCCATTAGATGGCGTCACGAATACGTATTTAGATTTAAATATATTTCAAGAAAAAATATTTTTTAGGAATGTTTGTATCACCACATATAGGTATTAAAGCATATGTCTACGATACGAACTTGGGCAGAAGCAAGTGGGTCGATTTTAACAGATACTAACTACTGTACACTCGCAATACGTATTTCGCTCGTAACCACGCATGTTAATTAACTATACTCTAGTGCTTACTAGTTACAAAAATTCTACATGTTCTATTAGGTATATTCGGTAGAACCTAATTTATCGGGAAAAATATACCATGAGGAAATATTATTAGCGCCCAAAAATACTAAATTAGCCACCAATTTATTTACTTATTTTCAAAATCGAAACCTGTTTTTACCATAAAAACTTTTTGCTAAACAAATTGTTTCATATATTTTGTATATTAGGTACATCCTAATGTTTTTTTATGCACAACGGGTTGGTACTTGACCTCAATCACAGTGAAGATGAGGTCGAAGTAGGAAGCGTACTGAACCGGAAACCCCAACACATTTGAGGGACTGGCTATCTTATCTCTGACAACCGCAACACAACAATTCTATTAACATTGCTACTTGGCGGCAGATTTAGATAAGACGGTGGTAGCTAGCCAGGCGAACATTTAAAATGCCCTACTACCAACCAATGTGGCTAATGTGATGATGCTAAATTGTAGGTATGTTATGTAGTCAATATTACCTATATCATATATTTATAGGTAATATAGTTTGTGTAGGAATTTTAATGTCTACGATTTACCAACTATAAAAATACACCCGTATTGCTACGATTAGTGCAAACCTCACTGGTAACTTGTGTCTTCACTCTAAGGTTTGCATGGAAGAGATCGATGTTTGCGATAAGACCGCCTTTGTGTGCGATTGATGATGTACGCCGAAATCATTTAGGTATGTAGTTTTTGTTAATTGTGCAATAAAGAGTATTTGATTGATTTTTTGATTGTATTCTTTTTTCTATAATAGGTAGGTCAATTCGGCACCGTGCCTACCTATTTTTCTTAACAAAACTTGTTCATTAAATATCACACATTAAATAGCACATCATTAAATACCTAACATACCTACGTATTTGTAATTACAATCTCCACCAAAAACTTATTCTTTGGTTCTATTGTTTCGGGAACAATATTAACATTGTGGGTCCGTGGCCGTCTTAAAATCTTCCAAGTACTATTTCTTGTATTCTGTATATTTTTGGCAATTGATAAAAATAATAGATTAGTTAATTCGATAAAATAAACTATCGAGCTTTTCAACAAATTACAAATTCAAATTCACTGTTGATATCTCGACAATGGTGTCGATTCGGATATACAACTAAACTAAACTAAAACCAGTTTTAGAGTTATAGGTACTGTCTCTTTCTCACTGGAACAGTACGATGCGACGACACCACTGCAAAACTGGTTTTAGTTTAGTTTAATTGGTGTACATCCAAATCGACACCAATGTCTTCGATAAAGCATGAGTCGAACTTAATCCTCGAATTGGTGCACTATTTGACTATATTTACCAATGACATATGGGTACCTAGGTACCACTGTAGCACACATACACTTTTTTTTTTTATATAAGAGGGCGGCTAACGAGCATGCGGGTCACCTGATGGAAAGCAATCACCGCCGCCCATGGACACCCGCAACACCAAAAGGGTCACAGATGCGTTGCCGGCCTTTGAGGAAGGTGTAGGCTCGTTTCTTGAAGGTTCCAATGTCGTACTCGTTCGGGAATACCGCTGCCGGAAATCCGTTCCACAGGGTGGTCGTACGTGGTAAGAAGTTTCTTGAGAAACGTAAATCTATCATATTAAAATTCTCAAACCTGCAATAAATAGGTAAGTTCAACAAAATATGAAGCATTTGACTCATTCTCCACACGTGTCAACTTGTGAAGTCAGCACATTGACATCGACGAGCAAATATTGCAGTGCCATACTTAGTTCAATTTTCCCCGAAGCTTGTCCCATAACGAGATCCTTTCGGAAATCCTCTCGTCGCCGAGCAGACATGAGCGGCTCCTTTGTGAAAGAGATAGCTCATCTAGATAAGTGGGTAAGGCATTCACGGTGCGAGCGCGAACACCGCATGCCCTTACAATCTATGATAACACCGCCTAGACAGAGTGAGGAGCTTGACTTCACAACAGCTGAATGGTATTTTAAAGAGAAATTTCGCACAGCAAGATACGGGCAAAAAGACTCACTCAATCCACAGAGATCTGTCATGGTTCTGTTATTTCTTACCACAATTGTTCTTATGACGAACTTCTGACGCCTGTCAAAAATTTTAAAATAGCTTTGCCATATTCCACACATAATTAACTCTGAATGCCTCTTGGCAAACACGGACATCATAATAATAATAAATAATAAACGAATTTTGATGTTATTTTGTGAAGTATATTTATTACAGGTAATTTCAAATTTCACCCATCTAACAGCATCCAACTATAATATTTTCTGAGTTATGAATTTTAGCACTCTCAGTGAATGACGCACTGATCAACTAAATGTTTAACCGCCTCCTTGGCTCAACGTAAACAACATTGCGTTTACGATTCGGAGGTCGCAGGTTCGATCCCCAGCGGGGTACATATTTTGTACTCGGTTTGGTTGGTGGTAGAGCATTTTCAATGTCTGCCTGGCCAGCTACCACCATCTTATCTAAATCTGCCGCCAAACAGCAATGTTAATAGCATTGTTGTGTTCCGGTTGTCAGAGATAAGATAGCCAGTCTCCCAAATAAGATGGGATTTCCGAGTCAGTACGCTACCACCTTCGGCCTGCCATAATATTCCCGTACATTTACTGCAAAACTCATTAATAAGAGATTATACCGAAACTAACTAGGTAGGTATTGTATATTGCGACGTTTAGTAGTAATATTTAGTATTAATTACTCGTTAGGTAACATTTAGATTCATAGGTATGTCTTTTAGATGTAGGTTAGTTGTAAAGGGAAGTTCCTAAGTATAGTGAAAAAAAAGAACACATTGCCTACCATGGTTCACAATGACCGATTATCTTTACTGAGAGTATGGAAGATAGATAAATAGTTTATTTGTTCTAAGCTCATTGCACAACAATAATTACAAAGTAAGAAATTACAGAAAAGCACTTTTTGCACGATGAATGATGTAGGGGATGTAATCTTTATGTAAATTTAGTTAATTGAGCAACAAAGAGTATTCGATTGATTGAAAAATATAAAAAGAAGAATAAAAATTGAAACTTTAGAAAACCCATTTGTGTACGCCCAATCTGTTCTTCGGCATTTAGGTAAATGAATTTTTAAAAATATGACTGGAAGAGATCCCTATATGGGATAAGTCCGCCTTTGTACTTAATTTTAAATTATTAAAAAAAATGTAAATTTTATGAAGTACAATAAAGCGTTTACAAACAAACACACCCCCGAGAAGATTCATTAAACTAATGATTAATCGTCGAGGTAGACCAAAATATCTTCGAATCAATCATGGCTAAGAACATTTGCGAGTTTAATTTTAAATATAAAAAATATTTAGAAAACCCTCCATAGGCTATGATATCATCGAAATACACCAAAAAAACTGTATTATAAGCGAAGTATATTCAAAACGGCTTAACCGATTTTCATCAAACATGACTAAGAACCTGTCCCCTCGTTTAGTGTTTCATATAAAAAAAACCGCACTCAAATCGGACTACGCCTTAATGAGATACGTCCGGACAAAAACTGGACACACACACCGCCGTCAAATACATAATACCCGTCGTTTTTCGTCGGGGTTTAAAAAGATCTAAAATGGCACATCATGTGTGTTGTAGGGACAAAGTGGTTCCAACTAACTAGATATGGTGCTCCACAAGAAATGATTAAAAATTTTATTTCTAAAAAAATATCTTATTGTCTTTTATTCGTGGTACCAAACTACCGCCTGTAGTACTCTTTCCGAGTAACGTCGTATACGGGATAACCGCCTGTCAACACCTATCGATTTCACCCTGTATATACGTACCTATTTGTTGGGTGTGGCTCTACATACCTGCTTCTCACTTATGTGACTTCGAGTTGCGGCTGTTAAAGCTTCTAACGACTTGTTGAACTTGGTACATTACCTACTTAACTAACTTTACTTTAGCCAAGTTATGATATAAGTTGAGCGGTTATGTATATTATTATCTAAACATTTTCCATGGTACATGCGGCCTCACGACGACTGTAACATTTTCCTTATAAAAAGGTATCGCTGCTGAAATGCTCGATAGCGTCGTCGTGTTAACAACGGTCGCCATGCTGTGGATTGTACCTGTTCATATATTTTATTTGCGGTTGACAACAACATTTTCTTGTTCGAAAAATGTAAGTTTGAAGTACTACTTTCCTATTTTCTACAGTAACAGAATGATTACAAGTAACAGTAAATGTATCGTGTACTAAATTTATACCTGATGAGTTTTTTTACCGTAAGGAAAAAAAAAAAGCATATTAAGTGAGTAAGAAGGTATTGGCATAGGTAGTATAATTTTCTTTTTTCAAAATTATCAACGTATAAAGCATTAATTTTGTCATTTTACGGTCGCGTTTGTAGCTTATTCCACATAATTACATCATTAAATTAAATAAATAAAGAAAACTTGGAGAAAATATGAGTTCCAAATTTTCGCATGATAAGAACCCTATGAATCGCGCCAGTCGCATATCAACATCAGGCCGGTGCATCCATTTTTGAAAAAAAATATTTAATTGCCTATGCCATTAACTTCTATTTCACTTACCTAATAAGTATGCCCTATTTTTTCTTATGGTAAATAAACTCATCCGGTATAGGTACTACACAGCATTAATATTTAGTGTAAATTATTTTGTAATACTAAACTGTAGGTAATATTGTCAAACTTAGTTAAGGTATTTATTCAAGTTTTGGTGTAAAATTAAAACCATTTTTCTACTACTGTCTATATCTTTGACGACCGGATGGTGTAGTGGATAGTGACCCTGTCAGCGAAACCAACGGTTGCGGGTTCGAATCCCGCGAGGGGTAAATGTTTGTGTGATGAATACGAACATTTATTCCCGAGTGATGGATGTTTATATAAATATTTATGTATGTTTATCCATTAACTAGTATCCATAGCACAAGCTTTGCTAAGTTTGGGACTAGATGATTGGTGTAAGTGTCCGAAATAATAATTATTTATTTATCTACAAAATAGTAACCTGTGGATATTGTTGCTGGTTTTACAATGATCCACATAAAAACTAGATTAAGTAAGTATATAAATTGTGCAGGTGTTTGTTGTCCTTAATAAAATAAAAATATAAAAAAAAATTACATACTTACATTAATATCCTTTAAAAGTCCAATATCTGGACATAAGCCTTTCCCCATGGAGCGTTTTTATCGCTTTCTGTGAAGGATTTGCCGTAACCGCCACGAGTTCGACGAAAAACGACGTTTATATGTTGACGACGATGTGTGTGTCCGTCTTTGCCCGGATCTCTCTTAATAATGCTTGGTCCAATTTGGGTGCGGTTTTTTTTATATTTAAGATTAAACTAAGGGAAAGGTTTTCTCCATGTCTGATTAAAATCGGTTCAGCCGTTTCGAGGATATTTAACTTTCAACAGGGTTGCTTTGTATGTTTAGTTCCTCAGGGGGTTTTCTAAATGTTAGATGTATGTTTCTTCTATTAGTTTCTGTAATAGCATATTTCGCTCATAAGTCAAAAGGAACGCAAGTCGAGAAAATTAAAAGTGACTATAATCGTAAGTAGATGATTAAATTAGTCATTCAAATTGAACGTAGGTAACGTATTCTGGACATTTTCGCTTTTACAAACAATAAAATTTGCTGCTCAGAGGTGCGTTCATGCCTAGGCGAAAATTTATCCTCGCCAAATGTCACACAGCAGTCCCGTTCAGCGAAGCCGTCGGACTAAAAATTAACCTGGATGAAAATTCAACTAGAATTGAATAGGGTTCAAAGAGGACCGAAAGTATACCGTATCTACGTCAGGAGCGAGATAAAATTTCTTCTTCTTCTTTTTTTTGAGGATGGCAACTAGTCAACCTCCCTGTCGAGGGACATTACTGCCAGTTTCGAGTGAAAAATTTTATTTCTCTTATTTCTTCAGTTTATAAGTCAGTCTCAGTCAAAACAAGTAATTCGTCGTATACTTGGCGTATACAGAGTCTAGTCACGGTCTGTCATTCTTCAGTAAAGTGGCAGAATGCTTTACAAAAGATTTTGGCGGCTTCTTGTGGGAACCCGAAAGCTCCGTTACGCCCTTTAATTTACACTTTCTTTCACCTGTACACCAACACTAACGTTTGCTGCATAATATTCTGCCATTATTAAGCTTCAAAAGTTAGAATGCACAAATTATAAGAATTATAAAGAAAAATGCAACTTCACTCGCCGTGATCCCGCCAAAAAGCCGAGATAAAATTTATCGGCGTCATTTTTGACCACAGATTATTTATATGACACGTAACATTTTAAAGTGTAACCGCTTGAATTGTGTGTGGTTTGTGATAGGTTTGATTTAATTCTTACTCTAAAATGGAAATGCAACGTTAATGCAACGACCATTGTATATCTTTTTAGTATTTAATATTCTTTTTAAGGTTGCCACTTCACCAAAAATTTATGACTGACACGACTCAGTCAAAGTCAAATAAAACTTGGTTGTGATTAGATGGATTTGACATTCGACTATTTACATAAAATGCCCATTCCCTGTGCCCGAAAAGATGCAATTCTATTCGATTAAAATATAGCCGGGGTGCATGAACCCACCCCAACGGACCGGTTAGGCAAACATCTGCCTCTGACATATACAATAACGACCTCAAACACATAATTTGCGAATGTAAAATTTGTAATTCTACCATGTGACTATGTTCTTTAGAGTGTTCTTGTATGATGAGGAATCAACACAAATGAATTGCTTGTCTACTGTTGTTCAGGAAACATAAATTAGCATAAGTATTGAAAGAAAAACTGTGGTTATAATCATTGAACCGCCAAAAATTGGCAATACAACCGACTTCAGTAAGGTTCCACTCTCTATCTCCGGAGTGCATCATCAGATCTTAGCCAAATTTATATAGGACCATCCTGGCGATAAAACCTATCAAACAAAAAACAATCATCAATATTAACGAAATTATGGGTAAACAAACCATGTCCTGTTAAATAAAAAGAATTTTCTAAATCAGCCTATTATTATCTGATTATCTATAAATTAATGATCTGATCTTCTTCATCACATCCACTTCACCAAATGATACTTTCTGAATGCAAATTCTTGATTCGTTGGTGTGAATACCACAATATGTATGCCTAGAATATGTTAGGAGTTCCCTTAATTCATCATAGATCCCATCATCAGAACAGGAGAATGATGACTATGAGACCACCCTGGAAATATGTCCTATTAAAACAAAAAAGAATTTTCCGAATCGTTTTTTAAATGACTGAGTTCTAAAAGAACACAAAAACACATATCTATAAAAGAAGACAAAATCACTCAATTAGTACCTAACTAGAAAAAAATAGTAATCTACTAACAATATCTCACTTTTTAAATCGAATGAGGAACTTAGACTGCAAGATATACAGTATAGTCGGGTAAAAATGTTTCATTATCTGATGAAATCATTATAAAACTACCAACCTGAGAGTCATCAGCCGGTGGCTCTCTGGAGAACCTCTCGAACTTGAAACTGTTCGAGCGATAGAGCTCGTTGTCCTCGCGGGAGCGACGGCCACGGCAGAATCGCCGGGTGATGGAAGTATGTCTGTGGGCAAAAGAATATTTGATTGTCACTTGAAACATAAAAATATCACAAACACAAGAAATATGTGCGTAGATGAGCATGCGAAACTCCCGCGATTTTCTTGCTGGAATGAAAGTCAAACCTTTGGGGCCTACCCAAACCCGCAGAACCAAATTCAAGTCATGATCTTTACTTAAAATTAGTTGAATAGAAATACGTAATTGTGTTTTTGCTTCGAGAAAAGAATGACATCCAATACTTAGGTAGAGTGCCGTGGTTTCTGATACATAAATAGAACCGACCCATCTCTTCCCGTGGGTGTCGTAAAAGGTGACTGGGACTTTACACTGAAAAACATCTATACATTAGAATGTGTAAACGGTGATGGGCTCTTCCACTCTCAAGTGTGCATGTCTGTATATTTCTAAAGGTGAACCGTGGATGTTGTTTGAAGCATTAAGCTTTAAATGTTTAGATCGCGTATGTTTGATATAATCTCTGAACACCCCATTTGTTATAAAAGGTCGTGACGAATCGTATGAGTCGTCTAATACAGGCGATAGATACGTATTACATTACAGAATGACTCTCAAATCTGAATATGGTGTAATATTATTGCCATCCCTTTTTAGTCGCAAAAATATGTATTTCTTTTTTATTTATTTAACAGCTATAAATATTCCAGGAGTATTTGTTAAAGAATACATCATACATTAGCCAACAAAACTTCCACCGATAAAGATAATACATTTGCATTGAGTAAACACATTCAATGTATTTGAAGATATGCTATAATAAGCATTCACGCAAACGTAGGAAGCGTGGAAAAGGCAAGACCTGTCCACCACAATCGCCGCATAAACGCCTCATGAGATTTTCTTTACACATGTTGAAAATGTATTATATTTGTCATGAAAGATATCGATGTGACCATAAAGCTCATCATACTTTTTACAGGCTCTAATGATAAACCGGTTCTTTGCATAGTTTAGTGTGATTGAAAATATTTGCAAATGTGGTAGTAGTAGAGCAGATTGGCTCTCGGACATTTCAGCGCAATATTACCTAACGGATACGGGTAGTCGATTAAGTTGTGCAAAACTTTATTGACTAAAGACATTGATCTCCGAGTTCTATGCGCTTAGCAAGACTAAGTACTGAATCTGGTTCGAAACCTTTAAATGTATACTTTATAATGAATTTATTTTGAATTCGCTCCAATTGGTCTATGTACTTGCCGTATTGAGGATTCCAAACTACTGATCCGTATTCAAGATGAGTATGAACGTACGCATTATATAAAAGAAATAGCGTGCCCATTAATTGCGCATTTTTTTTAAAGAAACACATTTTTCAACTTTAGCTTATTTAGTTACTTAGTACTTGCGTTTCTTACAAATGCTTAATTTTTAGCAATTGTTACTACATTTACAACTTTATGTACTACAATTAAATGTTTCAAGAAAATCGCGGTTTTTCGTTTTTCCGAAGTCACACCGTATTTTCACTGGGCTACTTATTTATCAATCACCTTCGCCTTTTACGACAACCATAGAATCACTACTTTGTCCTTTTCTAACCTTCCGGAAACCACACAGCCACCACGGCTAGAATACGAATCTAATCTAACTAATATTATAAATGCGAAGGTTTGGATGTTTGTTTGTTGCTCAATCATGGCGAAACGGATGGACGGATTTGGATGAAATTTGGTATATAGGTGGAGTATACCCTGGATTTGAGACATAGGATATTTTTTATCCCGATAAAGTGAGTAGTTCCCGCGAAATAAACTAATTTCCGCGATAAAGTTATTCTACGCAAGCGCAGCATTTAACAATTTTCAAGAGAAAACAAAGGCTCTCGTCAGCTTCATAAATAACTTGAACCGTTGTATCAATCTGACTCTTGACCCCAGGGTAGATCAAAGGCCTAAAATAAAAGAAAGCATCGACATCGGTACAATATCGCAGTACGTACAATTCTCTGTTCACACAAATTATCAATTCGTACACTGAGCAATTAGTACAATTCTGGCATTGGTACAATATCGCCATTCGCACAATATCTCTGTTCACACAAAATATCAGTTCGTACACTGAGCAATTAGTACAATTCTGGCATTGGTACAATATCGCCATTCGATGCGTCGTAATCTCAAACGACTTTCCCCTTTATTCGTTTCAAATCTATTCCATTACAATTCTGTAGACGTCCTTACCTTGCTCATGCATAACGGGTGGGGTCAAAGGGAATACCAACGGGACCAATGAATGTAAGCGATGATTAAAATGGTGGAAACTGTAAAGTAGCAGGAATAACAAACCACTAACTCGCTTTAGTCACGGTTTCCCTCCTTTTGTTTGTTCTATTGGGGTACAACCTCCTCTCAATAGGCCATAATCTATCACACGGGTCCAGTGCGGTTTCGAGGATTTATGTAAGTCTGGTGGCCACCTGATAATCATTATTTAAAAGTGGGCCATATAGACCACCAACTGGAACTAAACTCCATTGAAAACTACCTCCCAATCACCCATCCATAGACTGGCTTTGCTAGACGTTGCTTTACTACGCTAATCGAAACGGAATAGCGAAGCGGTTGCGCTACGAATGTTTCTATTCATATCATAAAGGCAAAATATGTTGTCTAATAATTTGCAAGTGAGCTATCACTTGCGCTCGATCGCTTAATTTGGTACACGTAAGCCACCTAGAAGTAAGAATAAGGGGATAAACGTGTAATGGATAGACATATCGAGTTACCATAATTTACTTCTAGGGCGCTTACGTCGTACCAAAGTTTAGCGATTGAACGCAATGGTACGCTGCTGAACAGCTAACATCATCTTATAATTGAAGTCCTCCAAAAAAGTTGGAGTTCTAGGTGAGGCCTTGTCTTCACTTCAGGTGTGATTGAGGTCTAGCGCTTACCAAGTGTGCATAAATTTTTTTTGATATTTATTTTGTAATCTCCTTAAAGTGGAAGTCTGTGGCATAGTAGCTCCAAAACGGCTGAACTGACTTGATAACGGATGTTTTCCGAAATCTGGTATTTAGAGGTGTTTCTTAGCCATGTTTCATAAAAATCAGTTCAGCCATTTTTCAAGAAATTTAGCTTGTGACAGCTTTACTTTGTTAGTCAACAAAGAAAAGCTGTCAAAAGCTAAATTGAAGCTATTGAAAGCCATAGATGATTTAATAGTATCTGAAGCTTCCCATAATAATTACACATTAAAATAAAATGCATAAATGTTCATTATTCGTATTCCTTGTGTATTGTGAGTGTGGGGTAGACAAGTAAAGTATTTTGTTCCCAGTAATTATACAGAAGCAAAACAAAACACGAAAGTATGCACGAAATATTTACTAGTTGGTAGGTTATTGTATTAGTTATTACAGAGAAAATATACCTATTTCTCAATTTCATTGCAATACAAATATCGTTTTTTTTAATAAGTAATTACGTAGTTAAGTATGTTAAGTGTTTTAGCAGAAAAGTGCCGTATTGCGACGATACACTTGCAGTCAAATTCTATGCAAAATACGAAATTGTAGAGACAAATTATAAGTTAGAATTTCATGCTTAATACCTACATAGATAGTCAGCCAGATATAGGACTTATACAAGAGACTCAATGAACAAGCCTGACGCCCAAGTAAGTAGGCAGGTATATTCAGATCATTATTATGAGATACCATTGTACCTAACCTCCCCAGGTTCGGTTAGAGTAGACCCCCGTCTACTCTCTAATGAAAATAGCTTCGGACGGCCGTAACTTCGGACTTTTTCTTTTGCAGTTTGCTGTGTCAATTATAAACCAATCGTCATTATTTTACTTTTGTTGTATCTAGTTGGACTTCACAAGTTAGTAAGGGGCGCAAGGAACGTCTGAAGATAACTTCAGAAGCAAAAGAAAATGTCCGAAGTTACGGTCGTTCGAAGCTATTTTCGATAGAGAGCAGACTCCCTAACCCCTATGTAGATTCCATTGCCAGTAATATAAATATTGCTTATATCTACCGTGCTGTAGGTATATCTTAATTTTGGTGTCAAAATGCTCGTAGCTATAAAACAATGGATTTTATATTTTTTTCTGTTTAGTAGACATGGTGGAAGGACTAATAGAGACATCTGATTTGAACGGGAGAATGAAATCTATCAGCCTACACGAAAGATCTGGGACATTTTTTATTTATAAATATTTTTAATATGTAATATAGGTAAACAATATTTTAATTAGCTTTAATCTTTTGTTATTATTAGCTATAACTATAGCCTGAGCTTATGTCAATTAGTTAAGTGCAATTCAATAAATTCACATTTGTAATTTATCATATCATTCACATTTATGTAGGTATTTTCGTTTCTGTTGTGCAATAAAGTGTATTTTTATGGATGCACTTTAGTTTTTATTTTATAGGGCAGAAAGACGGCAGTATTTTGTGTTAGTTAAATACCTAGATAAGTTAGAAACCGCCTATATAGAAGTCCACGGATTGGTACCTATTCTGTGCGATCCCTTACACGACTAGAGACTGGTTGGGTTGGTACACGGTTACTCTCAAATGGTATGTGTATCTTTCTGTGCACTATAAAAAACAGAAACATTACTCTTCTATTACTAGAAATCTGCCTATGTCTACTCTTAAAGTATGAGTGCATTAGGAATAGAAAACACACAGCATTTGTATATGAATGACTGGAGAAATTTTGACTATAATCTCACGATGTGAACGTCAGTTATACCTATTTGAGTAGTTACTATGAACCCACTCTTGCAGGCCATTTCCAACAGGTCGCTCTGTAAATCTATGGGAGAGGTCTATGTTCTGTGGCAGATATATTGATAATGATGATGAAATAACAACAAAGATTTCACTCACCTTGAATCACTGGAATGCAGTGGCCATTGTATACCGAAAATCTTCAGCCTAGCCGGCGGCCGGCGTTTCTGCTCCGTCCGTGCGGTCTCTTCCACAGGAGGAGTATGATGCCTGCTGCCTGATGATGCCCTAGTTCCGCTCCTGCGTCGCCTGCGTCGTCTTCTCTCAACCAGAATAAAATTATCTCCGTTTTTTATAATATACGACGAACGCAAAGTGGACTTCTCCTCGCCCTGACTTTGTCGGATCAAATCAGCTGTTCGTAAAGTATGAATATTTTGGTACTCCACCTCAGCAGGGGGTGCGGTTGCTGTCACTTCCCGGCTTGTACCGCTTCCATCCCTCTTCTTACGAGAGGAATGGAGACCTACTCGACGCCAAACCTTTTCCATGAATCTTTATTCACTGTCATCCCATTATCATTTTCGCCTGTTTTGAAAACGTAATTTTAAAGCAAAAAATATTGTCAACACTCTCATTAGCAGTCTAGATGCACATAGGTTCGTTACTTTTACTAAGTTTCTCACAGATACTGGGCTTTCTACTAACCGATAAGATGTCGCTGATATCACTGATAAAAACTATATATGAATGAACTAATGAATCACTGATCAGCCGATGTCTGTCATTGTTCCGTGGATCAAACGTTTCCGCACCGGAATCTCCGAGTTCAGGGCGCACCGAGATGATTCATAACACTGAGGGAGTTTATTAATAATCCCATTTATTAAGACGTACTAGGTTAGTGGAATAAGGGGAGAGAATAACGTGTTTTTTGACATCACACTCGAGGTCCCGGCCCTACAGGCAGGGTGCGGGATTGTGTTACGCATGCGCAGTCCCCCTCGTCCCTAGCCCTTGTCTGACCGGAGCTCCAAAATGGCGGACCTCCGCCTCCGGCCCCTTTCCCATTATTGAATATCTAATTTTATCCGTTCATTCATTGCAGTTCAGCACTTATGCAGTATGGAGGCACTTAGGTTGTAACTTAATGTTAAAATTCTTTAATTACTCTACGGATGTCGGCAAAATTGATTGAACACTTCACCTGTGAATAATGTAAATCATAATCTACATACCTCACAATTTAAGTAGGTTACATAGATAAGTAATTAACAAAAGTGCCCCAGTTATTGATGATGTGATGAGGAATTATTGTGTCGGTTTATGTCATTCGCTAGACAAGTGCAAAATATACGGTGGCGTCTTATTTATTGGCAAATAAACATAGGTACACATCAAGAATAGACTTACAGAGATACTCAAAATATACAAGTTTCATATGAGTTGGATAATATATAGATACATAGGTAACGTCCACTTTGAATTTACGCAAATTAGAATCGACCACGTTCAGAAAATTCTTTACAGGTTGTGGTTGACAATCTTAAATGCAGAAAATGTAGTTACTTTTACATAAAGTATTTGATTACACATTAGTCCAGACATCAATCAACATTCCTATTTAAAGTCCACAGCTGGACCACGCAAACAGTAGGCATCACTTTCCGTGAGAAGATTTTCTGTTCGCCACGCTTTTTTGACGTGTTTGTCCCATTATTGGTCACTTCCTCTCCTCCTGTTAAATCAAGTGGTTCTATTTTATTCTGTCAAACAATACGCATACAAACAAAGTTGCATCAAAATCAAATTCGCATCTTCACGAAACCCATAAAAGCATACCGCGCCACCTAGTTCTTATTGTTGTCAACTTATCAAAAAATTTCCTATACGTTTTACTTAAAAAACACCCAGTACGCACTGCCTTACATAGAGGGCGAGGGCACAACTAGCTAGCGCCCTGGAAACAGATACTGGTAACATCACATTAATCTTAGATAAATATACATCATTTAAAAACTATAAACAGAATCTATGATATTAATTTAATATCTTAATCTAACTAATATTATAAATAATGCGAATGTTTGGATGTTTGTTTATTTGTTTGTTGCTCAATGACGGCGAAACGGATGAACGGATTTGAATGAAAGGACATGTCCGCGTTTTATATGGAGGGTGGTTTTTTATTCCGAGTAAATTCCGACCGGGTTGGTACTACACTGATATTAAAGGTACATAAATGTAGATCGTAAAACCGCTTTAATATGAATTTTGCACACCTCCGTTTTTATAAAATAAATTAATGAAATAACTATGGTGAAATTATTTTGCGATGCCATTGGCAACACTGGCGATTATTTACTCCACAAAAAATCGATCACGACGATCAATAAAGCAAATCGATTATTAAAACAAAAGAAATTAAAACGATTATTAAGGAAAATATTATAACGCATTTTAATGTAGGACTGAAGTATAAATTCTACATCAAATCGAGCACTGAAGGATCGAATTATAAGTTACCGAAATATTTTTTTTTTATTATGACCTGGGTTTCTAGCAAAAATTGTTTTAAACGTCTTAACACTTATATATAAAATAATTTTTGTCTATATCTTTATAATTACATTTGATAGATTTGTATGAAATCATACACAAGGATATATACGTAAATAGATTATGATCACACCAATTATAGTGAAAAATATAAAAGACAAGTTATTTATTTTTGTATTTTATGTGTTTGATAAAGTCACGATCTTTATCCCAAATGGGTTGGTCAGAAATATCCCAAACACAGTGAACAAGATTTTGAAATATTTTTGAAAGATTTGAGATCATTTTGGCGTAAAAGAAAATACAGTAAAAAACAAGGAAACAAAAATTACTTGAAATTACAATTAGGTACTATGATTGGCACAAAAATCCATAAATATGACAAAAAATCACAAATATGCATAATTATATTATAATGCACAAACAAGAACCAGCATTGTTTGCTGTTATACACCGTAAAGTCTGTTGTTGAGTGACCAGCCTGTTAATGCGATTTGGTTATAGGTATTTTCGGATTGAGTGACAGGATCGAGTACCGATCAGTCAGAAATCGATACTCGATCGATTAGCCAATCTCAGATCGAACAACCCTATTGCTCTTGTTGTTGGTTATTGGTTTTTTTAAGCGTCCGTGTTGTATGGTGTTCAATTTGTACTTTCTCGGATTCTTTTGGTTTTATAATTTGTTTGCCAAAAACTAAAGAATTGAATTGCCTTTATAACAACTGATGACTTGACTTTATTACAAGAATTTTTTGATTGCACTTGATTTGGACCGGTGATATACGGATTTCTGAATTTCTACAACGGTTATTTCATGTTGCACGGGATTTGGACATCGGCGGCTGGATCTATACCCACTCTTGAATGTAAGTATTAATATATTTATATATAAGTACATTTGCCTCATAAGTAATCAAACACTAAACAAAGAAGGTTAGTATAATTTTTTTTTGTTATGCACGACGGGTTGTTACTTGACCTCAATCACACCTGATGTTAAGTGAAGATGAGGTCGAAGATTAGATTTGCAAAGAGCTACCTTTTTTTATGCATAACGGGTTGGTACTTGACCTCAATCACACCTGATGTTAAGTGAAGATGAGGTCCAACCAAGGTCGTGAATATATGTATGATGTACAAGTAAAGGTTTGTACAACATTGTAAGTAAAAGATATGCAGGTAATATTGTAGTGGCAGCCTTACAAAGTGGGCCAATCCGTTTATTATATCATCTTTTCTGTTTAGGCTTAGCCGAGGTATGGACTCGGTATCAATTTTTTCTGGGATTATAACATCTGTAATAATAAATTGTATGTTTGTGGAATTGCGCTGTATGTGGATTTCCCTAAACCTATAAATAAAATCTGACAGCCTGGAGAATCAGTGTTGGACTCTGCACATGCTCCATGTAACCAAGCCTCAATCATTGTCCACAGTGCCAATATGGTGAAACTATATTTATTATGTGACTTTTTGTTGGTATTTAAAAAATCTTTTGCTTTTAGGTGACAAACGAAGACCATGTTTGCCGGGAATGCTTCAATCTTTTATTAAGAGAAATAAATAATAGGACTGAGGGCACAACAGGTGAACAGCAACTGGGTCATCAATGAGTTTGTGTCTGTTGTGGCTTGTCAATGTCTAGTAGGACAGGCAGACAATCTCGTGCTTTACCTTATGAAGATGTCGCAATCCAAGACCAATCCTTAGCAAGTGGCTCTACCTCCGTAGCCGAACATACTGTTTCCAGTTCTGACATACAAAATCAAGAAAACAACAATAGAAACAAAACAAGAATAAAAAAGAATAGTTGTTCAGTTTATGTCACTCCACCGACAAGAGCATAGCTCTTACATTGAAGAAGAAGGCATTTACCAGGTTAAACACATCACAAGACACAGCTTTAATTAGAGGAAGAATTAGGTTGCGTCACAAAAGCAACAAGATTTATTACAGTTAAGGACATCTTGTTAAAAGTAAACTTGTGGTAACACCGAATTTGTGGCTATTATTGTAGTTGTATATTGGCAAGGGAACTGTGCTCATGTGATGACAATTACCTGGTACCTTGGATGGGCTCAGAAATGATATTGACTACTCAGTTGGACTATGTACTAGCAAGAGAAGACATAGAAAATGAGGAAAATTAATAATATATTTTAGGCAAAAATGTGTTTTATTTATTATACTACTTTATTTATTATTATTTTATGCAATTTAAATTATGCACATTCCAGCTCAATAACTTCTCTAATTCAATTCTTCATTCTTGAAGCAGTAAGTTCATAAAGATGTTGAGCTGTTGCGAATTTAGTAAAAATGTACTAGATCCAATAAAGTGGATGTTTGTAGGTTTAGTAGTCTTGCACTTATTGTTTGAGTCTCTAGCAGACTGAACATTCATTCACTCTGTCTCTAGTATCTGTTTGTCAGTTTGGGAGGAGAAAAGTAAGATTACAAATGTATGTAACACCACCGAGGTTAATAATTGGATATATCGTTCAGGGCGCACTTTTTAACCAACTTCGAAAAAAGGAGGAGTTTACATATACCCTTACTAAACTGTGTAATCCTTCACACATACGAAGTGATTATATTGTTAGCTATACCTATACTTATATACTATAGGGCTTAGTGATCACATCTATCTACTCCTCATCAATGCGTCACAATCAACAACCATCAGTGGGGCGCTTTTCGGATGTATCTCACACGTAAAATATGTCGAGAGAACCATTTCTTGTATTTTTAAAACGTAGACAGAAAATGCTACTACATGTTAAAAATAAATGACTTCAATCGAGATGTCATACCATACATAGTTATATTTATTGCCGCGGTATCACGACATATTTTTAAAATGTATGTACAGAAAGCAATAGAAAGGCTATACTGCGACCAGAATTATAAATAAAAGCTTTATATCCAGCGCCAAACCGATTAGGAGTTGAAGTGTTCGCCAGGGCCGAAATCGGTCGGAAGCATCATCATCATTAGATGAGCTTCGGTAGAATACACAGAAAAATACTCCAAGAACTTAAATTCCATCAAATTCTAAGAAAGATTTGTACACCAACATTGACCGAAGTTACAAGTTTGACAATGACATTTGTTTGACAGTGGGTGGATATTGTTTTAATTAACGACGGAATGTTCGTTTCAAGGAATGAATTGCAAGAGGCTTCATTCTTTCTATAGGCAGGAGTGTTCGTTTTAAAGTAAATTGTTATGAAACTAGAAAATACATTTTCTCGAAAACGGAGGTTTCTAAAATTCTACAATTTGTACATAACAGCTGGATATTCAAATACCTATCCAGATATATATAACTTAACCCTGTCGGAATTAATAAATATTAAAGGCCCAATCTGGGACAAGTCCTTTGGTACATGGGTAGAATATACCCTGGATTGAGACGTGGGATATTTTTATCCCGATAAAGTGAGTAGTTCCTGCGGGATAAACAAATTTACGCGGTGAAATTATTCCACGCAGGCGAAGCCACGGGCGGAAGGCTAGTCGGTACATAAACCAATCACGATATTACAAAACATTACACAGTAGTTAGTTCTATTGTTATCACTAAAAAATATTGTAAATTATTCTGTGCATTAGAGAGTATTTTGTATTGTATTGTAGCTTACAAATCGATCTTGAGATTGAGATCGCGTCTCAGTCTCAATATTATTTTTTTTATATACTATTTATTAGTATGCACGAGATTCTCAAGCGTCAACTTAAGGTCATCTCAACCTGTCTCGTTTTATTGGTTAATAAAATAACGAAAAACAATGGTGTATTTGGCTGATATAATCATTTATTTTCATGAAAGTTTTGCAGATGTGTATAGTTATTTCTACTAACATTAAACTAGGGAAAAAGTTCATAGTAATTTAATGGAAATAGTAATTTAAAGATATTAGACTTTTTATAGAGCGCTTTGTATACCTGTGGCATTACTGTATTAACTTTTCGGGGTTTTCGGGGTAACTTTACGTTCTTATTCATATCATGAAATGTCCCAACCTTATACGAAGAATCTCGCTTGTGATAACTATTGTCTAATATGTTCTACCCCTATTCTATTGTAGCTTCTAATTGACCTGCTTCTGAACAAAGACAGATATTATTTATATTGGAACATGATGATTTACAATTAAAATTAAATGCTTTTGCGTAGACTATTTTAGCTATATTTTAGAAACTATTATAAATAAAATAAAAAGGACAGAGGCTGAGAATGATGATGATGACGGGTAAAACAAAAACTTAAGCCACCTTAAGCTTTAGCGACAGAATATTACTACTAGACTTGATTTTTGCACAAAAAATGCATGTATTCACAGGGAGTACATTCCTATATTTTGCACATACGACAATATTGGAGTTTTCATGGACCTCTATTGAGCTTATAGTTTGAGAGAGTCACGGGCTTGCGTGCTCCCGAAAAAAAATTATGGCCTTGGAGTAAACTTTTCCTCTCTCGGCAACACTAAGTGTTGGACAACTTGTCGTCTCTTTCGATGACACACTTGATCCTCTTCAAAATATTTTTTCTTCCGTCTATACGTTTTTTTGGCGGGTATCTACCTACTCAGAGAGTGATGTTGCACTCTTTTATTTCTTACAATTTGTGCATTCTGGGTTTGGAATTTTAATAATGGCAGAATATTGTGCAGCAAAAGTCAGTAGTGGTTTACAAGTGAAAGGCAGTGTAAAAGTGCGAAACGAACTTTCGGGTTCCCACAGGAAGCCGCCAAAATCTTTCGTAAAGCATCCTGCCCATGTACTGAAGAATGATTTGACCGTGACTAGACTCTGTATACGCCAAGTATACGACGAATGACTTGTTTTGACTGAGACTGGCTTCACTCAACTGAGGTATAACAGAAATAAGACATGGCTGTATAGGCTTAGATACTTTTGCCTTCTCGAAGAGGAGTGAATAAATGAAAAAAAATATATCTAGTGTATTTGATTGATGCATTTTTTCACCTGGCAGCCCTGAAACGGGTTTTGTTATATTTAATTCGATGGTAGTGAGGTCTCAGCTGACCAATTCAGAATGTTGCTAAGCGTGGATCTGCACTTGAGCATATTTAGAAAGAGATGCCGCTACACAAGTTACATAAAACTATCCTCAAGCGGAGATCTCTGCTTGAGTAACATTCTGTACAGGCCTTAAGAGAGCCCGTATTACAGAATTTTTCTCTAGAAGAGCTCTCCGTCTGAAGACAGTAAAAAAAGAAAAGACTTAAAAGCTTCATGAATCTTGTACAGCGGCATCTCTTTCTAACTATGTTAAAAGGACAGCTCTATGTAACTTGTATAGCGGCATCTCTTTCTAACTATTGTTAAGCACAGGACCCCTATTCTCGCACACTCGACATTTGTCTATCGATAGACATTGGCATGTCTATCGACAGTAAATGTCGATCGTGCGAGAATCAGGCTCCAGGACCCCGATTCTCGCGCGTTCGACATTTACGGTCGATAGACATCCATAGGTTTGTCACTTTTGCACGCCCTTATTAGTACGAAAAAGATAGTTATACCAATGTCTACCGACAGTAAAATCTCGAACGCACGAGAATCGGGGTCCTGGAGCCTGATTCTCACATACTCGAGATTTCAATGTCGAACGACATCAATAGGTTTGTCACTTTTACACACGTATATAGTTAAGTGTGAAAGAGATAGACATGCCAATGTCTATCGGCAGTGATATGTCGAACGCGCGAGAATCGGGGCCCTGGACCCCTATTCTCGCACACTCGACATTTGTCTATCGATAGACATTGGCATGTCTATCTCTTTCACACTTATATACGTGTGTAAAAGTGACAAACCTATTGATGTCGTTCGACATTGAAATCTCGAGTATGCGAGTATAGGGGTCCTGGAGCCTGATTCTCACATACTCGAGATTTCAATGTCGAACGACATCAATAGGTTTGTCACTTTTACACACGTATATAAGTGTGAAAGAGATAGACATGCCAATGTCTATCGATAGACAAATGTCGAGTGTGCGAGAATAGGGGTCCTGGAGCCTGATTCTCACATACTCGAGATTTCAATGTCGAACGACATCAATAGGTTTGTCACTTTTACACACGTATATAAGTGTGAAAGAGATAGACATGCCAATGTCTATCGATAGACAAATGTCGAGTGTGCGAGAATAGGGGTCCTGGAGCCTGATTCTCACATACTCGAGATTTCAATGTCGAACGACATCAATAGGTTTGTCACTTTTACACACGTATATAAGTGTGAAAGAGATAGACATGCCAATGTCTATCGATAGACAAATGTCGAGTGTGCGAGAATAGGGGTCCAGGGCCCCGATTCTCGCGCGTTCGACATATCACTGCCGATAGACATTGGTATGTCTATTTCTTTCACACTTACATGCATATGCAAAAGCGACAGATCTATGGATGTCTATCGACAGAGAAATGTCGAATGCGCGAGAATTGGGGTCCTGGAGCCTGATTCTCACATACTCGAGATTTCAATGTCGAACGACATCAATAGGTTTGTCACTTTTACACACGTATATAAGTGTGAAAGAGATAGACATGCCAATGTCTATCAATAGACAAATGTCGAGTGTGCGAGAATAGGGGTCCTGGGCCCCGATTCTCGCGCGTTCGACATATCACTGCCGATAGACATTGGTATGTCTATCTCTTTCACACTTACATGCATGTGCAAAAGCGACAGATCTATGGATGTCTATCGACAGAGAAATGTCGAATGCGCGAGAATTGGGGTCCTAATCTACATTTGAGCAACATTCTCGAATAAGGGCCTAAAGGACAGTCTAAGTTTGTACAATATTCTGCCGTTATCTTTTCAAAACTCAGAATCATAATCTTCAGAATACACACTTTCAAGAAATAAAAACAAAATACAACATCACTCGCTGAGTTCCCGCCAAAAAGACTTTGTATTCTTTGTTATTTTTTAACAAGCAAAGGGATCTGAGCACATACAGCCACTAACCAAAGAGTGCTAATTAAAAAAACGAGCAAAGTAAAACTAAATTATTTATGTAGTTTTACTTTGCTCTTTTTTTTAGTATTAGTAACCGTAAGGAAGGAAAAAAATTACGTTTACCGTAAGGAAAAAAATAGGGCATAAAGTAAGTGAAATAGAAGGCTGTCACGTTAAAAGGGATTTTATGGGAAAAAGCGGTGAAAGAATCAAGTGATGGACACTTTATTGCTATTATGTACAATATGTGTAGTTTATATATTTTTATGTATTGCTATATATGTATGTATCCACATAGTAGAATACAGCACATAAATACAACTATAAATACAATTACCTGTTTTTGCCTGCCTCTGTATGTAACTAAGTTAGACCGCCCAATCTATTGTTCCTCAACGATCATGGGTGACTGGATGAAATCCCGCTGTGGGATAAGTTCGCCTTTGTGGATAGTTTTAAGAAATTTGTTTTGTATTTATTTTCTTTTGTACACAAAGCGTTTATAAACAAACAAACCTTTATTTTTAGGTCAGTCCTAAACTAAACAAAAAAATATCACAATATTTGAAAATACATAATTTTGGAACTTCTTACTCGTATCCTAATTAATTATATCCCACTCCAAATTAATGTTATATAATTTCGCAACACCAATATGTACCCGGGGTCGTAAAAGACATCCACCTTCCTTTGTGGCAACCCTTTCGTACTTGCGTATATACCTACTTCTAAGGCGTCGGCCTACTGTAGGGAAAAATATGGTTATACTGTGACATGGTCCTGTGCCGTGGCCAGCGAGGTCACCCGATCTTACCCCTTTAGATTATTTTCTCTGAGGGTATGTAAAAAAGGAAATCTACAGACACGTACCTATAATGAAATTGATGACTTGCGATCTTTAGAAAATATTCTAAACGGAATCAATAATATTGTAATGCTGAATGCAGTACAATCCTCGTGATATCGACCCCAGCTATGTATTGAGAACAGACCATCATTTTGAATAGTTTATCAGTTAAATTTCAATAGGTATATAGGTATCGTAAGAAAAATTAAAAAGTATTTTGTTAAAAATTAGCTCTTTAAGTTTGCCGTATGTCATTCATTACTTTGCAGAATTCGTTCCTTATCAATAACAATGGCATCATGTCCACGGTTTCTATGTTGTTTAACTGCGTTCGCACGTAAAAGAGAATTGAACTACATCTTACCGTTGGTTGTCGTCGTAAAAGGCAATTAAGGAACATAGTCATTAGGTAACATCTCCGTATATACAAGAGTACTCTGTGAACATACATAAGCTATTTACTGCACATCCATGGTGCATTAGTGTTCAACTACACTTCAACAACTACACAGCACTATAGTATAAAAGAGTTATCCATTATAGCGAGGATTCTGTGGTGTCATATGCAGCCAGAATCCTAATCCTCATAATATGTAGATGCTAAAAAGGTTACAATTTATATCCCCAGCAAACAAACAGCAGCAAACAGCACTGAAAACAAAAATATCCGTCGTCTGCGCTGCGCCCCAAGAATAGGACACCTCATTCGATGTTTTTGAAGGGCTCTTATATTTTGGAGGCATATTTATTTTAGGCACAATTTTGTAATACCAATTGAAACCTTAGTAAAAATGTACCTATGTGTTTATGGATTCCGGTATCACGTGACGCCAAAACCTCACTGGATAAGTCTGGGCTCGGCGCACATGAACCACCGTCGGTTTTGCACCACACCGCGAGTGTCCGTGGTATTACACGTGTGCGGCGAGTATCAACAAAATGTATGAAAAAGCGTCACTGGGCGGTTGTCGTCGTCGGTGGTTAGTATGCGCCATACACGCATTGTGACAATACTATTTATATCGACGACATGTGTAAAAATATCCTGTCTGGACCTCCACCATACCTTCATTGGGAAGTATGGCCTGTGCCCTGAGCTGATGATGATAGATAACTATTTAGTGTAAAACTGTAAACTTATACTTGTAAATAAATAAATAAGTAACAAACAATAAAGCAGATAGTTTTATTTCCATGTATGTATACAAATTATAAAAAAATAAATTATTATTATAAAATACCTAAATTGAATAGGCAACAATTATTATTAAATGCTTGACAAAACATGCTTAAAGATTGAAGAGAATAATATGTAGATAAAATAAAATGTGGGCTTAGATTACAAAGTTTAATCTAAGAAAGAATATAGATATTTATTTTATGGGTGCGTTTTTCATTGACCTTGTTGTAACAGGATTACCATTTACTTTACTGACCAACTTATTTCCTTGCCAAACTGCTACTAGACTATCATTTGTTTTCAGTTCCTCTTGCAATTTTTCCCAAACTTTTTTCTTGGGGTTCAAAATATCATCTGGTTCTCCTTGCTCATAGCCTTCTACAACAATTCTATCACCAGTTTTGCTACCCTCTGGAGGCAATAATGGTTCAACTTGTTTAGGTTCATCAATGGAAGCACATAGCACCATGCCCCTAGATTCGATGCCACGCATTTTAGCTGGTTTGAGGTTGCATAGAACTACCACATCTCTATTTTGCATTTCTTCTATTGGCACAAAGTTTACTAATCCCGATACTACCGTTCTGGGCTCGTCTTCACCAAGATCAATTTTTTCTACATAGAGAGCATCAGCATCTGGGTGCCTAGAAACCTCAACAATATGACCAATTCTAATGTCAAGTTTGGAAGGGGATACTACATCACTTCCTGCAATTGTATTACCTTTCACTTTTGTTGGAGGTGGATAAGCTTTCTTGGTAAGTTCTTGAAGTTTAGGTGCTTTAAAAATTTCTTGGATAGGTGCTAAAAGCCTATTAATAGCCTGTTCAACAGACATTTTTAAATCTCCTGGGTGAATTTCTTGTTTTCCAAATGCAACTTCAAGATCATCAAACTCGGTGAATTCAACATCACCACCATGCTCCTGAGCTCGGGAAATCTTGAATGTCTCACCAGCTTTCATCAATGGGAACACTACATGTTTTGTAAAAGATAATACCCCATTGTCAGTAATGTTACCTGGTTCACAGAATGCTTTCTTCAGCTTTTTTTTAACATTAGCAGGGTTGTCCAACAGGTCAATTTTGCTGTCCTCTTCAGATGAAGACATCTTGGTTCCTGTGAGCCCAGGAACCATAGGATTCATAAGATGTATTCTCTCAGCGTAGCCTAGTTGAGGCAAATATTTTTTAGCCATGGTAAATATTTTCCTTTGATCCACACCACCAAACTGAGCATCTACTTTCAAATATTCTTCATCTAACGCTTGCAGACCTGGATACAATAGACCACTCAATAATGGATGGTCTACTTGTTTTACTACCTCAGCACCAGCCTTTTTAGCATCATGCTCAGTAATTACAGATGACATTCGATAAACATCTAAAGTGTATTCCTTGCTGAGCTGATATTCAGTGCCCCTCACAAATTTCAATTTTTCTAATGGCACATTGATTGAACTTAACATGGCTTTGATGACAGCCTCATAATATTCTGTACGTAGAGCCAAAAGTTCCCAAGGAGCTTTCATATTGTCTAAGTAAGCATGTAGATCAGCAAACAATATAGTTACCTCACAGTCAGCTTTTAGAAAGTCTGCAATCTTGGACATGGGCACAAAATAAGCCACATGAGGTCGCCCTGTAGTCGCAGTACCCCAGTAGATTTTGAGGTCTCTCTGCTTCAAGATTTCGGTAAGTTTCTCCTCACCTAAAACCTCTTGCAAATTTCGTGTTATGAGATGTTTTTTTACTTCCATAGCTGCTGAGATATTTGCTGGAAAGTAAAATAAAACAGAGTTTATATATCATCATAGTAATATGTAGGAGTTTAAATATGTTATGGATGTGTGGATGATGCTGGTTGCAAAAGCCTAGTTTCACTGCCTGACAGATCTATTGTAATTATTACTAACCTAAACCTACTCTATCCTGCGGGATCGAATCAGAGATGAGATCCGCAGGAGAACCAAAGTGGCCGATACAGCCGGAAGAATTGGCAAACTTAAGTGGCAGTGGGCGGGGCACATTGCTCGTAGGACCTACGGTTGTTGGGGCGGAAAGGTTCTCGAGTGGCGACCACGCACCGGAAGATGCAGCGTGGGCAGACCCCGTACGAGGTGAACCGACGATTTGGTGAAGATCGCGGTCACAGGCAGCTCAGGACCGCAGGACAGCAGTCATTTTGGAAATGTTTGGGAGAGGCCTTTGTCCAGCAATGGATGTCTTTCGGCTGATATGATGATGATGATACCTACACTACTGAATTTCCTGCAGAAGCAGTTTCCTGGCCGTGATTGTTTTATTTCAATTGGGTGTAGAATGTTGCCTAAGTACTTAGATGACTATTTTTTTTATGCACCAGCAAACCAGGTTCACACAGTACTTGCCAGCCTTGCCTTGCCTAAACATTGTGGGCGAAAAACAAACAGAATTTACACTTTTCCAAGACCTTTATCCCGAAAATAACCCATTCATGTGTCACGGAGCCCCAAGCTGAAGCATATGCTTACTCAGACAGGTGTCCCGTGAGCGCCCTGGCAAATGTTTCAACTGTTCCTCCTACTAAACGTTCCTACTATTTCCTAATTATCAGTCTCTTTAGTAGCTCGAGGTTAAATTGACTAAATAATTTGCGGACTAAAAGTTATAAAATTGTCTTAGAATAAAAAATCTGTCTTACCACTAACTGGACAATGACGATTACACAAAGTGATTAATTGTTCAGGGATTTCAATTGCTTGTCGATATCTATCAGAGATATACGTGTATTTTTTTGATAATTCGAAAGTGAAGAAAACTTGATAACACGTAGAAACGTAAGTAGGTATTAAACTTACGAAACTAGCTGAAACATAACCTCCAAAAAGATAAGTCTAAATTATTCTATAACAAACGCTATCTGTGAGTTACAATAAAATATGTAACTAGTGAACAACTGCACCATTAACATTAAAAACTAAACTATAGAAATAAAAAGCGATTTCTGGTAAAAAAATAACAAAATATTGTATTTTTCATTAACGTGAAGTTAGCAACAAGTCAACAAATACTTGTTACCAACCGCTTATTGGCGCTAGTATCGCAGTGAATGCTCGCGTTTCCTGTCAAAAGCGCCATTGCGCATGACAGTCAGTGCGGCCTTGCAGACTGAAGAGAGCTGCCAACAAAGGCCGAGTCGATGGGGTTACAAAAAGATTAATCTGGACTGCTAGAACCCTTTTGTTGTTGTAATTATAATTTTAAATAGGTTGTGAATCTGTGATTACGGTTAAGAAAATGTGTGAATGATATGAATCGTGACGGCTAGCAAAGGAGTCAGCTGGTCCACAGTGCGAATAGTGAATAAAGAAATGGCGGCCTTGCCAGCAGGTGTTCAGTACGGGTTATCATCAGAGTCTAGTTATAAAGAAAACAAGGAACTAGTGTTTGTGAAATTAACGGATTCAGCGCTAAAAGCTATAGAAGACTTCATTAGAAATAATAGGGTAAGTCCGATCGCCATATTGTTATGTACATAAGACAAAAATAAAGAGAGGCCAACAGTGTCAGGCGCCATACTTAAATTACAGTAATCAAAATGAAACTGCAAATTAGTTATTTTATTGCAATAAATCAATTTAGGGTAGCTGTAATCAATATCAGAAGGGGCACAAGTAAGTAACCTCACGATAATTACGCTCTCTACAATGTCACGCCACGTCAACGTGTAGAAATTTTGCTCTGTTATTTTCACAATTTGCATTTCATATGGCTATTATTAGAGAATTCAAGTCTTATTGTCGCGGAATTCGACGTTTACCGAGGAGTAGTATTACAATCCAAATCGCTCGGTCTCTTGTCTAGTGGGGCAGAAACTTTATACCCTGTTACTTTCTGAATTTTGGAAGTTCAAGACAACAACTTGTGGCATAGCCTACATATAGATGTTATACTTACAAAGTGGCCAATTCTTTATCCACAAGTTTTTGTAGTTGGGATGTACCTGAGGGGCCCTGAGAATAGACAGAAAAATCCAACATTAAGTTGTAAGGTCAAGTTTTGGTTAGGGTGTTGCTTTTAAGCACTCAAGGAAAAAAAAAAATTATGTTGAAATTTTTGTTTGTGCATCCATATGTCACTGACTGACTGTCATTATTCTGATATTTAATCTTTGGCATAGAATTTCATGATGTAAGCATTAATTTACGCAATAAAAGTCTTATTTTACTTCAGCTGAAATACTAAAATAATGAAACTTAATACACCAGTAGAGATTTTTATTGAATTTGAGAATCAAATGGCTGGCAATATTCACAGTCTGAAAACTATGTAAGTGTTTCAACGGCATGCATTATATTCTTATCAACAAAAAATAATCAGGTTAATGTTAATGGTGGCTAAACTGTGAAATTTATTTGGTTATGGTGTGTTTACAAATAAAAATTAAATTAATATTTTATATTACATATGAATAACTATAAATAGAAAATTTAGAAAACCCTCAAGAGAGCATGATTGTCATCCATTCAGATATACAAACCAACTGTCTAAGTATCTTTGAAACGGCTTAACCAATTGTCATCAAAATGGCTAACGAAGAACCATCTCACACATAAAACCTTATTTCAATGGGATTTGGTGCTGCATTGCCATAAACACACAGACAGAATTTCGCTTTAGCTTATAACACCCTTCTTTTGCATTGGGAGTTAAAAAGGACAGCTGGAATCAATTATTAAGGACATGGATGGTGTGATCATACTATAAACTGATTTTCGAAAAATATGGGCCACACTCTAAATTAGCATTTAAAAAATTGTACTATGCCTTACTTAATATCATACAAATGTAATATAAATAATATTAAACCATCGTGAATAAATACATTTAAAATAATGTAATAGGTAAGACCTGTTGCTGGCAATAAGCAAAAAAATAGTTGAATCACGCAGAAAGGTTAAGACTTAGTGTGCAATCTACAAGTTAGATGGCGCTGTTTGTATTGTAATCAGAACAGCAATTACAGATTTTAAAAAAAGCATTGTAATGTTTGAAGATCGTGTGCCTCGATGGCTACAAATCCTAATAAAAGTTTTAACCCCTAATTATAAGCAATGATCTGCACTGATCTAAAATATTAAATTCTTAGTATCTATCTTACACCTTAAAAATACTATATCTATGGTGAGGGGGTAACTGTTGGTTGTAGACAAGAAGTTGGTTTGTCTGTGGAACCGAGTGAAGCCTTTTTGCACCATGTTAGTCCACATAGTCCGTGATCAGTATTCTGTCTTCTCTCTGTACTTGACACTATTTTTATATTTCATTTTCAGTATGTAGTTTTCTTCCACAACAGTAATATGCTATATGTGTACACTGCCAGCTAAAAGTTTGAGACCATTACTAATTACAGAAAATCGAGAGTATAGATAATTTAACACGAGTTCTTTAATCAGATTATTATATATATTTATAGCAACTGAATTAAACAATTTCTTATTTACCTACTTCGAAGATATGGGTTGGACGGGGCTCAATGGTGACCAAACCATCAGTTTCCTTCCCTTCCAAATATCCCTGACCAAATTGGAATGGTGTCTGATTGAACACAAAGCTGTCGCCATTAAATTGTAGACCTGAAGGAATTGCAATACTTCCAAGATGATTTTGTATTTCCTTTCCCTATTATACTAATCCATTATTGTCATCTCCACTACTAAGTCAAACACATACTCTCATTTTATTGCCATATTATTTTAAACTTATCACTATTATCACTCAAAGTTCAAATGACTTTTGAATACAGATGGGATGCCTTTGGTTTCTTGAGTGAGGACGATCTTGATAATTGTCTGTTTGGATGTATCAATCCTTCATCAATCAATTCAATCAATTCAAAACCCAAGATCAATCCTTAGCAATTTGAGTGAATAATTATTAAATATTGAGGATATCAGACTTGCATCCGTCTGATATCCTCAATATTTAAAAATTATTCACTCAGATTTACCTTAGTTATAGAAAACAATTGTTGTTGGTCCTGTTTCTGTTCTAATTTCGGAGACTTTACCCAACTTAGCAACAATTTGATACCAGAGAAAACCAGATAAGACTAGGAGCAAACAGAATGTTCAAAGCAGCTCTAAGTTTTGAAAACTGACAAGACAATAGAATTATTTTAATTTACTATTCATAAAACCAACCATGTTTATTCAGGAAAAAGGTCAGAAACTAAATGAGCAGAACAGAATGCTCAATCTTTCAGCCACATTTAAGAACAATTCTAAATGAGCTGCAGGTTAGAGAAAGAAAAGTTTTGAATTAATTGTCTTATTGGGATTTTCAGTATTTCGAGTCAATGGCAAAAATTATAATGACATAGTCAATGGCTCTTTGGTTTGCTTCAAAAAGGCCCTTGTCTAATCTGTATTAGATTCATATCATATTTAAGAAGAATTTGTTTTGCTAAAGTTGTTGTGTGTCCATAGGGAGACTTTTCTACTGATTTTTGCTCAATTGGTCCTGTATTTCACATGGGATAAATATGTGTCCACAGGAATCTTTCCTGCTGTTTTCTACTCAATTGGTCCAGTATTTCACATGGGACTAATGTGTCCACACGTAACAATCCTACTGTTTCTTCCTCAATTAGTCCTGCATTACACATTAGACAAATGTGTCCACAGGAAATATTCCTACTCTTTTTTTTTTATATATATATATAAGAGGGCGGCAAACGAGCATGCGGGTCACCTGATGGAAAGCAATCACCACCGCCCATGGACACCCGCAACACCAAAAGGGTCACAGATGCGTTGTCGGCCTTTGAGGAAGGTGTAGGCTCGTTTCTTGAAAGTTCCAATGTCATACTCGTTCGGGAATACCTTTCTTCCCTCTTCATTGGATCCTGTATTTCATATTGGACAAATGTGTCCTCATGAAACAGTATTTCTTTTTACTCTTCAATTGGTCCTGTTCTGAAGAATTAGGATGGATTGTTTGTTTCTGACCACCATTTAAGCTACCTTGGCACTCAATTTCCTTCTTTGGACAGGTATGGGTGCTTTATTTACTGCACTAAAATTTATTTAGCTTCTTAAAAGTTAATCAATCATTTTTTTATAGTGTTTTTGTTAATATCTCATACTAAGTTTAACTGTAAAATAATAATGAAATAAGGAACTATAAAATAAATAAATGGCTATTCTACATAAAAAGAAATACTTTATACAGTGTCTAAAATTGAAATGGGATAAAGTATTGCTGACAGATCCATTGTACCTATGGGAAAATGTTGTTAGAAGACAAACCTAACATTTACAGTATCTACCTGATCTGTTTATTGATTTTGAAAAAAATTTTACAAAAATATTCACAATATTTTTGCGACATTATTTTCAAAATTTATTCCAAAGTTGGGGTTAATATCCTAAGAATGTTTTCATGCACCTGAAATGGTTTTGGTAGCTACCATTCATGCTCCATCGCAAGTTTACACCCTGTATTCAACTACAATATTTTATAATTTAATATCATCTCTTATAAAGATTAGGCCAGAAATTCAGAAAATCCACTGTTAAGTGACAGATTTTTGTTTTTATAAGTGTCACTCATTAAAGAAAACATTGGGTCATAGGAGAGGGGGAAATGGAAAGGAGAGAAGTTTTTAATTGTCATGTAGAAGCATCTCGATCACATTTTTGGAATTTATAGTCAAAATTAATCACCATGTGTAGTTTCTTTTAATATTGAGGTACTTCTTAATAATGATCAATTTTTGGAAGGTCTTTTACGAATACTTTCCTTTGTGAGTTTAGAACCTATGCCGATAGAGGCAACCAATATAATGATGAAAATGAATGAGCTGTGTATGTGACAGTATGATACAATTTTGTGTTGATACCTATAGGGACTTTGAACTGTGTTTATTGATAAGTAAGATTAATTATGCAAGGAGGTATATTAAATTCATATTTATTTACTATAGCAAGAAATGTAACATGTTAGTTCATCTTCTAATTTTCATAATTTTTTCATATGCCTGTAATATGTAAGTCAGCTACATTGATTTCTACTATATGGCGCTGTTTGTATGAAATTTGGTATGTAGGTAGAACATACAAATAAACAACTTAAACATATCACATTAAAGTTATTCCACGAAGGCGAACTCGGGGGCTGAAAGCTAGTATTTATGTAAATCATAGTAACTAAATGGTTATTATTATATCTCATAGAAAACTAGTCTTAATTCACCAAATTTAACATTTAAAAATAGTTGTGATTGAACTACCAACAATGTAGTCAACTGTACATATAGTACTGGCAATGGTTAAAAATAGTAGGAAATAAAAATGATCAAATATGTCAGCAAAATTAATGTATATGTAATATATCTACACTGCAATATATAGTAAAAATTGATGACACATATTCGTTTATCATATTTCCCTTACTTATCCACTGAGTAATTTAATACCTTAGAGAGGGAGTGTTACATTGACCATACTGCCAATATATGGCCGAATTTGACCTTGTATTGTTACCTTTTCTATAGTACATTTGATTGAAATACAGTTATACTTTATAAGTTGAACATATTTTCTGTAGAAAATTTAAAATTAATTTTATGCTGTACGATATGTATGACCACTTAACGGAGACTCTTAATTTTTAATGAGAAAACGCGTTTAGATTTACAATTGTCGTTTCCCAAATAATCCAAAGGGTTATTTAATTTTTAATCCCCGACAAAAATCCCCGACGAGTGTGTGTATCTCCAGTCTTTGTCCGGATGTATCTGAGTAATGCGTGGACTGATTTAAATGCGGATTTCTTTAAAATTAAAAATTATCCATGTTAATTGTGTATTTAAAAATTAGATTTATTATCCATGTTTCATGAAAATCACGTAAGCCGTTTGGTGTATTTGGATGACATCATAGTCTTTAGGGGTTTTCTAAAAGTTCTATATGTATATGTTAAGTAGATACATACGGTTTATTATCATGAAATAATATTACCCATGAAAAATCTAGGTCTGACTATCAATGACAAACTTTTAGTGATATTTGCTACTATTTAACTATTATTAGATGAGTGATGTACTGATGGATGACCATCGTAGTCTAGGATTATGGCACTACACTTGCCAAGCATATGGCCGCGATAAATTTGGAAAAGCAGAATACATACTTATACAACATTTTAGGTCTGTCCGCAATACTACCGAATTTTAGCATATTTGCCACATATTTGCTCGCTGTGTTTAATTTTATCTTCGGCGTTCATCTTTACGTTATGCTGCTTTAATCTGTGTATTTAAATAAATATCAATATTCTTTTTATTAAATATATTTACCGACTTACTCGAATCAAATTGCCTTAGGATTAGGAAGTTGATTCGGCGCGTGTCGAGTGGTTCGAGCCCGGTTTCGCAAACTCTGTACATTAGGTAAGCGAATCGGGCGCATAGCCACAATGACAATGTTGCGCCTGCGCCAGTGAAAGTACATGTTGGCCGGCTGGTGAATTACTTAAAATCATAAAAAAAACAACAATTATATCCCTTGTTAATCTGCACTACATAAATTTGCCCGAGGTATGAATAATTTTGGACGCGTTGTAGGTACTTACTATTATTTTGTAATTTTTTAAAAAACTTTTAATAAAAAAAAAAAACGGCAAATTTATATTGAGTAGTTTAACAAGGGGTCTCCCGAATACGTAATGTTGTTGCATTTCTAAAGTTTTAGTCTTAGACGTTGTAGCTTGCTGCGTATGGAAATGACAGAGTTTAAAGTTCCCTTTAATTCACAGCAAGCTGTGAACAAACTAATCGAAGTGTTAACACGTAACTCCCGGTGCAGTCAAGCTAAATTCGGGATAATTCTAAGTAGTGCTGATGTGTAATTTCGTCATTTCTCTCGGTATATCCGTTTAGAAATTAAAAAATGAAAGTGCATTAAAATAAATCGTCTCAGAAGCGAAGCAACATGTCACTATACTGCGATTAATTGGAAGAACTTGAGTTTACAAAAAAAAACACTCGAGAGTGAAACGACCCTGCAGTAGGTACAGACCATAATAAAATTGTTAGGTTACATCTTAAACCGTCCTTATCGGATTTAGTTGAATGTCTTTTTATCAGTAATACTAAGCTATTCAAGATTTTTAAAACGAGCAAACTGATATTGCGATTTTCTTAGCCTGTCTACCATTTCAAACCGAGCGGTATCTCTCAACACCATGGCTAAGGAGACCGGGAGGTGTTGACCGGGTAAATACATTTTCTATAAAAATGTCTATGATCTCTCAGTATCGCGTCGAAGCCAACATATAGACGTGAGTGTACTTCCCCGGCCGTATTGGACCGCGACCGGTTTTTGTTATAGTACACGCATAGCAATTGTGGTTCCAGCTTCCTCTCCTTGTACCCATCGCTGAACAGTTTGTCTCTATGACAAAGCAAATTTATCATAATTAGTAACAAAATATACTACGACTAAATATAGTTGTCACCACAACTTTATTTAATATAAACAAATTCACTGGTAATCCTAAGACTTCCCCAACGCGCGATTTTTATCATCTCATGGGAGATGTTTCAGCATGAATGGCTGGATTTTCTTCCTTAATCTTCACTAGTCGAGATCTAAATTATGGTAGCTGCATACGTAACAAGATGTTTTCTCTCCCCGGACGAACGGAACGGGGCGGATTTTGTATGTGCCGGACTTCGTCTCGTCCGTGTTTTTTTCACGCATATGTTTAGTATATTTTAATACCAAACGATGTCAAAAATCAGTTCTGTTCCGTCACAGACTAGAAAACATCCCGTTACATATGCAGCCACCCTTATCATCATCATCATCTCAGCCCGTGAACATCCCACTTATTGACCTTCCCTCGTATAATGAGGGAGTATGGGCCACCACGCTGGCCCAATGGGTTGGGGACTTCACATGCCTTTTGAATTTTTATTTCTCAGGCATGCAGGTTTCCTCACGATGTTGTCCTACACCGTTTAAGAGCAGTCGGATAAATGCACATAAGTTATTTAATAAAATCTACGTATACCAAATTTTATCCATATCCGTTCATCCCTTTCGCCTTGATTAACACGTTAACTGCCGCGACGCAGACACAATTGAAAATCAATTGTTTTCCGGTCACCGGTGACCGGCGTGGCGCTCAAAGGCTTAAGCAACAAACAAGCAAACATCCAAACTTTCGCATTTATAATATTTGTTAGATTCGACTTATTACATTACAAAGAAACTATTATGATTCATATTTTTACTTTGATAGAGATGCATGGCTCTTAAATCAGATGATGATGATGAGAGATGCATGTTTAGTCAGATAATACTTCTGAAAGCACAAGGTGTGATATCACTAATTTCGAGATTTTTGATAATTGGAAGTCCAACAATTTTCGGCTGGTGACTCCACTCCTGATTACGAACAACTTTCCATTGGGAACCATAGCCGAATTCAGCCGAAAATTGTTGGACTTCATAAAGGTCGTTTCAGAATGGTTTACTTTGTATGGGTAAACGATTTTTTGATCGAATTCGGCTATGGGTCCTTGAGGAAAGTTGGTCGTAATCAGGAGTGGAGTCACCAGTAAACAGGAATTACATGAATTAAATTTCACCCTGTATAAAGGAAAAACATATTCGAAACATATAAATAAGATAGGTGCGAAAAGACAGACAAAAGAAATCAAACAAAAATAAATAATCGGTGAGAAATACATGCTAGCAAAACAGAAACCAATATAAAATTTTATATTTGTGAAAGGCCACCATTTTGTCGAATTTGGGTATTTTCTATATTTGCACATGCACACAGCGCCATCTAGTTCCACACTAAGCAACTAGGCTTGCATTATAGATACCAGATGGTTGACAAACTACACAAATCCTTTTTTTTTTTTTGTGAATAAATACATACATAAATGAAAAACATCTATAACTCGGGAACACATGTCTGTATTCATCATACAAATTTCGAACCCGCGACCTCTTGGTAAAGCAGTCAGTTTCTAACCACAACACCAAACAGGACGTAATTGTTGGATGTCGACAGGAATTTTGGAGCAGTATCCATGAGCGAATTGATAAATAAGATAGTGATGTGAGAGATAACTTTAGATATAGGTATATCTTTTTGACCGTGAACTGATACACAAAAGTCCAAGACCATATATTACAATACATGACTAAGAGAAGATTAGACGGACTAAGGAGAAGAGAATGATGATAACATCAGGAAATTTCCATTTTCATCTTTTATTAATTAGTTATTTATTGTTCATCCAATTATATCAATGAAAATTCTAAACCTACATAATCCAATCCAATAAATTTTTTTAACATATATGGAATCTAAATTATTTATAATAAAAAATATGAGTTTCTATAACAATAACATAAGATCAGGTTACTTGTATTTACTAATATGTCTATATAATATATATACGTACCTTTCTAATATACTGTGTTATTCATAAAAACTGCTACTAATAAACCTAGTTTAATTTAAAATATGCTTTGTCTGTTTCTTTCAAATTTAGTTTAGAAAGAGAGAAAGCAGGTTTTTTACATTATTGTAGTTTTTATGATTATTCGTGTAAGTATCTATATAGAATTGCTATATAATAGCTATATTAGAATTGAATTGCTGTATAATAAATCTCTCCCATGCCGCGATTTCCATAGTTTCCATGCTAGGATTTGCTCTAGATCGTCATGCTCTGTAGGGTTGGCGATCGCAGTTTTTTTTTTGAGAACTTGCATCAATGACGCTGTTGTCCAATTCTTTCGTCGTTTCCTACAACCACGATAAGAGACGTTTTCCCTATTCTGTGTGAACCACAAAGCCACAACAATTTGCTGCAAGTATATATGTACGTCGTCATGTTGCCTCGACTATGACGGTAAGGTAAATTGGGCACAGCACTTAAATTCAAATGTTGCTACCGAACTTAATGATTGATTTCTATTGACCAAATTGTAAAAGCCAATCGGCCGAGGGCTACCATATTATCATTGCGTTTAATACAGCGACCTCGTTCCCCTAGCTTGATTAACAACACTTCATTAGCACACGTTGCCACCTTTAATTCCTACTGATGATCGAGCGTCATTATCGAAATGGATGTTCACGATTAGAGAAATGTACGTTTAAAATTGTTGCTTTGCGCTGAAGGTCGCTAAATTGATGTGCAGTATTATATTTAATAAATGCTTGAAAAACGCTTCCGTTTTAAAATTGTTATCATTGTAAAAACAGCTGCTGGGATTTTACAAATTAGAGAATAAATCAAACATCGACTTTGAAGTAAATGCATTTTAGTAGGTATACTCGTTGCTTCCTCTAATTATTAGAGGTTATGTGCCATTCAGGCACCACGTAGACTCAGTGCGTATTGGTGGAATTGTGTCAGGCTAGTGGATGACTTCAAGCTTGAATCGATTGAAAACAACAGGGACAACTTGGTTAACATTCCGTCCAAAATACTAGAATGTTCTTTATTTATCGAAATAATACGTCGGAAAAAATACCGGGTCAGTACGCTTCCACCTTCGACCTCATCTTCACTTAACATCAGGTGTGATTGAGGTGAAGTACGAACCCGTCGTGCATAAAAAAAAATAATACATGCCAACTTAGTGTACATTAATAAAATCCTATATGTAAACATAACATTTACAAACTTTAGGAAATTATAGTAACCTTATTTAGACACACAAAATAACAAATATGTATATTATTTACATATAACTTAAATTGTTGCTTTGGCTTCTAATTTGACATGTCATTGCTTAACTTCCTTAATCGTTTTCAATTGCGACTTTGATGGATACAAGTGCTTCAATAGCTAAATAATAAAGTCGGAAGAATACCACCACGAACTGAACTATAGACGTAGTACTATATTAATTCTGTGCTATAACTAGATGCCTTGAATAAAACAGTCGAGTCCACACCTCTGTACGCGTTTTTTGAACATATTATTTGGCGTCACATCTTATACCTACAGATAAGTACAAATATCATAAATCGTTATAATTTTCGAAGAAACCTACAGGAAGTCAATAAATCATATTATGTTCAATTAAAATTTTTGCTATCATGAATGTTTTCAATTTATTTACGTGTTGTCAACTACGAATAACATAAAATAGTAAGTAAGCAACAAGAAACTTAAATGTACATAGTTGTCTTTGTTTGTATGAAATGGCAAATGACCAAGCAACACTTCACTAAGTTAAAAGTAGATTAAACAGCAACCGGTTCTTGTTTGCAATGTACGCAGTTGGGCAGTTATCATGCAAATCATTACAAAATTATTCCTGTGGTTGTAAAATTATTGGATAAAGTTCTACATAATTTACCTATGCTTATTTCATTTCTTATTAATTCAAACGCTATTGCAAAAGTAATACATTAACCACCTTAGGTCACCAATGCTGGAGGACATCCTCCTCTCACAAGGAGAATCGTGGAAGCGTTAAATTAGTGGCCACCTGACAATCAGTGGTTTCAAGCCGGCCCTGTACATTACGACTTGGTTAAAGTACTGCCTTTAATTGAAAACAAAACCGACTGGTTAACTTACCCTCCTAAGCACGGATCCCTTGTTAAAGTAAAATATAGAGTCCTAGAATATTTGCATACATAACTTATCCGGTATATAAGAACTCTTCCCATGGGTATACATACACGCCCGACGCGGATAAACAATACCTAAGTACAATTTTCATATTGCGTTGTTCCAGCTTAGGTAGTAGCATTATTAGGGACCGACTTTTTAGTTGTCGTATGTGATTCTTTTAATATTTAAAATTCTTTTTTTCGAAAATCTAATACATAATCTAGAAAATGAAAAAAATTAAATTAGCACACCTCGTCATAACCCCGACGCAAAAAGAGACGCATTGCAAGTTTGAAACCAAATTTGGCAGTGTCTGTACCTCTGTTGCATTGTAGCACCAAAACGGCTGCCCGAGAAAGGTTTATTAGCTATGTTTGATGAAATCAGTGAAGCTGTTATATTTAGCTTTTAAAATTGTTAGTTTTGACGACAGTGGAGTATTGAATCCAGAGCATACATATTCCTCATCCACATAAACGCCATCAATGAAGGGGGAAGTCCTTGGAGATTATTGGAATACTCCTGGTAGCGAAGGTACCTCGATATCCTAAAGCTACTCCTACTATGAAAATAATTTTGCTAACGACTTAAACACTACACTTAAACATACGAAGGAAATAAATAGCACTTCAAAATACAGTCATTAAAATGTACTTAGATATTTTATACCTGATTTTAAGTGACAAAGACCCAAAGTGAAAAGGCGTTCATTTCTGGTCAACGCCTTCTCATCAAATAACTGGACATTGTGCTATTATGGCTGGCTCTGAATAGCACAATATCGATGGTGGTATATGCTAGCTAACCAGGCATTTGAAAATGCAGGTAGGGCTTTCAACCAACTTCAATGTAATTACGTTAGCTACAAATCGTGAGCGCCGGGCCAGGTTGTGCTCGGAAGGAGCAGTACCCCTCGGTGAGGATCGAATCTGAACTAAATTGTCAATAAGGTGGCGCTAGCTGCTGTCATCTTAATTTAACTTAAAACTTTAATTTATCGTGTTATATTTGTAGGCCTAATTTGTTGTTAAGCTTAATAATTCTTCTATGTAGTATATGTTTTCCCTTTAATAAAATCAATCCTGACATAATAGCCCATATTACTCAATGAATCATTAGTTGGCCTGTTATCGTTCATTAGATATTACTAATTTAACTATATCCACTAAATTGTAATCTAAAATATTACCTAATCTTTTTTTACGCAAACGGTGCTAGTTTCACACATTAGTATTCTGGCATTTGTAGAACAGGTTTTTCTTTTAATCTCCGCTATTAATTGATTTAAATGATCAACTTCACAAGTTAAAGAATTACAATCGTACAACATATTCTTTTATACCAGACCAGTTGTTCAATACTTGATCGAAATCTGAAGCAAAATAATGAATAATGTATTGTGTCGTATTTCTAAGACATTCATGCTGTGTATGCTTTTTGTTATTAAGCTTCATTAAATTATTTTTCTCTGTTACCATTTTACCTATATTTTTATTTGTTATTCCAGCATTAACGACCCAATAATTAGTGCTAATTTGTAGTTCAACATCATCAACGAGACATTCTCGGTAGGTAACAGATATAATTTGTTTGCGGAAAATGTGATAGAACGAAGCTAGTTCCACAATATATTAATAACAACTTAACAACTTCCTTTAATTTAGAGACTTGTCACGCCGTACCTGGCACAGCAGATGCTGCATTATTATTACGATCAGCACTACTGCCAATATAAACAATTTATTTTGTAACGTAAGAAAGCTCAGCTTTGCTCGCCCACCTGATTGTGATCCCCCAGCCTGTATGCATGTGTTTTAACAGCGATCCGTATCTTTTGGTGGCGGCACAATCGCTGCACCTATACAAACTCCTTATCGGTATTGTACTAAATGCTATATTCCTTTATACTTTCCTGACGAGCGTCAGGTCTGTAAGCCGTTTTTTGTCACCGCTCCCGTGCCACCTGGCCTTTTTTCCTGGCCATAGAATCCATTGAATGGAATGAATCACTTTTGTAACGCTAGCGCATGACTGTCCAGTGTAAAAATTTATTTGCTTTATTGGATGATTCATACTCTCTATATAGTTGAATTGGAGCATGTATCAGATTTAGCTAATTTGTGTCATACATACTATATTTAATCGTCTTTTAATTTTACATTTCAGAATTGCCAAATAGATTTCGTAAACAATAATTAGGTACCTACTTAAGTTCTTACCTACCCGTGTATGATTTGTAAAAATTAGTCAATTGAAACGCGTTGTCAATTGAAATTGAAAATCCGTTGAACCGAATATTGTTTATTATACAACTAGTCTACAACAAGGTTGTTGTGGGTAAATAATGACAATCACAAGTTTTGCCTATCTCTGTTACATATTTTCAAGTCACGGTTTTATCTGTGCGGCATTTTCACATATGATGACTGCAGAGTGGAATCTTGGCACATGTGTTTGTGCAATTTAATCTTTACTATTATAGTAAAAGAGTCTGGAACAATTTGTCGGTTTTGTCGTAGGAATGGCAGTGAGCACGCGCGATAGGGTGCGGGGTCGTCGCTCCCTTCGGCCCCCAAGCCTTGGCACCTGGTTGGCCCTACCTAGTCACTTGCGAACAGATGTTTGGCTCTCCTAAGTAATCCCTCCACCCCGGTCTCTTTTCTTACGACAGGATTTAAAATTTTTATTGGGGTTCTACTCGATTGTATAGTGTCGAAATTCAATAAATCACATTTATGTACATGGATTTTATGGTTTATTAATTATCGTAATCACAGTTCATTATAATTATAAGTAGTTTGTATTTGGACATTAATAATAGTAATAAATCCTAAGTTTTGATTAGGTATACCTATGACATATATCAAATAAACCTTCACTGTAGTAAAATATCTTACGACACCTGTACCTCACTCAACTCTGAAATAGTTAAGCCAAACCAGTTTTGAAAATGTCAGCCAACCTGCAGCGAAACACTACCGTGTAGCTTTACGTAATGTAAGGGTCTGTAATTGTTTGGACAGGCTTTAGCTCCGTGGTGCCACATAAGGACGTAAAACTGTAGTAAAACGGAGAAATGGACCTACGAATCATGTGGTGTTTTTATGAAGGTTGCTATCGTTTACGACTGCTAGGAACGCCGCACCCGTAATAGAGGACGTAAAAGCTTTGCTTGTTAGGACTCCAACCTATAATGACGGAGATTTAACGTTGGAACGTTTCGGATTTTGTTAATAATGAACAGACCACTTTACCTGATAATATGTAAGTACTACATGTTTGTATCCTAATAAAAACTTGATACTCGTATGTATTTACATATTCTGAACGCGTTTGAACTGATATTATAGTCCCTACGTCTGGTTGTAGACAATTTTGAATTCAATGGCGTCGTCGACGAGCTTGTCACCATTGTCAAACGTAAAACAAAATAATACCTATCTGTCAAAATGATCTCACTTCACTTGACGGCGATGAGTTCTCTAGAATATTCACATTGAAACCAATCACGGCTCATTGTTTTACTGAACATCCTACCATCTGGTTTAATTAGTGGAAAATAGTGATAATGCCATTGTATTTGGGGGCTAGATGCGGGCAGCTTAAAAACTCTGTCATTGTCCTTTAGAACGGGCAGCAAACTTTCAATGTAAAATGTTAGACCTCTCAGGTAGGCGCGGCTATTTGACATTTGCCAATAAATCCTTTAAAGAATCTTTTCGGTAACATTTGAAGTTATGTTGTCCATTGTATTCCGAAGCTATTGTTTGCAGCCAAGTTGTTTCATTAACTAGTAATGGTTGAAATGAAACGAGGTATAGTCATTATCTCAAAAGAGGTTGTTTACTGTCATCCACTTCCGCACATAATTTCATTTCAGTGGTTCGAGTAGCAACGGTCTAATCCCCGACGTATGTATCAAAACAGGTACCTACTACGTATGAATTGAAAACCTTAGGGTAGGTCAGGTAAAGAAAACAGGATAGGAGAAAGGGGTCGATAGTTATACTTTATTGCATAAGTAAAAAATCAGTATTTTACGTTGAAATACTTAAAAGCTTATGAAGTTTTATTTAATTTTCTTCCGATTACATGAAAGAATGAGAAATTAATGGGCAAAATGGTATAATATAAATTATTTTTTGTCCCCAGAACTGAAAAAATCATAGCTAGGTTAATATTTTTTACTTACGATTCTATTTTTTGATTTATCACATTTCGCTCACTTAAAAAACGGAAAAATATTTTTGTTTCTTCTATATTCTGAGTATCTTCTATATTTCTTCTAGATTCTATATATAAAGAGCGACGCTCCTAAAAGAGGGTTCAGTTATAATCTTTGGATATTTTAGGTTGTTATTTTTCCATTACGCCTCCATCCCTCCTGTATACCTTAAACTCAACATATTTGGTCGATATCGAGTCTCTCAAACATTGAGATTGTGAAATAAAGCGAAAGAAGCGAAGAAGCAAATTTGACTTAAATCAGCAAAGTGTACCTACAAGTTGTTTTATCAGTAATGCCGTCGTCCCCAAAGCATGTATGTCGTCGGGCCCACTTGGCTGGTCAAAATTTTTCGTGCAACGGTGCCGAGGCCCCGCCCCGCGCGATTTGACGCTTTCTTATCTCGTCAAACCACTCGCGTACTTAACTTCACTTACCTCTTTGTGTGATTTAGTCGCTGGGTTTACTGCTTTCCAATATCTGACAATATTTACTTGTTTATTGGCCTCTCTTTAAAAATGCTATTGCACGTTATAGTTTTTATTTGACGTTATAGTTTTGCGTAAGTGGTAAGCGGTGACAACTCATATTTCATATAGGCAAAGCGCTGACCACCTCGGGCGTCGAAATGCGAATTTGGTTATTATGTTGTGTTGTATTTTCTTTTGTCTAAAAACATGAGCTTGTAAAAGCTTTTTTGCTCCGCTAAAGGTCACCGGCATATTCCGCTAAGGTCACTTTGTGCAGGTATTTTATTGCTTCACTCTGTACCACGTATACCAACCAATTCAACGCAAGGCCGATCTTACTTGTAGGTAGTTTTAAGACATAATGCTTCTTTAGCAGAGTTTATAACTGTACGTACAGTGATAGGTGATAGGCCGGTCGACACCAAGCCAAGGAAGGCAATAGTCCTTTGGGATATTTAAAATCAAATTTTAAACTTATTCTAGTACAAAGATTGACGGCATTCGAGATGTAATTTTTTTTTGTAGAAATGGTATAAAGTAAAGATATGAGAAGAGTACACACTGTAGTACAGTAAACTTATTACTATTCAGTATAAAAAATGGCTTTCAAATTTTTTACTAATGTAAATTTGGCTTAATATGTCCTATATAACTTCAACTATCATCCCCTTGTCGTTGCATCACCTCACACTCCGTAGGTATAATATAACATAACACACAACTTTGAAATTGGAATAACTTTGAAGAATTTTCCGGAATTTCATTTGACATTTCTTCTCAGATTGGTGATAATTCTAACCTAACCATAATCCATCTATTATCATTCTTAATAAATCTTTTGAAATCAACAGGCTAAATGCAGAGTAGTTTATCAACGGCCATGATTATAAGTAATACTAGTAAGAGACTATATTATAGTCCTATTTCATTTGGAATTGGTATAAAATTAAATACAACAGTGACCTTGCCTCTGAAACAGGTTTTGGCATTCGCAACTCATTTCAATCTTAATCAAACCTAGCGATATCTTTTATCACATTAATTTAAAAATAAAAAATGTATATTTAAATTGTCCCCTGATGAAACATTTTAATTAGAACTAGTAGGAAGAATTATGTCACGGAAGATAATAGCAGCGTATTTGTTATTGAAAGCGTAAAAATTGGGCAAGATTTTGTAACATGGGTGCTTTGAGGGTCAAGTTTAAGTTCCACGGGTTGCGTCGCCTTGCGACTTCCGATCTCACCGACCGAGCCCCTAGTGGAGTCACGGCCATGGATGCCATCAGCTCCGTAGTTCCGCATACCCCCCCTACAGACGACCCATGCAATTCGTTGAATTTCACATTGAGCCCGCCGGTTAAGTAAGTAAGTAAAGCAATTTTTAAGTTTACATCATCAGCTCTGCCAGCCAGCCTAGTTATGTTTCTCGCGTTCAACCATCGCTCGGTTGTGCAACGGCCCGACTTGCCGACACTTGCTTATTGTGGCCAACCAGACTCGTTGCCCAACTAGTTTGGCTTCTTGTCGTCTAATTACTACTTTTGATTAGTTTACGCTGTGTAATTATAAGAAAATATCTGAGTAGTAATTTCTTCCCCTGATCATCTAACTAAACCTTTAAGCGAATAGTCTATGATTTACGTTTGGAACACCACGCCTCTGACATGTTGACATGCAATGATGCTTAATGAGCGTAGATTGATCATACCATACTTGACTGGAGTGTTATACAACTTGACCCATGCTTATTCAAAGCACTGTTACATTATTTAATTTAACATTTATTGCAACATGTATATTGTATAGATAGGTATACTTAAAAAAAAATTACCGTAATTTATTGATAATTGTATATTTTACAATTTTAGTACTTAAACTTGCGTAACAGCTGCTGTGAATCATAGTTCGACGCACTGAATTATTGTAAGAACCATACACTATATTGCGCTTTGTAGTGTGTTGTATATTTTCCTCAATTATTACATTGTAAACCCCCAAGCTTTTGGTGTGTCATTTCCTCACCATATTTTCCGGACCATACCTGCATTTTATTAAATGCATTTATGAATCTATATGACTTTACCATGTCATTTGTCACCAATCTATTCTACATTACCTCCTTGTAGGTATGCTATTATATTTCCTATTTATGGTGTTACTAGTCAGCCTTTCGCCCGCGGATTCGCCTGCATGGAATAACCTCATCGCGGACATATTTAATTTGTATATCCAGCTGGAACTACTCACTTTATCGGGGAAAAAAATATCCTATGTCTTAATCAATTGAGCAACAAACAAACATCCAAACTTTCGCATTTATAATATTAGTTAGATTTACCTACTTGACAAAAAATTACAGCTTCTTATTTTGCAAGTCATTCTAATGTTTTCTCAAGTATGAATTAAACAACAGATTAGATGACGGTCTGACTCTATGGATTCGATTCCCGCTATAACGGGACAAATGTTTGTTATGACGATTACTTTTTTCCCGATTTATTCCCGATTAATGGATGTAGTATAAAGATTTATGTTAAAAGTATGTTCGTCCGTTATCTAGTATCCATTATTAGTATAATATTTGTCTAGTTTGGGCTCAGTAATTTAGAATAAAGCGACTGGCAGCCTGGTCAGCCCCTTCTGTCATGTTTGAAGGTTTTTATATATGTCTTCGGTTTTTTATATTCGTTTGTGCTGCTGAAAAGAAATCCTAAAAAAATGAGAATTAAGTTTTCGTGTACCACCCTACCTGCAAAGGATAGCTAACAGTATGAATGATCTAGCGTTCACTGTGGAATCAGTATTATAGAACGACTAACTTCTCAAGTCATGAATCTCGATTTGTAAAGAATGGACTAATTAATATTATTTTGGCTGGAATGAGATGACTATAATAATTAATCAGCCTTCTGTATGATGGGCCTTAAATTCTCCACCCTGAGTTCGCAAATAGCTAGTGACCTACAAACACAACAAACTACAAAATGGAAGGCAGGCTTCATACAAAATTTACGAAAAATATGACCAAAGTTGACAATACAATGTTACTTAGCGATTATGAGATGTAGATAAGACAATCTATTTCAAACCTTAAGTCTTTACAGTAATACTTAATTTTACATAATGATTTAGGGTAGGTGTTTCCCAGAAGAGATTGTCGGAGCCACATTCCGTACCCTTCGAGCGTGTGACGTTGTCATTTCAATGTGATCGATCTCTTTCTTTCTCATTACGTGCAATATAATATGCACTTACGGGACCTAATATGCAATTAAGTACCTATATTGTTAAATGTTGTTTATTAAAGTTTGTTGGTTGCAAAATTAAATATAGTGTTTATATATGTGTGTGCTTGTTATTAAACAAATTAAATCCCTACCTATACCAAGCAATGGGTGAATGTGGTCTGAGATTGATGATGATGAAACAAATTAACACGATCCTGGACACAACCAGACATAGAAATCGCGGAGTTGAGGTTAATTTTGCTGTAGGTCTGTGGGGATAGCTGATTTTTGTTTAAATGATACAGTATGACCGACCACACACAGATTCATCTATCACTAGTTTAAGCCTTTCTTGTTTGTTACTAAACTAACAAAACTACACACGTCAATGTAAATTGGACTTGCTGTAGGTATAATATGGTAGAGATACGATGCTCCCGCGCTCGCGCTCCAGCCGTCAAAGCTGAAAAAGGCATTAATTAGCTTGTCGGTTGTTATATTATATCGCTTTTCAAGGGAGGATGGGTTTATTTGCCCTGTTCGCCACGCTCTGGCCAGACAGGTTTTGTACGCACTTTGTCGCTTCGCACCAACAATGCTGCTGGCTGTCTGCAGTCTGCGCCCTTATTGCCTAACTTCAAAGGTAATGAACTTCATTGCACTCAATTGTTATTGGTCGAATTGAACAGTCGGTGATAATGAAGTTTATTACCATTAAGGCTGCTGCTCTTATGACTTCATAATAAATCCCCTAAACGGGTTATTGACCGACACGCATGGAACCCTATTACTTAAAGTTTTACATTCTAAAGTGCCTTTCTCTCTGTTTCAGGACAAATTGGCAAAACCTAAAATACAGTTCCTACCCGGAAATGAAGGGGTAAGTTGTAGCTCATATTATCTTATTCAATAATACAGAATCAACATCATCGTTATAAAAACGTATCATAGGTACGTTTTTGTTTACATAATAAAACCATACCTAGATTAGAATAACGTTCCATTTTAAATACGTTCAAACAATATCTCAAATTCTTTAAAATTATCAATTGAAAAGAAAAATTTGCCCCTGATTGCCCAATGCAATTACTGCATTTTGAGTATTTGTCATAATTTGAAAAGAACGAAAGTTAGGTTTATAGTATCTAGGGAATGTTGTTATTTAAAATATTTTAAAAAAAGTGACCCCTCCTCGGTCTTAGAGTGATATGTGAACCGGGGGGGGGGTCATGTTTCACTGCAGCTGACTGTACTAATATGCAGGTTGATACCGAAATCGTTGTTCTACCTATGAACATGGGTCAACTCCAAAGTTGCTAATGAATCAGCTGTTCCTTACAAGAGTTCATTACCTACTCAACCAAAATGTCTGGAAAAGCTAAATTTTTCCCGATTACAATGATGGTCTCACGGTGAAAGTTGCTCAGAACAACTTTGGTAAAAATTGGACCAGCGGTTTAGATGTCACCCTGTTAAGTGACTTACTAGCTACTTATACCAATATTGCCTATACTAACCACAAATATTTCTAAATAAGTAGTACTTTATATAGTTTATCCGATTCAATCAACATATGTCTCTTTTGCAACAAAATGAAAACTGGAGGTTGAACTGTGTAAGATGTTTATTGTATTTTACTTTAGATTTCTCAAGATGGATGATATAATATGAGCTCTAATGCACGTACTTATCCATACGTTTACATAATTCAATGACCTTATCGCATCGCTCATTACAAATAACTATTGTGAAACATCGTGTTATTAGTATTCGAAATTTTGTTCACCAGCAATTTGTGACCAAAAATGAATCGAATTTCTTATTCAGCTAGGGTCCTAAATCCACACTAACACAGTTTATTCACTGCAGAACGTTTATACTTATCACACACCACCTAAGTATTTATATACAGTGTGTTTAATACTCGTAGATAGGTGGAAGGCCGAAACAGATAATAGGGGAGGCCTTTTAGAATAGATCATACACGGTTTAGCCAAAGTGTTGCCAATACCTCGTTATGAAGTATGTTTCTTTATAATATCATTATTCTTATGTCTCAATAGTAGATAATTTAATTATTATTTATAAAAGGTATGCTTCTTTATATACAAGAGAATGACGCCTTTGTTTAAACTAACTTGCACTTTTACCTGCCATTTATTGCAAGTACCTTAATAACAGATAGGTATCATATAAGTAAAATAATATTGTAGAGGATAAAATTCGCTGTAAGTTATTAAGAAACTTATTAAATCATTACCATTAAACCTGTAATAATACACGTACATGTACTTGATTAAATGAGTTTATTAATGTATGTATGGATAATGGTTGTTTAGAATGCAAATGACGACTGTTTAGTGCTTTTCTGTACTGTTAAATCATAATCTTCGTCTTTTACACTACTCAAAATCAAAATCAAAAAATGCTTTATTTTGTAGGTACACAGGGTACACTTAAAATAGTCAGATTTTACATTTTTAAAGCTACTGCTTGTTCAAAAGGTTTCAAAAGGTTGAGAAGTACAAGCAAGAAACTCGAGAGGTCGCTCTTTTAAAAAAAGGTTTTTATATTACAAAATTATTATTTTATATTATAATATTTCATTATTAATTGTGAAATAGCCTGGTTATGCGAACGGGCTGGTTATGTCCATGATTGTTTATCATCTAAATAATCTGATATTTTATAATATGCTTTCTTAATAAGTTTCTGTTTTATAGTATCTTTAAATTTATTGAAAGGAAGATTTTGTACATCAACAGGAACTTTATTGAAAAAGCGTATACATAACCCTTTGAATGAATTGACTTATGTGACCTGCAAGTTTATCTTTATTTAAAGTACTACTAGTATACCTAATATTTTTAATGCAATGAATTATAATAGATTTACAAAGTAGGTAAATACTGTTATAATTTATCCCCTTATATTGATCCTTTAATGTAAAAAAACTGTTTACTTTATTTTCGTATATTAAACTCATTCAAGGCGCTAGGGAGATGAAACAAGAGTAGTAGAGTACTTAATGCTTTAGCTAAGTGTATTGTGAATTTGTCAATTCAATGTAAGTATTATTATAGTATTGATCGCATAAATCTGTACCTAGAAGAGTAAAACTCTTCAGTAACGAATTATTTAGAACAATAATCAGAGCGAATAATCTAAACTGACAATTTCACGCTGAGTTTCCATCCAAGGTAGGTACAACCAAGTTTACGTTACGATTTGTAAGGTTGTGCTATATAAATACGAATAAAGTAAACAAGTTGGAAGCGGACGCTTATAGTCTGATAACTGTTAATTATAATTAATAACTCTGACACCTCAATCTTCAATCAGAATCGATTTATCACACAATGGCATGTGATGGATGAGCATGTGTATAGTATGAAGTAGCAGGTTTCACAGGAGCCTGGCCGCGTCGCCGCGCGGGCCTTGACTTGCCTGGGGCGTACCAGTTAACGCTTGCGGCACTCGATACGCTTGCGAAATTATATGATGACCCACTTAGTCGATTTCATTTTGTCGCTTGTCGCCACCGCTGGCTTATTAATTTTTTTTACCCTAAACCATTTCGGAAAGCGAATCGACCGTCCTGGCGCCCATTAAATGCCTACCTTCACGCACTCGTGACGGCCTTGCCATTTAGGCTCGCTGCGCTCGTTCTCAGTCTATACAGCTCTGACAACTCTGACAGCCTCTATCATTTTTGCGTGTCTCTTTTAAATAACATTCGCCGAAGTCCAACTGTTTCTGTTGGACGTCAATTTTCCTTAAATTCGTAGCGATGTCCTTTGCAATAAAAGATGCTCATTTACATTGGGTTATTTTCATTTATCTTCGGCTGTTCAATTCGTAACGCCTTCCCATTCGATCAGTCAAACTTGTGACCGTATTCATTTAATTGTTGCAAAAAATGAAGCAAATGCAATTTGTTTACAAGGTGATAATCCCCGGGTCGATCCCGCTCCGCCGACGCCCGGCGCCGTCGACCGGTTTGGCTGTGGCCACCGCTCGCCTCGCTTGCCGGTTTGACGTGATGTCTTCTCTTGTTGCTCGTTTCGAGTCACTTGCTCATATGTAAATGACCCCAACTCCGTACTAAACATTTAAAAGCCTATACAAAATTGTTTTGTCTTGCAACATCCATCTGAAGATCGACATTAGCATTAACAGTGCATGTATAAATAAAATATCATCTACTTTGACATTGTTCTTGCTGAATATTGTGAGAACCGATTATCCAATAAACGCTTTTCTCTGAACCGCTTCAGCATCACATAATTCTTTGAATATCTCCATTCGGTGCGTTAAGTCCCCAGTGTTGGCACATATCCAACTTGCACATAATAACCACAATTCAATGAGTCGCCGACCAGAATAGTAAATAAGATAGAGTGATGTAAAAATAGCTGCCGTTCCAGTCGCTAGCAAACATGCGAATGCACCTCCCAGGTGCGTCGACCGTTGTCCCCTTTGCGCCACTTGTGTTGGACGACTCCCTAGATTCGTGTTATAAAATTCCGTATACGTAACCCATCTTTATTGAAAATGCCAGCAAAACAGGAAATAGTCACGTATATCTAGTGTTTTTCGCCTAAGTTTTTAAAGAATGTTCCAATTTTGCAGAGAGTTAATGCTCTGAAAGACAATGAACTCCGATTAGTTTCGCTGTTTTGCTTTTGTTTGGATTGCGAAGGATTACCGTTCTAGATTCCTTTTTTAGAATTTTTAATTGGATATTGTAAAATTCTTTTACGATTCACATACTTACTTACCCTAAATCGTAATATCTTCGTAACATCCTTCGAAGAACAAGAAAGGTTTGTATAAACGTTTGTTTCCCTGAACAGTGTAACTTAAAATAAACTATGACTCCGCCGGTACTCATAATAACTATCGTAATTGTTCAAGACCTCATCGCAAACCAATCGTTGAGTTCTAATCTAACGACGATTTGATGATGGATGATGTATCGATTATGTAGACAATATTTTTCAATGTGTCAACTTGATATTCTAATAAATATCCCGCAATCTAAGGCAAATTGTAGTAGATAGACTCGTATCAATTGTTAGTCGTACGTTATCAATGCCATCTAGGTAACGTTGATGGTACAGATAAATGTATGTACATTGAACCCGTTGCTCTTTATTATAAAGTTTTAATGTTCATCACAATGTAAGTTGGATACGATTTGAGTCAGTCGGGTCGATGTCCTCTCGAGACGCTGTATTACCTTCACCACGCTACAGAGCGTTATTGCAATCCTGAAAGACAGGATCCGTTCTGCAACCAATGAAACTTATTTGTCAATCTGTCTGAAGTCTATATGTAATCTATCAACTCAAGGAAAATCTGCTTTTGAAATTGTGTGTACTTTTTTTGAACATAAGTACTTTTGACGCTGTTGACGCACCTGTTGCGGCGAATATTTTGTAAGTTTTGTTTACGGCTCCGGAAGCGTTTGCGATTAAATCTCGACGGGAATGATGGCTTATGGGCTAATGTTTAATATATGTTAAACGTTCCTTTCTTTATAGTTTTTCTTTTTGTAATTAACTAACGACCGCATTATCAACCATTCCTAATTTGCTGCCATTGTGTTTACCGTACAAGAGAGCTATGAAAGACCTGTTTTACTTTTGTGTCCAAATCGTGTTAGCAATTATGGAGTTTTTAACTACCTTATCATTATTATACTTATTTCGATGATCTTGTCGTTCGTTTACTCGTTTTAAAACTCACAATTATGTAGCCATCATTATTACAGTTCGCATTATTAAACCCGTTTTAATTCTCGTTCTTATTATCACAATGTTTTAATCCTGTGTCTATAAACAATACGTAAAGTTTCGTCATAAGAATAAACAATAATTCTACCCGGTTTTGTTCCCTAAAAAGTGTTATTATGAAAAAAGTGGAGTACCTTTTCACTTAATTTAAAGCTGTCGTTGGTAAAAAAAACTGTTATTTATTACTATTCTTTTGTGTCGGCTAAGTTTACCATGTTATAAAATTCTCACCTCAAGCCGCCCTGGAAAATAGGGATGTATTCGTATTTAAGGTTTTTTTATATCCTTGGACATAAATATAGCGCCATCTAGTTCCGCACTACGCAACTAGGCATGTATTATGGACACCAGATGGTTGATATACTACACTAATACATTTTTTTTGTAAATTCATACTTATTATAAACACCCCTCGCTGGATTCGAACCCGGACCTGTAAACATAACAGTCATAGCCTCTACTACCCCTAAACAGGTCCTTATATATAATTACGGTCGAAGGATGTTCCTACAGTGTTACTCACAAAAATAAAACAAACAAAATATAATGATTAACAAAGATTCCGGCTTTTTTACCGCATTTGCTGTTTAAAATTAACATACAAAGTTATTAGTGGTCATCTCTCGTTTAAAAATTGTCACAGTCACAGCCAACCTCAAATAATATGGTATGTTTTGAGGTGTTATGCCATGTCGTTGTTCAACATTGAACGAAGATATGTTTGTTTGTTTCTTTTTTCTGAAAGTGAGGTTATATGCAATATTTACAAAATAAACCTTAAAAATGCTAGTTTGGTAGAGAATGAAGGACAGGAGAGGGTTTCCTGCGAGCCATAGAACAGATAAATTGATGATGAATAAGTAGGGATTTCATACTATTTGGAGTATTATAACTCCAAATTCAAATTGATTAGACATTAAATACCTCGCCAGAATGATTACTGATTGCAAATATATTGGCAGCATTTCAACAATATTTTTAAGAAAGATCGTTTTAAGATTGTGCATCATGGCATCATCACCACCAATCTCAGCCTATTTTTTATTTTATCTTCATGGGAAAACCAACTGTTTTACAATGTATCACTTAAACTAAAGACCCGAAAGCCAGTTTGAGGTGTTCACTGATAGACGGATAGTACCTATAATAATACAATACAATACAAATACTCTTTATTGCGCAAAATAATTTACAATAATAAATGGTGGACAAAGATCTTTATGAATTGCAGTCCCCAAGCGATCCTGGCCCGATGCCGTGGTCTTTTTCAGCACTACGATTTACTTTACGGTCTGTTGTGACCTGCCCAATAACATCAAAAGTAATGGGACATAAGTAAACTGATTTATAAACTGATTTATTAGTGTAGACCATAGTTTTTCACCACTGAACATTGTAGATTATGGAACAAAGGTGCGCTGACGAGAACCCCTTTATCACATCATAATGGGCGTAGCCACGTGATCAAACAATAGTGTTTACACTCGCCACAAGGACAATCTGTGCTGTGCCTACGTCCAGTTCATAAAGATCTTGAATGCTCACCTATTGTTTTATCGTCACGTCGATAAACTTGGCCTAGTCTTGAACGAGAACCTTGTCCGAAAATTGCGCTGGTTTGCTAAAATTATTGTTGCAATTCTTTAAACAAGTTTCCTTTCATATCTTTTGATAAATATTGTTATTGTACTATAGTGTAGGTTTTGCTGTAATGTACTTACCTATTTCCTGTTTTATCAAGTCTCAAAATTGTGCCGATTTGCTATAATTTTACTGCTTGAATTCTAATAAACAAGTTAGTTCGCAGAACTCACGCTTGGTAATATGGATTATACCTATTGTGTAGATGCTGTCGTTGGTAGATATTATTTAGATATACGTCCGAGTTCATTTCCTGTATAATACCTATGTTATTTTTTCGGAAAATGTACTTCAATTGATGTATGTAGATGGTTTTATACAACTGTAATTATTACTTCAGTTATCTCTTTAATGTTCAGCTTGTATAGTTTACTCTTAAAGTTTTAACGTTGCAAATAACAATTATTTATCATATTTTGTGCATTATTTTCACAATCCAATATCTCTCAGTTTACCATAACAACTGTACTCATATGTTCACGTCTTTCCATGACATTGAAGTTTTTGTGATCATTAACGACAACGACACTCATTGTTTAATGATGTCTCCGTCACGTGACGTGCGTGTTTCCTTTGAAACTATTGAAAAGTTCGCGTGCTATTCAATATATGGGTATAAGGAAAGTTACTTTCAATTTAATATAATTAGTAATTGCGTAGACGTAAGTAACACTAAAAAATTGTCTCGCTAGATGCCATCAAATTATAATACTGTGGTTAATCGTCACGATCTATCACTCTAACCGGAACAAATCTTGAAGAGCCGTAACATGGCTAAGGCCGGTCGGTTTGGTTGGCATGGCCATGGGGTCAGTGTTAGAGATACATTCATTCAATGCCCCCTTGAAGGCGAAGATAATGTCGAATGTTGTCGGCCTACAAGATAAACGGAATTTTACGGACACTTTTAATACATACTTGTGACGAGATTTCGTTTCATTGAAATTGCTGTTGAAATGGCATTAAACTGATTACAGTTAAAAGTAGAATAATGTCGTCTAAACAGCTGAACGTACATATGATTTTGTACTACGGCATTTGTTAAACATGGACATTGTATCAGGCGTTAGCAAGTAGAACCAAGGTCGGAATCGACTGCCATCACTAATTTAGATTTAAATGCAACAAATCAATGTTTCGAAATGTTGATCTCGACTTGGGTGCGACATTGGCTTTAATTGTTTCCTCTTAATACTACAATATTAATAAAAAAACCAGTTGTTCAATTAATCTGTAACTGGTATTAAAAAGAGATATTTTAGAAGATATTATCTATTCGTTGGTATTGTTATGCAAAAATTGCATTTCTAATTGACATCAAAATGTGACGAACTATATACGACGATGACAATCCAGGACTGGCACATAGGTAATTAAAAAAGAGACAAGCAAAAGGAAAGTACTCAACAGATACCTATGACAACATCATACGAGTACAAGCACACACAAATAGGGATAATTATTATAGATGTACTTCATTCTGCTATAAACTAATGTAATTGGAGTAAGTGGACAGAAGATTACTCAAGATCAGTTGCCATGTTTTAAGAAGTTATTAAAATGCGGATGATTTGGGAGGCTCTGAAGGAGTAGATCCAGCTGGCGAGAGTTAACAGCATCGTGAGTCGTCTTCTTCAGTTATTTAATAGCTGTTAAATCCGTTGCCCGGGATAGGGTACGACGAAGTGACTCCGACTGATTCCCATACACAAACAAACAGGGGAGTAATTCACATATATTTTTGGTGTTATGTGTTCGAAATGGTTTAAACAATTTAGGAACATTTCTAGAGTAAAGGGTTCCCCTTTTCCAAGAATATGGAAGGTTACCACCATCTCTACCATCAAACATCAATGCACATACATTGTTATGTTGAGGATAAGACAGCCAGTGAAATTCTAGGCTTATATGAGCCTTCAGTTCTTTGTCGTGTGTTGACATAAATCCAGGGTGAAGCTATAAAATTTCTTCCCAAAAGACGCTCTGAGCAGTATAGGGTGGGTGCGCCCCGGTGGAACGTTGCTGATTTCCTCGTAGTAATTGCAGAAGTATGCGGACGGCGGTGTATGGCGGTGTCGTCTTATTGGGGCAGAGCCGTACGTGCGCGCTATTCACTTTCACTTCGCGGCGCGTGCGACTATCGGACCCGTGGACGCACTGGCCGGTTATAGATATGCGCCACTCAAAATTACCAAAGATTTCATCTTAATAGCGACTATGCGTCTTAATGCCACCTAGCCTGCACAGCAAAAGTTAGATTTATAGTATGGCCAAAAACATACAGCAGTCTATTAATTTCAACGTGGTCTTTTCTGATGACTAGTGTATTGTCTCCAGAAGTCTCACCATCGGAAAATGAAGATAAACTAGCTCCTGCTTGACAGGAAAATTGATTCAAAAGACATTTAATTTTTTTATGATTATATATCGAGGACGGAAAGCAGAGACGTGGTCATTACTCCACCGACAAGAGCACAGCTCTTAAATGGAAGAATATTCTTATGTGTTCGATTCGACAAAAGGTATAATTTGCTGTGACTGATGATTTCGATAGTTATTTTAATCTTATGCACAACAGGTTAACACGTACCCTCAATCACACCTTTATGTTAAAGTGAAGATGGGGCTGATTGTGGCAGTGCGCTGATCCGGAGTCCCCTACTTATGTCGGAGACTGGCTATCTCATTTCAAAAAGCAGGAACATAACAATCTTATGATAAGATGGTGGTAGCTGGTCAGGCGGACTTTTAAAAATGCCCTTCCAACAGTAAACTCTGGTAAACGTACCCCTCTGGGAATTCTAACCCGCGATCTACATTTTGTAAACCTTATGTTACTGTTATTTATTATTCGGTAGTTACATATATTATGTACGCTATGCGTTAACAGATTTATTACTTATTAGGGCGCTGTATGAGTAACGTCAAATCTCTACGTAACCATTGATAATAAACACTATCGATCATTATCGATTTCCATTCTCCAGCTTTCACTTTTAAAATTTTAAGTGATATCCGATGCACGTTGCTTACAATAGCCATTAAAAGAATTCGGCCCATTTTGACTTACTTAGTAAATAAAATTAATATAGGCGATTTGGCCAAATGACCTTTGCACAAGCGTCAGTCGAGCATTAAGGACACCGCTGTGTTCGTTACAAGAAAAGCATTCAGTCGCTGTTTGTTTTTTGAAAGACCCAACGTCTAGTTAATAGTTCAATATTAAAGCGCTGCAATATTGCAAGCGATTTGTTCATCAAAATGATAGACTGAAGTCGGGCGTGATTGAAGCTAAGGCCATTATGCAAATACGAGTTACACCTAAGAAAATTCGTGACTTGTCTATGAAAATCTATTTTCCGTTTCGGAATTTTACTTCTTTTTCAGGCCTCGACCTATTTATTCTTTTTATTGCTATCTTTTCGCAATCGTTAAGAACAAGCGCTCCTGCAAAAAGGTCTATTCCTGGGCCTCGATGCCATTCAATAGAATTTTATTAGACATTGTCAACACCTTGAGGGCTTGGGTGTCTTGTGTGTGGTCAAGCCGGTATCCCACGCGTCATTTGTGGTGGTTTACAAATTTCACCCGTAAGCCTGTTGTTTTAAGTCGATTTTCCATTAAACAAGGGAAAGTTGTCGTGTGCGCAGACCGCCGCTGCATGTCCATCATACATAGCTAATACCGCTTTCGTTGACCAACAAGGAAGAAAAATGTGTATATGTACTTTTGTTTATTCCTCCGCGCTTCTTGTACGTTTTGAAATCTCTTATGCGGTCGTAAAACTCTGATCCATATTGTACCTCATGATTTTAGTAAGTAGGTATACTTTAGATGTTATAATGAGCAACGTAATTCGTTATAGCTGTTAAGTTTATTGCTACAACGTGTATTCTAGCATGCCTCCATTCTTAACACAGAAAATTGAACATTTGGTTTTGTGCAAAAGTAAGTTAATATTGCGTTTTAATTATTTTTCCAAACCAGAGGGTATATAATACCTATCGCGATATATTTCCCTTGACTTGATATAACTTGAGATCCCAAAGCTATAATTTCTAGCGATTGTGATACATCGTGAAGTTCGTGAATATCCTTCAAATGTCAAATTGAAAGGTACCGCTATAGATGTAGCTCCTTTTAATCAACCAAATATGTCTTGATTAGGCGTTATTAGCACTTGAATCACGTATTTCATTTTAATGTCTTATTTTAAACATGGTCTTCTTTCTTCTAAATATTAACGTAATAATTTATGATTTTGTCGCCATAACACGAGTTACTAACCTATTCAAAATTGTCTGTTTTACTATATTTTGCTCACACCATTGAAGGATTTCTAATCAACTTTAATTTCGTAAAGTTACAGCACGGGCCCCATTGTTCTTATTATATAAGATGTCAATTTTGCTTGTTGCCAGTTTTTAGTTGTCTTCCTCGTCATCATTGACGTAGTCTTAGTTATCTTATTTTTTACTGACCAAGTCTGACCTTATGTGTCGATAAAATTGACAATGGACTGTTTCTTCAGTTATAATTTGTCAAATAACTAGAGAAAGGAAAGACATGACATGAGTAGATATAATACATAGAGAATTCCACAAACTATATTATTGAATTGCCACAAAACAATCCGTCTTATAAAGAATAGTCAATAGAATTTGGCAACGAATGAGATCATTCTATGCTCTCAAGCGTGCAATGTGACATTGTTTGTAGCTAAGTGCGATATCTTTGACCCAGCAACTGAAGTATTAAGATACATAGTTATAAAACTGTTGTTATGTATGAAGCGATAGCCTAACGAAGCAATATTAATTTTATAAATGAACAAAATTTTTAACCAGCCACAGACTTCGTATTCAAAAGTAGTATTAAATTTTAACTTAAAATTTTTCTTTTAACACAAATCTCTTGAGGTTTTTAAGAGTACGTGTAAGATTATTTAAAAAATATGAATAATTATGGACACTCAGAATCCATTGAGCAGTTCCGGTTCTTAATGTCGTAACATATACATCTGAATTTGCAATATCAGTGAAAACATTCTATACGAAATCAGAAATCGTTCAAGTATGTTTTGCTATTAACTCCTATCAGAGGTCAAACACAGTGTCAGTACGTACAGGTAATTTAAATTGCATGGAAAATTGTTGACTTTATCGAACAATTGTTTTTTATTTCATCGTAAGGAGACTGTTATTTCGTAGAAATACGTTGACTTCCCGTTATTATTCCTAATCTATATTACGAGATTTATTTCTAAGCCAATTTTAGTTGCGTAAATTTGACGTAAGGTCAAAGAATGTCCGCTTGTAAGTCTTCAGCCGACCCCTGTCACGTGTGCAAGCGAACTCCCTAATGTTTCTGTTTGTGCTCGTCCCTCGAACACATTAAATATGGATGAGCGGATGTTTGCCCGACCATCGACTAACTTTTAAAATAATCTAATAGGTAAACAATGTACCTACTCAAAAAAGTTAATGACATATAGGTCAACTTTTTTCTTACATTAATGCAGTCGTTTAGATGGTAAAGTCTTGCCTAAATACTTACATAATGTTAAAAAAGCAAAAGTAAGATTACACAACGATCACGCGCCGCTGTCATTCTAGCACCAAAATGATATTCTAACGGTGTACCTATCAGAAACTGACAAGTTAAAAAACAAATAAGAGACATAGAATACTTGACGTCGTCATGGTCATAGCTTTCACTTGAATGGAACCTGCAAACATTTTTTATATAGAAAACGAGAGATTCTTTTTTTTAAATCCAATTGAGGGAATAAACTTTAAATTGATATAAATCTTACAGAAAATATATTCGTCTCAAGATATAACAAGTTGTTTAGCCATATTTGAAACTAAGCAGGCTTGTTATTGTTTCATGCCGCATACCATCCAATCCAAGGCCTAAGACATCCGGGTGTCTATGGAAAGAGGACAGTAGACCTAAAGTGCAGTGCATAAGCAGTGCTGGCTTACATTACGAAAGCTCGCAATGAAGCCGATAATAAATTGTACCTGGCAGCCTTACGTAAGCCAGGTAAAAGTTACCGCTCGCTCTCGGCACTATTCTGAACTTCAGCTTCTATCGCATCAGACTATAGAGACCTACATTTAATTCAAAACAACCAGCTCTTTATATGAATTCCTCTCCAGAGGGGTCAGTACAAATAAAGTCCCAAAAACTATTTAAAATGCAAGTTTGCAATCTGCGGCACGGCCTTCACCCCGATACCTATTTTTGTTTGAAGAGTCGCGTCCATCAATATGAGTAATCCAAAACAGGTATTGCTCAAGTCTATTAATTAAAATGTATTTGCCTATATACGAGTTTAAGTAAGTATACTGTTTCAAAACAAGATAATTTCAAATGTCTTCACGAATAATTCGTGCTATATCTTGTATTGTTCATTTACTCGGTTCTGTTAGTCTTTTGTATTGTCTGTTGTTTGTTAAAATTTTATAAGCACTTTTAATACTAATATTTTTTTTTAATTTCACGAATCACGATTCTAGTGATTGTCCCAAATTCAGAAACAATAACCTTTGCAAGTAGTTTTGAACTGATTATTCTAGGTTAATTTATTTGTTTACTTAGACATACCTACATAGGTATAACGTCTGTCAATGTCCGTGTAATCCATTTGAATATAAAGTATGGGCTATTGAACCTATTCCAACATATTGTATTGTGTTGTGTTTGAAGGAACGTGTGGAATTATTGTTAGTGTTTCCAAAATCCACGTGTGTTTTTTGATAAGTTTTTCACACCATGTTTATCGATCGACATTAAAGCATCTGCAATGTGTTACTCGCAAATATCCCCGTTTTATTATGTATTTGGCCTTTATGGTTTTGTTATGTTTTTTTTGTGTGGTCACAATGATACAATGCGGAATAATTTAGGAACCGGTCTTGTATACAATTGTTTTCGCCCTGCTGGGTCGCATCGCCGTTAGACAAATCTTATTAGCCGAACTGGAGACTAACCGTTACATGGCACCTATAGTTGTGCCCGAACTGGTCAATTTTCTATACTATAGCATATCTAATTATTGGCTGCAAACTTTTTTTGGTTCTTCAAGACTTAGCGTGAGTCTGCAATGAAAGATAATTTTATTTGATTGCTTACTGTACCGTTCTTTATTTCTTTACCATTATGGATAATTACCTTAATTAATAGTTTTGTTTGACTTTTTTTTCAAATACCTATCGATTTTTATGTATGTACATGAAATGAGGATTAGCTGAAAATAGGATGAACGATAGAATGGTGCTGTGCATATCTCGGACTAATTTGTTTCTTGTGCTATAAAATTTTATATTTGTCCGTGTCCTATTGTATTAATAATGCACTTGTCATTTAGTTTGCAATAAACATAGCTCTTAGATTTTAAAGGATCTTAAACATTTTATAACTATTCTTACCATTAGTTAAATCTGTAACCTTATAATAGTCGGTCACTGTGGTATTTAACAAATTATAGAACTTTACTATTTCTAAAGTAAACGTATAGCTATGTGAGCTCTGTTTTGCGGTTGTTACTTTCACAAAGTTTACTTTATTTTTGTAGACCTTGTATCTTGATTTCTGCATCATCAAAGAGAAGTATAAACATGTTATAATATAGCACGGCAGTAGTTAGTTGTTTTTGATTTTTCACCATTGACTTCCAGGGTACCGATGTCATCCATAATGGTACTTATATACCTATACTCGGAGATTATGACTAGAGCCATCTGGGGACTATGACTGGAGATGGAATAATATTGAAGATAGCTAAGTAATGACTTGATGACATATTTTAATGTAATTCTTTTTGCCTTGCAATGTGGATTTCTAATTGTTGTTCGGCAAAACAGAAATATTTTAAGATTAGCAAAATGTTTCGTGTAACTAGCGATTCTATTCCATGAATGTCATTATCCCGGATGAGGTTTTATACCATAAGGGAAAAAAAGGGCATATTAGGTAAGTGAAATAGAAGGTATTGGCATACATAGGTAGTTTTTTTTCCAAAACTATCATCGAATAAAGCGTTGTGTCATTTGACGGTCGCGTTATAGCCTATTCCACCCATTTACATCATTAAATTAAAGAAATAAAGAAAACTTGTAGAAACTATGAGTTCCAAATAAATTTCGCATGATACGAACTTACGAACCAAATCGACGCGTGCGTTTAAAAAAAAAAATAATAACTTCTATTTCACTTACCTAATATGCTGTATTTTTTCCTTACGGTAAAAAAACTCCTCCGATATAATTATTTAATTAATTCTATATTTTGATATCACTATACAGGGCGTCCCAAAGTTATGGGACATGAAGGGGAAGTACCTTAAATATTGTAGATAGTGAATTTTGCTCAAAGAAGACTTTATGTTATTTTTAAAAGTTAGTAATTCTGCATTCATAGATTTTCTAAAAATTACTTGCTTCGGCTGGGAATCGAACCGACTTAAATGTGAAAAAAAAAACACCCTACTTTTATGATGCCAATCGAAAGAATAGCTAAAAAATAATAACTCTGCCTAAGTAACATAGTATTTTAAAAGAAAGGAACAACATAAAATGATTGAGTCAAATTTCAAGAAAGTTATTTATTGCCGACGACGTTCGAAAAGTAGCGATATTATCATTCCAAAGATAGCATTGATTATTCGTAAATAAGTACCCACTTCATAAAATAGGTACTAACATAGTTTTCCTTATTATAAGTGCACGTGTAGATGAAATGATAAAACTTGTATTTCAATACGTCCTCTGTAAGCTAGACAGAAGGCAAATTAAAAACAAAAATAAATAATTTATAATTTGAAAATGGAACAGTTTATGACAGCGTTTGTTTGAATGCATACTTTTTAAGATATTTTAAAAAGAAGTGATATTTTTAAATGTTGTTCTTAAATTTGAAAATGGAACAGTATGTGCGAGCGTTTGTTTTTCGGATATTGATCTGTTTAGTCTCAATTCACTTACACAAGTGTTATTGTGTTAATTTATTGCGAACATGGCATATCAAGTAAGTTTTGATCTAATGGAAGCATATTTTTTGAACGATAAAGATATCTCTAGAAGTTTGCGGTGGTATGGCGTAAAATATCCTGATAGACAAATACCGTCTCGTAAAGTTTTGAAAAGGCTTGTGAACAATTTGAAAACTCTGGGACGTTTCGATAAACGCCCAAGAGAACCACAGCAAGAAAACCATACGATCAACGACGAAGAACTTGGTATTTTAATTTACTTTTCGGCTTTTCCGAAAGCATCGGTGAGAGAAGGAGAACATGAAATTGGAGTTTCAAAAAGTAAAATACACCGTGTATTAAAAAAACACGGTTTTAAGAGTTATGTTGAAGGACGATTGGTTCAAAAATTACTTCCGGGCGATACAGAAAGGAGAAAAAATTTCTGTCTTGATATCCAGGCACGATTGCTCGAAGATCCAAATTTTTTGGATAATATTATTTGGACAGACGAATCTAACTTTAGCAATAACCGTATGTATAACCGCAACAATAATCGTATTTGGTCTAAAGAAAATCCCCTACGAGTGACTGAAACTAATAACCAAGTGCGTTTTTCACTCAACTGTTGGTGCGGACTTTTAAAAAACCGGGTTTTCTTAATCCATTTTTACCAAGGAACCTTGAACACAGAAAAGTATTTAGGAATACTTCAAATTTTAAGGGATAAGATAAGAAACCATTCCGCGGCGGAGCAAGAAAACTTAATTTTCCAACAAGATGGAGCTCCGGCTCATAATAGTCGGAGAGCAGCAGATTTTCTAAATGAATGTTTTCCTACATGGATTGGTACAAATGGACCGATTAGATGGCCGGCCAGATCCCCGGACCTCACACCATTAGATTTCTTCTTTTGGGGATACGTGAAAGATATGCTATACAAAAAGCGATACGAGAACGTAGGCGAGTTGCAAACAGAATTGTGCCATATCACATCGAGTGTTCACCATAAAATGATTAGAAAATCAACAGGCAGCGGGCTCATTAAAAGATTGGCGATTTGCGTAAGACAAGAGGGATCACATTTTGAGCATTTAATTAATTAATTTACAAAAAAATACCTACTTAATTGACTACGGCAGTTTCATGTATGTTTTTTATTTGATTAAAATGATTAATTTCACGTTGTTCCTTTCTTTTAAAATACTATGTTACTTAGGCAGAGTTATTATTTTTTAGCTATTCTTTCGATTGGCATCATAAAAGTAGGGTGTTTTTTTTTTCACATTTGAGTCGGTTCGATTCCCAGCCGAAGCAAATAATTTTTAGAAAATCTATGAATGCAGAATTACTAACTTTTAAAAATAACATAAAGTCTTCTTTGAGCAAAATTCACTATCTACGATATTTAAGGTACTTCCCCTTCATGTCCCATAACTTTGGGACGCCCTGTATAATTAAACACAGAATTAATTCCATTACCCTTTAAAAAAAAGTATAGTACATCTTCATAAGCTTTTTTAACGGGACTAATGAGAAGATCCTTTATTATATAGAAAGGTCGACATATCGAACGTATATCGCAGTTTATCATCTTTAGGTCATGGTGTCCCTGAACCTCAAGTCAGGACCTCCTGTTTTAAGAGTTTAACAAAAAAAGGCTTTCTGTTTTTTCTGTCGATTGATTAAATTGCACTTTGAAAGATTCACACCGATTCATAGTATGTGTAAAAATCTACCTCGCTTTACCACAAATTTATTGTGACAGCCAACTCAACGGGGCTATGTTGTAGGGAGTGACATTTTTACACTTTGACGCAAATTAAGGAGTACTCAATACGTCCAAGTAAATTAGTAATGTATGAGATTATGAAGTTATGGTTTTCTAGGATACAGAAGCGAATTCTTGACAGAGAGAAAACGAGTAGATAAGACTTCCAACTTGATCTGACGAAAAATTTGCACACTTGCATCATGCTGGTTGAATACAATGACTCTTTTTAACAATAACATACCTTGTATTTCTAAACTATGTATTGCAAATAAATGATTTTATTTAAAATTTGTTGTGCTCGCCACAGGACTAAATAGAGGTAATATTTATACAAAGTGTAGTCTGACAAACGAGCAAATAAAAAAAATTATCACAGAGGTAATTGATTATTATTATTGTTCTGCCAATGTCATCCTGCTATAAATTTATAATAATGCGTAATGTAGTATGTATTTATGTTTTATACTTGTTATGTAATTGTACTTATGTACAATACTAGACTTCTCAACTGGCTCTGGCAAGAGCATTTGCCATAATGCCAATAAAACCATAAAATATAAAGTTTTTAAGAGCGTGATTGCGATCGGAAGATCTGTCGATGAATGTTCAACGGGCCGATGAATTATACTTGATCATTATTAACACAATCATTTTTTTTATTATTTTGAAATCGATACAATTGTCTTTTATAAGTAAAGTTTAATCGAAAAATTAATTGTAGTAGGTATTCAAGTTCCTAGGGTTCAAATTGTGAAATTAAAAGCAAATTGATAATTACGTAAATCCTTTTTAGTTAGCCCATTTCGCAGAAAATTAAAAACTAGGTATAAAACGCCGAATAATGGATACTTCCCTAAATTTATATTAATTCGACTAAGTACAATTTACAATTATTAACCCTTATTTTAGAACGCATCATAATTATCAGGTTAGAACCTGTCACTGTTGTACGAGGTGTGATCCCTAAAGTGAAGGCATAGCGGTAAATACTCTTTGGGATATCGTAAAATAATAAAATAATCAAACTTACCCAGCGTAAATACTAATCGGCGGCCATTTTTATTTTAATAGGCCCAGTTTGGGGCCCTTAACATTGTTTCAGACCATTCTGTAGAAAACATATATAAATGTCTATACAGACAGAATTTATTATGGCTCGTAACTGCCGTGAAATTATTTTAAAGAAATTCACTTCTAGTATTTTTATTAATCTAAATACGCAACGACAGCTTATACGGAATAAATAATATTTGTTGAAGTGCTACTTGTGGTCACCCATCTAAATCTAAGTAATCATTGACAGCGGCAGGCATTTCTTAACTTCACTAATCGAATACGAATAGAAGTATAGAATGCTGCAGTATTAATAACAATAACGCTATCTTGAGGCGATGTAGCTGTACTAAAAATTTGTTAACGTGTGCAATAAATATATAATTTTATAGTGAAATTATTTTATAAAAAGAAAAAAAACTTAAGCGAGAGAAGTTTGTGTTGATATGACATCCACTCCACAGTAAAAATATCTCATTAATACAGCAACTAGTTCTACATACAGTGACCTTTATTTTAGTTGAAATGCATTGACACAGTTTTCACCTTGCGACTTATCTCAACGAGGCAAACTACATTATTACTGTATTCAATGTTTTATGAAATACCTATGCCTACTTTGAACGGTTGTACTTATAAATCACTGGTATTTTTATATTTGCCAAAATGCGTCGACACCATCGAAATTACATTGGTATTTGATGTAGATACAGTAAAGAAGCCTTATATTTTATTATCTCATTTCGTACTCTGTGATGACAAGTGATATAATCAATCAATATCTACAAATTCTTATAGGTATCGTGGGTAGAACATTATTTAGCCTCCTTAAACAAAAATGACCAATCAGTTGTTTTCACAGCATGGAAAAGTTTCAAAATTGTTTTTCAATGAAATAGTTTTTCCAAGGATACGCCTTCTTCTGTTGGCTTTTATGTTTATTTATTTGGGAAAACAGTCTATAACCGATCTTGAGTTACGCGAATTGTTATTAAATTAGGTACTCGTTATTTATTTGCGGGTCCAGTGGAGAACGACCTAAGTCGTAAGACTTGTAACACTTTAAAGTGTTACAAACAAATATATAAATATGAGGTACACACGGCCGCGAGATGAACGTAAGCCTCCCAGTATAAGCCGGTCTCACTGCGTTCGCATTTCCAATACGTCGCGCCGCCAGCGTACACTGGTAGTGTTGCTGTTAACACTGGTAGTGTGGTAGTGAACTGAACTTCGAAATATAAACATGCTCGTGTAATTACGATACTCTGTTGATCAATACATTGCTTATGCAATAAACCATACAACGACAGAATACTTCTTCCACGAACGCTATGAAAGAATTCTCCGGTATGTTCAACTTAACATCGAAGACTAACACCGTTACGGTCGTCGTGCTGTCGACTGTACATATTATTGAACATGCAAAAGAATCTTACGCTAAGAATCCAACGCTAATGCAGTTTCTTGTACTTAATTTCTAAATTTAGCCAATGGTAGACCAAAAATGTCAATTTCATTATTGAAATCTTATGATTTACATTATAAAATTTTTGAGAGCGATTGAAGTAAATATTCATGACGTAGTTAGTTTATAAACCTAAAGAGAATTTTATACGAGAACATGTCTGAGGAACTCTTTAAGGCACTTTCCCAAGCAACACTGATGAATCTCATTAGCATCTCCTTCTCCAAAGAACTGCAAAAAAAATCTACCTCATTTCTTTATTTCTAAATCGAAAAAGGACTGTTATCCAATATTATAAATTGTCTAAGCCTTGTCGAAGAAAATTATTGTTTAAAGTAAAGCTCTTTCTCCATCTCGTCAAACGTTATGCTATGGACTACCATTCAAAAAAACATTTTCCGTGTTAATATACAATGCATTTATGGGGGTAACTTTATACCTCCATAGAGGCAATCTCTGCTACTTGTACGTCTATAAGCATCGGTGGTCTAATGATCAAGGGCTAAAGAAAATTCTTTAGCCCCATTTTGCTAGTAAATCAATAAAAATCTCATTTGAATCAACTCCCGGTCTTAAAGGGTTTCTTTAATATTCGTTTCTATATGAGTCACAATTGAAAATCGAGAAAAAGAGGAAGCAACTACGTCATTTTTTCTATCTAGTAATGTTTTAGTGTTGACATGGCAGGGCCCTCAATACAATAGTTTACTATTGTTATCTGTACTATTATTTACGAACCGATGAATTCTTTTCTGAAACTAGCAGTTTGCTTTATACATTCATAATCAACATATCAGCCACAGGACGTCCACTGCTTTTACTTTAACGTTTACTTAATCGATTGTTATTAAAATCTCATTTACAAGGAAAATATCATACCTGCATATCTGTTCCTACCTAGTTGTCATTTCCTATAATAACATCCGTATTTATATAAATTTAATTTTCTAGAACGAATTGCTGTACCGTGTTCTGTTTAATTATATTGTAAATGTTCGCTACCACACCCAATTATACTACAAAGAAGTATAATATATTGATTCTTGTCACGTGTGATTGCAATTAGTTGCTTGTCTATTACAAATTCCGCAGTAGATTTTATGTTCAAACTAGTATTGCAATTGTTAGGTTCGTTGAAATATTTGCATGACAGTGGTGTAAAATATCTGTTATCAGGTAAAATGTGCGATAATTTCTTTTGAGAACACAATATCCGCTTGGAAACAATAAAGCGGCGCCGCCTACAAACCATTATTGAATACAGCCACCGAGCGCTGTTTCTCAGTCAATTTGTCTGCCTTTATTGTGTTGTGTTGGTGCTGTTGTTTGTAGTTACCAGGCATACATTCGCTTCTGCTATCATTGACAGTCGGCAAATTTATTTACCAACTTCCCCCAATAGCGATTGAAGCTGTTGCCACTACCATCACCGCCACTACAATACTTAATAAACCTCGGCTTGATTGTCGAGACTTTCATTATTAAGTTGGTAACTGAAAGCGTTTAACTGAGTTCCCCTGAAAAGCCGGCTTGCATTGAGCAACAGATTTGTGAATGAGAAAATGTACATAATCAATCACCTGCGTTATAGGGTTACGCAAGTATAGGTTTGGTTTAGTAAGTATATATTATTTCAAATTCTTGACTTCGAATTCTTGAAATACCAACTAATTAGTTTGGAAATATAATTTTTGTTCTTATTATCTGTTCTTAAATATAGTTGTACTTTGATTGTTGATAGAAGTTGAACCGTTTATGGTCTTAAATTTTAATTTAGTTTGCTTGTTTCCCCTATCGTGACCCAAATCATGGCCTCGTTACGTTAGCAGCAGACGTAATATAAACCTGTAGCGACGGGGGCGTGGTCGGCGTCACGTCGTGTCGGCGCCGCGTCTGTAAAACTGGATTGTTCTGGATACCATCTCTATTACTCCCTGTAGCATAGATGTGTGTCACAAACATCTTCTACCTATATCAGTCATCGCCATTACATAGTTCACAGTGTTCACGTTTGATAAATTGCAATTAGCATCGTTCATTTGTGTCTCGAACACTCAGTCTCTGATAACTTTCGGTGTTTTTATTTTGGACTATCAAGTCCTTTCTTATCGAAGGTGTTTGGCTGGCTTTAGATAATTATACCGACTTACGTATTTACATTCTGCTGATAAACACTTACTTCAATCATATTTACACTTGTAGAGCCTGTCTCAACTAGTATTGAATTAGGTAGGGTATCAATTTAAGTGAGCATGTAATTAATTCCATGATTGGCGTTTGAACAGATATATTCATGTGTGGTTTTCTAGTAAATTTTTAATTTCTACATTAATTTCGCATGCTTGGGTTTTCCGCTTCGATTTCATAATGAATTTATGCGCTTCTCTAGCATGAGCGCGAGCGTGATCCTCGGCAAAAATTCCACGGTTCCGATCTCGACTCTCGAACGCGTGTTTCGCACCTTGATCTAAATACTTGCGACATTGTCTAGTCTCATCGTCTATGCGTCTTGTATTATACTGCATCAGTAGATAGTTTCCAATCTGTACCGCAACAGGCAGCATGATACCACAAAGCTTACTGTAGATACCTACCTATCAAGTTATCGTCATGATTAGGGCACTGTATCTAAAATTGCAACTTTGAATACCTTTACTTGCGTGGATATGGATATAATAATCCGGTTGTAGCGAGTGCCAATTAAGTACCTATATAATAGTACATTTAGGTACACAAAGTTTTTATGAGTCACTAGTTTTGATGATAGATGTATTTTTTTTTATTTAGTGTAGCTTCAGTATGGGGAACCCCTGAGTTCACTAAACATTGTTAAAGAATTTCCTGGTATTTCTTTCAACAAATTTTTAATTATTGTTTTGCCGATTAAGATACATTGTAGATCTCGTATAATGAGGACTTCCCGGAACTTATCAAGCCGAGTTTATTTTCTCGTTTAACCCCTTTTCAGCCTCCAATCCCGCGGGAAATAAGCTCGGTCGTTCCCCTCACTATGGATATGCATCCCACCTCTTTGATGAAGATCGTGTCTATCCCTAAAGTACCTACTAGAAGATGAAACAAGAAGTACATGATATTTAAGAGTTATGATTTCTTTTCTACGTAGGTACCGTGTATTATGAAGCGTGATACTCGTCTCTTTGATTTCGGTTTGCTGTTTCATTTCTTAGATCGATAAGTTTGTTTGCGAATTTCCTTTAGTTTCCTGTAGTAAGTAATAACGCGCCAACCTAGTTTTACATGGAAATAACTAATTTTGCAAACTCTTGATAATGCTGAAAAGAACATTATGCTATTTTGAATAAAACTTTTCCTCTTATCTTATGGATCAGGAGCGTTTAAATACAAGTTTAGTAGATTCAAATGCATCTTATTGGTTTGTTTAATGGTAGTAAGTATGTGTACAAAATGTAACAATGGATTTGTTATTTGTCGGTTGGTTAGTAAAAGTAAGTTTGAGTGAATGCACAATGGCTGGGTTTGCCGTGTAGTGGGAACATCCATTCGCCTTTTACTTACCATTGTTTGAGAACTCGAAATCTAAGCTGAAAGAGATGTAATCATATTGCGACATATTCTCCTCATGATTTAGTTATTGATTTTTATAGAGATATCGGGACAATGATTTATAATGTACGATTTATAGGCCACGACTGGCATAGAAGCGTTTCAATTTTCGCAACATCGGTAATAGTTTCGCCATTATTTATGTGTCAATAATGAAAGATTTCTATGTATTTCGCGTTGTATTAAAAGGTGCGCCGGCAATGCCGGTTACGAAAGAGATCACGTGATCTGCTTGTGGTTGATGTTGAGGCGAGGTGTGTATGTATCGACGGAACCTATCGGGCATTGAGTAACCAGCGCGGTGCGGCTGGCGTTGGAAAGAGCTGCGTTACGTAGAGGTTTCGATACAGCCTCGCGACTGCGACGTAAGGCCGTGGTTGCAGTCACGTCGGCGGTGAGAGGCGCCCCTCCTCTAGCGGAAGGTCGCGAGCGGCCGCCGCGAAGGAGAACGGCACCAGAATGGATCCTTGCCGAGACCCGCCCGACACTCGCCTTACCAACAATGCAATATTATAAATCACCTTGCCACCACCTTTTTACATCGTGCTCCACTGAATATTCAATATGTTGCCCGGCTTCGTCGCATGTGCAGCTGTGTGGAATAAAAGTTATATGGGGCGTGCAGTTTTGAGAATTTTAATCTGAGACTTGACGTATTCATCCGCTGTTATCATAGGAAGTCACGATAACAAATTGCACGTTCAAGTGAGCTGAGTATTGTAATCTAATCAGTTACCACGCGCGAAACAATTAACGTAGAAATACGAATACATAGCATAGATAAAATAATAGTTTGTTGACTAGCCGTTTAAAACTAATTCAGTAACTAAAACTAAGCAGTTTTCGCAAGCATGTCTGATTCAGCTGTTTACTAATAGATAGAGAGTTGCATCGATTGCAATTATTTGGTCTGTGAATCGAGTTTCGTGGTTCGTTTGGTTTGCTAAAAAAATAATCGTACGATGAAACTTCAATGCAAGGTATTCTGGTTCGAGCGCAACGTTTTATTAAGACTAGCGTCAGCCAATGAGCGAGCGGCGGGAGTGAAAAACCCAAGTAAGGCGGGCGCACACGCGAGAGTGTTTGCTGGCAACAATGCGCGAGACTCGAATACTGTTTTTTCCACATATCTAATTAAATGAATCGTCGTTACCTCACCGCTGCCGACGATTGCGACAAGAGCGGCCGCATCGTCCATTAGAAAGTCGGCGAATATGCAAATAGTATCGTAGAAACCTCACGAATAACTGGCCACTCACTTCGCCTTTAAATGTGTCTGCGATGAAAGTGACTACTACCGTTAGCAAATTGTGTTAGAACAATTTCCACTGAGACGTCGCATTACCAAATTCGCTGGTCCCATCTAATATGTCATGAATTAAATTGTTACCTATTTTTTGTGCTACTGCAGCTCTTGTTGTATAATTAAAATGGAAAACATCGTGGTTAAACAGAACAATGTTTATCAACATGCCAGCTACTTGAACGTTTACGTTTTGTTTATTTATAAATATCACTAGATCTTCTCACGATTTCTCGTATAGGGTGAAAATGGGATGAATAAGTTATCATTCTTACTCTCAAGTATTCAAACACGAATAACCTTTTTGGTTATGTACAATGTTATTGAAACTGTATTACGCTTTATCGTATCTTTTGATTACGAAGAGAAAAACATTAAAAGTGGAAAACACATTTATGATTAAAGATAAAAAATAGATGGAATGGATGTGAATTTACATGAATTTAGTTAATGTAATAGTCTTAAAAATTCTGTAATTATCTTGCAAGATTTAAAGTAAGGCATTTTAACGCTACTGTATTATACCCGTATGTTTATTATTAATGAGATCTATAGTGTAGTTAATGATACCTATTTTAAACAAGATTGATTTGTTTTTAATGTGGTTATGAAAGCGATATTTTGCCGTTAAGCGTATTTGAAAGCTCAATAGCTTTATTTGACCTCATCTGTTTTAATTTTCATGCTTGTGGTGGTTGTGGTCTCATTATGGATGGTTAAGTTGTAAACAACGATAAAGATATTGACAAAAGTTTAAATAAGAAAACAAACCGGTTAGCAATTAACATGGCTGCGATCACAACCCGGCTGCGTGGATTTCCCGCTACGATTCGTGTTGTAGTGAACCATTTATTATCGTCGCCCGCTGACGTGTGCCGCTCTATCTACAATATACAATGTTCCTACAACAGATCGCGGTTAAAGTCGAATTTCAATTGGCCAAGGCGTGCCACCTCCGCGACATTACGTCAAAGATACAAGACTCGAGGCTAGGGCGCTCGGCCGCTGTTTTGCGTCCGGGTCCGTCCCGCAGAAACCGAGACCATACCATGTAATGTACTCGGAACGGTTTCTCAGAATCGAAACGGAACTTAGCTCTACAGTAGGTGCGGGGCGCGTGCGTATCGAACTGAGCGTCGATCGAGCCAACAACACAAGCCTACGACGTAGATATGTGTTTGTTACTTGTTATATCTCTCGGTCGAGTGAGCCGAGCGGACCGGTTGCGACGGCCTCTCACTTCGCAAGTCCGTGTACCGCTCGCCGCTTGCTGTGAAATTAGGTAACCAACAAAAGCCACAGTCGCTGCGCACGACAGGCAATACACATAAAGAAATCCTGCAAAAACTAAATGTATCTAAAAGCAAATAGCCGTATGTGCGCGTAGATTTACGTAAATAACCAGATGTTTACGCAGTTATCTATCACACATCCATTTGATAGGAGGATTGTAAATTAGTCGACTGAGCGCCATTCGTATAACACCTTGAAAAAAAAACGGATGATGGATTTCCTCGTATTTTCCGGCCCAACCGCGGCGAACAGTCAAACGACCTTCACAACAAGACGAACAATGAAACTAACGACCTTGACATAATACAATCTGCAGATGCATTGGACTCATTACCTATAAATAGTTGTCTAATCGCATATATTATTGTATTAGTGACAATCCCAAAAGAATCAGTCGATACAAACAGCAAACCAAACAATGGATGAAGCCATGGACAAATAGTTGATGCGGGCGAGACGGCTGTTCACCGAATGCCGAAGTATTCCACCTCGACGCGCTCTTTATATTCGCCTGTAGTACTGCAGAGAAAGCCGCGCCCCGCGCTCCCCCGCAACGCCTTCGTACACCGCTCGTAGCGGGTTTTTTCCTCATTAACTCCATAATTCCATATATACTATATCTTGTGTTTATCGGTCGCGTCTCGTGGTCTGATAGACGTCATAGTTTAGTGTGAGCGGTAGTGTTCTTTATAAATCATTTACAAACGCCTCTATCTTTCACGAATGATTTATGTTTTATGAAACATGATCTTAGCCATGTTGACTAGTTACAAGATCAAATTAATAGACGTGAGGATTTATCCGCACTATTGACGCAAATATTAGATTTGCGGTGCAGTTGCACATTTCAATAGTAACTGAAATGTTTCTATAGAGAATACTTACAGGAAGATCAAGATGTTGCATAACATGACCAATGATCTGAGTATCAGTTAACACGTTAGCGGCGGGACTTGTCGGGTTATTGCACGGTCTCGCGGCGCTCTCTTTAATAGGTTAATTGCCTGGCATTGTGGTGCTGGCACACATCGTCAGCCGCGACCTTAAAACGGCTCGCGGCCACGCATGTAGGTGTGCTCTATGCGCGTCACCAAACGACGCTGTTCATAATGTTTCGACCTTTAAGTGGTCTTTTTATCTTGCTTATGAATATTGTACCATTAAAACAATGACTAAATACGATCCAATGACTTAACTTAAAATTTGCGCAATTGTTGACCCTACAAAGGTTTTCTATCAAATAAAATGACAAACATCGCGTTTTTTCATTGTAAACGGAAGCGGAAAATCTCTAAAATAAGGTGATTACGATTACTGATGTTCTTTTTCTGACACTGCCAAGCGAACCATGAAGTAAATAAAGTATTCTAGCAATAGCAACCTCGATAATCAAACCTGTGCTGTACTCTTATTCGACGACATTCTTGTTCCAGTTACTAAAACTGTCTCTATTACAATAACAATACAAATGGTCCTAATGGAAAAACGTATAAAACAGTAAACTGTTGACTAGGAAATGGTATGATGCGCTCAGCGACGTTGCCATTCCAGACGATGAAAGTTATCACTCAGCGCTCACTGGCTTGTACACGGCTGCAACAGCAAAACTTATTAGCTCAAGACATCCTTAGTTCGACTCATAACGAGATTTTTCGTCGTAGGTTTCTCGTGGGAGTTTATTATTTTTTTATCTATTGTATTGAATGGAACCGATGATGTTTTATTAGCATAGACATGATAGACATAATGATTTCAGCGAACTGGCAAAAAGTATCGGTAAGCACACGGCAATTTTGTTCGTGTGATTCATGCAAAAATCGTGCCAGGTTTCCCATGTGGAAAGTTCTGTTACATATTACACCACACGACAATCTACGTTCTGATACTGAATTATTCACAGTATTCGCTTTGACTGATATCGATTCTTCCGCTGTCCGTATCCTTACAAAAACTTCATATTATTCATTTATTCAAACACTTAGTACAGGACTTGTGACGTCAATTACAGGCAACTGAACAACCATTGGGTATATAAATTCAAAATATTCCTCGTATGAATGTAACCATTTTTACGTCATAGCGTTATGTTTTACGCAAGTGCGAATAACATGTCGTATAATTGTTGATTAAATAGAAGAAAATTTTACAAACTTGTTTTCAAAGTGCACCTTCATTGCATATCTACAGAAATGCAAAGTATTACTTATCTAAAAATGCGAAGCATTTCTTGCCTACCTAGGAACTAAGTTTCTGCGTTTAGAAAAATTATCGATGAATGTAGGAACTTAATCTGTATAATATTGGGATTTCTTTAGGAGTATTGGTACCAACTAACCCCTTTTATATTATTCCATCTAACATAATATGATTTGTATATTGCATCTCGTGTTTATTGTCATTATAAACTTGTCGCTTACGCAGATAAAGAAGCGATAGAGTGTATGTTTATATTTGTGTTGTAATGTTCATGATAACTAACACCTTGATTAGTGTATTTCGTTAACTTCTGTAATTTTTCCCTCATATTTCATTAGGCTTACACATACTTATATTAATCTTTCCTTTTTCTCCGTTTCAGAAAATCTCCATTCCGGCTCCAGCCAGTGGCAATGGGTCATCGGGTGAGGCTACATTTCACTTTAGCATCAATAACAATGCTGAAATGGAAGGTCCACAGGTAAGATATACCTTTTTTTCGAGAGACAAACGACATCACTTCAACATTCGACGATTCCTTTAGAATCAACATATTACACGAATAAATCTTTCTGGAAAATTCCACTGTACTTAAAAACAAAGTATATTCAAATCGGCTGATTAAATACACAGTACTGTATAGACACGTGTTTCTTTATTATAAAGATAATGAAGAGTCGAGATTCATAGATTACAAATGGAAAATAAAGATGATAAACCTATGCAATATCTACACAAGCGCTAATAGAGCGCGCACAGCATTCACCTTGATTAAAATTTAAGTTTTGCGTCATGCGGGTGTTATCAAACATTGCTGATATTCTGCTGAACTGTAACTCAAAACATTATATTTTTCACACACCAATATCTGACAAATAAATAATACCATTTCAATGAGCTCAGAGGTGAAAATCTTATTTTCTAATTGATTCGGCCTTAGCTGTTGATCATGTATCGTGATGGGTTATGTTTTTTTTTTTATATAACCGATATTACGGGTAGGTAGTAAGGTAGTAGCCAGTACCTGCTTTTCAATTCCTAACATGTATTCGTATTGTTACTTGAATAAATTGATTGACCCTTAGATCAAACCAAAAAATTGTGCCAAGTGTTACATTTCATATATTAAATAATATATTCGGACACTTATATCAAACTAAGCAAGCCAAGGCTGTATGGATACTATAGAAACTGCTAAATATTTAGATAAATATCCAGGGTTCGATAAGGTATACGTATTCATCATACAAACTTTTACTTTTAGCAGGATTCGAACCTACAACCGGTTTTGCAGGCACGGTTACTCACTACAGTTCACTACACTAACAGTCGTCAGGGAATGTTCATGACTTTACTTATACGTGGATGGGAATTTATTGTAGTTTTCTACCTTAATTAAGCATTTTCCAGCTGCACCGTAGATTAATTCATTAGAAGAAAAAAGTAAATATTGACATAGAAATCTCAAGGTTAAATAACATGCGATAAAATATGAATTAAGTGACGGATAAGAATTTATGAGTTTCAGTGCAACTTTGACCTTATTGAAATGTTTCGCTGCATTCATTATTGCATATCGTCATAAATTTATAATGTATGACTAGTAACCCTGTCCTTCTCTACTAATATATGTCTAAAAATATATTTTAATACAACTGATAATTCTTTCCCAGCAATTAAAACATTGAAAATTAGTAAAGAGGACAATCGAAAAGCTCATTAGCTCTTCGCTCAGGCCAGTGACAAGTTATTTGCTCAGATGGAGTCGAACGACGGTGTATAGCTATAGTACAGTGTCATCGGTGAAATGTTGTATTTGCACAACATATACCTAATACTCGTAAATTATAAGACGTTTGTTTTGTTGCTAATAAAATAATTCACATTCAGGATCTATGAGTAACACCGTGTGGTCGGTTTAAATCAGCCCGAATACAAAGTATAATAAATGATAACGGAGAACAAAATGTATAAACATGTTTATTCGTTATTGTACACAATGATATGATATAATTTGGCTCATTTTCATGCATTACATGTTTGCTACATTCGTCATCTTGACTTTCTTGTAACATTAAAGAGCAATAAATATTATCGCGCCCACATATCGAAGGGGCATCGACAGAGTTATTAGCAGGCAAGCATAGCTAACTGATTATAGATGGTGGTTGGTTTTATGAAAAACAAAATGAGCTGTTTCTCAGCTGATCCGTCAAGATGGCGCGTCATTAACATGGTAGATTATTATTCTCTATGGCTCCCCCTTGTAAATACGCGCTCGATGAGTTTGTAGGTCGAGGAACGGTTGCAGTCGATAATAAGTTGTGCTGGCCCACAAATTTGTCAGAGTAACTTACGGATGCCTCCTCGGACCGTGTCCTGAATACTTGGATCATAAATGGATTGGACAACGAGCGGCTCTGAAACTCATTAATTTTTAAAAAGCAATTGATATTGAACGAAGGTTTAAGCAGCCAGTCTCCAAATTAGAAATTTGAACAACGACTCCATAGGCTCATTCGTGCAATCGGAACTGCTCCAAATGTTACAAATGTCGTGACTTCTTTGATGGCGTCCATTTAAGTCTACTTCCTTGTTGACTTTTTACAATTTGCTAATCTTGTTTGCATTATTTGTTCTTGTATAATATTATAATACAAATTGTATTAAAACTAAAACCCGTCTACGACAAGGATTTTGTGAACTAAGAAGAAATGAATAAGTTTTTGCGTGTATTTATTCATATTATATACCTATTTTATGCACAACGGGTTAGCACTTGACCTCAATTACACCTGATGTTAAGTGAAGATGAGGCCGAAGGTGAGGCCGAAGGTGGAAACATACTGATCCCCACTTGGGGAACTGGCTATCTTATCTCTCACAACCGGAACACACAGTGCTGCTAACATTGTTGTTAGGCGGCAGGTTTAGATAAGACGGTGGTAGCAAGCTAGGCGTACATTTTTTAAATGCCCTACCTCAAACCAAAAATATATGGATAATTCAGTAGCAGAACCGTAGGATTGCGTTATATAATTATTTCTTATACTGTCTTTATAAACACGGCTTTGTTTCTGGAAACCGATATATCCATGAAATATGTATAAACAAATTCGTATTTATTTGGTAGTTTTGGTAGTGGTAGTTTAATTATTAAACTGCTATTTTTAAGAAAACTGAAAAAGGGAACCCAAATTATTACTTTTATCTCAATGAACTTTCTAGTTTTTAAGTATCACTTTTTTTATTGTACTTAGTTCCTATTTTATACGGTACCTACTAGAGCCGCGTGACCGCACCTAAGCGGTAAACTTTATTTATTTGTATTACTTGTAAAGACCTACTCTAGCGTCGATATTTTTACATACACTGCTAAATACACATCCCTTTTGTTTCGGTATAGTCGAGTAAAAAAATTAAAAATAATTTAGATTCGGAATGCGGCTGGGCGAGCTCGTACTGCGAACGTTACTCAACAGCCGTTAGAAAGTGCGATTTCAGACGCAAACTGTTCGTGTTGCATTTCAAACACCAGACCGTCTAAAAAGTGTTTATTGAAGATTTTCGAGTAGCTGAACGGATTTATTCGGCCCATAAATGACATTGCGTCGGCGTAACCTCCGCACAGAAAAAAAGGAATTCTTCAATAAAGGCAAATTGCTTTAAGCCAAGACAATCTTTGATTCATATATATTGAAAAATATATATTCTTGGCTACGGAATACTATATTCTCGAATATATATTCTTGACTGAAGGCAAATTTAGCTTTCTTCGTTGCAGAATATGCCCATATTCTTTGAGTAAGAATATCAATCTGAAAAAATATATTGTATAATGAAGAATTAACATTCTTAGCATTACACAATCTATGTATCATTCATTCATTCATTCAATTGATGAAAGAATTTGCTGTTTTAAATTAAGAATATGATGTTTTTGTTTCAGAATGCAATTCTACATTATACATTCACCTGAAAACCTCCGGCTATTGATCAAAGAATATGCGATTCTAGATTCAAAACATCAAATTCTACAATGAAGAATTTTTATATTATTAACATAAATACATTCATTCTTACAGCAAGAAAGACTCGTCTTAATTAAAAAAAATAGCTATTTTAAATGAAGAATATGATGTTGTTTCTAGATGGCAGTTCTTAATCCAATTTTGCGAGATTATTGATTTAAGAATATCATAATCTGAATTTGAAACTAGATATTCTACAGAAAAGCATTTTGATTTTCTTAAAGCAAGAATGACACGTCTTCTATACAGAGTATGATGTTTTTGTTTCTAGAGTGCAGTTCTTTATTCAATTTGCGGTATTATTGATTTAAGAAAATGAGATGCTGGATTCAAAATAAGTAATTCTGATATTCTTATCATTAATATATTTATTCTTAGAGCAAAGACGACATTTCTTCAAAAAAGAATATGGTGCTTTTGTTTCTAGAATGCATTTCTTTATTCAAATTTGAGAAAGTATTGATCAAAGAATATCATATACTCTAATTCTTAATTGAATACTTTTGATATTCTCATCGTTAATATATTTATTCTTAGAGCAAGAATGACACATCTTCAATAAAGAATATGATGAGTTTGTTTCTAGAATGCAATTCTTTATTCAAATTTCAGAAATTATTGATCAAAGAATATCAGATACTGGTTACAAAACAAGTAATTCTAAATTGAATAATTTTGATATTCTTGGAGCAAGAATGACACGTCTTCAATAAAGAATATGGTGCTTTTGTTTCCAGAATGCAATTCTTTATTCAAATTTGTGAAATTATTATTGAAAGAATATGAGGTGCTAGACTCAAACCCTGATATTCTAAAATGAAGAATGTTTATATTTTCATTATTAATATATTCATTCTTAGCGCAAGAATGACATGTTTTAGATAAAGAATTAGTTTGTATTATGTGAATAATATAATGTTCTTGTTTTTAGAATGCGATTCTTCAATAGAATACACTTTATTCTTGATCTAAAACAGCGTCGTTTTTAAAAGTAGAATGGGACGGTTTTAATCAAAGAATTGCCTGTTTTGAAATAAAAATAAAATCGTTTCATTGGTAAGAATATATATTCATGATTCAAAATGAAGTAGGTATCTTGGATTAAGAGGGCATCGAGCGTAGGCAGCGCCACCAATCGTGTTTTAATATTTTTTTATATTTTCTACAATTAGCCTGACTTTTAAAAATCCCGACGATTTATCTGTATATAGTTATTGTTTTTATATATTTCATAAAAGCATTACTTATTTATAATGCATTGATAAAATCAAATCAGTAAATATTCATCGGAATTTTTGAAATATTGTGTAAATTGTAGAGAAATACAACAAAACAAAACACGATTGGGGGCGCTGTCCACTTCAAAACCCTCTTAAGGCGGTTGCAGTGAATACCCCAATTCTGAATCAACAAAATATATATAAAAACACGCCGGCACAATTAGTGAAATAGAAATAATATATAATAAATAAATATTGATTAAAATTTTATATTGTTATTTGTTTTCTGTTCAGCTAATTGGGCAGGTTTGTGTATTTATTCCTACAAATAAAACATTTATCACAATTAGAGTTACCTATATTCAAATTTTTGAAATAAGAATAAGATTTTTTTTCCTAAGACAAGCAATACTTTAATTTTATTAAGTAAAACAAATTACTTTTGTTACTGATTACTCATCATTTATTGATTAAAATTAAAAAAAAACCGGCATTATGTATTTCTATATATATATAGCACTGGGCCAAACATAATTAAATTAAGAAAAAAACCCTCTCTGTATATTAACTTACTTCCGATATAAGCAAAACATTACCAAATTTATGAATTACAGTGGGTGTAGTAGAAAAACAATCATCTAACGCACAATGTACGGTTTCCTCACTCTTATCTACAGAATAAGCTTTATAGTGATCACAATAATTCAATATTTTGAGTTTTTTCCCATAAAACAATATTTTACTCTTACCGCACTTTTTTCTAAATATATAATCAACAATCATAAATTTTGGAATACCCTGTACATAATCGTAAAGGAGAACATTGTCTGGTTCATAACTGACACCATTTATTTTATACCATGACAATGCAAAATAATTTTCATCTACACCAAAATACTCACTACTTTTTGGGGGCTTTATTTTTTGTCCATATTTAACAGAATCTACAAGACCTTCATTACCTAGTAAAAATCTTTGACAGCATTTTAATTGATATCTTCTAGCAATAGATAACGGCAAATTTTTTCTACATGTTATGGAATTGCAAACACGTTTCATTTCCTTGTGTTTTGCTTCAAACTTAAAAGCAGATACAAAAATAGGAGGTCCGATTTTCTTAATAATCGACACATAATGTGTTAGGAAATGGTGTTTGGGTTTGAGGTTCGTTTGGAAAAGTCGCAAAAATGTTTCATGATGTTCTTGAATTAATATCTGCAAATATTCTAAGAGATCTAGTGTAAGCACTTGTGACATTAAAATTTCCGTCAATTCTAGTAATAGTAAATAAAATCCCCATACCTCATTATTTACTTCAACAAGATCGCCGATAATAAAACGAAAATTCCTTACAAGGCACAACATTTCCGATGCAGAAAATATAATAACGCCATTACGTAAAAAGTTAGATTTGATTTCAGGTGGAACATTCTTTTCACATTTTTGATAATTGAAGTATTTGATACGGGAGTTCAGATGATTTAAATCTATTATATCTTGGTCAACGAAATGTTTAATTATGACTGCCATCTCATATCTGTGTACCCCTTCACAAAGGTCATGCATTACATCACATGTCCAATTTTCATAGACATGAAAATAGTCCAATGAATTAAAAATACAATTTTCTTTTACCCCGATTCTGTCAGTGATATGTTCCACATAATTAACTTTATTTCGTATTTCATTACTACGTTCTCTAGTTTCCTTACAACAATCATCTTTATGCAACAAGCAAAATCTACAATAGTGGTTTGCTGAAAAACTTTCCTGAAACCCAAGGATACCATGTAGGCCTAAATTATCACCAGCTATCGCTGCTACGTAAAACTTTACAACAAGATTCGCATTATTATATTTAATACATATTCCCACTTGTTGCAGGTGTTTAAGTTCTCGTATTAACTCTTTGAAAACACATTCGTTACTAAATTGTATTCTGTGGCGTGCATAAAAAATCATTACGAGAAAAACATTTTGTAGTTTACTAGACTGTTGAGGGGGAATAATAGCTATTGAGGCATAAACACCACAGATTTTGTATTGTCCGGCGTGACTTCCCAAGGGATTACCACTTTCAAAGTCATCACAGTAAAGTATAATAGGAATACAAATTTCACTGCTGCAATTGGACATAATTGTCCGCCATAAAGTGCCGTGTATAATATTTCCTAGAACTCCTTCACCAAAACTATTAAGTCTATTTTGGTAATTAAGGATAGTTTCCATGACATTTGGCATTTCTAAAAATATCTGTAGCGTTTGTGCTAAAGGTATCACATATACATTACTGTTTGTCAAGCTTAGGCATACCACATTATTGTTTTTATTCGTACCTAGTTTTTTTCTACGTTTTGATATACCAACAATAACTTCTAAAGGTTCAATGTATTTTCCACTATTAATCATATATTTTTTCCTTTTATGATCAGTATCAAGTTGCGAAAAACAATTTTGTAACAAACTAAACATTTCGTCTAATTTTTTAGTTGATGTATTTTGAATATTAACAATATCAATAACGGATTCTTTTAAAATTGGTGTAATATTAGATAATAATGAACTTATCGATTTTACAAGTGTTTGTATGGTTGTCCTTGGCAAATTCAAATTTCCATATAATTCTGCTAAATATTTCTGTATGGACGAACTAAGTACTTCTTCAAATCCTAAAGATACACTGGATATTAAACTATTATCATTTGAAATTTTCTGTTGTTTTACATTAACATTACAGGTAAAGGTAGTTTTGTTCAAAAAAGTATTAAGGTTTGAATTTACAGTTCTTTCATTACATTTGTGGAAAAAACTATGAACAGTAGTCAAATGGTATTTGAAAGAGCACTTAGTATTGTATGTTCTCTTACAAGTTTCTACAGGGCAGACATAATAGTTATCATGATTGTGTACATATTTTAAATGGATCATATATTGTTTGAAAATATTAAATGTCTTACCACAAATGGAGCACTCCATTTTGAACAGACTATAATTTCATTATTTCCAACACATAAGGGGGGATACAATCATATTCAGTTTCGATTCCATAAACCTTTCTTTGAATAATAGTGTATAAATGATTCGAGGCAGCCGGGTAACGCGCATTTATCACGTGGTATATTTTAAATAGCATATCGAATGCTTTGTATGCTGAGTCAAACTGGTATTGGATATCGTCCACGACTATATAAAGAGTAGTCCAGTCGCTAAATGTTCCAACAAGTATAATATATGGTTGAACTGTCTCCTTTTTAGCATTAGCTTTATTTATCTGTTCGTTGACTTTCTTTTCAATGTCTCCCGCAGTCTGAAAAATAATGAATGAATTAGTTCATAAATATTTATTTATATATTGATAGGTTTATTTATTTGTTTAAATATTATATTGTATACTATATGAGTTTTTTAAAGTAAGGAAAAAAATAGGGCATATTAGGTAAGTGAAATAAAAGGTATTGGGCACAGGTAGTTTATTTTTTTTCTTCAAAACCATAAAATATAATAAAACGTTGCGGCATTTGACGGTCGCTTAAGTAGCCTATTGCACATAATTATATCATTAAATTAAATAACTTTGACAAAATATGAGTTCCAATTTAAATTCGCACGATAGGAACCCTAGGAATCCCGATAGTCGCATATCATAATCTCCGGTAGGCGCGTGAGTCGATGATGGTTTTGAAAGAAAAAATTAAACTACTTATGCCAATAACTTCTATTTCACTTACCTAATATGCCCTATTTTTTCCTTACGGTATAAAACTCATCCAGTATATTTATTAGTATACTGTAAAATTTATTTATTAGTATAGTAGAATGTTGCTCTTTTTTTGGTATGTGTGTAAGGTTACAATTGTTTGTTTTTATTGTTTTTGAGGTACACTCGGTAATATATATATTATATAAGCTCGGCTTTTGCATACTTGTCGAGTAAGTGAGTATTTAATTTAACTTTTGTATGTAACAACATTTTATTAGTTATCTGAAAGATCGGTTCAATGATGATGATTCCCATAGTGCCTGGAGTATGTGTCATTCAACCTGAACTTTGGTTCACCGCATCCAGCCAGTTAGTTAGGTGGCCCTTTGCAAAAACTTAGCTCCATCTGAACAGGGAGCATTCAACTAAACAAAGAATAATATTATAACATACCTTTACATTAGCAATAAGTCCCTCTATGGATTCTATTGTAGAAAACTTAATTTTTCTACTAAGCCTGCCTTTAGGTGGGACAAGGTGCCCAAAAACTTTCATTTGCAGTGGTACTTTTTTGTCTAAAACAATAATATAATCGTGATTCATTAACATAAAGCATCCCATTTGCATGTTTCAGTAACGGCTGCACCGATTTTCATAAAACATGAATAAGTAGTGTCGATTTATCGAGATTTCAAATAAAAAAATCGCATTAAAATCGGCCTATGAGTTTACATCTGCGATGACCTGTACAGCCAGACAGGTTTCAAAGTTATAACATTCATCTATTTTCGGTGGGGGGGTGAAAAAGAAGCCAGATAAGACCTATCTTCTCTATTTTCTAATGATAACTCTACAAGCAAAAAGAGATTTATTTATTTCATTGATAATACAGAATCAACAGCATCATTATAAAAAATATTACACAAAATCTATAAGCCAAAGTTATGCCAATTACAGATTCTCCTTTTTCATTACAATTTAAATAAAATAAAAAAAAAAACAGGGAAAGGGTGTTTCCGATAGTGTGAAATTAAATGCGTTTAATTCCCGTTAATAGGAGGTGACTCGCCAAAATTCTTAGACCACTTTTATGGGAAGTTCGAAAATTTGCGGCTGAATAATCAGTTATGAATTTTGAAATATTTGAGCTACAAATCCCACTTGGTTGCTCGGTGCGGACTGTTCAGTCGGCTCAACTGTATGTAAATGTAACGAATATACAAATGTCTAAAAAACGATAACATACATATTTTTTCCATGCCAATTGTGAAATGTAATATTTTGAACAATTTTAAGAAAGGATTTCTCGGATGTGTAATCTACTTCACACCAGAACACAAGTGGGTGGGGACGAGCCTCCTTGTAAAAAGAGGCCCACCAGCTAGTAAACTTTGTTGCCTTACCTTCGTCAGTCATTGCTTGTAATATATCAATGTAAGACAGACATAGTGGGTCAGTTACAGTGTTCTTTTTCAAATTTAGTATTTTTTGGAAAAAGCTTGTCCATTCTTTATATATGGACAAAGACTTGTCAGGGTATAATTTGTCAAAATCATAATTTATCTGCAAAAGAAAGTTTTGGTGATCGAAGATGTGAAGAAATAAGAAGGTGAAGAAGTGTTGTTTTACGAAGTCTCCAAACCAAACTCCAACAAAAATCAAGTGTTCCATAGAACAATTTGTTTGAAATACATGGAACAGCCAATTTTCATTATTTGTTCATGTACTCCTACTTTACTATGTACCTATTTATAGGTTATCTATCACTGTAATGCGTCACACACAAGCACAGAGCGTTGGTGCCTCAGTGGTTGAGGCGCAGTCTCCCCTGACAGGCAATGTACCAATGAGTTTTTAATTTAATTGCTATAGACATTTATGCGATTGCTCTTGCAAGGTAAAGGAAAACAATGCGAGGAAACCTGCATGCCTGAGAAATATATATTTGACGGCATGTGAAGTCCTCAACCTGCACTGCGTCAGTGTGGTGGACTATGGCCTATTCTCCCTCATTACGAGAGAAGGTCTATATTCCTGTTGATGTTTACACGATGGTGACTGTAATGCCTCAACATAATATTATACAGGTAATAGGGAAACTACTAATGAATATCCAATAGGTAAAATATTTTAGTTTAAATATTATCATGATGTATGACATACCAGTTCTTCAGACCTTACATCCTGTAATATTTTGAAATTTTGGACAAATTCATGCACACTAGTGCATTTCATCTGTCGTCGCACAACATAAGTCTCCTTCCATTGTTGTAGGACATCCTCCCACGGCTCTAGGTTGTTTTTTAAAAACAATATTTGAGCATGATAGGTCTCTACAAAATAAAATTATTCATTGAAATTAGTAAATCCACTAAACATTCCTAATGAAACAGTATCTAAAATTTAGAAGTGTCAAAATCCCTACAGTAGTTAAGAATCTATACTACATGTAGTTGTGGGTTCGTGTAACAGTGATCGGTAAAGTTGTTGCCCATTATGTGCATCATCATCAGGTCCTGACCTGACATTTTAGTATAGGCATGGTAATTCGTAACCGTTTTGAAATACAAAGTCCCAAATTAACATTCTTGAAAAATTCGATTTCCCACTCGGCAACTGAAGTAAATATGTTTACGGCTAATACCTTTAAACCTATTGCTTTATTTCACTTTATTTTTTGGGGTTTATGGCTCCATCGTGTTTGATGATGATTTTGCCAAAATCAAGATATGGCTTAATTTTGGTCCACCATTTTGATTTTTACAAAATGACGTGCCACTATACTTATATGGATAAGGGCACATGTAAAAAACAAAAAATGTCATGGTGTCACAATAATGGAAAGTGTCAAATTACCGAGATTAGAGTTAAAGATAGCCATATGGCTATCACCCATATTTTCACATCATTATACAAAAAATTATTATTATTGACTTTGATCCAGTAGTGGACTTTTGTTAATTTACTTCTGTTATACTTAGTTATAACAATCTGATCTGAGACAACTAAATTTAATGGCGCCAAGTATACGACAAAAGATATGCATTCAGAGACATAGACAACTTGTTTGGTGTAGTGGTTAGAAACTCTGACTGCTATACCAAAAGGTTGCGGGTTCAAATCCCGCTAGGGGCATATGTTTGTATGATGAATATACACATGTGTTCCAGAGTTATGGATGTTTTTCATTTATATGTATTTATTTACAAAAAAAATGTATTTGTGTAGTATATCAACCATCTGGTATCCACAACACAAGCCTATAGTTGCTTAATGTGGAACTAGATGGTGTTGTGTGTATGTCCAAGGATATTTATTTACTTATTATTTATTCAAAACAAACGCTTCAATCAAACCATATAAGGTTTATTTCAAATTAACTTTTTACCAGAGATAATTACATCACATAACGATTTCAACAGAAAAAGTGAGAACGGAGAAGGGCATAATGCTACTTTTCATCCTTTCGCGTTAATCCTCAAGTATACGATAATGTAAATTCAAGCGGGCAGCGGGGTACATGTTTAAGTACTCGGTTTGGTTGGTGGTAGGGCATATTAAAATGTCCGCCTGGCTAGCTACCAACATCTTATCTAAATCTGCCGCCAAGCAGCAATGTTAATAGCATTGTTGTGTTCCGGTTGTCAGAGATAGGATAGCCAGTCCCCCGAATGTGTGGGGTTTCCGGGTTAGTACGCTTCCACCTTCGACCTCATCTTCACTTAACATCAGGTGTGATTGAGGTCAAGTATAAACCCGTCGTCCATAAAAAAAAAAAAAATCTGATTTGTAGCTCAAATTGCCCTGTTCTAATATGAAAAATATTTGGGCTGACCATGGCCATCTTTAAATGTGACAGTTTAGGACAATAATTATTTGACATGACATTTTTGTTCATCTTTTTGTTACATATCCATATGTATCCATGTGTGTGTTGTGTGTGTAATTTAATTAAATTCACATTTATATTTCATAGTGTCACATACAGGTTTGTGTAGGTACTGTAATCTACATTACTGACTAAACTACTTCAATGATTAGTACTAATTATGCAGTGTCAAACAAAAGTTTGTCTACTTTAATCTACATTATTATACTAAGTACTTTAATAATTAATATTAATTATATATAGTGTGTCAAATAAACATTTGTCTACTATAGGTAATCTACATTACATAAGAGCTTTTATAAAAAAGAACCTTCAATATTTTGATTTTCTTCAGTAATAGATTCGTTTTGAGAATTTACACTCTTATCTATCACTGACTTTCTTTTTCTTTCGCCAGAGGAATAGAGTAAATTTCGGACTTTGTCCACAAGTTTGCCTCTGGCAAAAACAGGCTTTCCAGTTTTGGAATCTGCTTTTTTTATGGGTCTTACAAAATAAGTCCCTACTGCTTCTGTCGGAAATAGCGATACTATTTTGGCGGCAAGGATATTATATTCTTCATATGTAATGCGGCTGTGAGTAAAAATATATAAAATTATACATAATTGGATAAACTTTGGATTATGAAGCTATAGCTTATATATGACAGCAGCATGAAAAATCAAAAAACAGTTTCAGACAAGTAGTAAAAAGAACTGTCAAAGGGACTACTGCGAAATAATGGATTCTTTTCTCCGGGATTAATGAAAAAAAAAAGAAATAAAAATCTGACAAAACAATTGCATGTCGTACTACAGTGAAAAAGTAGTTTTAAACAAAAGGAATACTTAACTTACCAATTCACAATTCGAGTATAGATATGTTTTATTATGATATCTGTCAGTATGGTTCTTCTTTTCTGGTCTAAACTACCAAAACTTTTATAATGTGTTAAGACACTTTTGCCTAATGGCGATGTAGTTAAAAGCGTTTTGAGGTCAAAATTAGGCAATTCTGACCTCTTGTCAAATAATGTTACTGCTACACTATCTAACTCCTCGAGATCAAATGAAGCAAGAGAGCTATTTGTAACTGTCTCCTCCTGAAACCAACATTATTAATAAATATTTACCCATGCTAAAACAAAAGTGGAATGTCTTTATCCAGCATTATTATTATTATTATAACAGTATTTTATGACCATATCCAGAACTTTGCATAATTAGATGCATTGCAACTCTCTAGTTACGTGTTGTTCTGGGAGGCTATGACAGACAGATGAGTGAGAGAAAGTCAGTAAATTGATAGGGAATACTATAAATTCTAGGTATTTGAACTTACTGTCGAATCTAAGTAACTTTTTAGAACTCTTTTTAAATGTATTCGAGCTCCAAGTTGCGGGCACAACTCTTTTAGATAGTTTTCTTCGATAATATCAGTAGCCATAGCTAGAGTCACTTCATTATCTGCAATGGAAGTTATAATAATAATTGAACCCCTAATAATTGGCAAAATACCTGTTTTCAGAAATTCAGTAGTATTGATTAGTACGGCAACCACAAAGTAACCACATGCGGCTAGATTTCCCTAATTTCCGAACGAAATTTTACAGCAGCTCTTTTACGGCTCAGGCTTTATGTCTGTGGAATGGGCAATGAGTGTCTATCAGGTGCGCTGATTAAATACACATTTTTAATTCCGAAATCATTACCTCTCTCAGTGCGGCTTAAATTAGTGTACTTGTATTTCAGGTAGTTAGACATTGACACTATTTCCTATTTTACAATATGTGGCTTTTGTGACAACAATAACTATTGTGTATATGTACCTATATTGATTTTAAAGTATTTTATGTCTCTATGTATTATAATTATATGTATGTATGTATGTATATACATATATCCCAGTATTCTAAGTTCTTGGTTAGGTTTCTGTATAATATACTTATGTTGGTGCGCAATAAAGAATATTGTATCTTAATATCTTTATTGTACACAAAAATGTTACAGAGAAATATCCATTGTACATAAAATGAACAAAGGCAGTCATTAAGAATAAGAAAACTTTATTTGATCCATTTAGCGACACTTATACAATACATTTAGTTGTTACCTATGTACTAAATAATACGACACAGAAATGTGGAATTTAATATAAGTAGGTATGCATTGGCTAGTTTTCGGTGTCACAAAGTGGCATCAAATCAGGTCCCCAACTCAGCATTTGTTGTAGTCGAGAGAAGAAGAACGACTACAACGCTGGAATTCAGTGGAGTGAGATCACGGATGCTCATGGGACACACAAATAATGAGTACCTAAGTATCTATATATTTCATATACATAATATTTTTTATATACCATATATACGAATGATAGGTGTACTTTAGATATACTATAATTATTAATAGTCATATGCACATGAGGCACAATTGCACCAAACGTGGCACGCTCATAGTGAACAGATCTAGCTTGTGACGTGATCGGTGGAGTGTGAACTGGACCGCAAGAGGAACTGTCAGATCAAAAAAAACTGGTTTATTTATTTCTGTTGATGGTGAAGTGAGTGGAAATGATTTTTTCTTTTATTTTTACCACACTAAAGGATTGTACTTGGACATTGAATAAAAATTCTAATTGGACTTGTAGTTTTTGACAAATGATTGGACAAACATAGATATACTAATGAAATTTGGTGTTAAAAAACCCAAATTACACTAGCATATACTGCAATTCCAACAATATCATAAATGTGAATTGATAATCATTTTATATTTAAAGTCTGATAATAAAAGTCTGCCAGCAGGTACAAGGTACTATGATTTTTTGAGTTAGGTAAAGTACAAACTTTAAAAATTATATCAGTATAATTTTTGAAATAGATATTGTCACAACACTAATATCTGGGCCGACTTATAACAAAATTCGAATGCTTTTTTTATGGTTCGTTGCTCACTCTCATCACACAGAAATTATAATAGCACACAATGCAGTTTCATTAATGTTTATTTTAAACAATTGTGGAGAGTTCTGTATTAAAATTAAGAAAAATCTGACTGTTCAATATGACGATAACCCCCGCGAACATGTTAATTTTCCATAGGTACGAAAATTATGTTAGTGTTGTTTATTATGTATCAAAAAAAAGTCGAAACCTTATATTTTAGACCATGGCGCGGGTGGTTAAAAGGTTAACACGCAAATCACACAAGTGCAGCCGCGGCGCGCCTCCAGTCTTATTATTACGCAGTTTTTTCATACATTTCGCAAAGCAATCTGCCTGCAAGTGTTGCGGTCAGTGTCGATAAGGGGGCAGCTTATGTATACTCTAAGGGGGGCACAGAGAGAATTTATGATTCTGAAATTGTAACAAAAAACTAACCTATTTAGCATGCCGCAAGTAACGCCGCACATGTTCTACCTACTTCCACCTGTGTCCACTTTCTTTCGGCACCTCTTCCTGGTTTATTAACGACCATGTTATACGAGTGTGTTAGTAGATAACAGATAAATGGATTAGTTCCATTTATCACTTCAATTAATACCTAACCTAAATGTAGAAAAAAAAAATGGCGCACCCCGCCTGTTACTTACCGAGGAATTTTTGTATTACATCTTCGTGAACACCATTTTTCTTTAGATAGTCTTCTGTATTGATAGAATCTGTAGTCATTTTGAGCAAAGGCAGGCTTCTAATTCTAAAATATTGCGGAAAGAAATGACTGCTCGCATCACATACCTGGCCGGATACAAAAAGAAAGAGTGGTCAGTGTTGCCAATCCCAGTGCGATCGAAATTGCCAAAAATAGCCGAAATGAAAGTTAGATAATGGTGTCGATTCGGATGTACAACGAACTAACTAAATTTAAAGCAGATACATCCTTTTCTAATACTGTTAACATGAAAGGGACGACTATAAATTAAGGCCTGTCAAATTAAGTTAAGAGCTGTCAAAACAAGTCGCTCCATAGTATTTTAATCGTGACGTCGCTAGGTGTACACCTAATATTGATAAAGAAGTGCTTGTTTTGATCCTTTTACTTAATTTGACAGGACTTAATTATATTTCGTCCTTTTCATGTATTAGTGGTTAGAAAAGGATACATATAATTTAAATTTAGTTAGTTCGTTGTACATCCGAATCGACACCATTGCCAATAAGGTTATTTGATCCTTTTCATTTATTTTATCAATAGTATTAGTCACCGTATATTTGTAAGACCGTTTAGTTTATAATAAATATATGTTGTAAACCGACGAAAAATTGTTTAATAATAATACCTACATACTACAGAGAATAAAGTTGATTGTTATGAAAATGCTAATCAGATGTTTTTGTTTGATAAACCAATCTAAGTAATATTATAAATCCGAAAGTTTGGATGTTTGTTTGTTTGTTTATTTATTTATTTGTTTCACGGTGAAACGGATGGTCGGATTTGGATGAAATTTGGTATATAGGCAGAACATACCCTGGATTAAAACATAGGATATTTTTTATCCCGATAAAGTGAGTAATTCCCGCGGGATAAACGAACGCGATAAAGTTATTCCACGCAGGCGAAGTGAAACTGGCATTCGTTTTTTATTAAAATTCAACTAATTTACTAACAAACCGTTTATATGTACATGCTCGGCATAGGAGTATAATGTATAACGATTTCAACGATTGAAATGGATGACTAAAATTACTACATACATACATGTCACGACCATTATTCCAGATGGGTGCTCAGAGATATCCCAAACACAAAAGTTATGGGTGTTTCATACATTGAAGGTACAATATGCTTGAAACAATATCCATGGTACACCTTTCAAAATAAACAGAAATGGGCACTTGACAGGTCAATCGCGATTGAATCGTTAATCCAGTCATCCATATGTTGGGGCTCTTAAACTCGTGTTTGTTACTTTCTTTCAATAATAATAATAATTTACGAGTTAAGTCGTGTTGTGGCTTCGTTACATTACGACTTGAATGAAAATAAGCTAATCAACAAATAAATTCATTTGTATTAATTGTATAATATGCAGTTACTGCTGCGTAAGTAGAAATAAAAGGCCCGACATTGAACAAATCGCTGAATAATATTGGAAACGGCAACACACACACACACACACGCAAACGCGCCCACATACCAATGTAGGCTTCAAACAAAAATAAAGAAATATTTTTGACAGTTACTGTAAATTATTTAGGAAAGTCGGTGGCTCACTGGTTGAGAGTTGGACTCCCAATTTGGGAGGTCCGGGTTCGATCCCCAGGCAGACCAATTTAACTATTTAAGTACATTCAGATTGCTCTTAAACGGTGAAGGAAAATATCCTGAGGAAACCTGCATGCGTGAGAAATGATAAATTCGAAGGCATGTCAAGTTTAGCACTGGGCCAGCGTGGTAGTTCTAACTATGGAAAGCCTGTTTAATGGATATTAGAAAAACATACTTACGTAAATATTTTTGTACAAATATCCTTGGCCCTTTTTTAAAACTGGATGGACTGGATACGACTGCCGTCCGGAGGCTGATCACCAATAAGGTTTCGGTGCGAAATTAAAACGTCAAAATTAAATTTATATCCTCTCTTGGAAGTCGACGCCCAATGTCACTAACGCATTTTGTCACATACGCGGCTTATCACGCAAAATAAATTTATGCTATCTAGCGTGGATAAGCTCATATTATTACAGCAGGAAATAGTAAAATCAATTCAAATTTATTTTTCTAAAAACTAATCATATTGTTTTAAGTCGAGTTTATTTTATTTCAGTTTGTTCAGCATAGACATTTGATTAACGTGACAATTAGTTACGTGTCGACTAGACTTAATGGTTCAGTTTTTCTGCCATTTCTTGTTTGTTTCAACACTATGGCAACATTTTGATTTTTTCATCAGTACTTCCAGTCAAGACAATATTCTTGCAATTCAAGAATATTTTCTTGGATGTACAACCATAAGAATAATTTTTTTTTTGCTTTATTCTCTCCTTTCAGAGAAGGCAAAGGGGTCTAAGCCCATACAGCCATGTCTTATTTATCTTATTTCTTCAGTTTGTAAGTCAGTCTCAGTCAAAACAAATAATTCGTCGTATACTTGGCGTATACAGAGTCTAGTCACGGTCAAGTCATTCTTCAGTAAAGTGGCAGAATGCTTTACAAAAGATTTTGGCGGCTTCTTGTGGGAACGCGAAAGCTCCGTTACGCACTATAATTTACACTTCCCTTCACTTGTACACCATCACTAACGTTTGCTGCACAATATTCTGCCATTATTAAGCTTCAAAAGTCAGAATGCACAAATTATAAGAATTATAAAGAAAAATGCTACTTCACTCGCCGAGTTCCCGCCAAAAAGCCAAGTTTGTTTGTTTATGTTTTATGCACAGGTATATGACCATAACAGCAATTAAAAAAAAATAGAAAAATTCAAAAAATTGTGCCATTATATTCTTTATTGCACCAAAATATTACAATAACAGAGTACAAACAATAGGTCACGTACAAAGGTGGACTTATCCCTTTAAGAGATCTCTTCCAGCCAGCCATTATGACAATATTTGGGAATGGTTGTGTTTTAAAATAGTTCGTAATAGCTTGAATTAGTGTTTTGGAAAAAAAAATTGGCAAATAGAAAAAAAAACCAAACGATTGGTTTGTCGTTTGTCGAGTCAGCTATGATTCTGAGGAATAGAATGAGAGCTAGTAGGGAAGTAGGTAGGTATTTTATATAACGTTCCGTGTCCATCAACACCTGCAGTGCCAGATTAGGCGAATTGTCGCCATTTAGGCTACCTCAATGGGTCTAATAGCGACCAGTAGCCTTTTAAGCTACCTACTTAAGAAAAACAAAACGGGCGATCCTAAGCTATTTCAATATTGCCTTGTATTTATTGAATAATGTCATATTATGAGTGTAACGAAACGTTATGTATGTACGAGTGTAATTTTATATCTTCCTTCTTGGGTTTACTTAGCATGCAAGAAACAGATAAATACGTACATATAGGTACCTACCAAGGAGGCGGAAATAATCTTTCTTCTTCAGTCTAACATTTCAATCAGAAAATTAATTTTATTTATTGGTTCACGAACAGCTATTTTCAATGCAATGGAGTGTTTCACGTATTTTTTTGTCATTTTTCCCTAATTTGGGAGAATATATAGGGAGAATGAGGCTACCTGACTAAAAAAAATAATTAGGCAATTTAGACTACTCGCAACTTAGATTAGATGGGCATTATTGATTGGATTATAAACCGTATTTAAAAAGATAGCCCAGCCTTTTTCTAAGCTTTTATCTAGCTACCTATAACTTTCCGGTTCCAATCTTCCGTTCTCCGTATCCATCGGTTTAACGGGGTCGTTTTTCAGGTATTTGCTTCACCTAGCCGTGTCGGATACCGGTCCTACGATTACCAGAACCTTTCTTCCTCATCGATCAATGTTCTACGCTCTGTTGTAGCCTGCACAATTGCCTCTTCATTTTACTAATTCTGTTAGCTAAGTCGGCACCCTTAGTTTCTATACATTTCCTCGTTACGGATCCTATACAAATACAAATTGTCCGTATCTTGTAAAGAGCTTACGAGCATAGAGCTCTTTCCAAAGCTCGCTGGGTTACATCTGCTGCGTTTGTCGATACAGACAATACGTAATGGTTGAAGGCTGTCGTTTTGGACCATACGATTTAGATATATAACATACCTTCCCGACACTGCCAACCGAGTTGTATTTATCGTTTGACCAACTTTGTCGAAGTTGGATGTGCGTGACTGAATGCGGTTTGTCCCAGGTAGACATAGGTACTCCAGACATCCTTTCAATCATTAATTCGGACGGATATCTACTGGGTATTTGGTAGGTACTGCCTTTGCTAGGTCTTCAGATCACTGCTGCAGTCTGCGGTGCCACACTGATGTGTTCCAGGGGCAAAATTGTTTCATTTCTAATTCTATAATGACAAGCACGTAGCCAGGATTTTCCATCAGGGGGAAGGGGGGGGAAGAAGAAGTAGCGGGTGAGGAGTCTCAATTCAAATTTTGTAAATGTTTTAAACTGGATCTATGATATATTCTTGTTTCAAATTATTTATATTCTTAGACTAAGAATAAACGACATGTTATAGTGACACACTGAATTCTTCATTAAAATAATATTTATTTTCTTCACTTAAGAAAATAATGTTCCCGCAGAGTTCGACATTTTTTACTGAAGAAATGTGATCTTAAAATGAACATAATGGATGTCTTAATTCAAATTTTTTAAATGTTTTAAACCGAATCTGTATATTCTTACTTTGAATTTATATTCTTAAACTAAGAATATACGATTTGTTATACTGAGACACTGAATTCTTAATTTAAATAGGTAGTATTTATTTACTTCACTTAAGAAAATAATGTTCTCGGAGAAGAGTTCGACATTTTTTACTAAAGAAATGTGATCTTAAAATGAACATAAGATATCTCAATTCAAATTTTTTTTAATGTCTTAAACCGAATCTGTATATTCTTACTTCGACTTTATATTCTTAAACTAAGAATATACGATTTGTTACAGTGAGATACAGAATACTTACTCAAAAAATCTTCTTAAAATAAGACAAGTACTTCTTCAATTTAGAATTTCGTCCTTTCTAAGTAAGATAACGTAGTCCTGAAAGGAAACCTAAAGTGTCTCAATTCAAATTTGGTAAATGTTTTAAACTGAATCTACAATATTCTTATTTCGAATTTATATTCTTAGACTAAGAATATACCATTTGTTACATTAAGAGACAGAATGCTCAAAAAAATATTACGTGTCTTCTGAAAATAAGACAAGTACTTCTTCAATTTAGAATTTCGTCGTTTCTAAGTAAGGTAACGTAGTCCTGAAAGGAAACCTAAAGTGTCTCAATTCAAATTTGGTAAATGTTTTAAACTGAATCTACAATATTCTTATTTCGAATTTATATTCTTAGACTAAGAATATACCATTTGTTACATTAAGAGACAGAAGGCTCAAAAAAATATTACGTGTCTTCTTAAAATAAGACAAGTACTTCTTCAATTTAGAATTTCGTCGTTTCTAAGTAAGGTAACGTAGTCCTGAAAGGAAACCTAAAGTGTCTCAATTCAAATTTGGTAAATGTTTTAAACTGAATCTACAATATTCTTATTTCGAATTTATATTCTTAGACTAAGAATATACCATTTGTTACATTAAGAGACAGAATGCTCAAAAAAATATTACGTGTCTTCTTAAAATAAGACAAGTACTTCTTCAATTTAGAATTTCGTCGTTTCTAAGTAAGGTAACGTAGTCCTGAAAGGAAACCTAAAGTGTCTCAATTCAAATTTGGTAAATGTTTTAAACTGAATCTACAATATTCTTATTTCGAATTTATATTCTTAGACTAAGAATATACCATTTGTTACATTAAGAGACAGAATGCTCAAAAAAATATTACGTGTCTTCTTAAAATAAGACAAGTACTTCTTCAATTTAGAATTTCGTCATTTTTAAGTAAGGTTACGTAGTCCTGAAAGGAAACATAAAGTGTCTCAACTCAAATTTGGTAAATGTTTCAAACTAAATCTACAATATTCTTATTTCTAATTTATATTCTTAGACTAACAATATACGATTTGTTACAGTGAGACACAGAATACTCAAAAAAATACTATTCGTCTTCTCAACATAAGACAAATCCTTTTTCAATGAAGAATATCGACATTCTCAATTAAGCAAACGTTGCGTTCAAATGAAACACAAATGAAAAACACTAAGAATTATAAGGTTTCTTATTGAATTATTTCTTAAGACACTGAATTCTCAAATTAATAATATTTATTTTCTTCGCTTGACAAAATAATGTTTCCGGAAAAGAGATTGTCATCAATTTGTAAACTTAAAATGGAACAAATAGCATCTTAAAATATAAATATTTTAAACAAATACATTATAGTATAATGTATATAACAATATTATTGTAATTACAAAAATTTATATCGATTTAATTTTGGGATTTAAAAGAATAATGAGATGTCTCAGTTGAAGAATTTCATCCAGAAAAACATCTTGAGTTAATAATAAATATTTACTTTGGTGGGACAATTTCAAAGGAAGAATATGGGAGTTTTGATTAAACAATTTAGTCTTGCATTAAGACAATATTGCTAAGAATATTCGATTCTGATCTAAAGATAACATTATTCTTGGAGTAAGACTAAATTCTTTGAAAAAGACAGTTTTTTTTTGATTATTCTAAAACATTACCTTTTCTTGGTAAGAGAATTCCTTTTTATCTGTGCGCCCACCCACGAATTGTCTCCAATAAAGGGCGGTTCAAAGAGGGTGCTGTAATTTCACGCTAATTCCCTTTTGGGTCATTTTGCTTCAACCGCCTCCGCAAAATAAGGCTCCCACTCTACTCGTGCACAATTACTAAATAATATTCGGAGTGGTCTTAAAATTGGCAAATATAGTCAATAGTTATTATACAAAACTTCGTTACAGAACACGTTGGATTGTCAGTCAGCTTCGCCAATAATTTCTTTGATAAATGATTTGTGCTTTGTATAACCTTTTTTTTTTAATGCTTTTACGTAAAAACACTTCAACCGCTCAACAAATTCTGAAAAAAAATCTTGAACATCGGAAATAAGGTGTAGATTGAAAGAAAAAAATGAGGTGTGCATTTGGATAGGTTTTTTCCATAAAAATAACTTTTGTCTTGCGGTTTAGGTATCTATATTTGCTTGAAATCGGATCTAGGCAGAAGTTATTAATCATTAGCTACTTTTGCAGTTGTAATCAGTGAGTAGTACATATAAAGTTATAATGTAATGCAATTGTTAGTTTGTGGGTTATTGATTACGATTATTTTTAGAAATGCGGTGAAGTAACGTAGTAGAACACACATTACCCGAGTCCCGACGCGCACTGGGCCGGAATATTTTATATAATAACACACGATCAGGGAGCCCCGGTATTTTTTTCCTGAACTAGCACCAGCCTTTATAGATTACGCTCTTGCTATGGAGTCTCTTGTCGGTTCTTGCTCCTTAACCGTGACACACACCCATGTAGTGATATTATTTAAAAAACATGTTATTGTTAAATAAGCGTTATTAAAAAGTATCCTATATCCGATTATCCAATCCAACTTCTAACTAATTTTATTAATGCGAATGTTTGAATGTATTTTTTATGCACGACGGGTTAGGACCTGACCTTAATGACACCTGATGGTAAATAAAGATGAGGCCGAAGATGAAAGCGCGCTCACCCATACACCCCCAACTTATTTGGGGGACTGGCTATCTTATTTCGATCAGTCAGAACGCAACAATGCTACGAATCGTTGTTCGGCGGCAGGCGTAGATAAGATGGTTGTTGCTAGCCAGACGTACATTTAATAGTTCCATACCACCAGCAACCAAACCAAGTAGGTACTAGACAGGTACCCCGCTGGGTATCGAAGTTGCGACCTCTGCTTTGAAAAGCTTATGTTTACATTGACCCCTGGTAGAATGTGCCCTGAAATAATACGTAGGATACATGTTAACCCGATAAAGTGAGTAGTTCAGATAATAAAATTACTTTATATAAACGACATTACATATACCGAATTCCACGCGGACCAAGCCACGGGTATCTACTAGTTCTATAATAAAACTTGTAGAAAGGCCAAGCTGTCTCTATATAATATCTTGATGTTTATTTGCAGGGTTCGTTCGAGTGCGTCAGAGGCGGAGGACCGAGGCGTCTGGAGTCATGCGGGCCGCTTCCGAGAAGGATGCGGGTGCAGGCTAACGACGACTCGTACGAGGCGACCAAGGACCGCATGGCGAGGACCGTCGCCGCGGAGCAGAGCAAATGGTAAGTGATGCCACCCTTATAACTCCACTGTAACACGCGGGCGGTTACTAAGGGTGAACGATGCCCGAGTTAAAGCGTTACGTCCGCATGCACCGTCTATTGCACTCCGCGTTCGTATGCCATCTTAAAATGCTTTATAGGAAAGAGTATGGCGGACGTGGCGTGTGCAGCCGGGATTCGCACCCACATCCGCGACGGGCTGAAACCGCTACCGATTCGTGCGCGTTACATGAGTAAGCTAGCCCCCTTGCCCGTGAGTGTCATAGAGTAATAGCGTGCAAGAGTCCAATCGTCGGCGATATCGTGGCTACAACGATCAAATGTTAAAAATTGCAGTGCCTCGCCACGATGCTTGTTCATCATCGTCATCATCATATCAGCCGAAAGACGTCCACTGCTAGACAAATCCTTCCCCAAAGATCACCACAATGATCGGTCCTGCGCTGCCCGCATCCAGCGGCTTCCCGCGATCTTTACCAAATCGTCGGTCCACCTCGAGGGGGGCTTGGCTCGAGAACCTTTCCGCCCCAACGGTCGTTGGTCCTACGATCATCCTTGATATGGGGTTTTTATTTTACAAACAGAGAGTTTTTAGCAAACCATCAGATCGCTTAGGCGATTACTTAGGCAATCCTCCTACTTGCAATTGTTATACAATCTTAACGGCGGTGACGATTGTGATACTGATAACTTTCCCAACGACCTATTTGATTACAACATTATTGGCAAAAGTGCCAGCTATTGGTAAACCACAGCCGGCCGGCAGCGGCGCGGCACACACAGCACGGAATGTGCTGTGTGTGATAAACAAATAGTCCCTTTCGAGGACATCCACTTCCACAATTTTCTTCCCCATTAGACAACTATTTTTTCTTTATCTATTTTGTATGTTGATTACTTTTTCGTGTGGAGTATTCGCCATACTCTTCCCCGTCCTTGTTATAAGTTTTATTTAAACCTCCCTGTACGATACAAGGCGAGGAGTACTAGCAGAGAGACGTGGTCATTACGCCACCGACAAGGGCACAGCTCTTAAATTGAAAAAGTACAGTACAAACTTTTTAGTGATCAACTTCTCTATCCGCCTCTACTTTTTCTAAATTCTATCTTTTGTTTGAATCTTTATAAAATTTCGTGTCGCTTGGGTGATAAAGTTTCCTATCCTATATTTCCAGCACCCGCGTGATAAAACCTAACCAGACGGACATAGGGCGGCGCGTCAACAAAGTGCGTTCGTCGCATTCTCTCTTCTCTTCCGGGCCCCCGTCGGCCACGCTGGCTGAAAGGCTGGATCGGTCCGACCGGGGTGATCGGGGAGAGCGGCCCGATCGAGTCGAGCGGCCGGCGGCGCCGCCGGTTCCCCGCCCTCAGCCTCCGCATCAGCCGCACCAACCGCAGCCTCTGCAGTCACAGTTGCTGGCTCAGAGGCCGCTAGCTAACCCGGACCTCGCTAGGCGGTCCATAAAGTGAGTATATATTAAAATACGCCAGTATTCCCGAATAGTAGTAGGCAAACACAACAAATTTCCGCTGTCTAGGATCCTGGCACACTTATCTCGACTCATTCATTCTCACAATTTTTTTTTAATTACTTTTAAGTGTTATTTAAAGTATACAAATACACTATAAATTAGGCAGTGTCTAAATTACTGGTTTTGTTAGTCATGACACTTTATACTCGCAGTGGTACAGGCAATAGTATTGTATATTACCTATATATCTTTTTATTCCCCGAGCGAGCTCTTTATTAAATCTTCAATTTTACAATAACTAAGTAAAATACAATACAGATTACAACGCGTTTCTATGATACTGAGTGATTTACATAATTTAATTTTTAAATCAAGTGTTTTTATCAAGTGATTCTCTTGATAAAAAATCATTGATTTAAATCAAATATACATGCATTCTATATTTTATATTATTTTAGGTACAGTCAGAAACAGATAAACCTTTACAGGCCTGTATAATGCAAATTATTTTTTCTCATGAAATCATGAATATTTTAGAATAAATTGTTATTTAGTTACAGCAATTACTGAGTTCAACAATGTATTTACTAAAATACTATCAAAAAACTTTTCCTGAGAATATTTATCCATATTAAGCAGGCCTGTAAAGGTTTATCTGTGTTAGACTGTACACAAAGAGTGTAATCGGTTAAATATTATAGAAATTTAATAGCTCATCTAATAAAACAACATTTATAACTATACTATGTAATAGTCAATTTCAACAAACATACGAAAATAACATGTTAATAAGCTATTTAAAATGTTTTATTCAATTCAGACGTCAGTCTCACGTGTTACATAATTCGTTTTTTGTAATGGTGCCAATTACGGCTAAAATAAGAAAATTTCCCCCACGGGAACAGGCGTGACTTTATGTATGTATAAGGAAATTTATATAAAAAAAATTATGATTTATGTTGAATATCACAAAATCGTGATTTTTATCTACCCTGGTTTCAAATATGATTCGTAATGGCGTTATCACAAACCTATACGATAAAGATGGCTGCAATAATAGGAAGTGTGGTTTATGCAATTCACACATTCTGGCCACATTACCAAACAAGTACATGTGTAATTTTGCTTTGGGAGGGCTTTTAGTTATATTACATTTGACATTGCGTCAAAAATGTAATATTTGTTTTATCAACTTCTAGAACATTCTTGACTTAATCTACTTTAGTGCTCTATTTGTTTACGTGTACGTAAATTTACGCTACCGTGTAGACTTTTAATATGTTGAAGCCTGAAGCCTACATTTCGTTGTTCACTATAACTAAATTATTTATGGAACGAATCCATATCTGATACGAAAATTCCAATTCTTGCTTTCTTGTTGGATTGAGGTGACTTTATTTTATTAACCGCGGATCATTTCAGGATGAAAAGTAGCCTATATATTCTTCTCCGGGTCCCAAGCTAGCTCTGCGAAATTTCAATATGATCGGTTCAGCAGTTTCGGCGTGAAGACTTACGGACAGACTGTCTCGAAGTATGGTTGAGAAGGCCTTTGCACAGAGGCACACAAGTAGTAATAATGTTAATTCTATCTAGTTTCCGTAGGTTAAGGAAATAACGTTTAAACCTGTCCGATAAGAGGCTGTAATAAATAAATAAATGAACTATTAAAAAGTATTTAGTGCCTTGAACGAAAGTCCAGCCTATTCCAATAAAAATCCATTCATGACACATATAAATATTTTTTATAAAAAAAGACAGTAAAATTTAATGTATTGTTTGTGTAGGTAAGTGACGAATTCCATACTGCACCATAAAATCGAGTTTACAGGTTTTGAACGTCGATAACTATTTGGGGTATTTCTTTCATACTGATTAAAGCGCTCCTTTCCTTTACATAGTGTAGTGTTTACTATCAGCTGACAGCCAAGGTTGGTAAATTATCCATGTGTACAAAGCAAATTCAAGGCGGCTCGTTAAGTCGTGAGGTGGCTGTAATTGCTCGTTTCGATAGGTGACAGTAAATGTCCACACGTAGAGGGATCATACCACGACGGAAATACGTAAAATTTGAAAATGAGTGAAGTATTTGAATGGCCGAAGTAGTAGCGCTTAGTTATTATACGAAAATATTGTCAGTAAAAGTGAAAATGGTATATACATGAACTTTAGGATCACATGTTAAATACACAAAAGTGTTACTTGCATTTATACGAGTGTGCATAGTAAGTCATATTTATTGTGTTTATGTGCACGTTATTTGTGTACCAAGTTATTAGCTTTTTTTTTTAATTTGCGGTTATGCATACACTACCTACCTAGTCTTGTTTCGCATTCTGTAGTACTTTTATTTTACGTTATTGATGTTGAAATGTATTGTTAACTATTCGTTCATAATAAATAACCATAATGTTTTTGTTAATTCCAGAGAAAGACTTATACAGTTATTGGCACTGAAGCCCTTCAAGAAGCCCGAATTGTACGCGAGGCTAACAAGTGGTATGTAAAAACGATGGAAACCTTACCTAATACTATTATGCCATATAAACAACCTATTTAACTCTCGGAATAACATTGCAGAGGGCATCAAAGAGAGGGAACGCACTCTGGTGAACAAGATACTGCCGTCGTTAGGCTCGCTCAAGGACAACTGTTACCACTTACGTAGGCACATGTGGAATGACGTCAACGAAGATTGGCCGTTCTATACAGAGGAGGAAAAACGTATGCTCAAGAGGTCTGTCACTGTTTTAATCACCTGAAATTCAGCAGATGGAGTTTATGACTTGTACACAATTATCATGTAGATGTTTCTAGAATATTTTGAATAAAGGAGCATCACATTACATTCAGTTTTTCTTGAGCACTTCAATGTATCAATATGTATTTATAATGTATTCTAAAAATAAGGTGTTTTTTTTCAAAAATATTCGTAAGTAAACTTAAAATTGGTTAGTCACGATACCATGTTAATAAGAGTATACTACAGTTTAATAGTTATTTGCCCGTTACAACGTCGCAATTGAGTAATGGCTTACAATGATCGCAACTAGTAATCTTGTCCTTACTAAGGAAATAATAGAGGCGACTCAGTGTGTAATTTTCCTGCATGTAATCATTTATTAACGTATATCTATATACGATTCTGATTAAACCATAAACTCCTATATCTACTAAAACATATTATGGATGTGTTATTAACAATATGTATTGTTAGGCGGAAACCTCAAAATCTAACGCCACCGCTGAGTAGTGACTCGGCGAATTCCCTATCACCGCGCGCTTCCCCGAGCGCGAACAAGAGACCTAGTGGGGCGAACGTGAACGCCGAGGAAGTGCCGGCGAAAAAGCAACGCATTTCGCATTATCGGCGACCTTCGCCGCCATCCTCGGGCTACGCCACCACTTCCTCTGGGGAGCGACACGCGTCAGACAATGAGGACGAGCGGACGACCGGTGAGATTTCCTTTGTATTCACCTTACAACAATAGCCTAAACTCAACTCGAACAATCGATCTCTCATATACCTCTTAGACATACATCTTAGTACTTTCTTTAAAATTAGGCTGGTGTTCAAAGTAGCTATAGAGTCATGTCAGGCTCCGTCTACTTTTAGTAAGTCCCTAGTCGAGTACCGTAGCTTATAGGAGTTATAGTGGGAGGGGTGTGGAGGCGCCATTGCTCGACTTAAGGGCTCATAGAATAGCTTTATATGCCAGTTGGTTAACGATCGTTGATTCTTGGGAGCTTTAATACAACAGATATCAATGGTGTGCTGTAATGACATCTGTCCAAATACACATGAACGAACAGCCTGTAAGATCCAATTTTGGTTGTACACCTGTATTATGAACGGACTCCAAAAAAGAAGCAGGTGCTGTCTGTATGTTCTTTTTAACATATGTTCACCCATATTTTCGTCAATTGTTAACCGATTTTGATGATTATTTTTCTGTGTGATGGGTGTACAAATGGTTTAGATCTGATGATGCACTCTGTACCTTACTAAAGTTGGCTGTTTTGCCAATTTTTGGCGGTTGAATTATCTCAGGATACTATGTCTCAACGCTATGTTGGTTAGAGGGGTTGGCGATGGCAGGTTTTTGGAAGCTTCGCATTAATGACATTGCTTCCATTCATTGCGCTTTGCCGTTAAGTACATGCTCGAAATATAACACATATTTTTTTCTATTCTATCCACAATTAAGTACACAGAGTAGGAGTAAAGGGGTTATTTTTAATTGTAATTGTGTCGGTCTTATTCTGAAAATTTGACTTATTTCACTAATACAATAGCGCAATTAGAAAGTGAAACACAATTCAACGCTTAATTTTTTTTATTTGTATGACTCACGCTTTTAACATCGAATTAACTTGTGAAGCAACTTAAATTACAATAATATACTAATGAACACATTAAATATGAGGTCGACAACAATGAAACACAATTGAAACTCACTTACCTACCACAGAGTGTCCCACTTCGGCTCAGTGTATTTATACCCGACTAGCAACTGAATTCTTATTATATAGCCAACTAAATTAGCTCTCCGACTCATTAAAAAGTAATTAACCGTATAAAATAGACACCCTAACGACTTCTAGTTTTAAATTACCTTGTTTAATTGAACATTTTTGTGTTTGCAGTTAAAAAGGACAATGGGTATACCCTCAACTTCACAACTGTCAAGGATCTCTGCCCAAGTCCTGTGAAAGCGAACGGTTTTAGAAATAGTCCTCCAGTAGAGCAATCTAGTATCACAGGTATGTAACAAATACATTAGCTGCACTTGCGTTACGTCGTAATCTCGTAATCATTTGAAGTTATATAAGTAATTCATAATCGCATAATAAATCCATAGTGGACCGCTGTGATTATTGTTATTGCAAAAAGACTGCATACTTATATAATGTAATGCTCATCAAAACCAATTCTTTTAAATGTCTGTGTATAATCTAGGGGAAATTTCATGAAGTTACATTTTATTCCCTTTCAATTTCGCTATTTGGGAGGACTTTGGGATTTTATGGTTGAGCCATCTAAGTTCCTAATAACCTATGTGTTTTTCTAATGTTTATTAATTTTCATTTACAGTAAAAGACATCACAAATACTGAACCTTTAGAAAATACAGAATTAACGTCTGTGCCTGACGAGAACATGACTGATTTGGAAGAGATTGAAAGGTTAGTTTTGTTTATTTTTCGAGATGTTTATCAAGGTACTAGAGCCCGAAATTGAGTTCAGGGCTAAGACTTACATCCAATAGAAAACTGATATATGAGCTCGTTATCGCCAACCTATGAATCTAATAATAATTAACCCATGTAACATTGCTAGTGACATTGTTGCATCGACCCTCTGATATATGATAGCCAGTCCCTCGGTAACTCGAAGTTTGTAGGTAAGCACATTTATACGCCGTATATAGATGCAGGACGATTTAGAATAGATAATATATATGTTTCTTAGGATCGAAACCATTATTTGCTATTTAGTCAACTTGCCAATAATTGGGCGTTCTGTTAGGTAGACTACATCCGGAAGATGTATGCTATTAGTTTATAAATATGAGGCTTGTGCTACTTAGTGTAAATTTCTATATGCTTTTCTTTTATTTCTTCAATTCTTCTTCCTGGCATAAAACTAACTATAATTCCGCACATAATTATATCACCACGCTTAAGTTGAGGTTTGCGCAGTGAAAGCAAGTGCTATCTCCTGAATCTCCCTCTTGTGTTGGTTTCATATTTGTGTTTCCGTTGTCGATTTTTATGCAGAAACCTTAAGTTATTTCGTTCGGAAATCATAACGTTATAGGCATTTAATCATTTTTAGTTGTCATGTCTACGCACGCTCTTTAAAAACTTTGAGGATGTTTTTAAAGTAGCAAGTGGTGGTCTATGGTATCTGCCTTAAAAAAGGGAAACCAGCATGAATTTATGTATGTTTTTAAATCAGCTTGCGGTGACAGGACTAAGTTGCATTTGTGTTCTCGTAACTCGAATGAGATAAGACTTTACATTTAATTTAAACGTACTGCGCACGGAAGCGACGCCATTGTCGTTCTATGCCGCGATTCCACCACCGCTGTGTAAAGCAATTTGTGAAACCATTCTTATTTCCACAACTAAGAAATAGGTACATCGATTTAATAATAGTAATAGATAAATAAAGACATATTTATTAGTGAGAGACTGGAGTCTGAAAAAGGTTAAAGAGCTTTGCTTACGGATCTCCAGGCTCTCACTCCCTTACTGTTAGACACTACAACAGGAGCACTGAAAATATCTAATTAATGTATACCCCACGTTGTTCGGACCGCGAGCAAAGGAGTATTGTGTGTATGTGTATACCGGATGAGTTTTTTACCGTAAGGAAAAAAATAGGCCATATTCGATAAGTGAAATAGAACGTATTGGCGTAAGTAGTTTTTTTAAAACCATCATCGAATAAAGCGTGGCTTTGTAGTCTATTCCACATAATTATATCATAATAAAGAAAAAAACTTGTTAAAAATATGAGTTCAAAATAAATTTCCCATGATAGGAACCCTACGAATCCCGCCAGTCGCATATCAATCTCGAGCCAGCGCGTGGATCGATGACGGTTTTGAAAAAAAAAAACAAACTACCTATGCCAATAACTTCTATTTCACTTTCCTAATATGCCCTATTTTTTTCCTTACGGTAAATAATCTCATCCGATATATGTTGATATATTTTAACGTTTTATATGTTTTTTTGTAGGCGATATCCGCCTATAACTAGTTCGAGTACGCGACGGGCCTACAAGAACGAGTTTGCCGAGCTCTATACGGAGTATCGCCAGCTGTACGCGCGTGTTGCTCAAGTGGCCGCGCTGTTCACGCACCTTGAGTCGCAGCTTAAGCGCGCTCAACCACACTCGCCGCACCATCAGGTCACTATATACAAAGAATAAAAGTTGGTTCGAACCACATACCACCCACCACCTAGACCTGGAATACACAGTGAAGGCTGTTCGCATAAGCATCGAGAAATTGCTCGTAAACTTAGCGTCTCATTAGTTAACACACCTACTAAACTCAATTTTCGACTTCAAATGTACTGCACGTGTAGTATGATGTACTGCAGCGAACCCACCAGACGTTATCGCTATGTAATCTGCATGAGCAGATGGTAGCAAAAGTTTTTCGATAATATATCAAAGGCATTCATCCTTTATTCATATAATTAATGATGAAGCCATACTTAGCCCCTTCACAGCCTATCTACTTGTCAGATTTCCTTAAAAGAAAATGTTTCGTATTTCACGTCAATTAGGGTAGGTGGTCTGTGTTTCGATCATAGAAAAAAACTAGATACCGTTTCAAGACTTTCAAGCTGGTAGCTGTTAAGAGTGAACAGGTAGAACGATACAATTTCCTGTGCATTGATTGTCATATTCCAAATCAAAAGTAATTTGAACGGCGGTGTCTAGTTTTCTATGATTGACGAAAGGTTTCCTTTCAGCCTTCGATGAAACCTTCGACCTCATATTCACTAAACATCAGGTGTGATTGAGGTCAAGTAACAACCCGTTGTGCATAAAAAAAGGTCTTTTTACACAGATCTTTAAGATATCCTTCATATCGTTTCGTATAAATGAGCTAAGATAGAATGTAGTATGTTCGTATAATAGCATTTACTGCAGGCGGTTCACATCCGCACCCAGATAGTTCTCCGCTTCTGATGCTCTGAATGTATTAATTAAGAATATATTTTGCCAATCATCGCTCATTACAAAATTTCAATAACATTACACAGGGAAGGCACAAGCTAACTACCTCGTCCGCCTACGGCTCGTCGCCTCTGTGTGTATCGTACCTTGTTTAACTAAAAACATTCGAAACCAACTTAGGATAATCTCTGACCCAGAAGTTAAAGTTTATTCTTTGTGCAATCTTTTAATCAATAAAGTTATGGGTACCGCTGTATACCGATTACGTCGCCCACTATTCGGGCACAGCATCCTAATACTGGGAGAGGGTATGAGCCATAATCGTCCTCGTTACCTTGTATGGATTGATTTGTGAAGACAGGTCCTGACCTATAAAGTCTTATAGGTCAATTTCAATTATTATTTCAATTGAAGGTAGTCACCTTCAATTGAAATGCTAACTAACTATGATCACCCATCCAAGGACTGACCGTTCTAGACATTATTTCGCTAAATGAAAAGGAATATAGCACGCGTGTTTCCGAATAAAAATACAACTCATATAATTATAAAATAGATTATAATCATAGTGTACCCCACAGACCATAGAGCAACGCATCGTAGAGGAATACCGGCGCGTACGCAACGACACCGCCTACCAACAGGAGAGGCGGCGTGTCAACTATCTTCACCGCAAGCTAACGCACATCAAACGGATGGTGCACCAATATGATCACCTGGTGAGTTGGTTACGATAATTTTATTGGCACTCGGAACCATAGTAACATACGTAATCTATTGGAACATTGATATGTTGTTTAATGTGGAATCTTTGCTTTTTCAAGTCTGTCACACGGTTCACGGACCTGCCTGTAAGTTAACCTTAAATTTAGAATAACAATTTGATATTTAATGCTCTATTCAGCTACATATCGGAAGGTCGTTGCGTTTTGTCCATTTACACGTGTTGTCAACCTAAGTATCTATAAGTAAAGTTTTGTTAACTTTCACATTGAAATGAAATGTTTATATAGAGGCTTGGCAACATGAATAGATAATGGTACCGTTTTTAATATGAAATCAATGGTCAGGATCCATGAAATACCGCATCGTATCGACATAATTTGCCTATGGGATATGATTGGTTTGTCGTAAACACATCACTTTAGTACTATGTCTGCTGAATTTTCCATTGTACAATACGTAAACATTTTATTGGACAAGAGAAGGAAAATATATTTAACTAGAAAGTTGATAGTAATAATAGATGTTACATTTTGACGACCTTGTCACTAAAGAGCAAACTTCAAGCATTTATTTCAACATAAGATGAATTATATCAGTTATTGAATGTCAACCGAAATCTGTTGTAAACAATAATAGAGCATTTGTCTGTCGGTCAATATGTCCAAATTACTACCAATAAGGGAAATCATTTGTGGATAAAGAAGCGGCGCAAGAAACCCACAGAATCATTCCTTTGTTCTTTTATTTGTGCTTTGCGATCTCTAATTTGTATATTTATTGTTTTCAGCGCCACTTAAAACCGGAACGCGTTTCAGCCGCGAGTACCACACAAGCGTACTGACACTCGAGTAAACCGCCGCCCGCCCGCTGCCTATAGTACCTATACTAACGCCTTCTACAAGCATCGCAACATACCGGACAATTGTCATATACGTAGTAAGTGTTCGTACGTGTCAGTGTCTACTGAACAGTGTCAAGATATGTGAAGAGCTACGCCTAGCCTTTAAACTCTTGCTAAGTCGCGCTGACTGATATAGATTTTATACATGGACTTAGAGTAGGGTGCGATCGTATGTTCAACTGTTAATTTGTGATCTGAATTGGATGTGTTATTGAACGATTTTGATGTGCTGGCTTTTAGTTGACATTGTTACATATTTATTAGCTAGCAGTACATTAAATCGTCAAATATACTTCACCAAGCAGTTAATGGCTGCCTCGATTGGTCAAGTTTAATTTCAAGGTCAATCTTGAGTCAATTTTAAGATACCCAAAGAATAAACTAAACGCGGAAAGGCAATATATTTCCCGAATCCATTTCAGCTAAAGCGTGTTTAATTGTAATCGTTACTGATAATCAACGAAATGTCACCTCGCTAACCTCGCAAAGGTTGCGAAGTGAATGTCACGTGATCGACGGCCAATGTGCAGTCGACACTCATGAGCTGCGATTGGTCGCCGATGACGTGATATTTTGCCAACTTCAAGGAGAGGCACGGTTGTTTACCTTCACTTTCACATCTCGTGACGTAGATTGACCAATTTTAGTTGGTTTGTTAACGAATTTTTGGCCATATACCCGTTATTTGTTGATGAGACCTCGTTGTTAATGAACTTGAATTCGTTAAATCTAAACTGGGATCAATGTAACACTCATAGGCATTGTGCCAATTTGGCATGTTGTGCACTGCACAATGGTTAGGATATATCGCGTTTTAGATTACGTGCTAGAAAAATTGTTGTTGTTAAAGATTTAAAAGGATTCGCGTGAAGTGAAATGGATATTATGCATCAAACGTGATAACGATATCCACTTCCCTTTTGGGTTAACTGTTCGGCCTTATAGTATTGCAATATTCAGTTGAAGTTATTTCATCGTTCTTCCATTAATTTTAACGAAGCCTTACATTACACAATGATTGAAAATCATTGCAGAGCTAGCAATAATTTTCGCAAACTGAATGTGAAGGACCCCTGTCTGATCGTAAGGACCTTTCGTATTTATCAGTGTTGACTGAATTTAATTGTAAGTTATATGTTTCCGACGTAACGCTTGTTCCTTGCGAGCTTTGATACTGGGACGTGTATAATTTGGATACTGTTGATATCGCGTTGACATATACGTGTTAACGTTTACCATTTAGATAACGGGGCCTTGTTGAGAAAGTGTATTTAAGTAATGCGAAATTTGATAACCCGAACAATATTAAAGCGGAAAGTTGCAAGCGTTCTTGTGTTGTCGTAATGGACATTACGACAAACGACATATAACTCCATAGTCACTTGATAGGTCAAAATGTCCCCCTATCGATGACTTAGTCCGGCTGAATACATTGTAAATATATATATGTATGCTAAATTATCGAGTTTTAGTCCATTAGATATTTGTTCGTCTACATTTTATTCCATACGAAAAGTATTGCCGTCTAATATTATTGTTGTTCACATTGAAGTTCGCTTATTACATTTGGCTGAATTGTTTCTTTTTAATTTCTTATTACATGTGTTAATAAAATAGATTATTCAATTCTGAATCTAAAATAATTCTAAAAGTCAATTTTGACGACTGTTGACCTTTAGTGTTAATCATCATATTGTCCAAAAAAAAACTATTTCATCCAATAGCGTCCCTTTCCCTTCAGAACAATCCATCCATATTTTAATGTTGGACGTTCGTTTTATTATATTCGTCTTGCCCAGCTTGCATGTTGTATATAGTAGTATCGTATGAAATATTTATGAATTCCTTGTTAAATTTTGTTATGGGTAGTTAATATTCTCAGATTTTTGTCTCATTATAATATTATTCTGATCGATATAATTTATCATAATTTAACTCTGTCGTGTCATTGCGCGTGAAGATCTTGTAAATATCTTGAAATGGCTTTAAAAACAACTCATCAATGTCACAAAGTAAACTCTGCTATAGAGATTGACGGCTTAATGTAGTTTTAGAATACGAGCGCTAATCGCACGACAGAGTTTTAAATACGTAAAAGTGGTCAAGAAATTAAACTACGTCGCTACGTATTTGTCATTTGCCAAATAAAACGTCTTGAAAGTTAGCATCAACCGGCCAGTGTTACACATCCACTAGAAGTAAGAAATTGTTCTGGTCCTCTTCGGAAAACCCTCCAAGAACACAATAAGAACGTAGATTATTTAGTCTACACTCGGGCCAGTCGTCTAGATTACGAATATTTGTCTATTCCTATAAAATGGGAACGCTCCACGATATTTCCCAGCACTGGCCCTAGTGTGTGGAAAAACCGTCTTGCATAATTTGTCCTGAAGGTAACGTCCATATTTGAAAATGATTTAGCATTAAGTGATTCTGATTTTTTATCTATGCAAAGTCTTTTGTGCACGTCCAATTAACTCCGACTGCAAATTAGCACCAAAATTTGTAGTTTAAAATCGTCCTTAAAATTTGATTAAATCCTGGTGTTTGTAGTTCCCACAGACCTTATATATCTAGCAGTCTACTCATAGAGGGAATGTATTTGTGGAAAACAAAAGGATTACGATAACTTACGAAAATAAATATCAATTATCATACAAATGTAACAAGACAAACGTTACAGCCTAAGGTGAAACGAAACACCTTCCTAGCATTTTACATGTCTTTTTTTAATAAATCAACTGAGTTTTCATCGAAAACTTCTTGTCAATATGCACATAAAAAGTCATTTTAACGTTTTGCCTCCTGCCTGCTGCTATAATATAAAGTCTGTGGTATTTCCAGGCTATTAATTAAATTCGATTTAAAATTTAACAGGTTTACGAAACCTTGTTGATTGATAGAAATAAAACTACAATTGAATGGCATGTGATTGAATAAATATTAATTTACTTAACTATGAAATCCATGCATAAGTTAGTACTAAGACTTGTGTTCACTCACGTACTACACTTAGACGCTCTCACATTTACACCCTAATTAATACATTAACACTTTCAGTGGCGTGTCATTCAATTGTACAGTTTATACTGTTATTTCAGTTAATTTTTGTCAATTAATGTGTCAAAAGAGCGTTGCTATTTCAGTTAACATTGTCAATTGTTTTTTGTATATTGTATAGAAACATTACATTTTGCATGTCAAGTTATTTGGTCAATTCAAGCGTAAGTGTCCTTTTGTTGCTCATTGTATACAGTTAAAGGTTTATCGTTTTTTTACTCATTCAAATGCTCAATGTGTCTGATATTAGGTGATTAAATTTCGCTTTGGATTTTAATTTATTTGTTTATTTATTTTGTTTCCACTATAATTTAAAGAGTACATACTCATAAATCATGCATAATTCATTAACAATATGTACATCGTTTTAACAAAACATTATTTTTATACTAAAATCGCGTTATATATTTGGAATAGATCAATTCATGACATTGTCCTTGCCCTGCACACTGTTTAAATCTCACCATTATGAAACCTAATTTTTATCTTTAAATTGGATTTAATATGAGCGAACCGTTAAAAATGTTGTTGTTACCACTAGTTTAAGCACTATCAATTGTTTTATATGTAACAACACTAAGGCCCGTATTAGACAACCAAACTCGAGGATTGATCTTGAAACCAATTTTAAGATAATTTTTGATTTTAGAATGTTCTTCGAGTCCAAATTTAATAATCAATACTCAGGGAGTACAAGGGAGCATTAATTTTTAAACATTAGTTATAAATCTACTCAACTCGAGATTTGATCTACTTGACGTAAAAAATAGATGAATATTTACCAAGAAATTCTTATACTTTGTTGTATGGCGGTTTAATCTTAAGCCGAATACATGGATGTAAAATATGTAAAATTACAATTCATATTTGAGAGTAGCTTGGGTTCTAGAATAAATGGAAAGTTAATAGTTTCAATACCCAATATTCGAGATCAAACGATGCTTGAGAGGCGTTCTATAATACGGGGCTAAGTGAATGACGATGAAGTGTTATGTTACGTAATATGAAATGATTTGTTTGTTTTTCTGGAGGAGATGATTTCTTATGTTAATATTAGCAAGGAGGTTGTTAATGATAAAAGTGGATATTGTGAATGATGCATTCCATTTGCCAGAACTGTTGGTCTAGCACTGTTCATCGACGCACTTAGTACGTGAATAGTGTTAAAATAAATATGAAAAAGAAAACTATATTTTTACAGACATTGTATAATATCGAATAGTAAGGAAAAGTGGGTCAAGCTTCTGTCCTGGATTTAATATGAAACAATGAATGTGATGTGGCTGTTGCCCCTCACTTTGGAACATTGTCTCATGAATTGAATCGACGAAGATCTTATTTACAATTTCCAGACCACTAACACTAATTTCATAAAGAAAGTAGATATCCCTATAGAACGTAATTTAATCGATATTAAAGAATATATCTAGATACTGTCACAAAAGGAGTAATTAAATGTCAAATGTTGCTCGATTGTTACCGATTAAGTTATAGGATGTTGGACGGAAATATTTGTATTTTGTCAAGTTTTATACAAGGAAAATATCTCAATGAAATATCATAGTCCATTGTACATAGGCGATATTTTAGAATCTAGTGACGTCATCTTTTTTCTTAATTCCTAGTTAGTGATAAATAGGAGTACTAATTCCCAAATATGTATCATTCTTTGCGGCATGACAAATGCGCCACACTAGTTGTTTATTATGTTAATTTTGCCAACTTGAAGTACCTACTAAATATCAGTCAGGTTGTGTTAACCCCATATTTTAGTGATAACAATGAATTTGGCCTATTTTATTTGAATTAATATATGTTATAATTAATATGTATATTCTATTAAGTGGCATTTTTGTCATGTGCAAACTTAACATACTACAATTACTTAATATAGCTGTTAGGCGGGCGTTACATAAAACATCCTTTACCTTACTTTAATTTTTAGATGTAGATCTTTGAGTTTGCGTATTCTGATCAAATGTTATTGTAAATTTGCTGTACAGTAATCAGTGGTGGGCCGCCGCCGCGCCGGCGCTCGGCATCGATCTATCAAGACTGTCGATGCGCCGAACAATATGAATATTATATTATGTCAATGTAAATAGAGTACGAGTTAGACATTTAGACACGTTAAGAGATGTAATCGTAGTGTTTTATTATTTACTAATTTCTTTAAAATGTATATGACGAGGAAAGTGAAGCATATGAAGAATTTACGTGTCGGTGCGAGCCGAACGGTGCGGTGGCGGCTGGTGAAACAATGCTGCGATATTCCTTGTGCCCCTCGAAATATCAGTGCATTAATGAGTCAAGATGTGTAGACGATGCTGTAGTGTTATTGTGTATAGATGCGTTTATACTAGCTCGAGTCAGGCGGATGCGACCGATCGCTTGCCGGCCGGTTCGAGCGAACGACGACTAGCTATGAATCCTGACATCGGCTCACGTTAATTAGCTTTTAAATATTTCATCAAAATATAAAATACACAAAAAAAAATGGATATAAATTTCTCGACCAAGTACTGGTTGTTTTTAAATTATTAAAATGTAAAAAAAATTAGAATATAAACAAAGTATAGGTACAATTTATGAATTATACTTTTCCTTTCGGCATTTCATGTCACAGTGGAAGGGACCTGAGGGTCTATTACGTAACTTCATCGTTATTGTCATCGATAACGTTGACCAATGGGAAAACGTCGAATTGCCGAGCGAGAAATGAGCCAACCGATCACACGTCAGAGAACATAATCGATAGCGAGAATCGTAAAGTTACGTAATAGCCCACCTGTTCTTTGCTAATCTGGAGTCTGTTGTGTTCATGCACATCGATTCTGAACCACATGTTGAAGCAACCTTGCACACTGTCGAATGTTTTCTATATATTTTGTGATTTCTTTTGCTCATGTCCTCTTCCATTGTTTTAATTTTTGTTTTGTCAATCTGTCTAATTGTATAATATGATTTTGTTAAGGCAGGGTAATGCAGAAATGAGAAGAGGTACTTTTATAATCTGAATCGATTGACGATTTGTTTGAATGTTTAAATTGAGTTGATTTTATCCATACAATGGAATTTGTATTGTTATGAAAGGAGCCAGAGTTTGTTATTTTTTTTAATTAAGTCATTTGAATTTCAATGATTAATAATGAAATGAGGCAGCAGATTAGTTAATGAACTGTCAAGTTACCACACAAGCAATAGTCAGTGAAAGGCTCTCTTTAGCGTTGCCCAAAGTGATGGAAGTTTTGTTAGGTGCAGGCGCCTGTCGCCTGTAATATACGGATGTTGATAGTCAGTATTACACCGTAAAATACACATGAGCTGAAGAGAGGTTGTGAAGAGTATCGTTATAAAAGGTACCTATTCAAAATCTGGACAAACAGACTAACTTATAAGACGACATTATAGTGTTGCTGCAATGTGCATTTAAGCTATCTTCATTTTAATTTGAATTATGGGATCAGTGCCAAACTTTCTCCTTCTTGTTTAGCTCAAAACGATGCAATTGTTAGCATGCTTGAAGAAACAGCTAAGTAATTGTTTAGTTAGTCTGCCATTTTGTGAATATTTTGTTTTGATAGTAATATGTAAATCTTTTATAATATATTGTTTACAATAAATAAATGACAACATTATAAATAAATGAAATTGTATTTTCCATTTAAACTGATGAAAAAAATATAAAAAGAATAATATGCAATGAAATGTGTTGTTTCATTTTTAGTAGTATCTAGTCTGTATATACCACCAGGGGTAGAGTAAACAGGTCTGTTAGTGTGTGTTTATCTCTCTACACAAAAGTTTTTCTAAATTTTAAACGACACGACATCCCCCCTGTTGCCTGTGGTACTACGAGTAGGGTGGTGTGCTTTCTCAATGGCAGGACCGCCTTAACAGAATGCAAAATAAAGTGCTAACATTTTCACCGTAAAGATACACCACCATGTCATTTTATCCTCGTAAGTGTAAGCCCACACTTGCGGAAGGTACTGCGCCGACAGTTCGGCGACTGAATTATCGGTCGTAGTATTCGCTTGGCATGACACCAAACGCAACGAACGCTCAATTACGCGGCGCGCGGCGTCTGGTTCAGCGCATTACGCGACGGACGTGGCGTCGTCGTCTTCTGTGTCGTTGGTGGTCACTAAAAGACAAAGACACTTTTACTGAAAGAGAGGTTAGTCACTGCTGAACAGGAACGCGACGTTACCGCTGATGTCGGTTGATGTGTCATAGGTAAGTGTAGCGACACACCTGCGAAAGGAACGGCGCCGAGAGTTCGGCTGAATACGCTCGCATTGTTTCGCAAGTAACATATGATATGATGACACATCAGCCGAATCGACGTCGCGTTCCTTTTCAGCAATGACTAACCTCTCTCTTTGAGTAGGTACATGTGTCTTTAGTCTCTTTTAGTGACCACCAACGACATAAGAGCCATACATACCTCCAAAACTCATTTATACTTTGATACTGTGACGTCCTTTTCATATTAGGACGAGCATTATCAATTACGTATTATATGTCAACCTACGCCCAAACGTCATCTCGGACGGAGGACTTGTAGGGCAAACAAATTGGGTCTGCAGTTTTCATAACAACTACGGGGATTATTTTTTCTTTCACTGCGATGCTTACTGTGATGTCAGCAAATCCATTAGGTTTAAGCTTTTGATTGCCATAAGCCCGTATAACTTTGGTGCATTCATTAATTGTGGTGCTCCGATTTTCTTCCACCATTTGTTGCTTATGCTTGAGTATAAAGAACCCGGGTCCCAATCCATTGTACAGTTGACACCATTGATCGTCGAGTCTATTCTATGAACTGGATAATCGTCTTCTTTACTCTCCAATGTTTGATTCGGATGAGTGACTGCTGCCGCCTATCAGTACATAAGAATGCTCTACCTTATTTAATGCAGCAAGCTAATAATGTCCTTCGGTAGATTATCATTGGTTGGATTCCCTTTGATCCTGGTAATGCTCTGTTCCATGCTATAATCGCCCTCTGCTTCTACTGTTTTTGCTTCATTTCACTTACTAGTTTTCCGCCCGCGACTTCGTCCGCATGAATCTTGAAACGTGAACTTAATTTCGTTGTTATTCAGAAAGCTAATGCTTTCTGAATAGTATGGAAAATGTTTATTATTTCCTACGTCCGAGTAGGTGAAATCTTATTACATCAGCGCACTGTAACGTTATGGAGTTTTAAGTTGTAATATAAAATAATTGGAACTGGATCTAAATTAATAAATAAATATTTTTCTATGCAAACAACTATTAAGTGTTTTGGATCCCTCTAGGGTGAGTTCTATATAAACCCCTTACGCTTTTACTGCTTGAATGTAAGGTGTTCTACGCGTGGGCTTGTACTGCTTGCCTATGCAATTTAAATTGTAACGGTAGGGTTCACTGGACCTGTACCTGCTGACGCACAACTCTACGAAGCCTCCTACTCCGGACTCACACCTACACTTCCTGCTTCCAGGATCCCAGCTTAGCCTAAGAGTTTGGCTAGCGGTGCACCACTACCACTACTACCATTGCTGAGGCGATACCATCTAGCCCTGCTAAAGCGACCATTGATGGTCCAATCGACCGGGTGCTGTGGATGAGTCCGGCCCACGAAGAGCGAAGACCTTAAGGAGTGATTCCCCCTAATATTGCTCTAAATTGTATTGTAATTTAAAGGCTACAATAAAGGTTGGAAACTTATTACCATTTTTTTTGTGAACCCATGACTTACCTTCCCGATCTGAGGCGAAAACGCCACTGCACCCTACGATTGCTGCATTTTTCACCTAGCAACACTGCGGGCCGAATTGACATTGACAGCTTTTTTGGCGGGATCTCGGCGACTGAAGTTGCATTTTTGTTTATAATTTTTATAATTTGTGAATTTTCATTTTTGAAGCATGGCAGAATATTGTGCAGCAACAGTTAGTGATGGTGTACAAGTGAAGGGAAGTGTAAATTAAAGTACGTAACGAAGCTTTCGGGTTCCCACAAGAGGCCGCCAAAATGTTTTGTAAAGCATTCTGCCACTTTACTGAAGAATGACTTGACCGCGACTAGACTCTGTATACGCCAAGTATACGACGAATTACTTCTTTTGACTGAGATTGACTTATAAACTGAAGAAATAAGAGAAATTAGACATGGCTGTATAGGCTTAGATCCTTTTGCCTTCTCGGAGAGGAGTGAATAAAACGAAAAAAAAAAACAACCCTGGAACGGAACGTAATCTAACGAACACTGAACACGATGAAAAAGACCGGGTACTCCAAAAAATGAATAGGACTTTGAATAAAAAGAATATATCGGATAAGACAAAAACAAAAAATATTATGAAAATAAAGAATACAAAAAAGGAAATGATTACCAATGAAGACTTTACTATTTGGAATTTCATTAAGAAAAGAAAATACTGAAGACATTAACATTGGAGAACTAAAGAAAAGAATAATACTGAAGACATTCATATCGAATTTCAAGTAAAGAAAGTTAAAATACTGAAGACGAGGCAGCATGGTCTAATGATCTTAGCCTGTTCACTAAGTGAACGAATCAAGGGACGAAAAAAAAATTGAGGCTTTTTGGCGGGATCGGCAACAGGCTTATTGCTCTATACCTCTGAGTTTCAGTACTCAGAGCTCTATACGACGTCACTGCATTTGGGGGCTTCCCCGCATTATGTATCATTAAAATCTACTATTATAATATACTATAATCCCTAAACACACTTTTTTATGGAAATTACCGAATTAATTTAATTTTTCTCAAAAAACGATAATTCAAACTATTGAGAACTGGATGATCTATGGCATATTCATTAAGTCCATTCTAAAAAAATTGTATTTGGGATTTCTATGCCTAAAAGGTACTGGTACAATGTTCTGGAAAAATGGTGTCATTGGATTTCGTTATATTTTCAATAATAAATTTAAAACTCCTGTTTTAATTATAGGCATATTGGTATCATACTGCTCATCTATCAATCAGTAAGGTCAGAGGCTGTCAATGTCAATAAAGAGGCATGAGAAAACCATAGAACATTTTGGTTGGGGTGTAGCATTTTTCTTTATAATTCTTATAATTTGTGCATTCTAACTTTTGAAGCTTAATAATGGCAGAATACTGTGCAGCAAACGTTAGTGATGATGTACAAGTGAAGGGAAGTGTAAATTAAAGTGCGTAACGGAGCTTTCGGGTTCCCACAAGAAGCCGCCAAAATCTTTTGTAAAGCATTCTGCCACTTTACTGAAGAATGACTTGACCGTGACTAGACTCTGTATACGCCAAGTATACGACGAATTACTGGTTTTGACTGAGATTGACTTACAAACTGAAGAAATAAGAGAAATAAGACATGGCTGTTATGGGCTAGATCCCTTTGTCTTCTCCTAGAGGAGAGAATGAAACGGAAAAAAAAAAATTGACATTGGCAGAAACAGCATTGATATTGACGTTTGTTTGTTAAATGGACGACGTTTTGTGATGGCGGACGAGATAATTTTCTAGCATTTTCGGTGATCGAATATATCATTGAAGTTCAACAGTGAGATAACAAGGTAGAATAAATAAATATCAGCCATCATGATTCATTTTAAAGATAACAAGAATAAATCGGCTTTGAGCACAAGATGGGCTCAGATGTCGAAGCAAGAGCAAATAATCGAAAGAAAGAAAATGGAAATCCAGGCTAAATTGGAAGCTCAAAAACAAGCCGCAGCACTCGCCGCTCAAGCGAAAATATCCAAGTAAGAGGCCCATTCTACCGCGACCTAACCTACCATTCTTACCAAATTTTCAAGTAGCTGCACATCAAAAAAGGATGGGGTTAAATTAAAAAATTTGTGCCTACCAATTCGTGATAGCATACGATTTTTCTCTTTAATTAGTGTGTAATTGGGGTTTGTATATCGATAAGAGGGTTTGGAGGTAATTAAGTGGGTACTAGTGTATGTGTCAGGATCGTAGCAAGTGGAAGTCTGTGGACTCTGCCTACCGTGACATTATGCCACATCCAAATAGTAAAAATGTTGATCCAACACCCCAACCAAAATGTTCTATGGTTTTCTCATGCCTCTTTATTGACATTGACAGCCTCTGACCTTACTGATTGATAGATGAGCAGTATGATACCAATATGCCTATAATTAAAACAGGAGTTTTAAATTTATTATTGAAAATATAACGAAATCCAATGACACCATTTTTTCAGAACATTGTACCAGTACCTATAGGCATAGAAATCCCAAATACAATTTTTTTAGAATGGACTTAATGAATATGCCATAGATCATCCAGTTCTCATAATAGTTTGAATTATCGTTTTTTTAAGAGAAAAATTAAATTAATTCGGTAATTTCCATAAAAAAGTAGATTTTAATGATACATAAAGCGGGGAAGCCCCCAAATGCAGTGACGTCGTATAGAGCAACAAGCCTGTTGCCGATCCTGTCAAACTTGTTCAAAAAGATCCTGCTATACCGAATCAAGCCCATCCTTCAAACTAATAACGTAATACCTGAGCATCAATTTGGTTTTAGACAGCAACATTTGACTGTTGAGCAAGGCCACAGAGTATACCATAAAATAAGACAAACGCTAGAGAATAAAGAATACTGCTCCTCAGCTTTTCTTGATATTCAACAGGCTTTTGACAGTGTGGCACCGTGGCTTACTGTGCAAGATAAAATCTAGTCTACCACACAGTTACTATACACTTTTCCACTCATATCTGACTGATCGAATTTTTCAACTCAAAGAGGCCGACACAACCTCGGAACTTCTATGGATTTGAGGCCGGAGTCCCTCAGGGGTCGGTGCTGGGACCTGTTCTGCACACAATCTACATTGCCGACCTTCTAGAAATGGACGGTGTTACCACTGCAACATTTGCCGATAACACAGCTTTACTGGCCAGCAGTAAGGATCCTGTAGCAACAACACAGATCCTTAAAAGAGAACTTGATAAAATTACCAAGTGGCTGCGGCAGTGGAGAATAAAAGCCAGTGCTTCCAAATCAGTGCAAGTTACTTTTGCACTGAAAAGAGGAAACTGCCCCCCAGTACAGCTGGAAAATACAACACTCCTACATCATGACATTGTGAGGTATCTAGGTCTACATCTTGATTGACGATTGAGATGGAAACAACATATATAAAAGAAATGTGATGAACTCAACATCAAATACAAGAATCTGTATTGATTGAAGGGGCGGAACAGGAAGTTATCGATGGATAATAAGCTTCTCATCTACAAGACAATCCTAACACCTATATGGATGTATGGCATGCAACTCTGGGGAAGCTCTAGCAATTGTAATATAGCAATGTTCCAGAGGATGCAAAATTCCATTCTTCGTGCAACAAGTAATGCACCTTGGTTCATTACAAATGCTGAAATCCACGAGAATTTACATATCAGCACTGTAAAGGATGAAATCCAAAGCACTGTCGCTAAATACCAAAAGAGGTTGGAAGAACATCCCAATGAACTGGCTACACAATTGACAAACCGTACCTACAACAAACGACTGAAACGGAAAGATGTCTTTAGTGACTAAAAGACATCCTATGCGTAATCTGAATATGGGTAGATATCCTCGCTGGAGGATGCACTCGAAATGTATGAAGAACCTACAAAAAATCTATTATTGTAAATGAAACTGAGAAAAAAATATATATAATGGAGATAGGGCGATACCTACACACATTACAACTCTTTAACATATTTCTGACTTTAGTATTAGTGCTGTATCAGTATTCATTAATTATATCCATAGATAGACAATATATTCTCGAAGCTATGTTGTATACGTGTTATTTAATTATTGAATTTGTACTTGCTTATTGCCTATGGTAAGTTGGACTAAAGAAATTGACTCAAAGATGTAAATATAATAAATCAGGTTAAGAGACGTGGCAGGTACGTTGGTGTAACACCTGGGGCTTGAATGATAGAGGTGTGTCACTGGTACGCAGCACTGGTACTCCTACATACTTATATAGTGATGATAGTGGTTTATAAAATATTTTATATATAAACCACTAAATCCCCTCAGTAAATAAGTAAATGCAGGATTGATCTGTGGGGGAATCCTTTGTTAAGCAGTCGACGCCTTTCGTAAAGTGTTGCTGGAATCATCATTCTCTTATCCAGAGACTGTTTCACCTATGATTATAATTTTATCCCAAAATATTGTGCATAAATAGCACCACTGAAACATACAAGTTCCACAAACAGTGCTTCAAAAACAACTAAGTTATTTAGATGTATTTGTGAAAAGGGGTAGCGCAGATGACTGACTTTTTGTAGGTCAAACAGAAAATCCTAATCAGACAATTTTGTCCATGAGGATGGAATGCTAATATATGCAATGTATGAATATTTTATGCAATAACACACGGAGAACAAAAAAGTGCGGTCACATTACCCAATATGAATTCTATAAAATTAACAAGTAATTAAAAATCTGACATTGTTTACCACAAAATATATTCTATGGCACTCTGGAGATCTGGACTAGCGTATAGTATAAACTATAAGACACTTAAACCATAATTACTCATTAATTGCGATCTACCATTATTGCCAGTGTGTCGTTGTAGGATTAGACATTCACAATTTACTTTAAATAAATTCAAACAACCAAAACTATTTACAAAAGGTTGTTACAAGATTTTATTTAATTTAATGAGCAAACATGAGAAAAATAGCACTGCTAATATTATATAGACTAACCAGATTTTTTTCTCCGTTTAGTCCTACTAATATAACAAAACGTGAAATAAATATCCTTGCATGTACACAAAGCAACGAGTCTAACACTACACCAAAATTTGTTAAAAACAGAAATATATAGGGGTGATATATAAAGGTATGAATGAATGGTAATAGGTTTGCACTCTTTAAATTCATATCTATTTTCAGTGCTGGTAACAAAGATGATAAAGGATCAGCAAATATTTTCTCCAATGATGGCAGCTTCATGAGCCAATTTAAGGCTTTACTTGAAAAACAGCAGCAAGAAAAGCAACAGAAAGAAGAAAAGGAGAAACAGCACATTGAGGAAGAAAAGAAAAAGAATGACGCAAAAAACAAACCTCGTGCTGAACCGGAAACCCATATCCAGAATCCGGATGATAAAGAGAGTGAGAGAGATTTTCATAATCTTGAACACAATGAAAGGAGATCTGGTGACCGGTCTAGGTTAGTCTGATTTAATGGCGTAAAAGTTTACATGACTATTCTACAGTGATTCGATTAATTACCATTTACTATTTTTTCATGTTTTTTTTTTCAGAGAGAAACAACGCAGATGGAATGACAGGGGACGCAACCGCACCCATAGTCCAATCACCCCAGTTGTCGAAGACAGGAAGAAACTAACTGAGAACAAAACTATCCCATCTCTCATGCAAATTCCAATCATGCTCCCTGATGATCAATCCCCTGACTCCAGCAATCATAACCCTTGGCAAAACAATCAAGACCCGGATTCTGATGACAATGATTCTAATGATCAAGTAAACATGATGGATCCTAGGCAAATGGGACTAGGACCAATGGGACCAGGACCTATGGGTTCTGGGCCAATGGGACCTGGGTCTATGGGACCAGGACCTATGGGATCAGGGCCAATGGGACCAGGGCCCATGGGACCAGGACCAATGGGCCCAGGACCAATGGGACCAGGACCGATGGGCCCAGGACCGATGGGACCAGGGCCAATGGGTCCAGGGCCAATGGGACCAGGTCCTATGGGTTCAGGACCAATGGGCCCAGGGCCTATGGGGCCAGGACCTATGGGTCCTTGTGGTATGGGTCCAAGACCCATGGGCCCCGGCCCAATGCCTCCAATGGGACCTGGTTCAAATATGGGGCCAGGCCCTATGATGGGACCTAGGGGTCCTAATATGCCACCTGGAGGTCCTATGCCCCCTGGTGGGCCCATGCCTCCTGGTGGACCCATGCCTCCTGGTGGACCAATGCCCCCATTCATGGGTGGACCACCAAACTTCCCAATGCCTCCTAATTTCATGGGTCCCAATGGGCCAGGAGGTCCATGTGGACCTGGTTCTATGCCACCTAATATGTGTGGCCCGGGACCGAATGGTCCGATGCCACCATTTTTTGGTCCACCCTTTCCTGGAATGGGTCCTAATGGTCCAAATCCAATGATCCCACCAAATTCAATGAACAATGGCAATATGCCTTTTATGGGTGGTCGACCTCCTTTTGGACCTAATGGACCTCCTAACTTTGGCAATGGAAATGGCCCACCAAATATGCCTCCTTTCATGCCTCCGAATTCCATGGCCTTGCACACCATTCCTGAACCAAAACCAATAGACGCTGTTTCCATTCCACCCCCTGAGCCGATGAAGTTGCAGAATATACCGCCGCCTATTCCACTGGCGTTGAATCACATTCCGAAGCCAAAAGACTTGGATCTTGTCGATATACCGGCGCCGTCTAAGTCATCTCAAGGTATTAACTGTTTAAATAAGTAGTCATCTGCTGTGCCATTATATTATTATTACTTGGCAAAATTGTAATACAATGGCACCTTAAGTTGTTTCAAATTTTCGAACTTATATGGTCAAGTTACTGATATTTAAAGAAATAGTTCTAAAAATATATCTAAGTGCTGCAGGCTCTAAAGGCTGATTGATTTTCAAATTCAATATTTGAATTTAAATATCAGAAGCCTGAGGGATAGAAAATCATTCAAACTCATGTTTACTTTGATACAAACAAAACTGTACTTTTTGATCTGGAACCTGAGAATAATAAAGTGCAATAAAATTCCAGACCATAAGCCGTCTTTATTTTCAAGTTCAAATAATACTAACAGTTCTCTTTACAGTTGAACAGTGCAAACTATGCAAATAATAGAGGCTTTATAGAAGCAGATAAAAATATTTTTTAGGCATTGGTTTACGTTAGGGTCGATGACGATTCCACGTAATATCTTCCTCATGACACACACACATATCTATTTCAAAAAATATTTTTTTTGACATGAGGAATTATAGAAACTGATTTTTTCTGATTGTCTATTGGTTGACTTCAAATCTCTACTCCTACGAATTCCTCATCCGCATCTACCTCAACAATTCTAATATATACTAAGATTACATCAGAATACTGAATTGTTTCTTAATTAAAATGACAGCAATAAGAAAGACCAATGGATTGTTGAAGCGTTGTTTATGGTAGTTTTTAAATCGTACTTAAGAATCATGGGCATGAACCGCCTTAAAGCCGCCGCTCACTCATTTGCTTACAATGGTACATGAATCTTATTTTTACTTACCTCCTTCACTTCGGCAAGTCATTTTTTGTAACAACAACCAAACAATAGCTAAGTCAGTTATGTTTGTATCGGAGCTATATGCACCGGGTCCGTCACCGGTTGGCGACGCAAGACAAAATGTTGACTCGTGGTGTGCAGTTCTCTCTCCAGATGCGTTCCCGCCGGCGGTCCTCCGCGCCGCCTCCGAAGTGGCCAGCAACGGCGACCACTGGGAAAATGTCCTGAAAGCCATACACTCACAAGACCAAAATATGTGGTAATGCCACTATAGCCAATAATCCCAACAGGAGGATACGTGATTTTTATATTTACTTACATTTTCTTTTTTCCTGTTAAGAATTACGCCAGTAGAATAGTGCAAATATAAATGCTATAAAGAACAGATAATGGTGTCAATTCGGTTGGTAAACGCTTAAAACTGAATTTAGGATAGCCTATCCTTTTTTTACTACGATCGCACAAAAAGGACAACAGGACAGCTTAGTCCTGTCACTTTAGTTCTTCCAAACAGCATCCTAAAGGTTTTTAGAGAGCATATGTGGAAATGACAAATAAAAATAATTAAAACCATTAGAGGTAATGTCTTCAGAACGAAGTGACAAGGTTAAAATGTAATGTTATTCTTTTTGTTTGCTCGTAGTCAGAAAAGGATAGACTAGCCTAAATTTTGTTTTAAGCTTGTGCCAAGCAAATCGACGCAACCATATAATTAATTTATAAAACAAAAAAAAATCTATGAAGCACCATTCCACTAGCAGATTTTCAGGTTTATTTAACCTAACAAAAAGCATCCTTTGTTGTTGGTTCTCTACAAACAAGTGATTGTATTGAAGGTATTCTTTCAGGTTCCTTCACAATACGAATACTAATGAGTACCAGATGTTCCGGGACCTTGTTGAAAAGATGAGAAGTGACCTGAAGAGGCAGGAAGTGAACCCCGAAGACAAATATGAGCCCGAGTTCTGTTTAGATGATGACAGCAATGATAGTAAACCTGCTGTCAAAGAGGAAAACAAAGACGGGTAATGTAACCTCTGTATTTGCAGAAATGTCTTGTGTTGGATATCTGTTAGATTCCTTTTGTAGCAGTAAGATAATCTCTTAGATTTCATTTCGTTCGTTTTATCAATATTTTTAGGGGGCTTCACCCCTATGACGCTGCCTGCGACCCATTACTGATCTATACTATTATGCTCACCCTTCCAAGTAGCTGCTGTGATTTTCAAAAGTTTCATAAATAGCAAGTTGATCACGTGATCACCTGCGGGATCGGCTTGCCAGCATTCTAACACCGTTTTCCCATAATATATCTAACAAAACAATACTAAAAGGCTGTTTTTTCGAATTGTAAGTAATGCCAATATTGTTAAGCCTTTGGTTTTCTTAATAAATAAAAAATCATAAGTGCTACTCTAATACCACCAGTACTGCAGTGTCTGGATCAATCCGCATATTATTATACCTTATGTTTCCAACATATTTTTAAGTTAAACTGTTTCAACTGAATATCCAATATGCTCTGTATACATATCTTAACCGTATAATATGTTATCATTGATACACAAACTAATCTCATACCAGATAAAAATATGCTGACCCAATAAAGGACTTTTTTGTTTACAGTAGATGTTATTTGATATTTTTGTATTTATTCTAATTTCATTATCATGTCTCAGTTAATACTTTATGAAAATAAAACGAGGTTATGAAGAACTTCAATGCAGCTCTACATTCAAACAACAAGGCAAAAACCAGCACAATTAATTTTTATTACGCAAACTGACTTTTAGAGTTTTTTTAACCTCAGTTGGTGCATAGTCTTAAAACGTACCAATTCCTCATTTTTCTTGCTACACGTACATTATTTTAGAAATCTTTGAAGGTCGAAAATTTTTAACAGTCTTCTAAGAACGATTTCCTGTAGTTACAATGATTTAGTTAGCTGTCCTTAGTGTCCCATCTCAATTTACCTCCCCACATGTTACTGCTACTGAAAATTGTTTTTAAAATAAATAGCGTTTTTACTGGTATGGTATTAATTTCGGTATATTGGTAAATATATCATAACCTAATTGAATATTTCCTGAAAGGATCATATTCTCAAAAATACTTGAAATTTTGAGAAAGTAAATTCCAATTTGAAAACGAGCTCTGTCCCTGAATTGGGTTTGTGAGCATAGTAGTATAGATGTATCTAACTAGTATTATAAATGCGAAAGTTTGGATATTTGTTTATTGCTCAATCACGGCAAAACGGATGAACGGATTTGGTTGAAATTTGGTATATAGGTTGAACATACCCTGGATTAAAACAGAATATTTTTTATCCCAATAAAGTGAGTAGTTTCCGCGGGATTAACAAATTTCCGCGATAGAGTTATTCCACGCAGGCGAAGCCGCGGGCGGAAAGCTAATAGTAATATACAGGGCGTCCCAAAGTTATGGGACATGAAGGGGAAGTACCTTAAATATTGTAGATAGTGAATTTTGCTCAAAGAAGACTTTATGTTATTTTTAAAAGTTAGTAATTCTGCATTCATAGATTTTCTAAAAATTACTTGCTTCGGCTGGGAATCGAACCGACTTAAATGTGAAAAAAAAAACACCCTACTTTTATGATGCCAATCGAAAGAATAGCTAAAAAATAATAACTCTGCCTAAGTAACATAGTATTTTAAAAGAAAGGAACAACATAAAATGATTGAGTCAAATTTCAAGAAAGTTATTTATTGCCGACGCCTTCAAATTTTAAGGGATAAGATAAGAAACCATTCCGCGGCGGAGCAAGAAAACTTAATTTTCCAACAAGATGGAGCTCCGGCTCATAATAGTCGGAGAGCAGCAGATTTTCTAAATGAATGTTTTCCTACATGGATTGGTACAAATGGACCGATTAGATGGCCGGCCAGATCCCCGGACCTCACACCATTAGATTTCTTCTTTTGGGGATACGTGAAAGATATGCTATACAAAAAGCGATACGAGAACGTAGGCGAGTTGCAAACAGAATTGTGCCATATCACATCGAGTGTTCACCATAAAATGATTAGAAAATCAACAGGCAGCGGGCTCATTAAAAGATTGGCGATTTGCGTAAGACAAGAGGGATCACATTTTGAGCATTTAATTAATTAATTTACAAAAAAATACCTACTTAATTGACTACGGCAGTTTCATGTATGTTTTTTATTTGATTAAAATGATTAATTTCACGTTGTTCCTTTCTTTTAAAATACTATGTTACTTAGGCAGAGTTATTATTTTTTAGCTATTCTTTCGATTGGCATCATAAAAGTAGGGTGTTTTTTTTTTCACATTTGAGTCGGTTCGATTCCCAGCCGAAGCAAATAATTTTTAGAAAATCTATGAATGCAGAATTACTAACTTTTAAAAATAACATAAAGTCTTCTTTGAGCAAAATTCACTATCTACGATATTTAAGGTACTTCCCCTTCATGTCCCATAACTTTGGGACGCCCTGTATAAGTATTACGAGCACTTTGTAATAAGTGGGCAAACTAAATAAACTTACACAACTATATCCTCAGTTTCAGCTGTTCAGACTCAAACTCGCAGTTTAATTGGATGAACTATAACAATTCAGTGAAGCGTGAGCAGGCTAGCTCTCAGAGTGACGAAGAGCCAGAAAGCAGGAGGGACAGACGCAAGAGGAAGAAGTCTCGGTGGGGGGACGATCCGCCCACCGCCGATATCAAGCCACCGGGCGTCATGGCACCATTACCTCATACCATGCTAGGTCTGAATTACCTAGTATTACCTGAATCTTTATTGTCTAAATACTATGAATATGAACTTTATCGCTGTGGCTTCAACTGTCAAATATAAATAGGCTTCAAATATCAATTTCGACGAATAATGAAGATGTCAATGAAGTTTACTATTCCTAGCCTTATCGGTCGGGATCGGTGATCCCTAGTGACATTTTCAAGCGAGGGTTTCCATGCTTCGGTTTGTTTGTGTGGTCGGCGTTGTTTTCAATTGAAGGCAGTCATTACCTAAAAATACGGTTTGGAAACACTAACCGTTTAGTGGTCACTAGTGACACAAATCAACCAATCCACACTGGGTTCGCCTAGTTTATTATGAACTACACCCCTCTAGTATGAGGAGTCTGTGCCCTGGATATAAGGCTGTAGACATTCAACGTTCGACTTCATTTTACTGAATCGATTATACCTACATATTTGGTTTTAATTCGGATTATCCGCGTTATACTATTCCGAAGGAGTTTGTCCTATTAATGTCGGTTATTTAGATAGTATGTACCACTTGGGTCATGTGTATGATGTTCTGATCCTCCGAAGACTTAATATACTGAACACTTACAAAGTCATAGCAGTTTTGATAGTGCAACGATATGAAATGTCGTCAGGTGCTAAAATGGGAAAGGTCGAGGCAGACGGATTGAAGCCAGTTATGAGCCGCAGCAACCAAGCGCTGATGCAGTATGCGATGACCAACTACGGCACAACCACGCTTAGTCCTGAAGACTGGAAGAAATGCGAGGACAACTTCAAACTAAATCTTTTATATCAGGTATGTAACTAATTAAATGTAATTCATGTCAATAGATGCAAAGCGATTGGTTAGCTCATTACATCCTCTGTATCCTCGGTATCTGAGTTTGATTATTTCATTCAGCAGCATTGTTATATGATGTTACAACAACTTGTTCCCGCGGCTTCGTTTATGTGTAACTTGTAATTTCTGGAATAAAAATGTATGCTATGTTACTCCTCACTCATCCAACAGTGACACTCTTTTTCACTCTCTATGTGAAAAAAATACGGACCGAGAATAGTGTATTTCAATACAAGTGCGGAAAGCCTGTCATTGCAAAGAGTTAGTTCGGAAGTCGAAAAAAGAAACAGTCGGAACGAGTTGCAATGACGGTTCCGCACGTGTACTGAACGACTATTTTTAATACAGTTGCGAAAAAATTAAGCAATTTAATAAAATAATAAATTTTTTGGAAAATGGCGCCAACCGTAAAAGAATACAAGCAGAGACTATGGCAGTATACGTCATACAGCCAACTTTTTTATATTTATAAATTTAATTTGGCCGATACTAATATTAATTTAATGTTTAAATTTCAATTAAAATTACTTAGTTAAATTTCAATTAAAAAACAAATTAGTAGCTTTTTTTAGAAATATTTGCATAAATCATAAAAACTTCTATGAATTTTTTTAGTAAAAACTTCATGGTTGGTTTTTTCTTTAATAGACATTATTTTGACAGTTTGCAAAGAAAAAGCACTAGTTCGGGAAATCCCACTTCCCGCACGCTATACGTCCCTGCAATATGCCACTTTTTGAGCAACTGTATTAAAAACATACTTTAGGACATATACATAGGAAACATAGGATAGGACTAGGATTTAGTGTTCAATCACTGTTGGAAAAGGCTACCCCTAGGCGCCATTTGTATAACTATTGTTTGTTGTCCTTACTGTTAACTTAATAATAAATCCTTTTAGTAATTTAGGACAACCATGGAGGTAAATGAATCAATTCTAGGCGATTTAGTTGACATTCGGGAAGCAGTTCAAAGTTTCATTCTTTTTGCTTGCCGAATTGCCAATTAAACTGCTGGATATTAGACCTTAATCATTCTATTCGTACCTCTATCAGGACATGGTAAAGAAACGGCAGGAAGTGGAGCGTCTAGCTGCTGAGGGAAAACACAAGTATGAATACGACAGCGACGAAGATACATCTGAAGGCACATGGGAACATAGGTGGGTTGTGGAATTACTTTATCGAGGACTGGACCACCTTCTTTTTGGAAATCGTTTAAAAAGTAATCTTAAGTCCATAAGGCTAACTTGTTAAATTTCATTACAGCCGATCCAACAGATAGACCGACTTTCGCATTTATAATTTTAGTATGGAAGTATGGTAATAGCTCAATAAATATCTTGTTTCAGACTTCGAGCACGTGAAATGAGCGCAACGGAGAGATGGGCGAATGAGCTCACCAAACAGGCGTCCGGGAAACATCATATTGGAGACTTCTTGCCTCCTGAGGAACTGAAAAAGTAAGGTTATTTTGATTTACGTCTATATTACATGTAGCAAAATTTTTGTAGGTAACCGAATGTAGAGAAAATATATACAGCATGTCTAATGAATAAGGCCTATAACTCACTAGGACACCGTGGCGACGCCTCGCGATGGTTGCGCAACCGTGGGGCTTCGAACTACTAAACGAGTAACGCCATGTCAGACACCAGAATCGTCACAAATTAAAAATTAACAATATTCCTGCTAATTATATTGGGTCTTTACCTATGAAATTGGAGTTTTTTTCTTCGTTAATCATAGGTACCGATTCCTGCGATTTTCAAAGCTATATTCAAATTTGTCGTTTATTTGGAAAATGGAATATCAATTTATATTCAATTTTAAATATTTATTAATTTCTGGGCTAAATTACATAATAAAAAAAGATTTCAACAGAGCTCTTTTCATGTGCTTCCCATAATCATTTCTTAGATTTGCTGAAACTTTTATAAAGCGGTTACTTTTAAAAATTAACGCTGCCTATACTTAACTTAATGTTATCCGATAATACACACAAAGTTTAGCTAAATTTGGATTTGCCGTTCCCAAAAAAAAAACAAATATGTTTGTATGGAAAAAACAGTCTTAATGAAATTCTTCATACAAAACGCCAATTTCATAGGACCTAATACTTCGCCACCAAATTGGTTGCGCAACCAAGCAGACACCAGGTGTGGTACCCTCCATAGTGCTGTATACATTTTATTGGAGCGCGATTGGTGGCCTAGTGAGATATCGCCCTAACGGATAATCAACTACAGATGGGCGACCCCATGCCCCATCAGATTATCACATTTTGGCCTTAGTAAACTTTACGGCTTTTGAGTTACTATACGATTTCGCAAACTAGACTTAATATATTGTTTTTCAAAACAGTAGTGGGCCAGTCAAGCTTGGTTAGCGCTTTGAATGTCATCGACATGAAAAGGGACAGCCTGACATTTCCGGGTCTCTTAAATGTTAAGAAGCGTTTGAGTATTCGGGGTTAATTCAAACTGTTGTATTCATTGGACCTTTAGGAAACACTTGTGTTTTGCAGATTCATGGAGAAGTACTCGGCTGCTAAAGATGGCAAAGAGCCAGACTTCAGTGACTACAAAGAGTTCAAATTGAAAGAGGATAATGTTGGTAAGTATTCACAAATTATAATTTTGTTTTTATGCACGACTGGTTAAGACTTGACCTCAGTTACACCTGATTTTAAGTGCAGATGAGGGCGAAGGTGAAAGCGCGCTCACTCTGAATCCTAAACTTATTCAGGGGGCTGACTATGTTATCTCATACATCTAGAGCACAACAGTGCTATCATAAATTGCTGCTTGGCGGCATATTAGATAGTGGATTAACTAGCCACAGACTTGTAACAACTCGAGTGCAACTGCTCTAGAAATGTTCAGACATAGCAGCTTACAAAATTTGTAAACTAGACATACAATTATTGTAAACTATATGTTTATTTTCAATAGCCAATGCAAACAGTAGTAAATATCACAAAAAGGTCAAAAAACTAAATATATCCCATAAATAACTGCTTTATACTTGGCATGTGTGTTTAAATGTTTTTAGCTTTAAAATTAAGTGTTTTTTGTACCATAGGCTTCAAAATGCTGCAGAAACTGGGTTGGAATGAAGGTCAAGGTCTCGGCATGGAAGGAACCGGCATAGTCGAACCAATAAACAAGTAAGTGACGACTACTGACAACTATTAATAGATGACACGAAGGTCAAAACTATAAAATTTTAATGCCATCTATCGTTACATTTAAGACCATCCCGCCAAATTTATATAGCACTGCATTTAAAAACTTATGTAGGTTACCCTTACGTTAGGAGTATGATTTCAAAACATGTTGTTATTACACATATTATCTACACTCATATTAAACGGATCAACGACTAAACGAATTTTACTAGATAAATTTAGAAAATGTCGTCTAAATGTTGCCATTTTGCTACTTTTTGCGAAAACTTTTGCGATTGAAATTTCATTTCAACCAATCTCAGCCCACATCCAGCTGGGTATGGGCCTCTTTTCCATTGCGATTATGGTTTCACTTTTAATAAGTATCATTAATTATAGCATCTCGTTTGTTAGTCGAATTATTTTCAATTTATTAAGGCTTTAAATACCGGCGCACGGCGGGCAGCCGCCTCCGCTGACTCAATCAAGCGGCGAAAATTTGCAGACGTCTGAGATGGCTACATCTCTTCGCCTTTTGGGGTGAACGGAACTAAAATCAGTTTTAAAATAGTGCTGTCTTCTTCCTGGAATAATAAGACGATAGCACAGAATTAATATAATAGTACTAGTGTAAAACTTCAAGTTCAAACTCCATTTTCTATTCAGAGCTAACATACCAGTAGCGAACCTGGGTCTTGGAGCGGCCACATCCGAGACAGTCTCCCCTGATGATGACGAGTTCGACGCTTACAGGAAACGCATGATGTTGGCCTACCGATTTAGACCGAATCCTTTGGTAAGTCGCATAGACCGCATACAGTGACATGTTAATTAAATATGCTCAAGATAGTAACATTTCCTATTATTTGACAGTCTTATTTTTTGAGTAACCTTTCGTCGCATTTCGTCCATTTCGCATTTGGTTCGATTGCGTTGCGATGTTATGATCTTTGTGATCCTTAGTCGTTTTTTACGACGCAATATACCTATATTTGTTACTGTAAATATTTTGTGAACATGTTTTTGCAGTTTAGAAAAACTTTAACTGACTAACTTTGATATTTCATTCGCAGAACAACCCAAGAAGACCTTATTACTAAGAAGAATTTATTTATAATTATTTTTAGTTATTTTAGATAGGCAATCCCAAAAAATACTTCTGTTGTTCGTAGTGAAATTATAGTATGCAGATACTGTCGCGGTCAGACAACTCAGACATGCTTATTACTCTAGGCTTATTGCTGTCATTATGACAATAGCAAATTATTCTATTGGAAATCTATTTTTTTATCATCGACTAGGAATAAGGACAGAAAACACTTTAACGCCCGAAAACCTAATCGCTTGTTAAAGTTAACGGTCAATTAAACATCATTCTGTCGCTTTGAATGTCAACGATCTAAAAGTGACAGCATGATATTCAATGGTCTCTTAAAGTTAAGTAGCTTTGGAGTATTACGCGAAAATATTTTTTTACCACAACAAGCGTACCACAAAGCAAGCAATCTTAAATAAATTAATGAATGATCGAAAACCAATAAGTTTAAAACTAATAAATATTTCCTGACCACGACTGTATTTACATGAAGTAGTACGCATACAAGTGAAGGTCGCATTTCTTTATTTATAATGGTAGCCTGAAAAAAAATCTCATGCGCCCTTAAGTCTTCCCCTCTCTTTTTTGTAGTTGTTATTTACCCTAGTTAGAAAGAGAGGAGAGGCTAAGTGATCGAGACAGGAGTAGTAAATGCCTTTTCTATGGTCATATACCTACAGGCTACAATATACATTGAGAAATATGGCCTAATGACCATCTTTATCTACAACTTCATATTTGTAGGTGAAAGGATTTTGAAGATATATTGAATTTTTTTAAATAGTAAGGTAGCAAGGTTTCTTTGGAATTTACGGTTCTATTTAAATATGAAATTATGTATCCTTATCATGATGTAATATTGTAACCTCTTTAGACATTTTCGATATTCTTTTGTTTATACCGGATCGAACCGCTCCAAAAGTATATTGTTAATCAATTTTCATAACAAAATATTGAGATTATCATATTATATACCATGTATTGAGCTTAACAAAGTAAAGCACGTTTGTGTATTCTCAAGTAATGTTCGGTTATTTATTATGTACTCAATGTATCTTATCTATTAGAATGTTCGGTATTTTCGAAGTTTTGAAAAAATATTGTTTTATTTTTTTAGGCTATAAATTAACAATGAGAAAATGGGGTAAACGAAGGATGTCGTTTATAACAGCAACAAATCCTGTAGGTCAGTAACAGGGACCCTACAGTTTATGAGAGGTTGCAAGATAAATCGCTGGCCAAACTTTTTTCATAATAGCTTTATTTAATTTTACTCTGTATTGTAAACATAATATTTATTTAGGATATTCTTCATTTGTCACATTTTTCATATCATATAGTGCAATATTGTCTAGCTTACATATGATATTATAATATGGCACTCAAGATGGTTACTTATTCTGTACTTACCTTATTATGAACTATTTTAAATTTAATTTCGGCATGTTTGTTATTTGTGATACATAAGGAATTTCTTTCAGTTTTTACGAACATCGAGAAATAACACGTTATTCACAATCTAATAAGTACATTATTATACAACGTAACGGAATTATTGTTAAATTTCTTTTAAATAAAAATATAAAATTATCTTGTAGTTTCATTTTAGGCAGACATGTACATTTTGGACGCAAGCTACTTGTCTTTTATTTATTTTAAATCTTACATCTATATGCTACTCAGTGTAAGTGAGACAGTAGATTATGCTTAGAGCCTTCCTGATTGTATAAAACGCAGGGCGGCTTTTGAATGGAAGTAAGAAATCACAGGTGCCCTGTAAATCAAAGAAAGTGGGTACTATCTCATTGATCTTTTAGGATAAGTACTTAAATTGATACCTTATATTGCTTAGCTCGAAGAACTGATAGCCGTTAGAGGTTGAGAGTAGAGACTACGCCCCGGCAAGCGCGCGTAGAACGTCCACCGACAAGGTGGATGGATAACCTGATAAAGGCTTGAACCGGTCTATCTGGAAATCTATGTAGTAGTCTTAGGCCCGTATTAATAAATCGTTCTTGAGATTGAGATCGCGTTTCGGTCTCGAGACCTATTTTTCTGATGCTGTTTTAATATGCAACAGATTCTCAAGCGTCAACTTGAGGTCATGTCAATCTGAGAACGGTTTATTAATATGGGCCTAAGTTCAGCAGTAATCGTCCTTTAGCTGATATAATGACGATGAAACAGGGAACAGCTGATCATTTTTACAATTTCAAAGTTGGTGCTTCGTTGGTAAAAGTTGTTTGGTTGTCTAACTGACTTTTATGAGTAAGATTCAGTTACCTAAGTATGTATTAGAAATGCTATTTTTCAATACAATTTCTTAGAATAAAGATTGTTATAGATAATTATTATTCATTATTCCACGCCCAACAAAAAAATTGCAACCAACTTACAAAACCAGTCATGCATGAGTTTTTTTTTATGCACAACGGATTGGTGCTTGACCTCAATTACACCTGATATTAAGTGAAGATGAGGTCGAAGCGTACTACCCGGAAACCCCAACAAATTTGGACGACTGGCTATCTTATCTCTGACAACCGGAACACAACAATGCTATTAATATTGCTGCTTGGCGGCAGATTTAGATAAGATGGTGGTAGCTAGCCAGGCGGACATTTAAAATGCCCTACCACCAACCAAACCGAGTACTTAAACATGTACCCCGCTGGGGGATCGAACCCGCGACCTTCGAATCGTAAACACGATGTTGTTTACATTGAGCCACGGGTGCCGAGTCATGTTGATTATAGTCAATTGGAGTGACACAGAAGTGCTGAAATTATTGTGTAAAATTGTGTTTTTTATAACTGGACAAATTAATAAAGACCTGTTGAATAGAAGTCTTTGATCAGTGTGTGTGGCCAGTGATGACATATGGAACTGAAACGTGGTCGCTCACTATGGGTCTTATAAGAAGGCTCAAGGTCACCCAAATGCAAAATGGAGAGAGCTATGCTCGAAGTCTCGCGGGAAATGAGGAGATCCGCAGGTAAACCAAGGTGACCGTTATAGCCCGAAGAATTGCCAAACTTAAGTGGCAGTGGGCGGGGCACATTGCTCGTAGGACCGACGGCCGTTGGGGCGGAAAGGTTCTCGAGTGGCGACCACGCACCGGAAGACGCAGCGTAGGCAGGCCCCCCACGAGGTGGACCGACGATTTGGTAAAGATCGCAGGAAGCCGCTGGATGCAGGCAGCGGAGGACCGATCGTTGTGGTGATCTTTGGGGGAGGCCTTTGTCCAGCAGTGGACGTCTTTCGGCTGATATGATGATGATGATGTTGGACTGGTCCATGCCTTCGGAGACCGGAGAACTGGCGCCTACTTTGTTCAGCAACTGAGTACGTGCATCAATGGCGCTAGCGTACTGGGCCCTATGTCTCGCGAAAGCGAGTTGTTTTTACTCCTATAAGATATATTTTTAGACCACTCTGTATTATACTGCTTAATAATAATAATCTATTGTGCTATATTGAAATAAAATACCTACATAATTAACAAATTTGAAAGCGTCTTAAGACGCTGCATCTAGACCAAACTTAGAGTAAATTATGTAGTAAATATGCTGACGCTTATTGGGACGTACTATATGACACATAGTACGTCCCAATAAGCGTACTATATACGGTACGATAATGAGAAGGGCCTGCTAAAAAGTATTAGCAATAGCAGTTGTTAATTTGCTCTTATATTGCACTGACGCTTTTGCGTCCTGAGAGGTAGCTTACATACATAGTCCACTGTTTGACATAACTCTCTCCCATACTGCGGCGATTTCAAACACTTTCCATGGGGGGATTTGCCCTAATCGCCATGCTGGACGGAAACAATACTCAAAACAAAAAAACAAGCCTTATGTTCATCTTGAAAGTATCGAAATTATACTTTGTATATACCGGATGAGTTTTTTTACCATAAAGAAAAATATAGGGCATATTAGGTAAGTGAATTAGAAGTTAATGGCATAGGTAATTTTTTTTTTTTTCAAAAACGCACCCGCCGGCCCTACTTTAATATGAGACGTGCGGGATTCGTAGGATTCCTATCATGCGAAATTTATTTAGAACTCGTATTTTCTCCAAGTTTTCTTTATTTAAGTCAAAGTCAAAGTCAAAGTTGCTTTATTTTGTAGGTACACAGAGTACACTTAAAATAGTCAATTTTACATTTTTTAAGCTACTGCTTGTTCAAAATGCAATTTTCCCCTGAGAAGAACAAGCAAGAAACTCGAAGGGTTGCTCTTTTAAAATCAGGTTTTGATTTTACATAAAGGTTTTTATATTACAAAAAGGTTTTTATAAATCATTATTAATCGTGAAATAGCCTGGCATGCGAACAATCTCATTATGTCCAGGGATGATTATCATCTAAATAGTCTGATATTTTATAATATGCTTTGTTAATAAGTTTCTGTTTTATAGTATCTTTAAATTTATCAAGTGGAAGATTTTGTATATCAACTGGGACCTTATTGAAAAAGCGTATACATAACCCTTTGAATGAATTACTGACTTTGCGGAGGCGACTTATGTGACCTGCAAGTTTATCTTTATTTCTTGTATTGACATCATGTTTATCACTATTTTTCCTAAATGATGCTATATTTTTTTTGACATACATTAGATTTTCAAAAATGTACTGTGACGAAAAGGTTAGAATGTTATACACTTTAAACCTATCTCTAAGTGACACTGCAGGTTTCAATTGATAAATTGCGCGAACGGCTCGTTTTTGTAAAACAAAGATTGTATTTATATCCGCGGCATTTCCCCACAGTAAGATACCATAAGACATCAAGCTGTGGAAATAACTAAAATATACTAATCTAGCAGTATTTACGTCTGACATTTGTCGAATTTTTTTGACTGCGTACGCTGCAGAGCTGAGCCTTTTCGCCAATTTATGTATATGAGGACCCCATTGCATTTTGGCGTCTAAAGTAATGCCCAAAAATACAGTAGAATCTACGAGATCTAAAGTGGCATTTTTTATCATTATATTTGTGGGCACCGCTCTGACATTGGGTAGTACAAATTTCACACATTTAGTTTTTTTCTCATTAAGTAACAAATTATTTGCCGTAAACCATTCTACTATTTCAGAAATAGCATTGTTCACATCGTCATAGCTTAATTTTTGTCTATTTACTTTAAATAATACGGAGGTATCATCTGCAAACAATACTATTTCATGTTTATTATCCTTTACAAGGTTAGGCAAGTCATTTATATAGACCAAAAATAAAAATGGCCCGAGTATGGAACCCTGCGGGACGCCCATGCAGACTGTGGACCCTGACGATGTGTTGCCACTGATACTAACCCTCTGAACTCTGCCACTCATATAAGAATTCAAAAGGTCAATAGCACGGCCTGTTACACCATAATGACGTAATTTCCTGATTAAGATGTCATGATTAACGCAATCAAATGCCTTGGACAAGTCGCAGAACACTCCTATTGCATCCCGAGAATCTTCCCAAGCTTCAAAAATATGTTGTAAGAGCTCGACACCTGCGTCGGTTGTCGAGCGGCCCCTAGTAAAACCGAATTGTTTATGCGACAAAATCGTTACTATAAAAATAAGCCGATAACTGAATTAATATAATTTTTTCAAAGATTTTACTGAGAGTCGGTAGTATTGATATAGGTCTAAAATTAGAGGGGTCTGTTCTACTACCGGCTTTAAATAAAGGTATAACTTTACTGTGTTTCATCAAATCAGGAAATATGCCATCATCAATACATTTATTAAAAATACAAGCTAAGTGTGGTGACACACAATCAATTATGGCGCTAATAATTTTTACTGATAAACCGTAAAGGTCGACAGTCTTTTTCTTGTCTAGAGATCTAAATGCTTTTATAATGTCTACAGGACTTATATGATGAAATTTAAAATGAGAATTACAAATCCCCACATTTTGTCTAAGTAGCGATTCAGCGAGTGTGGGACATGAATTAAGAGAATTTGTAGTCGAAATTGGAATGTTGGTGAAAAATTTTTCAAAAGCTTCTGCAACTTCTAAATGTGTTATTAAAATTTGATCGTTAATTTTTAGTCTAATATCGGTGTTGCAAGGCTTGACTTTTCCAGTTTCGCTATTTATAATTTTCCAAGTAGTCTTTACTACGTCTGCACTATTTTTTATTTTGTTATTTATAAACTTTGCTTTTGCTGTAGCACAGACCCGCTTGAATGTTTTCGAATATTGTTTAACATATTCACTAAAACTTTCGCTCTTGTTATATGTCCTTTCTTCATAAAGATCATATAACTTATTCCTACTTTTATGGATTCCAACCGTCGCCCAGTCACTGAAAACGAGGGAATTATTGATTTTAATTGTTTTTGTTACAAAAACATTATTACTTTCAGTTTTCAACATTTCAAAGACTGATTTATATAATATATTTGGATCGTCACAGAACGGTAGATAATCCAGTTTCGCCGTCACATTACTCTTATATTGATCAAGCCGTGCATCAGTTACAGGCACATACGTGAAATCTCTTTTCAGTGTCTTTTCAACTGCTATATTAAAAATGGCTAACTGACCACAGTGATCTGAACTTAATTTATTTAAAATAGATTTATCACTGGGCTGTAAATTTGAAAAAATATTATCAATGGAGGTAGCTGATGTAGAGGTAATTCTAGTCGGCACTGAAAAAAGATTAACAAGGTTAAAGCAAGTGAATAAAGATTTAAGCCTTCTACTTTGACTGCTATCCTCCAATATATTTATATTAAAATCTCCGCAAACCACAATGTATTTATTTGAATTACTAATTTTACAGAGTATTTCATCCATAATTTTTTCAAATAATTCATACGATGAAGAAGGGGGTCTGTATACGCTTAATACAGTAAGCCGAGCAAGTTCTACACAGGCTATTTCAATAGTTCGCTCAACAGAAAGGTTTACAATATCGAGACGCTCTTTAAATTTAATATTGTTACGAATTAAAATAAGACTACCGCCTCGAATTGCTTTCGTCCTGCTGAACGAGCTTGCAATCTGGTACTCCTTGAAGCCGAACATGAGCTCACATTGTTTATACCAATGTTCCGTTATGCACAATATATCAGTTCCAGTGCAGCCCATGAACAGCTCCACTTCTAACTCCTTGCCACTCATACCCTGAATATTTTGGTGTACCAGATTAATAAATTTCTTATTTTTATAATATATTTTTCCAGACTTGTTTTGGGGAGTGGCAATACTCGTACCCCTATTTTTTATAACTATATGTTTAATACTGCCAGAGGTAATCTCTGTTGTCTTATACTTTAATTTAAATTATTTGGAATAATTTCCAAAGTTTTATTAATAACTATTGGCTGCCCAATAGAGGCAGTCGTTGGATCAGTCACTAACATGACTGAATTTAAAATAAAATAACATAGCATACTTGCTAATTGTCTCCTCAAATATTTAGGAAGATAATAGTTATCTTCTGTCACATAAAAATATCTAGAATTAATAAATTTATTACTATCAAATATATGAAATTTATTTTCATGACGACATGTCAAAGTATGTAATGTCAAATTTAAATTGTGTCTAATGTCATTTTCAGTTTTTGTTAAACTTTGGCTAAAGGGAAATGCGAAAAATAAAACCTTATTAACATTTTTTAAAGAATTTAAATGTGAAAAATAATTTATTTAATTTAATGATGTAATTATGTGGAATAGGCTACAAATGCAACCGTCAGATGACACAATTAATGCATTATTAGATGATGGTTTTGAAAAATAAATTCAACTAGCTATGCCAATAACTTCTATTTCACTTACCTACCTAATATGCCCTATTTTTTCCTTACGGTAAAAAAACTCACCGGTATAGATGTAAAGTTGAATAATTAAGCCTAAAAAAAAACGAACGCTTAGTGTAGATTTTTTTAGAAAACCCTATTTTTAATTTGTATCTTAATAACAATAAATACTAACTGATATTTAATTAGGTAGACTTTTGTTCAACACCGTTAACTTATTGATAGATAAAAAACTAAGCATGTTATAGTTAGGCATGAATGTGTTTTAGCTGAAAATGTCGTCGAGCTGCTTTGCTTGAGAAATAAAAATAAGAAATAATATTTTGTAACAATAATTTCCCGTAATATTTTGAATTTAAAGAAATACCCATCAATTGAGCTTTTTTTTAAAGAAACACATATTTCAACTAGCTTATTTAGTTACTTACTTAGTACTTGCGTTTCTTACAAATGCTTAATTTTTAGCAATTGTTACTACATTTACAACACTTTATTAAATGTTTCAAGAAAATTGGTGGACTGGTGGCCCAGGGGTATGTAATTCTGATGACAATACCACAGTAGGTATTACAATATCTTCACTGTGACAATACTATACTTTGGTATCTTGGAGCTGATCTGATGATGGAGCCAGGAGGTGGATGGTGAAACTCTTTAGTGTCTACTAGTATAGATACCCCTCGAGTTTGGGCTCATATGATTCGTTTTGACGAGTCCAATATATTGCACTTGGTGTCAATGATCTGACGATGGAGCCAGGAAATGTAGCGTGTTTTTTTAAGTTTTTAAGCCAGATGTTATAGGTTATAGTCTTTTTTTCCGTAATCGAATTTTAGTTTTTTAGGGTTGCGTAGTCAACAAGGAACCCTCTTAGTTTCCGCCATGTCCGTCCGTTTGTCTGTTCGAGGCTTAGCTCAGAGGCTAAAAGCTCAATGGTTGATTTTGGATACGTGAATATAGTCGAAAAACTTATAAAATGTACGTTGAAATTCATTTAATTATCAAACAATAAACTGCCCCCTTATATGTCCGCATATTGTGAGGGCAGTACTTTTATTTTAATTTTAGTTATTGGTACCTACGAGTACTTAATGCTTCTGCCTACCTAACCGATGTTAGTAGATAGATATAAGAATATCTATCTACTAACATAATTTATTAATTTCGCTATACCTAAAGTTGTATTAGGTACCTATATAGCTACCTACCGATAAAAAAACTAGGCATATTGTAAACAAACTCGTCAAACAAATTAGTGCGGTGGTTTTCACGATCGATCTAATTGCTGATGTGATGATTCAAGCCGACCGAAATCTCGGACGGCGCGAGCGCCGCTGCCAGATTCTATTCAGTTTAAAATTAGAAGGCAGTGACAGTTTTCAAGTAGAGTATCCCATTCAACAATTTCGTCAAATAATCAGTGTTACGCTGATTTTTGTAGTGCATACACGGCGAAATAAGTTCAAACACTTACATGGTGTTCAAGGTTGTTATTTAAAAACACATTAACAAAATGACGGTTCGTAAGAGTGTTAGTTGCCAAGTGTATCGCCATGTGAATTCCAGCAGTAGTGATACTTCGGTGTCCAGTACTTCCTCTGAGAATTCCGACACGCCATTAAAAAAGTAAGTACGTACCTAATTAAGAATTTAAGTATTTATGATTTGCTGTCAATGTAGAAAAATATCATTTCGTATAATATAATTTTGTTTTATCGTGTTAAGTTGTTAATTCTAGGTACCTACTTAGTATTCTCTCCGAGCTTCTGTAATTAAGTTACTTACGCATAACTAATGAAGAAGGATTTAATAATAATACTAATCATCATCATATCAGCCACAGGACGTCCACTGCTGAACATAGGCCAGGATAGAATTCCAGAGTGACCGGTTGGAAGCGGATTGGATTTATAATAATTTATAATATTATGTAAAGCAGTTATAAACTAAACCGAAATTAAAACGATAAAGGATAGGTTGTATATTACCTTAGAGGTTTTTTTCAAGATATTGTAGAGGATTCAAGTAACATTTTATTCCGTCCGTCCGGCCAAACCGATTCAAATAATAGAGGGCGGAAAATAAAACCGTCCATTTATTTTTAAAAGCATTTTTTTTTATGTACAACGGGTTAGCACTTGACCTCAATCACACCTGATGTTAAGTGAAGATAAGGCCGAGAAGATAAGGTACTGACCCGGAAACCCCATCTTATTTGGGGGACTGGCTATCTTATCTCTGACAACAGGAACACAACAATGCTATTAACATTTTTTTTTTTTAGATAAGATGGTGGTAGCTAGCCAGGTGGACATTTAATATGCCCTACCACCAACCAAAACCATTTTCTTTACATCTGCTTCTGTGGACTCCAAAGTATACCATTTTCGGCGTGCCGCTTGACGTACTTTGTGACCTTATACAGTGAATATCACTAGCTCATAACTTTCTGACCATAGCACAATGCTCTGCACTCTGTTTCTTAGAAAACACATAAACGTGGTTTACTGGATTTTCAGTATAATCCGCATGCACCTACGCCTATACAGACAACACAATGATTAAAAAAGTGAGCGTCCCTCGTCATGTCTCAAATCAAAAATACGGTGGGTTGTCTATTACTGCTGTGTAAGAATGAAGTATTTGTGTGTAGTTCACCCGAATAAGTCTTTCAACAGATTTAAATTTATGCTGTTTGTCATCGTTATTTTAAAGATCGTTTAAGACCGAGGATATATAATACATACTTATAGTATATCCAAGTATACGTATAACATTGATCATAAGGAAGCTTTAAAAGACCGGTCATATAGCTTCGCGAAGAATGAAGAAACCAATGACAAATAGTACTTACCGTTGCAGCTTTTAATAATTCCGCCCAGAGTTTACGTAGAAACTGTAACTTTTGAACAGTCGATACATGTACATCGAACATGTACGTAGGTATATATATATATATATATATATATAAATATATTTTAGTAAAGAAAAATATATATTTCATCAAGTTTAAAAATGGGAGAGGTGTTTTTAGACTTATATTGCCTAGAGAAAGCACATGCATCACTTTTTTTATGACAATCGGAGAATTGTCCCGATTGCCACGCTATAAGGCAGATCCTGGTGAATCCTTCACAGCAATGACGCTGCCGTCCATCTATGACATAATACTCACGATGCACTTCCTCGCCTTTTCCGACATCCACGCGAAGAGAAAAGTCAGGTTTTGTCGAACCAGGCAAACTAATATTAGCATTTGCATCGCGTTTAGATACACGCATCTACCTGTATATATTTAAGTGTCCGTGGTGTTAAAATACTGTGAAGCCAAGCGTATATAGGTCAGCTAGAGCCCTTTAGGTAATTAAGGGCTTTAACCTTGCACGTCGTGGATTCGTGTGTTCGTTATAATTTTTAAAGCTAACCTTTTATTAATAAGGTGTGGGAATTATCTATTATGCTTCATAGTTACCAAGGTAAAACGGATAGAGTAAGTTAACTCGCGTATGGCCTCTTCCATGCTACGCCATCCTTTCTGGTGCCAATATTTTTTGCCGAAACTGTTATTATTAATTATAGGTACATAGATTACCTATATCGGTTAATGGTCAAGTATTATATGTCGTAGGCAGAATACGAGTACGATAGTAGAGAGCAACTTAGGAGTGAAAAAATCCGTAAAATAACGAAAGTCAGCAAAATGCTGATGGCCAGTGAGATATTAAACTTCTTGAGTGGAGACCACGCCACGCACCGGTAAGCGTAGCACAAGGACGGTCACCCACACGGAGGCTAGATAATGACGGTCGCAGAGTCCAGTGCAGGCCGCTTCCAACCGATCCAACGAGTATGTTCTGTGGCTGATGGAGACCTAAGTTCCTGGCGTGTCGTCAGTGAGCATTACCTAGTCCTTCGTAGATTGACAATAAATGATTAATCGTGTTTATTGTAGGTAGGTATTACCTGTTGTTTTGCTAAACGCGACAATAGGTAGATAAACGCTTTACGGCTCATAAAGATTTTTACGGTAGGTATATGAGGCATTAGAGTAATTAAATTAACATAAAGCAGTTCCAATTGAACATGAAATATTAGGTACCTATTAGTTTGTCCCATATGTTATGTTGGTATGTAATATTATAATTTTTAGGATTCTGAACCCAATTCTACCCCATTCCTACAGAATATGTGTTACTATAACATTGATGACAAATAATAGGTAATATCAAAAATATAAGTTTGTTAAAAAATCCTAGTCTACTTACTTGTAAATGAACTTGTTTTTGCGTACGTAGTACCTACGTACTATGAGGTCCGAAGGGACTATACTCACTAAATCTAAGCTATAATGCAATTGCTCTGTATGCCAGTTATTTCACAGATTATCAGAGATATGTTGCAATGGCATCTAATAATGTTATACCATAGAAATGTTCATATTTTGTGTTGGTACGGAATCCTTTGTGAGCAAGTCCGATTCACAATTGATCAGTTTTTGTGATCAGTCATTCATCATCATTCACCAGTTCATCACTCCCAACCGTAAATAATTGCTATGTATGAGGCATAAGTCACTTAAGTAAGTACATAAATTATACGAAAATTGGGCTGAAAAGACCCCTTTTTTATGCACGACGGGTTTGTACTTGATCTCAATCACACCTGATGTTAAGTGAAGATGAGTTCGAAGGTGGAAGCGTACTGACCCGGAAACCCCAACACATTTGGGGGACTGGCTATCTTATCTCCGACAACCCATTTTCAAAATGTATAAAAGTCAACTAGTATTGCATATAAGTGTTATAACCATTTATGTATTTAAAAACCCGACAGCATATTTTGTTTTTTGCAGACGCCATGTTGGTTATTTCGCTTCGCTAACAGAAAATGAATGGCGAATACAATTGAGCCACGTATGACCATCATTGGTTCTGTTAATGTTACCAGCGGGTCAGTCGCCTTTTGCGACCCCACGAGAAATGCGCGTTGACCACGGAAACCAAACTTCACTTATAATTGACCTAGGTGGATTAACTATGTTTTCGTTTGATAGGTTCAATCGTCTGCTTCGTTCATCCGTGGCACGGCATTGGGCCCACTTCAGGACGGATAAGTTTCGACTCAGGACCCGGGGTCGGTCCATTTCTGACATCGGCCTGTCAAGCCTCGTCGACAATGGTAAGTTTGGATTGGATGCGATAAATTATCTAAATATCATCATCATCAGGTCTCTTCAATAGATTTCCAGAGCGTCCGGTTGGAAGCGGCCTGCAATACCGCAGCGACCTCCCACGAACTTCATGAAGTCGTCCATCTTCCTTCCGATTGGACATCCTACACTGTGGTCTCCACTGCAGTTCTTCGAGCTATGTGCCCTGCCCCTTCAACTTACTAATCCACTGGGCAATTATCTAATTCCACTAGGCAATTGTAATACTGTGATTATACAGGCTATATTTGGGATTATGAATTAACATATATCGTTATGGACTCTTGAACGTGTGTTTCTTATTTTAGAACAATTAATACTTATTTTCTAAATTTGTAACATATTTTAAATGTAAGGTGTGTTCATGTACTTTCTTTGGTAGTATCCACTCCTCTTCTGGGGGGACTGAAAACCAGCAATACTGCTGAGTCCCTACTCCTTCATCACAATACTGTGGTTCTTAATTCTCATGTGTGCTTGTGTTTTCTTTGTAATGAATAAATACCTTTTATTTATTTTTTATTTATTTATGTATTATTTAGTAAATATAAGTAGGTAATGAAAAATGTCTGCCTAGCCAGGTCATCTATGTCAAGCAGCAATGTTGATGGCATTGTTGTATTTTGGGTAGAGATAACCAGTCCGCCAAATAAGGTGGGGGTCCCGGGTGAGAGCGCATCCACCTTCGGTCTCATCTTCACTTAACTTCAGGCGTGAGGCAGCGCTAACTCCTTATGCATTAAGAGGGTTTATCCCACACAAACTTTCAAGTCCAAATTTTCTGAAAAGTATAAACAGATTTTAATGAAACTTTATACGTATATGCAGGATACATTATATGGTCCAAAAAATTTGTAGTAAACATTTTCAAAATATCGAATTTAAAAGAATATATTGTATTTTTCTAATAACACGGAAAACTTAAAATCGCTCTAATTTAGTTTCAATAGACTTTTTCGAAATTTTCTGTACTAACTTTTTAGATATACAGGGCGTCCCAAAGTTATGGGACATGAAGGGGAAGTACCTTAAATATCGTAGATAGTGAATTTTGCTCAAAGAAGACTTTATGTTATTTTTAAAAGTTAGTAATTCTGCATTCATAGATTTTCTAAAAATTATTTGCTTCGGCTGGGAATCGAACCGACTCAAATGTGAAAAAAAAAACACCCTACTTTTATGATGCCAATCGAAAGAATAGCTAAAAAATAATAACTCTGCCTAAGTAACATAGTATTTTAAAAGAAAGGAACAACGTGAAATTAATCATTTTAATCAAATAAAAAACATACATGAAACTGCCGTAGTCAATTAAGTAGGTATTTTTTTGTAAATTAATTAATTAAATGCTCAAAATGTGATCCCTCTTGTCTTACGCAAATCGCCAATCTTTTAATGAGCCCGCTGCCTGTTGATTTTCTAATCATTTTATGGTGAACACTCGATGTGATATGGCACAATTCTGTTTGCAACTCGCCTACGTTCTCGTATCGCTTTTTGTATAGCATATCTTTCACGTATCCCCAAAAGAAGAAATCACTTTAGCAATAAATAACTTTCTTGAAATTTGACTCAATCATTTTATGTTGTTCCTTTCTTTTAAAATACTATGTTACTTAGGCAGAGTTATTATTTTTTAGCTATTCTTTCGATTGGCATCATAAAAGTAGAGTGTTTTTTTTTTCACATTTAAGTCGGTTCGATTCCCAGCCGAAGCAAGTAATTTTTAGAAAATCTATGAATGCAGAATTACTAACTTTTAAAAATAACATAAAGTCTTCTTTGAGCAAAATTCACTATCTACAATATTTAAGGTACTTCCCCTTCATGTCCCATAACTTTGGGACGCCCTGTATACAGGGTGAATTTGATTTCGTGTAATTCCCATTAACTGGTGACGCCGCTCCTGATTACGAACAACTTTCCCCAAGGAACCATTAAAATTCGATCAAAAAATTTTCGATTACCCATACAAACTAACCATTCTGAAACCACCTTTACTAATACCAACAATTGTCGGCTGAATACGGTTATGGTTCCTAGTGAAAGTTGTTTGTAATCAGGAGTGGTGTCACCAGTAAACAGGAATTATATGAATTAAATGTCCCTTTATTACGCCTTATTATTATTATTATTAATTTATTTATTATTATTAGTAATTTACCCTGAATACGTGGGACAGTATGGGCTTCTAATCAAATCAAATCAAATCAAAAATGCTTTATTTTGTAGGTACACAGGGTATACTTAAAATAGTCAGATTTTACATTTTTAAAGCTACTGCTTGTTCAAAAGGCAATTTTCCCCTGAGAAGAACAAGCAAGAAACTCGAGAGGCTGCTCTTAAAAAAAAAGGTTTTTATATTACAAAATTATTAATTGTTATGTTATATTATAATATTTCATTATTAATTGTGAAATAGCCTGGTTATGCGAACGGGCTGGTTATGTCCATGAATGTTTATCATCTAAATAATCTAATATTTTATATAAGCTTCTGTTTTATAGTATCTTTAAATTTATTGAAAGGAAGATTTAATAATAATAATACATGCTTTAAGAGTAGAAAGTTTCATTAGAATTTGGGCGTGAAAGTTTGTATGGAATAGGTACCTACCGTCAAGAAAATGAGATTTTTTACTTATTTCAGATACTATTGACTGTTAAGAAAGAATGTTGTGCAAGGTTCTATGCATTATAAAATTTAATTATTAAATATGTGTGTGTAGTTATCCTCGTCTTGCAAATATTTATAACTGCGTTGATACTTGTTTATCAAGATAGTATTTTGAGTGTTCGATAAGGGGCTGCCATAAAATATGGGAGCAGCAATAGTCAAAATTTCGATTTTGTGTAATTTTATTCACTAGACGATGCGTGGTTACAAAGTATAGTATCATAACCATCATATCAGCCGAAAGACGTCCACTGCTGGACAAAGGCCTCCCCCAAATATCTTCACAACGATCGGTCCTAATACTATTGGCCTTATCGGTCAGTGTGCGAAGTGTGAGTTTTGTCTCGTTTTTAACTTTACCATCGCGTTTGCGTTTACGAAAAAGTCCCTAATATAAAAAATCATTTCGTAAACTATCCGCTAGAGGCGCTGCACATTTCTCCATACAAATCGTCACGTAAACGTGAACGCGGTAATAAAGTTAAGTCGAAACAAAACTCACACTCAGCCCTCTGAAGTATACTTAAAGTTTTTCAATATCTCTTGCATTGACAGGGTAGCCAAGACCACCTGTATACTTATTAAACTTCCGACGTCTTATTGTCTTTAGATGACTTGAATTAAATCTGTTATTTCCATGACAACACATTTAAACTTTTGTTGACTGTACCTACATGAATAAGTTTACCACAAAGGATTTGTTTCAGACCTGGATGGAGAGTTCCTGGACCTTCCAGGTGTATCGCCACGGCGCTCGCTGCAGATGTTTGGATCTATACCAACAAGAGCTGTCGTGCCTACCTTCTCGATCACGTAAGTATGACTTCCATTAGATAGATGTAATGTAATTTAAATGTAATTTAATTTTAAGTAATACACAGGGTGTTACACAAATACCCGTAAAACTGAAAGGGTGTTAAATGATCCCTTGTCAAGAGTCTATTGACAATATATGAAATCCGTATTACAATATTACGATTTACAGAAAAATTAATTATTTTTAAAAAAAACATTGCAATAGTATTGCGCTTCCATGATGACTATTTAATGGTTTTATTAAAAATAATTAATTTTTCGGTAAGTCATAATATTGTAGTACGGTTTTCATATACCTATTGTCAATAGACTCCTAACAAGGGATCCTTTTAACTTTACGGGTATTTTATAAGAAAAAATTAATGGTTTGGTTCCAACTTACCCAGCTTAATTCAATGCTGTTAACTGACTCAAGTTTCACAAAATAATGGATACTTATAAGCTAAGAGGAGTGTTTTAAAATAGTGTTATATTTCAAAATATAAAGCGTTAATGTTGCATGATGGTAACCCTTCTCGTTGCCACCTAAATTGTCTCGTTTTGTATAGACATGAAAAAGCAAATTCGTAGGAACAAGGCGTGGAGGTACGACATTTCAGTTATATTTTTTCTATGCTTGGATTTTGCCTCTGATGTGTGGTTTGATAATTTTACTACCTTTTTACATTTAAATTAGTTTCATTAATTATAGAATAGTTGTACATTTATTCAAACAAATTCTCAAGTAATCCTGAAGTAGTGTTAAATCGAAACAAAAATGGCATCGAGTCCCTTGTTCGCAAGGATCAGTGGCCATAATGTGGAAACCACGATACCTTGATACCAACGTTTGATACGTTGCTGTTCGCCGTTAGTACAACAAAATATAACGAAAACTTTGTAATTTAACATTTAATTTTGTAATTTCTTGTACTGGGGAAATCTTTGTCAGGGATTCTGAAATAAATGCTGCAAGTAGTTTATAGAACCTACTGAAAAACCAATAATATAATGTAGGTAGGTAAGTACTTATACATAAATATAAATAAATAATAATAACAAATATACTTTGACGTAAATAATGCCATCTAGTTCCAACACATTAAGCAACTATATGCTTATGTTATGTGGATACCAGATAGTTGATATACTACAAAATACATTTTTTTTTGTAAATAAATACTTATTATAAATGAAAACATGTGTACACATAATGAAAACTCGGGTACACATTCATCATACAAACATATGCCCCTGGCGGGATTCGACCCCGCGACCTTTTGGTATAGCGGTCAGAGTTTCTAACCACTACACCAAACAGGTCGTCAAATGAGAGTGCACCAAATACATAATGAGAGGACTATAGTCATAATGGCGGCAGGCAAGAAAGATATAGTGTCAACGTAGTAATATTTCGCAACAGACGCACACTATTGGCGACATTCTGAGGCGTTTATTTTAATTTATAAGGTGCGAGTTGTCGATCTCAAATGAAAGACATCTTAGTGAGACCTCACACGTGCTTTAAAGATGTAGAATAAAAATGGAATTCATCGCATATCTGTTATTTTGCGGATTAATAACAAATAAAAATTCGTCGTCATAAAATTGCGTAGTACTTCCGACGCAAAAGATATGTTTTTTCCTTTGCTATCCGTTTCTTCTTTCGTACTCGATTTCCTATATTCATCTCACATACAAGTAGCTATGTATGCGGACACAAAATATAAAGACAACGCGAATGTTAAAGATGTTATTGATCTTCCCGACCTTGACCGAACTCTCAGCTGAGGTGGAGGCTTTTCCTGTATGTCAAATTTACGATCCGGCACGTGTCTGTGCTTAGTGGTAATAGTGTTCATTCATATAAATCCATATTACATTAAAATCTTTTGAAACGATTAATTGTTAAGGATTGAGGTGGACCTCAAATGGCTCTAACCAGTCGTGTATAATGCAAGAAGGAAAATAGAGTCACTACTAATTCTGTAAGTAGGTGATGCAGTGGGCGCTGCCCATTTATCCACACAATCATCGGTACGCGTTTTATTGATCTTCAAAATTCAACTTCTCGAGGAACTGGTAAAATAGCCAGGAAAATTAATGCTATGAAATCGGTTAAACATTCAGTTCATTCGATGTCCAATATACATATTCCAAAGAATGTTTAAGACGCGTCAAGTTAATTTTATGAGTATCATACGCGATAGGTAATTTTCTGTGATCAGACTGAAGTATTTGATTGCGTACATCGTGATGATGTGATCGTCTATGGTATATGCAGTTAGGACTACTATAGTATTGCAGGTAATGCATTTGACATACAAATCGAGCTCAGAGAGTTAACGTCAATGATAAGAGATCATGAAGGTTTTCAGTTTCCATAGGTGTTCCACAGGGCTCAATTCTCAGGCCATTCCTATTCCTCGTTTATAGTAATGATTTACCTACCCAATTGTGTAGTTGGTATGTATGAAATAACAATATTTGCTGACGATATTTTCTTGCTATTCAATGTCAAGAGATGGCACAGAAAACTCATGACGACGTGAAAAGAGCTATCTCTACTCGATGGCTCGATGGATAAACAATCTCACATAACTCCCACTATCTATACCAACAGGTAACTATATTGTTTTTAGAAAAGAACGAACAGTTGGAGTTTGTTGCCTTTACTTTCTCCCTACGTAGGTATAATTTAATAAAATAATTTTTAACCGCCTCCGTGGCTCAATGTAACAACATTGGGTTTACGATTCGGAGGTCGCGATTTCGATCCCCAGCGGGGTAGATGTTTAAGTACTCGGTTTGGTTGGTGGTAGGGCGTTTTAAAGGTGCCCTTGGCAGCTGCCACCATCTTATCTAAATCTGGCGCCAAGCAGCAATGTTAATAGCATTGTTGTGTTCCGGTTGTCAGAAATAAGATAGCCAGTCCCCCAAATGTCTTGGTGTTTCCGGGTCAGTACGCTTTCACCTGCGATCTCATCTTCACTTAACATCAGATGTGATTGAGGTCAAGTACCAACCCGATGTGCATTAAAAAAAAATGTTGTATAACGAATTCCAATGGTCTTAGTTCTGCAGCGTTTGCTACTTGTATTTAAAAAAATACATTGTTTAACCAAATGGAAGTCCATTATGCTATGAAAATAGCTGAAGTAAACCAGTTTCACGTTGTCATGGTTAAATAATGTATTTTTTTAAATACAAGTAGTCGTAAGAGTACGACATCCTATCCTGGGAAAAGTCTCGTATAAATTTTTGTTCTGCAGAAGTGGGCGGTACGTGCAATTAATTGACAAATTAATAAAATACTTATTAATATTAAAATATATAAGTATGTATGTATAAGTTGCCTTTATTAAAAAAAATTGTGACATACTCGCATATAGGCAGGTTTTTGCGGGAATTTTGTAATATATTTACCACCCACGCCACCAAAAATCAATGTATAAATAAAGTGATTTCATTTCATTTCATACACTCATACATTCATGTGGTCAAACGCGATCCAGTCAATCATAAAAAAAATACACAGTGTAAATACAACATTTTAAAATAAACTTGGTGTTCATGTCAGACGTTTACCCAATTGATAACTTCAGGGGATAATAAGGTGCCATTACTTCCTTAGTCATTCAAAATTACACTTTAAATAAACTCATAAATATCATAAAATAGAAACTATATTATAATATTATAAATGAATAACCAGTCCAGTGTACCTACTAAAGGACTGTAGGTGTAAGTACCAACTTATTTTCACACAAAATACTTATTATCTGTAGATAATATTAGGTACCTATAATAATATAAAGAAGTGGTAATGCAATTAGAATAATAGTAATATAATTAGTCTCATTTGTAGACAATTACATGTTAAACGAGCCCTAACACTTGGCAATACGGGCTGAGCACTAGATCGTTGGCCGTATAAATCTAATCTCTGGTATAAATACTGATCGGTTATCTGCATACTCTGTGTACTTTAGTAATCAATCACCCACAGTATCCACGGGAAAGTGAAAATATAAAATCAAATTCCCGCCACTTTAACCACCATACATATGATTGCAATCAATATCTTGCGCAATACACCATTGCGCATGTTTCCCTAGGATTACTAACTGCACAGTAAACTTTATACTTTAATACGCTGTGTGTTACGGCTGAATGTTGTTTGAACCACGTTGGTGTCCAGATGACAGCAACACAGTTTAGGGACAGTGTACATGCGAATCTTATTGTGAACAGGTAATATCCAATATTAACACATTATAACATACAGTGTCTGTAAATTTTACCTCAGTGACTAGTTCTTCCAATAATATCTTTACATTACGACTGTTTTTGTCTGAATGGCAATAAATTTTGTGTTATAAAACAAGTGAATCTCGTGACGTGGATTTAGATAACTCTAGATATATATTACGTGATATATTTATTCTTACGCTAATCATCTATAGTGTTGTAAACTCAAAAATGTGTCAGTTTGATTTCATAATAGACATCTAGACGCGTTATTTTATTGTGTCATTTAATATAATAAATGTTGAGTGAGTAGAAGATAGTCAAGGTCCCAAGACCGGTTTTGCTGCGTACGCATTTATTGTCTCGCATTTAAATGATAAAATATGAAAATAATTTGTTCCCACAAATTACTTCAATATAAAATAAATAATTGAGTACCTATTTATGTGAATTTCATGGAATTCATAGAGCTACGAAACTACATTACGGTTTTTCATGCGTATAAACACCCCTTCGGATTTTTATTTTTCAATTATCCGTGTAAAATCGTTAAAAATAAATTAAATTTTCCTGTAATTTAATTTTGTTTCTTCTATATACATAAAGACTGGTGGCAATTATTTTTGGCAATATTTTAAAGTAGGTAACACCTACAACTTAGATAATATTTAGATAACTATAAAAATATATTTTTCTTGTTATTGTAATTATTAAAATATTATCTGTATTATAAAAAATCAGATTATTTAGATGACATAACCAGCTCGTTCGCATGCCAGGCTATTTCACAATTAATAATGAAATATTATTGTGTCTTTTTGTAATATAAAAACCTGTTTTTAAAAGAGCAACGCCTCGAGTATCTTGCTTTTTCTTCTCAGGGGAAAATTGCCTTTTGAACAAGCAGTAGCTTAAAAATATAAAACTAGACTAATTTAAGTGTACCTTGTGTACCTACAAAATAAAGCATTTTTGACTTTGAAATACTCGAGAACTATTAGTTACCTACATTTAATCAAATCTAAGCGGAAATTCTTTCGAATACTTTCATTGTATTTTCTATAAAAGATGCGGGTGCTTTATTCTAATTTAATAATTGGTTGACATGTAGAGTAGTAAAATTTAACGAAGTTGTACACATGCACAGTCGGTGACATAGTTATTCATATAGGGCTGAGTATGATGTCTATTTGAGCTATGAGCCTCTTGTCTATATAGACTTTCATTTTAGAGACCTGCGGATGTAATAGCTTAAACAAGCAGCATGATATATTAAGCATTTAAAATAAGCCTCTATTATTAATTATGGAGTCGAGTGTACTTGCATAGTAACTTACAAGGGTACTTAATAAATAATTAGATATTGAATTAGAAACTCTGACAGAATAATAGCCTCTGTTTTATTATCGTTTCATAATTTAACGTCAGATATGTATTACGATATATTTAAATTGAATAGGTCTGTATCTGTTGTAATCCTATGCACTTCTATGTCATCGTCGGATCGTAAAGTTACGCAACACTGAAAAGTAGTGTGAAATAATGCTAGAGAGACTGTAGTTATACAGGAAGGTTCTTTGGAACTAAAAAAGTCCCACCCCAAATGATCTAAATTGTAACAAATTAGAGTGTTTAAAAAGATCAAAACCCGCCCTTTTATTCCCGTGATGTCGTAAAACGCCTATTACGACTTTTCACCAAAAAGCATCTATAGATTAGCACATTTTAACTGCGGGCTCAGCTCCTGTCACGTGTGAATTTCGGTATATTCCGAAAGGTGGATGTTGTTTCATGGTTGGAATACCCTAGCACTAATGTTTGAGTATCTTTGACTCTCATTTCGGATAAAGGCGTGATGTTACATTTATGTAACAAACATTACCTATCTTCTTATCTACATTTCTTTAATTATAGAAATGGATTGCGTCTTCAAGAAACCTTTCATTCTGAATCCAACAAGTCTGCAGTTTACCATCGGCTCTGGGGATTTTTATGTTTCGAAATCAATTCTATTTATTTATACGCAATATAAAAGGTTAGCAGAGAACAGTTTAAAAATATCTAATTTAAAAGATAATTTTTCCGTTAAAAAGGAAAATTTAAAATCGCTCTACTTTAGTTTCATTACCATTTTTTGAAAATATTCTCTACGAACTTTTTAGATTCTCCAATTTATAAGTGTAATGTTTAATTGTAGAATCGGTTTATTGATTTCGAATATTTTGAACCAGAAAGTTTGTATGGAAGACATTATGCTGCGGCGACACGCTCGTAAATTGTAACGACTTTCGATTACTTTAACAAATATTTTGTAACGCATTTGAATCACAAAACATACCTTGCAAAGATTTCCCTCCGATCCTATTTGAAAAATCAACGATTACTTTCAAGTAGTATCAAGGTACCCAAAGTTCAGTTTCATTGCTAAATTTCAGTTCATTCACAGTTTGAATGTTCCAAAAATTATCCAAATCTGCCACAAATCTGCTGCTATTAAAATATCGTTCTGTTCCAGCTGTTTGAGATAAGATAGCAAATGCTCAAATAATTATCTTCACGTAATATAACATAAACTTTTTAAAATAAAGTCAAGCCTAAACCCTATATAAATAAAAATTATATTGTAAACAGACGATATTATACTGCTACGTGTAATAACTACATACTTACCTACGATCATGAACTTTTTCGCAAATGGAGTAGTCAGAGAAATCCCAAACAAGCGTAGTCTTATATTATGCATTTTTATTTCTTCCAGCTAAACGGTCTTGGCACTTAAAATGTTTTATAATTATTGAAAAATACACAATGCTATTTTCTGTCTCTACTTACTCACAGTACTATGTGTCTGCTTATATTTTTTTAGTACTTATTAAAGAGTGTTTAATGAACCGTTTAAAGAAATCGCTTGGAACTTTAAACGCAACCGAACTATAGCACAGGAAATGGACGAAGACCGTGCTTGCTTACATAGTACATCTATTGTGTAGTAAAAGTGTTTATACAATATCAAGTCATTAGTCGACTGAAGAGAATTTTTCGGTAAGTTTTCAAATTTCTTTTTCCTTTTTCAAGTTTGGCCAAAATTGTGATGCCGTTTATATGATGCAGTCACAAATGTTTAAGTTCAAAATTGTGGTTTTTTTTTGCGTGAAAACGGCCTTGTCCTCGGTCCTCCAAACCAAATTCAATAGTGAAAACAAGTTTATATTAAAGATTAACAATGAAAATTGTATCTAATTATCATAATAATAATATTATATTAAGTGAAAATAAATGGCAATCAATTCCCATTATACATATAACGTTGACAAAATCCACATAATTTTTTATCTAAAATCAATCTGAACTTCACGAATACCTGAGAATCGGAACAGCTGGTGAAATAGTGAAAAATTAAGTCTTGAAAATTGAATTTCCTGATTTTTTTTTTAAGTAGACACTCGTACTAAGTAAAGAAAAAGGAATGACTATCGTGTAGGACTGATTATCTATAGAAGAGAGGAACGAAAAAGCGAACACTAGCATGGAAGACTCCTGTATCATGCTTTACCATTGAAGAAATTTATAGAATATAGTAGTGTCTTCTTCTTCTTCATTCATCATCCGAACAGCCAAGGCATGGAACTCCCTTCCCTTTCTCAGAGCAGAGTGAATAGGCATTTACTGGGATCGCGTGCTTCATCTTCGACCACATCGTCATTTTCCATCAGGTGAGATTGTGGTCAAACGCGAATCCAGTCAATCATAAAAAAAAAATGTCAGTAAACAAGAAATAACATTCCTATTCCTAATCAAATTTAATAATACTATTCAAAACCATAAATTTTTACTTTCGAAGACGATTTCACGCAATAAACTGAGTAGTATTAACATACTGACTTCCCCCGCTTTTTGTAATATTATTAGTATTTTATTTTAGTAATTAATTATCCCATAAACGCTTCAAATGAATAGGAATAGTCCACAATACCATAGTAAGATTGAACTAACAGTAGTCTAAAGTAAGTCCACATTCATAGGTTACGCCATTATGGTAAGATTGAACTAGGTAATTTCCTACTTCTCTATATTATTTTTAAAAGTGTATATTAAAAATAACTGTATAACTGGCAACAAATTTTAATATTGCATTTCATTTAGAATTTGAATAAAAGATTATCTTCAAATTATTTTCAAAGTCGCACTAGTTTTTTTATTTGGCAAATTTTTCAATCCTAAGAACAATTTTGATACATAATATAGTTACTTTTGAAATAAAGCTATTTTATCCCTGCACTTACGCTTTATAAATTAAAGTTCGTCCTATAGACGTCTTTCCGTATATAGTGAGAGTGTTCTCACCACAAAAACAAATACATAAAATCGTCCCTACTGTTGGGGCATAACTTGCGTAACTAGGAGAGGGTATGGACCACGGAACAGTAATATGGACCATAGTCCACCAAAAGGGCTCTGGTTATTTCGTGGATTTGTGTCAAACTAGCAGTTACCTTATATTCTGTGTTTTCAAATCGCCCTTCTAGGCCACCGACTTAAATTAACGACTGTCTTCAATTGAAAGGGACTGACCCATCATACGATTCCCATTTTTTGAGCAGCAATTTGGGTTTTGCGTCACTGCTCAACTGTATGGTTTGCACTAATTGTCAAGATAATGCCAGGTCGGTTGGCGATCGCTTATCGTGACAACGTTTGTCGCGCGCGACATAGAAGTGAGAGTGGGTTAATGTATATTTCGTTCAAGCGAATGAGCAGGACAAACATTATCTCGCGCGACATAAACGTTTATCGCGCTTGTCATGCTACTAGTACTGGGGCTCTACCGCCTAACTCAAAGCTATAGCTAGAGCGATAGCAAAGTACTGTCCGTCTTTGTCATTGTGTTACGATATGACAAGGACGGACAGTGCATTGACGTCATAAACGATAGCAATTTCCAAAGCAATTGAGTTAGGCGGTCGGGGGGCAGGTCTACGCTTATAAGCTCATGATAGAGTATTGTACTAACCTAACCTAAGTGATTTTGTACCCCATCAGATATAAGCATCCCATTATTTTGATTAAAAAGTTGCTCTATCTGCTCCACCCTCACAGAGAACATCATTTTTATCCATTAAAAATATGGTCTGTACGATAGCATCACCTATGTAATGAAAATTAATAGATTTATGCATACGGTGCAGTATAATGTTTTGAATAAAGACCAGGCTTTTAGGTCGGTATGTAAGTATATCTATACATGAATTTTTTACCGACTGCCCCAGGAAGGAAGGTAACGTTTTTGAGTGTATGTAACTCTTAGTTCTGAATGTTATACATTTTCAGAGACTTTTTAAAACTAGGGCTATAAAAAATACAATGGTTGGGCCATTGTATTTTTTGTATGGAAATCATAAATATTTCCCTTTTGTCGTTGAAACTTTGTCATGAGATGTAGTAAAGTTCGAACGGATGTCAAAAAATCCGAAAGAGAAGTATTTAGACGAAGTTTTCGTATAATTTTTTTTGGGAATTACATCTCACCGTAATTCCTTCAATACATCAGTGTCAATTAAATAGTCCGCATAGGCAACTAAAGGAACCCGAAATGTTTATCGAGTCAGGATAGGTCGTATTTAATACTACTTACGTTTGTGTGTGTCCATTTATTTCTTGAAATAATTACATTGCATCGTGTTTTCCTTTAAATATAGTTATATGTTAAATGCACCTTGATATTTGTCAGTTTGTGTGGGTAGAAAAGCTTTATGGGGATGATGATATATTAGATTAGATTGATTATTTATTATTTTTAAAATTGAAATGGAATTGACCACAAAAATCGTCAATAACACGTCTAAGTACTTCCCATTTCTGTAAAATAAATATATTCTTAGTTACCTAAGAAAATTTTCACGTCCTCTAAATAGAGATTTGTTAGAAATATCTGAACTTTAAATGTCTAAAAGAAGCATTTATTTTAACGTAACTTACGTGATATATAATTTGTTGATTGTCAGTTCACATTTATTTGAAGTATTCTGTCAGTCAGTAAAATGTTTACATACTGATAATTTATATACATCGTGTGCTTATGTACCTAACCGACTTATGTTGAGGCAAGTATATGCTTTATGCGTTATGTAATTTTCTAGGTAATCGGCATGGCGTGTACCAAGTTTATTACTCGACTAACCGAGACTTAGAGCCTGCTTCCAGCTTTTTAACAGCTTGTCATGCCAAGGTATTTATTTCAACGCATGTGCACAAGTAATTAGTACATATTTCTTGGTTTTATTTTAGACGTGAAATTTTTTATAATGCTACATTTTCTACACATTTATTTATACCTAATAATTTTTTCGATCTAAATAACGCCTGTTTCGATTAGTCGTGCCTCAATAATTCTTACCTCAATAATTTCAATCAAGTCGAAACTCTTTTACGAAACGTAATTTTAAATCTTATTATGGTTTATCTGCTTTTCAAAATTCCAATATGATGTCTTTCTCTGTCTCATTTAATTTTACTAATCTATTATCGAACAAGGGTTGCCAACCTTACTCTAAAACAGTGTATTGTACTCTTTTTATTGCATGTAATACGAGTAGGTGAACATTATAATGTATGACGCTAATGGAATACGCTATTTACATTAATGGACCTGAGTTCATGATCGCTATGAACTTAGAATTATTAGAATTCTTTTAAAAACAACGCAGTATATCAATTTTATGTATAAAAAGTTACCAAAAAATCCATACTCTTCTCTGAGTCAGATATATTCTATTTCTTCTAAAAAAACGTTCGCAACCCTTCATGGAAGACACAAGAAGTAACTTAGTATGTAGTAGTGTCATTCATGAGCTCAGACTAACAAAACAGTGTCATATTAAGTTTTGTTTTTGATGTGTAATTTCTATGACATTAACCACATACACATTTTTAACTAGAACTGGCGTACTGGCAACCTCATAAAACGACGAGGTCTCCTTGTAAGAGCCACACGTAAGATGTATTACGAAATCGGGAAGATATATTTAAATAGTGGACGGGATGAAAAAAATACACATGTAGTACATCTATCTTATTAGGTCATTCAAAACTAGGTCATCGATTGTTTCTTCTATAAAAGGTGAGATTGTGGCATATTATTGTCAACGCGTCTCCAGTTCAACATAAAAAGATGGGGAGATTTTCCTCGGAAAATGGCACCATTAAACAGCTGAATTTAGCTGATGCGGTTTGCTGAAATCCTGGACGAAAACGCACCGTGTGGATAATACTCTCTATGGTGACAACATGTCCAATGTACCTAAGCGTCTGCCACGGCACGTTTTGCATGTTGCAGGATACCCAAATTACCACAATTTTACAACGCTATCTTACAACGATTTTACCGTTCGAACGGTACGTTTTTGGTTTAGTTTTAGTTTAGCCGAAGTAAAAAATGGTATCGAGCTATTTTTTGTGAACGATTATATGCTGACGCCAACAATGTAAAACCAAACCCAATATGTTTAGAGCTAACCACGAATATAAAAAAAAAACTAGTTTAATTTTCGTTCAAATGATTAGCGCGATACGAATTGTGTTTAACGTAACCATTTTGGTTATGGTTTAGATTTGGTATTATCGTTCAAACATAGCGCGATCGGCCCCCAGGCGTTAACAATCATAAATTGTGTACCGTACGGATAAAGGAATGGGTGCGGTATCCATTTATTTAAAAATGCTTTAATTGAGAAGAGGATTGGGGTCCTGCACTCGCACCCGCGCCTATGTGCTGACGCGCACGCGATTTAAGACGCTACTACCAATGGGCAGTGATTCCGTTCACTGGGCCGTTTAAGACACCCGTGGGGGAGGATTGGTTCAGTAGGCTAGTAATCATACCTACCTCTTACATATTTAGGCCCTATTTCTGATAGTAATATGACGTAAAATATCGGCCGCAAAAGTGGTTAATATAGGTACCTACCTATTTCTCTATTTCACCGTGTACATAATATATATAATATAAGTCCCTGATAAGATGTAAAGTGTCTCCCACTCAACAAAAAGAAGCAATACCGTTATCTTTCTTACTTACTGTTTTTAAAACGTTTCCTTATCCGTTGAAGAAATAACCTTTCGTCGCGTATGGTCAAATTCTCAATCGGTCAAATTCATGGAAATCGCAGTTAGTCAAAATTGCAAGTCGTGATAATCGCAAACTGTCAAAATGGCAATCCGTCAAAACAGCAAACCGTCAAAATAGCAAACCGTCAAAATAGCTAAGTGTCAAACTAGCGAACCGTCAAAATAGCGAACAGTCAAAATTGCAAATCATTATTATACTGCCACTGACTTCGACTGCGAGGATTCGTTTAACAATCTTTTTATTAAGGTCGTTATCTGCAGATTAAGAGACACTTTTGAAACAAAGATTTTAAAGTTATTTGGTAAAGTTCTTAGCGCGGATTCCTGGAACTTTATCAGCAAGTGGTATGCCCTAGTCTCTCATGAAACTGTCAAATGATGGTTGAATGTTGGCAGGTCGGCGGGCGGCGCGGGCGCCGGCACCGTCGCGCTCGGGGCGGAGGAGGCGAGTGACAGTGACGCGGATCGCCCGCGCAGGGGCCACCACCTGCGGGTGCCTACGCCGGCCCTCCCTTCCCAGTGAGTACCTATTATTATAGAGCTAAAAGCGATTAACTTACGGGTGTGAGTGCAAGTGCGGTAATCGTTCGCACGCGGCGGCCGTTGTATAATGCACAATCCTCTTTTTTACACGACTATGGCGATGCAAAGGAATGCTTATAATTTTTATACATTTACTATTTAATTAATAATAGTTCAAACCAAAGAGTATTAATTAAAGCGTCTATATTTCTTGATATTTTTAATATTCAATAATATATGTTAAGATTTGATTACCTGCATATTCATTGAATCGATTTTGTGCGATGTATAAAAAACACGAAGCCATCTAGAGGCTCTAGTCCTCGGCTTCGTGTCGTCCGTCGTGCCGCACAACCGCGTCGTGCTCACCCCGCGCCGGCCTACTTCCGTGCTTCCGAGAAGGTTGCGCCATTCCGCTGCCGGCCCTTGCCCATTCCACCCCTCGCGGAATCAAGATCGAGGTTCCCACCTCGGATGATCACCGTCGCCCCACGACACTTCTCAAGACCGAGTCGATCGGTTTTCATACGGTTGCCTTAGAGAGCGAACGCCTCTTCCGCGCCGTCATACACGGAATGCCGAAGGAGCTGGACTCCAAGGAGATCTTGGAGGACCTCCAGGCTCAGGGTTTCCTCTCTCTCGAAGTCCACAGGATGTACAACGGCCACATGGTACTTGCCATCTTCTCCATGACCCCCGAAGGCAAGTCAGTCGCCAATAAGTTGACGACTGTCTGCAATCTCTGCGGACTCACTGTTGAGCCTCCACACTATGTCGCTGGGCGTTCATTCGCCGTAACATGTTTGCCACTACAACCGCCCGACATCCTGTACTCGCCGGCGGGCACAGGTACACGCTCACCGTTTCTAAATACCGCGATCGGGATTAGGTGCGACCACAGTCGTCCTGCAGTCATGAGCCCATCACTACCTATGCCACACTACATTAGCTTTTTCCGAATTCAAAATTGTGTGTCAGAGAGTTTCTTGCGGCGTTTCTTCTCTCTGACTATACACATTACGAAGCGATGGTAGTCTGTCTTTAAACATCCCAAGCCGAGGTTCGAGCCGCCGAGGGCACCCTTAGGCATCGGTTCCAACTACTAATACGTGCTAGTGCATACATCCCCAGCGTTGGATAGCAAACAAGAAATATATAATAAGAACAGTTTGTCGCCGCTAGGATGGCGTGGTACGCGTATGTATCGCGAGTGTGTGATACCATCTAGCGTTGAATAGCAATAATTAATACTCTTTGTATTGAACTGTTACCAAAATATTGGGCCACTAAAAAGTTCCAAATTAAATAAAATAAAAGTTAAAAAAACAAAAACCCGACTGTTAATAAAAAATTAATAGAATATTAAATGGTAGAACTGAAAAACGCTTATCTTCAAATCTGTCATTATTACAAATGCTATAAACAAACATCATAGGGTCTACCCAGAAACAAAAGGTCCTGTTATTGTCAAATTTCCTATTTATCGATTAGTAAAAAATAAAAAATAGGTGTTTGTTTTCTCAAACAATATCGTACCATATAAATTGATTTTTGGTGTCGGAGGTCAAAACCGATGCAAAAAAGAGGACCTTATGTTTCAGGGTTCTAATCCTTCCCCATAGTGTTTCACGTGGGTATTTTACAATTTTCTATTTGTGTTATTATTATCATTTACTATTTCTACTTTATAAATGGGCCATCTTTCACGTCGATACTTAGAATCAGAATGACTTAATTTTTTGCACAAGGGGTAGTTGAGTAGCATAACAGCTCCCTATCTTAACACCGGTGCAGGTGAATAATGCATAACCTTCAGGCATGTGTATTTACACTTCAATTAGCAGCATGTCACAACTCATCTGTTCAAATAACGGTCATGTTCACTTGGAGATGTAGAGACGCGAACGATCGTTCGCCGGGCGGCAGGCGCCACCGTTCTTTGCTCTACCCACGTGAAATTGTAAACAACATCGATTGCCAACTCTCCTGCCCAGGAAAATTGTCCCATGATTGTTTTACATTACGCAATTTGAAAGAATCTTAGAGTAGCTATTCATATCAATCAATCAATAATTCTTTATTTTCATTGCTAGAATTTAAACTTGTATTAGTCAGTTTCTTGAAGCAACCATGCGTTCAGAATTTAGGGCCGTATTATTATTAAGATTGAGATGATCTTAAGTTGTTGCTTGAAAATCTGTTGCATATTAAAGCAGTACAAAAAAAAAATTGTATTGAGACTGAGACGCGATCCCAATCTCAAGATTGGTATAAACCGATCGGTATATACCAAGCGTTCGGAATTTAGGGCCGTATTATTATTAATACAGTCGGAAAAGATCGGTTTATACCGATCTTGAGATTGAGATCGCGTCTCAGTCTCAATAGGTACAATTTTTTTTTGTACTACTTTAATATTGTATTATGCCGTACTATTATTAATACGGCCCTAAAGTCTGAACGCTTGGTCTATACCGATCGGTTTATACCGGTCTTGAGATTGAGATCGCGTCGATTTTCAAGCAACAACTTAAGGTCATCTCAATTTTGAGAACGGTTTATAAAGAAATGTTTATTATTATATATATGTACAATATTTATGAACAACTTATTATAATATAGTACTAATTTATTATAAAAAAAAAAAAATCACAAATAAAATCAATCAACGGTTTATAAAAATAAAGCAAACCGTTATTTAAAAAATAACGTATCTTATTTTACAACATTCGTTTTAACTACTAGTAGCACTCATTTTAATAGTCGCCTTTTTTATGCTACTAGCTACTAAAATTTGTACTACTGTGAGCCGGTTGTTCTTATTTATATGTTCATTAGGTATTGTTTATTGGATTAATACAAACCAAAGAAACAACTTGACAGTCAAGCAGCTAATTTCATGCATTTTTATCGCTCAAGTAATCGGATCAAAAGACTTATATCTATCTAAGGCCAAGTATTGTTAATGGGGGAGGCCTGGAGGGAATGTTCAACAGTAGACGTCTTGTGGCTGACACGATGATGATGGAGTATTGGATATCAGCCGGCACCTTATTGTAAAAGGTATACATTGCCCTTTGAAGGATTTAATTGCCATTGATGAAATAGATACCTTTGTTAAAATATTAATTTTCTAAAACTTATCTCTAAGAGATACCGACAGTCGAAATCTGTCTCTCTAAAAAGGTTCTTATGTGAATTGACCAAGAACCCAAATTGCTGGATTTGAAATTTACCGAAGTGTAATAATCAATCATCGGGCGTTAGGTTAGATAATGCTATATGACCAATGTGCGAATTATATGACGGATGGATGTCAATAAATCTTTGATAGGCTCGTTCATTGTTCCCGAAGTGTTTGAATATACATTATTCTTTGTTTAACTTTTCATATCCAAGGCTGTGGAATAACGCACGGAGGAACACTGACCACCATAACTCAGATTATACCTACTTTGGAGGTCGAAAGTATTGACATTGTGTAAACACTCATTTGTTACAAACAAACATTACACTTTTGTCAAAATAAATAAAGAATTATTATTATACGCCAAGTTTAGACTTATATAGGCGTTGTAGAGACGCCGAATGTTAATATTTCTTGTACTGAATTATTTTCTCTACGACCTCAGGTATGAGGGGGTGGGGCATTCCAATTGGCTCTACCAAAATTGCTATTTACGTATTCAAAGCCAATCAGAAAGCAACAAGTTGACAGGACTAGCCAAGAACTGATTCGAAGTATTTGAGCATCTGTTCCTATTATGCTGATGTGTTGACAGATGCACTTTGCCTGTAATCTTATCTAAATCTGCCGCCAAACAGCAATGTTAATAGCATTGTTGTGTTCAGGTTGTCAGGTATAAGATAGCCAGTCCCCCAAATAAGATGGAGTTTCCAGGTCAGTACGCCGGTCTCATCTTCACTTTACATCAGGTGTGATTGAGGTCAAGTGCCAACCCGGCGTGCATAAAAAAAAAGGAAAAAAAACGCCTACTCCAGAACGTAGGCTTCCCCATAGACTTTCACACAGGTCAAGTGCTGTTACCACTTCTTGTACTTCCATATTAAATGTTTCAGAATGGTTTCTTTGTATGGGGACTCGAAAATTTTTTGATCGAATTCGAGGTTCCTTGTGGAAAGTTGTTTATAATTAAGATTGGCGTGGTTATTTTTTTTCAGAATAGGTACACGAATTCAAATTCGACCTGTATACACAAGATATATTTTTTTAACTAATAAACAGTCAGAAAGAATGCTACAGCTACATAATGTTTCAGTTTTAATCAATCGTCCCCAACAATCATTAACAAACCGCAGAAAAATAGAACGACCTAGGCTTTCGAATCAATCCGATATGTTTTCCTTGGCCTCCGCTCTGCGGTATTTGGTACGGTTATTTATGAGAGCTCATTTTCCTCGTATCTTTAAAAGTAAATATGAAACAAATCTTTAAGATAAGGTTCTACAACTCGTTAATACAGTCGTTTGTGCAATGAAAGTGCTGTGTGTGGTGTTTACTTCGAGTCATTTCTAAATAATTTGCCGTTTTAGACAAATCTCCATGATGTGAATTTGGGCCAATGGAGCGAAAGGATTCGTTGCTAAATCTAATACGTCCCCGTGTTCATTGGTCATATAAGAGAGATAGTCTTCCATTGACCAGTATCAGGGCGGCTTGGTTGAAGAAGAAGAGGAGTGTTTCACCTGATGTTTGTCTTACACGACGACGACGACGGTAAGAATATATTTGTTTGTTTCTCGAAGTTGTTTATGGTAAATATTTATTGTTATGGCCTTTTCTTAGTTTTTATCATTTTACAAGGTTGTATTCTTTTAACTGTCTTATGAATTGTTTGATATACTTTAGTTAGATTCTTTTGCATTTGAGATACTTTACGGGCAGAATTACATAATTTGTTATCGTTTCATTCATAACTAAATGTAAATCTATAGATAGAGACGGAATACGACACTCGTATATATACTCGTATATACGTACCAAGGATAATAAATGTTATAGACATTTAAATAATTTTCTTGTCACCTTTATTGGATGTAATCCTGGCTTTTGCAGCCCTAAACTGGAATATCCTGTAGGTACTTGTGCTGTGTGGTTTCGGCACTTAAAAAGAATAGAACCAACCCATCTCTTCATGCGGGTGTCGTAAAAGGCGACAAAGGGATTTCCACCAAAAACATCTAAATACTTGCACGTTTCAACGACGGGCTCACCCCCTGACGTGCGCATTTTTGTATTTCAGTATTAATCTCTTAATGTGTGGAACACCCAAACGCTATAGCTCGAGATGCTGACCACCCCATTTGAGATAAAGGTCTTGACTTTATGTTATGTTCTTTTTGGAAACATTAATATACGGATTAAACAACAAGTTATTGAACAACCTCCGACGGCCAAGCGGATACCATACTCACTATGTCTGCCCCTCAGTATCACCGCCCGTATTGTTGTATTCCAGTCCAATATGAAACTTATTTTTTGCATAAGACTTCAAACACCTAAGGGTTAAATATAGATGAGGCAGAAGGTGGAATCACGGTCGTCTGGAACCCCCAACTTATCTCAAACAGCCTGAACACAACAATGTTATCAACACTGCTGCTTGGCGGCAGGCTTAGATAAGATGGTGGTAGCGGGCCAGGCGGATTTTAAAAATGCCCCACCACCAACCAAACCGAGTACTAAACGTACCCCGCTTGTAACATTAGGTTGTTTACATTGAGTCGCGGAAGCGGTTAATACAATTTTAAGAGCTATTCCTCTCAGGTTGTTAACGCAGTAGGTACCTACCTACCTACCCAGTATTTGAGGTCGAAAGTCTGGAAAGGTCCAGGTTCCGAACCATGTAAAATTTTTTCCCAAGATCGCTAAAGGCTAGAAGTAAATTATGGTAACTCGTTACATCTATCCATTAGATGTTTATCCCCTTATCCTTATTTCTAGGGCGCTTACGTGATCCCAAATTTAGAGATTGCACGGAAGAGAGCTAAACGGCAAATTATTAGCGAGCAAACGAAAAATTTTCTACGTGGTATTTCGGCAGGAGGTTACAAATGTTATCCAACTGATAGATATAGGGATGGACCGAATATTCATTTTATATACGGTATTGGGCATATTCGGCAGGTTCACCGAATATTCGTATTCAGCCGAATATTCGGCTAAATCAACAAATGTTCGGCAAAGTGGTACTCAAACTTTTTACTGTATTGAGGCAAGTGTGTGTTGAGTGTTAAATGTGTTATTTTTATGAAGCACAGTGAGGCTTTATGTTTTTGTTGACACTGCTATATTTCCAATAGCAGCAGGTAAAAAAGATGGTTACAAATTAAAAACAAAATATAAGTATGTACATGTTTTCAGATTAAGCTACACTGAATTATTTATAATAAAATAATATGTTAAAATAATCAGGTCTTTATATAATAATATAATAAAATAAAATAGTGAGAAATTAAGCAAGTTTTAATTTTTTTAAATCAATAATCAATAATTGTGTTTTAATCAAGCGTTGCATGATTAAATTATAACATTTCAACAAAAAATGAATCATATTTCTTGTTTCTACTTGTATTGTTTACGTAAAGGCATCAGTTATGCCGAATATTCGGTTCGGTAAAAGTTTTACCGAACATTCGGCCGAATATTCGTATTCGGTGAAACCCATGTTCGGCCCATGTTTAATACATTCCTACAAATGCGAAAGTTTATGTATGATGTTTGCTACCTCTTCATACTTAAACGGCTCGCCGGGTTTGGATAAAATTAAGTTGGTAGACCGATTAGGACCTGGATTAACATTTGGATAAATTTTTGCTGATCCGATTTTGATGAAATGTTCCACACGAACGAAGTCGCGGGCAGCTAGTGAGCATTAATTAGCACTTTCAGTGAATTTCATACTCGTCGTACCATGACATGAAGGGAGTTATATTCCTGAAACGAGCTGCGGAATTGGAACTATAAAAGATTCATTGCTCAACCTCGAGTAGGCTCGAATTTATTACGGTCATTTACTAGGTACTTTACATACCTGTTACTTCTACTTTGCTCATTACAATTTATCAACTTTAACTACGTACACAAGGGCGAATCCAGTATTAGTGTTTACCAGCCAGTAGGTTTGTTGTTTGTAAACGCTTTATTGTACAAAAAAGGCAATACATTAGTTTTGCATTGATACAGAATTTGAGTACAACGGCGGACTTATCCCATAGAAGGACTTCTTCCAGTCAACCATAGGGTTAGTTTGAAAACAGTACACGTAAACGTCAACAAATTACAGCAAACTAAAATTAAATATTGGACGTATTCAAACTAAACTATGATATACTTACTATGCATATAAGAGTAATAAGAATAATATATAATAACTATACCTTAATAAAATATATACCTACATGCTAATAATACATACAAATAAATGTGTATATAAATAAAGGATTATTTAATACTAAGTACGGATTTTTTAAAATTATTATGGAAGTAAATTGTTTCTGTAAATAAACTTTTAATCTAACATACTCGTAATCAAACAAGCTTAAGAGTCTTTATCCCACATTATAGTTCATACAAACTTTCAAGTCCAAATTTTTCCAAATGAATGATCCGATTTTAATGAAACTTTATACGTATAACCATAGAGGAATAACACTACCATAACATAATCTAAAACGTTAGTAGGGAGGGACCTATGAACTACCACCGTGAGGGATATTTGGAAAAAATATCAGTGGTTGCGTATCAACCCCCCGTCCCCGTCATGACCACGTACTAAGCGCGCCGTAAGGTCCTTTTTTACATTTTACTTATCGAAGAAACTAAATAAATACATTATAGGTACAATAGAGACAGTAGATGGTCGCATACAATAGCAAAAAATAACAATAATATAATAATAAATATTTCTGACACTTATACCAATCATTCATTCAAAGGGTTATGTATGTATTCGCTTTTTCAATAAGGTCTTCCTTTCAATCAATTTAAAGATACTATAAAAAGGAAACTTATTAAGAAAGCATATTATAAAATATCAGATTATTTAGATGATAAACATTCATGGACATAACCAGCCCGTTCGCATAACCAGGCTATTTTACTATTAATAATGAAATATTATTCTGCCTTTTGCAATATAAAAAGCTTTTTATATAAAAAAAGAACAGCCTCTCGAGTTTCTTGCTTGTTCTTCTCATGGGAAAATTGCCTTTTGAACAAGCAGTAGCTTCAAAAATGTAAAATCTGACTATTTTAAGTGTACCCTGTGTACCTACAAAATAAACCATTTTTGATTTGATTTCATTTGACATCTAGTCCCAAACTAAGGCCCGTATTACAGAATGTTACTCAAGCAGAGATCTCCGTTTGAGGATAGTTAAAATGGGACAGCTTTATGGAACTTGTATAGGGGCATCTCTTTCTATCTATGGTCAAGCGTAGTTCCATGCTTGAGCAACATTCAGAAATACGGGCCCTAAGTAAAGCTTGTGCTCTAGATAACGGATAAATATATATAACTATTAACATCCATGACTCGAGAATTAATGTTCGTAATCATCACCCAAAGATTTACACTTCGCGGGATACGAACCCGCAATCGTTGGTTTCGCTGACAGGGTCACTATGCACTACACTAATCGGTCGTCTCAAACCAAAAACAAGAGCTGCAACTTAGCCAACCTCTCAGTTTTTAGGGTTGCGTAGTCAACAAGGAATCTTTATAGATTCGCCTTGTCCGTCTGTTATAAGGTCATGAGTCATAGTCGAAACACTTATAAAATGTACTTTCCGTTGAAAATTATTTACCAAACAACAAAAAGCCCGCATATTGTGAGGGCAAGTAGGGAACCCTACACTGCGCCTGGCCCGACACGCACTTGATGTCAAATCATTGTACGAATGCTATGACTCGGCCATAGGTATATAAATCATACTGCATCAATTTCAACACACTACTGATATGATAAAATAGCGTTACAGGAAACGATCTCAATTCTTTTATTTTTATTATTATAGGTCATCTTATCATAGGCGTTTTAACCTTAATGTGAATAGCCGTTTGAAATAGGGCCCGTTGATTCAATAATATACTAACGGTTGAATGAATGTGGACCAATTCATGGATGAACGGTCTCGGACAGTTGCAAGCATGCGGGGCAGTCGGAGAAACTTGTATAGGTATGTGGAAATGTAAAACCTGTACCGATGTTGTGTTGAAACGCTAAATACTCTTTATATTAATTAACGCTATTTCTATAGTGGTGTTAGGTCTATTTAGATATCTAAAGAAGATGGCGAACGGCCATCGTGGCGGTTATGATTTGAAATTGGGGTTTCCGATCAGTATACGCGTCCACCTTCGCCCGCATCTACGAGTATATTAAACATCAGGTGTGATTGAGTATCCAGTTAAACATAAAAAAATATTCTTGGTTTTGTCTGTCTCCAAAAAAGCCTATATTTCGTTTTCAATTACAACACACAAATAGATTTTATGCTTTCTATTAGGTAGGTACTTAGTGTTAAAATTGGAATGTAAATGTTGTTAAACTAGGTTAGCCTACAATTTTCCTAGCAACTGCAATTAGCAAATTCTAATGCTCTAGCTTGATCCTAATACCTAAGGTAGATTACCTGCCTATTTTCTTATTGCTCAAGGCAAATATGCATTGAGATTTGCAAATTCCATTTATGAGTTCACAGGGAAATTTAGTCGATAGTCTTCTTAATAATTTAATTTAAATAAATAAATAAAATATCCTTAGACATACACACAGCGCCATCTAGTTCCACACTAAGCAATTATAGGCTTGTGTTGTGGATACCAGATGGTTCATATACTACATAAATACATTTTTTTTGTAAATAAATACTTATTTATTATAAATGAAAACATCCATAACTCGGGTACACATGTCCGTATTCATCACACAAACATATGCCCCTAGCGGGATTCGAACCCGCAACCATTTGGTATAGTGGCCAAAGTTGCTAACCACTACACTAAACAGGTCGTTAATACCTATAATATAATACCAATAAGACTTACACTAGTAGCATGACAGGCGCGAAAAATGGTTTTGTCGCGCGATATAATATTTCTCCTGCTCATTCGCTTGGGCGAAATATACAACTATTCCACTCTAACACCTACGTCGCGAGATAAACGATGTCTTGCTACTAGTATAAGATCCGGCAATAGAAATATATACCCTCATCTGTTATTCGACGATAACAAAATTAATATGTTAGTTAATGAATATATTAATACATTGAAAATGGGTTGCCTAGCTAAATCGCGGGCCAAACGGTTAATTAATGTAAATCCAAATTAATTGTTTTTCAATTAACTTCCCCGATTTGTTATTTATAAAAATCGACCATTATCTGAAAGAACATAACATAAGGAACTGGAAAAATATAGGTTGCCTACTTTCCCTTCAGCGTAACTATGGAGTTGTCATGTATAAACATGCGAGCAAGCGTTATTAATATACCCTCATCAGTTATTTAATTGATTTTTTTTTAAATTAAACGTTATTTTATTCTCTTTCTAACAGTATAAGGTTGCCTCAGTAAAAGTTTGTCACATGCACGGTTGCTGTGATTTTAGATGTGAAGTTTTGAGCGCAAGCGCGGAGAGTGACAGAGAGCGTTGCACGCACAAACAACAAACTGCGACAAATTTTTTATTTGTAAATCTGTGTTTTATATATTTATTATTTTTTAATTTGTAAATGTGTATTTATTATAGTAATAATATTAGAAGTTAGATAATATAGCTTTGCACAATAATATTGTCCATATTATCCACCACAACGAAGAAACTTTCTTGGTTGTTCTAAGTTTTTTTATGCCTTGAAATGTTGTTGATGACTCGCCCATTATAATAAGTTAAGTATGGTTAAGTATATGTAATGTCCAGTTCTCAATAGGGGAGATGATATAACAGTGAATGTCTGAACTAGTTAGTGCTTCTCAGGTATGCTTGTAATATCCCTGGCTATCATTCGGTTAATTCTTTTTGCGTACCTAACTTATACTGGATCACGAGACCTCAATCCCCTCCGCGGACTGCGTTCGCAAAGGATTTTAGTATGAATATTTAGGCCTGTATTCCAGAATGTTACTGTAGCAGGGATCTCCGCTTGAGGATAATTAAAACGGGACGGATCTCTTTCTAACTATGGTCAAGCGCAGATCTACTCTTGAGTAAAATTTTGAAATACAGGCCTTACTTTGGAATACGATTGCCAAACAGAACCCATTGGAGCTGAATTCAAGAACGTCGAAAGGAATATGTTAATTAAATATTTAGTTTTAGTCATCACTCGCAAAGCATGTAACTAATGTGTTTGATAATATTGCTGATATATGTTTATTCACAATCTGTTCGTTTCCTAAATCTTGCTTAATTCCGTGAAAACGTGCGCCTATGATTATAACGAATTATAAAGGTATTTTAGGATTCGTTGTCGTGCGCCCTAATCGCACGGATAACATAGATGCTGTACCGGAGGGACGTAAATAACATGCACTTGCTAGAATGTACTAAAACTGTGTATTTCATATTAAATACTTAAGGCTGTGGTATTTGGCAACCCAAAAGTAAAGTGTTGTGACTCTGTGGTACGGAAAACTGTAATGGTGTTTTTGTGTATTAGTTAATTATTGATTTGTTTTAGAATTCATGTGGAAATTAAGATTATAACTGGTCAGATTACAAGGGTTGTTTTATTCTGCAAAATACATAACAAAGGCAAGGGCCGGAACAAGAAAATATCAACAGTCGCGGGCAGAGTCACAGAGTAGAGAGGGAATCTAATTATCAATGACAATCGACAGTGTTGCCATAATAAGAACTAAAGTTCGCCACACCAGCCCCCCACGAAGAGAGATAAGTGGAATCTAATTATCAATGACAATCGACAGTGTTGCCATAATAAGAACTAAAGTTCGCCACAGTATATTGTGTGTAATATGATAAAAAAGAAATCTAAGCGGAATCCGCTCTCTTAAAATGCTAAAAACCGGATTGATCCGGTGGAGTAGTAAAATCCTATTGCAAATTCTGAAAACAAAACTGAATATTGTGTTCGACCATTTCTTTCAACTTGCGTAGGTGTACACACGTCATTACATTAGGCTATTAGCAAATAAATCGGGACTTCAGTCAGCCAAAAAAATGACGTCAATGCCACACCTTTCTTTGCATGCCAAACCACAGAACTAAATAATAACTAAGAACTGAAAATTTTGTGAACACCCGAGAGTATCTCGAACAAAAATGACATCCAGTGTGCGAAGTGTGAGTTTTATCTCGTTTTTAACTTTACCATCGCGTTCGCGTTTACGAAAAAAGTCCCTATGAAAATAATCCTTTTGTAAACTAACCGCTAGAGGCGCTGCACATTTCTCCATACAAATCGTCACGTAAACGTGAACGCGGTAGTGAAGTTAAGTCGAAACAAAACTCACTCTCCGCCCTCGGATGATAATTGCTAAATATCTTCGAAACCGCTAATCCGATTTCCATCAAATATGCTAAGAGCTATTTCGCAAATATCAGGTTTTGAAAATACACAACTGTTTTGATTTCGGCCTGCTTTGGCGCTACAAAGTCACCAGACAAACACAAATACCTAGACAGACGTAGGCCTTATAGCATCGAAGTTTTTTAATTGTAATGTTTAACGTATGAATATTTAAAAAATCCCGGACAACATTAATAGAACAAATGATTATATCGTCCATAATGCGAATAGTCAAGGCATGGCACTCCCTTCCGGCGTCAGTCTTTCCTTGATCCTACAACCTTGGGATCTTCAAGAGCAGGCTATAATACTAAGATCGCGTGCTTCATTTTCAGCCACATCGTCATATCCCATCAGGTGAGATTGTGGTCAAACGCGTATCCAGTTAAACGTATCAAACATGGTTAAGAACGTATCTCCGGGTTTAATCTTAAATTGGATAAAAATTAAAAATTTAGAAATACACCATAAATATCTGTGTTAAGAGTTAAATAACTTCGAAACCGTTTAACCGATTTGTATTAAACATGTCTAAAAACCTGTCTTCTAGTTTATGCTTTCATATAAAAAAACCGCACTCAAATCGGACCCCGCAATACTGAGAGATACCTAGGTAGGTACGTCCGGACAAAGCCGACACAAACATAACACCCGACGTTTTTTGTCAGAGGTTAAAACATGATGACTATAAAATGGATTAACAGTCTTATTCATAAAAATTTACAAAAAACAAACATAAGCCTGTTTTAGTTAAAATACGTTTTGTCTCTGTCGTTCATAAGGAAATGTTGTAATGAAAGAAAGTGACAAAACATACTTTAACTAAAACAGCTTATAAAGCGTTTGTAATTTTTTATGAATAAGGGGGCAAGTATATTGCAATGTCATTCATTAACGTACATAGTTTGGTAATAATTAAATATAAACAACATATTTATGTAAATTCGGACAAATTTATTAAATTTTAATGACACCGTTGCAATGGTAAGATGCTTATCTTAGACGTTATCTTAGATTATAGGATTTTTCAAAGTAAAATAAAAAAAAAAACTGTTGTAATTGCCTGTAAATGTGAGTTTTTCCTAAGTCAATGAATAACCTTAAAAGTCTTGTAATACCAAGTCTTTATACTTGGACGACCTGTTTGGTTTAGTGGTTAGAAACTCTGAATGCTATATCAAAAGGCCGCGAGTTCGAATCCCGCTAAGGGCATATGTTTATATGAGGAATACAGACATGTGTTCCCGATGCCGATGGAGATTCATTTAAATATGTATTTATTTACAAAAAAAATATGTAAATGTGTAGTATATCAACCATCTGTTTTTTATAATACAAGCCTAGTTGCTTAGTATGGAACTAGACGGCGCTGTGTGTATGTGTGATATTTATTATTATTATTATTACTTTATTCCTCAACATTAAGTTAAAAGCGAATTTCTTAAATGCCACAGACGGGAGGTACATGGTGGACTTTTCGTCCTTTAGTTTGTCTGATTCCTAAATATTTATTTTGCCTAGGTACTATAGAATATTACTTATATACGTGTGTCCTGGTGCTTTAGCACGGAAATATGCCCCTTAGATATTGTGAGCAGCAATTATACAAACGCTGTAGTGAAGTAGATTCGTCATGCCCACAATAGGAACTATTAGGAACACACTTCCCGACCGGCAACTAAAAGGTCTAGAGTACACCGACCTCAATCCGTCTTTGTTCATTTTGCTTGGGGAAGAGCATAAAAGTGGTTCCTATTCCTAGAATAGTTTTACACATCGAATAAACATTTCGAGAAAGCTTTAATAGAGCCTTTTGTGTTTGTTTCTGTTTTGTTTCATTTTACGCAAAAGTGGGTCAAACCATCATTCAGATTTCATTGCTAATTTATTTGGCAATTTACACAGTGCTGTAAATAAACACCCGTCAAAATCTCAATAGAAGATTGTGATGAAATGAAAACTACGACTTGATATGACTCAGTAAACGACGTAAACAAGAATAAGTACATATATAGAAATGTACATAAAACGAAAAATGTTCTATATTTATTTTTCAATCAAGATGGAGCCAAAGAAGCTCAGCATGGTAGGTATTCATTGCAGCCACTAAGGGATGCATATAAAACAATATCAAATAAAATAGTCCTAATGTTGTTGTACCTACCAATATACGAGTAATTTTATGCAATATTGTCACCCTTCTATCAAGTATACATATATGATTGAAGTTGTCACCCGAGAAATTGTGATGTCAATCACACTATAATGAGTATACAAATGATGAAAGAATTATATATAAATCTATATAGGTCAATTGTTGATGATTCTAGAACTAAAAACAAAATTTCTAAATGTGTTTCGTACATCATATCACTGTTCTTATTGCGGAGCTCAATTATCAAGGTGTCACGACTAAATGAGTGTATGACCTCCCTCTCTTTCTTGGAAGTCTTTTCCGGATACTTTAATATTTACGAGTACCTACTTGTCTTGTAAACTCTCGTTTGAAGCAAGAGATGCGTCAGCAAAGCGCCGCGTCAGTGCTGTAAACAATATTGCAAGCTTCTGTAAACTTGTAAATCAATGTTTACACAGTTTCAAAATTAATTTCGTTTTCATGACAATTTAAAATAACAGAACATTGATAGGTATTCTTGCGTTGCAACAGTGAGAATTTTGCAATGGCTATCTCTATAACTAGGTCTAGCGATGCGAATAGAGCCTAGGGAAAGGCGAGGGTTGTGTTGCTTATGATATATTTTAGATTTTTTTTTGTCAAGAACCAATGGAATATTTTAATCGAAAAATTACATGCTATCGATGATAATTTATAAAAGAAACACTCTCAAGCATATAAAAACCGACCGAATGCTAATCGAACTCGCGGAAATAGAAGTCCACACCATCGAACAATATAATTGAGAAACGATAGTGAATTAAAAACTGTTATCGGTGGCCCCATAAGCAAATGGGTCTACGGTTAAATTATTTTTTCCATCGTCCCGTCAATGGGACATCCAATTGAACTACGGAAGACGAGGGGAAATAGCTGGTGGCATATAAATGGTAGTACCAAATATGGCAAAGAACCTTACTCCTATATTAATATCAAATTAGACCACGCAATATTGAGGGACATCCGGACAAAGACTGGAGACACACGTACACACAACGTCGTCAAATGCATAACACTCGTCGTTTTTCGTCGGGGTTTATAAAAAGAAAAATAAAATTTATGGAGTTTTTATGAACATTTTACAGACCCAATGATATGCTTTACGTTGGTCAACTATTCCCCGTTAACTAGTAGAACCTAGATACATAGCTGTCAAAATGTCCCTTTTAATTTCGTTCTAATAATATTCCTATTGTGAATTGTCTGATTTTCGAAATCACATGAATAAATAAATATTTTGGACACTTACATCAATTATGTAGTCCCAAACTAAACTAAACATAGCTAGTACTATGGATACTAGTGATAACGGATAAATATAAAAAATATTTTATATAAACATCCATGACTCAGAAATAAATTTTCGTATTTAACAATGTTTAAAGTTACTTTTTAAAGTTTCATATTTCGCAAACTGAACCCTATTTCGTAAAAGTGAGAGACCTATTTAACGGTACCCTATGACAAAATTTAAGATAAGTCGCTTCAAATTTTATCTGAACAAAAGAAAAGTATAAACGAAGATCGTTTTAGTAAAATTTCCTTTGATAACTAAACTTCCTTTAAGTGCTATTGGTATGCAACAACTGTAAGTAAGAAGACATATATGATTTATGATACAGGTGATACATAAAATAATTTTCTTACGTCTATAGATAAATTCCAGACGTTGTTTATTTGAGCAAAAGAGGTGTGTGTGAGCTGAAAATCAGCGATGTGGCACAGAATTAATATACTCATAGTACTATATGGTTCATGCCACAGCATTATGCTGAGCTGGAACTTATATCAGCTTGCATTATTATGTTTTAGTATTATTATCTCAAAAGTTTCATGTACATGCCCATTGTAAGCTGAATAAATGTTCTCTTTCTTTCTTTTCATTCTCAAACTGAAACACAAGAAACTAAAGAAAGTCTTTAATTAATCATCAGTTTTTATTAGGAGGTATAAACAGGAACATTCTACAAAAATTGGTTCATCGTGTTTTAAACATTTCGCAAAACTTGTGGTTCTGCGAAATGCTCGAGTGATATTACTCATTGTTTCCGCAGCTGTCATCCCGCTTTTAAAATGGGATTATTATATTCGCATTTATGTCGGCCGAAGCTTTTGAGATGACACCTGTTACGACTCGTGTTGCTCGATTCCGGGATCGAACATCTGACTAGAAAGAGAAATGGTAAACTAAAATTCGTGTCGATTAAAAATTATCGAAAAAGTTCATAATTTCCTGAGAAAATTTATATTGTATTATACAGGCTTTTAGGTTAGGTTAGGTTGGTTGTTTGATTGAAGATTTGAATTACCTAATAATGGTTATTTATATGAAAAATAAACAGCGGTTAATTCGTTGGCGAGAAAGAAGCCGTCGTCTGGACAAAACACATTTACACTAATTTATTGCGTTTATGATTTTACCTTACATTTTTTTTTGTTTGCTTCAGGCAACATGGCTTAAAATATATATAATATAATAACATTTTAAAATACTCTAAATTAACTATAACAATAAAACCCTTAACCTAAGAAATAAATATAATATAAATATACTTGCTAAAGTTAATTGCCGCTCAGTCAAGCTATGAGCAGACATAAAAACCTTCACGCTACATATGTATATTTCCCTAAGTAGGTAATCAATGCTGTCATTAAGGTTGACATACATAATAAGGACATGGTATTAATGACATACAATTTACCTTAACTCTTTTCTACAATCCATTACCCATATGGGTAATATATGTTTAGGACATTTCTTATAGTGAATTATTTTTTAATTTGATTCGAATCTTTTCTCGGCCTTTTTTGATACAGTGAGTTAGCTGGCCGCTATATTAGAGGTCGCGGGTTCGAATCCCACTAGGGCTAGGGGTATAAATTTGTATAATGAATACATGTGTACCCGAGTTATGGATGTTTTCACTGTTTACTAGAAGTGGATACGATCATCATGCGGGCTCGTGTACCTATTCGTAATGACTTTATGATAAATGACTACATATAGGATGCATGCACGCAACTGCAAGTTTTGGTTCCCGGTAACCAAGGTGATCCCTGTTGGGTTTGTTGCACCCTGTATTGATCTGTATGGTTTTCGTTGTATTTGTCTATTGCTGTAGTGTCGGCAACAAATGTGTAGAGAGATAAGCGCACTTTTGGAAACCACTGAACTCTTTTTTCAATTAAACGGACCGCACATATTACGGATATGTTCCTATTTTTTTTTAAATTTTATAGTCTAATTTACTAGGTAGGTACTGTGACAAAAACACGATAATTTTTTTTAACTCTGCACTTTTTATCGGCATTAACTTCTGAACTCACCGAATCCTGTCCATTTTCACTGTTCACATAGCCACATATTACAATACTGTCCTTTTTTAGGCTTGCAGGTGTTTGTTCATTTTTTGCAACCACAACGCGCCTTTGTAAGACTAGGTATCTTCTGAACACATCAACACCATGCGAGCAGATCGCCTCCATCCTTATCACAATAATTATCTACATGCTATGAATACTAAATAGCCTTGCAGGCGATTGTTTCCAAAAGTGCGTTTATCTCTTAGACTTCATAAGGGCCTAAGACTTTCGTCTTTCGTCGTCGTCATATGGCGCAGTTTCCCGAACGCTACCCATCCCAGTTGAATTCGACGAATTGCCTCTTTCTCGAAGTTGAATTCATGGATCTCCTTGTACTATGTAGACGTATACGTCTAGGTACACCTTCGAAAACTGATATTGGTATGACTACGATATGGACATAATCCACACGGAGCAAATACAAATACGTGTAATATTCCTTTAAATACGTGATTCGTTAAATTGTACGCACTAAAACTTGCGAAATATCTAAAAACTGCTTTACTTACGTCAGCCCTTCCTTTCTGTAAAACAATAGTTGCGGTTGCCGGGTTTCCCGAACCCATAAAATCATGAAAGTTTATGAAAGCGATTGACGTTGGTTAGTCTTTTGTAAATTCAGAAACAAAACATTGAATTAAGCACCTTCTTACCGGCTTCAAAGTAAAAATATCACTTTCTCCATCGGTGTAAGAAAGATTTATAATTATTTTAATAAAAAGAGGAAAGGAGCACAGAATTAACATAGTACTAAGATTAAATTGTATGGCTATTTTGATACATACTCTACATATAACTGAGGAAGGCACTCGTTTGTTATTTGTTTGCTCAAATTCTGTATTTGTTGGACTCGTCAGAAGTTTTAATTTATTCGTGTTTAAATATTTTAAAGTTCATGACTCGTTGGTAGTTAGCTGTTACGAAGACATCTAAATTACCTAGTTCATATTCCAATTTAAGATAAGATCTACCCGTTGCGTGCGACCAGAATTGTTCCAAGATAATTAAATGCTACTTTCTAGTTTCTATCAGATCCATGACATTAAAATAAAAGATCCTCAATCAACTCACAAACACATTTACTAAGTCCTCACATTGTCAATGTGCCATTTTATTATGAACCGATAGTTTTTTAATCTGAGGAACAGAGACGAAAATTTATTCACACTAGCTTTCCGCTCGCGGCTTCGCCTGCGTAGAATAACTTTAACGCGGATCTTTATCTGGATAAAAGTATCTTATGTTAAAATATAGGATAGGAAGGAACAAAGGACCCAAGATTAAAATCCACGGTACAATCCGTTGTTCCGTTTTGCCGTGATTGAGCAACAAACAAACTGAATGTTTTCGAACTTTCGCACTTATAATATAAGACAAATTCTGAATTTCTATCTTCTAGTAGAGTAGGTTTCAAAATCTCCCTGTTTTCTATATTGTGTTGTAATAATTTTCCTGTTATATTGTATTACCTATATTACTATTGCAGCTATTATATGTGGTGTCAAATAAATACGAGTACATGTCTATGGCAACCTATTACAAGGTTCCCCTTACAATATAAATTTTAAATCCAAGGTTGCAATAACCATTTAAATTGAATTTAATAAAAACTAACTGTGTTAAAAGCTCAATATTTTCGAAATGGCCAAACCGATAATGGCTAGAAGGCCTATTAGGCCTATTAATAAGGATATTTGAATATTCACGTCGGGGGTTAATGACTACAAAATTGTCTTATCGTTGTCAAGTATGTCATTGACAAGTAGGTAGGTACTTCTACAGTACTAACGCGGCCGTTGCGCAAAGATTCCGCAGGAATTTAGGGAACGATCACTAAGAGTTTTCGGGTACTCGGTTAATGCCCCCAGAAGTCGTTATCTGGTTTATAGTTTTAGCCCAGGTAATAATTGGCATAAATAGTTGTACGGCAATATATTTATATTATATTTATTACACCACCCGTTAATTTTCACTTTCTTAAAAAACAGGCACATTAACGAGTGATTTGTTTCACCAGGGCGGTGAGTTGACGGCCTAGCGGGTTAACATTCATTTACAATAAGTATTCGGGACGTTCACCTCGTAAAACCGCTCGAAATGAGGTTTAGACAGAATCTTTCGTTTATCTAGATTCCCAGTAATTCGATATATATGTAGGCCTACTTCGGAGAATAGAGGTTGTTCATCGATACAAATAGGCGTTGGAGAGCATCGTCACACCGCGATTTTTTAATTTTGTCTAGGATTAATTAAGGTAATTAAAAGAGTATACCTAGGTTGATTAGTGGGCCAATTTACCACGAAAAGATTAATTTTACATAGAAAATTTTAAAAACCCCGGAAAGACAATATTTTATCCAGATAACCAAATCAACTGTGTTAAGCTAAATGTCGTATTAAAACATTGATAGAACCATATTGCAAGCAGGAGTTTTCTTTTTGTATCGAGGGTTAAAAACCACATGTACCGTCTGGATTAATTTACTTAGTAGTTACTTAGAATGTAAGCTCAAACTCAAAAATATTCGAAAACGTCATTAGGTATAGGTATATATAACGAAACGATTTTGATAAAATCTTCCACGCGGACGAAGTCGCTGGCGATAAGCTAGTTTTTTATAATATATTGTATTTCATATTTTTTCTTAAGATTCAGATATATACATTTCACACTACGCTATGGTATCATTCTAACAATATTTCGTATGTTTCTCGTTATTGTATACCTACCTATTGTATAACTACTTTCGTATTAACGCTACCAATCCCTTTTGTTTTGCTCCCAGTTCCTTGTAATACTCGTAGTATTGATCGAAATAGTCACGCAATTACCAAAAGGGGCGAGAATACCCTATTTTTTAACCCCCGACGCAAAAAGAGGACTGTTATAAATTTAAAACCTGTCATTGACGACCGATTGGTGTAGTGGATAGTGACCCTGTCAGCGAAACCAACGGTTACGGGTTCGAATCATGTCATGGATTTTTATTTAAATATTTATGTATGTTTATCCATGATCTAGTATCCATAGCACAAGCTTTGTTTAGTTTGGGACTAGATGATTGGTGTAAGTGCACCAAATATTTATTTATTTAATGGTGGTTGGTACCAAGGGGTAACGGATAAACATACATAAATATTTATAAAAACATACATGACTCGGGAATAAATGTTCGTATTCATCATACAAACATTTACCCCTCGCGGGATTCGAACCCGCAGCCGTTGGTTTCGCTGACAGGGTCACTATCCACTGCATCCATAGGTCGTCCAATAATTGAGTGGCTGTAGAGAAAGTTGGATCATGGTTTAATACAAATTTGAAAATAGAACAAGTTTTTTTTTAATTTGACAGCTGTCAGTTGAAATCGATTCTCTCTAGGGCTAAAAAGTGTTACTTTCAACCCGCTCCTTAGGCAACTTCAGCCCTACTTTCCTAGTATGAGTAATGAAAAAATCTTTACATTGGATATCGGTACCGAATCTGGGGGCACGGCCGTGCCCCCACCAAGTCGAGCAAAAAAGCGTCACGGCCGTACCATCCTTTTCTCGAAGCAATTCAGACCATTTTCGACCCCCTGTAACTTCGTTGTGGATAAAAATAGAAGACTGAAATTTTCAGTAACTATGCAGGCATTGTAAAGACACGTATATTTAAAATTTCATTCAATTTGAACCAGTATTTTTAAGAATTATAAGGGGTCAAATTTCTTAATTTTGTCAGTCACTGACTCACCGATCATCAAAATTCTAAGGCACTTCTAGCAGACCTAGAAGCTTCAAATTTGGAATATAAGTAGTGTTTGGTGTATGAATCAAGGAAAAACTAAAAAATCTAGAAAAGACAGCAAAGAAAATTAAGCCCATACAGCCAAGTCTTCAGTTAATTAAATTTTTCAATATTTTATTTTACGGCAATTATTATTATTGCGTGCGAAGCCGCGGGTTTAAGCTAGTCCCATATAAATATAGGCGCATGGTAGTGCCCCTGCCAAATCGAGCAAAAAATGGGTATTCCGGTGATGAAAACACGTGTATTAAATTATTTATTAATGCAAAAAACGTACCTACGTGCGTATTCGTACTTATTACGAGTGCGTAAGGTTGTATAATTATATACCACGCGCTGCGATGCTAGCGAGTGAGCGCGGGCCGTTACTACGCGCTGCGCGGTGCTAGCGCGAGGGCGCGGGGCGGGGACAGTGGCGGGGCGCGCGGAAAGGTGAATGTCGCCGAGCGAGCAGCAGCCGCGCTCATACGCGCGAGCGACCCAATGCTGTTCGGATGTGCCCAGAATTCTTACCTATAAGTTTGCGATTTTCATTGATAATTTCGATTGCTATATTAGTTTGACGACTAAAGGCTACTCTCATTGGTTTACTGATATTATTTGCTTACAATTTGGACGTTGTTCGGATAAATAATTTAAATAATATTGATACTTTAAGTACCTAAGTATTTATAAATTTATTATTATCTAATCGTATTTCTGCATAAAAATAACTTTGCAATCTAACTTGTAGGTAGTCGCAATGGATTCAGTAATACTGTATGTGAATGATCAGCCTTGTCCACACTGGGTTGTTCCTATACCTGGTGATGGTTCGTGTTTATTTCATTCTTTGTCATTCTCTATGTATGGGAATATTGAGTCGTCGTATGATATTAGACTTGCTATAATCGAGTATGTGGTAGCGCATTGGGATGAGTTACAAGTGTATACTTGTGACGAGCATGGAGACACCTACATTAACGCTAATTTGTATACAACGGCAATGGTAAAAACCAGTACTTATGGTTCCGCGTCTGAACTCATGGCGGCCGCCGCTTTGTATCCGTATGCTTTCGAGGTTTAAAAATTCGTTGCTGGTAGATATACATATATACAATAAGTAGAAGGTACCGAAAAGGAAAAAAGTAGAACTGTCTACAAAATACAAAAAGAAATGAGATCCCATCAAAAACAATACTTGTCAAAAAAACCAAGTCTCGCAACTCAGTTGTTCTGCGGTAAAAAGTTGTGAGATCCATGTAATACCAAGTCGGTTGTTAATTTATTCAGTCTCTACTTAAGCGACTTTCTGTCTTAATACGTCCAGTCTCTAAGACCACGATCGTGGTCCATAACAATTGAAAATCAATTGTGTCTGGAATCTCCGTACTCGAAGCATTAAGTTGTTACGTAATAATTAACAGCATCTTATAGTGACGCATATCAATATTAAAATTTTTTAATGTTTTATATAAATATATTGAGACTTGGCCATCGCCTGAAAAGACGTGTAAATTCAATCGCCTGAAAACACATGTAAATTCAATTATTTAGTGCGATGGCCAAGTCTCGATATATTTATATAAAACATTAAAGAATTTTAATATTGATATGCGTCACTATAAGATGCTGTTAATTATTACGTAACAACTTAATGCTTCGAGTACGGAGATTCCAGACACAATTGATTTTCAATTGTTATGGACCACGATCGTGGTCTTAGAGACTGGACGTATTAAGACAGAAAGTCGCTTAAGTAGAGACTGAATAAATTAACAACCGACTTGGTATTACATGGATCTCACAACTTTTTACCGCAGAACAACTGAGTTGCGAGACTTGGTTTTTTTGACAAGTATTGTTTTTGATGGGATTTATTATACCGAAGTAACTAAGAACTATTTACTCAGTCAGGTACCTACTTATTACACTGGGAATAGTAGAGTAACCTATTAGGCATCAGCTAAATCGAAGTTTTACACATCTACTTAAGTATTTGCTACAAATAACTAGGGCGATGATAGCTAATATGTATTTGGTAAATACCTACATTGTGTTAATATTAATAAAGAAGTTACTGGTAAAATACTTTTATCTTCTTTAGTACAACAGTCACTTGTTCAATTTGGTCGTTAAATTAAGTAGGTATCAATTTCAATAACCCAACCAAAATTATTTTTCCTTAGGTTCTTTTTGAACTTAGGTTCTCGTTCCGTTTTTTACATAAATACTTACATGAATGGTAATACTAAGATAAAGAAGTTTAATTGAAAAGGATTGAAGGACTTCTTTCTGTAGCAAGACAAAGAATATTAGTACTAAGTGCCTAGGTCCATAATGTAGACTTACTATATTACATGGAAACGTTACTTATTTTAATGGCCAAACAGAATCTACGGCCAGCAAAATGCCCATTCTCTATAATTTGTGGGTCTATCTATAATGGTTACGCTGCACCCGCTTGCGAACCGGTCTCGGTGTCAGCCGGCCCGCACCCGCCCGCCACTACTCGCTCGACTCTCTGAACCAACTCGGTCTCAGTTCGACAACAGCTGTTTCGGGTTAAGCGCGTTTCTGAACGCAAGGCAGAATTGTCTGCCACGAGTTCCCGAACGTAAAAAGAAATGTCAGTCATATTACGATAATTTGTAATTTTTGGCGGAACAGTAAAAATTATTTTGTTTGAAAAACTGTTAACTTTGAAACTGTGAATGTTCTGGAAATTTAAATATATCAGCAAAATTTTATTGTGGTGTTCAGAGATGTTGGAAATTGTTTATTCGGTAAATGTGATTTTCGCTAAGTGATCTCAGAAACAGTTTTAATGTCTGAAAAATGTGTGCAGACTTGCTTACTTCATAACGCGAGTGATTATAACCTGCACATCGAATTGCAATCGCAAGTGACCTCGAACGAGTTTCATGTGTGACGAGAAGTAGACATGACCTTATAAATGAAGGAGTCATATCCTGACGACATTATGCTCTGTTTTGTCCAAGGATTCGGTGATGGCGACCACAGGTATAATAAGGCTCAGGAGAGTAACGAATGCAAAGTACCAGAAGCGAATAATAATTCCAAGTTTTCTAAGAAGAAGCAGCAGAAACAACTGACAGTTCATATAGAGAAACCTGGCATGTCTGAAGAATCTTTACAGGATGCCAAGGAAAGTAGTCCAGATCTAATTGGTGAGCCCATTGAAATTAGAAGTAGGAGGTCTCTAGTCACTGGGAAGTCATTAAGACTGACATCAGGTGATAGGTTCCTGAATCGTTTGCCGGAGCTCAAGAGGAGTTTTAGTGATCGTTTCTCAATTATCACGGATACTAATGTGAAGAGGCCTACCAAAGGACTTTTGACTATCAGAAAAACATGGTAATTATGCTCTTTAAGTATCATTTATACATTACCCACAAAAATAAGCTATCATAATTGCAGTGTTCTAGTTAAGCTGGTTTTATAAATTATTAAAATTAATATTTTTTTCTTAGTTGTGTGTGTGTGTAATTGACAGTCAAAATATCACAAATTAATTATTATTAATTCTTACAATATTCATATTATTATATATATATATATATATATTAGCCTACAAATGTCCATAACGAAGCTACTCTTAGAGACCCCACTGCATGCAGTCCAAAGAATAATATTTTAGATTTATAAGAGTAACATTTATCAGACTTAACTTTCATTTGTTTATTATGGTTGTATTAGTAAAGATAATCAATTTATGTTATAAAGATAAGACGAAGTTTTGATAAGAAAAATTTTGATGCGACAATGACTTTTGCTGACGTAACACAACACATTTACAAAATTGAAGTAGGTAAGTAATTGCTATTGCTTTCCACCCTTGTTGGCTGTCAACGTTTGCCCCTCTCAGTGCCAGGGTCAGGGTGGTGCCAATGTTACTTACATAAAAATAAAATAGAATGTGCCTACTCATGAGCCTTAATTTGCTTGTCTTGTGTGGTTGGTAATATTTAACATTCTATTTGATTTGTTGTTCACATATAATTTGTTTTGTCAATTATCATTATTAGCTTCTCTTTGGGGGTAAGGGTGGTAAATCTTTAGGTATAGAGTGGTCATCATTTGCATAATGGGTTTGTTACTGTATTTCGCTGCCCAGGTCCTTATTACTATTTGTTTTTGTCCCATACTCTTCAATTCCAGAGAAGAGCACATCTGCCATTCTGGATACCTGTGATCGACACAACTATCAGACATCAGCTGTATTATTAAAAATTATATTTTTAGATTACTGAGGTTGAACTGATCTAAATAAATTAACATACATTTATTTCCGACATAAATATAACATAAACAAAAGGTTATCGAAAGATCTCACATGATTAGAGAACACCCCATACTTGCCCAGTTTCCATGTTTTATTTATCTGTCCCAAATCAATTATGGCAATTATAGTTAGATAATTTTTTCAAAATATCAATTCTATTTTCAATACCTACTCACATATATTTTATTTAAATATTACATAAATAATCCAGCAGGTAATTACATGTGTGAAAAAATTCAAATATACCTTTAAATGCATTTTTACTCCAAGTAAGTTATGTGCGAATGTAAATCGATATGTGTATGGATGCTCCTCTGTAGCATTGCTATCTAATTAATTTTGACAACTGGATTTTGACAATTTATTTTTCATTTTTGTCCTTTTCAAGAGGCTGTAATTGCATTAAAATAATTTATGCCAGCTGTTATTTCAAAAAGGAGTAAGTAGGTTTAGAAAACATTATTCTAAATTAGGTCATGTGAGATTTCCGTATCGTACCATATCAGACTACACTAAAAATATTAAAATGTTCTTTGACAAGACATAACAATTTGCTGACCTATGAAAATGGTTCAATAAATTAAAAATTTAAAAATGACTAAATAATTTTATGAACCAACAAGAAATAATCCCACCTTTTTGGGCGATTGATGATGTACGCTGTAATCATTTATGTAGTTTTTGTTACTGTAAATATACAATTAAGAGTATGTGATTAAAAAACAACTAAGAACTTGTAATTTGTAAAATATTAATTTACAAAGAGTGCAGTATTTATAATGTCTTTAATAACTTAATAAAATTAATGCACTGCAACGGGTGTGTTGCCGGTATTAACCAATGGTAAAAAATCTTTATATTTGTATAAATTACTAATTCTTGTTTATTTCTTTTTAATTCATGAAAGCATGTTCTTGTCAGATTTGTAATAAAATAAATAAATTCAAACATAATCGTTATTTTTACTATCAAATTAAATCATATCAAATATATTTATTAATTCTTATGGTACATTAAAACAAAATCTACATAATAATACTTATTGCAACTGTAACACTAGTGCCTGAACTAGGAAAATCCTGTGTTTCAGGCTATGAATGATGACCTTGGAGTTGTGTTGAAAAATTAACAAGCCTTTTCCCGCCAAAACCTCTTTTAATCAATAAAATGAGATTATGTTTACAAAAAATATGAGCATCCATGAACTGCAAAACTTTTAGTGTGACAATACTTTGTGTAAGACGGAAAGGATAAAAATTCCACCAAGTCTAATATTTACGAGTTGTGTACGACAAACAAAACGTTTTTACAATCTTGTTTGATATGGGAGCATATGTGTTAAGCTCAAAGATAAATGATAACGTACAATGATAAAGTGAATTTTGATTCACACAGCTAACACCTGCAACATTTACGAGTGTTATTTCTGCTGAAAAAAGGTGTCTGCCTTGTGTTATCTGATAATGGAGATTGTTGGTGATGAATCAGTCACATGTTAGTTGTTCTAGCTGGATTGAAAAATATGGGTCTTTGATCTTATTACGTAGAAAAATGATTTTAATCGCCAATCGCCGATAATTTAGGGTGATAAGAGCAAAACCTTCTAGTGAAAGTGTGCTAATAAGGCTTTATGTCCAGCAGTGACCTTGTATACCTAGCTCGTAATCATGTGTGGGTATAATATATCATACCGCAATTAATCCTTAATATTTTAAATGTAAAAGTATGTGTGTTTGCTTCTTTATTCACGGCGTAAAGAAATAGTGAAACAACATAAAGAAACGATTTATCCCAGGAAAATAAAATAATACGCGCTGGCGGAAGCTGCAGTAACTCATAATTAACCCAGCTGTCTATAGAAAAGACAAACAAATAGTCGATTTTGTTTGTAACGTAACATCCACGTAGAAATATAGACTGTTATTACTGTATAGGTACTCTTGAAATCTGTTTAAAAAAATTCGTGCGCGGCCGCCGCTGTCGCAACGCGTATGATAGATTCTTTCCATATGTTGGTGACCTACTTACTGGACTGGGCTATGAAAATAACCGGTATGCGTTGTTAAGGCCAAGATCTATTAGATCATACTTTTTCATAGTACTTATAGATACTTATTCGATTTTCGAATAAACAATCTGTTGATTTTAAACAGCACGAATATCTATAGATGTTAGAATTACTTTAGCTACTTTGGCACACAGTTACACCAATTATCTAGATCCAAGCAGGGAAAGTGTGTACTATAGATACTGGATAACGGATAAATAAATATAAATAAATATCTATGACTCGAGAATAAGCTGAGAATATACGTCCGATTGTCTGATCGCTCACTCGATACACGTCCGATTCTTATACGTCAGACTTTTTCTGAACTCAGTCGTTCTCGAGCTATTATCCCGAGTGCTTGCATCGGAGCAGAAAGAAAAAATGGACGACGAATTACAGTTACTTATGTCATTTGCAAAAAAAATGATAATATTTGCTCGTATTGACGCGAAAGAAGAAAAACCGATTAATAAAATCGTACGCACCTCGGCGCTATTTCCGACTCGGACGTCCGATCCTACTATCAGATCGGATGTGTATTAAATTTTCAAACAAAACTATGGCTCCAACGCCTTCCGATAGTCTGATCAGATTATCGGAAGGAAAAATATGACGTAACCACCTATATTTCCAGCCTTTAGGTTTGGTACACTAACGATTACTCCCAGCAGGATTAGAATCCCCAACCTTGACTCCGACGGGTCACTACCCACTCGACCCATTGCCGTCTGTAACTATATCTACCTACAATCTCTATAACTGACATACTAAACAAGTCTTTTTCCTTTATTCGTCTTAGAGAAGAGTCACACATCGGCGAGGCATTATTGGATAGGTCTTTAAAAACGACATTGTCACAACCGTTTAATTTAACCGCCTCCGTTACTCAATATAAACAACATGGGGTGTACAAAACGGAGGTCGCGGATTCGATTCCCAGCAATGTATTCGATTTGGTTGGTGGTAGGGCATTTTTATATGTGCGCCTTGTCAACTACCACCATCTTATCTAGATAAGAATGAATTAGTGGTTCCGGGTGAACGAGCTTCCACCTTCGGCCTCATCTTCACTGATTGAGGTCAATCTTTAACCCTGTTATGCATAAATAAACCAAGTTATTTGTGCCGTCAGTGAAATAAGTTTAGAGAGATAATTATTAAATAAACGATAAAATGTCTAAGTTGAAAGTTTCCTGTTAGATGCACCAAATTGTTACAAAAAGCTAAAATTTATGTTTTTACTTATGAAAAAGCAATATTTAGAACTACGTCGGAAAATAAACACTGTCAGTGTCTAAACTAAACATTCATTAATCTGAGGGTAAACGCGAGTGTAACCATATTATGGTTGAACATGAAATTGTGGTAACATATTCAAAACCGTTGTTTAACACTAAGATTACTAAGATTTTTGGGTTACCTAAGGCTCCAATATTTAGACGGGTTTGTTCAATACTTGTACATTAACAGTACTTACAATACGTATTATTTTCAATGAATATGATTTGATAATG